>JAIOJX010000005.1:1419500-2839000 GCA_022376925.1 Tragulus kanchil
GGCTTTCGTGTCCTTCACCGTCTCCTGGAGCTTGCTCAAACTCACGTCCATTAAGCTGGTGATGGCATCCAACCAGCTCATCCTCTGCCGTCCGCTTCTCCTCCCGCCCTCAGTCTCTCCCATCAGGGGCTTTTCCCCAGTGCGTCGTCTCTTCACACCCGGTGGCCAAAGTATCAGAGCGTCGGCTTCAGCATTAGTCCTTCCAGTAAACGCTCAGGGTTGATTCCCTTTAGGAGTGGCTGGTCTGGTCCTATCAACACTTATATTTTGCATGTTAATTATGGATGCTCATGCCTGATGTTTAAAATTTTATCATATGAACATATGCACTATTTTCATAATTAGAAGGTTATAGTTAAAACCATTTTTATATATGCCCATTAACACCTGTATGATGATCACTGCTTGAAATTCCTGGAACCTCAGAGAAAGCAGTTTGTCTAGATGTTTCAGAAGGCAGAGTATATGCTGTTACTGACACAATTATATGTAGAATTACACATTCCATTGTGGATACAATGCGTTCCATTGCCTGGAATTCAAATCAGCAGAGGAGAGGAGGGGGAGAAACCAGGGATGGCAACCACCAGACGCTGGAAGGCAGAGGAGTGGGAGTGGCCTGCCATCAGTTTTCCTCGGTCTTCGCCCTGAGTCGCTGGGTGGTCCACGCTAATGTAAAGGGGCCAGAAAGTCACCCTTTCTGAACCTTAGTTACCTCATTTGTAACACAGAGGGAGACCGTGACACTGTGCTTTCAGCTCCGCAGGGCAGAGCCGTTGTAGGAAACACAGATGAGAGACCGTGTGTGAATGCGCGGGGGGCCGGCGCGGCCTGGCTCAGGCGCATCTGCCGGCTGTGGTGACGTCTCAGGGCGGCATCTTGGAGGCACCCCAGGACCATGCCCCATGCTGCCTGGAGTTAGTTGGTCTGACCAATTCCTCAATCTTCAATCTCAGCTGAAGCATTTTAGAAAGGTCATCTCAGGGCTTCCCTAGTAGCTCAGTGGTGAAGAGTTCGCCTGCCAATGCAGGAGACACGGGTTCGATCCCTGACCCGGGAAGATTCCACATGCTTTGGAGCAACAAAGCCCGGGAGCCACGACTATGGAGCCTGTGCTCTAGAGCCTCGGAGCCACAACTATGGAGCCCATGGGCCGCAACTCCTGAAGCCCGTGTGCCCTGGAGCCCGAGTTCCACAAGAGACGTCACTGCAACAAGAAGCCTGCTCGCCTCCACTAGAGAGGAGCCCCCACTCCCTGCAACTAGAGAAGAGCCTGTGGCAGCAGTGAAAACCCAGGATAGCCGAAACTAAATAAATAAAATTTTTAAAAAAGAAAGGTCATTTCAGACCTCCCTCCATTTTTATCTTTCGTAAGGTCCTGCTCTTGGTTTGCACGCCCGTCAGTAGTGGGGAAAGCCCCAGCTGCCTCATATCCAAGCCGACGCTGGGTGTTATCAAACTTCAAGATTTTTGACAACCCACCATGGTGGCATCCCCTTGTGACTTCAGTTTGCATTTCTTGGGTTGCTAATAAATTTGGGCGTTTCAAGTATGCTTTTTGCCCATTTAGAGTCTCTGTTGTGTACAGTGCCTGTTTAAGTCATTTTCTATTGATTGTCTCACTCTTATTAATTATCAGTAGAAGCATTTTGCACACGACGGATCCCAGAGTCTGTGGGTGGCACCTCCTGCATGTATCTTGGCCTGTTTCACTTGTTTAAAGACATCACTTGACAACAATAAATTTTAAAATTTAAGGTTATCAAATATTTTAACTTGTTTTATCTGTTTCATTCTATCTGCTTGTCTCTTTACCCCACAGCTCAGGGTTGAAGCTGTTACTCCTTATTTTTTTTTTCCTCCAAGCGAGCACCGGTAATCTGTGACCATTTTTCAATTCCGCAAGAGAGCAGAGGAAGCCCCTGGGGTCTTGTGAAGCCATGTGGGCTGGAGGATGCTGCTTGGTTGCGTCAGACAACATTAGCCCCAGGGACAATGCTTAGTTAGTCCAAAGTGAGTAACTGTATCTTTTACTGCTTAATTTTCTGCTCAGTCCTTCAGAATTGGCTCAATTTTAGTCCCAGGATGAGGTTTATGAAAAAGAATTTCCGTGCCTAAGGAAGAACCAAAACTGCTGGGAGGTTATAGTATGAAAATTGAAAGGGACGTGGGGGACTTCTCCTAAACTGATTTTATTAACTGTCGATAACGGCTTTAGAATAGTCCCCAGAGCCTCTTGCAGCATCAGCACCAGGACGCTGAGTCCACACGGGCCTTCCGGGAGCCGGTCAGCAGCCCCGCTCGGCTCGAGGCCTGGTGAGAAAACCCAGCAGCAGGAGGGAATGTCCTCTTCCCCCCTCTCTCTCTCTGTTCCTTCCCTCCTTACCCACCTTCTCTTCGGGTTGTTGAAGATTTATTGCCTTTCAGTACTCACAGAAGATGTTTTCATAGGCTGTAATGAGGTCCCAGCAGTTTCTAACAATAACAGGACATTACCGTTCCTAAGATATATTATGTGTTTTCCCTCATCTTTCTCCCTCGAATGAAATGCTTACAAGTACGTTAGCCCCCAATTCCCTTCTCTTTACTGTGATAAATGGTCCAGTTACTTAATAGGGCTAAATGCTTTGCTATGACTCTTATAGGACTCGTTCAATTTTGAATAAAATCCTACCAGGAGGAGCACTTGGGTGCTTTGAAGGTTCTTCCCGGTGGATTGCCCGGGCACACGCGACGCCCCTGTGTGCCAGCCTGACCAGCCCTGCATCCGGATGATGATTTGCCTGGACACTCCCTGGTCCTCATGAAAAGCCGGTCAGTGTGGACCTTCCCCTGGTCCGTCCAGTTCCAGTTCTGGCCCCGTGTGGGCCTGGCCCGAACGGGGATCGCGCCTTCACACGGCTGGCTGGAGAGGTGGGGTCGCGGCTGCCAGACCAGGAGCCGCGTCTCAAGAGCAGGACTCGCGGCCGTGAGCTCCGGGCCTGCTTCCACGGTGACGGGCTCAGGAGCAAGACGAGAGGCGTTTGTCTCCTCAAAGGTCAGGCAGATTAGAAGTGAGCAACAAAGACAGGAACCACACCGTGCCGCGACGTGTGCCCGCGCTGGGCGCCTGTGGCGTGGCGCCGAGGCACCAGGGCAGGCCGGGCCCCTCCTCTGCGGGGACACCTTTCAGCAGGAGGGGGCTCCGGGGAGACCCCCAGGCCCCGGCGCTGCCGCTCTGCTCGGCTCTGGGCACCGCGGCCGGCGGCTGGCCCCCTGCCTTGCAGTCAGCGTGTGATAAACCGACGGGTTGGGCCCCCGAACCCGCAAAGACGCCACCGTGACCGCAGGGCTGTTTGTCTGCTCCGCAGGGCCCGGCTCCCGGTCCTCCCACCCTTGGGTGGGTGATCCCCTGAGGATGCCGTCTGAAGGGGGCCCCTGGGCTCCACGCTACTTTCTTGGTGTCCGTCCGTTTTTCCCAAACAAGCCATTTGCCCCCAGAAAGGATCACACGGAAAGCGTTATCACTGCTTCAAATGGTGGAAACAGGACGTGGAGTGAACGTGATGCAGCTGTTCACAGAAAACACGGTCATTTCTCCTCCGTAAACGTATGCCGTTCGTGGTGAGAAGTGGGCCGGGCCTCAGGCGCCGAAGAGCCCGCACGCCCCTGCCCGCGGGCCGCGGTCGGGAGCCGCTCTCGGGCCGGCGGGGCCCCTTGCACTCCAGGAGGCCTGAAGACCCTCAGGAGCCGACCTGGCGGCCAGTTACCTACAGGCATTGACCAGAGGTCTGGGCGCCTCAGGCAGCCACTTAGCCCGTGAGAGATGAGAGCTCCCCGTGGTTTTCTAAGGACCGGAGGACCACCTTTTGAATGCTTATTGTTTGTCTTCTTTGAAGAAATACTGATTCAGATCCTTTCCTCATTTTAAAATCAGGTAGCTTGCTGTTTGTTGTTGGGTTGCGGGGGTTTTGTACATCCTGGATACCAGCTTCCTGTCCATCAGGTAAGTGTGCTCAGGGCTCCTCCGCGCTGTGGCAGGGGCCGTAGCTTCCTTCCTTTTTAAGGCTGAACAGTGTTGCCTTATACGGGTGGACCATGTGGTGCTTATCCAGCGTCCGTCAGTGGACACTTGGGGCGCTTCCGTCTCTCGGAGACTGAGAATAGTGCTACTGTGCACATGGGTGTGCAACTGTCTGTTGGAGATTCTGCTGCAGTTCTTTTGGAGGGATACCCAGAAGTGGAATTATTGGATCATATGCTAATACTATTTTTAAGGCCTTACTATTTTCCATAATGGCTGCACCATTTTACAATCCCACCACCAACAGAGCACGAAGGTTCCAATTTCTCTACATCCTTGCCAACATTTCTTCTCCTTTTTTTTTTTCTCTAAATAGTAACCGTCTTAGTGGGTGTGAGGTAATACCTCTTTGTGGTTTTGGTTTTTGCCGCTCTAATGATGGGTAATGCTGAACATCTTTTCGTGTGTTTTTAGCCATTTCCAGATCCTCTTCTCTGCCCATTTTTTAACAGAGTTGTTTGGTATTTGTTGTTGAGCTCCAGGAGTTTTTATCTTCTTATTAACCCCTTCTCATTTATATGATTTGCACATATTTTCTTTCATTTCAATAGGTTTCCTTTTCACTCTGTTGATGGTGTCTTTCGATGCACAGAAGTTTTTAATTTTGATTTGGTTCAATTTGTCTATTTTTACTTTTGTTGCCTGTGGTTTGGATATTGTGTTCACGAGGTCCTTGCCAAACCGATGTCATGAAACTTTTCTCCTATGGTTTCTTCTAAGAGTTTTATAGGTTTAGGTCTTACGTTTGGATTTTTGATGGATTTTGACTTGACTTTTGTATATATATATATATTAGGTAAATGTCCCACTTTCGTACGTGTAGGTCCAGTTTTCCCAGCACCATGTGTTGGAAAGAATGTGCTTTTCCCACTTATGGTAGGTACATGCCGCTACTACGTGTGTAGATCTTTTCTGGGCTCTCTATTCTATTCTGTTGATCCATAGGTCTGTCTTTACGTTGCCCAGGCCTGATTCTGACCGTTTGGGTTGCGGGGGTTTTGTACATCCTGGATACCAGCTTCCTGTCCATCAGGTAAGTGTGCTCAGGGCTCCTCCGCGCTGTGGCAGGGGCCGTAGCTTCCTTCCTTTTTAAGGCTGAACAGTGTTGCCTTATACGGGTGGACCATGTGGTGCTTATCCAGCGTCCGTCAGTGGACACTTGGGGCGCTTCCGTCTCTCGGAGACTGAGAATAGTGCTACTGTGCACATGGGTGTGCAACTGTCTGTTGGAGATTCTGCTGCAGTTCTTTTGGAGGGATACCCAGAAGTGGAATTATTGGATCATATGCTAATACTATTTTTAAGGCCTTACTATTTTCCATAATGGCTGCACCATTTTACAATCCCACCACCAACAGAGCACGAAGGTTCCAATTTCTCTACATCCTTGCCAACATTTCTTCTCCTTTTTTTTTTTCTCTAAATAGTAACCGTCTTAGTGGGTGTGAGGTAATACCTCTTTGTGGTTTTGGTTTTTGCCGCTCTAATGATGGGTAATGCTGAACATCTTTTCGTGTGTTTTTAGCCATTTCCAGATCCTCTTCTCTGCCCATTTTTTAACAGAGTTGTTTGGTATTTGTTGTTGAGCTCCAGGAGTTTTTATCTTCTTATTAACCCCTTCTCATTTATATGATTTGCACATATTTTCTTTCATTTCAATAGGTTTCCTTTTCACTCTGTTGATGGTGTCTTTCGATGCACAGAAGTTTTTAATTTTGATTTGGTTCAATTTGTCTATTTTTACTTTTGTTGCCTGTGGTTTGGATATTGTGTTCACGAGGTCCTTGCCAAACCGATGTCATGAAACTTTTCTCCTATGGTTTCTTCTAAGAGTTTTATAGGTTTAGGTCTTACGTTTGGATTTTTGATGGATTTTGACTTGACTTTTGTATATATATATATATTAGGTAAATGTCCCACTTTCGTACGTGTAGGTCCAGTTTTCCCAGCACCATGTGTTGGAAAGAATGTGCTTTTCCCACTTGAGTGGTCACGGTACCATGGCCGCTGAACTGACCGTGTGTGAGAGGTCTCATTTCTGGGCTCTCTATTCTATTCTGTTGATCCATAGGTCTGTCTTTACGTTGCCCAGGCCTGATTCTGTGGCATCATTTACTGATCCCTTAGACATCGCTGGTCCATGGAGTGAGCGATGGTGCTTCCACGGCTGCTTCTCACAGCTCCTGCAGCCCCCGCCCTGTCTGCTGTGCTCACATTTTGTGAGTGCGTGTGTGTGTCTCTGTGTGGACCTATCTCCCCTCCAGACACAGGACTTGTGACCTGACATTTCAGGTAAACTTGCCAAGACAATGAGGTGTCCAATCTAAATTCAAGTGTTCTGGGAAATTCAACCCACCTCGACGTGTATTCCCATTCCACCCCCCAGGGACGCCAAGTGTGAACAGTGTCCTTGAGCTGTGACCGCCACGGCCCTGTGCCTCCTGAGATACGCCCACAGGAACACCTGAATGGCCGGGAGGCATCACAGGACGCTCGCGGCCCCCGCACGGGCGAGCACACCCCTCACTCCCGGCTCCGTGGCTCCTGTGCCCCGCGGGAGAGCCGTGTTGCTGGTTCCCACAGCACTGTGCTTTTTCGGGCTGTGTGTTCTCTGATCCTGCTTGTTTTTAATGTGCGAGACCACAGAGCACATGCACTCCGCCTTGGGCTTGGCCAGACGATGGAGAGAGAGTGCCAGCCAGCAGAGGTGATACGGGTGTGGGTTCCCTCCGGGCTCACCCGCTGGCAAAGGCCACTCCACTCTTCCTGTTTTCAACTTTCCCTGTGTTTCTTATCAGTGTCTGCCAGCCACGGGGTTCAGCAGCTGGGAGTGCAGCCTCCCCGGCCCCTCTGCCTCAACTATTTATTTGACCATCTTGTATTGATGGTTTACCCTGGGCAGGCAAGGGGCTACTAACCTCCCTCTTGTCAGGATTTCCAAGGGAGGAGACCTAGAGAGACACTCAAAGTTCTTTGACTTCATGTTTGGACTTGGGTCCTGCCTTGGGGTGGTGGGTTGGTCAGGGGGCTGGCAGGAAGCGAGGAGATGGAACAAAGACCGAGACTTGGGTCCAAACCCAAACTTACGTCTCTGGCAGTTTCTTTATCTTTTCTGTGAGGCAAGACCGTGCTTCTTTTCATGCAAACTCAGGCCAAGCTTGTGGTCAGGTTCTGCCCATCAAGAGACCTCGGATGAGAACGAGGTGACAGGCAGGCCCAGCGCCTGCCGGGAGAGCCCATTGCTCAAGCCGCCTCGGCTTTGCCCCGGGGCTTCTTCTAACCAGCGAAAACTGAAGCAAGTCTCAAAAGCAAAGCCCAGGTTTGGCATCTTGTTGGGTGAGATTCTTTCTTTCCAGGCTCTTACAGGGGCATTTGCTAAGGCATCCTGTCCGTACCAAAATCTGTTCCTTGTGCAAAATCATTCCCCGACCCAGACCTCCTTCCAAAACGTGCCTCATTCCTTCCCTCGGCGCGACCTCAGGTCTTTTCCCCAAGCCTCCTGTGATCAGTTCTCCATTTTCTGTCTAATTTGTTTCAAAAGCTGTTTAGCTTATTTTCCTGAAATTGCACAGCTAAAAAAAAATAATTTGAGCTTGCATATGAACTCTTTAAGGAGCAGGGCTTGTCTTCTGCAAAACTGGAATTCTGGCCTGTTCTGATTTGGATTCACTTACTTGGAAGTTGATCTGAAACATTGTTGATAATACCGTAAAGACCCTAGTAAATGGCATTCAGTTTTACTTCTTCCAAGAAATTTGCTGAAAAGTTATCATTTCAAGCCAATTTGTACTTCTTAGGTACCCACCCCGTTGGCCTGATACCCAGGACAGAGTGCTGAGGCTGGATAGTCAGAAGACAGGCCCGGGCCTCTGCCCCTGGATGAATCCCCCCAGAGGAGCTCTGTGCCCACGGAAGGTGTGGACGAGCGTCCACGGCACCGTCACTTTGCAGGCCACGATCCAGGTTCCAGACATCAGTGTCTGGTGACAGGGGAACGGGCGCACCTGCCGGGCTATAGCCGTCCAGCCTGCTGTGACGTGGAAGGACGGGTCACAGCCGGACGCCCTACCCATGGGGCACACAAGAGCACTCGCTCGGCCCGTTCACGTTAGGTGCAGAGAGGGCGCAGCTCGTCTGTGGCAATGAGGCCAGAAGAGAGCGGGCATCTGGGACCCCGGAAGCAGGTCCAGCTCCGTCCGGCTGGGGCCACACGGTGGGAGCCACACGGGTCAACCTGGGCAGGGCCCCACGGCACGGTGAGTGCATTTTCCACGTGCAGATTAGGCTGCGATTAAATAACTTACGGAAGACGAACACAGAGTCCATGATGGCAGGGAGCTGATGGCCCAGCCAGAGAGAAGCGCGGGAGGGCGCCATGCCTGTGCCTGGTGCCCCGCGCTGCCCCAGAAGCGCGCGCGCAGGAGGAGCGGCCAGAGGACGTGGCAGCGGCACTGTCCCCACGAGCCCGCCCTCCGGATCACGAGGCCGCAGAAGGCTTCCTGGCTTCCGGCGGCCCGCGGCCTCTGGCTGCGCCGGCTGCCTTCCTTGCTGGAAGCCCTCTCTTGCTCGCAGTCTCGTGGCCAGGCCCCCCGAGCCCCGCCTCCCGCAGCCGCTCCGGTCCTGCCCCTGCCTGGGTCCTCCCGGCCTCCGGCCCCGACGGGTCTGTCCGTGGCCAGCTCTCCCTCTCACCCGGGTCTCCACTCAGCCCCATCCATTTGTGGCCGTGGTTCTGGCGGCCCTCCACGGCCCCCACGTGGACAACTCCGGCCCACATTTCCGCCCCCGCCGTCAGAGCTGGGAGGGACGTGCCGGCTGGACGCTGCCTGCTGGGTGCCCTGCAGAGGCTCCCGGGTCACCACCCCGACGCGCTCTCGCTCTGTCTCTCCTCTCGGTCGCCATCCCTCTGCTTCCCTCGTTCGAGAAACAGCCTCTGGGTGCAGCCGGCCTTTCCTCCCAGGCTTAGTCAGAGCATCTCTGTCTGTGTGTCTGTGGTCCCCGCATACTCAGATTACAATCACAGCAGTGAGCAAAATGGAGGCCACTGCTGCCACGTACCCACCTCCAGGAAGCCCACCTGGGTGACGGTTCACTGGAGTGCGATTAGACCTAATGGGCTGTGCTTTCTGACGGACTCATCCGTGCTCCCCAGCCTTCCTGCCTCCCCACAGCCCTGTCTGAGTGTGACATCCTGGATCCTGAGCTCCTTGGTCGAGTCAGAACTGTGACTGCAGACTTGAGCAAAAGGAGGAGCACAGAGAGCTGAGCTTGACCTTGGGCGCAGCTGTGTCCTGAGATCCGCCCTCTGTGCCTACTCTGGGGCGCAGGCCTGCCCTCCTACCTGCTGGCCTCGCTCCCTGGTGGATCCCGGAAGCCTCCAACGTGCCGTAACCGGTGGTTGGCAGGTCTCTCTGTCTATCCACCAACGCTCCCCAGAGAGTCTCTCTGTCCTGAGCCCATGAACTCCCCCTGGGCTGACCAATGACCACAGTAGAGGCTCCAGGGTCCTGGCTCGCCCCCAAGCCCACCTTGGGAGCTGGGTGTGGAGCCCAGCCTGTTTCGTTCCCCTGCTGAGTGCCCCGTGGGAGGGGCTGGTGACACGGAGGCTGGCGGCTGCTCTGAGAGCTGAGCCCCAGGCAGCCTTCTCCTCGCTGCGGTTAAGCCTCTGTGTCACTCCGCCCAGCACTTGTCTCTCCCTTCAGCCACGCACTTCCGAGGATAGGTCATTGTCAGGGAGCAGCCGGCAGAGAAAGGAGCCCTTTCAGCCTGTCCTCACCTGCCCTGCCCGGCCCCGGGTGGCAGGAACAAGGAAGGAAGCCGCAGCAGCTGGTTCTGGCCGGTGCCTGAGTCAGGGGTGGGTCCCCAGCATGACGCGCGAGCGGGCGGGGTCCCAGGACTCACCTCGGGCCCCTCTGCAGGCCAGCCTGGGCTCTGACCCCACCTCCACGCCCCTCATGCCAGGGACGGGCCAGGTGTTTGGAGAAAAGACAGAGCTGCTGGCCCACAGGCCAGCCGAGATGAGGCCCACGAAGGAAGAGGCCCCAGGGTGGGCGGCAGGTGACCGCCCTGCTCCGGTCCTGCTGGCCTCCGGGCTCAGCGGAACATCCCCAGGACCCGTCTCGGGGGCTCCACCCTGAGATTCCTCCTGCCCTCACCTTGGGCGTGAGCGGGGGACACAAACACTCTTGTTAACTCAACCAGTTTCTCTGGTTCTGGGATATTTCACTTGAGGAAAAAGTACCCCCGCAATACAACCTTGGAGCGACTTGAGCCCTGTCTGAGTGTGACATCCTGGATCCTGAGCCCGGAGTCAGAACTGTGACTGCAGACTTGAGCAAAAGGAGGAGCACAGAGAGCTGAGCTTGACCTTGGGCGCAGCTGTGTCCTGAGATCCGCCCTCTGTGCCTACTCTGGGGCGCAGGCCTGCCCTCCTACCTGCTGGCCTCGCTCCCTGGTGGATCCCGGAAGCCTCCAACGTGCCGTAACCGGTGGTTGGCAGGTCTCTCTGTCTATCCACCAACGCTCCCCAGAGAGTCTCTCTGTCCTGAGCCCATGAACTCCCCCTGGGCTGACCAATGACCACAGTAGAGGCTCCAGGGTCCTGGCTCGCCCCCAAGCCCACCTTGGGAGCTGGGTGTGGAGCCCAGCCTGTTTCGTTCCCCTGCTGAGTGCCCCGTGGGAGGGGCTGGTGACACGGAGGCTGGCGGCTGCTCTGAGAGCTGAGCCCCAGGCAGCCTTCTCCTCGCTGCGGTTAAGCCTCTGTGTCACTCCGCCCAGCACTTGTCTCTCCCTTCAGCCACGCACTTCCGAGGATAGGTCATTGTCAGGGAGCAGCCGGCAGAGAAAGGAGCCCTTTCAGCCTGTCCTCACCTGCCCTGCCCGGCCCCGGGTGGCAGGAACAAGGAAGGAAGCCGCAGCAGCTGGTTCTGGCCGGTGCCTGAGTCAGGGGTGGGTCCCCAGCATGACGCGCGAGCGGGCGGGGTCCCAGGACTCACCTCGGGCCCCTCTGCAGGCCAGCCTGGGCTCTGACCCCACCTCCACGCCCCTCATGCCAGGGACGGGCCAGGTGTTTGGAGAAAAGACAGAGCTGCTGGCCCACAGGCCAGCCGAGATGAGGCCCACGAAGGAAGAGGCCCCAGGGTGGGCGGCAGGTGACCGCCCTGCTCCGGTCCTGCTGGCCTCCGGGCTCAGCGGAACATCCCCAGGACCCGTCTCGGGGGCTCCACCCTGAGATTCCTCCTGCCCTCACCTTGGGCGTGAGCGGGGGACACAAACACTCTTGTTAACTCAACCAGTTTCTCTGGTTCTGGGATATTT
The DNA here is from genome assembly GCA_022376925.1 of Tragulus kanchil. Classification (NCBI taxonomy): domain Eukaryota; kingdom Metazoa; phylum Chordata; class Mammalia; order Artiodactyla; family Tragulidae; genus Tragulus; species Tragulus kanchil. Next base: position 1,430,878 of record JAIOJX010000005.1, read on the forward strand.
CACTTGAGGAAAAAGTACACCCAGAGCGCAATACAAAGCCTCTATTCTGGAGTCGACTTGATAAAAGCCATCATAGCCCATAGAAGCTTCCAGTAATTTCCTAGCGCTGCACTGCCCGCCGAGGGGCGGGAAGCCGTGTGCTCGCCGGCTCACCCAAGGGCTGCTCCCCAGGAGGAAGATCAGCGCGGCCCGCAGCTGCCGACAGCTCTGAGTGGGCTTAGCGCAGCCGGCCCCCAGGCCCAGCGGGGCATCGCTTCCTGAATCTGGGCTCGTAGCAGAGAGTCCCAAATAACAGCCCGGCCGTCCAACGTACACTTAGTGGATTAGCAGAGTTAACAAACGGCATCTTATTCCTGGCTCTCTCCGCTGAAATGCGATCCTTCCAGAGGCGAACAAACCGTTCCCACCCGGTGACCTTCCTCCCGGGGAACGAACAGATCTGCCTCTCTCGACCGAGGCCTGTTCCCGTCCCCGCAGATTAAACTGAAACATCTGCAGAAGCCGTGGGGTCTCTTTCAGGAAGATTACACATTCTCCTCGGCTCTGACTTTCTGGGAGATGAGTCTTGACGACAGGAAATTAGAAGCTGGTGGGCGGGCTGCACGTGGGGCCGGCCCATCCCTGTCCCTCCCGTGGTCTCTCTCTTCTTCTCACGCCTTCCTTGTGACACTTCCCCGACCCCGGAGGGCACGAGGCACAGACACACTGCCCTCCCTCCGTCTCCGTGGCAGGGAGAGGCCGGCCCGGATGGACATGGCTGCTGATGCCTCTGCTGCTGCTCTGAGTGCGGCCTGAGCCCAGGCTGCTGGCCACGGGGCGGGCCTGGCCTCGGCCCCGCCGGCTGCTCGAGGCCACCGGGCGGGCGCCGTTACAGCCTCGACGGCAGGTGGATGGGCCGCATCCCGGCTGCAGCGAGGGCTGTGCGGGCCGTCCCTGGACATCCCCTCAGTGGGTCGTGTGTGACAGGCAGGACTCTGGAGACCGGGCCCGGCGACCACCTTCAGGCGGAGGGGGGCCAGGGCCCGGTGGGGCAGGCCAGCAAGAGCGGACGGCCCTCGGGGCTCTGCCCCCGCGCTTGCTCTGGCAGCTGTTGGTGAGGCCCTTGAGACCCAGGTTTCCTGACGCGGGTCAGAGAGAGGAAGGGGGGCTGAGCGCCGACGGTGACGAGCCTTCCGACCACCACGTGGAGCTGTGGCCACGGTGGGGAGTGCCTCACAGGCGGGCCGCGAGGGCGGGGATTTCGCCAGAGATGTTGTTGGCTTCCCATTTTCTACAACATGAGAGAACAATGAAGGCAGAGGTGCGAGAGCCGATGGCCTCACGCGCTAGCCTGGACATGGTTTAAGAAAAGTTCCCTGTTTCTGACTTAATTTTTTTTTAACAATTTCATTTATTTATTTATTTTTGGCTCTTCTGGGTCTTCGTTGCTGCACAAAGGCTTTTCTCTAGCTGCAGTGGCTTCCCTTGTTGCAGGGCACGGGCTCTGGGGCACACCGGCTTCAGTAGTTGCGGCCCGTGGGCTCCATAGTTAGGCTCCTGGGCTTGGTTGCTCCACAGCACGTGCGGTCTTCCCGGACCAGGGATCGAACCTGTGTCTCCTGCATTGGCAGGCAGGTTCTTTACCTCTGAGCCACGAGGGGAGCCCTGTTCCTGACCTAAATTCATTACCAGGTGATCTACAGCCTCTTCCAGCCTATTGTGTCTTTTCTGATTCATGCAGAGGAATGCTTTTATATCAGTTATGGCACGTGAAGAGCTTTACTTTTCAATATTCAGTACAGTTACTGCATTCTAACCCCCACGTGGCTCTGCTGAATGCCACGCGGCACGCTTCCCCGGGTGTGGGCCGCAGTGCCCGTGCGGTTGGCTCAGAGGGTGATGGGAAGGCGTGCTGCTGGGGTCGAGGAGAGACTGAGGGGCTGGCCTCGGGGCGGGGGGCTGCAGGTGGAGTGCGGAACACCGGCTCTTTCCACAGCTGCTTCCATGCACGACCGGGGCCCAGGGCTCAAGGGGGCTGCCTCTCCTCGGCTCTAGCCACCCCTCGAAGACAGTCCCCTACACTTTGGAGGAAGCCGCTTTCCACCAGGCCTGGTGGGGCTGGGGCCAGCGTGCCACCGGCTGAGCAAACACACCTGAGCGAGAGAAAGTGCACTTGTTCGGGCACTGCCCGGGCGGGAGGGGGATGTGGCTGTGGCAGAGCAGGTCCCCAGGGAGGGGACGGGCCCTGCAGCGTGTCCCCGGGGAGGGGACGGGCCCTGCAGCGTGTCCCTGGGGAGGGGACGGGCCCTGCAGCCTGTCGACCATGAACAATGCACTGTCTTCCACTCCTGACTTTTATTTAGTGGAAACCAGAGGTACGGAGCCCAGGCAGCAAGCAGCACCACGGCTGGAGACAAAGGGGGCATCTGAATAGGGTGTGGTCCGGATCAGCCCCGCTGCAGGCAGGTGGGAGGCTGCGGGCGCCCCGATGGGGGTACAGAGCTGAGTCCTGGATAGCGGGAGACTGGGTCTGGAAGCCCTGAGAAAAGGGTGGCTTTGGGGGAAGTCCCGAACAGGCCTTGTCGAGACTTTTCCTCTTTTGCTTGGAGGTCTTTCTTTATTCTGAGAAACGTTTCATATATTTATTTCTGGCTTGCTTTTTACTTTCCCGAAACGGATTGGGTTAAACACCATTTGATGCCTGAAAAGCGCTTTATGGTGTGTGGGGGTAAAGGTGTCTCTCTGTGTGAAATACAAGATACTCACATGCCTCCAAGCACCTAGCACGCTGAGCGAAGGCTGACGGTCTGAACCTTGGTCCATGGTTTCCGAGCGGGTGTTTTCCCCGAGGATTCCTGACCCTTCCTGAGGAAGAACCTCACTTCTTGGGTTTACTTTTCAATATTCAGTACAGTTACTGCATTCTAACCCCACGTGGCTCTGCTGAATGCCACGCGCACGCTTCCCGGTGTGGGCGCAGTGCCCGTGCGGTTGGCTCAGAGGGTGATGGGAAGGCGTGCTGCTGGGGTCGAGGAGAGACTGAGGGGCTGGCCTCGGGGCGGGGGGCTGCAGGTGGAGTGCGGAACACCGGCTCTTTCCACAGCTGCTTCCATGCACGACCGGGGCCCAGGGCTCAAGGGGGCTGCCTCTCCTCGGCTCTAGCCACCCCTCGAAGACAGTCCCCTACACTTTGGAGGAAGCCGCTTTCCACCAGGCCTGGTGGGGCTGGGGCCAGCGTGCCACCGGCTGAGCAAACACACCTGAGCGAGAGAAAGTGCACTTGTTCGGGCACTGCCCGGGCGGGAGGGGGATGTGGCTGTGGCAGAGCAGGTCCCCAGGGAGGGGACGGGCCCTGCAGCGTGTCCCCGGGGAGGGGACGGGCCCTGCAGCGTGTCCCTGGGGAGGGGACGGGCCCTGCAGCCTGTCGACCATGAACAATGCACTGTCTTCCACTCCTGACTTTTATTTAGTGGAAACCAGAGGTACGGAGCCCAGGCAGCAAGCAGCACCACGGCTGGAGACAAAGGGGGCATCTGAATAGGGTGTGGTCCGGATCAGCCCCGCTGCAGGCAGGTGGGAGGCTGCGGGCGCCCCGATGGGGGTACAGAGCTGAGTCCTGGATAGCGGGAGACTGGGTCTGGAAGCCCTGAGAAAAGGGTGGCTTTGGGGGAAGTCCCGAACAGGCCTTGTCGAGACTTTTCCTCTTTTGCTTGGAGGTCTTTCTTTATTCTGAGAAACGTTTCATATATTTATTTCTGGCTTGCTTTTTACTTTCCCGAAACGGATTGGGTTAAACACCATTTGATGCCTGAAAAGCGCTTTATGGTGTGTGGGGGTAAAGGTGTCTCTCTGTGTGAAATACAAGATACTCACATGCCTCCAAGCACCTAGCACGCTGAGCGAAGGCTGACGGTCTGAACCTTGGTCCATGGTTTCCGAGCGGGTGTTTTCCCCGAGGATTCCTGACCCTTCCTGAGGACAGAACCTCACTTCTTGGGACGATTTATTGTACATGAAGAGTAAATCCTGATTTTAGAGCCTCGGGTGTTTCTCCCCGCTTTTTTTCCACACTCACACCTGGCTTCTGATTCACCAGCCAAATTCAGGTGGAAAAAATCAGATGCTTATAAAAATATTCTAGAAAGTCATGCCTAACCTTTAAGGGGAAAGGGCTAGCTGTTTCATTAAATATTTATCACTTTTTTTGGGGGGAAATAAACTTTATTTTCCTCTCTTGGGGAATTACCCAGAAGCAATAAAATGCTGTTTTACAACCGAATATCCCAGTTTACATCTCGTGGAACGAAGCAAAATAAATATAAACTTTAAAAGTATGGTCACGGCCCATGTATTTTAAAAAGTGTTGTCACTATGGACCAACGCGGTGCAAATATGCTTCCTTCATGTTTCAGCATAGGGGGAGAATAGATTTACTCCTAATATCGGTCTTGTTTCTTAATTACCTGTCTGGTTTCTGCTGTCGTGTTTGATTAGGAAAAAAAAAAAAAAAGAATAGAGATGGAATATTATGTCTTATTTAAAGGATAAAATGTTATCGAAATCTGAGACCAGTTCCTGGAAATGAATTCCTTTCCTCCTTCTACACTTGATCCTGCAAATTTTCCTGGAGTGGCTTCACTTCTGTTCATTTTCAAGTTTCTCATTCTCTTGGAGCTTACAGGCACCTCTTGTGTGGAGAATTCATCCCAGCTTAAACGCCTTCTCCCTGTGTATCAAGGATCAGGCGGGAAATGCTAGGGAGCCTGGGTCTTGCTTCCAAACCGGGCAGAGGGCTGAGTGACGGAGGGCTGGGGGCGAGGGTGCAGGAGGGCCAGCTGGTCGTGAGCCGGCCATCACTGGAGCTGTAGGTGGGTCACGCACCATCTCTTTAGGTGGGTTTGAAATTTTCCGCAGAAGTATTTTCCTCCGTTCTCTCGAGGCTGTACTTTTCTCCTTTACTGGACTCTGGGTTCCCTCGTTGAGTCCCCGGATGTTCACTCTGGAAAGGACACTGCTCGCCCGGCCGACCAGCTCTGACAGTGGGATTCGGGAGGGCTTTCCGAAGACATCTCAGCCCGCAGAGGCAGGGTGTGTGAGCGCCGTGCCTGCTGCTGCTGGAATTCTGTCGGGTGAGCGGCCCGCCCCAGGAGCTCAGGCCCACTTCCTCCCCTGCTCTCGGCCTCCCTGCCCTTCTCTTCTTTCCTCGTGGCCCCACCTCAGCCCTCTCTCTAGGCTGTGAGTGGGGTCTGTCGTGGCCCTGGTCCCCAAACCCAGACGCCTATGCAGGTGGGCGCGTGCTCAGCCCCCAGCCAGCAGGCAGCCTTCTCAGGCACTGACGTCGGCTTGCTCGGCCCTCTGGCGTAGGTGTCTCCGTTCAGCCCTGTTTGACACAGGCCTGAGGATCTCCAGAGGGATGGATCTGAGCTCTGTCCACACTCGGGGGGTAGATACGTTCCGAGCAAAGCTCACAGGACACCTCCCACCTGGGGCCAGGAGACAGAGCTGGATGGACTCGGACCTCTGAAAGCTTTCCGCTTTCCAGATGCCTGGGAACACAACAATGCTTACTTGTGTTCTCTCTGTGTAAGGAGGAGATGGAGAACTAACAAAATGGTAGGTGGATGATAGTATCAGAATTCCAAATTACTTCAATGGGCGAGAACCAGGAACTGCGTCCACAAGGTCAAATAGAGCACTCACAGTTCGACACCCTGCGTTTGGATGAGAAGGACCAAGGACAGTTGTGTAGCTGAGACCGGACATCAGGGCACATGAAAGGCCTGGCGTCACAGAGAGTCTAGTCTGAACCTGAAGGAAATGCCGGCACCGAAGAAGCCAACGCACTCCAACTGCGTGAATGCATTTACAGCGGCCACGTCGAGGGAGGCGGCAGCTCTGGGTCACGGTCACAGCAGGACAGGTGCTGACCCGTTTGGGAAAATCTAGAGTTGAGTGCGTGGGTGAAGAGGAGTCTGGAAATGACCAGGTGCAGGATCATAAAACGGGAAGAGCTGGAGCCCCAGCTTTCTACAAGGAGCATGGAAGAGGCCCTGGGAAACCGGAAGTTCTCACAAAGGGCACAAGAGGAGAGAGGAGTTTGGGGAGAAGCCTTGTTGATGAAATCCTGGGTTCACCCCCCAGCTGCACATGAAAGAGTCAACTTCCAATCTGCGCATGAAGGACTTCGAGAACTGGTTTAACACGAGACTGTGCCGGGCCCAGACCAGTCACGGGGCTGCGCTTGTGGGGGGCAGATCCAGGACACACGGCAAAGACTCCGAAAGCGACCTCACCTGAAGACCACATGCAGCCTCAACCTACCTGGCTGACTGCTAAAACAAAGGCACCCATACTTTCTGTACATTTTAACAAGACCCAGAGTCTCATCATGTGAGAGTCAAAATGTCCAGCATGTGACCTTAAATAACTTGGCATAGAAAGAATTAGAAAAATCTCAACAGGCGTGGCAAAAGGCCGTGAGCAGACACCAATAAGATGACACGGATGTTGGAATTATACGACAAAGATACTAGTAAAACTATTGATAGAATGTTCCAAAAAACAGTTGTGAACACACTTCAAACAAATGGAAAGAAAGAACTGAAAAATGCAATAAGAAATTAAAAACTCAGAGGATGAGCTTATTAAGATAAGTAACTGTCTCTAAGTTAATGTATTTAATTGTAAGTATATATAATTTATGTTTTAAAATCAATGGCTCTTTTTAAAAACCTGTTTGCAAACTCCTGAAGGTTTAATGACCAGCTCTCAATGAGCTGGTACAAGCTTCTCACAACAGAACATTCTGGTTCCATGAACAGTCACATATCCTGCACTGTAGGACTGGACAGAGAATTTCATATAGAGACGGATACTGTGAAACTCCAAGTGGGAGCTGAACATGCATGTCTAAATGATGTTAACTCGGGCTTCCCCTGGTGGCCCAGTGGGTAAGGACACCGCCTTGCAGTGCAAGGGGCACCAGTTCGAGCCCTGGCCTGTGAAGATCCCACGCTCCGCAGAGCGGCTGGACTGATGTGTCCAATCGCCGAGCCGGAGCTCTGGAGCGCATGCGCCCCGAGCCAGTGCTCTGCGACGACAGAGGCCACTGTGATGGGAGGCCCACAGGAGCCAAAGAACAAAGATGGATGAAACCGGAAGTTCTCACAAAGGGCACAAGAGGAGAGAGGAGTTTGGGGAGAAGCCTTGTTGATGAAATCCTGGGTTCACCCCCAGCTGCACATGAAAGAGTCAACTTCCAATCTCCCATGAAGGACTTCGAGAACTGGTTTAACACGAGACTGTGCCGGGCCCAGACCAGTCACGGGGCTGCGCTTGTGGGGGGCAGATCCAGGACACACGGCAAAGACTCCGAAAGCGACCTCACCTGAAGACCACATGCAGCCTCAACCTACCTGGCTGACTGCTAAAACAAAGGCACCCATACTTTCTGTACATTTTAACAAGACCCAGAGTCTCATCATGTGAGAGTCAAAATGTCCAGCATGTGACCTTAAATAACTTGGCATAGAAAGAATTAGAAAAATCTCAACAGGCGTGGCAAAAGGCCGTGAGCAGACACCAATAAGATGACACGGATGTTGGAATTATACGACAAAGATACTAGTAAAACTATTGATAGAATGTTCCAAAAAACAGTTGTGAACACACTTCAAACAAATGGAAAGAAAGAACTGAAAAATGCAATAAGAAATTAAAAACTCAGAGGATGAGCTTATTAAGATAAGTAACTGTCTCTAAGTTAATGTATTTAATTGTAAGTATATATAATTTATGTTTTAAAATCAATGGCTCTTTTTAAAAACCTGTTTGCAAACTCCTGAAGGTTTAATGACCAGCTCTCAATGAGCTGGTACAAGCTTCTCACAACAGAACATTCTGGTTCCATGAACAGTCACATATCCTGCACTGTAGGACTGGACAGAGAATTTCATATAGAGACGGATACTGTGAAACTCCAAGTGGGAGCTGAACATGCATGTCTAAATGATGTTAACTCGGGCTTCCCCTGGTGGCCCAGTGGGTAAGGACACCGCCTTGCAGTGCAAGGGGCACCAGTTCGAGCCCTGGCCTGTGAAGATCCCACGCTCCGCAGAGCGGCTGGACTGATGTGTCCAATCGCCGAGCCGGAGCTCTGGAGCGCATGCGCCCCGAGCCAGTGCTCTGCGACGACAGAGGCCACTGTGATGGGAGGCCCACAGGAGCCAAAGAACAAAGATGGATGAACATAGAGAAACGAAAAACCAATAGAAGTGGCTCGCCTGCTCCCCTCCCTCCCCAACCCGACCCCCGCCCAAAATAAATAAATAAATAAATCTTTTAAAAAAAAAAATGATGTTAACTCATGTTCCATGGAATGGACCCACCTGGGGAAGTCCTGACCCACACAAACTGGCTTCGCTGTGGCAAAGAGTCCACTTGCCACGCAGGAAAGGCAGGAGATGCGGGGTCGGCCGCTGGGGGGGAGGATCCCCTGGAGGAAAACGCGGCAGCCCACTGTAGCATTCTTACAAGGAAAATCCCCCTGGCAAAGGAGCCTGGCAGGCGCTGGTCCGTGGGGTCCCAAAGAGCTGGACACGACTGAGCATAAACACGACCCGCACAAAGAACTCCCCCCACGGCAATCTTACTCCCAGCACTGTTTTTATCTCTCTCTGACTCAGTAGACACTTAAACCTTCACATCTCCTCCAGTCCCAGGCCTTTAATCTTTTCTGTTGTCTTCTCTCCACACATTTTCCTGTAACTCATCTCTTGGCACAAAAGCAAGCTCCTGTCACCCTCTCTTCATAGATAGCAGTCGAGTTTAAAATCTGGACTCACCAGTAACAGTTTTGGAAAGGCCGTGCTTATTTTCTTCCATTGCTTTTCCCCAGACTTAATACTTACACCCTCAAAATTGTCTCTCACAATATCCATATGCTTTGCAGCTATTAAATCACAGGGAAGATGGAGATTATCTCATAAGCTTGGCAAGGCCAGCCTCTGCGAGCTTGTCAGACAGCAGGCCCCTTTTTGGTGGCCAGCTGATTTGTCCTCAAATCTCCATCTGCGTTGACCTCTCTCCCACTGCTTAATTGCTACAGCCTGAAGCCCTCGTTAGCAAGAGTGGAGGGAGCCAAGCAGGCAGAGATGATGTGATTTCCCCTGTGGTCCTCAGAGGCTCCATCCATCACACACAGGCTATCGTCGGCGTCCCTGGATCTCATTTGGGAGACGCTACTTTTTATGACTTTGGAATATGTTTATGTTCATGAATATCATCCTGAAACTACAAGACTTCGGCTTGATAGCTAATTTCTCTTCATTTGCACGCAGCTGTTTTACCCGTGTTGACAATTTTCCTGAAGAAAAATGGTGCCCCTGGTGGAGCGGGAGCCTCTTTCAGTATCGCCAGCGGTTTAGAAACAAACGATGTGCGAGGGCGAAGCTCCTGTTTGGGGGAGTGAGGGCCCCTCCCGCGGCTGGGACGGGGACTCTGAAAACAGGTGGGGCCTGGGATGTGAGGGGCTCGGGGGAGCAGTTCAGAATCCTGAGAACCTGCCTATCCCTCTGGGAGTCAGTACTGAAAGTCAAAAGGCTTCCCCGATGGCGCAGGTAAAGAATCTGCCTGCCGTGCTGGAGACACAGGAGACGCAGGTTCAATCCCTGGGTCGGGAAGATCCCCGGGCGCTGGGCGTGGCAGGCCACTCCCAGTAGGCTTGCCTGCAGAATCCCAGGGACTGAGCAGCCCGACAGGCTCCCGTCCAACGGGTTGCAAAGAGTCGGACGCAACTGAGTGACTGAGCAGGCATGCAAGCGTTTAACGTCAAAATGGTCGAAGGAACCAAGTTCAGGGCGGAAGCCAACCACACGACTCCGTCTCTCCACGCTTTTCGTGGGCACTTCAAAGTCACAATTGAGATGTCTGCAGATCGGTTTTCAGGCAGATCTGTTCGCACACTTGTGGATCACTAAAGTCGGGTTGTTGGTCAGCTTCCTGCTCGCCCGTCCAGAAGGGCGGGACTGTCCGCAGACAGTGTGATCCAACACCACCGTCAGGCAACACCGTCTCTTTTCTATAAAGAGCAGCCCGCTTGCTTCCTTTAGACATGCTGGGTGTTTGGGAGTACATAGAGGTACTTGCGCTTTTAACTTTTAGAATTCGTGCTATCTTCGGAGGGACTGTGACATTTGAGTGTTTTTTTCTTCTTTGCTTCTTTACCGCCTAAGAGCTCACGGGGCAGCCTTGTCCAGTCTGACAGCAGGGACCCTGTTCTCGACGATCACATTTTTGCAATGCTTCTATCTATAGCAGCAATTGCAGCCTCGGGATCTGGGACTCCACTCGGCCACAAAGAGATTCTCCAGGCTACATAGGGCAGAAACAATAGATAACGCAGGTATAGTAATTATTGGTCCGTCTTAATGGGCAACATAGAATTGTCTTTAGTTATAGCTTAACTAAGCTAGCTTCTGTGTGGCTAACAGTTCATAATATATAGAACACCTAAATTCACATTGATGTATCAGCTATGCATAGATGGGTAAACAGTGAGAGATTTCATTTTCTTGGGCTCCAAAATCACTGCAAATGGTGAAATTAAAAGACACTTGCTCCTTAAGAGGACAGCGAGGACAAACCTAAAAAATCTACTAAAAAGCAAAAACGTCACTTTGCTGACAATGTCCGTATAGTCAAAGCTACAGCTTTTCCAGTAGTCCTGTCGGGATACGAGAGCTGGACCATAAAGATGGCTGAGCACCGGAGATTCGATGCTTTCAACTTATGGTGCTGAAGAAGACTTTTGAGAGTCCCTTGAGAGATCAAAGCAGTCAATCCTAAAGGAAATCAGCCCTGAGTGTTCTTTGGAAGGACTGATGCTCATGCTGAAGCTCCGATACTTTGGCCACCTGACGAGAAGAGCTGACTCATTGGAGAAGACCCTGATGCTGGGAAGACTGAGGGCAGGAGGAGAGCCGGGTGGCAGGGGATGAGATGGTTGGATAGCATCATCAACTCAGTGGGCATAAGTTTGAGCAAATGCTGGGAGACGGTGAAGGACAGGGAAACCTGGCGTGCTGCACCTCATGGAGTTGCAAAGAGCTGGACACGACTAAGCGACGGAACCACAGCCACAAAGTTTACCCCCGTGAAAAAGAATCAAGTCGGGCTTCCCTGTTGGTCCAGTGGGTAGGGACACCGCCTTGCAGTGCAAGGGGCGCCGGTTCAATCCCTGGCCTGGGAAGATCCCACATGCCGCGGAGCGGCTGGACTGATGTGTCCAATTACCGAGCTGGAGCTCTGGAGCGCATGTGCCCAGAGCCAGCGCTCTGCGACAACAGAGGCCACCGCGATGGGAGGCCCACACGGGCCAAAGAACAGAGATGGATGAAAATAGATAAATGAAAGACCAAAGTGGCCCGCCCGTCCCACTCCCTCCCCAACCCACCCTGCCCCTACCAAAAATAAATAAATAAATAAATAATTTAAAAATAAAAAAGAATCAAGTCTTTTGTAAAAATAAGGAACAGCAAATCTTACCCTGCTTACGGTAGACAAAAACAAGTTTGTCATGCGTTAAAAATGAAGTTATTACAAAGATGGTTGTGTTGCTGTCAGTTCTGCTCAGAGCTCAGGAAAGGCCTGCCTTTCACAGTTCGGGCCACAGGCCTCCCTTTCCGCAGTGATGTCAGCATTTGTCCAAAAGCAGTTCTGTTTCTCATAGAGGATGGTCCAGGTGAGACAAAGGAAAACAGAGATTTCTATGAAAAAGAAAACACAAAAGTGACCTGTATATTTAAACAGTAAAACTAGCACTTTCCAAGGTAAATGAAAGCGTTTATCTTATTTTTCTCAGAAGGGAAGATTTGAAAGCTAATCCATGTATGATTTCAAAGTCTTAAATGGGTTGGTAAAACAGTGACTGATTCAGTGTGTATCTCATAGTCTCATGGAGTTTAAAAAATAGGAACTCCTACAATATTATTTCACCCAAAGCATAATAAATACAGAGAGGAAAGTCACTGGAGTCGATGACTTAAACAAATACTGCACCTCTAACATGGTGAGGAAAAGGGTGAAAAGGGCTTTATTCTGCACAGCATTTGAAACACACCCTCCAACACGATCAACCCAAAGATAAGCCAAGGCAGCCAGCTCTGCATTCTTCTCTCGGGTCAAGCAAGTCGCTGAGATATAATTTCATGTCCTGCTTTGAAAACCTGGGATCAGTGTTCTCCCGATTCAGGCAGTGTTTTGCTGGATTATCCTGGAAAGAAGAGTTGTCGCAGCGCACGGCCTGTGTGACTCCTCAGGAAAGCAGCGCCCTGGTCCTCAGGCCTCCTGGGAAGCCAACCGAGGAAAGGGAGGCTGAGCACAAGGCTGGGCCCAGAGCCTCACTCAATAGGTAGGTACTGAGTCAGCACGCTCAAGTGTGCGATCAGACCCCGAACTTTACTTGGGCGGAGACTGAGGGGCATCAGAAAAAGCAAGGAGGGGCTTCCCTGGTGGTCCAGTGGGTAAGGACACCGTCTTGCAGTGCCGGGGGTGCCGGTTCGATCCCTGGCCTGGGAAGATCCCGCGTGCCGCAGAGCGGCTGGACCGATGTGTCCCACTATCGAGCTGGAGCTCTGGAGCACATGTGCCCAGAGCCAGTGCTCTGCGACGGCAAAGATAAATAAATGAAAGACCAATAGAAGTGGCCAAAAATAAAAAAATTTTTTTTTAAAGAAAGAAAGAAAAAGAAAAAGCAAGGAAAGGTTCTAGGTAGAATCAAGTTTCACATTTTTCGACTGTATCCAGAAGTCCTACATGTTCCCTTCAGTTCCCTGCCCTGAGGACGGGCCTCAGGGCCTCGAGTTCAGGCCTAGAACTCTCTAAGGGGTCCCCTGGCATCGCCCCCTGAGACCTGGAGAGGTCACAGAGGTGCTGTCCTGCTGCAGGGGGCTCAAGTACGCCAACTTTGGCTTAATTACCAGTGACGAAACAGGTGATGGTTTCCCAGGCGGTGCTAGCAGTAAAACGTTCTCTTGCCAACGTAGAAGACACAAGAGACACAGGTGCCCTCCCTGGCTCGGGAGGATCCGCTCGAGAAGAACTCGGCAGCCCACTCCAGGACTCTTGCCTGGAGACTCCCGTGGACGGAGGAGCCTGGCGGGTGCAGCTCACTGGGTCGCGGAGCGTCAGACACGACTGAGCAGCTATGCGACAGTAGCAGACAGGTCACAGTTTGGGGACACGACCATTGCCGGTGCACGGTGGCTCTGGTCTACCCAGTTCACGCCCCGCTCATCTGCGGACTGCGGGGCTGCGGGAGCTGCTCGCGCTCCGCCCACAGCCACGGGCTCCCTGGACGGCGCTGAGCGCGGCTCGGCTTCCGAGCTGGTGCGACGCCCGCGGCGTGGGCGCACAGAGCCGCTCAGAGGCCTTGTCGGCACCTGGCTTTCTGAGCGTGCCCGTGCCTCGCTCCTGTGGCTGCCGGGCCAGCCAGGCTTTGCCCCTTTCCAGGGCAGGGACCCCTATTTGCTGAGTGTCCCACGTTACCTGCTCAGCTTTGATCCTGGGGAAAACAAGGAAACAGCAAGGACTGGGTCTCTGCCCAGGTGACCAGGGTGGGAGCAGAGCTAACGAGGAGCAGATGCGCCGTCAGCGAACACGCCGGGCGGCTGGTCGAGCAGACCCCAGGTTTCCACCTGGCCTCAGCAGGAGAGTCTCATTCCGGGCGGCCTGGGCTGACTTCTGTTGTCAGCTGTCCGCCTGGCTTCACAGAACGTTGTTTCTTAAGCTGAGTTTTCCGTCGAGCAGAATTTTAGATGACCCAAGTTATGAATCTCTCTGTCTGACTCCTGGCGGGAGGTGACGTTGGGAGAGGAAGGATAGCCCGTCTCCTGTCTTTTCCAGGAGCTGAGGAGCTGGTTAGGTGGTCGGAGTTTGGAAGTCCACAGGCTTCTCCGTACATTTTTAGGCAACATAGACAAATGGGATTTAAGATCTGAAGTTCGACAGCGAGGGCCCAGCAGGGACACACTTGGTGCAGGTGCCCTTGGGTCTAGGGAGAAGAAGAGTTATCAGGTTTAGCAAATAAAACCACAGGAAGTGCAGTTACATTTGCATTTCAGATAAACACCAAATACCTCTTTCGGATAAGTATACCCTGGGCTCCCGGTGGCTCAGCTCTGCCTGCCGATTTAGGAAATGCAAATTCCATCCTGGGTTGGGCAGAGCCTCTAGCAGAGGAAACGGCAGCCACTCCAGCGGTCTGGAGAATCCCATGGACAGAGGAGCCTGGCGGGCGACAGTCCACAGGGTCGCCAGAAGCAGATATGACCGAAGCGACTGAGCTTGCGTGCCACCTACACGCATCCCCGCGTCGCACGGGACACACACACACACTGAGTCATTTATCTGAAGTCCTGGTTTACAGGCATGGGCAGTACTTCACCTGACCCTCCTGCGGATGTGTGAAGTGAGCCTGAATTTCGGTCACACTCACGTGCAGTTCCGGAGCCTCTGGGCCTGCTACGGCAAGCCTGTGCATCCCACGTTGGTTTGTCAGGTTGCTTATGTGCCACGGAGCACGTCTGGCAGCGAGAAGCTACACGACAGGTACTGTCACGTGGAAGGCGAGGTCTGCTGTGGGGAGAGCAAGGCAAGAGCGGGACTGGGTCTCTGGGCTCAGGTTTCGGGGACGGGAAGCGCCCCACAGAGATCTGATGTGCCAGGGTTGAAAACTGCCTTCAGCTCTCACACCTCACTTAACACAGTGCCTTTCTCCCATAGCGCACCCGTGAGCCGGGCAGGCTGGTCCGCCCCTGGCCTCAGCAGGAGAGTCTCATTCCGGGCGGCCTGGGCTGACTTCTGTTGTCAGCTGTCCGCCTGGCTTCACAGAACGTTGTTTCTTAAGCTGAGTTTTCCGTCGAGCAGAATTTTAGATGACCCAAGTTATGAATCTCTCTGTCTGACTCCTGGCGGGAGGTGACGTTGGGAGAGGAAGGATAGCCCGTCTCCTGTCTTTTCCAGGAGCTGAGGAGCTGGTTAGGTGGTCGGAGTTTGGAAGTCCACAGGCTTCTCCGTACATTTTTAGGCAACATAGACAAATGGGATTTAAGATCTGAAGTTCGACAGCGAGGGCCCAGCAGGGACACACTTGGTGCAGGTGCCCTTGGGTCTAGGGAGAAGAAGAGTTATCAGGTTTAGCAAATAAAACCACAGGAAGTGCAGTTACATTTGCATTTCAGATAAACACCAAATACCTCTTTCGGATAAGTATACCCTGGGCTCCCGGTGGCTCAGCTCTGCCTGCCGATTTAGGAAATGCAAATTCCATCCTGGGTTGGGCAGAGCCTCTAGCAGAGGAAACGGCAGCCACTCCAGCGGTCTGGAGAATCCCATGGACAGAGGAGCCTGGCGGGCGACAGTCCACAGGGTCGCCAGAAGCAGATATGACCGAAGCGACTGAGCTTGCGTGCCACCTACACGCATCCCCGCGTCGCACGGGACACACACACACACTGAGTCATTTATCTGAAGTCCTGGTTTACAGGCATGGGCAGTACTTCACCTGACCCCTCCTGCGGATGTGTGAAGTGAGCCTGAATTTCGGTCACACTCACGTGCAGTTCCGGAGCCTCTGGGCCTGCTACGGCAAGCCTGTGCATCCCACGTTGGTTTGTCAGGTTGCTTATGTGCCACGGAGCACGTCTGGCAGCGAGAAGCTACACGACAGGTACTGTCACGTGGAAGGCGAGGTCTGCTGTGGGGAGAGCAAGGCAAGAGCGGGACTGGGTCTCTGGGCTCAGGTTTCGGGGACGGGAAGCGCCCCACAGAGATCTGATGTGCCAGGGTTGAAAACTGCCTTCAGCTCTCACACCTCACTTAACACAGTGCCTTTCTCCCAGTCTTGCCAGGCTGACACCCGTGAGAGCCGGGCAGGGAGAACGTTCCGTGACACCACGCTGGTGGCGGCCGGATGCTGGTCCCGCTGTTTGCTCTCTTCTCCTGCTGCTCCCCTGTCTCTATACCACAGAACAACGGCACGTAGCAAGGGCCCAAACACACGGTAGTCCGCATCCTCGGATCACAAGGTCTGGGGCGCCTCTGTTTATCTTTTTTTTTTTAAGATTTATTTATTTGGGGCAGGGGTCGGGTTGGGGAGGGAGGGGAGTGGGCGGGCCACTTCTATTGGTCTTTCATTTCTCTGGTTTTTCATCCGTCTTTGTTCTTTGGCTCCTGTGGGCCTCCCATCGCGGCGGCCTCTGTCGCTGCAGAGCTCCGGCTCTGGGCGCATGCGCTCCAGAACTCCGGCTCAGCAATTGGACACATCAGTCCAGCCGCTCCGCGGCACGTGGGCTCTTCCCAGGCCAGGGATTGAACCGGCGCCCCTTGCACTGCAAGGCGGTGTCCCTACCCACTGGACCACCAGGGAAGCTCCTCTGTTCATCCTGAAGGCTGTTTTCAATACCTTCCCCCTTTTCTGAGATCTATCCACTGATGCCTCAGAGCCCTGCATTCGCACTTTGAAAAACATCCCTAACTTCTGGGGAAAGGATGTGGATGTAGTTATTGTTTTCATTTTTGGACATCATGTTCAGATTACCATGGGAAAGAGACTTTCCCTTCCAAGGGAAAGCGTCCCGAGCTGGCCGGTGGAAGCACATCAAGTCCCACAGCGCCACCCGCTGTCCTTCGGCGGGAGTGCATGCCTTGGGAAACCGGAAGCCTCCGCAGTTACAACAGGTTGGTGGTGACCAGACCCTTTCTTGCATAGTTCTGTGCATTCCTGTCACCCCTTCTTAATCTCTTCTGCTTCTGTTAGGTCCTTGCCATTTCTGACTTTTATCATGCCCATCTTTGCATGAAATGTTCCCTTGGTATCTCCATTGTCCTTGAAGCGATCTGTAGTCTTTCCCACTCTGTTACACTCCTCTATGTCCTTGTTGTTCACTAAGGAAGCCTTTCTTGTCTCTCTTTGCTAGTCCCTGAACTCTGCATTCAGCTGGGTCTGCCTTTCTCCTTCTCCTCTGCCTTTTGTTTCCTTCTTTCCTCAGCTATTGTAAGCCCTCTTTAGACACCATGCTGCCTTCTTGCATTTCTTTTTTTGGGCGGGGGAGGTGGCTGGTTGTGATCACTGCCTCCCATTCAACGTTATCAGCTCCATCCACAGTTCTTCAGGCACTCTGTATACCAGATCTAATTCCTTAAATCTATTTTTTTTTTAAATTGAAAGGTAATTGCTTTACAGAATTTTGTTGTTTTCTGCCAAACATCAACACCTTGAGTCTATTCATCATGTCGAGTACATAATCATAAGGGATTTGATTTAGGTCATATCTGAATGATCTGGCGGTGTCCCTACTTTCCTCAACATAAGCCTGAACTTTGCGACAAGGAGCTGATGGCCGGAGCCACAGGCAGCTCCAGGTCCTCCTCTGCTGGCCGCACAGAGCTCTTCCGGGCCCAGCAGAGGTCTCGGCTGTTTGAGTCACAGGTGCTGGGGTACCGGCCTAAGTGGGCGGCTGAAATCTGGCCATCCCAGGGAAACCCCGTGAGGACACGCCAGAGGAGTGTCCGCGGACTCCACAGGGTGCACAGGAGCAACGTTCGGAACCACCGGAAGGGCCTATTTCCGCATGAGGTCGCGGCAATGCGTGTGGGCTCATGCTTTCCCCTCTCCTTTGCGCTGGAACAGAAGCTTGCAAAGAGAATTAGAATCAGGCGTCGTGGAGAAGAGCGGAAGGCAGCTCGACCCCGCGTGGACCTGTACCCACCGGCAGGTGTCCGTTTGCTCCGGAACTGCGGGCACCGTGGCGTCAGACGCCGGGGCCGCCGCCCCCGCGCAGGCGAGCTCCCACTCGCGCCACGGC
Source organism: Tragulus kanchil (assembly GCA_022376925.1). Classification (NCBI taxonomy): domain Eukaryota; kingdom Metazoa; phylum Chordata; class Mammalia; order Artiodactyla; family Tragulidae; genus Tragulus; species Tragulus kanchil. The sequence continues at coordinate 1,448,721 of JAIOJX010000005.1, forward strand.
CGGAGCGCCTGGGACGGCAGCAGGCTCCCCACCCGCGCCCAGCCCTGCGGCCCGCCTCTGCTCTCCTCTTGGGTGTCCGGTGTGCAGCCGGTCGGGACCCCGTGCTCCGGCCTCGCCTCTCACACTCCGTAAAGCCTGAGCTCACTGCTCCAGAGTCTCAGGGTCATCTCAGTACAGACATTTTATTTCTACCAGCTTCAGTGTGGCTAATGGCTTAGTAGCTTACTCTGTATTTAAACTTTTCAGGTTTGATAGCAAAATTCATTTGCCAAGGGATGTGACACAGAGGATGGATTTGCCCCAGAGAGACTTGGGAGGTGGGGTACCTGGCCAAACCTCCTCAGACATTTGGTTTTATTGCTGTTCACAGAAATGCATGAAGTCACACCCCAGCACAGGGTTAGTCTTGGTCGGCTGGTGTGTTATTCTTCCATGGCCCTGGTATGTGGCGTCAAGGGGAAACTTTTACACTCCAGGGGGAGTGAGACTGGAGTCCTTCACTGCCTCAGGTAGGTCAGCTTGACTTCGTGGCCAAATTAAAATGATGTAAAACATGGAATAATAGGGCTTCCCTGGTGGTCCAGTGGGTAAAGAGCCTGCCCTGCAGTGCAGGGGACGCCAGTTCGACCCCTGGCCAGGGAAGATCCCACGTGCCGCGGAGCGGCTGGACCAGTGTGTCCCATTACAGGTCAGTGCTCTGGAGCGCATGCGCCCAGAGCTGGTGCTCTGCAGTGAGAGAGGCAACGGGAGGTCCACACAGGCCAAAGAACAAAGATGGATGAAAACTGGCCATCCCAGGGAAACCCCGTGAGGACACGCCAGAGGAGTGTCCGCGGACTCCACAGGGTGCACAGGAGCAACGTTCGGAACCACCGGAAGGGCCTATTTCCGCATGAGGTCGCGGCAATGCGTGTGGGCTCATGCTTTCCCCTCTCCTTTGCGCTGGAACAGAAGCTTGCAAAGAGAATTAGAATCAGGCGTCGTGGAGAAGAGCGGAAGGCAGCTCGACCCCGCGTGGACCTGTACCCACCGGCAGGTGTCCGTTTGCTCCGGAACTGCGGGCACCGTGGCGTCAGACGCCGGGGCCGCCGCCCCCGCGCAGGCGAGCTCCCACTCGCGCCACGGCCGGAGCGCCTGGGACGGCAGCAGGCTCCCCACCCGCGCCCAGCCCTGCGGCCCGCCTCTGCTCTCCTCTTGGGTGTCCGGTGTGCAGCCGGTCGGGACCCCGTGCTCCGGCCTCGCCTCTCACACTCCGTAAAGCCTGAGCTCACTGCTCCAGAGTCTCAGGGTCATCTCAGTACAGACATTTTATTTCTACCAGCTTCAGTGTGGCTAATGGCTTAGTAGCTTACTCTGTATTTAAACTTTTCAGGTTTGATAGCAAAATTCATTTGCCAAGGGATGTGACACAGAGGATGGATTTGCCCCAGAGAGACTTGGGAGGTGGGGTACCTGGCCAAACCTCCTCAGACATTTGGTTTTATTGCTGTTCACAGAAATGCATGAAGTCACACCCCAGCACAGGGTTAGTCTTGGTCGGCTGGTGTGTTATTCTTCCATGGCCCTGGTATGTGGCGTCAAGGGGAAACTTTTACACTCCAGGGGGAGTGAGACTGGAGTCCTTCACTGCCTCAGGTAGGTCAGCTTGACTTCGTGGCCAAATTAAAATGATGTAAAACATGGAATAATAGGGCTTCCCTGGTGGTCCAGTGGGTAAAGAGCCTGCCCTGCAGTGCAGGGGACGCCAGTTCGACCCCTGGCCAGGGAAGATCCCACGTGCCGCGGAGCGGCTGGACCAGTGTGTCCCATTACAGGTCAGTGCTCTGGAGCGCATGCGCCCAGAGCTGGTGCTCTGCAGTGAGAGAGGCAACGGGAGGTCCACACAGGCCAAAGAACAAAGATGGATGAAAACAAATAAATAAGAAACCAATACAAAAGGACAAAATTTAAAAACAAATGAAACAACATTTTAGTAAAATTAAGTAAGACAGATCAAAAAAAAAAAAAGATCAACTCACTGCATCTCAGATGCTTCCGTTGTCCTTCACAGACCAAAGAGCTCCGACTGTGCTTAATTCCTCTGAGTCTTAGGTTTATAAAACTGAAGAAGCTAAAACCAAAAATCCAGAAAAGCAAAGAATCAAACTTGAGTTTTCTGTCCTAAAAGGCAAAGGTCCTAAAGCATCTTCATGTTTGGGTCAGGTTGCCAGACTTTTAAACTAAACTGTGGTAAATAGAGTTACAGAAGAGAATTCTATATGGAGGGTGTGCTCTCGGAAATGCCATCTGGAAATCTCGTCAGGCACTGGTTGCAAACCATCCTCCTTCCCCAGGCTGCTGGGTGGATCCGGTCACTACTGCTCCTGTGAAAGGCAGCTGTGGGCCACTTCGCCTCTGGTTTTCTGTGACCAATTTCCATAAAGTTCGTTTAGCAGTTCAAACTTTATTAAGACTCCTGACAAAAACAGCTGCTAGAATTGCAAAGGAATGTAATAAAAAACATAGGCTCAGAAACAACCCGAGTCTATAAAAGCAACATCCACTGTGCCCAGGCCCCCAGGGAGTGCAGGCTGATCACAGCCTCCGCCGGGCCGGGGGACCCCTGCGTGGGCACACAGCAGGACCCTTGGGCTCAGCCGAGGCTCTGAGGCTCGGGGCTGCCGGCCGCCGCCCGGCCGATAACCGAGTTAGGGTCCAGGCAGGACGCCAACAAGAGCACGGGGCTAGAGAGGCTTTGAGGTCTTAAATGTGAGGAGGCAACATAGCAAACACATTTCATGTCGGTTTTATTATGCAGTGAAAAGTCTGCAACACGTACTCATTTACTCAGAAAAAAACCAAGACGTATTCAGTGGACTGCAGTTCCATATTTGCACAAAGGGACACAGACGGGAATCAGGCAGACCCTCGGAGGAGCACGTGGAGACCGCGGGGAGGTGGGGGCTTGAGCGGACGTGCGTGGGGGAGCCCGGTGCACCGGCACGCCAGGGCTGTGCTTCAGTTTGGGGGCTCTCTCTCGGCAGCCCATACACTGGTAAAATGACGTCGAGGTATTTCAGGGGACATGGGAACGCAGCAGCTCATGTCGCCTCCCAGAGAAAAATGTAGGACTCAGAAAACTGGAACACAGAGTCTATTTTTGTGTTTTTTGAATGAAATCACACACGAGGCCATCTGAAGAGGCTGGTGCGATCCAGGAAGAGAGGGACACAGAAGCCGCCTCCGGCCCCAGTCTCCTCTCCCCGCCCCGGCCCCCAGCACACACCCCGAGGGAGGAGGGTCCGCTCCACAGCCGGGGCGCGGGGATGCCCACGTCTGCGGCCATCCATTCATTCAGTCGCTCACTCACTCACTCCTCCAACGATCCCATTCTGCCAGTGCCCCTGCCGCGGGACGAGGAGCCGAGCCGGAGCCCGGCCTCCCGTGCGTTTGTCCAAAGGGAGGCTGCCAAGGACGACCGCGTCCTGGCCAGGTCTGAGCTGACAGAGGCCGACTGCCCGGGACCCGGGAGCCCGGCGCACTGCAGTCCGTGGGGCTGCGGGAGTCAGACGCGCCTCAGTGGCTGAACAGCAGTCACCGTCACCGGGCCGAGCCACCGCCAGCACGCCTGTTGCCGAACCTTCTCCAGCCCCAGCAGAAACTGTGCCTAAAGCCAGAAACTGGAGCTGGAGCTATGAAACAATTACTTCACCTTCTGCCACCCCCAGCCTCTGTGACCCTTGATCTTTCTGCATCTATGACTTTGCCCACTTTAGGTATTTCACGTAAGTTGAACCATCCAATACTGACCTTCTGTGACCCGCTTATCTCCCTGAGCAGAGTGCCGTCCAGGTCACCCACAGGACAGCCTGGGTCAGAACCTCCTCCCTTGCTAGGATGCCGCGGGACGGATGGACCACACTGTGCTCATCCATCACCTGTTGAGGGCCTTCTGTTTGGGTCGCCTGCTGTGAATAATTTGACTGTGGACGTGGGTGTCTAAGTATCTGCTTATTCCCTGCTTTCAGTTCTTTTGAGAGGAATCGCTGAGTCCCGTGCTGTTTCTGGGGCTTCCCTGGTGGCTCAGATGGTGAAGAGTCCGCTTGCACTGCGGGAGACATAGGTTTGATCCCTGGGTCGGGAAGATCCCCTGGAGGAGGGCGCGGCAGCCCACTCCAACCTTCCTGCCTGGAGAATCCCGTGGACGGAGGAGCCTGGGGGGCTGCCGTCCGGGGGTGGCAAAGAGTCAGACACAACGGAGCGACTAACACACCTAGACTCACTGTTTATGGTTTGAGGGAAAACACCAAGCTGATTTCCCAAACTGGTTTTTATTCCTACCAGCCATGTAAGCGAGTTCTGATGTCTCGCAGCTTTGATACTTGTTTTCTAGGGAATAATCTCGTGATAGCCATCCTAGTGGGTGCGGACGGGTTTCTCCCCGTGGCTTTGATTGGTGTTTCCCTACGTCTAGTGATGGCAAGCATCTTCTCGCATGCTTGTTGGCCACTGGGAAAGGTTCCTGGGAGAAATGTCTGTTCAAGTCGTTCGCCCATTTTTAAGTTGAACTGTTCGTCTTTTGGTGAAGTTGTTATGTTTTATATACAGCTGAGCGACAGGCTCAGCTTCAACAGTTATCAAAACACGGCCAAGCCCACTTCAAGTGTGCCCCGCCCACTCTCTCTGTATATTCTGGATATGAAACCCTAATCTGTATATGCTTTCCAAGTGTCTTCTCCCAGGCTCTAGGTTGTCTTCACCTTCTGGATGATATCCTTTGATGACTACAGCTTCCTCAGTGCTGGTGGAAAGGGGTTTTGTTCTCTTGCCCAGGCTCCGCGCTGCCCCTCTGCCCCAGCGCAGCAGGTGGTCCAGAGAGTGTACAGACGGAGGGACAGAGAGCGACCCTTTCACACAGGGCCCGTCTTTCCCGAGGGCGTCGCCGTAGCGGAGAAAATTCCTCATGGTGAATTAATCATTTCCCACATTCGAAGCTGGTTTTCAAAGCAAATATTCCAGTCATCTCCTCATGGCTGAGCACAGTCCTAGCCCGGCTCGGCCGTGTCTGCATCTAGCACCCTGAGCATCTGCCCCGGCGTCCCCCAGCCTTCGTCTCCGCCGTCCTCAGGACGGGGAGGAGATGCCGCGAGTGTTTCCAATTAAGCCAGGGTGTGGGAACCGCGTCCCGCCGTGAAATGACAGGCACCTCCAAGCTGGGGTCACTGCCGAGGAGGCCGTTGTGTTTTCCATCTGAGTCCCAGGCTGGACTTGGCCCTTCTGCAGAGATGCATCGAGTTTCCTTAACAAGTGTGGGGCCAGCCCTGCTGCCATGCCCCGCCTCAGCCCACGCTGCGCCCGCACCTGCCCCCAGCCCCGCCCCCGCTGCGCCCAGCTCGAAGGTCCAGAGGGCGGCAAAGAGAGGCCCACCCCGGACTGTGCCAGGGAAGCCCCGCCAGCGCTGTGTGCTTTTGGGAACTTTCATTATAAAAAATTGTAAGCATGTGCAAGAGGAAACCTCCAGGTACTCATCACCCCCTTTCAACAATGACCAAACCCCAGCCAGTCTTGTTTTAATTTCACTCCACCCACTCTCCCTTGCCCAGTATGACTGCAAAGCAAATCCCCAGCCTCGTATAATTTCATTCATGAGGGTTTCAGATTTTATCTCTGGAAGATGTAAACTTGAGCATTGTTGCTGTCTCGTCACTAGGTTGTGTCCGACTCTTGCGACCCCATGGACTGTAGTCCACCAGGCTCCTCTGTCCATGGGGTTCTCCAGACAAGAAGACTGGAGTGAGTTGCCTTTTCCTTCTCCAGGGGATCGTCCTGATCCAGGTACCAGATCTGTGCCTCCTGCATTGCAGGTCAGTTCTTCACCACTGAGCCGCCAGGAAGTCCAAGCTTGTAACTATAAAGATATAAACCCACGGTCACACATGAACACTGTCAGCAGTGGGTCCTTATGGTCTGACAACTTCTTCCCGCACGTTTCTGTCTCATCGACATCATTTTAATTATTGTAAGAGTGGTTTGTTGGAATCATGATTCCTAAAAAAGGTTCACACGTTGCCCTTGACCACTGTGTTTCTTTTCATCAGTAGATGCCCACCCGCCTCTCTCTTTCCTCCCTACGAGTGGATTTGTTGGAGAAACCGGCTGTCCTGTGGTGTTTCCCATGACCTCAGTCTTCACTGCGCCACGACGGGCAGCCCGTTTCCCTGCTACTGTGGCAGAATCCTCATTTGTGTTAAGTACAAAGTTGATATAAACCCTGAGGCGTGGCTTCACGGGATGTTCGGTAAACCACGTCTGGGCCGCAGGAGGCGGTGGGTCGCGGGCTCAGGGGAGGGTCCCCACCGCGACCGAGGCCTTGGGGGTGCTCCCAGGAAGGGTGTGGGGTGGTCCTCAGGAAGAAGGTTGGGCTTGGGGTGGGGGGAATGCAGGAGGACCTTTGCTTTGTAGTGTTTGAAATGTTTATAAGGACATATGTATCTATTACATGTGAAATACAAAAGTGAGCTGCTGTGGAGAAGGGAAGGATAAAAACAGGCGCTCCGTTGGGCTCATACTCAGCGCTGGGGCTGGAGGCAGGGACGTGAGCACAAGACTCTTAAGAAGATCCGGGGGGCCCGAGAGAGGACCGCACCCCAGCAGCTCCCCGGCAGCCTCTGTTACTCCCTTGGGCCAAAGACCCGGCCGTCAGGGGGCCCGCGGCCGCAGGCACGAAGCCCCGCCTGCCAGACTCCAACACGGCACGCCGTGCGTTGGACGCAGCACCCCCTGCCTCCCCCGGGTCGTCCGGGATCCGGTCCCTGTCTCTCTCCAGTGAGAGCGAGCAAGGATGACCCGGGACACAGGGGTGAGCTCTGTTGGAACCTGCAGCTCCACCTGCAGGGACAGGGCTTAAACAGGTGACCCTTGAGATAAACAAACGCTCCCACCAGCTGCCTGGAGGGAGAGGCCAGAGCAGGACACCAGCCTTCCTCGAGAGCAGAGAACCCAGGGGGAGACGTGCCCGTGTTCCCTTCGCCTGAACGAACCAATCCACATAGGCCTCCCCATTCTCCGGGGAGAAGAGAGGGTGGAGAGCCGCTGAGAGGGTCTGCCCGTCTTTCTCCCTCCAGAGTGGACATCCCCTCCCCTCCGGGAACACCTGCAGGGGCAGCAATGAACTTGCCCCCGAGGAGCTTCTCTAGTGAGGCATCATCGCTTGACTGACCGGAAATCCCTCCCCTCCCCAAGGGCTCCAAGGAGAAACAAAGTCTTTTAAGGGCCTCCCCGTGGCCTCCCCCCACACTACCTCCCGTGTGGTTCTCTAGGGCTTCCAGGGGCCTCAGTGGTAGAGAATCCACCTGCTGATGCAGGAGACACAGGTTCGACCCCACCGACAGAGGAGCCAGGTTAACATTGTTTCAAAGCATTAAAACCACCCTTTGTAATTTTGCAAATGCAACAGAAAACAAAAGCAGAATGCACGGCCTTGGTCTGTTGGTCCCACCAGTGTCCCTGAACTCCGAGTCCATCCCAGCCCGGAAGGTGGGTGAGTGTGAAGCTCACCCCTTTCTGCAGTGGTGGCTTCCCCATCCCCTCGCAGCCTTTGTGAGGTCTGGTTGTCCAGCGAGCCCTGATTCTCACCTTCTCAGTTCAGGGCCCATTTTTAACCAGCTGGTTTCTCGGGCCCCGTGTGTTGAGTCTCTTCCAGCCCTGCGCCGCTCGTGTCTTCCTGGGGCCTCAGTGTCCCAGCCTCAGACCCAGGAGCCCCTGGGTCACAGCCCTGGCTTGGCCTTCAGCGGCACCCTTTCCCCGTCCCCCTGGCTGCCCTCGATTAATCTATTCGTGTAAATAAAGATATCAGGGGACAAAAAAGAAAAACACTCTGAGTATATCAGGGCAGGTCCCAGAAATGAAGGAGGAGTTTATAGTTACAACGTTTTGATTGTTCGAAGAACGTTATTTTCCCCACGGTGAGGAACAAAGATTGTTGATTTGTGTAACTGGGCAGGGTTCTGCTGGGATATGTTATTTATTTTAATTTTGCGATGGTAAATTCTCAAGTTGAGTCATCTCAAGGCACAAGTACAGAGGAATAACAACTAGTTAATTGAAATATGTGCCTGGTATAAAGTTACCAGTTTAAAACTCAGGAAAGCATTCGAAGATCTCTCTTATTCATACAAATCAAGACTGAAAGGTTATGTTGTCTTGGCCAAGGACAGAGTTGCACAAGTGGAGGGAAATTCAGCCTCACACAATTCCCAGCTCACGCTGTGACGGGGGACATCCACAGCATTCCTTTTGTTTTGACACAGAGTGGTTAACCCAGGCTCAAGTGTTTGATTACCGCCATGTATGTCTCAGGCCTGGAAACACGAGGCTTGCTCCTCGTCTCAGGATTAACTTGATAGCAATAAAAGCCGGAGAAGAGGGGAGAGAAGAAGAAAGAGAAGCAGAAGGAAAAGGAGGAGAAGAAAAGGAAAAAATCCTTGGCATGTACTGTTCGTGGGCAGGCGATTTTCATTAAGACAGGGCTTGGATCAGCTCTGAAAAGCTCGATAAATCCCTGATAAGGTGCCCAGATGTTCTCATGGACTTTCTTGGGGGTTTTGTCATTTCAAGCTCATGTGATTTGCCCTGGGGGCCAAAGATTGGGCCGCTCCCAGCATCTGCCATTGATTTCTCAAAGCCCCCTCCTCACCTCTGGATGGCGAGTGCCCGACGGAGCCGCTGGGAACTGAGTCAGCCCGATCGAAACTGGACTTGAGCCTGGAAGCAATTATCCTGCTCACTCTTCCAGGAAGTGTTGCGAGAGAGGCAGGACTCGGGACCCTGCCTAGCAGGGATGGGGCCGTGCGCAGGCAGGGAGCCCGCTGCCCTCCAGACCCCGGTGCGTCTCCACGCCCGCTCCTCGAAGGCCTCAGCAACGGGAAGATCCTCCCACACCCACTTACCCGCAGCTGGCGGTCGATGCCCTGGGCTCCTGCGATTTAGAGGCGGGCACGGCCCTGTCCGGGTCCTCGGGGAGCTTACTGGCTGTAGAGGGGGACGCAGGCCGAGGGGACACGCTGCTTCCTCCCGCGGCTCCCAGGGCTCGGGAGACAGCTCCCGCAGGGAGGCAGGCCCGATGGTTTCTGACATCCGGGGTTTTGTTTTCCTGTCTTACGTGCGAGGTCACTGACGAAAGACGTGTCATTCGCCATGGGTCCTTATCTGATAGCTCTTTTCAAAATGTACAGCTGGGAAAGGCAGACGGCTTGGCTGAGGAATAACAACTAGTTAATTGAAATATGTGCCTGGTATAAAGTTACAGCTAAAACGCTGTAAAACGGGGCGACAAGTGGAGGGAAATTCAGCCTCACACAATTCCCAGCTCACGCTGTGACGGGACATCCACAGCATTCCTTGTTTTGACACAGAGTGGTTAACCCAGGCTCAAGTGTTTGATTACCGCCATGTATGTCTCAGGCCTGGAAACACGAGGCTTGCTCCTCGTCTCAGGATTAACTTGATAGCAATAAAAGCCGGAGAAGAGGGGAGAGAAGAAGAAAGAGAAGCAGAAGGAAAAGGAGGAGAAGAAAAGGAAAAAATCCTTGGCATGTACTGTTCGTGGGCAGGCGATTTTCATTAAGACAGGGCTTGGATCAGCTCTGAAAAGCTCGATAAATCCCTGATAAGGTGCCCAGATGTTCTCATGGACTTTCTTGGGGGTTTTGTCATTTCAAGCTCATGTGATTTGCCCTGGGGGCCAAAGATTGGGCCGCTCCCAGCATCTGCCATTGATTTCTCAAAGCCCCCTCCTCACCTCTGGATGGCGAGTGCCCGACGGAGCCGCTGGGAACTGAGTCAGCCCGATCGAAACTGGACTTGAGCCTGGAAGCAATTATCCTGCTCACTCTTCCAGGAAGTGTTGCGAGAGAGGCAGGACTCGGGACCCTGCCTAGCAGGGATGGGGCCGTGCGCAGGCAGGGAGCCCGCTGCCCTCCAGACCCCGGTGCGTCTCCACGCCCGCTCCTCGAAGGCCTCAGCAACGGGAAGATCCTCCCACACCCACTTACCCGCAGCTGGCGGTCGATGCCCTGGGCTCCTGCGATTTAGAGGCGGGCACGGCCCTGTCCGGGTCCTCGGGGAGCTTACTGGCTGTAGAGGGGGACGCACGCAGGCCGAGGGGACCCGCTGCTTCCTCCCGCGGCTCCCAGGGCTCGGGAGACAGCTCCCGCAGGGAGGCAGGCCCGATGGTTTCTGACATCCGGGGTTTTGTTTTCCTGTCTTACGTGCGAGGTCACTGACGAAAGACGTGTCATTCGCCATGGGTCCTTATCTGATAGCTCTCAGTTTTGCAAAATGTACAGCTGGGAAGAGGCAGACGGCTTGGCTGATCTACCTGCGCATCAGTGTTCTGAGCAGTGTGACTGGCTCCCCAGGTGGTGCTAGTGGTAAAGGACCCGCCTGCCGACGCAGGAGAGACAGGAGATGTGGGTTAGACCCTAGCTCAGGAAGACCCCCTGGAGAAGAGCACGCGCCCCACGCGGGATTCTTACCTGGAGAACCCTGTGGACAGAGGAGCCTGGCGGGCTGTGGTCCACGGGGTCGCCAGGGGTCGGGCACGGCTGACGCCACTTCGCACGAGCCATGTTACCGATAGGTCTTATTCAGCAACATGTTCAAAGTCCACCCAAGACATTCTCCTGTCTGAGAGAAAGAACATCAGGTTTCTTCATTAAATTTAGAGATAGTTTACTTCAAAGGGGGGAATATGCTGTTTAAAGAAATAGGTCAGCCTTCAATGAATGTTAACTAAAAAAAAAATGGATTTTCTAGAATTCTTGGTTCCATCCATTGTTTTTAAGGCCTTATTGCGATTTCATTCGTTTCATGCATAGACCCGGAAGAGAATTTGGTCCCAAGATGGCATATAAATTATTTTCTTATTTTAAAGAATATCCTTAGTTCTTCAGCTGCCTCTCACTTCCAGACTGCTGGAGCTTCGCTGTGTCACGTGGGGTTGTTTTTGTGGCTGGTGGGCACAGCTGCTCCACAGCGTGTGGGATCTTAGCTCCCCAGTCAGGGAGCGAAACCATGAACCCTGCCTTGGAAGGCAGATTCTCAGTGCCTGGGCCACCAGGCAAGTCCCAGGGCACATGACTTTTACTTAGAAAGCCAGCGCCGGTGGGTTGGAGGTGGCCGCGTGGAGCATGAGTCAGGGGCTTCTGGGTCCATGCTGGAGCTCAGGGTTATGGTCCACGAAGGCTGTCTGCAGTGGACACGCACGTGGGCAGGGTGGCAGTGCCTCTTATTCGCCGACCTCCTTTCTCTGAGGATGAGGACGCACCTGCCCAGATCCCACTGACTTACAGGACATCCCAGCGAGCTGGATGCAGAGGTTGGAGCAGGACCTGTGTGTCCACCTGTGAACGGGGCAGGCGGCAGAGACCCAGAGGGGGCGGCCCTGGCCGTGCAGTGGCCATCCTGCGCTCAGGGACGGCGTCTGGCTCCCTCTGACTCTCCCGTCTCCCGGAGGCCCTTTCCTGAGGGGGGGGGGGAGGGAGAGCAGGACCTGACCCGAACCCGGGGTGTGAGAGGCATTCCTCGCCCGAGTGCAGGTGATTAGTTACACTTGGTTCCAACCTGGTCCCAAACTTGGCTTCTCTTTAACCCCCATCCACCCCAGGACAAACCATGTGAAGAACACTCGCGGTTCGCTCGGAAGGGCTTTACGTCATAGCTCGAATGGCCGAGGCGGCCGCAGAGCGTTGGGGCGAGGAGAAGCGGGTGGCTGGGGCCTCCAGCGCTCCCCAGCCCGCCCCCCACTCCCCACCAGGCAGGAAGTGTTGTTCAAATTTAGAGATATTATTTTGCTGTTTAAAGAAATAGGTCAGCCTTCAATGAATGTTAACTAAAAAAAAAATGGATTTTCTAGAATTCTTGGTTCCATCCATTGTTTTTAAGGCCTTATTGCGATTTCATTCGTTTCATGCATAGACCCGGAAGAGAATTTGGTCCCAAGATGGCATATAAATTATTTTCTTATTTTAAAGAATATCCTTAGTTCTTCAGCTGCCTCTCACTTCCAGACTGCTGGAGCTTCGCTGTGTCACGTGGGGTTGTTTTTGTGGCTGGTGGGCACAGCTGCTCCACAGCGTGTGGGATCTTAGCTCCCCAGTCAGGGAGCGAAACCATGAACCCTGCCTTGGAAGGCAGATTCTCAGTGCCTGGGCCACCAGGCAAGTCCCAGGGCACATGACTTTTACTTAGAAAGCCAGCGCCGGTGGGTTGGAGGTGGCGTGGAGCATGAGTCAGGGGCTTCTGGGTCCATGCTGGAGCTCAGGGTTATGGTCCACGAAGGCTGTCTGCAGTGGACACGCACGTGGGCAGGGTGGCAGTGCCTCTTATTCGCCGACCTCCTTTCTCTGAGGATGAGGACGCACCTGCCCAGATCCCACTGACTTACAGGACATCCCAGCGAGCTGGATGCAGAGGTTGGAGCAGGACCTGTGTGTCCACCTGTGAACGGGGCAGGCGGCAGAGACCCAGAGGGGGCGGCCCTGGCCGTGCAGTGGCCATCCTGCGCTCAGGGACGGCGTCTGGCTCCCTCTGACTCTCCCGTCTCCCGGAGGCCCTTTCCTGAGGGGGGGGGGGAGGGAGAGCAGGACCTGACCCGAACCCGGGGTGTGAGAGGCATTCCTCGCCCGAGTGCAGGTGATTAGTTACACTTGGTTCCAACCTGGTCCCAAACTTGGCTTCTCTTTAACCCCCATCCACCCCAGGACAAACCATGTGAAGAACACTCGCGGTTCGCTCGGAAGGGCTTTACGTCATAGCTCGAATGGCCGAGGCGGCCGCAGAGCGTTGGGGCGAGGAGAAGCGGGTGGCTGGGGCCTCCAGCGCTCCCCAGCCCGCCCCCCACTCCCCACCAGGCAGGAAGTGTTGTTCATAGATGTTTCTCGCCAGGATTTAGAAACGGATGTTTTGTTCCAGAAGTTCTTTATCCTGAGATATCTCAAACCAGGCCTGCCCCCAAATAGCAAGGCACGCTCTGAATTTCAGCATCTGAATGGAGCTGAAGAGAAGAGCGTATTTGGAAAGAAGAAAGAATGCCACTGTGGGATTTCTGTGCTGAGCAGCAACTTCTGAGATCTTGAACAAGAAAAAGCCACAAAATTATGTTGGATTCTAACGGAACCAAAAGCCAACTACAAGCAAGGCAAAGCAGACACCAGCAGGCACGCCCGAGTCTGAATCCCAGGGCACAGCCCCCCGGTCAGAGCGGGCTTCTCACTGCCACCCTGAAGCTAAGGGCAAACGGCTCCCGGCACTTCCGTGTGGACAGTCCCGGCCCCGGGGGACGTGCCCTGACGCTCCGCTCCGTTCTCCATGGCTTAGTCGTTCCATCTTGGTTGGCTGTGTTCACCCCCAGCATGTCCCGGCCTCACCACCCCGTCAGGCCTGGTCCGACTCGTTCCTTCTATGAGGCTTGGCCTCATAATCTCACTTGCCGATGGCTCTGTCCACCCTCTGAACAGCGCTCGCCCCTGCCCGACCCCTGCCTGCAGGCCTCCTGTTGCTGGGCGATTTTGGCTTCTCTGTGGAGGGTCGAGCCCATGCATCTGAAAGTGCCCGAGGGGACTGGCTCTGTGGCCTGGTACATACACTCTCTGGTACCAGGGAGCCCCACTTTTCTAGAAGGAGAGACTGCCCAGGCGTGCTTCCCTGGGGCCTGGGCTGAGTCCTCTCTTTGCGTGGACGCTGCACCTTCCCACGGCCCCTCCAGTGCCGGGTCAGGGCAGCTGACCTTCTGGGCCTGTTTCACCCTGTGAAAGGCCGACTCCCCAAATCCAGACGGTCGAGGGCTGAGCAGCCTGTTCCTTCTCCACTGAGAAGACTCCTGGCTTCCCTTCTCCGGAAGGGCTTTACGTCATAGCTCGAATGGCCGAGGCGGCCGCAGAGCGTTGGGGCGAGAAGCGGGTGGCTGGGGCCTCCAGCGCTCCCCAGCCCGCCCCCCACTCCCCACCAGGCAGGAAGTGTTGTTCATAGATGTTTCTCGCCAGGATTTAGAAACGGATGTTTTGTTCCAGAAGTTCTTTATCCTGAGATATCTCAAACCAGGCCTGCCCCCAAATAGCAAGGCACGCTCTGAATTTCAGCATCTGAATGGAGCTGAAGAGAAGAGCGTATTTGGAAAGAAGAAAGAATGCCACTGTGGGATTTCTGTGCTGAGCAGCAACTTCTGAGATCTTGAACAAGAAAAAGCCACAAAATTATGTTGGATTCTAACGGAACCAAAAGCCAACTACAAGCAAGGCAAAGCAGACACCAGCAGGCACGCCCGAGTCTGAATCCCAGGGCACAGCCCCCCGGTCAGAGCGGGCTTCTCACTGCCACCCTGAAGCTAAGGGCAAACGGCTCCCGGCACTTCCGTGTGGACAGTCCCGGCCCCGGGGGACGTGCCCTGACGCTCCGCTCCGTTCTCCATGGCTTAGTCGTTCCATCTTGGTTGGCTGTGTTCACCCCCAGCATGTCCCGGCCTCACCACCCCGTCAGGCCTGGTCCGACTCGTTCCTTCTATGAGGCTTGGCCTCATAATCTCACTTGCCGATGGCTCTGTCCACCCTCTGAACAGCGCTCGCCCCTGCCCGACCCCTGCCTGCAGGCCTCCTGTTGCTGGGCGATTTTGGCTTCTCTGTGGAGGGTCGAGCCCATGCATCTGAAAGTGCCCGAGGGGACTGGCTCTGTGGCCTGGTACATACACTCTCTGGTACCAGGGAGCCCCACTTTTCTAGAAGGAGAGACTGCCCAGGCGTGCTTCCCTGGGGCCTGGGCTGAGTCCTCTCTTTGCGTGGACGCTGCACCTTCCCACGGCCCCTCCAGTGCCGGGTCAGGGCAGCTGACCTTCTGGGCCTGTTTCACCCTGTGAAAGGCCGACTCCCCAAATCCAGACGGTCGAGGGCTGAGCAGCCTGTTCCTTCTCCACTGAGAAGACTCCTGGCTTCCCCTTCTCCATTCCTCTCTGCACCCTGAGGAGGGAGGCCCGCGTGGTGGCCGGGCCTGGTAACGAGTCCCGTGGAGCCCGGGCCTGGTCATCTCTGTGGGATGTTGGGAAGCTTGGGTGCACTGTGCCCTCTATTCTCTTGCTGACCTCTGACCACATGGTGTTTTCTAACAAAGCCTGTTCCTCCGCTCACATTGCATGCCTTCTGGAGTTTCTCCTGGCCCCGGCGCATGGCTGGTGGACACTCGAACAGGACGTTGCTTAGCAGGAAGGGAGCTGCCCGGCACGGCTGGCTCTCCCCTCAGGAGTCAGGCTGTCCCGCTGGACGGCTCGTCGTGGCTCCTGACTCAGGGAGGAGAGATGGGAGGAGACCTGGGCGATGGCTGGGTTGCCGTGGAGACAGCAGCACAGCCTGGACGTGGGGGAGCAGGGCCACCTCCCCAGGCGTGTCACAGAGGGAGCCTGGTGCCGAGTCCCCTCCTGACTCCACGTGCCCTCAGGCACAACCCGCACGGCTCCACGCCCTGTCCTGGGCGGACACAGGCTCCTCCCGCTGTGACGCTAGGACTCCAGCCCCCAGGCCCTTCCCGCCCGTCCGTCTGCCTCGTGATCCCTCCGGCTCTGCGGATCTCTCTCCTCTCAGCCCGTCTCCCTCCTGGATGACCGCAGGGCCTCTGTGCCGGGCCAGACTTACGCCAGGCCAGACCTGCTCCGGGACAGACACCGCTGGGCCAGCATGTGCCTGCCTCCAGTTGGCAGCTGCTGGATTTAGTCGAGGAGAAAACAGGGCAGGCATTGGCAGGAAGGTGATACGAAGTCTCACTCCCTGTGAGCCCTTGGAGAACGATGCGTCTCCCGGGGAAGGTGCCCTCAGGTTCCAGCTCCACAGCTGTGATGCCCAGGACACACTGCTGGCCCTGGAACCCATCGCTGGGCAGCAGAGACACAGAGGACGCCTCTTCCTGGGAGGCCCGGGGCTCCTCAGACGGGCAGCGGTGGCGGGAGGATGCCCACGGCCCCGCGGGAACGGCCCTGACCCCACAGCGGTCAGGATGCGGCCGCCGGCCCGGGCTCCGCCCCTCCACTCGCACCCAGCGTGCTCGCAGCCCACGCCCCCTCGTCGCTGCAGGCGTTTCCCCTGCGGGGCCCGCGCCTGCCGCCTCCTGCCTCAGCACCTGCTGCCCCGAGCCCTGGCCGAAGCGCCGGCCCTGCTCCAGGGGCCAGCCCAGCAGGCCCAGGCGAGAGACGCACAGGCCTGCCCCAGGGCTCGGAAACACAGACTCTGATGAGTGGACGGGACCTCTTGGCCAGTCACACACGCAGACGGCCAGTGTTGTGGAGAGGAGTCAGGTCTGCAAGACAGTGAAGCGCTCCTCGGGAAAGGCGGAGAGCACGAGCGTGTGGTCTGGCGCCGGGGAAGAAAACCGCCGGTGCCGAGTGGGTCTGTGGCCACCCACCTCTCAGACTCGAACTGCCCGGTTCAGTTTCCGCTGCTCCAGGAAGGCGCCCCACCTGTTCCTTGGCTGGTACCTGGTCCTGGGGTGAGGAGGACAGTCGGCTTGCACACAAAAGCCTCTCTTGCAGGTGCATCCTCTCCCGTCTCTAGGACCTGCTCGGTCCTGGAAAAGGTAATTCCTGCAGGGATGGCCAGGCCCCAAGAGGTCGACGTACCAGGTACAGACATTAAAAGGCATGTTTAGTTGTCGCCGGCTCAGAGAGGGTGTGGGGGGTGAAGACAATCTGGACTTGGGTGGGGTCGCCGTCACCCCGTCCTTACCATCCAGGAAGACGAGGCCAGCGGTCGCCACCACTCAGGCCCAGGCTGCTGGGTGAGCACTAGCTTGTTGTGGGGACCCCGAGGACCGCTGTCCCCGTGGGTGGGACCCAGGGCGAGACGTGGGGGGGATGCTGTCAAACCGTGCTCACTGTGCCGTGCTAAACCACTCCGTCGTGCCCATCTCTGTGCGACCCTATGGCCCGTAGCCCGCCAGGCTCCTCTGTCCATGGGGCTCTCCGGGCAAGAGTACTGGAGTGGGGTGCCAAGCTCTTCTCCAGGGGACCCTCCCAACGGAGGGAGTGAACCCGCATCTCTTATGTCTTCTGCACTGGGAGGCAGGTTCTCTACCACTAGTGCCTCCTGGGAGCCCTCCTATTTACCACAAGAATGCTCAAAACCTCTCGGAAAAGGACAGCCAGCCTCCTCATCTACTGTCCACTGTCTTCTCACTGCAAGCTCAGTCTGGAGATGGTCTTTCACATCCGATTCAGCCAAGGCTCTGTGCCAGGGAGTGTCCATTCACCCTCTGCTATTCGAGGCCGCGCTCGCCGTGAGCTGGGCTTCCTCAATCTGGCCCCTGCCTCCACCGGCTCCCTCTCAAAAATGCAGTTAATTGATGGTGGATTGGGCCACTGGAGCTTATTATTGGAGGTGATGGGATACAGCAGGATTTATGGGCTGGATTTTTTTCCTTCTTGAAAAATTACAAGCTAACCCCAAATTGTAGCAAGAATTCTTAAGGTTCAATAATTAAAAGCAAAAGGCAGTCCCCTTGGGAAGGAAACCGTGTGGTCTGGAAGATGTCTTTCAAATTGGAGCCGACTGTGTAACTCCCAAATATTATGGGTACAAATTAGCTATATTTGATCACTGGATCTTATTTACCCTAATTGTCTTCATGTCTGTGGTTTCCTGATACACTTTGTTTAGAGCGCGCTTAGTGCAGCCGTTCTGCGTTGGAGCCTGCAGGGGTGGTGGGAACAGGCTCCGGGTTTCAAGGGACACAGAGAGAGAAAGACAGACAGACAGAGAGACACAGACAGACGGAGGGAGCAGCCTTTGTCGGGAGATATGTGTGTTTCCTCAAAGACATAGAAGGCTTATAAATTCAGACCAAAGATACGTTACAAAACCGACAAGTTTTGTTCTGTGAAATGTTGTGCTTGTCTCTTGGAAGGATTGATGCAAACGTGAGAGCTGACATTCGAGCCGCCGAGTCGCCAGGAATTAGGACCTTATCGAGCGCTGAAGCGGAGGCTCCAGACCACGGCCGCTGAGCAGCCTCCCGAGGAGCGGCGTTCCCACGCGGCGTCCGGGCCTCCCTGCTCTGAGCAGATGAGAAAAATGGCAGGAATGCGCCGTGGCTTCTTGTCTCTCTGTCCCCCTCACTGGTCTGGGGCAAGAGCAGGGACGAAAGGACGCAAACACGTGAGGAGGCCAGCGTTCGTCCGGGGACCGTCTGGGTGCCAGGCCAGGCCCGCGGGGCTGCGGGCACGGCCGAGGCCAGCTCCCCTGGCCAGGCTCTCTCCTGTTCCCGGAACCCCGGCCCCGGGGGACGCGGCGCTTGTTAGTACGGGGGTGGCCAGGCCAGCTCGCCGCTCTGGGGATTCAGGCTCTGGCTGAGCTCAGAGGGAAACGGCTTCCGTGGGCCTCTGGCCCCGTGACCCAACCCGCACTCGGTGCTCTGGCAGGGGGGTGCCCGTTTCCAGGGGCCCTGGGGCCGGCGCGGAGGCGGGGCTGCGGGAGGCCCGCGGGCTCTGTGACGGGACCACGGCTGTTCCTGTGTCTCCGACAAGCAGTCTTTCCACGACAGCGAATTTGCTCCCGCGTGTTCCATTCCCAGGGAAGGGCGTCTCGACTCCTTGTCCCAGACAAGCCGTCCCGCGAGCACAGCCCTCGCGCCCACAGTCGGGGCCCAGATCCAGCCCTGCCCTGGCCGTGCCGCCCCGGCCCCGGGGCGCGGCGGCCTCGGGGGGCTGAGGACGCGGCCCGCTCACGTGCTGGGGCCCCCCGACGGGCGCGTGCGTGTTCCTCGTCCGCTGGGATGGCGGCTCGTGCTGGGCAGTCGGGGAGGGGTGTTCGTCATCTGGTTTTCCTCTCCCCCCGGAGCCACCGGCTCCTGCAGGCCCTCCTGGCCGGCTCGCGGGTCAGCCTTGTGGATTCCCGCGAGATGGACGCTCTTGTCAGCTCAGGAGAGCAGGGGTGGCGGGGAGTTCGGGGGGAAGGAAGGGAGGATTGTGAGAAACAGCGAGGAGATGTCCGCGTGGGGGTTGGTTCTCCCACGGCCCTCTGGGGACAGAGGACTCCACGAAGGTCAGGAGGCTTGCCAGCGTGGTCCACCCGTGTCCATGAGGGACTGATTCAAAATCGTACATAATCTGGTAATATTTTGCTTCGAGATGGCGTTTTAAAATAAATGACTATGTAGTTATCACTATAATTTTAATTTATATTTACTAGAAAACTTTGCTAGATTTCTCTAGTGATCATAATTTATTATTCTTCACTTGGGGAGTGAAAATAATCATTGCTATTAAAAGAAAAAAACTGTATTTGTGAGTTTCCCTGGTGGGTAAAGAATCCGCCAGTGGGTAAAGAATCTGCTTTGCAGTGCAAAGGGCACTGGTTCAATCCATGGCCTAGGAAGATCCCACGTGCCACGGAGTGGCTGGACCGATGTGTCCAATTGCGAGCCAGTACTCTGGAGCACATGCACCCAGAGCCGGTGCTCTGCGACGAGAGAGGCCACTGCAGTGGGAGGCCCACACAGGCCAAAGAATAAAGATGGATGAAAATAAATAAATAAAAAACCAATAAAAGAGGGCAAAATTAAAAAAAAAAAAACCACTATATTTGAGTTTATATTATAGCCCAGTTCCCAGTAAAAAAAACCAGTACCTGTCTATTATGTATGTATCTATCTACCTGTTATGTAGGTACGTATATGTTATCACGTGTCTGTTTGTCTACCTAGCTATCTTGCTACCTATTTATCTCTCTCTCCAACGCTTAATTAGTTCTCTCACTTTAGACCAATGACACATTTATTTCTTCTTTCTTGCCTCCAACTTGCTGTAACATAACCTTTCGTAAAACATACCTTTAAAAGTTTATAGTTTACAGCCTGTAGATTTAAAGCCTCACAAAGCCAATGATTTATTTAAGTTCATTAGTTTTCATTCTAGATGTTTTTCTGGCACTAAGTGGGTTACTAAGCCAACGACCGTAAATGGATCTGTGTGTCCATTTCCGATGAACCCCACGGGCCCAGCACGCCTGCACGCAGGTAGTACCGTCCTTTCTGCATCTCCATCCAGAAGAGAAGGCGGTTGGAAATAGACTAGAATTGTGTGAAAATTACCGTTCATGCCTGTGAACTTGACCCTGTGTGCTCAGCGAGCATAGGGAAACACCGGTCAGTTGCACCCAGTTGTGACCGTGGGAGACCCCGCGGGGACGGAGGCGGCTGGCCGTGGACGCGTGGCACCCTCGGCCACTTAAGGCTGCCGGAGCCTTTAGGGCGTAAACAAGCGGGAGCTGAGTGTGGTTCTGGCCTGGACGGGGGCCGGCCCGCGCGCCTTCGTGACTGTTTCTCCAGGAGGAAACAGCCACCCCGTCGACAGCGTGGGCCTTTCCGAGGTGCCTCGGGGCACCGCCCTCTCTGCCTTCTATACTGAGCTCGGGAGCTCACAGCCAGGGGGGCGCAGCCCCACCAGACGCGACACGCGGAGGCCTTTGCGGCAGAATTTGAGTTTCCTGGTTAGGTTCCTCCTCACCTCTGCGTTCACGACAGTTCTGTCCCTCTTGTGAACGTGATCCCGCACCGAGCACAGGTCCGTCTCCCACACCTCGAAGAACGTGCCCGGGGCGGGCCAGTCTCTGTGGCCTCGAGGCAGCACCTGAGCTTTCGCTGTTCCTGACGCGGAGTGCCCCTCGGCTCTGCCTCCCCCGTGGCTCTCTTAGACACCTCTGTCCAGCCTCTGCCGTCTCAGAGTTTTCAAGGGGCAGCCACAGACACCGTGAATTAGGCTGCAGAAGTGTGATGGTTGCTTAGAAAAGTGCCCACAGAAGCTCACCACTTGGAGGATCTCCTCACCAGGGGCCCTGCCCGCAGGGGGCGGGGCGTCAGGCTCGTGGACCCGCTGCTGCCCAGCGAGACTGCCCGGCGGGGGAGCCGGAGGCCGATGGGGCCACGAGGGACCTTTAAAAGTTTATAGTTTACAGCCTGTAGATTTAAAGCCTCACAAAGCCAATGATTTATTTAAGTTCATTAGTTTTCATTCTAGATGTTTTTCTGGCACTAAGTGGGTTACTAAGCCAACGACCGTAAATGGATCTGTGTGTCCATTTCCGATGAACCCCACGGGCCCAGCACGCCTGCACGCAGGTAGTACCGTCCTTTCTGCATCTCCATCCAGAAGAGAAGGCGGTTGGAAATAGACTAGAATTGTGTGAAAATTACCGTTCATGCCTGTGAACTTGACCCTGTGTGCTCAGCGAGCATAGGGAAACACCGGTCAGTTGCACCCAGTTGTGACCGTGGGAGACCCCGCGGGGACGGAGGCGGCTGGCCGTGGACGCGTGGCACCCTCGGCCACTTAAGGCTGCCGGAGCCTTTAGGGCGTAAACAAGCGGGAGCTGAGTGTGGTTCTGGCCTGGACGGGGGCCGGCCCGCGCGCCTTCGTGACTGTTTCTCCAGGAGGAAACAGCCACCCCGTCGACAGCGTGGGCCTTTCCGAGGTGCCTCGGGGCACCGCCCTCTCTGCCTTCTATACTGAGCTCGGGAGCTCACAGCCAGGGGGGCGCAGCCCCACCAGACGCGACACGCGGAGGCCTTTGCGGCAGAATTTGAGTTTCCTGGTTAGGTTCCTCCTCACCTCTGCGTTCACGACAGTTCTGTCCCTCTTGTGAACGTGATCCCGCACCGAGCACAGGTCCGTCTCCCACACCTCGAAGAACGTGCCCGGGGCGGGCCAGTCTCTGTGGCCTCGAGGCAGCACCTGAGCTTTCGCTGTTCCTGACGCGGAGTGCCCCTCGGCTCTGCCTCCCCCGTGGCTCTCTTAGACACCTCTGTCCAGCCTCTGCCGTCTCAGAGTTTTCAAGGGGCAGCCACAGACACCGTGAATTAGGCTGCAGAAGTGTGATGGTTGCTTAGAAAAGTGCCCACAGAAGCTCACCACTTGGAGGATCTCCTCACCAGGGGCCCTGCCCGCAGGGGGCGGGGCGTCAGGCTCGTGGACCCGCTGCTGCCCAGCGAGACTGCCCGGCGGGGGAGCCGGAGGCCGATGGGGCCACGAGGGCGGGTGGCTGTTAATCAGACCTGCCTTCTTGTCCTGGTCCTCGGAAAATGATGGATTTCCCTGAGGAGAAGCATTATCAGAGAAAAATGCTTGCTCCGCACTCTGGCAAGAAAAACAAGAGCGTTAAGTGGGACGGGATGAGCTGAAGACGATACAGGAAGTGTCGGCCCGCATTTTACAGACGCGGTGGCCGATCCGTCATGCGTGTCAGGGCCCTTAACTTATCTGGACGGTGCGAGAGCCATCCAAAAATGTCCCGAGCGAGCGTCATTAATTCCAAGCCAGGACTTGCTGGGGAGCAGAATGTCAGCGTTTGGGATGATTTGAGCGTCAGAAGAAGAGGTGTTGATGGACACTTGATGGAAAGCATCAGGCTGACAGTGGCTTAATGAAGATGCCCACCTCTGTCTGTTCTCCTGGCTGATCCCCTGGAATTCGGTGGAGTGAGTCAGAGGACAGGCACACGGATGGATGGGGCCCCCCGTCAGGCTCACGCCGCCGCGGGCCAGGGACACGGCCGGGCGAGCGGACTGTGCGCGCGCTGGCTGCTCCGTGGGCCAGAGCGCCGGCCCCGAGGGGCGTGTGACCCGCTGGTGTCACGGGGCGAGGCCGGGAGAACGAGCCCTGGCGTCCTGGGGCCAGCCACCCTTCTCATATAGGGTTACAGAGCTGGCCAGCAACGGCGCAACGGTGTGGAGGTAATCATGGCACGGTCTGACGTCCTAGGGGGCCTCGCTTCAAAGCCAGATTCATCCAAAAACTTAAAACCACGTGCCCGGGGCGGGCCAGTCTCTGTGGCCTCGAGGCAGCACCTGAGCTTTCGCTGTTCCTGACGCGGAGTGCCCCTCGGCTCTGCCTCCCCCGTGGCTCTCTTAGACACCTCTGTCCAGCCTCTGCCGTCTCAGAGTTTTCAAGGGGCAGCCACAGACACCGTGAATTAGGCTGCAGAAGTGTGATGGTTGCTTAGAAAAGTGCCCACAGAAGCTCACCACTTGGAGGATCTCCTCACCAGGGGCCCTGCCCGCAGGGGGCGGGGCGTCAGGCTCGTGGACCCGCTGCTGCCCAGCAAGACTGCCCGGCGGGGGAGCCGGAGGCCGATGGGGCCACGAGGGCGGGTGGCTGTTAATCAGACCTGCCTTCTTGTCCTGGTCCTCGGAAAATGATGGATTTCCCTGAGGAGAAGCATTATCAGAGAAAAATGCTTGCTCCGCACTCTGGCAAGAAAAACAAGAGCGTTAAGTGGGACGGGATGAGCTGAAGACGATACAGGAAGTGTCGGCCCGCATTTTACAGACGCGGTGGCCGATCCGTCATGCGTGTCAGGGCCCTTAACTTATCTGGACGGTGCGAGAGCCATCCAAAAATGTCCCGAGCGAGCGTCATTAATTCCAAGCCAGGACTTGCTGGGGAGCAGAATGTCAGCGTTTGGGATGATTTGAGCGTCAGAAGAAGAGGTGTTGATGGACACTTGATGGAAAGCATCAGGCTGACAGTGGCTTAATGAAGATGCCCACCTCTGTCTGTTCTCCTGGCTGATCCCCTGGAATTCGGTGGAGTGAGTCAGAGGACAGGCACACGGATGGATGGGGCCCCCCGTCAGGCTCACGCCGCCGCGGGCCAGGGACACGGCCGGGCGAGCGGACTGTGCGCGCGCTGGCTGCTCCGTGGGCCAGAGCGCCAGCCCCGAGGGGCGTGTGACCCGCTGGTGTCACGGGGCGAGGCCGGGAGAACGAGCCCTGGCGTCCTGGGGCCAGCCACCCTTCTCATATAGGGTTACAGAGCTGGCCAGCAACGGCGCAACGGTGTGGAGGTAATCATGGCACGGTCTGACGTCCTAGGGGGCCTCGCTTTCCGAAAGCCAGATTCATCCAAAAACTTAAAAACCAAATAAATATCCCTTCAAGTGACGACTGCATTCCAGTTGTCATCTGGCTTGTAATGACGGGCTTTCAGTGCTAGGTGACGGCCGAGCTGAGAGTAAATCTTGCCCCAATCCTCCGTGTCAGCACAGGCATTAGAGGCTGTAACACGCACTGCGCCTGTCAGCTGCTCACATGGCCGGCACCGGCTCTGCACACCGGCTCTGCACACCAGCTCTGCACACGGGCTCTGCACACCAGCTCTGCACACAAGCTCTGCACACCAGCCTGCACACCAGCTCTGTACACAAGCTCTGCACAGCGGCTCTGCACACAAGCTCTGCACACCAGCCTGCACACCAGCTCTGTACACAAGCTCTGCACACGGGCTCTGCACACCGGCTCTGCAGACCTGCCTGGCTGGCCCGAGCCGTCGCCCTGCAGACGTTTTATGGCCACTTTTCCCCAAACCAGATGAAAATGATTATGAACTACAAGCGCTCTTTTGATCCAGCTGATGCACGGCCAGGCTGGCTTTGGACGGGGCGGGGGAGGTGGGGGGACATTGCTCCCACCTGGGGGATGGTGAGAAGCGGGTGCTGCCCACCCCCGACCCTGCAGGTGACGCAGCAGAAGCGGGTCCCTCCCAGGTCCCCGGGACGCGCGTGCCTGCCCCCCACGCAGCATCTAGCTCTCCTCTGGGAAAGAATGCTCGCCATCCCAGCTATTCCGAGCAGCATCCTCGACGCCTTGTTTCCCGGGCCGTGTCCCGCCGCGGTGATCTCGAGCTGAGAGCCTTCATACCTCAGCTGTTTGTCTTGGCAGCACCCCCTGTTTTGCTCGCTGGACGGAATCAGACCGAGGCGCCCCCCGCCCCCGCCGAGGGGGCGCTGTCCATCATCCTCCTGCCAGCCAGTGGGACGCCCGTGGAGGCCTGCAGGGCAGGGGGCCAGTGCCCTCCATCCATCTCCTCTCCCACGAGCTGGAGGAAAATGCTGAGGCAGAGGTTTTACTCACAGCCTTCCTTCTAGACAAGAAGCTGGGGAAGATCTACGAGCCGAGCGGGTGGGGCTGAGTCACTGGACAGCGGGGCGGGCGGCCAGGCTGAAGGGGCCAGGCACCTCACGCTGCTGCCTCCTGCTCTCCACAGCAGAACAGGGCCTGCTGGGGGGCATCTCTGCTTCGAGTGAGGAGTTTTCATCGTTGCAGATCACAGACCAACCCTGGCGGGTACCAAAAGGGAGAATTGGAACCAGAGAGGCACAGCGTCCTCCTCGAAGCGAGGAGAATCGAGGAGCAGAGGAGAGGGCGGCGAGGATGGCCCGCGGTGGGTGACGAGTCAGTTACGCCCAGACCCGAGCCCCGCTCCGGGCCTGCGCGGGGAGCAGGCGGCCGCGAGCCTGCGTCACCTGGGGCCACCAGCCAGCTCGGCCTCTGCTTGACACCAGACTGGAGGAGACGCTGGCCCAGGGTCCCGGCTTGGCCTCCTCAGCAACTGTTCCTGGAAGTCCCCAGAGCTGACCACATGTTCATTGTAAAATCTTCTAGGGTCCTTCCCAGCTGAGTTGAGCATGAGGCTGGGTTGTTCTGGAAAGCTCGTCCTAGCATGGAGAAATCAACCTTGTCAAATGAAGGTCACATGGAAGTGACAGTGTGCCTGGGCCCTGCGTGGGATCCCCATCTGGCTGTGTTTGGGGGTGCCCTCTGCGGGGCCCTCCTCGTTCTCCACTCACCTGGGGAGCCGGCTCTCCTGGGCACAGAGGTGCTACCAGGGTGGATTAAACCGCTGGAAAGCTTCTCCCCAAAGTGTTCCGACTATTTTGGCATCCCCACTGATTAGATTTTCCTATAATTCAATCCTGTTTATGACGTCTAGTCAGAATTTACCTCTTCCTATTGATGAATTCCTGGTGTTGAAGTGGTCTGAATGCTCTCTTGGTCAAGTTAATCCTTTACATCAGAAGATTTCATCTGGACTCCACTGCACATCTTTCCACTTTTGTTGGTATTCAACTGAATTTAATATTAATTTTCTCTGAATTCTTTCATAATTTAGGTCCACCAAAAGAAGATACACACCCAAAGACATTCACAGAGATACATTCAGATACATTAAAAAGACATACATTGCTGCACATCCAAATCAAGGCTCTATGCTTTCTCATTCGCTTTATTAAAATGGTTCATCTTTCTAAATGCAGTAAAAAATGTTTCCTTTTTTTAAATCAGATATTCCAATCCCATTCAAAAAGAAGAAAGAAAGCAGAATGAACTTTTGACAAGTGTTGCTTATCCTGTTCCTACTGTTTCACACGGTGATGTTGGAGGACCCTCCTGCTGACCCGCTTCTGAGCCCAAGCCTGGGAAGGTCTGCTTCTCCTCCAGACCACAGCTGCTGCCCGAGGACCGACTCTGAGCTCTGGACCTGCACCTCCAGTCTTGGGCGGGACCAGCAGACACGGGGTGCAGGAGAGATGTTCCCGGAAGCCAGCCTCCGTCAGGATGGTTGGCAGGAAGTCAGTCCAGGAGGGAGCCTGGAAATCACACCAGGGCATCCCATGCCGTCCCCAGCCCCACGCATCCCTCCTCTGGAGCCCGCGAGCCCTGCATCCCATGCAGCTCCCCCTCTAGAGGGAAGGTGTGATTGGCAGGAAATGAAAATGGAAGAAGAGATTCACTCGCCGTTGTTAAAGTCTCTCATGTTTGCAAATTGTATTGCAGAGGACCGCACAAGCACATCGTGAAGGGCCCCTTGAGAAACTTCCGCTCAGGTGGACGGCGTCCCGAGGTGTCCACTCAGGCCCCTGGAGGGAGCCCATGCACCAAAGGCCCTGGGCCTTGAGGTCTGTAGTTGCATGGTAAATCTGCCTTAGGCATCTATTTATTAGTTCGTGACTCTGTTGTGAGTGCTAGAAGACTCTACTCAGGAGCGTCAGGAGGCGCGTAGACCCGCACGCAGTGGTCTTCTGTCATCCGCAGGCTCCCCGTCACCCGGCCGCTCCTCAAAGGGCGGGTTCGGGTACAGGCAGCCCGCGTGCAGCTCCAGGATGCGACGTCCTCGGCGCAGCCTCAGAGAACAAGAATGACTAGAAGAACTATTGCCCGCTTGTTTCTTATGCTAATAATAAGTAGTCCGCAAATCCAATTGAAAACTACACACGCACTCAGAGGAGACTGGGAGAGGTTTGAAATGGGCAGAGATGACTAGGCGTCCTTTGCAACCTACTGCTCCAAGCCGTCTCTGAGTTTCACTGTCTGAGCTAGTCTAGACCCTGTAAATTGAAGTTGCATGGTAGCACGAATGACTCAACCGTAGAGATGTAAATAGATTGTGTCTAGTGGAGATTCAATTAACTATGGCCTTAAGGAGACTGACCAGTTTTGATCTGAGAGTTCATTTCAACATCTCTACATGTGTCTGCATGTTTGTTATGTGTGTCGTCGTATTTTGAACTCAAGGGCATCTTCCTGGATTCCTCCTTGGTTGATGACGTAAACAAAGTCTCTGATGTACTATTTTGTATTTCCCCCAGTGATGATGATGTTTACCTTTTAAGCATTTGATTGTACTCTTTTATTAGAGAAAAAACTGTACCTGCATACTGTCTCTGTTGGGAATTTATTTTTGCTCAATAAATGGACAGTTCATGGGTTATCTGTTTCCATCATGATACGGCAGTAACCTCTAAGATCCAGGGCAAATAACAGTATGTGCTTCTCCAATTTTTTCTTAAAATCAGGATGAAGTAAGGAAAGAAAATCAGGATGAAACAACCCCGTCTCAAGAGCGGTATGAATGCACGCATGTCCCCAGGGGCACAGATGCCCATTTCAGCAGATGCACCTGCTGGTTCCCCGAGACACGGCCCCCTCCAGCGAGCCGTGTGAAGACCATGATGCCTCTTTCTGATTTCTAGCCATGAATTTTTCTGAGCAGAAATAGTCCAAATCCCCCGGGTTCCCTCTCTTTGTGCCCCAGTGTCTCTCTAGTAAACCGCACACCCCAGCAGCCATTCCCAACCCCCTCACCGCCAACCCCGACCACTCAGAAAAAAAGACAGCACGCTCGTGAGTCACCGGAACGGGGCTCAGAGGGGTGCTCGGTTCTGTCGGAGCCAGACGACTGTCCACAAAGCAACCAGAAAATTCCTCGCCCTGCGTCCACCCCGCACCAGGCAGAGGAAGCAAAGCTCAGCCAGGCTGATGTCCGGGAGGTCGGATGCTCCCAGGAGGGGACACCCACAGGGTCAGGGTCCTCGCGGCACGGTGGAGACCAGAGGCACGTCTCCTCGGAGTGGACGGGACCCACCGAGGTGGGGGAAGGGAAGGCGGGTGTGAGACCCTTTTCTGGGTGGGGCTCCGCGGCACCCCGGGCTTGGCAGGAAGCCTCTGTGCCCGGGGAGGGGAGGGAGGGATGCCGGGGGGCCCGGGGGCCGGGACGCTGCCCAGACGTCTGCAAGGCTCTCGGGCCTCCACCCTGGACGGAAGGATGTGAGGGACGGGCAGCGTCTGAGTGTGACATGAGCCCCGGGGACGGGGCCTCCAGCCCCCCACAGCGGGCTGGCTTCGCCCCCAGGGCTGAGTCCAAGGCTGTGGAAATCCAGCCCAGCGCCTGCACGGCCCCCGGCTCTGGCCCTTGCATCTGCTCCCCACCCAGCCCCAGCCCCGTCCAGGTGTCAACTGCAACGGCCCCGTGGGCTCCAGCTTCAGGGGGAGCGTGCCGACTGCAGTCTGGCTAGAGCTCCTTCGCTGTTTCTCCTTCACTCCTGATGCCGGTGGAAAGGCAGCCCTGCCAGCCAGAGACGCTAATGAACTTCAGCGTCCCGCCCTTTCCGTCAGGTCTGTGGGCAGGAGCCAAGGCTTGTTAGCTTTGATTTCCAGCCAGCCTTCACACACGCGTGGCACACGCACGCACACACACGTAGGACACGATGCCAATGCCCATTTCAGCAGATGCACCTGCTGGTCCCGAGACACGGCCCCTCCAGCGAGCCGTGAAGACCATGATGCCTCTTTCTGATTTCTAGCCATGAATTTTTCTGAGCAGAAATAGTCCAAATCCCCCGGGTTCCCTCTCTTTGTGCCCCAGTGTCTCTCTAGTAAACCGCACACCCCAGCAGCCATTCCCGACCCCCTCACCGCCAACCCCGACCACTCAGAAAAAAAGACAGCACGCTCGTGAGTCACCGGAACGGGGCTCAGGGGGGTGCTCGGTTCTGTCGGAGCCAGACGACTGTCCACAAAGCAACCAGAAAATTCCTCGCCCTGCGTCCACCCCGCACCAGGCAGAGGAAGCAAAGCTCAGCCAGGCTGATGTCCGGGAGGTCGGATGCTCCCAGGAGGGGACACCCACAGGGTCAGGGTCCTCGCGGCACGGTGGAGACCAGAGGCACGTCTCCTCGGAGTGGACGGGACCCACCGAGGTGGGGGAAGGGAAGGCGGGTGTGAGACCCTTTTCTGGGTGGGGCTCCGCGGCACCCCGGGCTTGGCAGGAAGCCTCTGTGCCCGGGGAGGGGAGGGAGGGATGCCGGGGGGCCCGGGGGCCGGGACGCTGCCCAGACGTCTGCAAGGCTCTCGGGCCTCCACCCTGGACGGAAGGATGTGAGGGACGGGCAGCGTCTGAGTGTGACATGAGCCCCGGGGACGGGGCCTCCAGCCCCCCACAGCGGGCTGGCTTCGCCCCCAGGGCTGAGTCCAAGGCTGTGGAAATCCAGCCCAGCGCCTGCACGGCCCCCGGCTCTGGCCCTTGCATCTGCTCCCCACCCAGCCCCAGCCCCGTCCAGGTGTCAACTGCAACGGCCCCGTGGGCTCCAGCTTCAGGGGGAGCGTGCCGACTGCAGTCTGGCTAGAGCTCCTTCGCTGTTTCTCCTTCACTCCTGATGCCGGTGGAAAGGCAGCCCTGCCAGCCAGAGACGCTAATGAACTTCAGCGTCCCGCCCTTTCCGTCAGGTCTGTGGGCAGGAGCCAAGGCTTGTTAGCTTTGATTTCCAGCCAGCCTTCACACACGCGTGGGCACACGCACGCACACACACGTAGGACACACACGGATGCTCACACACACACACACATGTGCATGCACAGACCCGTGGACATGCTACACACATACGTGACGATTCCGTGGTGAATCATCAGGGTGCCGTCGTGTGAAGGCAAACAGACAGGAGTGTCAGACACAACAAGCGGCTTCGTCAAACCTGAGACGTTTTCCCCAAGAGTCTTGCCGCAGTTCCAAAGAACAAAAGGAAAGAAAGGGCCCCAGGTGGAGCCGGGTATTAAGCCTGTGCAAGAGCACTTTGTGGTCACAGGTAGATGGCCCCCCGCTCTCCTCCTGCCCACGCTGACACCCCGAGGCCAGCACACAGGCTGGGGCCCTGTCCGGACCCTGGACCTGGAGAAGGGGACGTCCCGGAGATGCCCCCTCTGCCGGCTCCCTCCTCTGGGAAAATGGGCCGGTTGTGAGCTCTGAAGAGGAATCCAGGCCAGCCCAGGGCAGGAGCGCAAGCCACCGTGAGGCGGAGGATGCTAAATAAGCTGGGACGTTCAAGGGGACTTGAGACGCTGGGCAGAACGTGAGGGGAGGTCGACCAGTGAGCCGTCCCCGTGGCCACAGGGAGGGGCCGGCCTCCCCCCTGGGCTCCCTGCTGCGCTGTGGCGCCCGACTGGCCCCAGACTCTCCCCTGGGTGCAGGCCCCGCCGCCCGGCGCAGGAGGGTGCAGGTTGGGTCGGGGAGGCGCTGCTGCCAGAGCTGACGGCCCACGGCCATCCCTGGAGGTGAGCTGGGAGGGACATCTCGAGGTCGGGGACCGGAAACTGGGCCGGAGTGACCGGGGGAATGTCACCCCCAGCCTTTACGGGAATGTCAGGGAGGTCCAGCCTTCCCACAGGAAGTGGGCAGGAGGCTCAGCCAGTTCTGTTCAAGTCCTAGAGGACCCGCTGGGCCCCGCTGACCTCTGAGTTACACAATCTCCACCCTGCACTCCTCTGGCCAAAAGTGGACACAAAGGACCAGGAAGCTCAGGGCCTTGGAGTCCCTGTAGATGCAGCCACTGCAGACGCGGGCCGGCGCCGGGCAGCCCGGCCATGTCCGTCCACACACCTGTGCCTCCTGTGCCGGGTCGCTGGAGGCTGCTGGCCCGGGGAGGAGGAGAGGGGGCCTGGCCTCCCCAGGGGGCGGATTTCTCACACTGGGCCCACCACCCGCTCATCCGGAACTTTCTCTTTGCTGTGTACTGCTCGCCGTCCTGCTGGCTTGTGCCTGGCAGGGAGGCCGGCCAGTCCTCCGGGGTCTGGAAGCTCATCTGGAGGAGGGTTGGTGGGTGGGGACCCAGAGGAAGGGCTGATGTGCGCCAGGTTGATGAGTCACAGCCCCCCAGGGTCCCCTCAAGCTGGTCTCCCCTCTCCTGGGACCAGAGTCCAGACGTCCCCTAAAGCAGACGAGCCTGCGAAGTGACGTGGGTTTGGGTCTGGGCACGGCCAGCCAGGGAGAGCCCCGCCTGCCCCACACGCTAGAGGAGGAGCCAATGGCTGGCTTGGAGACGCCAAACGCCCCTGAGACCTAGCAGGCCCGTGGCGTCGCCAGGGTGCCTGCCCGTGCCCGGACCTGGACAAACGCTGGGTTACGAGTGCGAGATTCAGATCCTCCTCGTCCTCACGGCTTCCCTGACGTATCAGCTCTCAGGCTGGTACAATTCGCTCCGGGCAGGTCAGAGGGCGTGGGACCGCCTCAACGAAGTGCCCCCCAGAGCACGACCCCGGCCGCGGGTAGAGTGACGCCCGCATCTCTTTCCCACCGGATCCTGCTCTGGTGGAGCCGTTGTGTCATCAAGGACGTCTCGAGTCGCAGGCAGGAGAAGAGGCGGACATCATCCCCGGCGACGGCCCGCGCTGGGGATGCCCGCGCGTATCAGCGTGAACGTACGACCACTGCCCTCTCGGGGGACCGACAGACTCATAAGCATGGCGGCCGCCAGGAGCCCTGGAGCCGAGGCGAGACGAGCAGCCTCGCGTCCCCCGCGTCACCGTCTCTCCCCCGGCCCCGAGACGACTCCGGCTGGGGTGACTGAGGGGAGCCCTCAGGAGGGCACCGTCCAGGTCGCGTTTCTCCTTAAAACCTCCCTGGTGGAAAATAGCATCTTTCAAACTTGGAATGGCTGTCATTAGGAAAGAGCGTCATGGGCTCACGCTTAGTATCAGCTGAAGGACTGTGGGGGCTTCTGAGCAGCAGATACTCAGCTCCAGCAGCCTGCTGAGAAGGCTGAACGGGGCAGAAGCCCCGAAGCCCCTGAGGACACAGGGTCCCCGTCCGCAGCGCTGAAGGCCGTGCTGAGCGGAGCTCCTGGACGCTGGAGAGCACCCCGGCCCCGCCCGCACGCGTGTGGTGGCCCCCGCGGCTCTCGCCCGCGTGGCTGCGTCCTTGCTCTCACCCCCAGCTGGGGGACGGCTGAGATGAGGTCACAGCGGCACGTGAACGCAGAGGGAGGTGTGCCTCGTGGAAAGCCAGCCCTCAGCCGCCACGGGGGCCCAGGCCGGACAGGCGGGCTCGAGACTGCCCCGGGGTCAGGAGGCGCACCAGCTCGTCACTGACACCTGGCGCGTCCCGCGGTGACAGCATGGAGGAGGACACCTCCGCGTCCTCAGTGCTGTCTTATCTTCCTCACCTGTCCTCCACGCTGACCGGCTCTCCATCCCTCTCGGAAGAGCAGGAGGACACCAACACGTGCTCACGTATGCCCCACAGCTGCTACTCGGAACCATCACCTCCAAAGGTGGCTACTGCCGCACAGCCCCGGAGAAGTCACCTTTGAACAAAGGGGAAAGTATTTATCACTTCTGGCGTGGTGACTTTTCTTCCAAGTAAACAGCAGCACCGTTCCCCAAACAGCCCCTCTGTCCACGGGGTCAGAGGTATCTGTGCCCGGGCAGAGCCACGGAGAGCCTGGGTCCCCCCCGCGGCACCCCGCCGAGGGCCTCTCCTGCGTGGGGCCTCTGCTCTGTGGTCTGGAAAAGCTCCAGGAGAAAGGACGGAGCCTCCCGGAGACAAGAGGGGAGACCCGCGTGAGGACGAGGCTGGGGCGGCGGCGGGAGGCCGCGCGGAGGCCCGGGCCTGGCACTGGGGGCTCCGGCTGCCCGAATGCTGCAGCTCCCCGGCATTCCGAGGGACCAGCAGGCGGCCGTCCAGGTCGCGTTTCTCCTTAAAACCTCCCTGGTGGAAAATAGCATCTTTCAAACTTGGAATGGCTGTCATTAGGAAAGAGCGTCATGGGCTCACGCTTAGTATCAGCTGAAGGACTGTGGGGGCTTCTGAGCAGCAGATACTCAGCTCCAGCAGCCTGCTGAGAAGGCTGAACGGGGCAGAAGCCCCGAAGCCCCTGAGGACACAGGGTCCCCGTCCGCAGCGCTGAAGGCCGTGCTGAGCGGAGCTCCTGGACGCTGGAGAGCACCCCGGCCCCGCCCGCACGCGTGTGGTGGCCCCCGCGGCTCTCGCCCGCGTGGCTGCGTCCTTGCTCTCACCCCCAGCTGGGGGACGGCTGAGATGAGGTCACAGCGGCACGTGAACGCAGAGGGAGGTGTGCCTCGTGGAAAGCCAGCCCTCAGCCGCCACGGGGGCCCAGGCCGGACAGGCGGGCTCGAGACTGCCCCGGGGTCAGGAGGCGCACCAGCTCGTCACTGACACCTGGCGCGTCCCGCGGTGACAGCATGGAGGAGGACACCTCCGCGTCCTCAGTGCTGTCTTATCTTCCTCACCTGTCCTCCACGCTGACCGGCTCTCCATCCCTCTCGGAAGAGCAGGAGGACACCAACACGTGCTCACGTATGCCCCACAGCTGCTACTCGGAACCATCACCTCCAAAGGTGGCTACTGCCGCACAGCCCCGGAGAAGTCACCTTTGAACAAAGGGGAAAGTATTTATCACTTCTGGCGTGGTGACTTTTCTTCCAAGTAAACAGCAGCACCGTTCCCCAAACAGCCCCTCTGTCCACGGGGTCAGAGGTATCTGTGCCCGGGCAGAGCCACGGAGAGCCTGGGTCCCCCCCGCGGCACCCCGCCGAGGGCCTCTCCTGCGTGGGGCCTCTGCTCTGTGGTCTGGAAAAGCTCCAGGAGAAAGGACGGAGCCTCCCGGAGACAAGAGGGGAGACCCGCGTGAGGACGAGGCTGGGGCGGCGGCGGGAGGCCGCGCGGAGGCCCGGGCCTGGCACCGGGGGGCTCCCGGCTGCCCGAATGCTGCAGCTCCCCGGCATTCCGAGGGACCAGCAGGCGTGCGCCAGGGTGAGACATTTCTGGGGAGTTAAAAACATTTAGAAATGATTTTCTGAAACATAGCTGTCATGTTTCCTGTTTTCAGGATCTGGAATTGTCTTGGGAGCCTTTAGGGTCAGTGAAAGCCCGGGGAGGCCAGAGGACCACGTGCAGACCCCGCGGTTGGCAGTCAGAGTGCTGACACGGCAGCGCGCCCAGGGCCACCGGTGCTGGGAACCAGCTGTCCCCATGGAGCGGGCGCTGGCAGAGGGTAGAGGCTCTGGGAAGAAGGGAGGAGGGAGGCAAAGGAAGGTCTGACGTGGCCAGTCCCCTCTTGTGGAGGCCCTAAGAGGTCAGGGTCTGAGAACTTACACAACTCGCTCAAGGACATGAGGCCTGAGTGTGTCAGGTCCAATCCCCTTGACCCCACAGACCACGGCTCAGACCTCATACAGCTGCACAGACAGCTCAGGCCTCCTGAGCACTTCCCTCCGGAAGAAGGAGGGTTCTGCAGAGGATCTGAACCCAAAGGATGGACGTCTGTCTAGTGAACGTCTCTATCTACCATCTATCCAGTCATCTGTTGCCTACCTACCTTCCTAGCCTTCTGTCTATCGTGTATCTATTCCCTATCTCTCATATACTTATGAGAGAGGGATTTGCCATAAGGCACTGGCTCGCACAGCCATGGAGGCTGACCCGCCAAGAGCTGTTGGTGAGGCTTCAGGCCCAAGCCCGAAGGCCAGAGACCCGGGAGTGCTGACGGAGTAAATCCTCACCCGGGGCAAGCGTGAACACAGGACAAGCCCACTGCCACAGGCAGAGAGAGAGTGACTTCTCTCTGAGTCAGACGTTTTGCTCTGTCTGACCTTCCACTGACTGGATAAGGCCACCAGCACTGGAGCGGGTAACCTCCTCTCCTAAACCTGTTGAATCGAATATTAATCTCATCCCAAAACAATCTTGAAGACACTCCCAGAATCTTACTAGGATGAGTATCTGGGCACTCAGTGCCCTAGCCAAGTTAATGCAAAAATCACAGAATACTGATTGTAAAAGGATTTTAGATAAATCATTTCAGGAGAAAATGTGCCCGGTCACTAAGTCATGTCTGACTGTCTGCGACCCACGGGCTGCAGCACACCAGCCTTCCCCGCCTCCGCTGCCTCCCGGAGCTCGCTCACGCTCACGTCCATTGAGTCAGTGATACCATCCGACCGTCTCATCCTCTGTTGCCCCGAGAAGAAATAGACATCAGGGAAGTTGTAGGAGAAGGTTTTTTTGAAAGGTTTAGCAATAACATTTTACATCCATCTAATAATAAAATGATAAATCTAGAGACCTTACCTAGCTATGTAGTTTTGAAGTCAGGTACTAAATTCCCATTTACTAGACAGAGACACTGAGGTACAAAGAGGCTGAGCGATTCCTGTGAGGTCATACATGAAGAAAGAGGAAGAATTCGTAGCGGAACACATCTTCTGATAGTTCCGTTCTTTCTGTAACAACAACTGCTTCTCAGTAGACCCAGCTGATGTGTTTTAAATTCAGATGAATCCAGAAGGTAGCCATCAGTAGGTACCACAGAGTTTTGTTTGCCTAAAAACCTTTTAAAATGTTTAAATCAGAATTTTTTTAAGTTACTATTTGGTATGAAAGTGCAACGTTAGTCACTCAGTCGTGTCCGACTCTTCGTGACCCCGTGGACTGGATGCCCCCAGGCTCCTCTGCCCTGGGATTCCCCAGACAAGAATCCCGGATGGGTTGCCGTGCCCTCTCCAGGGGATCCTCCCCCTGCCCGGGTTCAAAGCCGGGTCTCCCACTTTGCAGGCAGATTCTTGACCATTGGAGCCTCCTGAGAAGCCCATGACTTGGTGCACTCAGATTTTAAAATGCCAGACTCTTTGCTGAATAAAGTCAGTGTGAGTTTCAGATGCTGTGAATAATTTTTGTGATCTCAAGCATATAATGCATGACACGGATTTAAGCTGTTGACCACAGGGAGATGGAAAATGGTTAAGAACGTTGGAGGAGTGAGGCGGAGGCCTAGAAGACTGTCCCTTGGCTGGACCAAGCCCATGGCAAGGCTTCACGCTGTCCGACGGATGCCGCGTGTCTTTGTTCGGTGGGCGTCCAGTCCCCGAAGGGCAGGAGGGCATCTCTGGATGGAGTGTGGGCTGGGGAATGTGGTGATGGCAGGAACCGGCATCCAGGAGCTCTCCTGAACAAGATCCCCAGTCATCCCAGCCGGGAGCCAAGGCCATGACTCTAGTACATGAAACCCAGAGCTGGACAGATCTCCCAGGAGAGTTCCAGCGTCAGGTGGAGGGCCTGGGGGAGCCGTAATGAAGTGTCAAGGCTGCAGCGAGGGGAGGCTGTGTTAGGAGTGATGGATAACCGCTGGAGGTGTCCAGATGTTTTCAGGACTTTAAATTTCGCTCCCAGTCTCGTGTTTGCAAATAGATTAGTAATGCCAGTTATGGTCGCGTTCACCCTTTAACCTGCTGTGTAACTCGTCATGTCTGCTTCTGGCCTGGACCTCCCTCGGAGACCCAGGCCCACGGAGCCCGCTGCCTGCCTGGCATTTCCTCTGAGATGCCCCAGGGCAGCTCAATTCTGACACGTCCAAAACCAACATCGGGTTTTTCCTTGAGAGGTAGTGCTTTCTCGGCCCGTTAATCCAATAACTGGTACCACCAGGCAGCCACTGGACGCACGTGAGCAGCCTGGACTCCCCTTCCGCGGCCCCGTCCCTCCCCTACATCCACGCCACCCCGCCCGCTCCCCGCCTCCCCGGTCCAGGCCCCTGGGTTCTTCCCTCGGGCCACTGCGACTGTGCATTCCGCCTGCCTCCTCGGCTGTCCATTTGGGCCGAGTTCCCCTCCGCAGCCGGAACAGCCTTATTCCAAAAGAGATGAAAACCGCATCGCTGTCGTCCCCCCCGCCTTCGGGAAGCCTGCTGGCTCTGTGCGCTCCCAGATCCCGGGCAGAGGTCCTCACGCCAGGCTGTTTTCCCGCGACCCTGGGCTCCGGCCCCACGGCAGGCCCCGGCGCCCACCCTGGCAGGGCTGCCCCCGCCCACCCCCTGACAGGACCCCTGGTCTGCATTAGTCTCTCTGCCTGCGTGTTCCTTCTTGCTTGCTTTGCTGGGTGAATGCCCAGCACCTCCTTCACCCCTCGCTGGGCCCAGCCTTCTTCCAGGAGTCCTTCCCTTGCCCCTGTGGGCATCAGCCCCTCTAGGAAGACCTCGAAGCTGCCCTCTGAAACGTCTTTACAAATTGTAATTCAACAGGTACTCATCTGACCACTGAATGATAGGGTCTCACCCCCGACATAGGCAGGGACCATTTCTTGTTTTACTTTTGTGACTTGGGGGATGGAAAGAATCGATAAGCGAGTCCTAGTTGAGCAGGAGATGGCCTCCAGGTCTATGAGAGGCCCGTCGGCTCAGGCCAGGCTGGAACCAGGTCGCTGCGGCCCACTCTCTGCTGTTTGCTCTCATTTAAACAAGAAGAGACCTAGGGAAAAGTTTAGGCCAAGAGTTTCCTCAGGATTGCACGCCTTCAAGATTAGGCTCAAAAGTCCCTGGCAACCGTCTCTCTAATACCATGAATAAAATTTGATTCTGCAGACACTGAAAGCATTTCACCAAACCTCTTCCTCTCCCCCTTTTCATCGGTTTACCAAGAGGACAGAGTGCATGGGCATGTGTTAATTTTCTGATTTTCTAGTCATCTGGCTCCATTCTCACTTTTTCTACTATCCCATTTTTGGTGGCTCCTTTGCACAACTGAGCTTTCCTTAGCTCCCCTCTGAGATGAAACATCCCCACGAGTGTTAAGGACCCAGCTCAGAGGAGGGCTTTGGAGTGTCTTGGGATTCAAGGCAATCAAGCTCTGCCTCACACCCGTCTCACGGCTCTTCCCGATTTCTGTTGGTTTTCACCAAAGCGTTTCAAGTTACACGCCTGAAGGCTAGTGAAGAAATTTAGTAAGTTGGACCAACGGGTCAGCAAGCCTTTAGTTGTCCCAGTTTGCTAGAGATGAAAGTTAATCTCCACCGAGAGGCACTGAGCAAGCGGAAGTTTGAGTTTGGGGTAAATCTCCTTGATTTGTGAGCATTTGCTGACGCTTCCAACTCTATCTGCATTAACATTCTTAAGTTACACAGAACGTACAAAGGCAGTGGAAGCAAGAAGCACTCGCCTCCTGGGGCAGGCCGGTGATGCTGTAAATCAGCCGCTCAGGCTCTCAGGGCCTCTGGACCTCTTGGCCTTTGGATTTTCGGAACATAATTCAGTCTCAGCTTAGGTTCATCTATGTGTCTTCTTCCCAGAAGAGCAGGGGAAAACATCCTGAGAGTTTTCGGATCACAGTTTATTAAAGTTCTTAAATCATCTCCAAAAGGAAAATATGACCCGAGCGAAATGAGTAGGTTTTTACAAAATGGCCATCAGAATAAGCCGGGTTTCTTAAACCCAACAATTAATGGTGAATTTGGCTGCAAGAAGCCCAGAGAACTGTTTCAGGCTTCTGTCGGATTAAGTCAGATTCTCAAGGCCGTGTCTTTATGCGTATATTATGTGTATAAAGAATAAGAAACATGTCTGGGCATTTTCCACATAAGGCAATGTTAAGAAACATGAGGCCAGCTTTTAACAGCTGAAGCAGAAGCTTTGACAATTTTCTTGTGAATTAGAATCATTCTGAATTAGCAGCTTGGTGAGGTGGTCAGTGTGGACAGTTTGGACCCCAAAGTGGTGTGTGCATCGGGTCTGATGTGTTTGCCTTGGCGGTCTGGGCAGCTCCAAGGCAGCGGACGATCGCAAATGGAGAAAAGGGGAAAGGCCCCGTTCATGCTCACCTCCTTTCTGGGCAGGTGTTTAAACGTGTGCTGCTAAGAACTCGCCTTTCCTGTGTGGAGGGAATGACTTCAGAAGGGCTGACAGTTTTCCTCTTCGTTCCTGAAACTCAGACAGCGCGGGGACCCCATAAGCCCCTGATGGCAATTGAGGATGAAAGGTCTTAATTGACAAAAGAGCCCCTTGGCTAAATGCTCGTCTTTGTAGCACTTGTCAAAAGTGTTCAATTTCAAGCAAGCTGCCCTTTTTACCAAAGCGTTAACACGCCTGAAGTAGAAGAAATTTAGTAAGTTGGACCAACGGGTCAGCAAGCCTTTAGTTGTCCCAGTTTGCTAGAGATGAAAGTTAATCTCCACCGAGAGGCACTGAGCAAGCGGAAGTTTGAGTTTGGGGTAAATCTCCTTGATTTGTGAGCATTTGCTGACGCTTCCAACTCTATCTGCATTAACATTCTTAAGTTACACAGAACGTACAAAGGCAGTGGAAGCAAGAAGCACTCGCCTCCTGGGGCAGGCCGGTGATGCTGTAAATCAGCCGCTCAGGCTCTCAGGGCCTCTGGACCTCTTGGCCTTTGGATTTTCGGAACATAATTCAGTCTCAGCTTAGGTTCATCTATGTGTCTTCTTCCCAGAAGAGCAGGGAAAGCATCCTGAGAGTTTTCGGATCACAGTTTATTAAAGTTCTTAAATCATCTCCAAAAGGAAAATATGACCCGAGCGAAATGAGTAGGTTTTTACAAAATGGCCATCAGAATAAGCCGGGTTTCTTAAACCCAACAATTAATGGTGAATTTGGCTGCAAGAAGCCCAGAGAACTGTTTCAGGCTTCTGTCGGATTAAGTCAGATTCTCAAGGCCGTGTCTTTATGCGTATATTATGTGTATAAAGAATAAGAAACATGTCTGGGCATTTTCCACATAAGGCAATGTTAAGAAACATGAGGCCAGCTTTTAACAGCTGAAGCAGAAGCTTTGACAATTTTCTTGTGAATTAGAATCATTCTGAATTAGCAGCTTGGTGAGGTGGTCAGTGTGGACAGTTTGGACCCCAAAGTGGTGTGTGCATCGGGTCTGATGTGTTTGCCTTGGCGGTCTGGGCAGCTCCAAGGCAGCGGACGATCGCAAATGGAGAAAAGGGGAAAGGCCCCGTTCATGCTCACCTCCTTTCTGGGCAGGTGTTTAAACGTGTGCTGCTAAGAACTCGCCTTTCCTGTGTGGAGGGAATGACTTCAGAAGGGCTGACAGTTTTCCTCTTCGTTCCTGAAACTCAGACAGCGCGGGGACCCCATAAGCCCCTGATGGCAATTGAGGGATGAAAGGTCTTAATTGACAAAAGAGCCCCTTGGCTAAATGCTCGTCTTTGTAGCACTTGTCAAAAGTGTTCAATTTCAAGCCAAGAAGCTGCCAGAAGGAGGGCCAATCACTAATGACAGAAAGATTAGGAGAGCGGAGATCTGCTGGCTGCACGAACGCACAGACTGAGGCAGAGTGTGGGGCCAGCTGAGGGCGGTCAGCCCACTGGGACCCTTCCGGGGAGGGCCTGGGGCCCGGCCTCCCCCCGCACACCCGCGCCTCCCACACACCGAGCGGCGGCTGTCTCTGCCCTGAGAGACCGAAAGCACAGTGCTCCGCGCGCGCGTCTGGCTCCGTGTCTTTTTGCTTATTGTGCATCGACACGTTCCCAGACTTTGGAGCAAACTGAGGCATGAAAGAAGAAAGCAACTGCCCCAGCCCCTTGCTGGAGGGCCCCTGTCAGGTGGGGAGTCCTCTGTACCTCAGTGGCCAGCACACACACACACAGTCAGCCCATTGTGGGTTTTCTCCTGGCTGTGGATTACCTCCAGGAAACGTCCTGGCTTTTCTGAGTTCTGTATAGGGCTATAAATAAGCTATTTTCGTTCTTTTGAGAAAGTTTAACAAATGGGCAGAGTTAAGACGTGTGAACGGTCCGGACGACAGTCATGCCCAGGCCTTGGTGGAGGTGGTTCTAGTTCATTCCTGGCTGTCGAGGCAGGTGAGGCAAAGCTCTGGGTCAGGTTTAGAAGAGCTGTGACCTTTTCCCCTTGACCTGGCCGCAGCCACGCCCGCTGCAGGGCTGAATGAAGGAATTCACTCCAGTCTAGCCATCTGGGGGCTTACTCTTAGTTCTGACCATCGGAGAAAAGAAGCTGGCATTTAGCCAAAGAGGCTTTTTGAACATTTCTATTTTTCCCTAAACTGCGGAATTTATATCCCCATCACTACCTGCCCCGCTGCCCCCAACCACCTGCCCAGTGAAGAGAGTTTTGCTTTCATCTCCACCTCTGCCAAACCTCTGTCGGGCAAGATGACATCAGGGAATACGCGGCAAAGACAGAGAGTCCAGGGAGAGAGGGTTGACTTCCAGAGTTTCTGGGGGCGCAGGGGTAGGTGGCGGGGGAAAGGGAAGCCTCAGCCAAGACTGGCGGAAGGGCCTTTGAGCTGAGCTGGGAGGGAGGCTTTAGGAGATGCGGACACGTGCTAGAGATGTGAAGAGCAGAACGTCTGGAAGAGGACTTTCTGGGTCCTGCTTTTGGGTTTGTCTCTTATTTTTAATTAGCAGAGTTCCCTTTTGCATTTTACAGAGACCCCCACCCCGCCGGTAGGAGCTATTTTAATTGCTTTTGTAATGAAACCTTGGATGTCAGTGTTCCTTTGCATTTAACATCGGTGTTGGGCTTCTGTGGGTGACGCACGATGTGAGGGAAGCCTGCCCGCTGGGTGCTGGGCGTCGGCGCTAAGGGGGAGCCTGCAGCTGGACCCAGGTGTCTGCGTCCTGTTGTGCTGACCGTCCCCTCGTGAGCTGGGGGCGTCGGCTGTGGAGACCCCTAGTGTCCTTCCATGACGCCCCTCAGACCCCGGGGTCAGGGGCTCCCGCGACACTGGACGAAACCAGGGACACAAACCGGGGATTAACCCACAGACGCTCATGCCTGTTTCAAATCAGCACACGCTTGGAAACAAGATGGCTTGTTGAAAATCTTCATGTAACCAGGATGGGGCAAGCACTGGAACACTAGAAAATGCGATTTTCAAGCTTTTTTTAAATGGCACTATCTTCAAAAACAAAAGAAAGCGAAGCCACCCACGTGAAGTGAAACGGTCAGCGTCCTCCTGGTAATTTTCCATCTGTGCCACAGCGATTTTCACCAGCAATTTAAAAAGTCCTGTCATAAGCAGACAGCGGCATTGGCCACGAGAGGAAAGCCCCTTTCCTGCCAGTGATTGAAAGTGACCTCCAGGTTTATACGCTCAGAGGCCACTCACTTCGCATTAGTTGTTGAGCAGGGGTGAGGCTTGGCTTGGAAAGATGTTTACAATAGTTTTCAAGTTTTGTAATAAGCGAGTGTCCAGTGAAATTCACCATGTGGGCGGCAGGAAGGGGGCAGCCTGACAGGCCTCTGCTTGTGTTCCCGGCATCAGAGGCCCGCCCTGCCAGCCCAAGAGAGGGGCCCCAACGGCATCGGAGGGACGTGGTGGTCGGCGCAGGAAGCTGTGGACGCATGTGGTCTGCGGGGTCCTACGCGCCAGGGCTGGGAGAGCTCAGCGTTTTTCAAATGTTCGCAGATTAAAGGTTTACACTGGCCGTGGGCAGGAGGCCAGCCGTTTCTGGAAACGTGAGGAGAAGGTGCAGATCCGCGTCTCCTGTCTGTTTCATGGAGTGTGACTGCGCTCTTGTTTCCCTTGAACCTGGACTGGGAGCTCGGGTTGGCACGGAGCAGCGGTGTCGGTAAAATGACTCAGTCACTCCAGGTCGCTGCAGCCTGGTGACCCACAGCCTCATGTGGCCGCCACTCACACCCAATTGCCATCACCAAGGCGGCCCGGACTGCCCTTCCTGGAAGCTGCCCTGGCCCCGGCATTCGGAGGCGGTGCGACCTTGGCTGTGAGGCGGAGGCTCCGCCGGGAGTGGACGGAGGGCTGCGGGGCCGCTGGGGCCTTAGACGTAGCCAGAGACAAGCTGCGAGTCCCAGCCTCTCTGTGTGCGGAACAGTGTCCCTGTCCCCTCTGGGACATCTCCGCGGCTGCGACACCAAGCTCTCTGGGCACCCCTCTTCATTTCGCCCGCCCTTTGGGCATTTGTTTTCACCAGCTTCAGTACAATCCTGTCGAGGAGGTGGAGGAGGAAGAGGAATTCATGTTGACTGCTTCTCCGCCCCACCGCCCAGCCCCTCAGGCCGTCCCCACCCGCTCTGGCCACACCTCCCTGTGGGCTGGTGGTGCGCGTTTCCCCCTTCTTCCTTCCTGGTCACAGGGTTCAACTTGCTGTACTCCTTGCTGACGTCAATGGAAATTAAGATCTAAGAGGCCTTGAATGTTAGTCAGGCATGTGTTTGATTGAATACTGCATGAAACCTGAAGATATTTTATAATAAGCGAGTGTCCAGTGAAATTCACCATGTGGGCGGCAGGAAGGGGGCAGCCTGACAGGCCTCTGCTTGTGTTCCCGGCATCAGAGG
This sequence comes from Tragulus kanchil, assembly GCA_022376925.1. Classification (NCBI taxonomy): domain Eukaryota; kingdom Metazoa; phylum Chordata; class Mammalia; order Artiodactyla; family Tragulidae; genus Tragulus; species Tragulus kanchil. Next base: position 1,492,193 of record JAIOJX010000005.1, read on the forward strand.
CCCGCCCTGCCAGCCCAAGAGAGGGGCCCCAACGGCATCGGAGGGACGTGGTGGTCGGCGCAGGAAGCTGTGGACGCATGTGGTCTGCGGGGTCCTACGCGCCAGGGCTGGGAGAGCTCAGCGTTTTTCAAATGTTCGCAGATTAAAGGTTTACACTGGCCGTGGGCAGGAGGCCAGCCGTTTCTGGAAACGTGAGGAGAAGGTGCAGATCCGCGTCTCCTGTCTGTTTCATGGAGTGTGACTGCGCTCTTGTTTCCCTTGAACCTGGACTGGGAGCTCGGGTTGGCACGGAGCAGCGGTGTCGGTAAAATGACTCAGTCACTCCAGGTCGCTGCAGCCTGGTGACCCACAGCCTCATGTGGCCGCCACTCACACCCAATTGCCATCACCAAGGCGGCCCGGACTGCCCTTCCTGGAAGCTGCCCTGGCCCCGGCATTCGGAGGCGGTGCGACCTTGGCTGTGAGGCGGAGGCTCCGCCGGGAGTGGACGGAGGGCTGCGGGGCCGCTGGGGGCCTTAGACGTAGCCAGAGACAAGCTGCGGAGTCCCAGCCTCTCTGTGTGCGGAACAGTGTCCCTGTCCCCTCTGGGACATCTCCGCGGCTGCGACACCAAGCTCTCTGGGCACCCCTCTTCATTTCGCCCGCCCTTTGGGCATTTGTTTTCACCAGCTTCAGTACAATCCTGTCGAGGAGGTGGAGGAGGAAGAGGAATTCATGTTGACTGCTTCTCCGCCCCACCGCCCAGCCCCTCAGGCCGTCCCCACCCGCTCTGGCCACACCTCCCTGTGGGCTGGTGGTGCGCGTTTCCCCCTTCTTCCTTCCTGGTCACAGGGTTCAACTTGCTGTACTCCTTGCTGACGTCAATGGAAATTAAGATCTAAGAGGCCTTGAATGTTAGTCAGGCATGTGTTTGATTGAATACTGCATGAAACCTGAAGATATTTTATAAGTAAGGAGTTGGTCTGCGTCAGCTAAGAAGAAATCTTAGTGTGGCCGAGACAGGGCCAGGGCCTAGGCTCCGCCTCCCCGCCTGCTGCGCCTTCTCTGGGTGGCAAGGTGGCTGCCGCACCTGCAGGCGCTGGATTCCGGGAGGGAGAAAGGAGGTGAAGGAAGGGGGAGGGGTGAAAGGCTGAAAGGGACAGACCTACCAGATCTGGATTTTTCCTCTTTAAAAATCTCTGGGGCAACAACAAAACTCTGTAAAACCTTTAAAATAAAGAATAATAATAAAAAAAAGCCCTCTGGGGCGCCCTCTGTCCTAGGACGTCTATGTAGGTCCCCTAGCACAGGACTGGCTCTCGTATCAGCCTTCGCTGCACAAATTCCATAGCTTCTGTGCTAGAGGAAGGGGGCTATGTGCGTTCTGAGTAGCTTTGGGAGGACTTTTCACACGGTTTAAGATAATCCCTAGGAAATATATATCTTGGTTCCAACACGGAAGTGGACCCGAGCAGGGTTTCAATCAGGAGTCGGGATTGGCTATGAGTGGGAGCCCGTGTCTGAGCCGGTCTGAGGTGGGACAGCTGCGGTTTAGCCAGTGTCCTTGGCCTGATGCCGTGGTACCTGCTTTCTTCTTTCTCCCAAATTGGTACTGTGAAAAAGTTGGAAGGATCTTACGAGAACGCCTGCCCATCCAGGACCTCGATCCTGCTATTAACAATGTACCGCAGGTGTCTGCTGGTATTTCTCTCCACCCATCAAAATCCCATCAAGACATAAAACAGAGCCCCTGATTTCTCCCTTCAGGGTCAGACAGCTGCTGTTCCGACTCTTGCCTTGGTCAAGGACTGCAGATAAATGGAGTCACACAATAGATACTCTTTTGAGGAAGGCTTTTGGGTAAGTGAAAACTCAGGACAATAGTCTTGAGAGGCACTCAGGTGTATCACTGCAAAAGCTTGTTTATTTCACTCATCGTACAAGAGCCAAGCAAACTCTGGATCCCCGTGGGTCCAAATTACCTATAATATTTTTAAGGTTTAGTTTTAAAAATCTCTTTAGAAAACAGAGAACTTTAGAGCTACCAGAGCAAACTACCCCTCTCTGTGGCAAAGCAGGTCATCTCCTGGAAATAAAGGTCTTTATTCCCCAAGAAAGAATGTGGGTTTGGGAACTTCTAAATGACTCATTTTAAATTTCATGTCTCTGAGAGATATAAATTAGCAGCAGCAAAATCTTAGGGCCCTTTGAATGCTTCAGCCTGTGAATTGTAAATTAAAGTTTGTTTAGCCATTTGGTGGGGCTTAACCGTACCAGAAAGAGCTGTTAAATAGTTTATGGTGTCTAAACGCGTTTGCTACCCTGGGCACCATTCCTGTCCCCCGACACATTTTTGCTCAAGAGAGAAAGGGAATGACAGAATGCACATAAAAATATTCCGAGTTAACAGAAGTTTAAATGAATAAGGAAAGAGAACACACATGTTTGCGTTTAGACATGGTATAGGGCCAATTTTTCCACGAAGAGTGCCTTATTACTTCTGCTCCAAGTGATGCTCTGAGTGTTCAGCGTTTGACAAGGGGAATTTCCCCTCCTGCTCTCCCTCCCTGATAGTATATATTAAACTAATTGCTTTATTTTAACAAGGAGGACCCTGTTTCCCTCAGCCATCCTCCTGACCCCCAGCGTGAACTTCAACTCTGAGGATCTTTGCCGAGAGATAATTGCACCACCGATGTGATTTAAGGCACTTTCGCTGGAGCGCGGGAAGGCTTCCCTGTCTCCAGAAACATTTTTAACTCTCAAAGGGTCAGGTTCCCATCCTACATAATTCTTGGAGAGTCATATAAGAAATTTGGCCCAGAGTTTCCTTATCATTTATAATTTTGAAAATACTCTCAGAGTCACAGACCTATCTAGTGTTTCAGAGATGAAGAATTGGCTGTTTTTCACGAATAAAACTTCTTCAAAGAGGCATGTTAGGAAGCCAATAGGATCAAGCTGTCACAGGGAAACTGAGGAACACGCCTGCCAGGGTCTACCGCGCCCACGTCTGAGGTCTGCACTCCCAACACGTTCTTCTGCTCCTCCTGCCAAAGCACTCGTGATCCAAGTGAACACACGCGTGCGGGGAGGGGCTGGTCCTCCTCCCGAGGATGGAGAGTGGCGTGGGCACCCCTCTGAGAGTCCGCAGCCTCAAGACTCAAGATCCGCCTTCCCCAGAAAGCGCCCCCTGCCCCAGCTGCCCTGAAGCCCCGGGCAGCAGTGCTGAGCCTGCGGCCGTGAACTCGAGTTCTCTCCCACCTCCTCCTTTTCCTGGCAAGGCGCTCTCTGCAGTTGTGTCCTTAATTATACACACGTGCACACACGTGCATACACAGGCACCTGGAGCACACAGGCGTGCCTTGCACACGTGCACAGCCTATTTGTAGATACACACACGTTCACAATGAGCAGCGTTCGATTTATGTATGTTCTCTCTGGTCCTTACTCCCTGAGGAAGAATCTTGCTCTCTTGAGCTGGCCTAAGGCAGATACTAACGCTGCCTGTTTTGGAAGGCACTGGGTTCACCCACGGTGCAAACTTCATGGATCTCCAGGAGTCTTCTGCTGGGTCAGGGCTCAGCAGCCTTGTTCCATAAAGGCCAGAGAATGACTGTTAGACTAATAATACTTTACAGTTTGAGGGCTGCGTCATCGTCACCTCAACTAGTCAACTGCAAAGCAGCCTCATCCGTATGCAAACAAGTGGTGTGGCAGTGTTCCAATAAAACTTTATTCATGGACATTAAAATGTGCATTCCATCTGATTTTGACATGAAATATTATTCTTTTCATTTTCAAAACCATTTAAAACTGTAAAAACAACTCTTAGTTCACAGGCTATAAACAGACAGCGGGCTGGACGGGACCCACTGCCCACAGCTTACTGAGCCCTATGTTTTCTAGAGTATAAATTCCAAGGATAGGACTTTGTATGTTTGTAATTATGGAGCCTCTATCCATGATAGATACTTAATAAGCACATGTCTCATAGAAGAGTAAACTAAAGAATTTCTTCTGGATCTATAATATAAATACAATGCATGCTTATTAATATGTGTTATAACATACTAATAATGCATTGTATAAATATAATACTACAAGCTTATATTTGCCTGGTTCTCTACAGCTGGACAAAGACTTCCACAAACCCCACTGGTTTAGTCCGTGTGCCTGTGCTCTGTTTGCGGAACACAAGTCAGCATTACAGATGGTGGAATTTATCAGAGTGCGTTTTTGCTGTTGTGAGCACATCATGCAAACGCTGATTTTTTATTAGTTTTCCCAAATAATTATCCTATAGAAAATGCTTTCCTGCTTCTTGTTTTTTAACTTCCATTATTGTTACATGTTATTTTTTGACACCCGATCACATTTCAGCTTCTCGGGGACTTTTAGTTCGCATCTGGGAAGAGAGCAGACTCCGTCCGTGTTCATGAACGCGATGTGGGTGTGGACTCTGGACGAGCTGCTGGCAGCGGGGTCATCTCGGAAGGGAAAGGACGCCTGGTCCAAGGCCAGCGAGCCTCAGCAGCAGGCAACGACCGAGCTGGCTGTTGCGTCTTGGCCACAGAGCCCAGATCTGTTCTCGGGCCTTCTCCGCCCACTCTGGGCCCAGGGAGGCTGACGTCCGGTTGGCTTTGATCAGTGGACGATATCTATGGGATCTAGAGGGGGACAGAAAGAGGGTGGAAGTTCGGTCCCCTCCGGGGACACCTCCTGACTTTCCTTGTAGGTGACAGTGGCAATGGTTTTCCATGTTGCTCCTGGGGCACCTGGCTACCCCTAACCTGGACTCTCTGCTGGTTCAGACAGTAAAGAATCTATCTGTAATGCTGGAGACCCAGGCTCAATCCCTGGGTCAGGAAGATGCCCCAGAGAAGGAATGGCAAGGATTCCCGCCTGGGAAATCGCATGGACAGAGAAGCCTGGCAGGTTACAATCCACGGGGCTGCAAAGAGTCAGACACGACTGACTGACTAGCATGAACCTGCCCAAACCTCTGTGAATAACCTCTTCTTGAAAAGCTTTCCAGGAAACCCACCTGCTTCCCGTGTGGACTGGCTGACTGGGCCGTCTCTGAGGGCTGCCTGGGGGCTCTGGAACCTCAGTGGGTGGGGGCCCCAACTCACAGCTGTAGCTCCACAAACTCTCCTGCTGCCCTCCTCTTTGGGTCACAGCTCTAGACACTGTCTTTGACTTGCCTCACACCCCCACCCACATCACAGGCGAAGGACCACTGACCCTCTCTCTGCTGAGCACGGAGCAGCGGGTCTTCTGTGGCCTCTCTTCTGTGCCTGGGTTGCCGTGGGCACCAGGGTTAGCTCCTCTGAGCAATGGGCACCGCAGGCTGGGGTGAGGGGCGAGGAGAGCCAGGACCACTTCCTGGGCGGAGCCTCAGGGACCAGGGTGGGGGTGGGGAGCAGTCACGGGAGGAAGGGGCTGCCCCCTCCCCTCCGGAGCTCAGACCTGGAGTTACTGATGATCGTGCCGTGTTTTTGCTCACGGTTCCACCACCTATAAGCTCTTGGCGTGTTTCACGTTTGTGTCTCTCCCCTCATCATACCAGTGCCTTTTAAAAATTGAAATTGATTTACAATGTTCTGTTAATTTCTGCTGTACATCAAAGTGACTCAGACACATTCTTTTTATCCTTATGTGTTCTTTTTTATGTTCTTTTCTCGTATGATTTATTACCAGACGCTGAATATAGTTCCCTGGGCTATTCAGTGGACAAGGACATTCCAGAGGATTTTGATGCAAGTTTTACTACAATCAATGCTTGTATGTACTTACTGGTATTGCTGCTTTCCTATGTTTTTCACTTTTTCATCTGTTTTTAGTGGATATTCCACTATTTTGATTTTGCTTTTTCAGTGACAATTTTAAAATATTTCTAGATGGTAAGTTTGTTTCCTAGTTTCTACTTTTATTATTATTTTCTCATTTTATTGCTTTATGATCAGAAAAGGTTATTTTGCTTATTTAAACATACATATGGAGGTCATTTTTTCCTGGCTGATCAGAGTCCATTTTTGTGACTATTCATAAGTCATTTGAAAAAAAGGGTGATTCTCTGATTTTAGGATACAGAGTGTGATACATAGCAATTACCTCATTATGTGCTGTTTAGGCTTTTACTGTGTGTGTGTGTGTACACATTCGACTTTTCAGCCTCCAGAGTTTCTCCCCTAGGTTACTGTTCTGTCTCACTTCCCTGTGTGCCACTCTTTCCCTTACATGCATTTTGCGACAGTGACGGCATCCGTGTCTGACAGGCAGTCCTATCTCTCCAGATCAGATGAGCTCAGGGCAGGCCTTGGCCCTGGCGTGTTCTGCAGAGGTGCAGCCAGCCTTTGAAAGCACACGGGGAGCTTGGAAGGAACCAGGGGTGTGCTAAAATAGCTGGTATGACTGAGAGGACCGTGTCTTTGTTCTGGGACCCGGAGGCTGAGCTTTCTTACGTGGTGGGCGTGTATCAACACAAGACCTCGGAGCACTTACCTACACACCGGCCAGCGAGGGCCAGGTATCACTGGCTGTCTATATGCATGAGCAACTGGGTGTCCTCTTAAGCCTTACGAAGCTCACATCTTGGACAATTAAAAATACATAACCCACACGGCCGTCAGAGAGTAACTGGCACCAGATCAAAAATTAAGCTGGGAAAGAGGATAATTATGAAGAACAGGGGTTTTGTATCATAAAGAAATGGGGGAAACTATTTGCAAACCACGTTTATGATAAGGAGATAATATCCAAAATATATGAGGAACTTACACAACTCAAAAAAAAAGTAATCCAACTAAAAAATAGGCAAAGGACCCCAGTGGGCATTTTTTTCAAAGAAGACATACAGATGGTCCACAGGTCCATAAAGACACCCAGCGTCACTAACTGTCGGGAAGATGCAAATCAAAACCAGAGACACCACGTCACACCCGTCACAAAAAGACAAGAAAGAAGTGCTGCGAGGATGTGGAGAAAAGGAAGAGCCCGTGCTGGGTTGGAGGATCGTACCTTGGTAGAGCAATCCACCTTATTTCCATAAGCCTTCCTTTCGTTTCTTTGCATCTTCCCAGAGTTTTAAAATATAAATACCAGCAAACACAACTGTGTTTAAGCTCTCCTTTTATTGTCACACAAAATGAATATACAACACCCTTAGCTTTTTCATCTTGTGGTTTTCACACAACGACAGATCTGGAGATATTTCCATACCAATCTATAGGAAGACTCCTCATTTGTTTTTTTTCAAATAATAGCATATCCTATACTGTGAATAGTTTCTCCTAATGGAAACCGGGGGCTTCCAGTGTTTTGCTATTGTAAGCCATGCTGCCGTGGAAAACCTTGTTTGTGTGTAATTTTGCACATGTGCAAGTCTCTAGGATAGAGTTTCAGATGGGGAATAGTGGGCTGAAGGGCCATGTGCACCACGAGCCTCACGGTTATTGACAAACGGCTGCAGGAGGAACCCACGCGCCCACCCGCGAGGTGGGCAGGGGCTCGTTTCCTGGCATCCTCCCCGATGGAAGATGCTAACCACTGTCGGAGTTTTGCCAACACAAGGGATGAAAAACGACATCTCAGTCCAATTTTAATTTGACTTCTCTTACCCTAAATACCGTGAGCATCTTTTCCTGTCTTTCCTATTTCATAATTTTAAGATGTAATTATCATCTTTTCCTTTGCCCATTTTTCTGTTGGATTGTTGGTCTGCACTCTGTGTTTTTAAGCCAACTTGAAAATGTTAAAGCACTGTACATTATTTTGAACCTAAAAATCGCATCGTATTTTTACTGTTGTAAAACCAACAATAAGCCTTCCATTTTAATAAGAGTAAATACGTCTTATTATACTACAAAATAGCTTCTTTGTTCAGAGGCTGAAGTTAGAAGTTTCAGCTATGGCTCGTGTGTACGTGTGTGTGCTTATAATGATAGCCTTCTTATAAAGTCATGTGAGGCCATAAAACTTTACTCCAAAAAGGGAGACCAACCTCAAATGAGGTCTCTGGAATAGAGCTACTCTGAGGCTTAGAAATAAGGGCTCAGATTAGTCTAAGCATTGCTCCCACTAAGGGGATAACATTTCTAATTACATTTCTAATTAGTTTAAGCCCGTTTGTTGAACAGATTCCAGTCTAAATCATTAACATCAAACCAGATTCCTGCACTGGCTGCTTGAATGTGGATTACGTTTGTATGGAACTCCATTTTATTAATGATTTTAAAAAGAGCCATAGACACCGTGAAATGGTGTCAAAGCTTGTCATCTTGTCTAATTCACTCGTTTCATGCGCGCCTTTCATAGGTGCTTTGATTCTCACCCTCCCTCTTAATTTTCTTTCGCCCTTTAAAATGCTCTCGGTATTCATCCTAACGTCTGGCTACAGGGAAGTTCATGCAACATCCATGATGCCTGATGTCCCCTGCACCTCAGTCCACACGGCGTCTTTCTTGTTTAGCTCTTGGCTATTTCACACTTTGAGGGTCAATGGGGACAATTCTCTGAGGCAGTGAACGGGTTTCTGAGTTTGTCCAACACAAGGGATGAAAACGACATCTCAGTCCAATTTTAATTTGACTTCTCTTACCCTAAATACAGGGGCTCTTTATCCTGATGAAATGCTAACCACTGTCGGAGTTTTGCCAACACAAGGGATGAAAACGACACCCAGTCCAATTTTAATTTGACTTCTCTTACCCTAAATACCGTGAGCATCTTTTCCTGTCTTTCCTATTTCATAATTTTAAGATGTAATTATCATCTTTTCCTTTGCCCATTTTTCTGTTGGATTGTTGGTCTGCACTCTGTGTTTTTAAGCCAACTTGAAAATGTTAAAGCACTGTACATTATTTTGAACCTAAAAATCGCATCGTATTTTTACTGTTGTAAAACCAACAATAAGCCTTCCATTTTAATAAGAGTAAATACGTCTTATTATACTACAAAATAGCTTCTTTGTTCAGAGGCTGAAGTTAGAAGTTTCAGCTATGGCTCGTGTGTACGTGTGTGTGCTTATAATGATAGCCTTCTTATAAAGTCATGTGAGGCCATAAAACTTTACTCCAAAAAGGGAGACCAACCTCAAATGAGGTCTCTGGAATAGAGCTACTCTGAGGCTTAGAAATAAGGGCTCAGATTAGTCTAAGCATTGCTCCCACTAAGGGGATAACATTTCTAATTACATTTCTAATTAGTTTAAGCCCGTTTGTTGAACAGATTCCAGTCTAAATCATTAACATCAAACCAGATTCCTGCACTGGCTGCTTGAATGTGGATTACGTTTGTATGGAACTCCATTTTATTAATGATTTTAAAAAGAGCCATAGACACCGTGAAATGGTGTCAAAGCTTGTCATCTTGTCTAATTCACTCGTTTCATGCGCGCCTTTCATAGGTGCTTTGATTCTCACCCTCCCTCTTAATTTTCTTTCGCCCTTTAAAATGCTCTCGGTATTCATCCTAACGTCTGGCTACAGGGAAGTTCATGCAACATCCATGATGCCTGATGTCCCCTGCACCTCAGTCCACACGGCGTCTTTCTTGTTTAGCTCTTGGCTATTTCACACTTTGAGGGTCAATGGGGACAATTCTCTGAGGCAGTGAAGTTCTGTTTTTTTCAGTTGGTAGGTTTCAGTTTCTCCGTGGGTTCCTTAGGGGTTTCTGACTAGCAGCCTTCTGAGTGCCCCAGAGATCCAGCCATTGCCGAGCCGGGAGAGGAGGGTGGGGCGGTGACCCTCCGCTTTCTCTGAGGAAAGGGCTGCTCTGTTTGGGGGCAAAGTTAATACTTCTGCAGAGCTTTGTTACCTTCTATTTCCTGAGGTCATAACAGTCTGGGTTCAATTACATTCCTAGAATAATGAGCCCATTACAGTAAATGAACATTTTCAAGTGCGACCGAACAACCGTCTATTGAATATGCCCGCACCTAATAATTTTCCACTTGGCAGAAGGAGGGAAGGAGGCATTTGGGTGACAGGAAGTCGTCTGTGAAACATGATGGAAAAAGAAGGCTGCGAATTTAAGGAGGTTCTAGAGTCTCTTGTGGCCCCTGTTTAGTCAAGGCCGCAGTGGGCAATGGAGGCTGAGGAGCTTTTCTGCAAATGCCGAGGCCCCTGACTCCAAACCGCTTCAGGGTCCCTGGGAGTCACCTGCTATGAGTTGGGCCCTTTCTCCTCTGAAAGATGTGCTTGATATCAAATGTCAGCCCAGCACGTTGGCTTTATTGCCTTAGCACTCGCGTAGAGCATGGAGGTGGACCAAGTAGCCCGTGTTGAGAGTAAGCTTTAGAAACAGACGATGTTAAAAATACAGTTTTAAACAAAGCACGTTTTATGCAACCATATTGTCAGAAGAAGAAAACATTACATATAATTTATATGTGCAAATTCATTTATAAATATATGATTGTATTTAACGTATAGAACCGACATACCTATGCAATAAATGTAGGAGCTGCTGCCAGTCCTGTCTGTGCAAATGACCAGGAGACCATAGTGGATCTATTTTTTTTTAGCTGACCTATTTTTAAGTATCTTTGTTGACATATAACTTACACGTCACAGGATCTATCTGTTTGAGGTGTCCTCTGGGTATGCTCACAATTTAGCCACTATCATCACAAACATTCTAATCAGGAGAACCATAGTGGATCCTGATGTCCAGGTTTCGCCGAGGCCAATTCTCTGAGGCAGTGAAGTTCTGTTTTTTTCAGTTGGTAGGTTTCAGTTTCTCCGTGGGTTCCTTAGGGGTTTCTGACTAGCAGCCTTCTGAGTGCCCCAGAGATCCAGCCATTGCCGAGCCGGGAGAGGAGGGTGGGGCGGTGACCCTCCGCTTTCTCTGAGGAAAGGGCTGCTCTGTTTGGGGGCAAAGTTAATACTTCTGCAGAGCTTTGTTACCTTCTATTTCCTGAGGTCATAACAGTCTGGGTTCAATTACATTCCTAGAATAATGAGCCCATTACAGTAAATGAACATTTTCAAGTGCGACCGAACAACCGTCTATTGAATATGCCCGCACCTAATAATTTTCCACTTGGCAGAAGGAGGGAAGGAGGCATTTGGGTGACAGGAAGTCGTCTGTGAAACATGATGGAAAAAGAAGGCTGCGAATTTAAGGAGGTTCTAGAGTCTCTTGTGGCCCCTGTTTAGTCAAGGCCGCAGTGGGCAATGGAGGCTGAGGAGCTTTTCTGCAAATGCCGAGGCCCCTGACTCCAAACCGCTTCAGGGTCCCTGGGAGTCACCTGCTATGAGTTGGGCCCTTTCTCCTCTGAAAGATGTGCTTGATATCAAATGTCAGCCCAGTACGTTGGCTTTATTGCCTTAGCACTCGCGTAGAGCATGGAGGTGGACCAAGTAGCCCGTGTTGAGAGTAAGCTTTAGAAACAGACGATGTTAAAAATACAGTTTTAAACAAAGCACGTTTTATGCAACCATATTGTCAGAAGAAGAAAACATTACATATAATTTATATGTGCAAATTCATTTATAAATATATGATTGTATTTAACGTATAGAACCGACATACCTATGCAATAAATGTAGGAGCTGCTGCCAGTCCTGTCTGTGCAAATGACCAGGAGACCATAGTGGATCTATTTTTTTTTAGCTGACCTATTTTTAAGTATCTTTGTTGACATATAACTTACACGTCACAGGATCTATCTGTTTGAGGTGTCCCGTTCACTGGGCTTGGGTATGCTCACAGAGTCTGAGCCACTATCATCACAAACATTCTAATCACGCCCCGAGCAAACCCAGTTCAGTCGCTCCCCTTTCTATTCGCCCCCGCCCCCCGGCCCCGAATCCCTGGCACCTCCTAATCTACTTCCTGTCTTTAAAGCTCTGCCTATTCTAAAATCTCATATTTTGTTCAAGTGCAATCATACACTCTGTGGTCTTTTATAATGAGCCTCTTTCATTCAGCATGTTTTCGAGGTTCCTGATTTGTTTCATGTGTGTGTGTATTCAGCTGTGACTGAGTCTGCAGCCCCATTGACCCCCAGGCTCCTCTGTAGCCCACCAAGCTCCTCTGCCCATGGAATTTTCCAAGCAAGAAGACTGGAGTGGGTCGCTGTTTTCTACTGCAGCGGGTCATCCCAACCCAGGGATCAAATCCTGGTCTCTTCGGTCTCCTGAATTGGCAGGCAGGTTCTTAATGACTGCACCAACTGGCAAGTCCACTTTTTTTCATAGTTGATATTTAAAATAGCTTAACAACTGACAGAATGTATAACAATAATGTGTATTCTATAGAGTTATTACGGGGAGTAAATGAATGAAAGCACATAGAATTCTTAGGATAATGTCTGACACTGATGCTTTCAAACTGTGGCGCTGGAGACGACCTTGAGAGTCCCTTGGACAGCAAGGAGATCAAACCCGTCGGCGCTAAAAGAAACGAACTCTGAATAGTCACTGTAAGGACTGAAGCTGAAGCTGCAATACTTTGGCCACCTGATAATGAAGAGCCAGTTAGTTCTTAATAAATTATTTTTTGTCTTTATAAACAGAACTCATTTTAAAACTGTTTTTTCTAATTATAACAAGAATAGCACATAGATGAAATCCAGGATCATTCACAATAACCAATATCAACATCATAATTCCCATCACTGCTAATATTTTGAAATACATGTAAAGTATACTTAAACACACACGTATGTATACAACTTCCTATAAATATATATGCATATATATAATATCTCATTGAAGTGTAGTTGATTTATAACACTGTATTGGTTTCAGGTTTACAACACAGTGATTCAGTTACACACTACATATATGTCTATTCTTTTTCAGATACCTTTTTGTTTTTTCCTATTGTCCATGGTGGATGTGTCTGTATTCAAAAACGCCCGAGCAAACCCAGTTCAGTCGCTCCCTTTCTATTCGCCCCGCCCGGCCCGAATCCCTGGCACCTCCTAATCTACTTCCTGTCTTTAAAGCTCTGCCTATTCTAAAATCTCATATTTTGTTCAAGTGCAATCATACACTCTGTGGTCTTTTATAATGAGCCTCTTTCATTCAGCATGTTTTCGAGGTTCCTGATTTGTTTCATGTGTGTGTGTATTCAGCTGTGACTGAGTCTGCAGCCCCATTGACCCCCAGGCTCCTCTGTAGCCCACCAAGCTCCTCTGCCCATGGAATTTTCCAAGCAAGAAGACTGGAGTGGGTCGCTGTTTTCTACTGCAGCGGGTCATCCCAACCCAGGGATCAAATCCTGGTCTCTTCGGTCTCCTGAATTGGCAGGCAGGTTCTTAATGACTGCACCAACTGGCAAGTCCACTTTTTTTCATAGTTGATATTTAAAATAGCTTAACAACTGACAGAATGTATAACAATAATGTGTATTCTATAGAGTTATTACGGGGAGTAAATGAATGAAAGCACATAGAATTCTTAGGATAATGTCTGACACTGATGCTTTCAAACTGTGGTGCTGGAGACGACCTTGAGAGTCCCTTGGACAGCAAGGAGATCAAACCCGTCGGCGCTAAAAGAAACGAACTCTGAATAGTCACTGTAAGGAATGAAGCTGAAGCTGCAATACTTTGGCCACCTGATAATGAAGAGCCAGTTAGTTCTTAATAAATTATTTTTTGTCTTTATAAACAGAACTCATTTTAAAACTGTTTTTTCTAATTATAACAAGAATAGCACATAGATGAAATCCAGGATCATTCACAATAACCAATATCAACATCATAATTCCCATCACTGCTAATATTTTGAAATACATGTAAAGTATACTTAAACACACACGTATGTATACAACTTCCTATAAATATATATGCATATATATAATATCTCATTGAAGTGTAGTTGATTTATAACACTGTATTGGTTTCAGGTTTACAACACAGTGATTCAGTTACACACTACATATATGTCTATTCTTTTTCAGATACTTTTTGCCTAATAGCTTATTACAAAATACTGAGTAGCGTTCCCAGTGCTAGACAGGAAGTCCTTGCCGTGTATCTGCTTTACCTACCGTAGTGTGCATTGCTCGTCAGGTCTCCTGACCGCCCCCCGACACAGCTTTCCTCTGTGGTGGCTCTGAGCTTGTTTTCTCTGTCTGTGGGTCTGCCTCTGCCCCGCTCCCCGCCCTGTGACGACGGCGGCTCGGTGCTGGGTCCGCCTAACTCTCTATTCAAGTTCTCTGGGCTCCAGAGTCTTGCCCTTCCTCTCCAGGGCGCCCAGGGAGCAGCCACAGCCCCCGCGGCCTGGGAGGGCGCGTGGCTGGTTTCCACGGCAACCGAGAGGTCAGGACCCACTTCTGGGGCTGCAGTCAGGATGCGGGGCAGGACCGCAGCCTCCGGGTCGGTTCTCAGTGAGAGCCGTTCTCCGATTTAGTTCATTCTCTTAATTGTTTTTTTTCTCTCTCTCTCACACACACCCTCACTTAATTCTTTCTTTGCAAATTGTAGACTTTGATGACTTTCAGGTCATTTTTTCTCCTTCAGCATTTTCCCTTGGACTTAGTGGCCTGACCCCTGATCATAATGGGGTACCGGCTTCAGACAGCGTTACTGGAATGTTCTGACTTACAGCGCAGGTGTGTCTGTGCTGTGTGACCTCTGTCGACAGCCCTGTGGATGGGGAGGCACTGGCCCTGGGGTGAGACGGATGGGCCGGCCAGCAGTCGAGTGGTGTTGAGGGTCAGAGGGGGGGCGACCCCTGCCTGGGTGCTGATAATGAAGAGCCAGTAGTATTTACTTAAAAAACAAACTGTTTTTTCTAATTATAACAAGAATAGCACATAGATGAAATCCAGGATCATTCACAATAACCAATATCAACATCATAATTCCCATCACTGCTAATATTTTGAAATACATGTAAAGTATACTTAAACACACACGTATGTATACAACTTCCTATAAATATATATGCATATATATAATATCTCATTGAAGTGTAGTTGATTTATAACACTGTATTGGTTTCAGGTTTACAACACAGTGATTCAGTTACACACTACATATATGTCTATTCTTTTTCAGATACTTTTTGCCTAATAGCTTATTACAAAATACTGAGTAGCGTTCCCAGTGCTAGACAGGAAGTCCTTGCCGTGTATCTGCTTTACCTACCGTAGTGTGCATTGCTCGTCAGGTCTCCTGACCGCCCCCCGACACAGCTTTCCTCTGTGGTGGCTCTGAGCTTGTTTTCTCTGTCTGTGGGTCTGCCTCTGCCCCGCTCCCCGCCCTGTGACGACGGCGGCTCGGTGCTGGGTCCGCCTAACTCTCTATTCAAGTTCTCTGGGCTCCAGAGTCTTGCCCTTCGTCTCTCCAGGGCGCCCAGGGAGCAGCCACAGCCCCCGCGGCCTGGGAGGGCGCGTGGCTGGTTTCCACGGCAACCGAGAGGTCAGGACCCACTTCTGGGGCTGCAGTCAGGATGCGGGGCAGGACCGCAGCCTCCGGGTCGGTTCTCAGTGAGAGCCGTTCTCCGATTTAGTTCATTCTCTTAATTGTTTTTTTTCTCTCTCTCTCACACACACCCTCACTTAATTCTTTCTTTGCAAATTGTAGACTTTGATGACTTTCAGGTCATTTTTTCTCCTTCAGCATTTTCCCTTGGACTTAGTGGCCTGACCCCTGATCATAATGGGGTACCGGCTTCAGACAGCGTTACTGGAATGTTCTGACTTACAGCGCAGGTGTGTCTGTGCTGTGTGACCTCTGTCGACAGCCCTGTGGATGGGGAGGCACTGGCCGCCCTGGGGGTGAGACGGATGGGCCGGCCAGCAGTCGAGTGGTGTTTCAGAGGAAGGTCAGCATCCTTGCTGTGGCCCCAGCGGAGGACCGACTCCTGGCCCGGCCTCCAGGCTCCTGCCTGCGCCGTGCGCGCCCTTGGCCTCCCTCCCCCTTCCCGG
The DNA here is from genome assembly GCA_022376925.1 of Tragulus kanchil. Lineage (NCBI taxonomy): Eukaryota > Metazoa > Chordata > Mammalia > Artiodactyla > Tragulidae > Tragulus > Tragulus kanchil. The sequence continues at coordinate 1,508,063 of JAIOJX010000005.1, forward strand.
CGTCCGTCTGTCTGTCTTTGAGTGCTGCGCCATCTTTTCTGCATTGTTTGTGCCTGTTGCTCTGGGTCGAGTTTCAGCCTCTTTCAGTTTTATTCCTGTACTGCATGATGACTTTAGAGTATAAGAATTGTTTTTTATAAAAGCAGCAGATAGAAGGTTGTTCGTAGCCACACAGCCTCTGAGTTCCTAAGGGTAAGAACTTTGCGTTTCACCAGCTTTACAGCGTCAGAGTGTAGCCCAGCACGCGGCTCAGAGCAGGCGTCCGCTGACGTTCGCTCTCTTCCTCGGTGCCCTGGGGACGCACCTGCCGCCCGTGCGACTGTGGACGGCTCAGTCGTGGTTCCATCGGCTGTTACGGCGCCTCAGGGGTGAGTGGGCCTCAGTAAATGCTCCAGAGCTGAGCTGGGCTGGCGGAAGACCGTCTGATTCCTTTCTGCTAGGGTGGATGTTTCTTGAGAACTATTTTTATTATTTAGCATATCGTGGACATGTGGATTTGGTACACACCTCATAACCACACTTATTGTTTTATTACTTTGTTGTTCCTCTGGGGTTCTCGTTCGCAGTGCACAGTGCTCCCTGGTGCGGCAGATCTTGGCGCGAGTAACTCCAAACCACAGGGCCCTCATCCTCCGGCCCCGAGCAATTACACGAGCACTTGAGATCCTGGCGGAGCTGGGAGAGGGGACGTGAGTGAAGCAGACCAGGGGGAGACGGACGGGGACATCTGGAGCGGAGCAGGGCCAGGGCTCACGCCCGCCCGCCTCCAGCGCCGCCTGCCTCTCCGGCTCCACACTCCTCCCCGGGCCCACGGCGGGTCACGGCACGGTTCCCCGGGCCGTGGGGGTCTGTCCTCAGCCAGCCTCCAGCCCTCCAGGCGGGCCTCACCCAGGGCCTCGCCTCGGCCATTTTCCCGAGCACCGTGCCCAAGTGCCCGTCTGATATTGTATCCTCTGAAAATAATTCTATGTGTAAACTCTGAAATACTCTTTTAAAATCTTGAACTTCTTTTCTCCTGGAAGTTCACTGCGGGGGCCCCATCCAGAGGAAGGTCAGCATCCTTGCTGTGGCCCCAGCGGAGGACCGACTCCTGGCCCGGCCTCCAGGCTCCTGCCTGCGCCGTGCGCGCCCTTGGCCTCCCTCCCCCTTCCCGGCGTCCGTCTGTCTGTCTTTGAGTGCTGCGCCATCTTTTCTGCATTGTTTGTGCCTGTTGCTCTGGGTCGAGTTTCAGCCTCTTTCAGTTTTATTCCTGTACTGCATGATGACTTTAGAGTATAAGAATTGTTTTTTATAAAAGCAGCAGATAGAAGGTTGTTCGTAGCCACACAGCCTCTGAGTTCCTAAGGGTAAGAACTTTGCGTTTCACCAGCTTTACAGCGTCAGAGTGTAGCCCAGCACGCGGCTCAGAGCAGGCGTCCGCTGACGTTCGCTCTCTTCCTCGGTGCCCTGGGGACGCACCTGCCGCCCGTGCGACTGTGGACGGCTCAGTCGTGGTTCCATCGGCTGTTACGGCGCCTCAGGGGTGAGTGGGCCTCAGTAAATGCTCCAGAGCTGAGCTGGGCTGGCGGAAGACCGTCTGATTCCTTTCTGCTAGGGTGGATGTTTCTTGAGAACTATTTTTATTATTTAGCATATCGTGGACATGTGGATTTGGTACACACCTCATAACCACACTTATTGTTTTATTACTTTGTTGTTCCTCTGGGGTTCTCGTTCGCAGTGCACAGTGCTCCCTGGTGCGGCAGATCTTGGCGCGAGTAACTCCAAACCACAGGGCCCTCATCCTCCGGCCCCGAGCAATTACACGAGCACTTGAGATCCTGGCGGAGCTGGGAGAGGGGACGTGAGTGAAGCAGACCAGGGGGAGACGGACGGGGACATCTGGAGCGGAGCAGGGCCAGGGCTCACGCCCGCCCGCCTCCAGCGCCGCCTGCCTCTCCGGCTCCACACTCCTCCCCGGGCCCACGGCGGGTCACGGCACGGTTCCCCGGGCCGTGGGGGTCTGTCCTCAGCCAGCCTCCAGCCCCTCCAGGCGGGCCTCACCCAGGGCCTCGCCTCGGCCATTTTCCCGAGCACCGTGCCCAAGTGCCCGTCTGATATTGTATCCTCTGAAAATAATTCTATGTGTAAACTCTGAAATACTCTTTTAAAATCTTGAACTTCTTTTCTCCTGGAAGTTCACGTCCAAGAATTCTATCTTGGCCACGACCCTTTTAGTGGAATTAAAGATAGAGGGAAAACTGAGACGGCTGGTTGTGCAGGTGGCAGAAGGCTTGGGTTTAAGGTGTGCCCACTCTTTCCTGGATCTCTAAGAGAGACTTTATGGTTTTAATCAAAAGCATAAGCTTTTAGGATAAGGCTAAGAGATGGTCCATTGAACTGCATTCTTAAAATATGAAAGCCATCCAATCATGCTACAATCCCTACATTGTAAAATTTTATGTCTCAACTACAGTTAATTTTCCATCACCCAACCTCTTGGCTGGACTTCTACGTCTTCTCAATAATGACTTCTCTCACTTGGCTGGTCATGTTAAATTTAGCGAAAGCTGGGGTGCCGACCCCTTCTTCCCGGCTCCCCCTGCATTAGATCATTTCTGATGCTATCTCAGGCTTCCTTCACCCCCTTGCGGGTCCCCCCATCGCTGGGCTGCACGTTTGTAAGAAATTGCTTATTTGAACATTCATCCAGGCAGGCCCATGGGACCTTTCGCATCAGCTCACCTCGAATCCAAGCTGCTGGCCCAGGAAGCAGGCCTCCGTGCCCCTGCACCAACACGGGAGACGGGAGCGGGGCGCTCACCACGACACTTGCCCGTGTGCGCCCGTGTTCGCTAAGTAGAAGGTGGGAGCCGTCCTTGTCCACAGAGGCTGTGGCTCCGTGGCAGAGGGGCCACGTGTCCTCCTCCCCTGCCCTGCTCAGTCGGGTCTGTGGGGTCTTGCACGGCGACCACGGGGAGTGAGGTAGGGTGGAGACACACCCTTGGGGTTTCCAGGGTCCCCGTGGACAAGGCGTGGAGGGGCCCTCCAGGGCCTCGGCGGCTCGTAGGCGGGGAGTGGGGACGCGGTGTGGTTCCGGTCTCTCACACTTGGCCGTGGGGGTCACCTGGTCTCTGCGGGCGTCCCCACCTGGCCTCTCGTGGGCCCCCGCTGCGCCCCAGGCGACATTCTCAGCCCCCCGCACTCTGTGCTTCCCTCTGCTGGTCTCTGATGTGCAGATCCGGAAGCCTGTTGATCTGTCCTGCCCACGGCCGCTCTCCCATTCACACACAAGCGGACGGTTACACCCAGACGTGTGTGCCTCCCTGCCTGTCCTGCGTGCGCTGGGACAGACGGTGTGTTTAGACACACACGTGGCCAGCACACACGGGCACACGGTGTGAGCACCTCGGGGCAGCCTTGTGCCTAGGTCTCCCCATAACCGAGGTCCTGGCTCAGGGCAGGTGTCAGTAGCAGCTGTTGAATGAATGTGCCGTGAGGGCAAGGGCCGGAAGCACGCCCCTCTCAGCGTCAGCTGCCGTCAGACATTGGATCCAGAGTGTCCCATCCACTTTGATTCTCGCTGAGGGTCTGCGGACCCCAGCCCGGACCTGGAAGGCGCTACTTCTCACGGGGTCCCCAGACACACCCTCAGATCCAGCTGGAAGGTATGTGACCCAGGAGCTGTCGAGAGCAAAGTCATTCTGTTCTCTGAGTAATTCCCATCAGAGCCTCAAACAAACAAATGAAAACCCGACAGTCTCCCCTCCTGAGCAAACGTGGCTTGAACTGATAGCAGGTCAGCAAGAGCCGGGACGTGTCAGTCCAAACCAGCAAGTGAAGAGGCCATTTGCTATAAGTGGTCCAACGTCAGCCCACAGCATACACACAAGTGAATGTACACAGAAAAGACAGCGTCGTGAACCCCATGCAGCAACGGAGTGAGAGGTAGAGCTTCGTGAAAGACGCGGCGGTGGAGGGCGCGTGTACACCACACCCACGGGCACGGAGCGCGGCGGTGGAGGGCGCGTGTGCACCACACCCAAGGGCACGGAGCGCAGCGGTGGAGGGCGCGTGTGCACCACACCCACGGGCACGGAGATGCATGGAGGGATGATGGGTGGGTGGAAGGACAGTTGGATAGAGAGATGGATGGATGGAGAATGTAAAACGTTGGGGGAGGCAGCCTGTTTTGTCTTTTGAGGCTGAAGACGAGATGAGTGAATCTGCAGACACGTGGGTTTCCAGGCGGTAGCAGACGAGAGCCTCTGGGTGAGGCTGGGTGGGCGTCAGGAGAGACCTGAGTGGACGAGCCCCCTCCCGCCCCTTGGGCGCGGGCCCCTCCTTCCCAGCCTAAGTGGGGGTGCGGGGCGGGGGGACGATGCAGGCGGGCAAGCGAAGGAAGAGTGAGGTGACCGAAGAGGGAGCGTCAGCGGGAGCCCCTGACCCCACCCAGGTCCAAGTCTTCCGCTGGAGAAGCTGGGAAGACCGCCAGCGCCCCAGTGCCTCCCGGACAGGAACCGAGTCTCCTCCGCTCCACACCCACTAAGACTGCGCGGTGCCCGGGCGGTGGTGCTTTTCACGGGGGCCCCCGGCGGCCAGGCTGTCAGTAGCAGCTGTTGAATGAATGTGCCGTGAGGGCAAGGGCCGGAAGCACGCCCCTCTCAGCGTCAGCTGCCGTCAGACATTGGATCCAGAGTGTCCCATCCACTTTGATTCTCGCTGAGGGTCTGCGGACCCCAGCCCGGACCTGGAAGGCGCTACTTCTCACGGGGTCCCCAGACACACCCTCAGATCCAGCTGGAAGGTATGTGACCCAGGAGCTGTCGAGAGCAAAGTCATTCTGTTCTCTGAGTAATTCCCATCAGAGCCTCAAACAAACAAATGAAAACCCGACAGTCTCCCCTCCTGAGCAAACGTGGCTTGAACTGATAGCAGGTCAGCAAGAGCCGGGACGTGTCAGTCCAAACCAGCAAGTGAAGAGGCCATTTGCTATAAGTGGTCCAACGTCAGCCCACAGCATACACACAAGTGAATGTACACAGAAAAGACAGCGTCGTGAACCCCATGCAGCAACGGAGTGAGAGGTAGAGCTTCGTGAAAGACGCGGCGGTGGAGGGCGCGTGTACACCACACCCACGGGCACGGAGCGCGGCGGTGGAGGGCGCGTGTGCACCACACCCAAGGGCACGGAGCGCAGCGGTGGAGGGCGCGTGTGCACCACACCCACGGGCACGGAGATGCATGGAGGGATGATGGGTGGGTGGAAGGACAGTTGGATAGAGAGATGGATGGATGGAGAATGTAAAACGTTGGGGGAGGCAGCCTGTTTTGTCTTTTGAGGCTGAAGACGAGATGAGTGAATCTGCAGACACGTGGGTTTCCAGGCGGTAGCAGACGAGAGCCTCTGGGTGAGGCTGGGTGGGCGTCAGGAGAGACCTGAGTGGACGAGCCCCCTCCCGCCCCTTGGGCGCGGGCCCCTCCTTCCCAGCCTAAGTGGGGGTGCGGGGCGGGGGGACGATGCAGGCGGGCAAGCGAAGGAAGAGTGAGGTGACCGAAGAGGGAGCGTCAGCGGGAGCCCCTGACCCCACCCAGGTCCAAGTCTTCCGCTGGAGAAGCTTTCGGGAAAGACCGCCAGCGCCCTCCAGTGCCTCCCGGACAGGAACCGAGTCTCCTCCGCGTTCCACACCCACCAAGACTGCGCCGGTGCCCGGGCGGTGGTGCTCCTTTTCAGCGGCTGGGCCGTTTCCGACCCTCCGCAGCCCGGCCGGCGGCAGGTGCGAGCTTCCTCCACGTCGCCGGCGCTTGCTGAGAGTCGCGTCCATGGAGTCCGCGAGCCCATCCAACCGCCCGACCTCGGGGCCCCTTCTCCTGTTCTCGTCCCCAGCACGCCGTGCAAAATCTTGATAATGGAAATGCCTGCGGACGTTTGTCCTGTGCTCTTGGTGTTTCCACATTGGCATTTTCCTTGGCCTGTGCCTAGACAGGCTGCCCCACACCCACCTGCAGGAGTCGGGGTGGAGCTGGGTGGCCGAGCCTTCCCTCCGCTGCACCTCCACCCGAGACCCTGGATACAGCGGCTCCGCCACCCTCAGCCTTCCGCGGATAAGGTTCCAAAGCCCTCAGCCTCAGGGCACTCCCTGAAGCCTACTATCTTGCGGTAAAATGTGTCCCTGTTTTGGATAGCTCAGAGTTGTCCTCCAATGCTCGCGTTCCTCTCTATGAGATCAATGTGGAGACCTTAGCTACTCCAGGTGTGATCCGTGGACCAGCAGCAGCACCTGAGGTCTTGTGAAAATGCAGACTCCCAGACCCCAGCCCGGATCCCACTTTGCAGGAACGTGGCCGTGGGGCCAGGCCTCACGGGGACCTGGGGCCTCCACGCACAGCTATCCGTCCATCGGGTCTCTGAGTTTCCTTGAAGAGTTTCGTACATTTCCTGGCTTCTAAAGCACAGTATTCACTATCCGTCCATCGGGGCGGGGACACGTGGGTTTCCAGGCGGTAGCAGACGAGAGCCTCTGGGTGAGGCTGGGTGGGCGTCAGGAGAGGCCTGAGTGGACGAGCCCCCCCCCGCCCCTTGGGCGCGGGCCCCTCCTTCCCAGCCTAAGTGGGGGTGCGGGGCGGGGGGACGATGCAGGCGGGCAAGCGAAGGAAGAGTGAGGTGACCGAAGAGGGAGCGTCAGCGGGAGCCCCTGACCCCACCCAGGTCCAAGTCTTCCGCTGGAGAAGCTTTCGGGAAAGACCGCCAGCGCCCTCCAGTGCCTCCCGGACAGGAACCGAGTCTCCTCCGCGTTCCACACCCACCAAGACTGCGCCGGTGCCCGGGCGGTGGTGCTCCTTTTCAGCGGCTGGGCCGTTTCCGACCCTCCGCAGCCCGGCCGGCGGCAGGTGCGAGCTTCCTCCGCGTCGCCGGCGCTTGCTGAGAGTCGCGTCCATGGAGTCCGCGAGCCCATCCAACCGCCCGACCTCGGGGCCCCTTCTCCTGTTCTCGTCCCCAGCACGCCGTGCAAAATCTTGATAATGGAAATGCCTGCGGACGTTTGTCCTGTGCTCTTGGTGTTTCCACATTGGCATTTTCCTTGGCCTGTGCCTAGACAGGCTGCCCCACACCCACCTGCAGGAGTCGGGGTGGAGCTGGGTGGCCGAGCCTTCCCTCCGCTGCACCTCCACCCGAGACCCTGGATACAGCGGCTCCGCCACCCTCAGCCTTCCGCGGATAAGGTTCCAAAGCCCTCAGCCTCAGGGCACTCCCTGAAGCCTACTATCTTGCGGTAAAATGTGTCCCTGTTTTGGATAGCTCAGAGTTGTCCTCCAATGCTCGCGTTCCTCTCTATGAGATCAATGTGGAGACCTTAGCTACTCCAGGTGTGATCCGTGGACCAGCAGCAGCACCTGAGGTCTTGTGAAAATGCAGACTCCCAGACCCCAGCCCGGATCCCACTTTGCAGGAACGTGGCCGTGGGGCCAGGCCTCACGGGGACCTGGGGGCCTCCACGCACAGCTATCCGTCCATCGGGTCTCTGAGTTTCCTTGAAGAGTTTCGTACATTTCCTGGCTTCTAAAGGAGAGCGAAGGTCTCCAGTATTCACTTCACTGGCTAAGGGAAAACGGGGGAGGGGAGCATAAAGGATCCCTTGAAAGAGAAGCTAATACGTTTTCCAGGACTGCGATCTCACCCCACAGGTCTGTGAAGGACTAGCGTTAATCCAAAGTCATTCAAGTTAATAAGGTGCACTTCCTCCTTACAACAACTTTGTGCTGGAGGTTTGTTTGTATAAACAGTTCTTACTTAAAGGAGAATCTCATCATCAGCTTACCGTAAAAGTCAGTTATCCTGTGTTGAGGGATGTAGAACAAAAAATGGCTTTTACCCAATGCAGAAAACGCATCTACTCTTTTAAAATAAAATTTCTTCAATAGATTTTAGCAATAACACATTACTTATGTATGGATGCATGTATCTTATAGAATACATAAACGGGGTCTATATATAATAAAGTATAATTATATACACAAGTACGTAGTCATTTGCCATTTACAAAACGTTTTTCCAGCCATCATTCCTTTCGAGAAGCATGAACACAGAACCTTGGGCATGTGGATGCTACGTCAGTTTTGCTGGTGAAAGTAGAAGCTTTACGTTCACTGAGTCCACCCAGGGCATCTGCCTGGTCATCTTCCCCAGCCTCTCCTGGCTCTCCGCCCATGACGACTCAGATTCCCCAAGACTCTTCATAGACGTGTTAACCTTGGCTTCAGTCGACTGGCTCCCATAGCTCGTGGGGAAATCAGGAGACAAGTGAGTTAGTTTGAACACCAGACCACACACACACACACCTCCTGTTTTCAGAAAGGATTTGTGGTGGTCGATATCCACATTAGGGGCAATAATAATTTCACTGAGGAGGCAACAGTAAAAAAGGTTTAAAAATTAAAAATGACAGAATACCCACCATGTGTTACATACTGCTTGTTCAGACTCTGGAGGGATAGCAAAATGAGAATTTCCCTTCTCCTCAATGATGTTTCCAAGCTCAAAGCAGTTCAGAAAATGCAGCAGTGCTCTGCATTAATAATAGTGTGACCTAAGCAGGGTTCAAAAGAAAAAGGCCACAGCCTGCTGGGCCTGGGCCGTCTAGGAGGAGAGGCCCTGTGCTGGAGCTGAAGTCCTGAAGTGCAACCAGGGGCCACGGTCCCCAAAGTCCACCTCAGAAAACCATCCGTGGGGACACCCCTGAAGGCGTTATTTTCCTGGACCCCAATTTCATCACCTGTAACAAAGAAGCAATGTGTTTTTCAGAGTGTGAACAGCTTATAGGAGAGTACTTGGTCAAGCCACCTCTGCAGTTCTACCCAGCAAAATCTCTTAAAATAGGACGCCCTGGAGAAAATGAACACAACGTACAATATACTGAGGATGTAAACGTGCCGTGTGCATGCTTGGGGAAGAGCGAGGAAGACCCACAGGAGGCCGGCAGACAGTCGGTCCACTGGCTCCACGCCGCAGAGCTCGCCTGGCCACTGCGGTCCTGGAAAGTACAGATTTTGACAAGTGGACACAGGCTTCCTGACAGACATTACCTCTCCCAGCTGTGTGAATTACTCGGTCATGTCCGACTCGCTGTGACCCTGTAGCCGCCAGGCTCCTCTGTCCGTGGGATCTTTCAGGCAAGAAGGCTGGAGTGGGTCGCCGTTTCCTTCTCCAGGGGATCCTCCCAGCCCAGGGATTGAACCCGCGTCTCCTTGTGTCCTGCATTGCAGGTGGATTGTTTACCTACTGAGCCATCAGGGAAGCCTGTAACGTATAAATAATAAATAAAAAAAAAATAAATAAAATAAATAATAAATAAAAAAAGAAACCCTGAATAGCCCCCAACTGTGCACACACATTATCTGGAGGATTTTTACACACATGCGGCTCTGGTTCCCGTCAGGTCTTCTGAACCAGCCCCGAGACGTCTTCATCGGGCCCCTCCCTGCCACAGCCAGCCCTGGGGAGCCACCCTCCCTGAGCCGTTCGACCCGAGGCCGCCACAGGAGACACAGCAGGGCCACCGCGCGGGCTCGGGCCCCAGGAGGGAGCTTCTGCTCTGCAGGCTCGAGGCCAGGGCCCCGTTCTTCAGCGTTTTCCCGAGTGCTGGCAAGAAGGTCACACGCCCCTCGGGACAGCCCCACCCAGCCTGCTGGGCCTGGGCCGTCTAGGAGGAGAGGCCCTGTGCTGGAGCTGAAGTCCTGAAGTGCAACCAGGGGCCACGGTCCCCAAAGTCCACCTCAGAAAACCATCCGTGGGGACACCCCTGAAGGCGTTATTTTCCTGGACCCCAATTTCATCACCTGTAACAAAGAAGCAATGTGTTTTTCAGAGTGTGAACAGCTTATAGGAGAGTACTTGGTCAAGCCACCTCTGCAGTTCTACCCAGCAAAATCTCTTAAAATAGGACGCCCTGGAGAAAATGAACACAACGTACAATATACTGAGGATGTAAACGTGCCGTGTGCATGCTTGGGGAAGAGCGAGGAAGACCCACAGGAGGCCGGCAGACAGTCGGTCCACTGGCTCCACGCCGCAGAGCTCGCCTGGCCACTGCGGTCCTGGAAAGTACAGATTTTGACAAGTGGACACAGGCTTCCTGACAGACATTACCTCTCCCAGCTGTGTGAATTACTCGGTCATGTCCGACTCGCTGTGACCCTGTAGCCGCCAGGCTCCTCTGTCCGTGGGATCTTTCAGGCAAGAAGGCTGGAGTGGGTCGCCGTTTCCTTCTCCAGGGGATCCTCCCAGCCCAGGGATTGAACCCGCGTCTCCTTGTGTCCTGCATTGCAGGTGGATTGTTTACCTACTGAGCCATCAGGGAAGCCTGTAACGTATAAATAATAAATAAAAAAAAAATAAATAAAATAAATAATAAATAAAAAAAGAAACCCTGAATAGCCCCCAACTGTGCACACACATTATCTGGAGGATTTTTACACACATGCGGCTCTGGTTCCCGTCAGGTCTTCTGAACCAGCCCCGAGACGTCTTCATCGGGCCCCTCCCTGCCACAGCCAGCCCTGGGGAGCCACCCTCCCTGAGCCGTTCGACCCGAGGCCGCCACAGGAGACACAGCAGGGCCACCGCTGTGCGGGCTCGGGCCCCAGGAGGGAGCTTCTGCTCTGCAGGCTCGAGGCCAGGGCCCCGCGTTCTTCAGCGTTTTCCCCGAGTGCTGGCAAGAAGGTCACACGCTCCCTCGGGGACAGCCCCACCCAGCCTGCCCGCACCCTCACACCCCCTCTGCTTTGGTGGTAAATGCAGCAGCGCTGGGGCGAAGGTGGCCTCACGGGGCACGGGCTCCACCCCCACGTCACCCACACCCAGCCGCACCCCCTGCGAGTTCAAGGCGTGAGGGAGGAAGGAGGACGAAGCGGTGAGAAGATGCGGGATGCTTGGGCCACCGGGGGTCCCATGCCTGCACCCACCGAGCCCCGGCCTGGACTCCTCTCCCCTTGAGGGGCTCGTGCTGACGGCAGAGCTGGGACGGGGTCGGCTCTGGGCCGCGTGATGAGAACGGAGGTGTCCGTTGTGGGGCAGGGGGGCTCCCTGCTGTAATCTGGATGGATGTCTTGTGCCCAAGAGAGACAGATACCGAGTCCAGCTCTGCCCTGGGGGCCCGGGGGCAGCAGCGACGCTGCCCGATGGCCGCCCCGGCCAGTCAGGGCTCCCCTGGCCTCCGGGCAATGCACCAGAATTCAGGAGGAGGGGACGAGGAAGAGGTCCACTCTGGGGACGCCGGTGTGACCTCTCAAGAGAAAGCGCTGACGCAGAAGAGGCTGCGAGCTGGCGTTTGCTTCCGGCCGGCTTTGGTTATCAGCCGGAGGCTCGGGTTTCACGGGCCACACGTGCAGACGCCCGCTCCTCCCCGCCCTGGTCGCGGACAGGCGGAGCCCGAGGTTTCCAGCACGGCCTGGCTCCTCCGCAGGGCCAGTGGGGCCAGGGGCGCCGAAGGTCAGCCTCCCTCCTGCAGGAATCTGGGAGCTTGCCGGAACCTTCCAGCACATGGGTGGCAGATGTATCAGCTGACGGGAAAGCGAGAGCGAGAAGGCGGCCACCCAAGACTCGGGGTCACCGCCAACACCCCTGCCGGGCTCGGATCGCAGGGCTGGGAGGGCACCTGCGGGCCGAGCCAAGACAAACCGGCCCCGTGAGGGGCACGCTGCGGGGGAGGGGCCGGGGCTGGGGAACCCTGGGTCGCCCCAACGTGTCCGGTCCAGGACAGCGTGATGCCTCGGGCGCGGCGGGCTGACGAAGGGCCAGGGCCGCTCCCGGGTCCGGGAGCACCCCAGCGCAGTGGTCGGGAGCACCCCAGCGTGGTGCCAGAGGCGAGCCGGCCGCACGGGCGGCCTGCGCTCCGGTGGTCCGCTGCCGACGGGCTCGCCCTCCCCTCTTTGTTGTCTTTAGGCCAGAGAGGCCATCTGGTTTTCATTCAGGTGGCCTCAGGCTCGCCTCAGAGGTGAAAAGGGTGCACACTCAAATTGAATTTCTCACAAATTTCAAACCCGAAGGATCCCAGCCTTCTCACACAAAGCCTGCTCTGCCCGGGCAGCCCTGGCCCTGGGAGCCTGGCACAAATCAGTTTCACCTGTTTGGCTGAATGAGCCCCCGTGTGCATCTAACGAGAGGGACCGACACCATCAGATGGGGTGTCTGCTCGCGCCTGAACCAGGGAGATCCGCACGGTGACCCCTCGTTGACCTCCTGGCGGAGACGGAGGCTCTGGGTCCTGAAGGGGCAGGACTGGGTGGTTCGGGACACGTAGGGGGGCTCTCTGGGGCTCCCCAGGCGGCTCTGTGGTAAAGACTCCACCTGCAAACGCGGGAAACGTGGGCTCGACCTCCGGGTTGGAACGATCCCCTGGAGAAGGAAATGGGAACCCACTCCAGGACTCTTATTTGGGGAATCTCATGGACAGAGGAAGCTGGTGGGCTGCAGTCCGTGGTGGTGCCAAGAGCTGGGTGTGACTGAGCATACAGACCCGTGGGGTTCCCTAGCCAGCGGAGCGGCTGTGCGAGGAAGGCAGCGTGTGTCTGGGGGAGGAGGGGCAGGTCCTCCAGCTTGCGAAAGCTGGAACCTTCCAGCACATGGGTGGCAGATGTATCAGCTGACGGGAAAGCGAGAGCGAGAAGGCGGCCACCCAAGACTCGGGGTCACCGCCAACACCCCTGCCGGGCTCGGATCGCAGGGCTGGGAGGGCACCTGCGGGCCGAGCCAAGACAAACCGGCCCCGTGAGGGGCACGCTGCGGGGGAGGGGCCGGGGCTGGGGAACCCTGGGTCGCCCCAACGTGTCCGGTCCAGGACAGCGTGATGCCTCGGGCGCGGCGGGCTGACGAAGGGCCAGGGCCGCTCCCGGGTCCGGGAGCACCCCAGCGCAGTGGTCGGGAGCACCCCAGCGTGGTGCCAGAGGCGAGCCGGCCGCACGGGCGGCCTGCGCTCCGGTGGTCCGCTGCCGACGGGCTCGCCCTCCCCTCTTTGTTGTCTTTAGGCCAGAGAGGCCATCTGGTTTTCATTCAGGTGGCCTCAGGCTCGCCTCAGAGGTGAAAAGGGTGCACACTCAAATTGAATTTCTCACAAATTTCAAACCCGAAGGATCCCAGCCTTCTCACACAAAGCCTGCTCTGCCCGGGCAGCCCTGGCCCTGGGAGCCTGGCACAAATCAGTTTCACCTGTTTGGCTGAATGAGCCCCCGTGTGCATCTAACGAGAGGGACCGACACCATCAGATGGGGTGTCTGCTCGCGCCTGAACCAGGGAGATCCGCACGGTGACCCCTCGTTGACCTCCTGGCGGAGACGGAGGCTCTGGGTCCTGAAGGGGCAGGACTGGGTGGTTCGGGACACGTAGGGGGGCTCTCTGGGGCTCCCCAGGCGGCTCTGTGGTAAAGACTCCACCTGCAAACGCGGGAAACGTGGGCTCGACCTCCGGGTTGGAACGATCCCCTGGAGAAGGAAATGGGAACCCACTCCAGGACTCTTATTTGGGGAATCTCATGGACAGAGGAAGCTGGTGGGCTGCAGTCCGTGGTGGTGCCAAGAGCTGGGTGTGACTGAGCATACAGACCCGTGGGGTTCCCTAGCCAGCGGAGCGGCTGTGCGAGGAAGGCAGCCGTGTGTCTGCGGAGGGGGCAGGTCCCATCCGCGCCGGCAGAATCAAAGTCTCCCCCGAGGCTGCTGGACCGGGTCAGAAGCCTTCGGGAGAGAGAGGCTGAGGCCGTTGCCTCCTGTTTCAGAGGCCAAGGCTTGCGAACCGGCCTCACGTTGTTGAGCTGGGTGATGAGGCATGGGCAGTGGAGGGGTGCACGGTCCAGCGGGCACACCTGCCGAGGACGCACCTCCGTGGAAGGAGATGTTCTGCCCAGGGGCCTCCTGGGCCTCCTTGGGAGCTGCGGTCTCTCATCACCGTGACCTCTCCTTATTAAACACCGCAAATAAGATGAACAAAGAGAAGCCGGAACCTCAAAAATGGGGACCAGCAAACTGGCCGACGGGCCCTGTTTCCATCTGTAAAGCGGTTCACACTCGGCTCGTCCTGTGCTGGCCGCGGCTGCTTTCTGGCGGGCAGCAGCGTCGTAACAGTGACTGCAAACCTCAAGAGCCGTCTCATCCTTTACAGAAAAGGCGTCCCCACCCTGTTCTAGAGGCTCGGGCAGCTTCCCCCAGGGCCCTTCCTGGTCTTCTTCCGCTGTCTTCACGTTTCCATCTTCGGTGGTGAAACTGTTGACCTTCTTTTGTAAGAAGTCGTCAAACTCCATGATCCCTTGGCAGCGAGCAAGCAAGCAGACTAAGCCACAGAGAAGAGGGGGGTCCCCGCGGGGGCCTGGACGTCACGTGTGCCCCGCCACCGCTCTGAGAATTGTTCTGGGCTCATGGGAAAATGAAGCCTGATTTCCTGTTGAGAAAAACAGCGCTCGTCTCGAAGCCAGCCGCACCGGACGACGGCTGGCAAGGGCTCTGGACGCGGTAAAAGCCTTGGAATGTCCTGGTTTTCAAACACACGCTGGATTGTTTTCTCCTGCCTCGTCTGTCAGCCTCTCGGGCGGGTGGCGGGGTGTCGTCAAGGGCCTCTCAGGGTTCTCGTGTGGAAACGCAGCGTGCAGCGATCCTATCTCCACAGGAAAGGCGGATCTGTGCCAGGGCCGGCCGTCTGAACTCTGGCTTCAGGAGCAGGGCAGGGCGGCGCAGGGGAGAGGGCCTCCGGGCGGAGGCGGCCCGCTCTGGGCTGGGCCCGCGGAGGGCGGCGTGCTCCCAGGTCACGCTGTGACTCTCGGACCACACAGAGCAGCGGAGGGCAGGGCTGGGGGCTGACCGCTGCCCCCGGAGCCCCCCAGGGTGCGATTGCAAGGAGTAAGCTAATGGCTTCCCGACAAAAGAGCCCCAGGGGTCCCTGAAGCTTGACCCCCACACTTGAACTCTACCTGAACCGATTTTCTCATTTTTCCCCCTTTTTGAGGTTGGAAAACATTTAATCAACGCTCCTCCCAGGACATTTGAGTTCTGTGCACGCCTGCCCTCGCGGCTCCATCTGGGAGAAGTGCCGAAACCAGCCGGAGAGGCAGCCGCGGGCTTTCCAGCCAAGGGGAAGCAGCAGGTAACGGAAATCTTGTGAGACGGCTTGTTCTCAGGAGGTGGTTTTGGGCCCGGTTTTGCTGACCAGAGCATTCCCCGGGCTTGGCTCACCCCTGAATTCACAGTTGCACTTTGAGCCGCGGCTCTCGCTCATCGTCGCAGGGGACGTGCTCGCGAGCCCGCCCCTCCTGCTGCCGGGGGCGCGTCCGGACCCCGCACGCCCTGGGTCCCCAGGAGCGCTAAGCTCTCTTCTCATCCAGGGGCCCTGGGTGGTGGCCGGGAAGATCACCCGAACGCTTCCAGCGCGCGTCCCCAAGCTTCTACGCAGCATCAGCGCCGTCCCATCCCCCTAGGAGTGAGTGAGGGGCCCCGGGGCCCCAGAGTCAGGGGCTTGCCTGGCAGAAAGGAAGGCACGGCCCCAGGGTGCGCTCAGTGACGCTCACGGGGCGCTGAAGTCTGATGGGCACACGCCGACACAGCCGAGACACCCCAGGAGTGAAGAACTGCGGTTGGTTTTAAATAATGGCTCGCACCGAGTTCTCGCCCGAAAGCCGGGTGCCGCGGGGGCAGTTTGCTCTGTGTAAGAGTCCACGCGTGGGGACTTCCCCGCTGGCCCAGCGGTTGGGACTCGGCTCTCCCAACTCAGGGGCGTGAAGTTGACCCCTGGTTGAGGAACGAAGGTCCTGCATGCCCCTCGGGACAACCCCAAATAAATATATTTTTTTTAATTTTAGAAAAGCAACCAGAAACGATTTTCGGAAAGGGTCTCAATATGCGGACGGTGGGTGACGGGAGGCTTTCAGCACTGAGCGCGCTGACCGGGCCGGGGCTGCTCCCCGGGGCTCTGTGCGGAGGAAGGCTCCGAGCGGTCCCTGGTCGCGGGAGCCGGTGGCGGTGGATGGGAAGGCGACGGCAGAGGCCGAGCGTGGGGGAGGGCGGGCACGCGGGTCGCAGCAGTGCCCGTCCCGAGGGCCCCCACCCACGCGGGAGCCAGCACGGCGTTAAGACGTGCTGAGCGTCTCCCCGTGACCCTGCTTTGTGGGCATTGCCAGCCCCGGGCTGGCTCCCAAAACAGATCCCAGAGAGGGAAAGGCGGCGAGGACAGCACATCAGAGCCTCGACGTCCACGCGCCGACGCGGCTCCGAGGGCACAGGGCAGAGCGCCCGCAGCGCGTTAGGGCTGAGCGTGCACTGCGCCCCGTCAGGAGGCCCAGACAGGGGCTGCTCCTGAGCTTCAGATTCCCTGAGCCAGGCGCGGGGATTTCCGCTTGGAAACCTAAGTATCCACCTAGAGCTGTGACCTGGGCGTGTGGAGATGTGGGATTCCCAGTGAAACTGGGAGGACCGAGGGCCCAGCCAGGGCCAGCCCACCCGCGGGTCACCAGCAACTTCTGGCGAGGAGGCACACGGATGGATTTATCATCCAAGGGTCCGAGGAGAAAGCGGGACTCAGGACCAGAGCGCTGTAAACCCTGTCTGGGTATTTCGGGTATTATTCCTATTAAAGTTCTCTTACTGTGAAGCATGTTCCTGGGCAGATTTCCGTCGTCCTGGCAGCAGCGACCCCATAAATCCTGCAGGAGAGAGCTGGCCGGCGGGAGCTGGACGCTGCATGCAACATTTCTTCAACATCAAGAAAATGGCCACACATTGTTTTAATTGTTTCCCTCGCAAATAACATTTAAACAGCCTTGCAGACGTATTTTCCTCCCTTCGCTCCCCTGTGAGTGAGACATGACACGCACCCCACGCATGCCAGTTGGCATCATCCCGGAGATTCCAGAAGGCGGCGGCGGATGGAGGCGGTGGCTGTGGGGTGGGGGCGTGCTTCCCCCGCAGGGAGCTAAAGGAGCCTTTTGAGTTTTACCTGATTCCTTAAATTATTTTAATCTTTAATTTTAATTAATTCCTACCCATGAGCGTTGCCTAATTGGCGGACATGAAAAACGAATGGAGCAATGAGCCTAGGATGGAGAGCCTGCCACATCAGTGCTCACTGATCACGGGTGTCCCTGCACGGACCGCGTGTGCGGGGCTACACTCTCCAGAGGCCTCGCTGGGCCCCGGGTGTGGACGCGTGGCCGGGGCTCCGAGCGGCTCCAGAGCGCAGGTGTGACCAGCCAGGGCCCCCGCACGCACCCTCTCTGTGTAAAGGCAGGTGCACGTCCGTGCTGGCTCGTGGTTCCCCAATGCGATGCTTTTCAACTTCGATTATATTGCGGTGGATCAAACGTCACACAATAGGCCTCAGACAGGAGCGCAGCCTCCCCAAGCGAGAGCGCGGCGGCGGGGTCCAGATGCAACGGCCCGAGGGTGACGCCTTGAGCTCGCAGGCTGCTCCTGCCGTGGCCGGGGCTTGTACAGGCAAGAAGTGGGAGGAGGGTAGAAGCTGGGTTCTGACACGTTCCTGGCTTTCTTGCACACCTTTAATTCTGTCTTAAAGCTCTGTTTCTCTGCTTTTTTACCGGACACGAGCCATCTTTTGGTTCTCCCCTCTCCCATCATCAAGCCATGCTGTGCTCCGATTTACAGGGTGTGGGCACACCATGGGAAGATCCTTGGGTGGAGAGTTCGTTCATTCATTGATATAACGAGCAAATACTTGGGCACCTATTGGCTTCTGGGCTCTGGAATCGGAGGGAGGGCCGTGACACGGAGCAGACCAGCTGTGTCCCTGCGGCCTGCTGGGCAGCGGGGGACAGGCGTGAGTCAGACCGCGACAAGAAGGAGTTCCCAGCTAAACCCACAGCCCAGTTGGTGCTATGCTGATCAAACGCAGCAGAGGGGCTGACCTCGCCTGGGTGCGGGCAGGAGCAGAGACGAGGGGGTCTGGGGAAACGTCTCCACGCTGACCGAGAGCGACTGAAGGAATGGAGGCCGGAGGAGCGCTTTCACACGGGCAGGTTCGTCGGCGGAGCTCCCCGGAGGCTGACCGGCAGGGAGAAACTGGGGCCGCCCCTGGCAAGCCCCCACGTAAGCGTGTGCGTGCGCACCACCCCGCTGCAGCGGGAGGCCGGCGTCGCTGGGAGAGGCGGACACCTCCCCCCAGACGGGATCCAGTGAGACAGACAGACGGGCCAAACCGTTCGGGGCCTTGAGGTCATGTTAAGGTCTCAACCCCAAAAGCAAAGGAAAACATTTTAAGCAAGAAAATGACAGGTCCTGTATTCTCCTGCCACCCTCAAAACTGATTCTAGTTGGAATATGGAGACCACACCCGTGAGACGTTTAGCCATCTTTTCCTCGGGCAGAGGGAGCCGTGGCCTCTGGCCGTGCCGTGCCAGCCACTGTCGCACAGCTGCCTCTCGTCAGGGGAGGGGCGTGGGTGGGGAGACCCCCGTTAGTAGAATTTGCCAGTTTCCAGGGTGTAAAGCCCCCACCTGGTCGACTTCAAGCTTCCACATGACCTCAGTGAACCCATCGTTGGCATAGGTGCCACATGGACCCTAAGAGCCCTGCTGGTCCCTCTGTCCCTTCCTGTCCTGAAAAGCTAGAGAGGATTTCAGACAAAATCTGACTCCGCTGACCAATATACACGCTGTAAGCCTTCCCCTGAGGAGCTCTGACCCAGGAGAGCTTTAAAACCTTCTGCTACATGATGTGAAAATGGGACAGGGGGGCCAGGCGGCTGCCCTGAAGCTGGAGGGGCCCCCACCACATAGAAAATGCAAAACACTGAGAGAAATGCAAAAACCACACCGGCTTCGCGAAAGGCACTTTCTGCTGCTGACTAGTGCTCCGTCGCGTCCAACTCGGTGACCCCGTGCACCATAGCCCGCCAGGCTCCTGTCTGTGGGGTTTCCCAAGCAAGAATCACTGGAGTGGGCTACCATTCCCTCCTCCAGGGGACCCTCCTGACCTGGGGATCTCGCACTGTAGGCAGAATCTTTACTACTGAGCTACTAGGGAAGCCCAAAGGCACTTCCGAAGCCGTGGAGCCTGTCTGTAGCCTTCCAGGACGCGGGAGGTCCTTCCGAGAGCTGAAGGCCAGCGCCACTGCGGCGCCCTGGCTCCCCGAAGGTTTCCGCTGTCTGGCCACACAGGTTCCAAAATGCGGTGATTCCGATCAGTATTTTAAAAACAGAGCAAGAAACACCCAAAGCTGCAGGCTCAGAATGCCGTGTGCCCCGGCCCTGCGCTGGAGAGAGGCAGGATCTGGTTTAATGTCATCTAGACAACCACAGTGGTAGAACTGTGGTCTCACAAGAGCTGTAGGGGGCCCGAGGTCAAGGAACTCTGCATTTCTGGCCACCAGGGATCATTTCTTACTCATTTTTGTGTCCGTAGTCCCAGAACTTGGGGTCAGGTTCAAATCAGAAGTTAAAAGATAGATATATAGATGGATAATTTGTTAACCTACAAGAAAGATACATCTTCAGGATTTACTTTGTAACTATCTGCCATTAAAAGCTATCTTACTAGCTCAACTTTAGTACAAGTATTACTTTTTTCAGAAAAGGATAGCTTTTTTTTTTTTTAATTTTTGAATTTTTTTATTATGGGATGGCTGTCGTGAACAGAGAAGTCTTGAGACTGGTACAGAGCGTCCCCATAAATCCACCTCCAGTTTCCCATGTGTTAAGAGCTCACATCACTGTGGTGCATTTATCATAATTACTACGCTGACATTGGTAGATCATTCTTCACCGAAGTCCGGAGCTCCTTGGATTTCCTGAGCTTTTACCTAATGTCTCCTTTCTGTTCCCGGATCTCATCCAGACAGCCCGTCACGCTGAGGCACCATGTCTCTGTGGCTTGTCCTGGCGGTGACAGGCTCTCACTTTTGCTCATCTTGGATGACCTTGTCTATTCGAGGCGTCCCGGTCAGGCATTTTCTTCGTACTTTCAAGACGGCCCTTTGGATTGGAATCTGTCTGGCATCTTTCTCCTGATTAGCCTGGGGCTCCCCCAGCGTTTGGAAAAGGAAGGCCTGGACGGAGAGTCCACTCTTACACAGCGCGTCCAGGGCCCGTGCCATCAGCACGGCCCATCACTGCAATGCTGGCATGCAGGTTTCTCTCCTGCAGAGCAGCTCGACTTGTCTCCCCTTTCAGCGTGGTAAGAAACCACACACTCTCTTCCAAAGCGGCCACCATTTTCCATTCCTACCAGCAATGAATGAGAGTCTGTTTGACTCTGCATCCTCACCCGCAATTACTCTGGTTAATTTTGGATTTTAGTCATCCTTATAGTACAAAGTGGTATCTCGTTTTCATTTTCATTTCCCTAACAACAAGAGGTGTTGAACGTATTGTTACATGCATATTTGCAATCTGTGTATCATCTTTGATGGGCTTCGCTGGTGGTTTAGATGGTACAGAATCCACCTGCACTGCAAGGAGCCCAGGGAAAAGTGGAAGCAGTGACAGATTTTATTTCCTTGGGAGCCAAAATCGCTGCAGACAGTGGCTGCGGCTGTGAAATCAAAAGACACTTGCTTCTTGGAAGGAAAGCTATGACAAACACTATATAGAGTGTTAAAAAGCAGAGACATCACTTTGCCAAAAAAGGTCCATATGTCAAAACTATGGTCTTTCCAATAGTCATGTATGGATGTGAGAACTGGACCATAAAAAAGGTTGAGCGTTGAAGAATTAGTGCTTTTGAACTGTGGAGCTGGGAAAGACTCGTGAGAGTGCGTGGACTCCAAGGAGATCAAGCCAGTCAGTTCTAAAGGAAATCCGCCCTGACTATGCATTGGAAAGACTGATGCTGAAGCTGAAGCTCCAACCCCTTGGCCACCTGACGCAAAGAACTGACTCTTGGAAAAGACCCTGGTGCAGGAAGAGGCTGAAGGCAGGAGGAGAAGGGGACACAGAGGATGAGATGACTGGATGCACCACTGACTCAAAGGACTTGAGCCTGAGCAGACTCCGGGAGCTGGCGAAGGGCAGAGGAGGCGTTGCAAAGAGCTGGACACAGTTTAGCCACTAAACAGCAACAATACTTTCTCGGTACAGACATGCCACAATTTGTGTGACTGTTTACCCATGTGAGGACGTGGAGGCTGTTTTCAGTTTGGTGTGTGTGTGCTCAGTTGCTCAGTCGTGGCTGCCCGATTTGGGCATTATTATAAATAAAACTGTGTGGACATTTCATGTATAGAGTTTTTGTGTAAACACAGCTCTTATTTCTCTGGGATACATGTGCAAGAGTGCAGTTGCTGGGTTACATGGAAGCTGCACATTGGTTTCTTAAGGAACTGCCAGGCTGTCTGCCGAGTGTCTGGACCACTTTCTATTCCCAGCAGCCACGAGCACGACCAGTTTCGCGGCAGTCTCGGGAGCAACCAGTAGTGGCACCACCAGAGCCTTCGCCGTCTCGTGTGAAATGAGGCCGGTGGCAGAACCTCACTCACGAGGGTGCTGAGAGAACGGACCGGACCTTGCACAAGCGTGCTCAGCACAGCGCCTGGCAGTCCATCTACGACCAGTCAACTCACGCGGCCCTCACCTCTGTCCTTCTCGTTCTCTCGGCTTTTCGCTTTGTTCACTTGTTAGGACGTGGCCATCCGATCACGCCGACTAACTTGTAGTGTTGCAAGCATGAAGACCATGCTGTCTCTGCAGGACGTTCTGCTCCGTGTCTCACTCTGGGGCACGCACACGCACGGGACATGCCCGCACTGGGGTTGGGCCAAGCCGCCGGTGGATGGACAAGCTTCCCATCTGCGCGTGCTGGGGAGGTGGAGGCCTGGGTCCGTCTGCCGTAATGGCGCAGCGCTGGCCCAGGTGAAGGGGTCCGGCCGCCGGCCAGGAGGGGCAGAGAGGGAAGCTCCAAGAACGCAGTCATTTAATCAAGGGGGCAGGACGACATCGGGCAATTTATAAAAATAGATGAAGAGCTGCTGATGAGGAGTGAGAGCTTCTAGAGTCAGGATCCCAGGCCACGGAGGAGGAGGAGTGAGAAGACAGAGGAGAGAGGCAGAAAGGGTCCTAGACCGCAGCCCTGGTGACGGCCGTGCAATGATGCCATTTGATCCAAAAACAAAACTCCTCCATCTCAGAGTCTGACTTCTAATAGTAGTTCTCAACAAGCAAAACTACACTCTGGGTAAAACTGGAGAAAGCAACCAAAGGCAATTGAGGACAAACAAACAGAACCAAAGCACTGAAAGCCTCCTTTATCACGCCTGCCTCAGCACAGAACGAAGCCACAGCCCTCCCGCCCGCCGTTTCCCGGCTGGGGCTCCCAGAGAGGCAGAGTTCCAACTCTAACCAGCCTGGCTTCAAGCAGCCCCAGGGCTCTGATTTTATCTCTGCAGATTTATTCACTTGTTTTCCTGTCTCTGAAATGCACCATTGTGTAGAATCTGGGTGTGGCTGCAGAATTACCCCTTTCTCCGGCAGTATCTGCTGGGATCGCTGGTCCGGCCCCTCCCTCCCACCTCCCACCTGGGCCCGGGAGCACACCTGACCCTGGTCACCAGGCAACGTCTTTGAGACCGTGGGAGGGGAGAGGGTATAAAGGGTCTTGGGGTATAAAGACCAATGATTTACACTTGGACCAGACCAGCACGAGAAATGGATCTTTCAGACAACACCCCTAGCAGGCAAGCAGCCACAGAACAAAGAAGGTCCAGAGCCCGGGGATTCGTCCCTCCAGGCGGCCGCACCTGGTTTCTTAGCTGAACTCGATGTTTTCGTTTCGGCGCTCACGTGGATCTGGGCACGCAGGTGGGCGGGTGTGCACTCTGGCCCAGGCCATCAGAGCCGATTTCCAGGTAGACTGAGCCAGTTAACCAAAGAGATACGAAATAGAAACGGCTGTCCCGGGGCAGGCCTGTCTGGACAGAGGTCTGATTCCAGAGTCCTGTTTGCTGTCGCTACCGTGAGCCGCTGGACAGCACCCAGCATGGGAGGGAGATGTGCTGTGCAGCCCCAGTGCGGGGACGAGTGCCGGTGTAGACGCTTTCCATCCCCTGAGCCCGTGTCCCCGTGTTAACAGCCTGGCCTTCTGCCTGCGCTGGACGGACGCAGCTCGGGGCAGCTGTGGCACTGAAGTCACAGTCTTGTCCTGGAGAACCGGGAGCGCTGCCTTCCGCTGCCCATCTGACAGCAGTTTGGGGCTGGCTCTGGGGTCCCTCTCTCCCTCTTTCAGCCAGAGGGTGTGGGGACAGAGCCCAGCCTCACATCCGTCTAAGAACATACGACTGAGATGGCAGGCCGGCCCGACAGCCCGGACTAGCGCAACTCAAGCAGAATCCAGGGCCCTCCGCTCCCAGGGAAAGCCTCCTTTATCACGCCTGCCTCAGCACAGAACGAAGCCACAGCCCTCCCGCCCGCCGTTTCCCGGCTGGGGCTCCCAGAGAGGCAGAGTTCCAACTCTAACCAGCCTGGCTTCAAGCAGCCCCAGGGCTCTGATTTTATCTCTGCAGATTTATTCACTTGTTTTCCTGTCTCTGAAATGCACCATTGTGTAGAATCTGGGTGTGGCTGCAGAATTACCCCTTTCTCCGGCAGTATCTGCTGGGATCGCTGGTCCGGCCCCTCCCTCCCACCTCCCACCTGGGCCCGGGAGCACACCTGACCCTGGTCACCAGGCAACGTCTTTGAGACCGTGGGAGGGGAGAGGGTATAAAGGGTCTTGGGGTATAAAGACCAATGATTTACACTTGGACCAGACCAGCACGAGAAATGGATCTTTCAGACAACACCCCTAGCAGGCAAGCAGCCACAGAACAAAGAAGGTCCAGAGCCCGGGGATTCGTCCCTCCAGGCGGCCGCACCTGGTTTCTTAGCTGAACTCGATGTTTTCGTTTCGGCGCTCACGTGGATCTGGGCACGCAGGTGGGCGGGTGTGCACTCTGGCCCGGGCCATCAGAGCCGATTTCCAGGTAGACTGAGCCAGTTAACCAAAGAGATACGAAATAGAAACGGCTGTCCCGGGGCAGGCCTGTCTGGACAGAGGTCTGATTCCAGAGTCCTGTTTGCTGTCGCTACCGTGAGCCGCTGGACAGCACCCAGCATGGGAGGGAGATGTGCTGTGCAGCCCCAGTGCGGGGACGAGTGCCGGTGTAGACGCTTTCCATCCCCTGAGCCCGTGTCCCCGTGTTAACAGCCTGGCCTTCTGCCTGCGCTGGACGGACGCAGCTCGGGGCAGCTGTGGCACTGAAGTCACAGTCTTGTCCTGGAGAACCGGGAGCGCTGCCTTCCGCTGCCCATCTGACAGCAGTTTGGGGCTGGCTCTGGGGTCCCTCTCTCCCTCTTTCAGCCAGAGGGTGTGGGGGACAGAGCCCAGCCTCACATCCGTCTAAGAACATACGACTGAGATGGCAGGCCGGCCCGACAGCCCGGACTAGCGCAACTCAAGCAGAATCCAGGGCCCTCCGTTCCCAGGGCACCTCGTGGAGGCACGCCGCGGTGTCTCCAGACGCTCTGCTCCCTGCCCCCAGGGCCGGGAGCCCACCGCGCGGGATAGGGACCAGGGTCTCAGGACGTGCGCTTGGCGACTTGCCCGGCACTTGTTGCCACGACCCAGCCGGGGGCTGCCAAGGTTGGAGCCGACAGAGGCGTCCGAGACAGCGCACAGTGCGCTCTCGCTGCCTGCCTGACGCAGGCCGGCCGAGGGCGGGGCCAGACGTTTTCCGGCCGGAATCCAGCCCCAGCCTGGTGGAGGCTGGAGACCTTCCCAAAGCTCCTGCTGACTCTGCCAGGGCCGAGAGCAGCTGCCGTCTTGCCGCCTCCCACTCTGCACAGCCCTGGTCCTGGACCCTGGACACGTCTGGTTCTTAACCGTGAAATGCACATTAGTGAGATCCAGTGGGATACGCCGTATTGTGATACGCGTATCACAATCATATAGGAATGCTACCCAGTAATACAAGAACAGCATATGAAGCCTATTACTAATCACCGTGAGTTATCCTAACCGTAGTTAAAGATACTAACTCTGCTCTAAGTAACATGTCGATGTCAGAACACCGGATGGACACACCGGCCCTCCGCGTGTGTGAAGACTGGTTCGAGCTGCCAGCGCCGACGCGGCTGCCCAGGAGCTGCGCCCACCCGAGTCGGCCTCCTCACCAGTTCCGGCCCTCTTCCTGGGGACCCTCGGCATCCACACGTCGGATTCCTGCGCAGCGTTGAGCTGGGGCCCCTCTGCGAGGCACAGAGCCTCCGCAGGGAGGGCTGGCCCTTCTCCTCCACACCTCCGGCTCCTGCTCCCCTCTCGGCTGTTGTTGCCGAGCGCAGCCCAGCAGTCTGTGCCCACCTGTGTCTCGTCTCAGAGTCAGCTCCCGGGGCGGGGGGCTGGGGGGTGGCCGGCAGTGGCTGTCCCAGCAGGCATCTGCGTGAGCGGCCATCTGGTGGGCCCTGCGCTGCGTCCCTGCCCCAGCCTCGGGCAGTCCTAGTCAAGCGTCGATGGTCTCAGGGACAGTCTGGCAGGGGTGACTCTTGCACTGGTGGCGACTGAGGTGTCCCAGCTGTAAGAGAAAGTTCAAGAGGACTCCCTATATAAAGTGTCTGATGAAACTGGGAGACGTAAAAAATAATGGGATTCCCTCATAGCTCGGCTGGTAAAGAATCTGCCTGCAATGCTGGAGACCCCGGTTCAATCCCTGGGTTGGGAAGATCCCCTGGAGAAGGGCTATGCTGACCAGTCCAGTATTCTTGGGCTTCCCTGGTGGCTCAGATGGTAAAGAATCTGCCTGCAATGCGGGAGACCTGGGTTCAAACCGAGTTGGGAAGTTGGGAGGGAATGGCAACCCACTCCAGTGTTCTTGCCTGGAGGATGCCCATGGACAGAGGAGCCTGGCGGGCTGCAGTCCCTGGGATCACAAAGAGTCAGACACAACTGAGTGACTGAGAACAGAGTATAACGACAGTGCAACCAGGCCATCACCAGAGGCAGTAGATTGTTTTTAAAAGACTGAAAGGGGTCACTCGGCAATTAAAGAAAGGCTGGACATATGCGTGGGGGCTAAGTTGCTCCTCTGTCCGCGGGATTCTCCAGGCAAGATGAGTGCAGTGGGTTGCCTTTCCCTTCTCCCGGGGATCTTCTCAACCCAGGGACTGAACCCAGGTCTCCCGCATGGCAGGCAGATTCTTTACCATCTGAGCCACCAGGGAAGCCCAGATACCTGGCAGGGGCTGGGCGACAGCTTTGCTGAGGGCCCGGGTTCCCGGGCCAGGGCCGCGTCAGCCAGGTGGAGAATGACTGCCGGGAGAGAGTCGTTACACACGGGGGCGCTCCCAGACCCCGGCAGAACCCGAGGGCCGGCGTGTCACCGGGTGACCCCAGGGCCAGAGTGCCCGTCACGGCGCCTTCAGCTGCTCACTGGCCGGCTGGCCGGCAGTGGGTCTTATTTGAAATCGTCTCCAAGTCAGAGAAAACGGGCCCAAACACATGCATCCCTCCAAATGCACGCTGCACGTCCTTCACAGAGAAATGACTCCAGAAGAAAGAAAGTCATTAAAAGAAAAAAACATTGTTAAAATAAAGTGAACGGAAACATAAGGAGGCCCTTCACTGGCTTAAAAAAATAAACAAAAATCTAAAATATTCTGAGAAACACATTAGGGAATTAGAGGGGATCAGAACGTCCACTCCCGGGCCAGTTATGTGTCGGGCTCCGAGACAGATTCCATTCTGGGCTCACGGCACGGGGCCTCCGCTCCCCCCGGTTCTGAGAAAGTCACTTCAGTCTTCTGTTCTCTGCCTGACGAGCGGGGGTAAAGTCCGTCTGTCGTTTGGGGCCGCCGAGTGCTACGAGGATGCTCTAGGGGCTCTGAGCTCTCCCGGAACCCCAGCACCCCGTGTGCTCAGGACGCGGCCGCCTCAGGGCAGCGCCCTCCTCGGGCCACACACAGTGCGGTGAGTGCAGACTCCGTCCGGCCCCATGCTGGCCCCGAGAGGCTTTCCTGGGACACGGGACCCTCCACGGCCGCAGGGCGCCCCGCCTGTCCTGCTCCGTCCTTCCCTTCCGTGCACGGGAGTCCAGCTGCCTCCGGGAGGACCGTGGGCCCCCGAGGGGCGTGTGTACAGTGGCCCGTGTGTGCGCGTCACTCAGGTGTGTGCTCCCCACGTCGGCCGTCATTTTCACCTGACTATCTCCGTGTGCGTGCGTGTGCGTGCGTGTGCGTCCGTGGCGTGTCCTTGCCCTTCTACTACGGCCAACAGTCCCATTGAATGAGGGCCACCCAATCCAGTATAACTTTGTTTTAAATTGATTATGTCTTCAGTGTGAGACCCTATCTCCAAAACAGGTCCCACTCATAGGTTAAAACTTCAACATATCTTTAGGGGACACAATTGAACCTATGAGAGCATGCGTGATGAAAATTATTCCAAGCTAGTTCTCCACTACACCTAACCCTCGAGCAGGCACTCAAGTATTTATTTATTTTTTTGCTTCTAAGCCGTCATTTATTTTTCACCCATTTTTTTTCTCTGGCCTGTGTGGGCCTCCCATCTCAGTAGCCTATCTCACTGCAGAACACTGGCTCTGGGTGCGTGCACTCCAGAGTGCTGGCCCATGACTGGACACACCAGCCCAACCGTTCCTGGCACATGGGATCTAAAAAGAAAAAATCTAAAAAACATTGTTAAAATAAAGTGAACGGAAACATAAGGAGGCCCTTCACTGGCTTAAAAAAATAAACAAAAATCTAAAATATTCTGAGAAACACATTAGGGAATTAGAGGGGATCAGAACGTCCACTCCCGGGCCAGTTATGTGTCGGGCTCCGAGACAGATTCCATTCTGGGCTCACGGCACGGGGCCTCCGCTCCCCCCGGTTCTGAGAAAGTCACTTCAGTCTTCTGTTCTCTGCCTGACGAGCGGGGGTAAAGTCCGTCTGTCGTTTGGGGCCGCCGAGTGCTACGAGGATGCTCTAGGGGCTCTGAGCTCTCCCGGAACCCCAGCACCCCGTGTGCTCAGGACGCGGCCGCCTCAGGGCAGCGCCCTCCTCGGGCCACACACAGTGCGGTGAGTGCAGACTCCGTCCGGCCCCATGCTGGCCCCGAGAGGCTTTCCTGGGACACGGGACCCTCCACGGCCGCAGGGCGTCCTGCCTGTCCTGCTCCGTCCTTCCCTTCCGTGCACGGGGAGTCCAGCTGCCTCCGGGAGGACCGTGGGCCCGCGAGGAGCGTGTGTACAGTGGCCCGTGTGTGCGCGTCACTCAGGTGTGTGCTCCCCACGTCGGCCGTCATTTTCACCTGACTATCTCCGTGTGCGTGCGTGTGCGTGCGTGTGCGTCCGTGTGCGTGTCCTTGCCCTTCTACTACGGCCAACAGTCCCATTGAATGAGGGCCACCCAATCCAGTATAACTTTGTTTTAAATTGATTATGTCTTCAGTGTGAGACCCTATCTCCAAAACAGGTCCCACTCATAGGTTAAAACTTCAACATATCTTTAGGGGACACAATTGAACCTATGAGAGCATGCGTGATGAAAATTATTCCAAGCTAGTTCTCCACTACACCTAACCCTCGAGCAGGCACTCAAGTATTTATTTATTTTTTTGCTTCTAAGCCGTCATTTATTTTTCACCCATTTTTTTTCTCTGGCCTGTGTGGGCCTCCCATCTCAGTAGCCTATCTCACTGCAGAACACTGGCTCTGGGTGCGTGCACTCCAGAGTGCTGGCCCATGACTGGACACACCAGCCCAACCGTTCCCTGGCACATGGGATCTTCCCGGGCCAGGGATCCGACCCGTGCCACTTGCACTGCAAGGCAGACTCTTTACCACCTGACCACCAGGGAAGCCCCTCAAGTATTTCTTATATGTTCTTCCAGAACTAGCTGATACTATTACAAACAAGCACAGACCCAGTAGGTGCCAGAAACTGATTATCTTTGCCTTTATTCCTTGCCACTATGGTCTAGTAATATATCTATATTTATCTCCTGTTATTAACCAGTCACATGGTATTATGGGCTTCCCTAGGGGTTCAGATGGTAAAGAATCTGCCAACAAGGCAGGAGACCTAGGTTCGATGCCTGGGTCGGGAAGATGCCCTGCAGAAGGGAATGGTTATCCACGCCTGCACTCTTGCCTGGAGAATGCCTTGAGAAGCCTGGTGGGCTACTGTCCCTGGGGTCACAAAGAGTCAGACACTGCTGAGCACCTAAGCTTTCACTTTCACTTTCTTTCAACGTATTACAAACACTAGAAATTTTTCCACTTAATAATATGTAGCAGAGACTGTTTGATAGAGATCCCTCATCTTTTCCCCTCTATTGATGGGGTGCCTGGGTGGCATCGCTGGCTCAATGGTCATGAGTCTGAGCAGGCTTCGGGAGACAGTGAGGGCCGGGCGGCCTGGCGTGCCGCCGTCCACGGGACCACAGAGTCGGACACGACTGAATGACTGAACTGAACTGAATCTTCTATTGTAGGGTGACAATAAAATTATTGAACCAGTCCTTTACTGATGGAATGTGGGTTGTTTCTAAGCTTTTGCTATTGCAGCCAACACCAATGAGTAACCTTGTGTATATTTTTATTTCTCCCCTGAATGAATATATTTATAAAATAAATATAACTTATTTCAGGTTAAAGAGCATATACATTCATAAGTGTAGTATCTGTTGCCATATTCCTCCTAGAAGTTGAAAGCAACATATGCTTCATTAGCTTTGCACCAGTGACCTTTTCTGCCCTTGCACTACAACATGCTATCCTTTATTTTTAAACAAACTAGGAGTTGGATTATCCCATCTGGCTTTTATCTCATTTTGCAGAACACTGGCTCTGGGTGCGTGCACTCCAGAGTGCTGGCCCATGACTGGACACACCAGCCCAACCGTTCCCTGGCACATGGGATCTTCCCGGGCCAGGGATCCGACCCGTGCCACTTGCACTGCAAGGCAGACTCTTTACCACCTGACCACCAGGGAAGCCCCTCAAGTATTTCTTATATGTTCTTCCAGAACTAGCTGATACTATTACAAACAAGCACAGACCCAGTAGGTGCCAGAAACTGATTATCTTTGCCTTTATTCCTTGCCACTATGGTCTAGTAATATATCTATATTTATCTCCTGTTATTAACCAGTCACATGGTATTATGGGCTTCCCTAGGGGTTCAGATGGTAAAGAATCTGCCAACAAGGCAGGAGACCTAGGTTCGATGCCTGGGTCGGGAAGATGCCCTGCAGAAGGGAATGGTTATCCACGCCTGCACTCTTGCCTGGAGAATGCCTTGAGAAGCCTGGTGGGCTACTGTCCCTGGGGTCACAAAGAGTCAGACACTGCTGAGCACCTAAGCTTTCACTTTCACTTTCTTTCAACGTATTACAAACACTAGAAATTTTTCCACTTAATAATATGTAGCAGAGACTGTTTGATAGAGATCCCTCATCTTTTCCCCTCTATTGATGGGGTGCCTGGGTGGCATCGCTGGCTCAATGGTCATGAGTCTGAGCAGGCTTCGGGAGACAGTGAGGGCCGGGCGGCCTGGCGTGCCGCCGTCCACGGGACCACAGAGTCGGACACGACTGAATGACTGAACTGAACTGAATCTTCTATTGTAGGGTGACAATAAAATTATTGAACCAGTCCTTTACTGATGGAATGTGGGTTGTTTCTAAGCTTTTGCTATTGCAGCCAACACCAATGAGTAACCTTGTGTATATTTTTATTTCTCCCCTGAATGAATATATTTATAAAATAAATATAACTTATTTCAGGTTAAAGAGCATATACATTCATAAGTGTAGTATCTGTTGCCATATTCCTCCTAGAAGTTGAAAGCAACATATGCTTCATTAGCTTTGCACCAGTGACCTTTTCTGCCCTTGCACTACAACATGCTATCCTTTATTTTTTAAACAAACTAGGAGTTGGATTATGGCATCTCAGCCTAGCTCAGTGTACATTTACTCCTCCCAGGTGCGCTTGGGCATCTGTCCTCTCCTGTGTCTGAATGTCTATAAAGTGTCTTCTCTGCATTTTCTACTCGGTCCTTGGGCTCTCCTCGGACTTGTGGGAGCTACTGAGGTATTAGGTATATCCTGTCTGTGTGTATGACTTGCAAGTATTTTTCCCATTTTTTGTCTTATGAAGGTTACTTCAACATGAAACTTGACTTTATTGTTGATTGACTGTCTTGAATCCACGCAAGTATTTTA
The DNA here is from genome assembly GCA_022376925.1 of Tragulus kanchil. Lineage (NCBI taxonomy): Eukaryota > Metazoa > Chordata > Mammalia > Artiodactyla > Tragulidae > Tragulus > Tragulus kanchil. Next base: position 1,539,221 of record JAIOJX010000005.1, read on the forward strand.
TCTCTTAAGTTAGAAGGAGTTGGAAAAAGATACGAAGTCTCTCATAAACCCAGCACCGTATAAAAAGAAGCCGTTGGTGGTGTGTACTGTTTTATTTCCTGGAATGGTCTTGGGGGACAACAGGATATTAAGATATAAGTATTCAGTTCACTTCGGTCGTTCAGTCGTGTGTGATTCTTTGCACCCCATGGACGGCAGCACGCCCGGCTTCCCTGTCCTTCACCCTCTCCCAGAGCCTGCTCAGACTCCTGTCCATTGAGTCAGTGATGCCCTCCAACCGTCTCGTCCTCTGTCGTCCCCTCCTCCGCCTGCCTTCTGTTTTTCCCAGCATCAGGCTCTTTTCCAGTGAGGTAGCTCTTTGCACCAGATGGCCAAAAGATAGGCACTTCAGCCTCGGTCCTTCCACTGAATATTCGGGGTGGATTTCCTTCAAGATTGAGTGGTTTCATCTCCTTGTTGTTCAAGGGACTCCCAAGAGTCTATGTGTATGTGTATATGTGTGTAATTTTTGTCCTTTCTGAGATTAAAGCAGCACCTGGAGGCGGTCTGTTCACCGCAAGGGACATTGCAAGGGCGTCCCCGTCTGCTCTGTCCCCTGATGCTGTGGGTGCCCGCCCGGACCCTCACCAAAGGGCACACTGTGGAGGGGCTCTTCGGCCACATGGGGGCATCTCACCTGCCTGCCAGCCTCCCCCGGAGCTCAGGGCTCCAGGGAGCCCACCTGACCTGTGACCTTCACCTTGGCATCCTGGTGGGTCACACCCCGGCCCCTAGGGGAAGGGGCTCCAAGAGCTAACATTTTGAAAGCGATTTTCTGCTGCTAAATAAACGTGTGGTTTATCACAACCTTCAGAAACGTCGATTGATCGGGATTATCCCCTTTCTCCCTTCCTGTGTGCCTTCAATTAGCTGAATGAAAGCAAACCCAGGGCTTTAGGACCAAAAATAGCTGGGGAAGAGTGACGCAGAGCTCACTGAGATGAAAGAGTGGAGCCCAGAAGCCTAATTAAAAGCAACTGAGAAGCCAGCATTTGATACGGAGTTTACTCACCTGAACAAATAAACCAGAGCTGCAGCAGGGCGCGAGGGGAGGGCTGTGGGAAAGGGCCGCGGGGCCCCTGGCGGGTCACAGGAAGGCCCTGCCCGTGAGGACACAGGCTCCCTCTTCTCCCTCCCAGAGTCAGGGGGAGGTCAGCCAGGAGGGGACCTGGGAGGGCTCGAGGCGGCGCGGTGGCCGGGACCACCTCCGTCCGTCCCCAGCGCAGGGCTCCTGACCATCTTGGAGCGCCTGGTTAGCTCCGCTGCCTCCCCGGACCTTCCAGCCTCTTTCCTCCTCACCCCGCCTCCCCTCCGGCTTCTCCCCAGGCCACCTTCCTGAAATTCAGAGCCTTTCTGTGGGTTCAGCATGTGGATTGTTTTTGATGGCACGAGCTTTCAAGGACTTACTGCAAGAATTAGCCCTCCTTTACCAAGAGGAAAATTCTCTCGGTTTTGAGATAAATCAAGGTCCGAGGTCAGTCAAGAAATAAATGATTCCCTCTCAAGAACACCGCATGTTTCTAACCTGCACATCAGTCCTCCTCGCGGAGCGCTGGCAAGTCTTTGGGGAGCCCCCTTGAGGCGGCTGCCATCTTGTCCAAGATTTTATTTGGAGGCAAAGGGAAAGAGCTTCGCCTAATTTTCTTGGCCCTCGACTGCTGGGGGAGACGGCCTGCATTCTTTCCTTTCCAAGCTGGATATTCATTACCTTGGGCAGGGTGGGGGTGGGGGAGGCGGAAAGATGTATTTGGTGTTTCCTAACAAATGCAGTGGCTTGTTACTGCAAATAACCAAAATGACAGCGCTGTTTCTGGAGCGTTCCGCTGTGCGGGGGAGGCCCAGGCCAGATGCCAGCTCCTTGGGGGTCCCGGCCGCCTCTCTCCACTCCACGCGCTGGCGGAGAGGACCCCGGGCGCCGTGAGGCCTCCGGGGCTGGTGCCAGCTACTGTGTCACAGCCCCGAGGGACCTCACAGCCGATGCTCCAGGCAGATGCTCGACAGCCATGTCCCCGCCCTGCCCCCACATTCTTGGGGACACCACTCGGCCTTGGCTGGCCACCTCAGAGGGTCTTCCTGAAGCCCTGACGATGCAGCCCTGATCTTTAAGAGGTCCCCCCTCCGGGGCAGCCCCGCTGCCCTCAGGGCTGGGCTTTTCAGGGTGCTTTCTGCCTCGTTTCCCCTCCGCCTCTGTCTCTCCCGTCCCTGTCCCGGCCTGCGGCTCGGGGCCAGCACGGAAAGGTGGCCCCCTCCCTCCCCCGCAGCATCGAGGCCGCTCGCTTGGTCCAGCGATGTGAGGTGGCTGTTGTTTACTCCAGAGCGCTCCCCACCCCTGTCTCTCAGGACAGGCTCTCAGGCTCTTCTTGTGCTTCATTTCCGCCCGTTTCCCAATGTGTCTTCTGGCAGACGGGGCGCCGGAGCTGCCGGGTGACTGCCCACGGGAAGGACACGGTCCCCTGAGGCTCCTGCACTGCGGCGTGTTCCTTCACCAGGGAAGCCCAGTGCTCTTAATAACTGACCACAAAGAGAGTCCCGCTCAGCACGCTGGCTGGCAGAATGGGCACCGTGGGTTCCTGGGCCCCAGCTCTTCACATAGCACTGAGCACCACCGACTGGCTAGGGAGGCGCAACAGACCTTTAAGGGCACGACCGAAAGCCCCCACTTTGGGAGCAGGAGCAATGGGCAGGGGCATGCTCATACTCACCGGTCACCAATCTGTCCGAACCCCACATTTCTCCTTTCCCAGCGGTGGCTGGGCCATTACAGACACTGAACCGTGGCGGAAGCCTGCATTCTTTCCTTTCCAAGCTGGATATTCATTACCTTGGGCAGGGTGGGGGTGGGGGAGGCGGAAAGATGTATTTGGTGTTTCCTAACAAATGCAGTGGCTTGTTACTGCAAATAACCAAAATGACAGCGCTGTTTCTGGAGCGTTCCGCTGTGCGGGGGAGGCCCAGGCCAGATGCCAGCTCCTTGGGGGTCCCGGCCGCCTCTCTCCACTCCACGCGCTGGCGGAGAGGACCCCGGGCGCCGTGAGGCCTCCGGGGCTGGTGCCAGCTACTGTGTCACAGCCCCGAGGGACCTCACAGCCGATGCTCCAGGCAGATGCTCGACAGCCATGTCCCCGCCCTGCCCCCACATTCTTGGGGACACCACTCGGCCTTGGCTGGCCACCTCAGAGGGTCTTCCTGAAGCCCTGACGATGCAGCCCTGATCTTTAAGAGGTCCCCCCTCCGGGGCAGCCCCGCTGCCCTCAGGGCTGGGCTTTTCAGGGTGCTTTCTGCCTCGTTTCCCCTCCGCCTCTGTCTCTCCCGTCCCTGTCCCGGCCTGCGGCTCGGGGCCAGCACGGAAAGGTGGCCCCCTCCCTCCCCCGCAGCATCGAGGCCGCTCGCTTGGTCCAGCGATGTGAGGTGGCTGTTGTTTACTCCAGAGCGCTCCCCACCCCTGTCTCTCAGGACAGGCTCTCAGGCTCTTCTTGTGCTTCATTTCCGCCCGTTTCCCAATGTGTCTTCTGGCAGACGGGGCGCCGGAGCTGCCGGGTGACTGCCCACGGGAAGGACACGGTCCCCTGAGGCTCCTGCACTGCGGCGTGTTCCTTCACCAGGGAAGCCCAGTGCTCTTAATAACTGACCACAAAGAGAGTCCCGCTCAGCACGCTGGCTGGCAGAATGGGCACCGTGGGTTCCTGGGCCCCAGCTCTTCACATAGCACTGAGCACCACCGACTGGCTAGGGAGGCGCAACAGACCTTTAAGGGCACGACCGAAAGCCCCCACTTTGGGAGCAGGAGCCCGGGGCAGGGGCATGCTCAGACTCACCGGGCACCAATCTGTCCGAACCCCACATTTCTCCTTTCCCAGCGGTGGCTGGGCTGGTTACATTACAGACACAACCTGAACCGTGGCGGAAGCCAGGAAGAGACGACCTAAGTGGGAAAAGACGGTGTGAGGTCCAGGAGTTTGGACCGGGGCAGGAGCCGGCACTCCCTGAGCCGGGGGCCCAGCCCAGCCACACGCTGCAGGTGACGTTTATTCACGGCAGCCACGCCCACGCGTCTGAGGACTGTCCGCGGCAGCTTTCACACGCGGAGTCGGGTCGCCGTGACAGAAGCTACTGGCCCCACAGAGCCTAGAAGGTCACCCCCAGTCCTTTAAGAAGACATCGGCTCAGCCCAGAACGGGACCGGGGCACCAAGTATCAGAACATCCCTGTTCATGCGGTTTGCTGTGAACCCGCTGCTCAGCGGTCAGGAGCAACAGTCAGAGAGGAAATGAAGGGCCGGGGAGCAAAGTCTCCCCCCACTTCTGGGATCTTTCCAAGTCCGCAGGAAGGTTTTTCGAATCTTCCAATAACCTGGTTCAGAGGTGCAGACCAGGTAACCAAATCCTGACAAACGGGGCTTCCCGCACGGTGCTAGTTATAATACACCCACCTGCCAATGCAGGAAGCCCGAGAGATTCGGGTTCGATCCCTGGGCCAGGAAGAGCCCTAGAGGAGGGCGTGGCGGTCCAGCCAGCTCGCGTGCTTGGAGAAGCCCGCGGATGAGGCGCCTGGAGGCTGCAGTCCAGAGAGCGGCAAAGAGCCAGGCACGAGCACGCGGCTGAGCGTGGATGGTTCGGAGGACACATCTGCAAGCCAAGGAACCCCAAAGACTGCTGGCGCACCCCAGAAGTAAGGAGTGGGGCTGGCACAGAGGGTCCTCCCGGACTTGGGAGGAAGCGCCCAGCCGTCCCCTGGGTCTCCTCGGCTCCTGCCTCTAGGCTGTGGGGCACCCGCGGCGGGCCCTGCGTCCCCGCCGTCCCCGCCGGCCCCGCCGGCCCAGAAACGGAGCACACCTCCTCCGTAATGTTTGAGTTTTGAATCACGTGAATGTCATATTATTCAAATAAATAAGCAGAGTGAAAATTTTAAATAAATAAGTCGAGTGAAATTTTTCCGGTCCAAAGAGGAAATAGAGTGGGTCTGGGGTAATCTCTAAAGTTGTACAGAACGTCGTGGGGTACACGGGGAACCCGTTCCTGGGGGCTCGGCTGCACACAGGCCTGGGGAGACGCCGAGAGCACCTATCAAAACAGGTCTCATTTCAGGACTGACAGATGCGCTGAGGACTCCCTGGAGGAGGAGAAAGGGGGAAGAGGGTAAGGAGGTGGGGGAGGAGGAAGAGAGGCCCTGGGGAGCAGGTAGAAGGATTCTGGGAACCATTCTGAGGTGAGCGAGTTTGAAGTAAGGCCCACGCCAGAAAGGTCCTGCTTTTTCTGGGGTGACAGGGCCAGGAGCCCGCAGAGAGCCATGAAGAAAGGGCTAGGACTGCGGCGGTTGGGCCACGGAACAGGTCCCCTGGGAGGCGAGTGGCAGGAAGGAGCTCCTGGAGCTGACCGGCTGATGTGGGACCAGGTGCCCCTCGGCAGAGCCGGTCGGTCATAGCGGGTGGCGGACAGGCACCTGCGAGGCCTCACCGTTATGACAGGAACTCAGGAAAACTTCATTTAAAACAGGCAGAAGTTCATAACGGAGTGCACGCACTACCTAGAAACGGTTTTCAAGTGTTGAGTCTTTCGTGGCTGTGAGTAGGCAGAATATTCGATCACAACTGCGCTTGTAACACAGCCTTTCTCCTTGGAGAGAACAAAAATAAACTTCAGCTAACACTCCCAACCCAAACGGCCAATTTGGTGAGCCATATGCCTCTCTCTCTGTACCGCTTCCGTTAGAAGGATCAGCGTCCACGACCCGAATCCCCGGAGCAACTGCCCGCGATGTCGCTAAGCCAGGCTGTGCCCGCTGGGAAGAGGGGCAGAGGCCCAACGGGGCTGTAACCGGTCCGGGAGGGCTTTGCCTCTGGGGCGCAGTTACTCCAGCTCTGGAAATCGTTTCCATCTGAGGAAGGTTAGGGGGCCGCGTGTGACAGGAGGGGATGGGGTCAGCCAGTAATCTGATCTCCACAAAAATTGTCACAATTATCACCTACGTGGGTGGTCCTGGCCCAGGTTCAGACGGACCTGGAACAAAGAAAGAATCACGTCTCTCTTCCTCGTTCCCGGAGGCACGGCTCTCCACGCCCGGGCTCTCTGGTTAACGGAGGGTGGAGGGCACGCTGTCCGCGCGGCGGGAGCCCGCGCAGGGTTTGAAGACCCCAGAGCCGTTCGCCTCACAGCCCAGGACTCCGGGCAGAATCCTAAGGCGGCTCCAAGACGTCCGTCAAGGGTGTGCACACGCGTCCCGGCCATTCATGGAAAGACAAACCTGAGTGCTGCCGCGAGGGCTTTACAGAGGTCAGCAAGGTGCCCGGCCAGCAGACCTCACCACAGGCGGTGGCCCAGCGGACTCGGGGCAGGAGGGGGACTGACGCGCCCTTGCTGGCTTGGAGAGGAGCCGGCAGGTGGAGAGGAGATGCCCGCCTGACCTGAGCGCGGGTCTCCACGGACACCAGCAGGGACAGGGGACCTCGGTCCGACAACCGCGGAAACTGGATTCTGCCAACAAAGAGCACGAGCTTGGGGCTTCCCTGGTGGTCCCGTGGGTAAGGACACCGCCTTGCCGTGCAAGGGCCGCCGGTTCGAGCCCTGGCCTGGGAAGATCCCATGTGCCGCTGAGCGGCTGGACCCATGTGTCCAATTACCGAACCGGAGTTCTGGAGCGCATGCGCCCAGAGCCAGTGCTCTGCGACGGTGGAGGCCACCGTGATGGGAGGCCCACACGGGCCAAAGAACAAAGACGGATGAAAAATAGAGAAATGAAAGACCAACAGAAGCAGCCCACCCGCACCCTCCACCCCGCCATAAATAAATAAATAAATAAATAAAGAGCACGAGCTTGGAGACTCCAGACGAGAATGCAGCCCGGGTGTGCTGGGCTTCGGCTCCCCAGGAACAGGAGCAATCCGAGATAAGAGGCGGCCGCTTTCGACCACTGCCTGCGCGCATCCATGATTCCCCCGTGGAGAACGCAGAGCCCTTCGGAGAGCTCGTGGCTCCATCGTGTCCGCCTCTGCAGCCCCGTGGCCGGCCGCCCGCTGGGCTCCCTGTCTGTGGGTCCTCCAGGTGAGACTCCTGGGGTGGCTGGCCACGAAAGAGGGGGTCCTGTGTGTTTAAAATGGAATTCACGCTTTTGTGACAGTATTGTGGCATTTCCAGTTGTGTGTCAGAGACACGTAACATCGGTTGTTGGTCGCAGACAATGTAGGCAAGTCACTCCCTGTAGTGATGCAGCCCTCATATTCTCAGAGGTGGGAACGCGGGGGCAGGGCGAGATAGGAAAGACACAATTCACGGCCAGGGGGAGGTGACAAAAAACTCCGTCATTCAGATACACAACATGTCAGAACTGTGATCAGACACACATAACATAAAGTCCACCTTTTAACAGTTTCTAGGCTCAGCGGGATTGAGTCCACACACTGCCCCGGCCTGCTCCCTCCCTGCCCAGAGCGCCTCAGCCTGTGAAACGTGAACTCGGCCCCCTTCGTACGGAAACTCCCTGGATAAATAACACCTTAATGCAATGTTTTTTTGAAATTTTTTCCCCTATGCCTCTTTTTTATTTATATTTTTATTTTTCATCTATCTTTTTATTTCTGGCCTGTGTCGGCTTCCCATTGCCGTGGCCCCTCTCACTGCCGAGCACCAGCTCTGGGAGCACGCGCTCCTGAGCGCCAGCTCGCAATTGGACACACCGGCCCACCGCTCTGCAGCACAGGGGATCTCCCCGGGCCAGGGATCGAACCGGTGCCCCTTGCACTGCAAGGCAGACTCTCTACCCACTGGACCACCAGGGAAGCCCTTAATGCAGTCTTTTTATTAAACTTTATTTTTAGAGCGGTTAGGTTCACAGTCAAATTGAGAGGCAGGTAGAGCCACTTCCTGCCTGTCCCCTGCCCCAACATGTCCCGACTCCCACACCCTCGGCGCCCGCGGGGGTGCAGCCATGACGATCGACGGCCCCGCCCTGACACGTCACGCGCTCCCAGAGCCGAAGTTTCCATTCGGGCTCGCGCCTAACGCTGTACGTTCTGAGGCTGGCACACCTGCCTGGCGGCCTGTGTTCACCCCTCTGGTGTCCGACAGAGCCGTGAACCGCCCCTCACAGCTCCCGGTGCCCCACTCAGCCCTCCCACCCTCCCTGAAGTCGCCCATCACGTCATTGTGTCCATAGTTTTGCCGTTTCCAGGGGGTCCCTGGGTTGGAATCACAGGACACAGCCTTTTCAGATCGGCTTCTCTCGTTTAGTAGTACAAGTTGCGCTTCCTAGTACAGTATTTTTCAAGGATCAAAATTAATGCAAAAAAAAAATCCAAAATGAGCCAAACATCGAATGCAACGGCAGGACGGGTCTTCACACGTTAACGCGCTCTGCAGTCCGATCACGTAACAGACGCCGTCGCTGTAAGAAAGCCGGGCGTTTGCTTCGACCGTTCGCCGCCAGCACGTTCGCGTATTTGAGGAGACCGTCTGAGTGAATTATGAAGTCGGCCGTGACAGGTTGGACCTGGAGCCTGGCGGCCGCGGGCATTCCTGCTCGTCCGCCCCTCCCCGCCGGACGTTTCTGGGAAGTTCCTAGGTGGCGGGTGGTGTGGATTACAGCTGAGACGTGGGTCCAGATCATGCAGATAGAGGCCTGGAGAGTCGGTGTGGCGCTGCGTCCTCCGCTCCCAGCTCAAGCTCCGGCCCTGTTTCCAGAGCCTTTCCTGGCGTGACTTCAACATCACTGTGTTCCGGAGCTCAGCCGAAAAGCGCTTCCAGGACGAGGGAAGAAGTGCGGTGTGCGGAAAGGCAGGGTCCTGTCCCTTTCCAGCTCCCTCCCCGGCCCTGGGGCAGTGCGAGGGTGGGAGGGGTGCTGACGCCGGTCCCCTCCCTGAGGCGGGGGGCACCCCCAGGCAGCAGCCCCGAGTCCAACACCCATGAGCCGCGTGTGACTCATCAGGACCAGCGTCCCCCGGGAGCTCCTGGAGGGACTGGGAAGGAAAGAGGTCATCCCCGTGAACCCTGTCCAGAGAGGCACCGAAGACACCATGTCTCACCTCCTTCCGATGGAAGAGGGTCTCCCGGCTTCCCCGAGGCCCCGCGGTGGCTCAGCCTGAGACGGTTTCTGCTGGGGTGGGGCCCGTGGGTGAGGGTGGAGACGCTCCAGGTCTGGCAGCCGCTGTGTGGGCAGACGGAGAAGAGACACAGCGCTGGGGCCCGCTGAGCAGGGACGCCTCGGGCACAGCCCACCGCCAGGACGCCTGGCTCCGGGCAAAGCGGCGAAAAGCCCTCGAATGCTCTTTCCTGCGCAGGAGATTACAAGGCACCCCCTCCCACCCCCAGGGGGGAAGGGACCGTTCCTGACCCAATCAAGGAGACCCCTGGGCTCACAGGAACGCACTTGCCACTTTCTCTGGTTTATTCTCCTCTCATTAGCACGCCCCTTTAAAGAGGAACACGTTGTGTTGTTGAATCCCCAAGTCGTGTCTCTTTGTGACTCCATGACGGCAGCACGCCAGGCTTCCCTGCCCCTCCCATCTTCCAAAGTTTGCTCAAATTCATGGCCACTGAGTTGGTGATACCCAAAGAACTGGTTGTTATGGTTGATCTTCTGGATCTTAGCTCCTAGACTTGAGTTTTCAAAGATCTATAGAAGCCAAGGCTGAAAGTCTTGCATCCCTTCATACCTTTGAGGAATCTTGCCTCTGGGAGAACCAGAGCCACGTTCTGGGTCCGGCACTGGAGCTGTGCCTTTCCACGGCAGGGAACGGCGCAGGGAGGAGGGGTCCTGCGTCATCTCACCCGGCCCAGCAGAGCCTGTTGGGTGAGGGCTCTGGGATGCTCAGCCCCACGTCTGGTAGAAGCAGGCTCTTTTCTGCCTCAGACAGAGGCCAGGTGCTGCCCCTCAGTCTTGCCGAGGGGCTCAGGGCCAGGGGACGATGGGAGGAATAGAGGTCCACGCTTTTGCAGGGTGAAAACTCCAGCCCCGGGCTGCCCAGGACGGCTTCTCGGGAAATCCCACTCTTGTCCAAGTGTGCCGTGAGATGATCGGGGCCCCGTGCTGCGTCTTCTTTTCTTAGAAAAACAAGAGAAGCGAAGTTCAGCTCTAAATCCACTTCTCTGAAACCCATCCCCCAACAGCATACCCCTTGCCGCCAAGAGGGTCTCCTGACGCTCAGGTACAAAGCGAAGAGGGGAAGGGAAGCATTTCCGACTGCACAGGTGTGCTTCTGGGTGACGCTTTTAGCAGGGAAGCTCATACAAAAATGAAACAAGGTGCAAATAAAGACACACTCTCCAGCTCCAAGTATTTATTCTAAATCCGTTTCCATCAGTTACTGCCTGCTGGGTCTTTGCTGCATCTTGGGCCTGTGACTGTGATTTTCCCTCCCCCATTAGACGTTTGTTCTTTTGAAGTTAGGAAACGTCAGTGGTTTCTTTCAAGCATTTTGGGGCGAGACTTTTTTTTTTTTAAGAGTCAGAGCAGGAAAAGGCCATTCAGCTTATCTGGTTCACTTCCTGAAATGCAAACAAGCTCTCAGAAAACCACCTCACACCCCATCCATTCATGGAAGGGCTCTGCACTTGGACAGGAGATCTCAGGGCCATTTAGCTTTTATAAAAACCTTCAGAACTGGGCTGAAAAGCCTCCAGAGATTTGGAGAAAGAACTTGAAAGCGGGAGGCTAAAACTGGGTGGTTATTTCCCTCCTGAGGAAATGATTCAGAAAAATCCTTTCTTTCCTCAGAGAGTCCATCCCTGTTGGCGGCCCAGAGGTCCCGCGTGGGCGGATGGCTGATATTTTCAAACTCCGGAGCCGATGCTGTCTATCCACCGAGTCGAGGACGTCTCCCCCTGTCCAGCCACTCCCCTGGTCCTGACTGGGAACCAGGCTTTGCAGATTTGCACGTGGTGGAAAGGAACTGTTCTGAAGGCATCTACTTGCCTCCACCAAGTAAGAGTGGTTTACAGGGACGTCCCGGTGGTGCCGTGGGTGGCCTCCACCTGACGGCGCAGGGGCGTGGCTTCCCTCTGGTTGGCGAGGACCCCACGTGCCACAGAGCAGCTCAGCCTGCACGTCACAACGACTGAAGCCCGTGTGCCTGGAGCTTGGGCTCCCACCAGGATACGCCATCGCCATGAGAAGCCCTCATCCGGAAACGGGTGCATAGGCAGACTTGGCAAGGGAGCGAAGTTCAGCTCTAAATCCACTTCTCTGAAACCCATCCCCAACAGCACACCCCTTGCCGCCAAGAGGGTCTCCTGACGCTCAGGTACAAAGCGAAGAGGGGAAGGGAAGCATTTCCGACTGCACAGGTGTGCTTCTGGGTGACGCTTTTAGCAGGGAAGCTCATACAAAAATGAAACAAGGTGCAAATAAAGACACACTCTCCAGCTCCAAGTATTTATTCTAAATCCGTTTCCATCAGTTACTGCCTGCTGGGTCTTTGCTGCATCTTGGGCCTGTGACTGTGATTTTCCCTCCCCCATTAGACGTTTGTTCTTTTGAAGTTAGGAAACGTCAGTGGTTTCTTTCAAGCATTTTGGGGCGAGACTTTTTTTTTTTTAAGAGTCAGAGCAGGAAAAGGCCATTCAGCTTATCTGGTTCACTTCCTGAAATGCAAACAAGCTCTCAGAAAACCACCTCACACCCCATCCATTCATGGAAGGGCTCTGCACTTGGACAGGAGATCTCAGGGCCATTTAGCTTTTATAAAAACCTTCAGAACTGGGCTGAAAAGCCTCCAGAGATTTGGAGAAAGAACTTGAAAGCGGGAGGCTAAAACTGGGTGGTTATTTCCCTCCTGAGGAAATGATTCAGAAAAATCCTTTCTTTCCTCAGAGAGTCCATCCCTGTTGGCGGCCCAGAGGTCCCGCGTGGGCGGATGGCTGATATTTTCAAACTCCGGAGCCGATGCTGTCTATCCACCGAGTCGAGGACGTCTCCCCCTGTCCAGCCACTCCCCTGGTCCTGACTGGGAACCAGGCTTTGCAGATTTGCACGTGGTGGAAAGGAACTGTTCTGAAGGCATCTACTTGCCTCCACCAAGTAAGAGTGGTTTACAGGGACGTCCCGGTGGTGCCGTGGGTGGCCTCCACCTGACGGCGCAGGGGCGTGGCTTCCCTCTGGTTGGCGAGGACCCCACGTGCCACAGAGCAGCTCAGCCTGCACGTCACAACGACTGAAGCCCGTGTGCCTGGAGCTTGGGCTCCCACCAGGATACGCCATCGCCATGAGAAGCCCTCATCCGGAAACGGGTGCATAGGCAGACTTGGCAAGGGGGCCAGCGGGTCCCAAGGACAAGGAGGAGAAGAGGAAGGACAAGGAGAAATAAAGGCAAAGGTCCTCAATGTTGAAACTGAAAACGTCTAGTCATCTGTTAATCTGTGCATCTACATTACAATGTCTCACCTAGCCCTGAGGCCTGGAGACTGCCCCAGCTAACCTCCTGTTACGGCTGTGGGTGTGGGCCCACAGGGCCGTCATCACCTCAAGATATTCTTTTGATTTGTTGTTTTGGTAACTGACTGGAAGATACAAATTGTCCTGCTTCAACTGGCAAAGGGGGATACTCTTCTAACCCCCTTCCAGCGTCTATGCTGGAAGCTTTTCTCTTTCTTACTCTAAAAAACTTTTCACTGCACGAAGCTCTGAGTGATCCCAGTGCGAATTCTTCTCCATTGGAGATTAAGACTCCAACACCATTCACGGTAACCTACCATCATCTATCACCTATCAATCCACAACAAAGCGCTGACGCCACTCACCACAACTAGAGAAAGGCGAAGCAAAGCAAAGAAGGCCCAGAGCAGCCAATGCAAAATAGATGAATGCATAGTTTTAAAAAATGAGTCATTCACAGCACATTGAGTTTCTCAATAAGCAAAAAAAAAAAAAAAAAGCAATTCCAACCCCAAACTTCCCATCTCATTTTCTCAAAAAAGGCTTGAAGCTTCCTGCCTTCAAAAACAATTGCGTGGAAAGCCGGTGGTCCCTACACGTCGGCTGAGTCCCCAAACATGGCACCAACGTGGTTTATCATCTGTGTCTGTCAGGAGTCTTCCCCTTTGAATGTGGAAGAGCAAGAACGTCGAGCAAAATATGCTCAGAGCCAGGCAGCAGGCGGAGCCGTCTGACGTGGCAGAGCGCCCAGGAGTCCCCAGCGCGGACCGGGCACCAGGCCGGCCGCGTGAGTTTGCAGAGTGAGTCCTTAGCGCCACGGCCATGAGGGCTGCAACTGACTCTCGGGGCCGCACCCCTGAACAGAAGCCGTCGACCCCGGGAACGGCGCGGGTCGCTGCGTGCAGCACTGGACGCCAGGAACCCGCTCGCCGCCGTCCAGGCAGCCCCTCCCCTGCTCACCCGTCAGCCCGACGTGGGGCCGCGGGTCCTGAAGCCCACGCTCGGCAGAGGAGCCGGGCTCCAGCCGCCGGAGGAGCCCTGTCGTCCAACGCGGGTCTCTGTTTAAGTTCTGTTATCAAAGCAGCCGTATGTCATTGTCAGAGTTAAAAACAAAGCCAGGGGCTTCCCTGGTGGTCCACTGGGTGAGGACACCGCCTTGCAGTGCAGGGGGCGCCGGTTCGATCCCTGGCCTGGGAAGATCCCACGTGCCGCGGAGCAGCTGGACGGATGTGTCCAATTACCAAGCCGGAGCTCTGGAGCACATGCGCCCAGAGCCGGTGCTGTGCGACAACAGAGGCCGCTGCGATGGGAGGCCCACACGAGCTGAAGAACAAAGACGGATGAAAATAGAGAAATGAAAGACCAATAGAAGTGGCCCGCCCACTCCCCTCCCTCCTGAACCCGCTGCCCCCCCAAAAAAAATTAAAAAAAAAAAAGAAAAAGGAAAAATAAAATAAAATAAAGCCAGTCCCCAATCACAACATTGCTTCTTTCTATTAGGACCTGACTGCTTGCTGGCTTTTTTTTTTTGCTTGCTGGTTTTGAACAAACTCTAGTGACATCGTGAACATCAAGTCTTCGTGATGCAGGAGATAGTGCTCCCAAGCAGCTGGTGAAGAGAGTGCCCGCTCATCCTCCTGAGCAGCACATTTTTATTTTGAATCATCCATTTGGGTTACCTTTTATCCAAAACACATCACAAACTTCTCGGCCCTCCTGATACCTGGCTTTTTAAATGACCGAGACCCCCACAGTGGAGGGCCGGCCGTTCCCATCACTTGCCAGGGTGCCGCCGGCAGTGGTGAACCCACTCACACGCGTGTGGAGCCCTCACCACCCCCGGAGGACGGACTGCCTTGAACACGGATGGACCGTGCTCTGGGGACGCGGCCAGCGCTGTGCGCCGTGGCGTTCCTCGCCGGGACAGATGAAGTGTCCGTGCGGCTTAGCCGCCTGCTTGCTCGCCGCCGGCCCCTGAGGTTTCGGGGTCGTGAGACTGTTTTTATTGCTGCTGTTTCAGTTACCCTGTCTTCTCCCATCAGGGTCTAAGAGCCGATTCTTCTCTGCTTTCAGGACACTTCTCTGTGACGCCCACTCTTTCCTGGTCGACGGAGGGGAAGTCAGCGGTCAGACTCTCTAAAATGTGCTGAACCGAGAGTCCAGCCGCGGGGAACACGTTCCCGTGAGTTGGGGTCAAAATAGCCTGTGAGCCAACCTCACAGTGTGCGTTTTCTTTGGAAGCTGTTTCTGCTCCTTCCAGAGCGCTCCCCGGTCCCAGGTGGGGGTGATTGACGTCCGTCTGACCTGCGGATAAAGGAAGACTCACGCTTTGGCTCTCGGTTGCCCGGAGCCCCCTTAACATCAAAAGGCAGCAGTAACATCTGGAAGCCTGGGCCCCACTGGGAAAACAGTGGAGAAAATTCAATTAGGGAGACAAAAATTTAAGCAAAACTCCCTTTCAGGTTCCTATCATTTCCTGCCATAGAAATAAAAGACAGATTCCTTCTCTATTTGCTCTCAATTTGTCTTGAGCATATCGTTTTTACTCACAAAATTATCCCTCCTAAGTGTCACCGGTAGAGAAATAAACTCGGAGCCTGGACACTCGAGGGCAGCCCTGGAGAGGGCGGCCGGGCGGAGGGCCAGGCCTGCAGGTGCCTCCCTCCGTCTGCCCAGGGCCTGCCGGGCAGGGCGGGCCGGCGAGCGTTTTCTCTTAGCGCCTCTGCCGTGGGCACTGCACGGCGGGTCTTTACTGAAGTCGGGGGTTCTCGGGGGCGGTTTGGCCCTCATGGGGCATTTGGTAAGCTCTGGAGACACTGGCTATTATCACCAGGCGGGAGTCAAAGCGGGCAGAGGCCAGGGAGACCGCCGAGCAACCTTCAGAAAACAGGACCGCCCCGCACCCCGATCACGGACTCTTCAGGCCCCCCGTCAACAGCGCGGAGGTGGGGCGCCAGAGCCGAGAGGTCCCCAGGACGACGGAGGAGACGGATACTGCAGAGGGGGACAGAGAGGAGCCCGCTGACCCGGGGCGCCCATGGGTGGCAGGGTTCCTGCCAGTGGATGTTTGAACCCAGAGGAGCATTGCTTTTAGGGAGTTGATCCTATAAAATGTAAATGATCTTTGTTGAGTTGAGCCTTCAAAATTGAGCTGACCTGAACATTCTGAGAATTGCTGTAATTGTATATGGTACAGCCATTTAATATAAATACATGTACATGTATATTAATACACATAAAGAGAGAGTTGGTCCTGTATCTACCTGTATAGAGATGTAGATAATTACATCATACACAGACACACACACACACACTATTGGTTCTGTTTCTCTGAAGAACCCTGACTATCATTTCACTAACTGTAAGAAAACAGATGAGGACAATTTAAATTTCCAATATCAGGAGCCAATAAATTCATATAATGGGATACAAAATATTTATTAAAAAGACCCATAAGTTTACGCCTTGACTAGCTCTGAAAACAAAATGCTGAATATAAAGAATGGTCCTAAAAAATGACACAACAGGATGCCACTTACGTAAATTCCGAAAATCCATAAAACAGTGTTATGCCTTTCTTATGGAAGATAGAAGTGTTATAACATACAAACGCATGAACTGAAGGAAACACATCAAGTTAACCAGAGCTGTGGCCTCTGAGCAGGGAGGGGCTGGGTCACAGCATGTGAAGCAGGTCCAGAAGGACCCTAAGGAGCCCGTGGTGTCCCCAGGGACACGTGTTTCGTTAAAAACGTCCGAGGCAGGACGGACACGCCACTGGCTCTTTGCAGATGGTGGCTGTTGTGGGTGGGATGCGCGTTCCTTTCAGCATCCATCCACAAGGAGCCCAGGACAGTGGTGTCCTTCGGGAAGTCTGAGCAGCGGTCACTGGGTGGAGGCTTTCAGAGGCAGCCTCCCCGCATCCGGGGGAGCTCCAGGCCCAGCGGCAGCTCCGTCCTCCTCACGGCCTCCCCTTCCACTGCCACAGCCCTGGGTCTGTCGTCCCCAGATACATTCAGAGACTGGAGACAGAGCTAACCCTCACAGTTTTTCTAGGCATCTTCATTAAACAGGAAGGTTAGAGCTTGCCCTTCTTGAAGTGGTGCCCGACCTCTCTGATTTGGGCATCAGATACGGTCTTAAAGGCGTCCCAGCTGCCCTGGGGCCTCACTTCCTCCCTGCGGCAGCCGTGGGGCCCCGGAGCTCCCCGGCCGGGCAGACGCAGCCGGGACCGCTGCCCACCTGTCGGGGAGACCCACGCCGCCGTGGGCCCGCCTGCACTTGGCTAGGAGCTCTGGGCGAGCTGCGTGAGGAGCCCCGGGGGTGGGTCTGTCCCGCAGCTTGACCTGTTCCTCCCGACGCGCACACCCAGCCAGCCGTCAGCGCTCGCTGGCTCTTCTGACCTCCTCGGGGCATCGGCATTTACGTACCTGCCAGCGAAAGTCTGTGCGCGCCTACGGCTCCGTCCTTGGTCCTTCCGATCCCCACGTTCCGTAAGCACGCATTAACGCATTCACGTCACAGCACAGTCTCTTCCCCGGGATCTCACAGGGGCCATTTCTTAGCCGACAGCCTACCTCCCTCCTCTGGCTCAGAGACGCGTGCTGTCGCGAGAACACCTTTTGCACAATAAGGAAGACAAAGGCACCTGCACCGCTGGGGCAGGATCCCAAGTGTGGTCGGCGCTGGGCGCTGAGTCCCGGCCAGGACAGGGCTGCTTGTTCACAGGCTCTTCCGAAAGGGGGCCGGCCGTGGCGGTGCGCGCCCGCGCGCGTGTCCGCCGAGTCTACCGCCTCCTGCCCCAAGCCGCACTCCACTGCAGACCGCTCCCCACGAAGCCTGTCCTGAGCCATGGAGCCGTGGCTGAGGGAGCCCGTGAAGACAGGTGGAGCACAGGCTCCAGGGTCCAGAGGCCTGGACCCCACCCTGGCCCTGCTCGGCCGCGTTACCCCGTGAGTGACTCCGTGTCCTCGGATGGAGAATGGGCGATCACATCGCCTCGCGGTGCTTCTCGTGAATACTGAGCGCTTTCTGGGGCCTGGCTAGGTGACTGGCTGGAGGGAAGTCCCCACAGATCACGGACCCTGAGGACGGACGTGGTTCTCCGGAATCCTGCCCCTCCAGGCAGAAGCCGTCACTTCCTCTCTCAAGGCAGATCACGGACCTGGGGAGGGGGACGGCATCTTCATTAAACAGGAAGGTTAGAGCTTGCCCTTCTTGAAGTGGTGCCCGACCTCTCTGATTTGGGCATCAGATACGGTCTTAAAGGCGTCCCAGCTGCCCTGGGGCCTCACTTCCTCCCTGCGGCAGCCGTGGGGCCCCGGAGCTCCCCGGCCGGGCAGACGCAGCCGGGACCGCTGCCCACCTGTCGGGGAGACCCACGCCGCCGTGGGCCCGCCTGCACTTGGCTAGGAGCTCTGGGCGAGCTGCGTGAGGAGCCCCGGGGGTGGGTCTGTCCCGCAGCTTGACCTGTTCCTCCCGACGCGCACACCCAGCCAGCCGTCAGCGCTCGCTGGCTCTTCTGACCTCCTCGGGGCATCGGCATTTACGTACCTGCCAGCGAAAGTCTGTGCGCGCCTACGGCTCCGTCCTTGGTCCTTCCGATCCCCACGTTCCGTAAGCACGCATTAACGCATTCACGTCACAGCACAGTCTCTTCCCCGGGATCTCACAGGGGCCATTTCTTAGCCGACAGCCTACCTCCCTCCTCTGGCTCAGAGACGCGTGCTGTCGCGAGAACACCTTTTGCACAATAAGGAAGACAAAGGCACCTGCACCGCTGGGGCAGGATCCCAAGTGTGGTCGGCGCTGGGCGCTGAGTCCCGGCCAGGACAGGGCTGCTTGTTCACAGGCTCTTCCGAAAGGGGGCCGGCCGTGGCGGTGCGCGCCCGCGCGCGTGTCCGCCGAGTCTACCGCCTCCTGCCCCCAAGCCGCACTCCACTGCAGACCGCTCCCCACGAAGCCTGTCCTGAGCCATGGAGCCGTGGCTGAGGGAGCCCGTGAAGACAGGTGGAGCACAGGCTCCAGGGTCCAGAGGCCTGGACCCCACCCTGGCCCTGCTCGGCCGCGTTACCCCGTGAGTGACTCCGTGTCCTCGGATGGAGAATGGGCGATCACATCGCCTCGCGGTGCTTCTCGTGAATACTGAGCGCGCTTTCTGGGGGCCTGGCTAGGTGACTGGCTGGAGGGAAGTCCCCACAGATCACGGACCCTGAGGACGGACGTGGTTCTCCGGAATCCTGCCCCCTCCAGGCAGAAGCCGTCACTTCCTCTCTCAGAGACGGGTCGGAGCCCAGGCTGGGCAGTCGGTGCTGGCAGCAGCCTTGCTGAAGGTGGGTGCAGGGCGGGCACGGGGGTGAGGCGACTGCCACCAGGGAGACGCGTCCCTGCAGGGAACCCCAGGCCCACCCCTCTGGGCAGACTGGAAGACCATAGCACCAGCCGCTCCGGGTCGATCAGACGTATTGTGACAGCTTTTCGAATAGGAACCCTGGGTGTGGACCAGGTCGTCAGGAAACGCGTCTAGCGGAGGGAGGCGCTCAAGGAGAGCCACCGACACGTTGCTGCTCCCTGGTGAGTGACGGCTGTTTTTTGGACTTTATAAAAGCAGTCGTGTCGTGTGCACAAACAAGGGAAGCGAGGAAGCACCGCAAGCTCTGAGTCAGAACCTGACGTCCAATCCCAGCTCTGCTGCCAGAGAGGGGGAGAGCCCGAGCGACCCGCCTCCTCTGCGAAGGCCTCGCGTCCACGTGTCAAAACAGGGACTAGAAGTGTTTACCTCTTAGGATGATCTGATGCTAAAGTGCACAACTTACGACACGCAGCCCGGCGTGAGCAGGTCTCAGAAAGCAGGCGATGTTTTCAAACTCTAACACTACACAACCACCTGCGGGGGGAAGCCATTCTTCACAGAAGGTGAATATTTTATTGGACAGTGACCAACCCTGGCGGAGTTGGAGAAGCGCCGTGTTCCTTCCGCCTCTTCTCCGAAGGCCTCCAAGTCACGGCCTGGGGTGGGGGCCCGGGAGACAGGATGGGCAGACTCAGCTGTGGAAGCCAGAAGATGGCGTCGCGTCTCCTTCAGGTGGGGCGCTCACAGCCAGGCAGGCGTGCAGCCCAGAGAAGAGGCGTGAGGCCCCAGCAGCGGCCCCTGCGACCGGAGCCCTCGGGGGGAGTGACTCCGTGTCCTCGGATGGAGAATGGGCGATCACATCGCCTCGCGGTGCTTCTCGTGAATACTGAGCGCGCTTTCTGGGGGCCTGGCTAGGTGACTGGCTGGAGGGAAGTCCCCACAGATCACGGACCCTGAGGACGGACGTGGTTCTCCGGAATCCTGCCCCCTCCAGGCAGAAGCCGTCACTTCCTCTCTCAGAGACGGGTCGGAGCCCAGGCTGGGCAGTCGGTGCTGGCAGCAGCCTTGCTGAAGGTGGGTGCAGGGCGGGCACGGGGGTGAGGCGACTGCCACCAGGGAGACGCGTCCCTGCAGGGAACCCCAGGCCCACCCCTCTGGGCAGACTGGAAGACCATAGCACCAGCCGCTCCGGGTCGATCAGACGTATTGTGACAGCTTTTCGAATAGGAACCCTGGGTGTGGACCAGGTCGTCAGGAAACGCGTCTAGCGGAGGGAGGCGCTCAAGGAGAGCCACCGACACGTTGCTGCTCCCTGGTGAGTGACGGCTGTTTTTTGGACTTTATAAAAGCAGTCGTGTCGTGTGCACAAACAAGGGAAACGAGGAAGCACCGCAAGCTCTGAGTCAGAACCTGACGTCCAATCCCAGCTCTGCTGCCAGAGAGGGGGAGAGCCCGAGCGACCCGCCTCCTCTGCGAAGGCCTCGCGTCCACGTGTCAAAACAGGGACTAGAAGTGTTTACCTCTTAGGATGATCTGATGCTAAAGTGCACAACTTACGACACGCAGCCCGGCGTGAGCAGGTCTCAGAAAGCAGGCGATGTTTTCAAACTCTAACACTACACAACCACCTGCGGGGGGAAGCCATTCTTCACAGAAGGTGAATATTTTATTGGACAGTGACCAACCCTGGCGGAGTTGGAGAAGCGCCGTGTTCCTTCCGCCTCTTCTCCGAAGGCCTCCAAGTCACGGCCTGGGGTGGGGGCCCGGGAGACAGGATGGGCAGACTCAGCTGTGGAAGCCAGAAGATGGCGTCGCGTCTCCTTCAGGTGGGGCGCTCACAGCCAGGCAGGCGTGCAGCCCAGAGAAGAGGCGTGAGGCCCCAGCAGCGGCCCCTGCGACCGGAGCCCTCGGGGGCCTCCCCAGACCCCGCCCGAGCGGCAGCGGCCCAGCCCCACCCCACTGGCCCTGCGCCCGGGCTCGTCTCCGCGGGGCTCCCGGTCGGGAAGAGACGGTGGGGTGAGGACCCCGGCCCCCGCTGTGGGCGCCATCCGTGCCTGTTCCCTGTTTCCTCCTCTCCCGCCCCGCACCTTCAACTTGTTGGCGTCCATCCCCTTCCAGAAGCTGCCAGGTGAGCTGGAAGCGGATCGCCCCAGCTCTGCTGTCTCATCTTCAGGTTCGATCCCTCCTGAGGCCAAGAACCCACCTTCTGCTCCTTGATAATGTCATCAGCAAACCCCTCCCCCTGCCTCCTCCCGCCCTCCTCTCCCTCTGGAGGAGGACCCCCTGCCCCGGGGGCTCCAGCCTCCCATCTGCCCACCTCTCCCGGGCCTCAGGCTTTCTCTCCTGGTTTTAGTCCTACGCTCAACATTTCATCACCGCAATGGACACTCAGTTGCTTTGCTGTGACATCATCATTCTTGGGAGTTTGCAATTTTGTAGCAAAGATTTGCTACCTAAAGCAGAACAAAGGTCTTGTCTTACAAACAGCAATAAACTAGGAAGATAAGGTACCCTAAGGGTGTTCAGCCCCCTCACAGCAAAGAAAGCAATTTTCCTGCGCTAAGTTTGCCTCCAGGTCCTTAACCACCTGTGCACAGCTGTGGCCTCAGTGTCGGTGCCTGGGCCACCCCTACGGCTCGTCTGACAGCCTGCCCGTGTCCAGCAGAGCCCCCTGCCTCGCTCCTGCACAGGGGAGTGACCACCAGGTCAGGGTTAAGTCCCGGTAGCCTGGGGGCGGCTGACAGAAGGTGAATATTTTATTGGACAGTGACCAACCCTGGCGGAGTTGGAGAAGCGCCGTGTTCCTTCCGCCTCTTCTCCGAAGGCCTCCAAGTCACGGCCTGGGGTGGGGGCCCGGGAGACAGGATGGGCAGACTCAGCTGTGGAAGCCAGAAGATGGCGTCGCGTCTCCTTCAGGTGGGGCGCTCACAGCCAGGCAGGCGTGCAGCCCAGAGAAGAGGCGTGAGGCCCCAGCAGCGGCCCCTGCGACCGGAGCCCTCGGGGGCCTCCCCAGACCCCGCCCGAGCGGCAGCGGCCCAGCCCCACCCCACTGGCCCTGCGCCCGGGCTCGTCTCCGCGGGGCTCCCGGTCGGGAAGAGACGGTGGGGTGAGGACCCCGGCCCCCGCTGTGGGCGCCATCCGTGCCTGTTCCCTGTTTCCTCCTCTCCCGCCCCGCACCTTCAACTTGTTGGCGTCCATCCCCTTCCAGAAGCTGCCAGGTGAGCTGGAAGCGGATCGCCCCAGCTCTGCTGTCTCATCTTCAGGTTCGATCCCTCCTGAGGCCAAGAACCCACCTTCTGCTCCTTGATAATGTCATCAGCAAACCCCTCCCCCTGCCTCCTCCCGCCCTCCTCTCCCTCTGGAGGAGGACCCCCTGCCCCGGGGGCTCCAGCCTCCCATCTGCCCACCTCTCCCGGGCCTCAGGCTTTCTCTCCTGGTTTTAGTCCTACGCTCAACATTTCATCACCGCAATGGACACTCAGTTGCTTTGCTGTGACATCATCATTCTTGGGAGTTTGCAATTTTGTAGCAAAGATTTGCTACCTAAAGCAGAACAAAGGTCTTGTCTTACAAACAGCAATAAACTAGGAAGATAAGGTACCCTAAGGGTGTTCAGCCCCCTCACAGCAAAGAAAGCAATTTTCCTGCGCTAAGTTTGCCTCCAGGTCCTTAACCACCTGTGCACAGCTGTGGCCTCAGTGTCGGTGCCTGGGCCACCCCTACGGCTCGTCTGACAGCCTGCCCGTGTCCAGCAGAGCCCCCTGCCTCGCTCCTGCACAGGGGAGTGACCACCGGCAGGGAATGGGCCGAGGAGAACCCCCGGCCCCTGTCTTCACAGCAGCCCGCTCCCGGCTGGAGCAGGGGAGGAGGGCTGAGAGGCGGCTGAGCTCCGGACCCTCCTTCTCTGCCGCCGGAAAGGCCTGGAGGACAGAAGCGAGTCCTCCGGACGCAGAGGCCCGCCCGCCCACGTCTCTGGTTTGCTCAGGAAGCAGCAGGTGTAGCTAAGGAACCTGCGGTCTGGGAGCCGCGAGGCTTCCTCTCAGCTCCCGCACGTATCCCTTTGCCCACTTAAGCTTGACCGCCCGGCTTTCAGCATCCTCCTCTGTAAAGAGGCCATGACAGTGGCTGGGAAAGCTGCTTAGTATAAACTAGGCGGGCGGATCCCTTTGATGGGCGGGGACTAAGAGCGCGGGTGCCGGCACCGCTGACCCGAAGGTGGACCCCCTCCTGCCCGGGTGCTTGGACCCGCCAGCTCACGGCCACCGCTCCACGTGGACTCCCAAAGCTGCCCCGTTTCATCAAAACGTGGCTGCATTTTTATTTGTAGCCCATCAGCGTGCGCCCCCCGCGCTCGCCCCGACTCCTGAGTTCACCCCTTTCCAGTGTCCCAGAACCGGCTTTATCCTGTTTCAGCTGCCCTTACGAAGGCTCCACCTGTAATGCCCACCCTGTTCAGAGCACTGTCCCCAGAGTTAGGGTCCCTGGTGTCCCCTGCCCCCAGCCCCAGCTCTGCTCAGGGTCTCAACTGCACCAGTCCCTAGACCACAAGGAGTGCTGGGCTCCTTGCAGACTGCGCCGGGCCTCAGAGGCAGCCCAGTCCTGACGGAGCCCAGGGGCTGAGCTGGGTCCTGGAGTGTTGTGATTGCTCACGTCCAGTGGAGGTCTTGCCTCCGTCTTTTAGGGCAACAGATTGGCGCATGCGCCCACTGGAGAGGGTGCCTTCCGTGCTGGCCGGGACAGGGTGGCCCTGAGGCTGACCCCTCCCCACCCCGGCCTGACCTTGGCCGCCGGGGCCCTTGCGTCAGCAGATTTCTTTCCAGGCGTCCACCTGCGCGCGTCCATCAGCCCACCTTGCGCCTGGCTGGGGTCGCTCCCCTTGCTGGGTAATGCTTCTGCGAGCTCTCTGAAGCAGCTGCGCCCGGGGAATCTGCGGAGGAATGGCGCTTTATAAATCAAAAAATAATAACGGAGCTCGGGCTGAGCGCTGGAAGCCGGCCGTGCCTTGGCATCCTGCGCCTGGGAGCCGCGGGGCGCTGGGGAATGACCACACTGCCCCCTGGTGGCCGAGACGCGCTGGCGCCCGAGGGCGCGGTCGGCCCCAAGTGCGGCTGCACTTGCCAACCAGTGTTCCCACTAAAATCCCGTGGAAAACACAGCCAGCCATTAGACGGATGCCCCAGGAAGCCTTCAAGCTGGGAAGAGTCATAGAAGAAAAATCCCATTTTTTAAAAAACTATTTTTTTTTTTTGGTCCCCAAATAGTGAGCTGAATTTCTGAGTAGTTCAGAGCTCAGTAAAGCAGTCTAGACTTTTTAGGGCATTTTATAATGTTGCCTTTCATAAGCAAAATATTTAAAACCTTGCTATCTCCGTTAATAAGAATGGCCAAAAATGTTTACAAAGCTCTAAAAGGAATGAAAGTCTGTGCTTCCTTTGTATTACGTAAAACGGCTGGTTCTAAGTTTAATTATTCAGACTAGAGACTTCTTTCTCAACTCAGAGCTCAGGTTTTCTCTGAGCCGGAAATCCAGCTTCTGCCCCCATCCACACACCCGTGAGCATGGCGTGCGTGACCCTGGATGTGTAAGCCAAGCTTGAAGAAGTCTGCCTCTAACAGAGCGTTTCATTAAAGTTCCAACCTCTGGCTGTAAATGTCTCCAGTCTAGACTGAGGGAAAAGCCGTAGCATATCTGGAAATCAGGGTGGAGTGTCACAGCCCAAGGAGGCGTACTCCTTCTGGAATTTTCCACTCCCTCAACTGTTTCTTCATAACTGGAAGACTCCTACCGTTTCCTGCTCTACCACGTTGTTGTGAGAAATATTCATACGATGGATTTTTATAAAACACTTTGAGTTTCTTGCAAGGGAACAGCTTCTAGAAAGTAACCAGTAAAGGAGAAAAAAACTTGACTGATGTTTAGGTATGATGCCCCCAAAGAGGACATGCTGTAAACATTATGGATGAAATCCACCTTAAAAGAAATGGACATAAGCTTCAGGGACTCATACATGCAGGTTCATTCATTCTGTGTTGCTTACACACCTGACGAATGGACGTGTCGGTGTGTAGGAAGTGACGTTTCCAATGGAGGTGCAAGTATCACAGTCAGGAAAGTAAAATCCAAACACACACGGAGAAACGCGCAAAGCCCCAGACGACACCAGCCAAGGGCTTGCCTCTCCTCAGATCCGGGACAAACTGACCAGAGGCCCCCCTGTGCCCAAGAGCAGCAGCTGCGGTGGGTGCAGCAGGTGGAAGCCAGCTCCTCCCTGTCAAGGGTGCATCACCCTCTGGGTGGAGAGTTGCTCTCTTCTCTTGTTAGTTGCGGTGAAGCACACCAGTGTAGAATGTATCACCTTAACCACTTAACACGCGCAGGTCAGAGGCACTAAGGGCATCCGCGTGGTTGTACGAGCATCACCACCGTCTCCAGAACGCTTTTCTTCTTGCAAAACCGAGACTCTGTCCCCAGGAGACATTCACTCCCTTCCCCAACCCCCAGCCCCTGGAGACCAACGTCTGCTTTCTGTTTCTGTGAATCTGTTCTAGGTACAAGTAGACTCATACAGCGTTTGTGCTGTTGTGACTGGCTGGTCACTGAGCGTGGCTTCAAGGCTGCTCGCTGCCATAGCAGGTGTCGGAATCACCCTTCCTGTTTCAGCCTGGAGCACAATCAATCGTGTGGATGGGCTGCATCGCGTTTACACATCGTCCACGGACGGGTGGGCCGCTTCCACCTTTCTGAGGCTGTGGATGCGGCCACTGTGAACGTGGCATCTTCTTTGAGTCCTTGCTTTTCGTTCTTTCGGCTGTACATGCAGAATGAAACTGCTGGGTCATAGAGTAACTACGCGTCTAATGTTTAGGGAACAGCTGGGCTGCTTTCGGTAGCAGCTGCACAGGCTGTGTTTCCACCAGCCGCGCACGGGGCTCCACTTTCTTGCCTGCACTGGTTTTCTGTTTCTTTGATGGAGGTTCCTGACAAGCTTGAGCTGACAGCGTGAGTGCCTTGCTCTGATCCCTGAGACGCTCACACCCCTGGCTGGGAGCGTTACGGAAGGTGAGCCCTCCTCGCGGTGTCTCAGAGGAGAGACTGATGCACTGGACGCGGCTCGTCAAGCTCACCCTGCCCGGCCTGTGCCCCTCGCAGGGCAGTCTTTGGGACCAAGGAGGACACAGAGCCATCACTCCCTGGGATGTTGAAGGCAGAAAGGTCACCTGTAGATACTCAGGTGTTGCTCTGAGGCAGGAGCATGAACTCAGGGGCTTCCCAAGATGTCATGAGGGCACACTGGATGCAGCAGGTGGAAGCCAGCTCCTCCCTGTCAAGGGTGCATCACCCTCTGGGTGGAGAGTTGCTCTCTTCTCTTGTTAGTTGCGGTGAAGCACACCAGTGTAGAATGTATCACCTTAACCACTTAACACGCGCAGGTCAGAGGCACTAAGGGCATCCGCGTGGTTGTACGAGCATCACCACCGTCTCCAGAACGCTTTTCTTCTTGCAAAACCGAGACTCTGTCCCCAGGAGACATTCACTCCTTCCCCAACCCCCAGCCCCTGGAGACCAACGTCTGCTTTCTGTTTCTGTGAATCTGTTCTAGGTACAAGTAGACTCATACAGCGTTTGTGCTGTTGTGACTGGCTGGTCACTGAGCGTGGCTTCAAGGCTGCTCGCTGCCATAGCAGGTGTCGGAATCACCCTTCCTGTTTCAGCCTGGAGCACAATCAATCGTGTGGATGGGCTGCATCGCGTTTACACATCGTCCACGGACGGGTGGGCCGCTTCCACCTTTCTGAGGCTGTGGATGCGGCCACTGTGAACGTGGCATCTTCTTTGAGTCCTTGCTTTTCGTTCTTTCGGCTGTACATGCAGAATGAAACTGCTGGGTCATAGAGTAACTACGCGTCTAATGTTTAGGGAACAGCTGGGCTGCTTTCGGTAGCAGCTGCACAGGCTGTGTTTCCACCAGCCGCGCACGGGGCTCCACTTTCTTGCCTGCACTGGTTTTCTGTTTCTTTGATGGAGGTTCCTGACAAGCTTGAGCTGACAGCGTGAGTGCCTTGCTCTGATCCCTGAGACGCTCACACCCCTGGCTGGGAGCGTTACGGAAGGTGAGCCCTCCTCGCGGTGTCTCAGAGGAGAGACTGATGCACTGGACGCGGCTCGTCAAGCTCACCCTGCCCGGCCTGTGCCCCTCGCAGGGCAGTCTTTGGGACCAAGGAGGACACAGAGCCATCACTCCCTGGGATGTTGAAGGCAGAAAGGTCACCTGTAGATACTCAGGTGTTGCTCTGAGGCAGGAGCATGAACTCAGGGGCTTCCCAAGATGTCATGAGCCCCCTGGTGCCAGGTCCCCATCACTGTGAGGGTCTGCCTGACTCGGGAGAAATCATTGTTACATTGCACTTTTCATCCTGAGACTTAGGCTAAACCCACAAACATGGGGGAGGGTGTAGCGGTGTTACTTAATGAAGCCCAGTTCTTCCCAGGCAGACTGAGGGCACACTTCCAGCCCTGGCCCCTGCACCGGCCACAGAGGGTCCGTGCCTCACGGAACACAAGGTGCACGGTGAGAACCCGATGCCCCAGCCTCACGCCTGGGGCAGGTGGACGGGAGGCGCATGTGTGAAACAGGAGCTCGGGGTGGTCAGACGCCTGCCAGAGGCCAGCGCGGTCACCTGGGCTTTGTGAACTTCTCTCTGGTGACTGCGGATGACCAGCAGGTTTCTGCTATTTTCGAAATAGCAGCTGAAGGCACCCAGCCAGCTCTGAGGAGGCCACTCAGGCTGGACCTCCAAGGAAATGTCCCTGAGTCTCCACAGAGCTCACATCCTGGAACAAAATGCTTGTCTTCCCAAAGGAAGAGCACAAGAGTCCCCAAGCAAGAACCAGAGGTGAGAGGACGGAGTTCAGATGAGCGTTCTGCCATGAACATCTTTTGTTGACAGCGGTGTGTCCCTGCCTGCCGACGTCCAGGGCCTGGCTGAGCACTCTGGGTAACGGCGAGGCCCACATGTCCCCAGAGTGTGCTTGACCCCTAATAAAAACCAAAACAAGCTGCACTGATTTAAACTGTCCCAGGAGGGCTGACGAACACGAACAAAGCTTTAGACGAGGAGGAAGGGTGGAAATGTAACAGAGCGCTTTCTTGTTGAATGAACAGATGGACGCCCAAGCAGAGAGGGGGGACAGGCGCGTCACCTAACGAGCGAGGCTCGGGGACACGTTTCCCGTGAATGATCACCTTGCGAGCTCTCACCTGGCCGGGAGACGGCGGCTTGGCTTCCACGTAGACCCGCAGCACTTCGGGGCCGCGGCTACAAGGCAGGGCGCAGGAACCCTGCCTGTGAGCACCCAAAGGTGGGTGTGTGCGTTTAAACAGTTCTCCGTCCTCGACCCAGCTATGCTCCAGTGTTTGACGCATGAATTCATGATCACTTAATCAACCTTCATTCAAGGCTTCCTTGAGAGTGAAGCCGTGTGTGTGTGTGTGTGTGTGTGAACGCAGGCATAAGGGGAGCCTCGCTCCGGGGCCGCTGGGCCTGCGGGTGCTGGTGGACCGTGCAATCTCAGCCGCCCCTGGGCTGTTTCAGGGGCCCAGGCAGATTCTCCAGGGCGCCTCTCGGCAGAAGGCACATGTCTCACAATGGGGAAAATTTCAGCTTCTCAGGCGGGCGCTCACCTGGTTTCTCCCCGCCTCGTGATGTGGGGCCCCCTGCCCGGCCCCGCTCTCTCCAGAGAGCAGCTGCCCACCTGTGCACAGGCCGTGGATGCAACAGAGAGGGAGATGGCTGCGCTGGGGGTTGGGGTTCCAAAAGCCTCAGGGTAAACCCACGTCCGTGTCCACAGCGAATGACCTTCAACCAGTGACCCCGCTGTGGAGGACACCGCCTTCTCACAGGAAAACGGCCTTATCCTAGGACACCTCGCACAGGCTGCCATGGAGAGGAAGGCAGAGGCTGAAGGCAAGTCTTGTAGACATGACCCTGCACAGAACACCTGCCTAGTCCGTGGTGATGAGCGTGCACGTGGTATACCAGACGACTGGCTCTTCATGCACGTAAGCACTGGTGTTCTTGCTGACTGAAGAAAAACATATACAACCTGAGAGTTAAGCTTTATTTGGGGCAAAATGAGGACTAGAGCCTGGGAGGCAGCATCTCAGGTAGCTCTGAGGGACTGCTCCGAACAGGCAGGGGGAGGGAAGGGTGTGCGCGGCTGTGGTAAAGGGGACCTCACGCGATCAGGAGCACGTGTGCAGACGGTTTCCACCAGTCTCGTGAAGGTTACTGCTGGCCACGAGGAGCAGACGTCACCATGAAAGATGTCAGTGTTTTTCTAAAGACGGAGAGATGCAAGAATTGGGCTCCTAAAATCTTCTCCTGAAAATATCTAACTATCTGAAGGCATGTTCTGCCCATTTTTTCCAGAGCACAAAGCACTTCATTCCTAGTTTCCACCTGGACTCCTCGCAGGGGGGCATTGAGGGCCAGAGGTCACAGCTGATAGTGACTGAATCCCTGTAGAGGTAGGTGGCCAGTGCCAGCCTTTAGGTGAAGCAGGTCAGAGCTTCGCTTTTAATGTTACAGAAGAGCGTAAACTCAGCAACAACACTGCGACTCCGTGGGCTGTGTCCAGGGAGCACAGTCGTGAAGGGGTTAAGTAGGTCTGACCCTGAGAGGGTCCCGTATGCAGGGCTGTGGGGAGACGGCGGGTCCTCGATGTCTTGGTGCCACCTGGCGGGCTGCCCCTGTGTCGTGGGCTTCCTTGGGTGACAGTCTAAGCAGTGCTGAGGGGAACCGTCACCCCGAGTGCCTGCATTAGGAGAAGAGAAATATCCAACGGCCTAGGCTTCCTCCTCAAGAAAGGGTTCTTTTGTTTTTGTTTTTTTTTTAAAGAGCAAAGAGAACCCAAAGAAAAGAATTATAAACAGAAAGAATAGAAAGCAATTAAATAGAAAAGAGAAATTTAATAGAGATGACTGATGAGGGGGACAAGCTGGTTATTTGAGAAGATCAATAAAATTGATAAACTTCAAACCAGATTGATCAGCAAGGGACAAAAACGCATATGTCCACGTGAAGACTCGTCCGTGAATGGCCACAGTAGCATTATTTGTAACAGCTAAAACTTGGACACAGCCCAGATGAGCAATTGGTGAACATACGAAAAAGAAGATTTTTAGTATCGGAGTCCATCACCATGTATGTGCCCGTCTAAGCCTTGCTTTTTGTTCTTAGTTGCTTTTAGTGTCTTTCGTCCTTAGTTACCACGTGTGACGTCACCACACAGTAGCCACACGTAGCTGATAACATGGCTGCTAAGTTTTCTGCTGGTGTTGAGTCCCTGAGTCCCGTCTGGCTCCTTGTGACCCGTGGACTGTAGCCCTGCAAGCATCTCTGTCCCTGGGACTGCCCAGGCAGGAATACTGAAGGGTTACCACTTTCTTCTCAGGGAATTTTTCCTGGAGTTCCCGATCTTTACCGGAGCCGGAAGCCTGGCTATTCGGTTACTGTGCTATAAAACTCCCGAGACGGTGGCAAAGAAATTGGGCTCCTAAAATCTTCTCCTGAAAATATCTAACTATCTGAAGGCATGTTCTGCCCATTTTTCCAGAGCACAAAGCACTTCATTCCTAGTTTCCACCTGGACTCCTCGCAGGGGGGCATTGAGGGCCAGAGGTCACAGCTGATAGTGACTGAATCCCTGTAGAGGTAGGTGGCCAGTGCCAGCCTTTAGGTGAAGCAGGTCAGAGCTTCGCTTTTAATGTTACAGAAGAGCGTAAACTCAGCAACAACACTGCGACTCCGTGGGCTGTGTCCAGGGAGCACAGTCGTGAAGGGGTTAAGTAGGTCTGACCCTGAGAGGGTCCCGTATGCAGGGCTGTGGGAGACGGCGGGTCCTCGATGTCTTGGTGCCACCTGGCGGGCTGCCCCTGTGTCGTGGGCTTCCTTGGGTGACAGTCTAAGCAGTGCTGAGGGGAACCGTCACCCCGAGTGCCTGCATTAGGAGAAGAGAAATATCCAACGGCCTAGGCTTCCTCCTCAAGAAAGGGTTCTTTTGTTTTTGTTTTTTTTTTAAAGAGCAAAGAGAACCCAAAGAAAAGAATTATAAACAGAAAGAATAGAAAGCAATTAAATAGAAAAGAGAAATTTAATAGAGATGACTGATGAGGGGGACAAGCTGGTTATTTGAGAAGATCAATAAAATTGATAAACTTCAAACCAGATTGATCAGCAAGGGACAAAAACGCATATGTCCACGTGAAGACTCGTCCGTGAATGGCCACAGTAGCATTATTTGTAACAGCTAAAACTTGGACACAGCCCAGATGAGCAATTGGTGAACATACGAAAAAGAAGATTTTTAGTATCGGAGTCCATCACCATGTATGTGCCCGTCTAAGCCTTGCTTTTTGTTCTTAGTTGCTTTTAGTGTCTTTCGTCCTTAGTTACCACGTGTGACGTCACCACACAGTAGCCACACGTAGCTGATAACATGGCTGCTAAGTTTTCTGCTGGTGTTGAGTCCCTGAGTCCCGTCTGGCTCCTTGTGACCCCGTGGACTGTAGCCCTGCAAGCATCTCTGTCCCTGGGACTGCCCAGGCAGGAATACTGAAGGGTTACCACTTTCTTCTCCAGGGAATTTTTCTGATCCTGGGATCAGACCCACATCTCCTGCAACGGCAAGCAGATTCTTTACCGCGGAGCCCCCGGGGAAGCCTGGCTATTCGGTTACTGTGCTATAAAACTCCTCTATGAAGCCAAACAACAAACACTGCTTATTGCTTACTGTGACAAAATGGAACCTTTACTTTACTGATGTGGACAGGCCTCCTCTTCTCTTTCTAAGAGGATTATTTTGAAATTGCAAGTCCCGGTGGATTGTCACAACAGGCATCATCATTATCTGAGTTGCTCCTTTCTATATCGTTAGTGGCGGCTCAGTGGTTAAAACAAAAAAATTGCACCGGCCAATGCAGGAGACGGGGGTTCCATCCCTGGGTCGGAAAGATCCCCTGAAGAAGGAAATGGCTACCCACTGCAGTATTCTCGCCGGGAGAATTCCACGGACAGAGGAGCCTGGCGGGCTGCCGACCGTGAGGTGGGAAAAGAGTCAGACACGACAGAGGCTGAATGACAGCAAAGCCACATTCCCGTGTGTTGAAGTGCCTTAACCGGACAAGCCTTAAGAAACAGGTGGATGTTAGGCCAACGTGTACGACAGCGCAGCGGGGACTGAAGAGCTCCAGAGTGAGACAGAGGTAAAGAGAAAATCGCTTCAGGAAAACCAGCTGAGGCTGCAGCATCTAACTGGCAGGAAATTAGCGGAAGGCAGGCTTGAGAAACAAAAGCCACGTTCCCCTCGAAAAGCTGTGAGCTGCGCGTGAGAAAAGCCACTAGGTGAACTACGGGATGATAAGGCAAGATAGGAAGATTTCAGTGAAAGGAGTTTTTGAAAACAATTTAAAAGCATTTATAAAAGCAGACCGTACATTATTTTTTGAAACTCTAGGAATACTTCATAATGCTCTGAAATATAAAGTTCAATTTTATTAAACATATGGGCAAGCTTGAAATTATTCAGAAAAAAACAGTCTGGCTCAAGTTTTCTGCTGGTGTTGAGTCCCTGAGTCCCGTCTGGCTCCTTGTGACCCCGTGGACTGTAGCCCTGCAAGCATCTCTGTCCCTGGGACTGCCCAGGCAGGAATACTGAAGGGTTACCACTTTCTTCTCCAGGGAATTTTTCTGATCCTGGGATCAGACCCACATCTCCTGCAACGGCAAGCAGATTCTTTACCGCGGAGCCCCCGGGGAAGCCTGGCTATTCGGTTACTGTGCTATAAAACTCCTCTATGAAGCCAAACAACAAACACTGCTTATTGCTTACTGTGACAAAATGGAACCTTTACTTTACTGATGTGGACAGGCCTCCTCTTCTCTTTCTAAGAGGATTATTTTGAAATTGCAAGTCCCGGTGGATTGTCACAACAGGCATCATCATTATCTGAGTTGCTCCTTTCTATATCGTTAGTGGCGGCTCAGTGGTTAAAACAAAAAAATTGCACCGGCCAATGCAGGAGACGGGGGTTCCATCCCTGGGTCGGAAAGATCCCCTGAAGAAGGAAATGGCTACCCACTGCAGTATTCTCGCCGGGAGAATTCCACGGACAGAGGAGCCTGGCGGGCTGCCGACCGTGAGGTGGGAAAAGAGTCAGACACGACAGAGGCTGAATGACAGCAAAGCCACATTCCCGTGTGTTGAAGTGCCTTAACCGGACAAGCCTTAAGAAACAGGTGGATGTTAGGCCAACGTGTACGACAGCGCAGCGGGGACTGAAGAGCTCCAGAGTGAGACAGAGGTAAAGAGAAAATCGCTTCAGGAAAACCAGCTGAGGCTGCAGCATCTAACTGGCAGGAAATTAGCGGAAGGCAGGCTTGAGAAACAAAAGCCACGTTCCCCTCGAAAAGCTGTGAGCTGCGCGTGAGAAAAGCCACTAGGTGAACTACGGGATGATAAGGCAAGATAGGAAGATTTCAGTGAAAGGAGTTTTTGAAAACAATTTAAAAGCATTTATAAAAGCAGACCGTACATTATTTTTTGAAACTCTAGGAATACTTCATAATGCTCTGAAATATAAAGTTCAATTTTATTAAACATATGGGCAAGCTTGAAATTATTCAGAATATTAAAATTAATCTGAAAATAATTAAAATTCAGAAAACCCTCAGGTGTGTGTCCAAGTTCAGGACAACATTAATATGGTATAAAAACTGCTGAGGAAATTTACAGTGACCAGGTGTGTGAAGTAATTGAGGGAAAGAGAAGTTCAGACCTTAATTAGCAAGAATTATGAATATCCTTGTTGGGTTGTTTTCTCTCAGGTTGACATATTTTTAAGCATATATACAGAGGAAATATTTTTTAAATCATGGAAAAGAAAACTTTACCTCTTCTGCACTTCTGCCGTCAGTGACTTAACAACCGGGGAGGGGGAGGCTTGGAGGGGCTGAGCTCCGCAGGGGAGGACCTGAGCCGGCTAAGCGCCCGTGAGTATCTTTGCCGAGAAGCTGTTTGTCCCCACGGTGATATTCGGGGACACAGGCAAGCTCTCGGGAGCCCTGTGTTGGGAGCGGGAGCAGAGAGTTACTGAAGGGGGGCCTCGGGACCCTCTCGTCCCTCTGATGGGTCTGGATCCCCGGTGGGGCGGGGCTGCCTGTGAGAGCGGGGGGCAGGGGTGGTCAGGGAAGTGGGGACCTGGGTTCAGCGCCAGCCCCCGATCACTGGCTGGGTCCTGGGGCCACAAGTCTCACCCCCTAGACTGACCCGGGGGTGACAGCGCAGGTGGGGGTGCTCAGGGAAGTCTGGGGGTTCAGGATCCCTCCGCCAGGACCCGGCCCAAGGTCCGGCACACAGCTGCGGCCGCGTCCCCGCCTCGGAGGGGCCGGGAGGGCTCCTCCTGCGGGGAGAGCTCAGAGGGCCCCGGCGGCCCCGGTGGGAAGGCCGGAGGCTCGGGCGAGAGGGCGGGGTCTGTGTGGACACAGGGCTCGCGTCTGCTCCCAGCCGAGACCCGGACTCCCCAGCAGGACCGGGCCAGCCAGTGCGGGTGGGCGCCCATCCCCGCAGGGCCGGAGCGTGCGCGCCGGCCTGGCATCCTCACACGACGGTGCGGTGCGGATCGGTCACGGCCGTGTTCCAGCTGGGAGGGTGGCCCGCGGCCCGCGGCTGGGCGGCTGCTTCGTCCTGAGGTCCTCGGGGGTGGGTCCTTGGAGGCGGACACGCGCCTCTTTGGGCCTGAGGAGCCTCCCCGGAGCCAGAGGCAAGGTGAGCGGCTGCTGGCGGCCGGCAGGGCATCTCACCCATGGCACTGGCACCCGATGCTTGGTACACGTCTCAGTCTGCACCTTGTTGTCAAAACTAGGGGGAGGGCTTCCCTGGTGGTCCAGTGGGTAAGGACACCGCCTTGCAGTGCAAGGGGCGCCAGTTCCATCCCTGGCCTGGGAAGATCCCAAGTGCCGCGGAGCGGGGGGACCGGTGTGTCCAACTACCGAGCCGGAGCTCTGGAGCGCGTGTGCCCAGAGCCGGTGCTCTGCAGTGGGAGGGGCTGCCGCGATGGGAGGACCACACAGGCCAACAAACAAAGGTAACTGAATGAAAGATCAATAGAAGTGGCCAAAAAAAAAAAAACGAGGGGGAGACCCAGAGCCCTGTGTGGGTTCATTGGATCCGGCGTATTGTCAAGCAGGGGTCATTTTCCC
This sequence comes from Tragulus kanchil, assembly GCA_022376925.1. Taxonomy (NCBI): domain Eukaryota; kingdom Metazoa; phylum Chordata; class Mammalia; order Artiodactyla; family Tragulidae; genus Tragulus; species Tragulus kanchil. The sequence continues at coordinate 1,574,232 of JAIOJX010000005.1, forward strand.
AGGGTTCCCGTGGACGGTCCTGGGGCCCCTACGAGGGTCGCCCGGGCTCCTGTGTCAGGAGACGTCAGACGTCAGCCTCGCCCAAGGGACACGGTTTGTATCCCGTTTGCCAGGTCCACACGCTAGCTCAGTAACCAACAGGTAAACAAAGTCCAAGTTTATTCCTCAGTATAATACACATACACGGCTGTTACACATCTTTAAAAGCAAAGAAGTACCGCTGAATGCAGCTATGTCAGAAATGGAAAATACAGAAGATTCGCGCATCACGGCTTCATGGCTCCGTGTTTATTCTGAACCTCGCTGGAAAACCTCATGCAGCAGCTCCCCGCGTCTGTCGGCTGGGGTACCCACGGGCCTCCACACATGTGCTGGAGCGCGGGACGCTCCTGTGCCTTCGCCCGGGGGGCAGCGGGGCGTTAGAGGCCTTCACGAGGTGAGGCTGCCCACAGCGCCCCCAGGAAGACCCCCTGGGCACAGCGCGCCCGGCTGAGTCGGAGCTGGGACGAGACGCACACCGGCCGAGCAAGGGGAGAAGCCGCGGACCTCGCCCCGTGCACAGATGTCCTCCTAGGCCGGGAAGTCATGACCAGGCAGGTGTGGCATCTCAGTCCTTAGGACAGAAAGCAACGCACCTTTTGCAAACGTGGTTTTCACCTCAAAGAGGCTCTGGGGGACATGCTGACACATTAGAAGATAGACGGTGACTCTAACTTAAGAGAAAGGGAAAGAAGTAGAACGTTTAAGAAGACGGAGCAAAAGCAAAGGCGGGCCTCGCGGCCGCTGAGAAAGAAGCACCTACGAGCAACAGCCGGGACTCAGGACGGAACCTCCGGGGCGGGAGCGGAGCTGAGACCCGCCCGGCCCTCACCGCGGCCCGCAGACCGTCTCCAAAGGGGCCCCCGATGGGCTGGCGTCAGACTGACCAGGCTCACGTCGGACCCTGGCCCTCCCACAGCCCAGAGGCTTAAGTCGGGTCGTGGGAACAGAAGGACTAAAGAAGGAATAAGCTGAGAGCCTTGCTGACTTCCCTCGAAGAACATCCATATTTGGTTCTAAAACAAGGACTCAAAGCCGCGGTAGCAACTTCTGTAAAGACGGTGAAGGCCTCCGCGCTCACACGCCTGAGGCCGCGTCACGCCAGCGCCTGCCTCACGGGACAAGCCGTCAGGGCCAGGTGCCTCTCTGAGAGAAGCAGGCAAAGCAACGTCGGGTCAGACAGAGCAGCGCCCGGCGCCGCGGTCCCACAGGTGAGAGTCACCCAGCCTCGGCCCGGTGAGCCCGGGGCAGAGTCCGTTCTAGGGGTTCTCACACCGTGAATGACGGGAGCCCTTCTCTCCCTGATTTTTAAACAGCAGCAGATTCTGGGTTCCCGCTGGCATCTTCTTTCTTGATGGTTTCTCTCTAGGCCGTGGACGTGCCCCATCGGCGCTTAATGTCCCCCATCTGCTGGAGGAACGGCGATGGCCTAAAGGAGGGGCAAGGCCGTCACACCCACCAGGGGGTGGGAGCACACCGCCTCTCAGGCCTCGTGACGTCGGGGGAAGAGTGGACACGGGGACCCAGTCCAGCCAGACTCTGCGTCTGGGTCCACACTCAACCTGGGGGGCCCGTGACCCGTCAGAGCTGCGTGCGGAGGCGGGGCAGCGCCGAGCAGGCGGCCAGGGCCGTCCCGCGTCACGCAGCTCTGGACGGCCCTCATCAGCTCTGCAGCGCGCGGTCTGCAGCCCCGGAGAGCCCCCGCCCCAGATACAGGGCCCGGCCCACCCAGCCTGAATCCAGCCGCACCGTCTGCGGAGAGCCGACCTCAGAGCAGCGTCTCCAAGGTCCGCGCCCGCTCAGGGTGGGGGCGGCGGCGGGTGACGCGGGGGGAGCCACTGCTTCCCGTGGCCTGAGCGGTGTCCCCTGCGGGCGGTGGGGCCTGGGAAAGCGACCCAGGCCGGGGCCAGGACACGCCCTCGCCGCGGGGCTTCAGGCCTCGCCCCGGTGTCCCGGTCAGCCTCTGAGCGGAGGCCAGCTCTCCGTGGGCCGAGTTCGGAGCCTGCACCAGCCTGTGTTTTCCAGACTCCACGAGCACCAGCAGCTAAAGACAGCGCGGTAACATGACCCTTCGGGCACAGGGCTTTGTGTGCGCGTGTGTGTTTTAAGGAAACTAAATTAAACATGAAGCGCAGTCATGGAACAGGAAGGGGAGAAGCCCGCCTTGGGGAGACGCACAGGCCCAAAGAAGAAAGAGACGCGTCGTAAGGCACGACCGACGGCTGCGGGGGGCCTCTGCCACCAGGACGGGCCGTAAACCGACGGCGGCCTGAACTAATCACACGCGTCCTCTGCCCTGCCTCCCCCGTCCCTGGAACACGGTGGGCACGCTCGAGGCGGGAGCAGAGACAGGGTGGCAAGGTCAGCCCACATCAGAACGCCCTTGCCCGTGCCGCTCCTGAGCCCATCTTGGTTGTTTCTGCACTATTGAGACAACGGGAGCCTGGAACGACTTAAGCTAAAAATAAAGACGTCATTATAACTGATCTCAACACAACAGGTATTTGGAAGTGGAAAATGTGAGAGAGGCGTGAGAAGCGAGCGGTGGCGTGGCGGCTGGGCACGTACCCACTCGGCCTCGTGGCAAAACACAGCCCGTCCCTGCAACAGGGCTCAGGTCCCCCGTTCAGGCTCTGGTGAAACGGCACACACTCAGGAACAAGGAGAAGCTTCCAGATGGAAATCAGGGGCCCGTCCCCAGCGCGAGCAGAGGTGCCCTGGCCTTCAGGCCGAGAGGCTCCCTGCGCGGGGCTGAGTCACAGGGCCGCGGCGGGGCGGGGTCGCTGTCCTCTCCAGCTGGGTCACCCGACTGGAAGCCCAGCCCCGGCCCCGGCGGGACCCACCGCGTCTCATTCCAGCCGCGCCTAACGAAGCCCTCGGGATGGCGGACGCCCTTCTCAAGGCGGTGATGGTACAGACCAGCCGCGCGCCGCCTCTCGGAGCCCGTGTCTCGTGCAGGTGAGGTGCCCTCGGACGACAGCAAGGTGCCCAGCCGCACCCCACGCCCCTCGCTTGGAAGTGGCCCAGCTGCTTGGAAGCCAGCTGCTCTTGGAGAAGATCGCAGAGCAGGTGGAGGACAGGACATCCGGCGCCTGGCCCTTATGTTCCAGAAAGCAAGTTACTTATCAGGTGGGCTCACCGATTTCAATCCAAATCAGAGTCATAAAGGCTGAGAAAGTAAGTGGTCAAGGGTGCACCAGACTCAGAACCTTTTCTGGCAGCATATTCGCCCTTCTGGAAGGCAATTCTCCCTCTAAACGCATCCAGCATGGTTTCTTTTAACATGTATATACATTCTTTTTCATGTTCTTTTCCATTATAATGAGCCGACTCATTGGAAAAGACCCTGATGCCGGGAAAAACTGACGGCAGGAGAAGAAGGCGGCAACAGAGGATGAGACGGTTGGATGGCATCGTCGACTCAATGGACGTGAGCTTGAGCAAACTCCAGGAGGTGGTGAAGGACAGAGAAGGCTGGCGTGCTGCCGTCCATGGGGTCTCAAGGAGTCGGACACGACTGAGCGGCTGAATAACAACAATACGTCCTTTTTCATATTCTTTTCCATTATGGTCTAAAATAGCCACACGCTCCAGTCCTCCTGCCTGGAGGACCCCGTGGCCGGAGGAGCCTGGCGGGCTACAGGCCTCGGAGTCTCGAAGAGTGGGTCCGAGGCTGAGCTCCCGCTCACACGCAGGCAGTGGCCGGCCCCAGGACACTGGGCGCACCCTGTGCTGAGCAGGAGGACCTTGCTGTTCATCAGTCCTGTGGATAACAGTTTGCCTTTGCCTCCAACGCATTTTAAAATCTCAGCTCAGTCTCCAGTTAGGGCCGCTCTAGTGATCCGAGATGTAGCAGAGAAACGCCCACTGGGCCCCAGCGACGAAGACGGAAAGGGTCAAGCTCAGGGCGGCGAGAAGCCGTCTTCGAGGGTGTATGCGGCCCCCGGGCATGGGGTGCGAGGAGCGCTGCAGCCCTGGGCGCCCCGCCCGAGCCTGGCAGAGGCGCTCAGAGTTCAGAGCAGCGGCTCCCCGCTCCCCGGGGACCCCGGTCTCTGTAGGGGTCAAGGCATCAGAATTGCTGATTTTTCCAAAAATCTTCTCAAGGCAGCAGCAGCCGCAGCAGTTTTCCTGCAAAGCCAACAAAATATGACTCTTGTTAATTCAGCAGGGCTTTTAAAATTGTAATTAGTTGGTTGTGCCCCTTAGGAAAACCACAGATGACTTTTTATAATGTATGTGTGTCTGTGAGAAAAAGAAAAAAAAAGGAAACCCTGGAAAGATCCCACTGCTTACCCGAGCTGGATGAGGTTTTTTGGTGTGTTTTTTTTAGTTTATGCAAGATATTTTGGTCCTGTTTGCAGAATCGAAGGACAAGGCCTCTTTGTTTCACCTGAGGCGCAGCCCGCTCCGCGGCCGCTGCCACCCCTGCGTCCCGCCAGCCCGACCGGCATCCAAGCGCGGCGGGGAAGGCGCGGGGGAGCCTCTGCATCTGCTCTGCAGCCACGTGCGGCCCACGTCACTGCTACAGACGCGAGGACACGGCCCGGCGTGCGTCCCGGGGCTGGCCACGGGGCAGCGGCAACGAGAGACAGACTGCCACCTGGTTTGTTTTTAGAGCGTTTCCTCAACCCATCAACACACCTCTGACAAATTGCAGGAGATTTCTGTCCTCAATTTGCATTGCAGATTATGCCTTATTCATAAGGTTCTTTCCACAGGAATCATCGCCAACCACCAGATTTTAAAAATCAATATGATCTCAAAATTGGTTTGACTCATGTTGCTCGCCCAAACTCCCAACTCCTCCTGGCAGGGAAGACTGTGAAGAATGACTCCGAGGCGGGGAGCTCCCGGGCCTCCCACACGCAGGCAGTGGCCGGCCCCAGGACACTGGGCGCACCCTGTGCTGAGCAGGAGGACCTTGCTGTTCATCAGTCCTGTGGATAACAGTTTGCCTTTGCCTCCAACGCATTTTAAAATCTCAGCTCAGTCTCCAGTTAGGGCCGCTCTAGTGATCCGAGATGTAGCAGAGAAACGCCCACTGGGCCCCAGCGACGAAGACGGAAAGGGTCAAGCTCAGGGCGGCGAGAAGCCGTCTTCGAGGGTGTATGCGGCCCCCGGGCATGGGGTGCGAGGAGCGCTGCAGCCCTGGGCGCCCCGCCCGAGCCTGGCAGAGGCGCTCAGAGTTCAGAGCAGCGGCTCCCCGCTCCCCGGGGACCCCGGTCTCTGTAGGGGTCAAGGCATCAGAATTGCTGATTTTTCCAAAAATCTTCTCAAGGCAGCAGCAGCCGCAGCAGTTTTCCTGCAAAGCCAACAAAATATGACTCTTGTTAATTCAGCAGGGCTTTTAAAATTGTAATTAGTTGGTTGTGCCCCTTAGGAAAACCACAGATGACTTTTTATAATGTATGTGTGTCTGTGAGAAAAAGAAAAAAAAAGGAAACCCTGGAAAGATCCCACTGCTTACCCGAGCTGGATGAGGTTTTTTGGTGTGTTTTTTTTAGTTTATGCAAGATATTTTGGTCCTGTTTGCAGAATCGAAGGACAAGGCCTCTTTGTTTCACCTGAGGCGCAGCCCGCTCCGCGGCCGCTGCCACCCCTGCGTCCCGCCAGCCCGACCGGCATCCAAGCGCGGCGGGGAAGGCGCGGGGGAGCCTCTGCATCTGCTCTGCAGCCACGTGCGGCCCACGTCACTGCTACAGACGCGAGGACACGGCCCGGCGTGCGTCCCGGGGCTGGCCACGGGGCAGCGGCAACGAGAGACAGACTGCCACCTGGTTTGTTTTTAGAGCGTTTCCTCAACCCATCAACACACCTCTGACAAATTGCAGGAGATTTCTGTCCTCAATTTGCATTGCAGATTATGCCTTATTCATAAGGTTCTTTTTCCACAGGAATCATCGCCAACCACCAGATTTTAAAAATCAATATGATCTCAAAATTGGTTTGACTCATGTTGCGTCTCGCCCAAACTCCCAACTCCTCCTGGCAGGGAAGACTGTGAAGAATGAGCTACGTTTTCAGTACAACATCCTTCTCAAAGAAGGCTGCCCCCAGCGTGAATGTCTTAAGCTTCCGGTGTAGTGTGAGAACGAAAAAAAAGTGAGAGTCCACCAGGAAGCACCTGCATCGCACGGACATGCGGTCGGAAGGACGGGGGTTTCTGCGGCCCCTCTGGGGTCGGGGGCGCCCAGGACGGGAGGCAGCCAGCCCAGCAGCCAGCACGAGGCGGACCAGGCCAGACTGGAGTGGTCTTGCTGAGCATCTCCAACAGAGATGTCGTATGGCCAGGGTGACCAGCTCAAAAGCCTTTGCCCTGAGGGATGGACACATACCACTGCTGTATTTAAAATGGGTGACCAGCAGGACCTACTGTATACACGTGGGACTCCGCTCAATGTCATGCAGGACTCAGGGGAGGAGGGATTCGGGTCTGTGAGGCTGAGCCCCTGTGCTGCTCACCTGAAACGTGCACTGTTCATCAGTTGCCCCAATACAAAGTGAAAAGTTTAAACTTTGGGGGAAAAAACTGCTTCATCCTGTCGTCTGCCTGCCCCGCGCGCAGCCCGGCAGCCACCACGTCCCCTCGCCTTGGGAGTGGACGTCCTCGGGAGGACTCCGCCACTGCCCCCCACTTTTCCCCGGCGTCTTCCCACCCGACCCTGGGAAGCGGCCTTCTCCCTGGGCCTCCCGGCGCCCCCTGAACTCACTCCCGCCAGCCGCCAGAGCCATCCCGAGGCCCACGGCGTGAAGGTGGTTTGTGGCAAGCCCTCGGGGTTTGCGGTCACTGGGGATAAAGCTGCCTCTGGGAAGGGCTGGAGGGAGAGAAGAACCAGCCCGGCCGCGGCCTGCAGAGCCCAGGGCTCACGTGCTGCCAGCCTCGGGCTCACGGCTCATGGCGAGGCGGGGCTGCCCGACGTCCCAGGTGGGGACACACAGAGCCCCCCTCACCACGGCTCAGACTCGAGACGGCCTCCTCCTGTTCCCAGCCCCACGCCCTCACTGCTTTGAACAAACAAGAATAGTCTTCATACACAGAAAGCAAAAGCTTGCTTTCCCACTGACTTCGCGTCGATTTCTAAATAAGCAACGGGGTCCCCAGCCAGCGAGCTCTGTGCCACAGGGCGGGTGCTCACCTGGCGCTGGTTCCTGACGTTTAGGACAATCTGCTGATGGATTTCCACCCAACCTTGCCCTTCCCCAGTCTCCGCCGGGAAACAGCAGAGCTCGCGCAAGCAGGGCCCTCTGGGCTCGGGGTCTCCCCGTGGAGGAAGCACCTCCCTTCTGCGCGCACGGTCAGGTGGCCTCGCTCCCCTCGCCCTTCCCCTGGGCTCGGTCACGCCTTCAGACCAACCTTCCAGGAGGGCGCCTTCCGTGCACTATTTGGTCCCCAGGTCCTGGGCGTCGGAGCAGCAATTCTTCCTCTTCTAGGAAAACCAAGAAGACATTTCGAGAAGGGTTGGAACGGACAAGGTCCGACCACGCATGCCCGAGGAGGCAGGGGCTCACACCGGGCAAGTCGTGCTCCTGCCGAGGCATCCCCGGAGCCTCACGACCTCCGCCTCCAGCTCAAGGGGCTCCCCACTCCCCAAAGTCCCCGTCATGCCACTCTTCATGCCCCGGGACACCTGACTTGGACATGTGTGCGTTCTGTCAAAACTCAGGTGGACACAGCACCGTCAGGACCGACGGACCCCGAGGAAGAGCCACGCGGACGCAGCTGCTCGCCAACGCCCGCAACCACCAGAGGCGAGCTAGGCGTCTGGGGAAAGGCTCCGGGGGACAGGGGCGGCCCCTCGGCGGGGGCTGAGGGCGCTGGCCTGGAGGAGGGCACCGGCAGGGGCCGCGGACACGCCCGGGTCTCGGGCCGACCGGGGCGCAGGGCTGGGGACCCGACCTGGGGACGCGTCGGGGTCGGGGTGCTCCTGGGGCATGAAGGGAGAGCCTGGGTGGTCTTTTGATCAGAGAATGACGCGATCAGAGCTGTAGGGAAGAGAGGGGGCACAGGCTGACTGTCAGCGGGGACGGCGTCTTGTTGGCTCGGTCTGGGGAAGCAGGGCGCGCGCTGAGGCCAGCCCCCAGGGGACGGGAGCAAAGGTGGAGGGTAACGAGCTGCGGAAGGAAGGAACCGGTCACACGTGTTTGGTTTCCCTGCCTCGAGCCCCGAAGCGCGGACTGGGCCTGCGCAGGTGCTGGCCGAGGGCTCCCGGCCGCACTCCGGGAGGTGCCGCTGCACCCCAGCTGCGGGCTGGGTCTGACAGAGTGGGTCCCGTGTGAGCAGTGGACACAGAGGGACGGCGGGACCTCGGCATCGCGAGCCTCACACAGAAGGTGGAGAACTTCAGGCTTCGGTGTCTGAGAGAGAATCCTCCTTACGTTCACGAAGCACAGTCATGCTCAGTGGGTGGGAAACCGGAAGTGCTCTTAATCACACAGCAGTGAAAAGGGACTAACAGAAGCTTACACAGAAAACTGTGAAAAAACCAGAATTTAGATTTAACTAGGGTAAGGGCTGAAGGTTCAACATAAAGTTGAATTCTGGTTCAACAGACCGTAGAAACATGATTCTCCCAGAAATGAATCTTCTGGAAAAAATTAGTCTCAATATTTCACTGAGAAATAAAATACACGAAGCTTGAGTGTTGTCTGCCAGTAACATCAAAGAGGTCCTACAGGGTGGTTCCGGAAATGCCACGGGTCCCCTTGGCCCGGCAGACGGCAGGGGGACCCTCGCCCAACGCCAGGGCCGGCTGCGGCCGTGGGACCCCAGGGGCATCGCCGACCCTGTCCTCGACGGCCCGTCCACACAGCGGGGACGCGACGGGCCTGGCTCGGGGCATCACCGGGGACCAGGTGAGCGCGCTCTCCCGAAGCGGGGGGCCGCGCTGGGCACAGTGTGCGCGGCTGTAACTTCCCGGTCGCTAGCTGGATGGATCCAATGGAATTTTGTTCTTGTTGTGTCATCCTCCACATTCCTGAAATATCTATTCACCTTAGCTACCAGCAGTTGGATAAAATAACCAAAAGGTGATTTTTGTTGTTGTTGCTATGTGGTTTAAAAAATATTTTTAAACACTTTTAAACTGTATCATGTCATTAATTACCTGCTGTGGTTTCCATATTGTCCACCACGTCAAAGGGTATTTGGACACCAATAAGCGCGGATAAAAATACATGGGTGGAAAACTGGCCCAGAATAGGTTGGTAACCCTAATAAGCAGTTCATGCCGTCTGGGGGAGGCGCCTACTAGAGAATCAGCCTATTTTTACTTGACATCGGTACCAATTATCAAGGAAAGGTATATTCAGACACAAATAAACCTACAACGGATGCCACATTTGGAAGTAGAGTTAATTTCAATAAAAACTGGATGTGGAAAAAGTGAATGCCTGGGCACAGTCATCCCAGGGTTTGGTCAGTGGAAAAGCTCCACTCCAGCCCAGAGGTGGGACGGTGGACAGAGGAGCAAAGAGGGAGGGAAGGGGGGCGCATCCAGCACGACTGGCGCCAGGACCCGACCGGGCCGACTGGGCGACCAGCCACTGATCACGCCAGGCCTGCATCCACAGCGAGCCTGACGGCCGAAATGGCCCGTGGCTTCCCTGTGCGCTGCCTCGCGGAGCACGCTCCATATTCAGGAAGGCTACTTGGATGTGTTGCTTATATAATCCACCATCATCTGGATGTGGACAGTCGGCAGGAGGCAAGGACAGTAACCAGGGGACAGGAGTCCTCGGCCTTGACCGCCATTGCGACGGTGGGGACTGCACAGCGTCCAGGAATCACGGGGGCGAATCACGGGCAGAACATGGAGATGAGTCACAGACGAGAAGAGGGGACTGGCGGAGGGAAGGGAGCAGAGAGAGGCGCTGGGGTCTGGCTGGGGCCATCCAGGGGGTGCCGTCCGGGAGGCGGCGTGGACGGGCGCGGCGGGGAGAGGAGGCCATCCAGGGGAGTGTCGGGCCAGGAGCTTTGGGGAGAAACCCGTGCTGGAGCGACAGGTGAGGAGCTGAGGTAGAAGCGGCAGTCAGGAAGGCGGGAGGGGACCAGGAGTGTACGGACGAAGTGACCCCGCGGTGCAGCCTGATCACTCTCTGCGTACCCCCACGCGTCTCCACGCACACTTCGGTTAGGCGCCTCCTCCACAAGCACGCCTCTTGACCGAGCTGAATCTCACCGTCCTTCCGGTGCTCAGAGCGGACTAAACCAGGCAAGCACAGAAGTTAGAATGCTGAGCTCTGGGTAGACTTATCCTGAATGTGGATTAATGTGTGTTCTCCCAAACTTCATGCGCTCCTACACCCTAGGCGAAATGCGAGTGCGGGGCGGTCACAGCAGCAGGATCCGCTTGGTGCTGGACACCGTAACTACGTAACAAACACAATACATAGTTCTGCTTAAAGTGACTCTCTAGTAAACAATGTAGCCAGCATTCTGTACACGCGGATGACTCAATGGAAGCATGTTAAGCACGGCAGCGCGGGCACAGGGTCAGAGGCCGTGCGAGGCGAGCCAGAAGGGACTTCACGCGCGGCTGAGCTGCCGCGGGCGTCCGTCCGCAGACGGTTGGAGCCGGGCGGGAAGAGCAGGGACGGCAGCCGCGGTTACCTGCGCGCCGAGCCTGGCGTGGAGCTTGGGGTCCGACAGCCACGGGTGCTTGAGAGCCTCGCCCGCACTTATTCTCCAGCTGAAGGGAAAGGCAGGGGTCACTGGGGCCGCGGCAGAGGAGGCCCGTGGCTTCCTGTGCGCTGCCTCGAGCACCCTTGGAGTCGATGTTGCTTATTTCATCCACCATCATCTGGATGTGGACAGTCGGCAGGAGGCAAGGACAGTAACCAGGGGACAGGAGTCCTCGGCCTTGACCGCCATTGCGACGGTGGGGACTGCACAGCGTCCAGGAATCACGGGGGCGAATCACGGGCAGAACATGGAGATGAGTCACAGACGAGAAGAGGGGACTGGCGGAGGGAAGGGAGCAGAGAGAGGCGCTGGGGTCTGGCTGGGGCCATCCAGGGGGTGCCGTCCGGGAGGCGGCGTGGACGGGCGCGGCGGGGAGAGGAGGCCATCCAGGGGAGTGTCGGGCCAGGAGCTTTGGGGAGAAACCCGTGCTGGAGCGACAGGTGAGGAGCTGAGGTGGAAGCGGCAGTCAGGAAGGCGGGAGGGGACCAGGAGTGTACGGACGAAGTGACCCCGCGGTGCAGCCTGATCACTCTCTGCGTACCCCCACGCGTCTCCACGCACACTTCGGTTAGGCGCCTCCTCCACAAGCACGCCTCTTGACCGAGCTGAATCTCACCGTCCTTCCGGTGCTCAGAGCGGACTAAACCAGGCAAGCACAGAAGTTAGAATGCTGAGCTCTGGGTAGACTTATCCTGAATGTGGATTAATGTGTGTTCTCCCAAACTTCATGCGCTCCTACACCCTAGGCGAAATGCGAGTGCGGGGCGGTCACAGCAGCAGGATCCGCTTGGTGCTGGACACCGTAACTACGTAACAAACACAATACATAGTTCTGCTTAAAGTGACTCTCTAGTAAACAATGTAGCCAGCATTCTGTACACGCGGATGACTCAATGGAAGCATGTTAAGCACGGCAGCGCGGGCACAGGGTCAGAGGCCGTGCGAGGCGAGCCAGAAGGGACTTCACGCGCGGCTGAGCTGCCGCGGGCGTCCGTCCGCAGACGGTTGGAGCCGGGCGGGAAGAGCAGGGACGGCAGCCGCGGTTACCTGCGCGCCGAGCCTGGCGTGGAGCTTGGGGTCCGACAGCCACGGGTGCTTGAGAGCCTCGCCCGCACTTATTCTCCAGCTGAAGGGAAAGGCAGGGGTCACTGGGGCCGCGGCAGAGGAGGCCTCGGCTCTCCGCCGCCGCTGGGAGACCAGGCGGCCGCCCGTCAAGCAGCCGGGCCAGCCTGTCTTCTGTGGAATTAGCATCCGGAACAAGCTACCATCCCGTCAAGGCGGGGTCACAATATTGATAAGACAAGCAAGAGGAACAATTCAGAAATCTTGCTGCTAACGGAACGGCTTCCTTCCGTTAGAAGCAACCCTTCTTGAGGCGATGTCTCAGCTTCCCAGCCCGGACCCTGAACCTGCGTCTCCTGCCTGGCGGGCCAGTCCTTTACCACTGAGCCACCAGGGAAGCCTGAGGTTTGAATAAATGTTCACCACGCTGTATTTAAGCCTTTTCTTAAAAAATACTTGTCTCTTCTATTAGATCATGAGTTACCTGAAAGCAGGGACTGGGCTTTATACATCTGTCCTCAAAGCCCAGGGTACCTTTCCTGGCCGACAGAGGCGGGGACGGGCCGAGGCTGCACCCGACCAGGGCTCCTGCTGTGCCCTGACCCCACCCCTGAACCTCCTGTCCGCTGGGTCACGGCTGTATCACTTAAAACCCACCCAGATCATCAAACAAAACAGCAAGTATTATTGCCCGTGAAAATCTTAAATACTGTCATTATGTATTTCATTATTTTTCTGTTTTGGGGTTTTTGGTTTTTCTTTGTCTTTTTAAAACATTTTTCTTTTTAGAATTATTTTTATTTCATTTTACTTTCTTTTTTCTTTTTTAGCGGAGTTGTCTTTTTAAAATGTTTTGTTACTTTCTATCATGATATATTTTAGACAATCATCTGAAAAGTATGCTTGACAGATAATCACAGTGCCCCACCCCGTCCATGAGTCTAAACTGCAGGCCCCGACATTTCAGCATCGACTGCTCCTCATCCTCTGAATTGTGAATTATTAGCAGGACAGAACACAGGCCAGGCCCACGTACCCGTTCAGCACACAGCCTCGTGGGGACTCTGGGTTCTGCCACCTAACGGGCCCTGCGGTCCTGGAGTCCCATCACGGACTGTCACAGACAGCCCCCACCCCCAGGGCTGGGGGGAGGGAGAGCGGCCATGTCTGCAGGGCCGCGGGCACGTCTGGCCCGCCCCAGGCTGTGCGATGGGAGGACCGTCAAGGGCGTGGCTACCTGGAGCCCCACGGGCCTCGTGACATGCAGAGTCGGGGGCTGACCGGCCTCAAGCCCTTCATCATGAGGGCGAGGCCACTGAGGCCAGCCAGAGAGCCCAGCGGCCAGAGCCTGAGGTGAGCGTCAGAGTCGGGGCTGTGCAGCCCGCTTCCAGCCCTGGGGCCGCAGCAGCCCGCCCTCGGCAGCCTGGGTCCATTCTGTCCACAGCCCTGCAGGGGCCTCAGAGGTGCCACCGCAGGGGCTGGTGGCGAGGCTCCAACTCGCGTCCTCACAGCCCCGGTGGCCCTGCCTCTGCGCTCCCTGCCTCCACCCGAGCCCAGAGGGGACACGGCCACGTCTTCTCCGCTGGCGGCTGGTTCTCTAGCCTGTGGTCACGGGAGCCCCGAGGGGGCGGGTCACCTCTTCTCCTTGATGAGGAGCTTGGAGATGAACTCCCGGGCCTCCTCGGAGACACCCCGGAACCTCCTGTCCGCTGGGTCACGGCTGTATCACTTAAAACCCACCCAGATCATCAAACAAAACAGCAAGTATTATTGCCCGTGAAAATCTTAAATACTGTCATTATGTATTTCATTATTTTTCTGTTTTGGGGTTTTTGGTTTTTCTTTGTCTTTTTAAAACATTTTTCTTTTTAGAATTATTTTTATTTCATTTTACTTTCTTTTTTCTTTTTTAGCGGAGTTGTCTTTTTAAAATGTTTTGTTACTTTCTATCATGATATATTTTAGACAATCATCTGAAAAGTATGCTTGACAGATAATCACAGTGCCCCACCCCGTCCATGAGTCTAAACTGCAGGCCCCGACATTTCAGCATCGACTGCTCCTCATCCTCTGAATTGTGAATTATTAGCAGGACAGAACACAGGCCAGGCCCACGTACCCGTTCAGCACACAGCCTCGTGGGGACTCTGGGTTCTGCCACCTAACGGGCCCTGCGGTCCTGGAGTCCCATCACGGACTGTCACAGACAGCCCCCACCCCCAGGGCTGGGGGGAGGGAGAGCGGCCATGTCTGCAGGGCCGCGGGCACGTCTGGCCCGCCCCAGGCTGTGCGATGGGAGGACCGTCAAGGGCGTGGCTACCTGGAGCCCCACGGGCCTCGTGACATGCAGAGTCGGGGGCTGACCGGCCTCAAGCCCTTCATCATGAGGGCGAGGCCACTGAGGCCAGCCAGAGAGCCCAGCGGCCAGAGCCTGAGGTGAGCGTCAGAGTCGGGGCTGTGCAGCCCGCTTCCAGCCCTGGGGCCGCAGCAGCCCGCCCTCGGCAGCCTGGGTCCATTCTGTCCACAGCCCTGCAGGGGCCTCAGAGGTGCCACCGCAGGGGCTGGTGGCGAGGCTCCAACTCGCGTCCTCACAGCCCCGGTGGCCCTGCCTCTCTGCGCTCCCTGCCTCCACCCGAGCCCAGAGGGGACACGGCCACGTCTTCTCCGCTGGCGGCTGGTTCTCTAGCCTGTGGTCACGGGAGCCCCGAGGGGGCGGGTCACCTCTTCTCCTTGATGAGGAGCTTGGAGATGAACTCCCGGGCCTCCTCGGAGACACCCCGGAACTCTTCGTCCTCCAGGTCCCACCGGCAGGCCAGGATGTTGTTCAGGGTCTCGGCGTCGTCATCACCCAGGAAGGGGGACAGGCCGCTGAGTCTGCAAAAGCAGTGTCCACGGTGAGGCCTCTGGACACAGCCTCAGGGCCTGCACAGACGGGTGCCGTCTCGGTTCTGTCACTTGGAACAGAAAGAAGGCCAACACCCAAGAATCAAGCATAACTTTACAGCGTGTTTGCACCATCAAGAAAAGGCTCCATCTCCCAGGCCAAGTCCTGAGAGAACAGCAGTCGTGACGAAGGCTCAGCTGCCTGCAAACCTGAAGGTCCAAGAAGGGCACAGGCGCCTTGGTGACGCAGGTTACAGCGGAGCGCCGGCCCGCCCTCGGAGGACAAACGCCAGGAAAGTCTTCTCTGAAGAGCGAGGCTGCTTGGTCACGTAGGGGATCAGGACACAAGTTAGAGGCTTGCTTTTGGGGGGGCTTTTTTTTTTTGCCTTTAAGTCATCCTTTGTTTTCATCCATCTTAATTCTTTGGCCTGTGTGGGCCTCCCATTGCAGTGGCCTCTCTCATTGCAGAGCACCAGCCCTGGGCGCATGCACTCCAGAGTGCTGGCTCATAAATGGACACACTGGCCCAGCCACTCCGTGGCACATGGGATCCTCCCAGGCCAGGGATCGAACCGGTGCCCATTGCACTGCAAGGCGGACTCTTTACCCACTGGACCACCAGGGAAGCCCTGAGGGCTTGTTTTTCTTAGTTATTTTGCGGGCACAGGGTGGTGGTATTGTTTCAAATGATGCACAAGGAACAAATTTACTCCTTTACCCGAAGGAGGCAACAGAACACGGGAGTGTTCAAGTATGGGGCAGAATTACCTATCTTTGAAAGACCTAACTTAGGGCTCTATTCAAAATAGCAAATGGAGTATGTACGATTGAGAACGAGGGTGGGCAGGGCTGGCTCAGCTTACAGCATGTAGGTGATGACGCCCACGCTCCACATGTCGGTGGGGAAGGAGACAAAATCGTAGTTCACAACTTCAGGGGCGAGGAACTCAGGAGTTCCGAAGTTCACTTTCAGCTTCTCTCTGGGTTTGTACCTGAAATTTAGGAGACAATGCAGAGGAATGGAGAGGGCCAGTCAAAAATACTCAGGGAGATAGAAAGGATGCTGTCTACAAGCCAGAGAACTGCAGCCACGTGGCACGTTTAACGTAAATAGATTTTAAAGGAAATCACACCCTAAAGAGACAGATGAAGCTTCTCACTAGAGAGCCTTAATCGTCGGAAATGGTTGTGAGGAAGGCCACTCGGAGTAATTCAGCATCTGAATTATGAAACCAGGCAGACTATGACCTGTCGATGGCTTCAACAAGCCTGTTTTAACAAATAGAGAAGATGCACTAATTCACGAATGTTTAATATTCTAACACACTGAGGCCCGTGTAAATTCTTTGTTCCCTTAAGAAGCTCATCTGCGCCTGAACGCCTGGCAATCCTCCTCACAGGATTACTTTTTTAAAGTAAATGTTCTCTTTACAGATGAACCAAATATAAAAGACAAAGACAAACTCTTACAAATTCTGAATTAATGTCTTCAAATTAAATAACTGTGCTGCATTAAGTTTTTGTACGCCACATTTTACTTGTGTGCACTATAGAAACTCCTACACATTCAAACTCTGAAGCCAGCAAAGTAAAACCGAAACCTGATTTTGGTTAATTCTAAACAGGGATACGAAACCAAGGGGTATATCAGATTTATCTTTGCAAAGAAAGATCACCCATCTTGCTCCCCAGTTCAGTTCATACACCTAAGTCTAAATTGACATACCTTCTGGCCAATCCAAAGTCAATAATTTTTATTTGTTTAGTGTCCCGATTCACACACAGGATGTTCTCAGGCTGCCGGGAGAAAGAGACACATTAGCAATGAAAACAACCATCCTTCACTCAAATTGTCCTTGAACCACAACTAAAAATACAGCGATGCTCAGGAAAAACATATCAGGCCTTTCACTTTGGGGCTGGCTTGTCTATGTGGGTATTTTCTCCTTTAATTATGTGGTGGATGAGGTTGTGGGTCCCCTGCCAAGCTTGCATGACCCTGCCCATCCCTCCCCCACGGGCTCTGCCATTGACGACCGTGAGTGAGTTCAGGCCGAGGCCTCCTGCCTCAGGACTTTCCAAATGGACTGGCGGAGGCCGTCTCAGGCTTGACATCCAACCCCCTAAAATTATTAAGTATGAATTTCCCCTTCTTGGAGGAATACTTCTCCCAGGGATTTATGAGTTCCAGGAGAAATGGCCTGATTCATTCCGCCAGCCCCACTGAACGCGCACTCTAACGCGAACAGCCCTGACCTCCAGGTTTTCCCTGGACACTCAGTCTATGGGAAAGTCATATGCAGAAGGAGGACTCCCCCACCCCCATTCATTCTTCATTCTTGGCAGCTCCAGAGTTTTGCTGAGTTTGGTCACAGTGCCTAAAAGCCTTGACGAAGCGTTCCCTTGGAGTTTGCCTCCAGAAAGACTTTGCCGTGCCAACCAGACCGCCTCGGGGTGCAGAGGAGAGAGGCAGGCCTCGCTCAGCTCCGTGTTACAGGACGTCTGACAAGTGCGCCTGCCCTTGCTAGGACAGAAACACTGAGGGGTGGGGAAGATAAGGGATCGGACTTAAAGTCAAGGTCATCCATAAAAGAGAAGTAAAGGTTTCAAAGAGCTGCCTGAACTCTCAAGCTCTAACGAACCCCAAGTCTTCCCTAAGTGCTGGAGGGGGCACTAGCCAAATTGCCACGTCCCCAGGATTCCATACCCCACCCTCCAGGTGGGGTCAGGACTGCCTCCCACCCAGCCAGTCTAGGTAGAGGAGAGGTTAGAATGATCCCAGAAATGCAGCAGCGCTTTATGAAACGACCTGCTATCTGCTTGGTGGTGGCGGTTTAGTTGCTCACTTGTGACCTCATGGGCTGTGGCCCGCCCGGTTCCTCTGTCCATGGGATTTCCCAGGCAAGAATCCTGGAGTGGGTTGCCATTTCTTTCTCCAGAAGTGTCTGCCTGTCAACATTCAAGTGTCTATTTGGTTGGGCATACTGTCTTTGGAAGCTTTTTTCCTAAATATCTCTAAAACAGATGTCTACAAGCAAAGGCAATTTATAAAGAAGTGGGTGCTACACAAAAGATTTGGCCTCATGCTTAAATAACTGACTGATTATGTATCAAGCTATCCAGTTGCCAAAAAGCACCATGACATTAGAGAAAAAAAAAAAAACTGTAGCATATAAAGAAACAGCTCTGAGCGCACTTCAGAAAGTTAATTTTTATCAGATGATGAAATTAAAGCATGGTCATTGAATGAGATTTACAAAACACAAGAATTACAGAAAGGAGACCATTTCAGGTCACCTGTAGTCTCCCTTACAGAGAGACAAACCTCCGGTATTTTTGCCCCTCTCCTTCCAAGGAGCCTTCCAGAAGGACGCCTGCTCCTTAATGACGCATCCAGCTGTCGCCTTTGCTACATCTTTACCTAAAATTGCCCATTGCAAGTCCTCAGTCAACATTATGGAGCCCCATATGGAGCTGCGTGACTGACGATGGGTCAGGTCCTCGCTTTGGCTGCCAATCAAACCCCTTTAGGGATATTTGTGGACTATCTACACTCCATGAAAATGCTCTGTGAAAGTGCACATTATCAGCCCGGTTCACAGCCACGGGCTCTGCTAATGACTTTTAACTCTGGCTCTGTCATCCTATCGACCACTGCCTCCCGCCTGCGCATGCAGAGGCCAGCACATAAATCAGGACAGCGAGGGGAGCCGAGCCACAGGAACGGGGACCGTGGAAACCCCTTTAAGGAAGTGGAATTTATTTAGCTCTGTAGTCCCTGATGACTTGCAGCAGACAGTGTGTTCTACAGAGCATACACTTTACCTCACCGTCACACTGTGCAAGCAGGGAAATGAGAAAATGACGGAGCCACACAAGAAGACGCGCTTTAGGATGTTAGGGCTGCTCTGGAGTTCCTGGGCCTCATAGATCGCTGGCCGTAACCATGCACAGTCCAATTACAGGGGCTTCATGATGGGAGAGAGTGCGAAGGCGAAGGGTCATTAGACGAGAGGAGAAAGAAGGCGGGCTCCTCGCCGCTCACAGCAGGCTTGCCTGCTCCTGAGGTGCCCGGCGCCAGCTCACAGCCGATTTGGAAGCTTTTTCCTAAATATCTCTAAAACAGATGTCTACAAGCAAAGGCAATTTATAAAGAAGTGGGTGCTACACAAAAGATTTGGCCTCATGCTTAAATAACTGACTGATTATGTATCAAGCTATCCAGTTGCCAAAAAGCACCATGACATTAGAGAAAAAAAAAAAAACTGTAGCATATAAAGAAACAGCTCTGAGCGCACTTCAGAAAGTTAATTTTTATCAGATGATGAAATTAAAGCATGGTCATTGAATGAGATTTACAAAACACAAGAATTACAGAAAGGAGACCATTTCAGGTCACCTGTAGTCTCCCTTACAGAGAGACAAACCTCCGGTATTTTTGCCCCTCTCCTTCCAAGGAGCCTTCCAGAAGGACGCCTGCTCCTTAATGACGCATCCAGCTGTCGCCTTTGCTACATCTTTACCTAAAATTGCCCATTGCAAGTCCTCAGTCAACATTATGGAGCCCCATATGGAGCTGCGTGACTGACGATGGGTCAGGTCCTCGCTTTGGCTGCCAATCAAACCCCTTTAGGGATATTTGTGGACTATCTACACTCCATGAAAATGCTCTGTGAAAGTGCACATTATCAGCCCGGTTCACAGCCACGGGCTCTGCTAATGACTTTTAACTCTGGCTCTGTCATCCTATCGACCACTGCCTCCCGCCTGCGCATGCAGAGGCCAGCACATAAATCAGGACAGCGAGGGGAGCCGAGCCACAGGAACGGGGACCGTGGAAACCCCTTTAAGGAAGTGGAATTTATTTAGCTCTGTAGTCCCTGATGACTTGCAGCAGACAGTGTGTTCTACAGAGCATACACTTTACCTCACCGTCACACTGTGCAAGCAGGGAAATGAGAAAATGACGGAGCCACACAAGAAGACGCGCTTTAGGATGTTAGGGCTGCTCTGGAGTTCCTGGGCCTCATAGATCGCTGGCCGTAACCATGCACAGTCCAATTACAGGGGCTTCATGATGGGAGAGAGTGCGAAGGCGAAGGGTCATTAGACGAGAGGAGAAAGAAGGCGGGCTCCTCGCCGCTCACAGCAGGCTTGCCTGCTCCTGAGGTGGAGGCCAGCCCCGACCACCAGGCCCCGGCCCCCCGGCCGCCTGGCTCCTCCCCGGGCCGTCCCGGATCCCATTCTTCCACGTGTCTCCTCCGGGCTCTAGCATGCTCATGGGAAACGAATCCCTGACGTCCAGAGCCTCCTGGAGGATTTTAGAGGACTGCTGGGAGCTTTTGGAGAGCAGGAACATTGGGCCACAACCAGGGAACTCTGAGTTAGCCACAAATGCTTCCCACCTCCTCGGCCTGACAGTGAGAGGATGCAGTCAGGATGCAACGAGGCTGGTCGAGGCGGAGGTGGTGGAGGTGGTGATGATGGTGATGGTGATGGTGTAGGTGTTGATGGTGGAGGTGGTAGAGGTGGTGATGACGGTGATGGTGATGGTGGAGGTGTTGATGGTGGAGGTGGTGATGATGGTGATGGTGATGTGTAGGTGTTGATGGTGGAGGTGGTGGAGGTGGTGATGATGGTGATGGTGATGGTGTAGGTGTTGATGGTGGAGGTGGTAGAGGTGGTGATGACGGTGATGGTGATGGTGTAGGTGTTGTTGGTGGAGGTGGTGGAGGTGGTGATGGCGGTGATGGTGATGGTGTAGGTGTTGATGGTGGAGGTGGTGGAGGTGGTGATGGCGGTGATGGTGATGGTGTAGGTGTTGATGGTGGAGGTGGTGGAGGTGGTGATGGCGGTGATGGTGATGGTGTAGGTGTTGATGGTGGAGGTGGTGGAGGTGGTGATGGCGGTGATGGTGATGGTGTAGGTGTTGTTGGTGGAGGTGGTGGAGGTGGTGATGGTGGAGGTGGTGGTCCACACCATCTCCCGTATAAATTCCTTTAATGCAAGTAATTTACAAGCTTCCAAACAACAGACTCTAAAGATGGAGACGTGTGTGTCCTGGGGGTAGGGGCAGAGGTTGAGAATAGGGAGATGATGCTAAGAGTCCAGATTTATAAAATTCCTGAATCGCACCCAGTGACAGGCTCTGTCTCTGGGGCGGGTGTCACACTGTGCAGGGCTTTTCGCTCGACCGGCTAAACCCAAGCACAGTCCAATTACAGGGGCTTCATGATGGGAGAGAGTGCGAAGGCGAAGGGTCATTAGACGAGAGGAGGAAGAAGGCGGGCTCCTCCCCTCACAGCAGGCTTGCCTGCTCCTGAGGTGGAGGCCAGCCCCGACCACCAGGCCCCGGCCCCCCGGCCGCCTGGCTCCTCCCCGGGCCGTCCCGGATCCCATTCTTCCACGTGTCTCCTCCGGGCTCTAGCATGCTCATGGGAAACGAATCCCTGACGTCCAGAGCCTCCTGGAGGATTTTAGAGGACTGCTGGGAGCTTTTGGAGAGCAGGAACATTGGGCCACAACCAGGGAACTCTGAGTTAGCCACAAATGCTTCCCACCTCCTCGGCCTGACAGTGAGAGGATGCAGTCAGGATGCAACGAGGCTGGTCGAGGCGGAGGTGGTGGAGGTGGTGATGATGGTGATGGTGATGGTGTAGGTGTTGATGGTGGAGGTGGTAGAGGTGGTGATGACGGTGATGGTGATGGTGGAGGTGTTGATGGTGGAGGTGGTGATGATGGTGATGGTGATGTGTAGGTGTTGATGGTGGAGGTGGTGGAGGTGGTGATGATGGTGATGGTGATGGTGTAGGTGTTGATGGTGGAGGTGGTAGAGGTGGTGATGACGGTGATGGTGATGGTGTAGGTGTTGTTGGTGGAGGTGGTGGAGGTGGTGATGACGGTGATGGTGATGGTGTAGGTGTTGATGGTGGAGGTGGTGGAGGTGGTGATGGCGGTGATGGTGATGGTGTAGGTGTTGATGGTGGAGGTGGTGGAGGTGGTGATGGCGGTGATGGTGATGGTGTAGGTGTTGATGGTGGAGGTGGTGGAGGTGGTGATGGCGGTGATGGTGATGGTGTAGGTGTTGTTGGTGGAGGTGGTGGAGGTGGTGATGGTGGAGGTGGTGGTCCACACCATCTCCCGTATAAATTCCTTTAATGCAAGTAATTTACAAGCTTCCAAACAACAGACTCTAAAGATGGAGACGTGTGTGTCCTGGGGGTAGGGGCAGAGGTTGAGAATAGGGAGATGATGCTAAGAGTCCAGATTTATAAAATTCCTGAATACGCACCCAGTGACAGGCTCTGTCTCTGGGGCGGGTGTGCAGTACCCACCAGGGCCGGCCGATCCCCCTGGCGAGTGTCTGCATTTCGCACGAGAGCGCCCACCCTACCTTCAGGTCCAAGTGCAGGATGTACATCTGGTGCATGTGCCGAATGCCCTCGCAGATCTGCCTGATGAACAGGACGGTGTCGAGCTCACTCAGCTGGCAGCTGTCGTCGATGATGCGGTCGAAGAGCTCCCCTCCGCCCACGCTGCCGGGAGAGAGGGGGTCCTCAGCCACCGCCCCGACAAGCCCGTGCCTCCTGCCCCTGAGCGCCCCGAGCCTTCCCCCAGACGTGTGTGCAGCTGTCTCTGCCTTCTCGGGGACGCGCGTCCAGCGTCGGCGGCCCTCCGGGGAGCCACGGTCGCCTGCACGGCTGGGAGGACTCAGAGCCCCTCCCACTCAGGGGCCGCGGCTCCAGGGTGGAGCCACTTCTGCCATTTCCTACCGAGTCTGGAGGAAGAACGGACTCGAGGAAGGCCGGGAGGGAGAGGATGCCAAGCTCCTCGGGAAGGTCAGGCTCATTTCCGTGATAACCACGTGCTTGTCTGGAGCTGATGCTGATGTTTTATTGTCCGAAATTCCTATCGCACGGTGACCGACAAAAGCCAGCGTGGGGGCTGGGGGAGGGGAGGGGAGGGGAATCACAAACACCCAGTGTCCATTAGGACGACTCACCTTCTACCTGAACACTGAAGCTTTTATAAAGGTGATTTTATTTTTGGTAACTTCTAAAGATTTTTTTGATGTGGGCCATTTTTAACGTCTTTAATGAATCTGTTATGGTATTGCTTCTGTCTGAGGTTGTTTTTGGTTTTGGCTGTGAAGCATGGGGAATCTGAGCTCTCTGACCAGAGGTCGACCCTGCACCCCTGCCCTGGAGGGCAACATCTTAACCCCTGGACCACTAGGGAAAGCTCTGGAAAGGTGATCTTAAACAGAAGCTTCTGAACTCTCCTTATGAGAGCTCATTTTTTCTTTCAATTGGGAAACAACAGACTCTAAAGATGGAGACGTGTGTGTCCTGGGGGTAGGGGCAGAGGTTGAGAATAGGGAGATGATGCTAAGAGTCCAGATTTATAAAATTCCTGAATACGCACCCAGTGACAGGCTCTGTCTCTGGGGCGGGTGTGCAGTACCCACCAGGGCCGGCCGATCCCCCTGGCGAGTGTCTGCATTTCGCACGAGAGCGCCCACCCTACCTTCAGGTCCAAGTGCAGGATGTACATCTGGTGCATGTGCCGAATGCCCTCGCAGATCTGCCTGATGAACAGGACGGTGTCGAGCTCACTCAGCTGGCAGCTGTCGTCGATGATGCGGTCGAAGAGCTCCCCTCCGCCCACGCTGCCGGGAGAGAGGGGGTCCTCAGCCACCGCCCCGACAAGCCCGTGCCTCCTGCCCCTGAGCGCCCCGAGCCTTCCCCCAGACGTGTGTGCAGCTGTCTCTGCCTTCTCGGGGACGCGCGTCCAGCGTCGGCGGCCCTCCGGGGAGCCACGGTCGCCTGCACGGCTGGGAGGACTCAGAGCCCCTCCCACTCAGGGGCCGCGGCTCCAGGGTGGAGCCACTTCTGCCATTTCCTACCGAGTCTGGAGGAAGAACGGACTCGAGGAAGGCCGGGAGGGAGAGGATGCCAAGCTCCTCGGGAAGGTCAGGCTCATTTCCGTGATAACCACGTGCTTGTCTGGAGCTGATGCTGATGTTTTATTGTCCGAAATTCCTATCGCACGGTGACCGACAAAAGCCAGCGTGGGGGCTGGGGGAGGGGAGGGGAGGGGAATCACAAACACCCAGTGTCCATTAGGACGACTCACCTTCTACCTGAACACTGAAGCTTTTATAAAGGTGATTTTATTTTTGGTAACTTCTAAAGATTTTTTTGATGTGGGCCATTTTTAACGTCTTTAATGAATCTGTTATGGTATTGCTTCTGTCTGAGGTTGTTTTTGGTTTTGGCTGTGAAGCATGGGGAATCTGAGCTCTCTGACCAGAGGTCGACCCTGCACCCCTGCCCTGGAGGGCAACATCTTAACCCCTGGACCACTAGGGAAAGCTCTGGAAAGGTGATCTTAAACAGAAGCTTCTGAACTCTCCTTATGAGAGCTTGACTTGAGTCTTGCATGAGGATCAGGTCAAAAGTGAAGTGCAGTTCAAGGGTCACTGTCCCCGAGGGCGCCCAGGCCCAGAGTCAAGCTGGGGTCCAGGCAGTACCGCCTGGGCATAGAGGTAAACCTGTGCGGTCCTCCCGCGCCTGGCAACAGCATCGCGCATGGAGACCCTTCCCTGAGTCACTTCATTCCCTCAACGGACGAGGCTCCGACCCACACGAGCCAGAAGTAAGGGGGCCAGCAGGAGCCAGCGGAGGCCACTGGCCGCGAGGCAGGACGCAGCCTCAGCGGCAGACAGGCCCCCCGACGCGCGGGCAGGTCCAGGGACCGGGGTGGGGACGTACTACTCCATGACCAGGACGATGTCGTTCTTGGACTCGAAGGCGTCGTAGAGCTGGATGAGGTTCACGTGGTCCAGCTGGTTCATGACGCTGATCTCGTTCCTCACTTCGTCCTGGGAAGAGGAGGGGCTGGGTGAGCGCCGTGCGGACCACGCCGGCCGGGTCCACGCCGCGCGGCCCTTACCTTGTCCTTCATGCCCCGGGTCTTGATGATCTTGGCCGCCAGCTTCAGCCCCGTGGCCTTCTCCTCACACTTGTGCACCTGGCCAAACCGCCCCCTGCCAGAGACACGGACGTAGCCCCGGGGAGGCTCTGGCCCCGGCGGGGCCCCACCCCAGCCACAGCTCGGGGATGCTGCAGCGGCCCGGCACCCCGCCTTTTGGCTTTGACGGAGGAAGCCAGCTGTGGCCCTGCTGTAGCCACGTCTCCTAGGACAGGTCAAGTTCGGACATAAGCCACTGGCTCCAGAGCCACCTGGGGTGACATCCCGGCCCTCCTGGTGCGGGAAGGCCAGGGCGGCCCCAGAAGCTGCCCTTGCACAACGTCCCCTGGGTGGTCCACAGTCCTGCCCAAAGGGGCAGGAAGGAGACTCTAAGACTCACTGAGCAGCCGTGCCCAGAACGCACAAGCCTGGGGTTGTTTCAAAGCCGCTTCTGTGAAAACACTTGTCTCAAAAAATTTGAGAGCTTCTCCTAATGAGGTGGCTGGCTCTAGAACCTATCATAAAAGTGAACGTCGAAGAACAGTACAATATACTAACACATACAAACTTTTATGCCCAGAACTGCACATAGGGAAGCTGGGGCTTCAAGCTGGTCAGCTTGCATTCCCTCAGGGCAGGACGCCCAGGCCCAGAGTCAAGCTGGGGTCCAGGCAGTACCGCCTGGGCATAGAGGTAAACCTGTGCGGTCCTCCCGCCTGGCAACAGCATCGCGCATGGAGACCCTTCCCTGAGTCACTTCATTCCCTCAACGGACGAGGCTCCGACCCACACGAGCCAGAAGTAAGGGGGCCAGCAGGAGCCAGCGGAGGCCACTGGCCGCGAGGCAGGACGCAGCCTCAGCGGCAGACAGGCCCCCCGACGCGCGGGCAGGTCCAGGGACCGGGGTGGGGACGTACTACTCCATGACCAGGACGATGTCGTTCTTGGACTCGAAGGCGTCGTAGAGCTGGATGAGGTTCACGTGGTCCAGCTGGTTCATGACGCTGATCTCGTTCCTCACTTCGTCCTGGGAAGAGGAGGGGCTGGGTGAGCGCCGTGCGGACCACGCCGGCCGGGTCCACGCCGCGCGGCCCTTACCTTGTCCTTCATGCCCCGGGTCTTGATGATCTTGGCCGCCAGCTTCAGCCCCGTGGCCTTCTCCTCACACTTGTGCACCTGGCCAAACCGCCCCCTGCCAGAGACACGGACGTAGCCCCGGTGAGGCTCTGGCCCCGGCGGGGCCCCACCCCAGCCACAGCTCGGGGATGCTGCAGCGGCCCGGCACCCCGCCTTTTGGCTTTGACGGAGGAAGCCAGCTGTGGCCCTGCTGTAGCCACGTCTCCTAGGACAGGTCAAGTTCGGACATAAGCCACTGGCTCCAGAGCCACCTGGGGTGACATCCCGGCCCTCCTGGTGCGGGAAGGCCAGGGCGGCCCCAGAAGCTGCCCTTGCACAACGTCCCCTGGGTGGTCCACAGTCCTGCCCAAAGGGGCAGGAAGGAGACTCTAAGACTCACTGAGCAGCCGTGCCCAGAACGCACAAGCCTGGGGTTGTTTCAAAGCCGCTTCTGTGAAAACACTTGTCTCAAAAAATTTGAGAGCTTCTCCTAATGAGGTGGCTGGCTCTAGAACCTATCATAAAAAGTGAAGTCGGTCAAAAAGAGAAGAACGAGTACAATATACTAACACATACATATGGAATCTAGTAGGATGGTGATGATGGCACGTGCAGTGAAGCGATGGAGAAACAGACATGGACAGTGGACATACGGACATTGTGGGGAAGGAACAGAGGGTGGGAGGCGTAAAGGAAGTAGGATGAAGGCCTGTACTGTCATATGTGAAGAAAATAGCTCTAGTCATTGCTCTGTGAGAAAAGAGGATCCTGCAGGGGTGCTGTGTGACGGTCTGGAGGGGTGGGATGGGGGGGATATACAGATGACTAATCTGGGATCATACATATCTGTAAACAACAAAACTCTGTAATAAAAGTAAAATAAAAGTTAAAAAAAATTGAGAGGGGCTTCCCCTGGTGGTCCAGTGGGTAAGGACACCGCCTTGCAGTGCAAGGGGCGCCAGTTCGATCCCTGGCCTGGGAAGATCCCACGTGCCGCGGAGCGGCTGGACCGACGTGTCCAATCACCGAGCCGGAGCTCTGGAGCGCATGCGCCCAGAGCTGGCGCTCTGCGACAACAGACGCCACCGCGATGGGAGGCCCACAGGAGCGAAGGAACAAAGACGGATGAAAATAGAGAAATGAAAGACCAGTAGAAGTGGCCCGCCTGCTCCCCTCCCTCCCCAACCCGACCCACGCCCCAAAATAAATAAATAAATAAATCTAAAAAAAAAAAATGAGAGCTTCTCAAATTTAGAAAGAAAACAATCTTTCTGCATACATATGAAGATAGCAAGCGAGGCTCTGTAAGCGCACACACGATACGGGCTGTTAGTCAGACAAATCAGATAATTTTTGGAACCTGCTTATAAATAAGCAGTAATAAAATTGCATACGGACACATTTAATCAACGCATACATCACACAACCACCAGTAGGATTTCGGACAGTTTAGCTTGGATAGAAATTTAAACGCACTTTGTAAGACAGCTTTTTACACACGTCGTCACATCCCGAAATACACACTTGTGCACGGTGTTCTCGCGGGACGGCCTGCTGGGAGTCCTGACTGAGGGACGCAGCCGGGAGGGAGGCCACCGCGCCAGCCCGTCCCACGCCCCGCACGGGAGCAGGGCGCCCCGGGGTTGGCGGTGGGGTGACACGACTGCAGACACAGCCGGGCGTGACCTCAACCCCGCCTGCCGTTCCGAGGAGCGCACTCTCCTCAGGCCCGAGAACTCAGCCCCAGGCGCTTCAGACGTGGCAGCTCCTCAAGACTTCCCTCTTAATCAGCAGCGGCCCCAAGAACGGCCCGGCCCGGCCGTGGTGCCGCCTCGCTGCTTGGCTTCAGGACCCGCTTCGGTCTCTCCGGCAGGCTTTACTCTGCAAGGCCTGGGGGACGCGTGGCCCCAGCCCGTCCCTGCCGCCCGCCAGGCTGGCAGCCTCGTGCTATTAACAACCGGCCGTGGTGCGGGGAGACGACGCCAGGAAACGGAGGGGCCTGAGGGGGCGTGCGGGTCAGGAGCCCCGCCAAAAGCGCAGGTAAGTGGCTGCCTCTCTCCTCTCCCACGACTCAGAAGGAAGTCCACCCACGACGAGGGCCCCCGACGCACCTGACCGCTCCGCCCCCTCCCTCCCTGAGCCCAGGACAGGGCGACGGGCAGCTGGTCCCGCCTGCGGCCAGGGAAGATCCAGTCCTGCCCAAAGGGGCAGGACGGAGACTCCAAGAGTCACCAACCAACCTTTACCGGAATCACACCAACCCTGCAGTTGTTTCAAAGCCGCTTCTGCCAACAATTTTTTCTCCTTCAGAGAACAGTGCAGGCCTGCCGCCCTGGTCCCTCAAGACCCCAGTGAACTGTTGTGTGTCCTAAAACTAGAGCCCTGGGCACCTCCACCCACTTCAGACCCCTCTCCCCCTCTCCCCATCCTCACAGGTTGGGGGGCTTCTTCAGGATCAGCCCGCAGGGGAGGAAAAAGTACAGGTGCATCGTGTGACGAAGGGGCTGGAAAACCAAGGCGGGCTCTGCAGTGTCCACAGCTCCCCCTGGCCACAGCAGAAACACGTCACACGGTAGCCACACGCGCTTTCCCCGTGTGCAAGGTGAGTCTCTGCACATGGAATACACGGACAATCCCCTGCTTTCCTCCTCTTACTTTACATCGGTTGCTGACGGGAGTCCACTCAGCACTTTCGGGATCAAGTCAGAAGACCTCACAGAGGGGTCATGACCGAGGCAGGGGAGGAGGGCCCGCCCCCTCGCCCGTGGACTCGACTCCGCCCTCTTCAGGGAGGGGTGTGTGCAGACGTCCCACCAAGGAGTCCTTCAGGGCGGCTCGTAACCGACCGAGCCCCATAATAGAAACTCACACGGTAACAGTGCCAACGGAAAGTCAACAACGGTAAAAATGAATATTACCATGGGCCACAAGATACAGAGCGCCTGCTCATCCCTACGTTTTGTTTCTCAGCTTTCAAGCTTCTGAGCCTCCCGGGGCTCACGCTGGACTCCTCTCTCTCCAGACACGACAGACATGAGACACGCGACAGGGAGTGAGGCAGATCAGAAACGGGGAGGCAGTCACCCCACCCACCTTTCTGACATCACCGCGGTTTTCAGAAACAGTCAAAGTCACTTAAAATGTCGGTTTACGATGTTTCTGCTTCTCCAGTTAAGACCGATAAACATGTATGAAATTCTCAAGAGCTGTCTCTTTGTTCACAGAGCTCTATTCATGAGAGCCAAGGCATGGAAGATCCAGTCCTGCCCAAAGGGGCAGGACGGAGACTCCAAGAGTCACCAACCAACCTTTACCGGAATCACACCAACCCTGCAGTTGTTTCAAAGCCGCTTCTGCCAACAATTTTTTCTCCTTCAGAGAACAGTGCAGGCCTGCCGCCCTGGTCCCTCAAGACCCCAGTGAACTGTTGTGTGTCCTAAAACTAGAGCCCTGGGCACCTCCACCCACTTCAGACCCCTCTCCCCCTCTCCCCATCCTCACAGGTTGGGGGGCTTCTTCAGGATCAGCCCGCAGGGGAGGAAAAAGTACAGGTGCATCGTGTGACGAAGGGGCTGGAAAACCAAGGCGGGCTCTGCAGTGTCCACAGCTCCCCCTGGCCACAGCAGAAACACGTCACACGGTAGCCACACGCGCTTTCCCCGTGTGCAAGGTGAGTCTCTGCACATGGAATACACGGACAATCCCCTGCTTTCCTCCTCTTACTTTACATCGGTTGCTGACGGGAGTCCACTCAGCACTTTCGGGATCAAGTCAGAAGACCTCACAGAGGGGTCATGACCGAGGCAGGGGAGGAGGGCCCGCCCCCTCGCCCGTGGACTCGACTCCGCCCTCTTCAGGGAGGGGTGTGTGCAGACGTCCCACCAAGGAGTCCTTCAGGGCGGCTCGTAACCGACCGAGCCCCATAATAGAAACTCACACGGTAACAGTGCCAACGGAAAGTCAACAACGGTAAAAATGAATATTACCATGGGCCACAAGATACAGAGCGCCTGCTCATCCCTACGTTTTGTTTCTCAGCTTTCAAGCTTCTGAGCCTCCCGGGGCTCACGCTGGACTCCTCTCTCTCCAGACACGACAGACATGAGACACGCGACAGGGAGTGAGGCAGATCAGAAACGGGGAGGCAGTCACCCCACCCACCTTTCTGACATCACCGACGGTTTTCAGAAACAGTCAAAGTCACTTAAAATGTCGGTTTACGATGTTTCTGCTTCTCCAGTTAAGACCGATAAACATGTATGAAATTCTCAAGAGCTGTCTCTTTGTTCACAGAGCTCTATTCATGAGAGCCAAGGCATGGAAGCAACCTAGGTGTCCACTGACAGGTGAATGAAAAGGATGAGGTCCACGTATACAATGGAATATTACTCAGCCGTAAGAAAGAAGGAGACAATGCCATTTGCAGCAATGTGGGTGGCCTTGCAGAGTATCATACTAAGCCAGAGAAAGACAAGCCCCATATGATACCACTTACATACGGAGCCTAAAGCTTGTACAGATGATCTTATTTACAGAAAAGAAACTTACAGGTATCAAAGGGGACAGGTGGGGAGGGTTATAAATGAGGGGTTTGGGATTAATCTGTATACACTACTGCACACAAAATAGATAACCAGCAAGGACCTGTGTAGAGCCCAGGGGACTCTACTCAATATTCTATAATAACGTGTAATGGAGAAGAATCTGAAAAAAAAATGTATGTATGTATATATATATATATACACACATATATATATAACTGAATCACTTCTCTGAACACCTAAAATTAACCCGACATTATAAATTAACTATACTCTCACCTATAGTAAAAATTTTAAAACATGCAAATGCTCAGTTGTATCTGGCTGTTTGTGGCCCCCTGGGCCACAGCCCACCAGGCTCCTCTGTCCACGGGATTTTTCAGGCAAGAATACTGGAGTGGGTTTCCATTTCCTACTCCAGGGGGAAAAAAGCAGTACAAAGACTTTAAAAAGCAACACTAAAAGGATAAAAATACTCATAAAGCTTTTTAAAAGGCCCGTCTCTTTGGAAGCAGCCTGTCTTCTTTGTGAAGACAGTCATGTTGAAGACGGGCCTCACTCACCCTCCTAAGATCTCCGTTCTGCTCACGGTGTAGAAGCTGCTGACCGCGGCCGGCCTGGCCGTCACGATGCGGTGATCAAACGGTGCGGGCGGTGCCGGGGCGTCGTCTGGAGGCGAGAGGAGAGGGGCTGAGTGAGACGCGGCCTGCGTGCCAAGGGCTCAGTTCATACTAAACACCACGCACCACCTGCTTTAGTTCCGATGATCCAGGGAGCACAGATCTCCACCTCATATTACGATTTGTGGATCACGAAGGCGACACCTGACACCTTCGAGAAAGGACGTCAGGACCTCTGAGCCGTGGTCCCGCCCTGCTTCAGGACAGTGTTCAGAAGCATCAGGCCAGCTGAAACTCTGCAAGCCCAGTACAGTCCAGACGGGTCCCGTTCCCAGGCCTGAGCCCGTTATACTCAGAGCCCAGGCAGTGTTTGCCCATTTTTTCAGAAGCAACACTGTTAGAGTCCGTTATTTTAATTAAAGCAGAGAGGATAAAAAATGAAAATTTTTTCATGTCATTGAAAGCTTTAGTATTACTGTACGTGACTTTCCAAAACACTTTAGCCTTTATTTAAGACACATGTAAAACGCAAAGAACTTTTCCTGACTGAAAATAAAACACCCAGGAAAATCGGCCAAGTGCATGTTCTCCAGCTCTCAAATTTCTCCCCCGTCCTGCCTTCCAGCCCCAGCGTTAGCCTCCAGCCTCCATCAGAACCAACTCCATCACGCTGTTCACTCGCCAAGTCGTGTCTGACTCTGGGACCCCTGCACTGCAGCCCGCCGGCTTCCTCTGCCCATGGGGTTTTCCAGGCAAGACCACTGGAGCTGTTTCCTCCTCCAGGGGGTCTCCCTGAGCCCCGGATGGAGCCCGTGTCTCCTGCACTGGCACACAGGTTCTTTACCACTGCGCACCTTGGAAGCCCCTAAAATGCACAGTTATTCACTAAGAGTCTTCTAGTATCCTTTTTATTTTCCCAGGATTACTGCGATAAAACCTTGCCTGCCATGAACCTATCCATTTCTCCATTTGTTCATTATTTAAGCACCTACTGCATGCAGCTTCTCACATGCGTCCAAAGGGTACAAAGGAGAGGGAGCCCATGGTAACTTTGCTTTTAAAGATGTGCATTTATTCAGAACGTAATGCTTGAAGATTTATCTTATGATGGGAACTCTGTCAAGAGTTCATACTTTTCTGAGATTCAGATAATGAGTCTCCAGTCTCTGCTCTGGTGGGGGCATTTTCCCCAAGCACCACAAGCATGTTGGAAAATAAGAAGCTGCCTGAGAATTCTCTCGGTGGCACTTGTCTCTTCACTGTCCCCCCCGAAAAGTGAGGGAGCCACAAACACAAATGGCATCAGTAGGTCATTAAGCCTCCTGCGGGCCGTTAGGCTAAGTGACATTAACTCGGAAGTGCTCGCTGGAAAGGGTTAAGATGCTCTAAGGGGCCGGAACCAATGCCGTTTCCTACCCGGGGGGGCCTCCAGAGCTTGCTGCCTGGGGGTGTCTGCTCCGGGGGGCTCCGGGGCTCCATCCTGCAGGCCCTCCCCGGCGCGTCCGTCTTCCGGCGCCCTCCACGCGCAGCCCGCGCCCGCCACCTCCATCCTGCTCTTCTTCTTCTCCTCCTGGACCGAGCGCGGCTCTGCTCCCCTCCTCTTGCTGCCCCCCGAGAGCTCGGCTGGATCCGCCTTCTGCACCCCGGCTCTTGTCGCCGCCTTCCCCGGGGCTCCTGAAGCGGGGGTGGCTTTCACAGGGCTGGCGCACCTGGAAAATAAAATCCAGCCACAGCGCTCAGCGTTTCCAGGAGAAAACTTTCAGACGGTCCGCCTTCTGCGTCCTACCGCTTCTTCAAAAGGCGGTTTTGCTGAAGGGACGTAAGCTTCGGGACAGGGCGACGTCAGAGCCCGGGGTGAGGTGGAGCAGGGTGCCGCCCCATCATGCCAGGCAGCGAGGTGACAGCTGGAGAGAACCCCATCCTGGAGATGCTCCCTAATGAGCTCACAGCCCCCAGGTCTGTCCACTAACCCTTTACAGAGCAGTCATTTTCTGACTCCCTAGTTTGATCTTCGTTTTTCACTTTCTTTCCTTAAAGAAGAGGGAAGTGCCTGTGTTAAAGCCTAAGGAGGGTCTCTGAATAGCCCCAGCAGGGAGAGTAGCCCCTCCTAGTGAAAGAACTGACCCAATGTCCACCTGCCAACATCTCCAGACGCTACCAAGCCCACCTCTTCAGCGAGGGACTTCCTCCACAAACATTAGTGTGTACATTTAACTCGTGAAAAATTAGACTTCTCTACAAATAGGTTCCCAAATATTTTACTTAAAAGGGAAATAAGAATTATATCCTCAGTCCCTAGGAAACACCACAGATGTCAGGATCTGGGTGTTCTTTGTTTCAAACAGATTCTTGACTCATCATAACTAAGACTGGGTGATTTCAACGGGCTGCTCGACGGCCTGAATTTAGACGTGAAACATCGCAGTTGAGGAAGAATCGTTCGATAGCCTGCTTCGTACTCGGTCCTCACAACACTGGGGCAGCAGCCAGTGTCGCCATCTGGCCGGTGACCACCTGATCGTTGTTCGGCCATCGATGTCAGGAAGGATGGCTCTTTATTGCTAAAATAAGGACCTTTCATTTGACGTTTTAAAAATACTGACTGTGGTCCCTAGTGATCCCCACATCCATCTACCAGTTGGTGGGAGACATAGAAAACAACAAATCACCTGAAACTGTCCAGGCAAGAAGGAAAAATAACAGCAAGAGAGCTCGATGCGGCTAGGAGGCGGCCTCCGAAGAGCCGCTGTGGAGAGTCCCTGGCCTCTCCTTCGACACGGCCTTGCCCTGCAGCAGCACCTGGGTCTACGGAGCGCTCCAGCCGGCGGCCCGAGCGCCGTAAGCCCTACCTTTCACGGGGCTGACCACCGTCTGCTCTACCAACACGCAGCTCTCTATCTGAACTCCCGGCCGGCAGGGCCTCGTGGGCAGTCTCCGGCGCTCTGCTGTCCCCGGCCGCTCGGTCACCAGGCTCTGCCTGAGGGTGAAGCCCGCCGTCCTCCCCCTTGAGCACCGGACGTTGACCTTCATCCGCAGAACCTTGCTTCTCCCCGGAGCTAAGATGTTCCTGTCGGCTCTGTCTCTCGGGGCATGAAATGTCTCTTGCGTCCTCACTTTCTCTCGGCCCTGTGGCATTCCTTAGAGGAGAATCTCCCACTTCATCTTGTGGTCTTTCGGTCTGAAATGCGGCGGAACATCTCTGAACCAGAGACGCAGGGCTCTTCTCAGCCAGCTTCTCGTCGCGCTCCTCAAGCGAGTCTTTCTCGGAGGCGGGCGGGTTCTTCTGGGAAGATCTCTCTAAAAGCCACCACAGGACACACAATAGTTTAATGAAGGTCGCCTGGGACCAGCGTCATTCACAGAATGGCCCCTCTCCGGGCTTCTCTCTATCGGCAGATACGAGCTTTGGGAAAGCAAAGTAAGAGAGCACGTGACCAACGGGCTGAGAGCTGGGCCCCCAAAGATTTTCTGGCCTGTAGCTAGGAGGACCCAGAGCCAGTCACAGAGAGGTATTTAAGCAGCACCTAAGCCAGGACCTCATGAACGTCTGACTTCCTCTGGACAAGAACAGTAGTGGTGGGACTTAGATGACAGAGCCTCCTTTATCCACAAACCTCTAGTCTTATGAAAGGTTTTAGCCTTTATGAAAATAGGACCTTTCATTTGACGTTTAAAAATACTGACTGTGGTCCCTAGTGATCCCCACATCCATCTACCAGTTGGTGGGAGACATAGAAAACAACAAATCACCTGAAACTGTCCAGGCAAGAAGGAAAAATAACAGCAAGAGAGCTCGATGCGGCTGGAGGCGGCCTCGAAGAGCCGCTGTGGAGAGTCCCTGGCCTCCTTCGACACGGCCTTGCCCTGCAGCAGCACCTGGGTCTCGGAGCGCTCCAGCCGGCGGCCCGAGCGCCGTAAGCCCTACCTTTCACGGGGCTGACCACCGTCTGCTCTACCAACACGCAGCTCTCTATCTGAACTCCCGGCCGGCAGGGCCTCGTGGGCAGTCTCCGGCGCTCTGCTGTCCCCGGCCGCTCGGTCACCAGGCTCTGCCTGAGGGTGAAGCCCGCCGTCCTCCCCCTTGAGCACCGGACGTTGACCTTCATCCGCAGAACCTTGCTTCTCCCCGGAGCTAAGATGTTCCTGTCGGCTCTGTCTCTCGGGGCATGAAATGTCTCTTGCGTCCTC
This sequence comes from Tragulus kanchil, assembly GCA_022376925.1. Classification (NCBI taxonomy): domain Eukaryota; kingdom Metazoa; phylum Chordata; class Mammalia; order Artiodactyla; family Tragulidae; genus Tragulus; species Tragulus kanchil. The sequence continues at coordinate 1,609,334 of JAIOJX010000005.1, forward strand.
ACTTTCTCTCGGCCCTGTGGCATTCCTTAGAGGAGAATCTCCCACTTCATCTTGTGGTCTTTCGGTCTGAAATGCGGCGGAACATCTCTGAACCAGAGACGCAGGGCTCTTCTCAGCCAGCTTCTCGTCGCGCTCCTCAAGCGAGTCTTTCTCGGAGGCGGGCGGGTTCTTCTGGGAAGATCTCTCTAAAAGCCACCACAGGACACACAATAGTTTAATGAAGGTCGCCTGGGACCAGCGTCATTCACAGAATGGCCCCTCTCTCCGGGCTTCTCTCTATCGGCAGATACGAGCTTTGGGAAAGCAAAGTAAGAGAGCACGTGACCAACGGGCTGAGAGCTGGGCCCCCAAAGATTTTCTGGCCTGTAGCTAGGAGGACCCAGAGCCAGTCACAGAGAGGTATTTAAGCAGCACCTAAGCCAGGACCTCATGAACGTCTGACTTCCTCTGGACAAGAACAGTAGTGGTGGGACTTAGATGACAGAGCCTCCTTTATCCACAAACCTCTAGTCTTATGAAAGGTTACCTGTGGGAGGCGCTGTCCTTTCTTCCGTGGCAGGTGCTGCTTCCTTCGGGCTGGGGTGAGACCACACCTGCTCCTCAGCCTGTGGGGACACGATGGACTAGTCAGTCATGTGAGTCTCACGGCCCAGCAGGCTCCCTCGACCACGGCGCTTCTGACGCTCGGGGCTAGAGAGGTCCTCGTTACAGGGAATGAATGGCTCAAGGACTATAAGACGCCTGCCAGCATCTCTGGCCTCTACCCACCAGAGGCCAACAGTAACTCCTGGCGAAATGTCCAAAAACAATGCCTCCAGAAATGCTGAATGTCCCCAGGGGACACACTCAGCCCAGACTGAGAACATTACACAAGTGAAACACACACAAAATACATAAATAAATAAATAAAAATAATAATTTAAGGGGCAAAAGAGTCTGAACTAGTGAAGCCCTGTAGAGACTAGAGTATCTGAAAGCAAATGAATTCACTATTTTAAAAGAAGTTGTACAAAACTCTGGCATTGTTTATAGAAGAAGGCCTCTCTTCTCCATGCAAATGGGTTTTGTAAACGAGAAAGTAGGAGACGAAAGCAAGCGTTTATAAAAGGGGCTTCTATGCTGCTCGGAACAGATGGTCCCTCTCCTAAGGAGATAAACACTCTTCGCACAGTCCTGGTTTCTCTGAATCAGTTTAGCAAACCCTTTTTAAATGCCACATAAAAGGTAAACATTAGCCCAATCCACGCAAATGATACACGTTCTGAAGTTATGCATTATAACTAATGAAATTCTACGGATGTTCAAAGAGCCAGTCTCTTTTCCTCTGGAAAGAGCAAAATTTGCCTGAGGGTGACCCGCAAGCACGAACTATGTGTAAGTGCAGGTCACAGACATCAAGACAACTTCTAAGTGGGATTTTAAACAACCCCAGAGGCAGTCCTATAGGTTCAGAGCATTTCCATTTTTCAGATAAGGACCTTCAAACACAGAGGCATGTTTAGTAAACCTGCGGAAAACCAAAGTTAGAGATTAGAGCCTTGGCGTTCGGAGCTTTCTCTTCTTCAGTGGAAGGCAGGGGGACGCCCTCCAGCGCCCGCTCTGTGAAAGCAGCAGTCAGCACACCCACCCCAGGCAGCACGCCGCCCTTCCTCAGGGCTGTTCTCGTCAGTTCCCCACCAGACTGCAGGCCTCGCATGGACAAAGAGACAGATCTGTCTTGCATCCCTGGCATTTACCCAGGGATACAGTGTTGGTGGAGACGAGGGTGACGGTGATGCTGGTGATGATGATGATGCTGGTGATGCTGGTGATGGTGATGACGATGCTGGTGATGGCTAGTATATACTAAGTACTGACTGCATACCAGGTTTAATGTGTTTCTTTTTTTTTTTAATATTTATTTATTTATCTTTTTTGGGGGGTGGAGTGGGGAGGGAGGGGGACAGGCGGGCCACTTCTATTGGTCTTTCATTTCTCTATTTTCATCCATCTTTGTTCTTTGGCTCTTGTGGGCCTCCCATGGCGGTGGCCTCTGTGGTCGCAGAGCACTGGCTCTGGGCACATGTGCTCCAGAGCTCCAGCTTGATAATTGGACACATTAGTCCAGCCGCTCCACAGCACGTGGGATCTTCCAAGGCCAGGGATCGAACTGGCGCCCCTTGTACTGCAAGGCGGTGTCCTCACCCATTGGACCACCAGGGAAGCCCTTAATGTGTTTCTAATCACATTACATCACTAACTGCTGGCTCCTTAGAGCAACCCTTTGAGGTAGATAATATCAGCCCCATTTTATAATAACGTTGGGTAACTTCACAGGGTTATAAATTCATAAATGACATAACCAGTATTCTAACTCTTCACTCCAGCTGCACTGTCACTCTGAAAAAAGAAACAGAAGATTATAGACAAGACACATTATTAATAGTTATTGCAAATCTACCATACGCCCAGCACCACGGGAGACAAAAGATTAAAAGAAAATGACATCAAATAGAAACAAATTAGTGAAGACATAAATATTTATTGGTCAAAAGGTTAGAATTAACATGGAAGAGAGGAGAGGAAGAGAATTTCATCCGGACTTTGAAAGCAAGCCAGATAAGATCATTTCACAAATGAAGGTACTTCAGAGCCTTGTCTTCAGTGCCTCTCTTCTGCAGAAGAACACCCGGTGGGCTGGCGCTGTTCTCCTGGACGAGGCCGGATGGCACGAATATGGTGGCAAAAGCACAGGCGGGCTTAGTAACGGGCCCTGGTGCGTGTCCACTGACGTCAGTCCATCCGCATACCCCGCACGGAGAGTTTGGCTGCTGGCCCTGGGCGTCGCCTCTGGGGGCATCTGTGTGTCAGGGGTGCCCACAGGACACTCTCTGGTCTGACGTGACTGACGGAGAAGCCGTTGACTCTGAGGAAGGCAAGAATCCAGTTTCTGAGCACATCTGTGTGTTTCTCCCTTCAGCTGTGTCTCAGACATGTTTACCGCTTAAACAACGGAAGAAGGTCTTCCTTCGTTGCCGCGGCCGGTCACCGCCTCCTCTCCCTGTGTCACACTGACATCTAGAGGCCCTGCAACCCCGAGAGCTGCCCAAACGCAGGAGTTGTGTTTCTCCCTTGCCGTCTGGACAGCAGCTGCGGTGTGAAGTGTTTACGTCCTGTACCGTCCTCGACGAGCGCGCCGGCCTTTCCCTCCGCTCTGCTCCCCAGCACCACGTGGAGGGCCAGGCCTCTAGGAGGGCCCAGAGAACTCGTGTGCAAGAAGGACGGCATGCTTTCCGGGCTGGAGACGGCCTGGCGGGAAAGCCTGCTCAGGCTGCACCGCCGGAAAGCCAGGCTGCGCCCTGACGTCGCTGACCCCACCCGCAGCCCTTGGGCTGTAAGAACTGCCAGGTCTGGGAGTCAGGGCTCTGCCAGCGCCGGCCCCGTCCCTCTGGCTTTTAGGGGATGTTTGGGCTCCTCACCACCCAGGCTGCCGCACCACAGCGTGGACGACGGTAAAACACTGCTGAGGCCGTGTCTCTGGGGTTTCTCTTCAACTCTGCTGCCACCCACCCGCCGTCAAGGTCTTTGATCCTCCCCAGGATGGATTATCCGGCGAACCCCTGTCTCCTCCTCATCTGCCACTGGGAACACCTGTGGAAATGAGTCTGGGGGCCCTGCCCAGGAGATCGCAGGCCCTCCCCGAGATGACCCTGGTCGGGGGCTGGGGTCCAGAGAGGAGCCAAGAAACAGCCCTCACGTGAAAAAGGTACTTCAGAGCCTTGTCTTCAGTGCCTCTCTTCTGCAGAAGAACACCCGGTGGGCTGGCGCTGTTCTCCTGGACGAGGCCGGATGGCACGAATATGGTGGCAAAAGCACAGGCGGGCTTAGTAACGGGCCCTGGTGCGTGTCCACTGACGTCAGTCCATCCGCATACCCCGCACGGAGAGTTTGGCTGCTGGCCCTGGGCGTCGCCTCTGGGGGCATCTGTGTGTCAGGGGTGCCCACAGGACACTCTCTGGTCTGACGTGACTGACGGAGAAGCCGTTGACTCTGAGGAAGGCAAGAATCCAGTTTCTGAGCACATCTGTGTGTTTCTCCCTTCAGCTGTGTCTCAGACATGTTTACCGCTTAAACAACGGAAGAAGGTCTTCCTTCGTTGCCGCGGCCGGTCACCGCCTCCTCTCCCTGTGTCACACTGACATCTAGAGGCCCTGCAACCCCGAGAGCTGCCCAAACGCAGGAGTTGTGTTTCTCCCTTGCCGTCTGGACAGCAGCTGCGGTGTGAAGTGTTTACGTCCTGTACCGTCCTCGACGAGCGCGCCGGCCTTTCCCTCCGCTCTGCTCCCCAGCACCACGTGGAGGGCCAGGCCTCTAGGAGGGCCCAGAGAACTCGTGTGCAAGAAGGACGGCATGCTTTCCGGGCTGGAGACGGCCTGGCGGGAAAGCCTGCTCAGGCTGCACCGCCGGAAAGCCAGGCTGCGCCCTGACGTCGCTGACCCCCACCCGCAGCCCTTGGGCTGTAAGAACTGCCAGGTCTGGGAGTCAGGGCTCTGCCAGCGCCGGCCCCGTCCCTCTGGCTTTTAGGGGATGTTTGGGCTCCTCACCACCCAGGCTGCCGCACCACAGCGTGGACGACGGTAAAACACTGCTGAGGCCGTGTCTCTGGGGTTTCTCTTCAACTCTGCTGCCACCCACCCGCCGTCAAGGTCTTTGATCCTCCCCAGGATGGATTATCCGGCGAACCCCTGTCTCCTCCTCATCTGCCACTGGGAACACCTGTGGAAATGAGTCTGGGGGCCCTGCCCAGGAGATCGCAGGCCCTCCCCGAGATGACCCTGGTCGGGGGCTGGGGTCCAGAGAGGGGGAGCCAAGAAACAGCCCTCACGCCCACCCACACCTCTGTTCCTCTGCCTTGCTTCCTGCTCAAGATGCAGTCATCACAGGGGGATTTAACTCCTCCACCGGAAGGCAGGTGAGCAGAAGAGGGGAGACTCAAACTGCAGTGAGGAAGGCCCAGAATTATTTATACACATCACACAAACGTGGGTCTGAAATCCCAAATTATGGCGACCTCCGCCTTCTTAGGATCTGTCCCCAGAATAGCACCTGCACTTTAGACCGTGGAGCAAGGTCGCTGAGGAATGGCAGTGGGGTGTGCGTGCGTGTGTGTTAATAACCAATGTCAAAAGCACGTAAACTTGGGAGTAGAGGTCCTTGATGTGCATTTGATTAAAAAGAGTCTTACTTAGCAAAATCCCTCGCTTATCCAACACAAGACCCGGCCTTGGAAGGCTTTCACATGCAGTTTACAACGGTTTTTTCATCACCTAATAAAACTCTTTGATTTCTCCCGGCCGCAGACAGTTTTATAAGGATTTGTCTCACACGGTGCTCTCTGTATGCTTTTTAATTTTTATGTCAAGTTCGCTTTTATCACTCCAACGCCTGTCTCCTGCTCCAAGTGAGCGGCGGGCGGTCCAGCCCAGCCCCGGGGGGAAGCTGGTACGCTATCTGGGGCCCGGGGCTGTTCCCCAGGGGGCGGGGCTGTGTGGCCCCTTGGTTATAAGGAAAGCTCAAAGATCTTCACTCGGATTCACCGAGCGACACACTGAACCTGCCGTGGTCTGCCTTCCCACGGCTGCCCCAGGGCAGCAAGTTTGGCAAGCACATTACGAAGCAAAGCGGCTTTAGAAGACATCTCTGGGAAGTCTCTGAATGTGCAGTGTGATGTGAACGCTGAAGATGTAAACTCGCCCATGTTGACGCTCCCCGAAAGTTTAGTTGCCAGGTCCCTTCCGCTCAAAGTAGGCCTGTGGCTGGCTCCGCCTGGGAGCTTGTCAGAAATGCAGACCGTGTGCCGAGAGTCGCTTCCTTCGCTTCCGACACTTCGGGAGCACTTCTGACAGCGGAGGAGAGGCGAGCCTCAGGCGCCGGCGCTGCCACAGCTCGCTGCGTTAGGATCACGAAACCTAACTTTCCAGAAGGCGGGAGAGCCTCAGCCAGTTCCTTTGAAGCGTCTGACCGACTTCCTTTGTCCGTCGCTGAGCTCCACGCTCGCACAGGTGCTCGAGGCCTTGCCTCTGACGCCCGCGGCTTTCCCTGTTCCTGGACGGGCCGAGGGGCCAGCCCACACAGCGTGTTCACACCGCCGCCCCGGCAGCTCTCCCCGAGGCCGGGCTCCCGATGGAAACCCCGGGGGGAGTCTGAAAAGCACAGGCTGAGTCTCTGTGGCTCCCTGGGGGCTTCCCCAAGCACCTCCGCCCTCCCGCGAATCTCTCTTCCGTTGTGAGGGTGATTAGTCACGGAGGCCCGCGTGGAGGTGTCCTGAGGGCAGATCTAGAAAGGCAGTGCCTGTGTGCCTGTGGTTGTGTCCCACCTCTCAGCTGTTCCAGAGGGCGAGGCTCCTTCCCTCTGCCTCGGGTCCCATCCCACGGAGGAGGGAGATGCCGGGGCTCCATCGCAGACTCCCGTCTCCTCTCTCCAAGGGGAGGGGCATGGGATGGGGTCTTCCGTCTGCTCCCCCGCATCGCTCGGGGGAGTGGAGTCGGGGCCAGCTTCTGAGAGGTGCCCTTCAGCTCCTTTGTAAATGCATGGTCCCGGGTGGGCTTGACAGTGAGGCTGTCCTTGCTTCAACGGGGAGAGAAGACGTGTGAACGCAGTGGGGATGGAGAGGGTGGGATGGACTGACAGAGCTGCATTGAACATACGCTTCACCACACGCAAAATAGATCACACACCCCACCATATGCAGAACAGACAGTCTGTGGGCATGTGCTGCCCAGAGCAGGGAGCCAGAGCCCAGGACACCGTGACCCCCAGAAGAGAGGGACGCGGGGGGAGGTGGGAGAGGCTCAGGAGGGAGGCGCCTGTGCGCCCATGTTGACGCTCCCGAAAGTTTAGTTGCCAGGTCCCTTCCGCTCAAAGTAGGCCTGTGGCTGGCTCCGCCTGGGAGCTTGTCAGAAATGCAGACCGTGTGCCGAGAGTCGCTTCCTTCGCTTCCGACACTTCGGGAGCACTTCTGACAGCGGAGGAGAGGCGAGCCTCAGGCGCCGGCGCTGCCACAGCTCGCTGCGTTAGGATCACGAAACCTAACTTTCCAGAAGGCGGGAGAGCCTCAGCCAGTTCCTTTGAAGCGTCTGACCGACTTCCTTTGTCCGTCGCTGAGCTCCACGCTCGCACAGGTGCTCGAGGCCTTGCCTCTGACGCCCGCGGCTTTCCCTGTTCCTGGACGGGCCGAGGGGCCAGCCCACACAGCGTGTTCACACCGCCGCCCCGGCAGCTCTCCCCGAGGCCGGGCTCCCGATGGAAACCCCGGGGGGAGTCTGAAAAGCACAGGCTGAGTCTCTGTGGCTCCCTGGGGGCTTCCCCAAGCACCTCCGCCCTCCCGCGAATCTCTCTTCCGTTGTGAGGGTGATTAGTCACGGAGGCCCGCGTGGAGGTGTCCTGAGGGCAGATCTAGAAAGGCAGTGCCTGTGTGCCTGTGGTTGTGTCCCACCTCTCAGCTGTTCCAGAGGGCGAGGCTCCTTCCCTCTGCCTCGGGTCCCATCCCACGGAGGAGGGAGATGCCGGGGCTCCATCGCAGACTCCCGTCTCCTCTCTCCAAGGGGAGGGGCATGGGATGGGGTCTTCCGTCTGCTCCCCAGCATCGCTCGGGGGAGTGGAGTCGGGGCCAGCTTCTGAGAGGTGCCCTTCAGCTCCTTTGTAAATGCATGGTCCCGGGTGGGCTTGACAGTGAGGCTGTCCTTGCTTCAACGGGGAGAGAAGACGTGTGAACGCAGTGGGGATGGAGAGGGTGGGATGGACTGACAGAGCTGCATTGAACATACGCTTCACCACACGCAAAATAGATCACACACCCCACCATATGCAGAACAGACAGTCTGTGGGCATGTGCTGCCCAGAGCAGGGAGCCAGAGCCCAGGACACCGTGACCCCCAGAAGAGAGGGACGCGGGGGGAGGTGGGAGGGAGGCTCAGGAGGGAGGGGCGCCTGTGCGCCTGTGGCCGGAGCACGCGGCTGTACAGCAGGAACCAACGTTATTGTAAAGCAAGTATCCTCCAATTAAAACGAAACCTACTTTTTTAAAAAGCAAATGTTATTCGCTGATCCCAAGAACAATCCACTGTTCACAAAAAGATGGCTTCGTCCATGAACAAAGCTAATACACGTGGAAAGACAGCAGTTCTCGTTATGGAAAAATGCTCTTTATTTTCCACGGTGACTGAAGACAGAACAAACGGAAACCCAGAAAATCTCCTTAGAGGAAACATCACAGGTTTCAATGAGATGTTTGCAAGAAATTAAGATGATGAACGGAGCTTGCTTTCCAATCCAGTGGGTTAGATACAGGACCGTTGTGTATTCCCAGCCACACAACTTACATAAAGGAACTCAGTGCTTTAAACACTCAAAATAAAACCAAGCAATAGAAAACTTACTAAATCATCAAATCTGTTCAGAATTTGGAGAGACCTCGCAGAGCACACACCCCAGTCGGCTCGACTAAAGAGGAGAGGAGCGAGCGTCTTCCCGGTGAGCTCAGTGACGGGAAACGCTGAGGTGAGCTGAAGCGTCTCCGTGGAAAGGGACGGTCTTCACGGCAGCGCGGGTCTCCCCGCACCCCCGCACCCCGCACCCGCTCACAGGGCTCACGACGGCACAGCCTCTGCTCTCGCTTCCTCTCCCCGGCACCTGTCCACCACGACACGTGCTGCAGAGGCGCAGCCCTCCCGGCCCCGCGTGGCACTACACCGCGGGGTCCTAGTCAGGACCGGAGAAGCGGTACCAGCACCTGCCGTCGCAGCCGGAGAGCAGGTGTGGGCTGGACGGGGCTTGCGAACGAGGCGGGTTGGCCCGCTCTCCTTGGCTCGTGAGGGTCGCAGCTGGAATTCTGGGAGGGCTTCCACAGGGAGCAGAAACGGCGCACGCTAGCTCGTCCACCTTCCTGGAGACTGCTGGCCCGACTACCCCGGAATAGCAGGACATAAATCAGTGCCCGCGATGAGGCGACAGCTGGCCTCGGCCCCCGCAGCCCTGCGCCGTCCCAGCCCAGCCAGCCGTCGTGGGCTTTCCAAGCACAGAGTTGAAGTCGGCTGTCAGCTAGGAGCCTCCTATAAACCTCGTCTGCCACTGCGGCCCCCTCATCGCATTGCGTGAACTCTCTTCTCTGTGAACCTGACTCACACAGAGGCAACAGCGCTCGGTAAAAGTCGTGCGCAAAGTGCCGACGCCTGCCTGCTTGTCCTCCGTTCACGGGGATGCACGGCAGGTTGAGGCTCAGGCGCCCGCTGCGTCATCAGACTCCAGAAAACACACCTGAACTGTGGGACGAGACACTGCTAGAAGAAGACAAAAAAACAGAAGGAACTTCTCCCAGCTCTAATGGTCGTGTCTCATTATTCTCATGTATTAATTAACATTTAGGCAAAGGTCTAAACAGACTTGAGTTTCACGTTTAATGAGATCAGTTCAATTTGGTGTTTAACAATCACTATAAAATTTTTCATTTTGATTTAATTCAGCTATAGGCAATCTGGTTTTCACACTGACCTCACGACTGGCGGAGGACATTTGCACACGTGTCTGACGCGCCAGCCGCCTCAGTCACAGCTGAGCCTGGACACTGCCTCACGTGCCGTTACTGCGCGGCTGTTCGCTTTCTACTCAGTCCCACGAAATCACTCAGACTGGCACCAACCTTTCCTGTTTCATAGAGAAGGAGTGTTATTTAAACAAAAATAAGTTCAGCTTCCAGGTAAATGTTATAAAAAATACCAAGCACTTTTCATGAAGTCTACTCTTAGTATCACCTCAATATTTTTTTTCTGCTATAAGTTAAGACAACTCATGTCAAAGTCAAACGCAGGGTTATTTTTTTTTTAATTTTAAAGAAAATTAACCAGATGGGGATTATAACACCTATAAAAATCCATGTTCTATAAAACGGGGACTCCAGCTGCAAAAAAATCTACAACTCAAAAATCCTAAAATCTAGGCTTTTTTTTCTAGTGATTAAATAACTAAGACTTATATTTTATAACATGGATAAACATATATATATATATACAAATGAAATAGTCCACCATTTATATGCATTTCATAATCATCCATATTTTTATTAACTATTGCTTCCATCAATACTGATTTAGCCAAATTCATGTCTGCCAAGTGTGCATAACCTTTTCCCCCTAGGTGATCTAGTATCTTTATTAAAATTAAAAAATAGGTAATTTGATAGAATTAATCTCAACCTTATATCCAAATATACTTTCTCTAAACAATGTCTTATTTTAATAACTCATAATATTAAATAAGCTTCCTTACTAAATTCAAGTACTAGCCAAAGAACACCATCTCCAAAGCAGAAGCTGGGAAAGGTGACGGAATCTATACTCGTGCTTCAAAATAACAAAAATGTGTGCTTACGAGCCACGTCCTCTGATGAAAACTCTGTTTTTCTAAAGTTTGCCTTTAAGCATCATATTTTGTTAGCTTCTCTTCCAATCGTTTTTCAAATCATTTTTTCAAAGGATACTGAGAGTTGATCTTGAAGTTTAACCTCACAGATCTGCCGTACAATGCAACCTTTGCCGTCACGAGTTTTGGCTGTGGAAAAAGAAAAAAGTCACGTCTCCCCTTTCCACTCCCCCCACTAACAACACAGACGGGACTGTCCACTCTCAGGTTTGCCGTGACCCGGGCCGCTGGCCTCATTAGCCTGAGCTAGCCCAGGAGTTAATTAGCTGCTAATACACTCAGGGATGCTGCCAGCTCTCGGCTTCTCACGGGGCTGAGTTTTGTTTATATCCAGGACTATATGTTCCTTCCACTTAATCTTTTGGCGTCTTGCTTTGTACTCCAACTCAAATTAAAAGCTCTGGTCCCCGCCCTCCAGGGCCGCCTTGGTGCGGAAGTCTTTGTTGAGACCGGTCTGTCCGCTGACCGAGCGCCTCAGTCGTTTTCCTCCGCTCGTGTCCTTGAAGACACTATCTGGTTTCTTTCAAACGAGTGCCTCTAATAGGACACGCGTGAAAATATGTGAAAGGTCCACCTCCCTTCCCAGCCTGTGCCTATCGGCTACAGATCGCCCCGTCCCCTCCGGTGGTGCTCTCTTCATCTCAGACCGGATCCCATCGTGGTCCTCATGATTCACGCGTGGTCAGGAGCTGAAGCCATCGGCACTTCTTCCTGCCTTGGCCATCATCGCTCTGCTCCAGGCTCCTCGTCCACCTGAGTAGTGGACATCTACGAGCACTGAGCTTCCATTTATTCTCCTTGGAGAACTCACGGACACCTTCAGCTGAACTCTATACAAATGATCTCAGAAGTCTGTCTTTAATCCCATAATCCCAGTGATTACCAGATCTTAACATTTTGTCATGCTATAAAGATTTCAAAATGTATGTGCCTAAAAGAAAAGCCAACATGTTAGAGTCTCACAGGCTGGCCTTCAGTGGTTCCAGTCCCGTTCACAGCACTGTGCCAGCTCTGTAGACTGGCGAGAGAGGCGCAGGGTCCCGCTCAAAGCGAGCCGGGCTCAGGCCTGACCATGTGCCGGAGGCCCCTCCGCCCGCTGGGCACCGTCCTCAGAGGAGTCTCGCCCGCCTCCCCCCGACTCCGTAAAGTTTTTCCTTAATCAAATTTTTCAAAGGATACTGAGAGTTGATCTTGAAGTTTAACCTCACAGATCTGCCGTACAATGCAACCTTTGCCGTCACGAGTTTTGGCTGTGGAAAAAGAAAAAAGTCACGTCTCCCCTTTCCACTCCCCCCACTAACAACACAGACGGGACTGTCCACTCTCAGGTTTGCCGTGACCCGGGCCGCTGGCCTCATTAGCCTGAGCTAGCCCAGGAGTTAATTAGCTGCTAATACACTCAGGGATGCTGCCAGCTCTCGGCTTCTCACGGGCTGAGTTTTGTTTATATCCAGGACTATATGTTCCTTCCACTTAATCTTTTGGCGTCTTGCTTTGTACTCCAACTCAAATTAAAAGCTCTGGTCCCCGCCCTCCAGGGCCGCCTTGGTGCGGAAGTCTTTGTTGAGACCGGTCTGTCCGCTGACCGAGCGCCTCAGTCGTTTTCCTCCGCTCGTGTCCTTGAAGACACTATCTGGTTTCTTTCAAACGAGTGCCTCTAATAGGACACGCGTGAAAATATGTGAAAGGTCCACCTCCCTTCCCAGCCTGTGCCTATCGGCTACAGATCGCCCCGTCCCCTCCGGTGGTGCTCTCTTCATCTCAGACCGGATCCCATCGTGGTCCTCATGATTCACGCGTGGTCAGGAGCTGAAGCCATCGGCACTTCTTCCTGCCTTGGCCATCATCGCTCTGCTCCAGGCTCCTCGTCCACCTGAGTAGTGGACATCTACGAGCACTGAGCTTCCATTTATTCTCCTTGGAGAACTCACGGACACCTTCAGCTGAACTCTATACAAATGATCTCAGAAGTCTGTCTTTAATCCCATAATCCCAGTGATTACCAGATCTTAACATTTTGTCATGCTATAAAGATTTCAAAATGTATGTGCCTAAAAGAAAAGCCAACATGTTAGAGTCTCACAGGCTGGCCTTCAGTGGTTCCAGTCCCGTTCACAGCACTGTGCCAGCTCTGTAGACTGGCGAGAGAGGCGCAGGGTCCCGCTCAAAGCGAGCCGGGCTCAGGCCTGACCATGTGCCGGAGGCCCCTCCGCCCGCTGGGCACCGTCCTCAGAGGAGTCTCGCCCGCCTCAGACCCAAGGCCGCGGCGAGCTCCACAGTCTAGGCGTGCGACCGGCATCGGGACTCCAACAAGTGAGCAGAGACAAGCAGACGGGGCTGCAGAGAAACACCTCTCTGGATTCCCGCTGGGAAGACACGTCCTGCCAGGTCCGCTGCTGGCCAGCAGGCCCGGTGCTGGGCGTGGGCCGGGTGCAGCCACAGTCTCATGGGCAAGCCCGGAGGTGCAAGGCCTCAGCTCAGCTCTCACTCACGACCCGACTTGAAAGGGGAACCAGCAAAGCCGGGCCCTACTCCTACTCCGGGGACTTCTTGGGACGCGTGGTGCTCTGGTGTGGGGCTAGGGTGTAGGGGTCCCCCTGAGATCTTGGGGTGCATGAAAAACCACGCAGAGCCAGGCGCAGCACCATACAACATCTTACGAAGCCAAAGGAGCCCGGTGCTCTGAGCAGAGACACTTCCTTTCCAGAGAACTCTGACAGGGAGAGCTCCCCAGGATAAAGCTCTCCTGTCCGAGGCAGGGCAGCGGGGTCAGGGCCACCTCACAGCCCCTGTTCCACCCAAAGCCTGCAGGTCCACAAACCCGGGCGGTCACCAGGGACAGCTAAGGCCCGGGACGCCGTGGAGAGGAGGGGGCGGCCCTAAGCACAGGTTCAAGGTCAAAATGCACGCACCAGGACAGCGCCCCACAACCCCCGCTGCAGAACAGCGTCACCTGGAGAGCCTCGGAGAAACACCAGCCCCGGCGCCCACCCCAGGCCCCGTCCCTGGAGGGAAGCCCCACTTGAATCTTTTCCAAAGCCTTGACGTGTCCGATTTAACAAATGAAAACACGGGACGCCCGGTTAAATTTAAAGTCAGATAAACAACAACTAAGTTTTCAAGGCACGTGTGCCCCTTCCTAAAGAAAGAGACCGTTCGTTGTGTATCTGAGGCCCCATTTTAACTGGTGCGCCCCGTGTGTTTTCTCAGGCATGACATTTCTTTCATGAGTGATCTCACACATTTTTGATGGTGGTTTTTTTTTTTTTTAGCAGCCTCTCTTTCTACCCCTAGAGGGCCCATATCCTAAAGATTCTCAGCCACCATTACCTCTAAATTTTCTCATTCAATTCTCTTGCCGACGGCTTAGTAAAGATGGACTGAAGTGAGGGGAAGACGGTCGATTTTCAGACTGAGTGTGACGCAGGGTGACACCTGCCGGCCCTTCTGCGTGAGCTTCCGGCGGCGGGCGTGTCTGCCCAGGGTCTCGGCCACGCGTTCCCAGGCGGCTACCATCCGAGAAGCTCCGAAGTGCTAAAGACGCTTTGGAAGGGCGTCTCATACGTAACATTATCCACTAATTAAAAAGTATTTTTAAGCAATGCTAACATTGGATATCTTCGGTTTAAAAGAGACAAGGCGACCTTTAGGGTCTATCATTTTAAATAGGCTTTAAGGATTCGTTCCAAAGGGTGATGCAAGACTGATGATTGTTTCTCACAAAAACCAAAGCTCTGTCCTCCAGTCATGGCATCCTTGACAAAAGGTGCTTCTGTAAAGGTATAAATCGCCAAAAAAGGTACACATTTCCCAAGTAAATACATACAGGATACTTATCAGAGCTGGCGTGTGAGGTGGATTTGCTCCTCTTTTGTGTTGAAGCAGAAGAGGGCACGCTGTGAACTGGTCTATTTAAGGAAGCCCTCGGTGTTCCCACTGACAGGCCCGTAACCTAAACCCCGGCGCTGCCTCCCCCGTCCACAACAAGAGCTTCATCATGCTCTGGGGCTCGCACCCAGCAGGGGCGACCTGAGCCGGGGAGTGACCTCCGTGGAGCGAAGCCACGGGACTCAGCTGGCTGGCTCTGTCCATCAGTGGTGGCCACCTGCTGTGTCCATGAGCCCCTGTGCCCTCGGTCGGTCACTCCGCTCACAGCTAGCAAATTCCAGAAGACAGCCCGTGTGTGCGTGGGCTTGCATATGTGCAAGGAACCCGGTGAGGGCCTCCCAACCCTGTGTCTACTTCAGGCCACCTAAAACCCAGCAGGGAGCCAACAGTCCCCGGGAGACCTTGTCCAGTGATTTAGAACATCACACGACCTCCGACCGGAGCTGGGCAGAGGATCCGGGCGCTCCTCAGTCTACGCCACGCATGTCCGGAGCAGCTGGCTTTCACCGTCATGAGACTCGTCACCTGTGCAGAGCCAGTCAGCGAGGCGGCGCTCACCAGCCCTCGGCCCAAGGCCTGTGGGGGCACTGGGTGGCACCCACCGAGGTTAGGGAGGCCCCGGGGGTATGCCCATCTTTATGGACCTGGTCTTTACCACTAGACCTTATGGAGAAAGGGCTAGATGCAAGCTACCCTCTGCCACTGCTCAACGGGGCACTTTGCTTCAAGCCAGAAACAGTCCTGAAGAAAACAGGCTCTCCAAAGACTCCTAACTCTGGTGGGGACCGTCTCTGTCCGATGGACCGCTGGCCCACGGCCAGGAGGCTGGGTCCAGGACGTTTCTGCTAGCCAGCAGCGTCCCTGTGGAAGGCACCTCACGTCTCAGAGGCTCTCGTTCTGTCAGATGGTTTATCTCCCCTAGTTCCAAAGATGACTGAGGGGCTAAGACACAGGGAGAAATGTGGACGTGTTTTTGGAAAAAGAAAAGTGACAAAGTGGTGTCCCTGGAACAGGCGGGTCAACTGTCCGCACAGACGGCCTCCGCCCGGAACCCCCTCCAGCGCCCGGTCGCGTCCATCCCCACCAAAAGAGCAGGCGAGACCACGCTGACCCCACACTTGAGAGAGCACGCTCCATGTGCATCAGCCGCAGCACAAAGCGGCCACCAGGATTCCACGAGAGCAGGCCGTTCCCACCGAGGGTCGGGGCACAGGTAACAGTCAGGAATCCCCAGGGAGGGCGTCGGGGATCAGCCTGGCCGGGCAGGGCGCGGGTCCCAGCCAGCTCCTTCTGAAGGCCAGATCCCTCAGCCAGGCCCACACGCTGACTGGCAAATACACCTGAGCCGCCACTCCGCGGAGAACTTTGCTTTTGTTGTTTCACCTTAAAACACTCCCACCCAATCCCAGGATGAAGGATGACTTTTCTTGAATGGAAAGTAACACAAGCCAGGGGACTTCCCTGGTGGTCCAGAGGTTAAGTCCCTACACTTTTGCCGCAGGGGGCATAGTCTCGATCCTCGCTCAGCGAACTAAGGTCCCACATGTCTTGTGGACAATATATACATATGATGTATATAACAGCACAAGCCAAATGTGTGTATATGTGTGTGTGTATATATATATATATATATATATATATAAAATATCATAAGCCAAAAAACACAATGAGATATGATACCGCACCCATCACACCTGGGAGCCTAGAGAAAAACCAGTAACTGCTGGAGAGGACGGGGAGAAAATGGAGCCCCGTGCACTGTTGGTGGAAATGTAAATGGTGCAGCCGCTGGGAAAATAGGGAGGCCGTTTCTCCAAAACTCTAACACAGAGCTGCCGCAGGACCCAGCAAGCCCACTCCTGGAGTACACCCCAAAGAACTAAAAGAAAGAATGCGAGGACATATTCGCACAGCCCTGTTCCCTGCAGCCTTATTCACGACGGCCAAACAAGTGTCTGTTGACGGACAGACGGCTGGGTAAACACTTTTCAGCCTTGCTCAGTTCAAAAGGGCCCTGCATGTACTAGGAATGAGCAGAGTGTGTTCACGTGTGATCTGTTTGACTAGAGTCTTTAAAGCACATACATACATACTTGGCATCCCTTCAGGAAATCTCAGGAAATGATTTCACCCTCCAAAAGCGGGGGCCCGGGGGTCACCAAGCGGCCTACCAGGGGGCCCCATCCCCACCAAAAGAGCAGGCGAGACCACGCTGACCCCACACTTGAGAGAGCACGCTCCATGTGCATCAGCCGCAGCACAAAGCGGCCACCAGGATTCCACGAGAGCAGGCCGTTCCCACCGAGGGTCGGGGCACAGGTAACAGTCAGGAATCCCCAGGGAGGGCGTCGGGATCAGCCTGGCCGGGCAGGGCGCGGGTCCCAGCCAGCTCCTTCTGAAGGCCAGATCCCTCAGCCAGGCCCACACGCTGACTGGCAAATACACCTGAGCCGCCACTCCGCGGAGAACTTTGCTTTTGTTGTTTCACCTTAAAACACTCCCACCCAATCCCAGGATGAAGGATGACTTTTCTTGAATGGAAAGTAACACAAGCCAGGGGACTTCCCTGGTGGTCCAGAGGTTAAGTCCCTACACTTTTGCCGCAGGGGGCATAGTCTCGATCCTCGCTCAGCGAACTAAGGTCCCACATGTCTTGTGGACAATATATACATATGATGTATATAACAGCACAAGCCAAATGTGTGTATATGTGTGTGTGTATATATATATATATATATATATATATATATATATAAAATATCATAAGCCAAAAAACACAATGAGATATGATACCGCACCCATCACACCTGGGAGCCTAGAGAAAAACCAGTAACTGCTGGAGAGGACGGGGAGAAAATGGAGCCCCGTGCACTGTTGGTGGAAATGTAAATGGTGCAGCCGCTGGGAAAATAGGGAGGCCGTTTCTCCAAAACTCTAACACAGAGCTGCCGCAGGACCCAGCAAGCCCACTCCTGGAGTACACCCCAAAGAACTAAAAGAAAGAATGCGAGGACATATTCGCACAGCCCTGTTCCCTGCAGCCTTATTCACGACGGCCAAACAAGTGTCTGTTGACGGACAGACGGCTGGGTAAACACTTTTCAGCCTTGCTCAGTTCAAAAGGGCCCTGCATGTACTAGGAATGAGCAGAGTGTGTTCACGTGTGATCTGTTTGACTAGAGTCTTTAAAGCACATACATACATACTTGGCATCCCTTCAGGAAATCTCAGGAAATGATCACCAGTGTTCGTGTGGAGAGACACTTGATCTGGGGCCATAGTGTGATTTCTCGTCATTTTATTAGAGTCTCCTGTACAGTGTGAATCTGTTTCCCCATGCTAGTGTGTGTAAACCTATTCATTTGTTCACTCATTTAAGAGAGAATGCTGGATACGCTCGGAGGAGTAAGACAGAGCCCTTGACAGAAAACTCTTATAATCAAATGAGGAATCGATACGTACATTATTGAAATGATTACCACGTGTGGGTCATAATTACTTAAGAGACTGGATGCACCTCCTGACTTGGCTGTTTTCTAGCTGCGTGATCTTGGGCAAGCCACTGAACCTTTCTGTGCTTCAATTTTCCTCTGTAAGCTGAGGCCAGTAAGGGTCCTCACCTTGCCGAGCTTTGACGCGCAGTAAGTGAGCGTGTATGAAGCACTCAGACCAGAGCCCGGCACTTGGTAAGCTCTCGGGAAGCTCCGGGTGCTCCCACAGCAAAGACCAGACGGGGCTACCCCAGCACGGGGCCGGGGGCTGCATCCAGGGGCTCCTGGGTGATGGGGGCTCTGGGGCGGAGCTGTCGGCTGAGGCGGCCCTGAACGCACACACAGGCTTTTGCCTGGAGAGTGGGAGGGAAAGGCCGCGTCAGGAAAAGAGAACAGTCTGAGGACGGGCAGGGTGATGTGGCCGCTCCGACGGCCGACCCAGACAGGCAAAGTGACCTCCTGAGCTCTCCTTCCAGGAGCTTTGCAAGGAAATGAGAAGGAGTAGCTTTGTTCATTTTTTAAAGTCCGGTACATAATTTGTATGAAGGCCGACCCTTCATACGGCATTTCAGACTCACAGGTAAAACCGCTTTTTTACAGTCTTCTCGGTAGAAGTTCACACCTGATCAAACATCTGTAAACGCGCCAGTGTCAGACGCAACTCCTGACACAGAGCGGCCCCGCGCCTGGCGAATCCGACCCGCGCCTGCTCCTGGGGCCGGGCGGCTCCCGGGACGCGTTCGGCATTAGCAGCGACCTTGTGGCCGTCCACCCAGCACCCGCCTGGCAGGACTCCAAGTGAAGGTCCAGCACCTCGCCTCTGCCTGGCGGCCCCCAGGTCCGGGGCTGGCCTGTGACCCCGGCTCCGCAGGCTGAAGCCACGCTGAGTGGGCGCGTCTGTATGCAAGTCTCCCAGCCAAGGGGCTTTCGCAGACCCCATCTCTGTCGGCCCTCCCAGGAGTAAACGTGACCACTTCCTCCAGAGGGGGAGGAGCGGAGCCGCTGAGAAGTCAAGCAGCTTGTCCGAGCCCCTGACCCGCGGCTCAGGATCTGCATCCACCCCTTCTCAGTCTATATCCAGGGCTCTATTTACAGCAATGAGCTGCTTCCTCTGAGAAAACCCGTAAATTCAGCGCCCCAAGACACCCAGCCTCACAGAATCCGAGTGCTGGGGACGTCTGGCCTGCGGTCTCCAGCCCTCGCTGCCCACGGAAGCCCCTCGCTGCCCACGGCTCCAGGCGCCTGGTCTCCGGACCAACCGTGTCACAGGTTGCTAGCAGCCCATCCAATGTCCTTCTCCCATCTTCCCTTCCAAGAGATGCCTGGATTATGTGCTCAGCCGAAAAACTACATTCTTCAGCCTCCTTCGGAGGGTTTGGCCACGGAGACGTGAGCATGAACGTGTAAAGAGGCTTCAAGGAAAGTTTCCTGCCCTTCCAGTCCCGGAGCTCCAGGAAGAGCAGACGCTGTGTCAGGAGCTCCGGCCGCCTGCCTGGGGCCGTGGAGGAAAGCAGGAGGACCTCAGAGGCCGTGGCTGCACGCCAGCGCCTCCGGACCGCTCGGCTGTCAGGGCGCAAGCCTTCATGGGCTGAATCCAGCAGAGTGAGCGCTGTGTTTCCAGAGGCCCGTGATACTCCTAAGTGGCGCGCTGATCACACACGGCGCCCCCACCGACGCTGACCGTCGTTCACACGTCTGTCTGTACTGGCGTGGTTAGTAAGAGTCAAACTCGCCTGAAAGAGCTGATGAACAGAAGTACTGTGAGGGCTTCCCTGGTGGCTCAGTGGGAAAGCACCCACCGGGCAGTGCGAGGTACACGGGTTCGATCCCCAGTCTGGGCCGATCCCAGAGGAGAGGAGCAGCTGAGCGCCGCGCTCCTGAGGAGCCTAGCCGCTGGCGGCCCCCAGGTCCGGGGCTGGCCTGTGACCCCGGCTCCGCAGGCTGAAGCCACGCTGAGTGGGCGCGTCTGTATGCAAGTCTCCCAGCCAAGGGGCTTTCGCAGACCCCATCTCTGTCGGCCCTCCCAGGAGTAAACGTGACCACTTCCTCCAGAGGGGGAGGAGCGGAGCCGCTGAGAAGTCAAGCAGCTTGTCCGAGCCCCTGACCCGCGGCTCAGGATCTGCATCCACCCCTTCTCAGTCTATATCCAGGGCTCTATTTACAGCAATGAGCTGCTTCCTCTGAGAAAACCCGTAAATTCAGCGCCCCAAGACACCCAGCCTCACAGAATCCGAGTGCTGGGGACGTCTGGCCTGCGGTCTCCAGCCCTCGCTGCCCACGGAAGCCCCTCGCTGCCCACGGCTCCAGGCGCCTGGTCTCCGGACCAACCGTGTCACAGGTTGCTAGCAGCCCATCCAATGTCCTTCTCCCATCTTCCCTTCCAAGAGATGCCTGGATTATGTGCTCAGCCGAAAAACTACATTCTTCAGCCTCCTTCGCGGAGGGTTTGGCCACGGAGACGTGAGCATGAACGTGTAAAGAGGCTTCAAGGAAAGTTTCCTGCCCTTCCAGTCCCGGAGCTCCAGGAAGAGCAGACGCTGTGTCAGGAGCTCCGGCCGCCTGCCTGGGGCCGTGGAGGAAAGCAGGAGGACCTCAGAGGCCGTGGCTGCACGCCAGCGCCTCCGGACCGCTCGGCTGTCAGGGCGCAAGCCTTCATGGGCTGAATCCAGCAGAGTGAGCGCTGTGTTTCCAGAGGCCCGTGATACTCCTAAGTGGCGCGCTGATCACACACGGCGCCCCCACCGACGCTGACCGTCGTTCACACGTCTGTCTGTACTGGCGTGGTTAGTAAGAGTCAAACTCGCCTGAAAGAGCTGATGAACAGAAGTACTGTGAGGGCTTCCCTGGTGGCTCAGTGGGAAAGCACCCACCGGGCAGTGCGAGGTACACGGGTTCGATCCCCAGTCTGGGCCGATCCCAGAGGAGAGGAGCAGCTGAGCGCCGACGCCGCCGCTCCTGAAGCCTGCGAGCCCTGGAGCCCGGCTCCACACGAGAGGCCGCTGCCGGGAGACGCCCGCACGCTGCAGCCAGAGAAACCCCCACGGCGAGCAAGGCCCAGCACAGCCACGAGTAAACGAAATTATATACATACACATGTATCAAGAAATAGCCGTTAGCCACCTGTTTTCTCAACAGGAAACAACAAGTCTAGCTGCTGTTATTAGGGCGTCTGTCAGGTGTTCAGTGTCACGTTGGTGAGGCTGCGTGTCGCCGCTCTCTGGAGCGTTAGGCTGGCTTTCCAAGGCCGCCTCTCTGCATTCTCCGCCCCGCCGCTGCTCTCACCTGGGCCCGCTGTGTGGGCAGACCAGCAAGGAGTGAGCGAAGCTCCCGGCTTCTGAGGGAAAGCCACACCCTTACACACACACACACACACACACACACGCTTCGAAGGGCAGGATGGACAGCTAAGTCTGGGCCCACACCCTTGAGCCGCGCCCACCCACGCCCGGGGGAAGGTGCTCCACTCAGCCCCGGAGCAGGAACCAGCACCGCGGAGGTCTGTCCTGAGGAAGGAGGGAAAGAAGGAGGGGAGAGGGGGGGAGCGAAGACCGGACCGAGGGTCTCGGTGAAAAGAGACAAACAGCCGCACCTCTGGGGACTGGACAGCCGCGGCACTGCTCCCCGCGTCATCACAGGCCCGGAGAACGTGCAAAGAGGGCCTGTCTCACAGGTAAATCTGTGAACTCGAAAGCAGTTAAATACAGTAACTTCCCACCTAGTTACAGGACTGAATGTGCCAGATAATTCAGTACTAATTGCCTGTGAAAATGCATGACGTTCCATTGCCTTAAATTCCTTGCCTGTGCTTAGGGGTTTATTAATTAGAAATGACATGTTATAGTTGGAAGTTTGTCTTTCTGTTATTTTCATTAAACACTGCACAATTCCAGGTTCAGGCAGACAAAAAGTCTGTAGAAAATATTTTGTGGAATTTGTTTAAAAAGAAGGAAGAAGTCTATTCCAGTTCTGTTCATGCAGCGATTCAGACTAATGGCTGCGAAAGCGCGGCTCCCGGCAGAGCGAGCCGGACCCAGCTGACCAGCCGCGCAGGCTGCCCGAGCGACGCGTTCGTCTTCCTGCATGTTCGTTCTAGCAGTACCCTTGACGATTTCTCTCTTAGTCCGTTTACCAGACTGCAATCTTGTTTGCGCTAATTTTCAAACGTAAAACAAACAGCGAAAGGCAAACTTTAACCACGTCCATCATCACCAGGCCACACATCAGTAGACCTTAGCTGCCTGCGCGTTTCTCTGTATCGCTGGCCGTGGTGCCCGGGCTCTCATATTTAAAGAGAACATGGGTTGATGTTCATGGAGTGACTCCTTTATGAAAAATGAAGGGAAGCTAAAATCATGGCTGATGGGTCTGCACGCCCGTCAGCATGAAGCTCAGACAGAGCGGAAGGAGAAGGGCACCTCTGGTTAGAAACTGACCTCCTCCAAGCGAAGGCCCTTTCCTTCTCCCCGGTCTTACTGTGTGGTCTGCTCCGCCTTCAGCCTCTGTGAAAACCGCAGTACACGGGTCTGTGAAACACACACACACGGTCAAAAACAGAGAAGACACAGCAGCGATAGAATTCTGGAAACTGGAGGCAGATGGATGAGTGGTCCAAGCAGGAAAACGGAATCTTAAGACAATAGAGGAGGAATGTGGGAAAGTAACTTGAATTATCCCACAAAACACTGGAAAGCTTTTAAAAAAATACTGTTTCTTTCATCTTAGTCCCAGGAATTACGATGTAATTGGTCTTTGAGTTTTTAAGGATTTACTACATGACTCTACTATGCAGACTTAAGTTTTATCTGTGAACTCGAAAGCAGTTAAATACAGTAACTTCCCACCTAGTTACAGGACTGAATGTGCCAGATAATTCAGTACTAATTGCCTGTGAAAATGCATGACGTTCCATTGCCTTAAATTCCTTGCCTGTGCTTAGGGGTTTATTAATTAGAAATGACATGTTATAGTTGGAAGTTTGTCTTTCTGTTATTTTCATTAAACACTGCACAATTCCAGGTTCAGGCAGACAAAAAGTCTGTAGAAAATATTTTGTGGAATTTGTTTAAAAAGAAGGAAGAAGTCTATTCCAGTTCTGTTCATGCAGCGATTCAGACTAATGGCTGCGAAAGCGCGGCTCCCGGCAGAGCGAGCCGGACCCAGCTGACCAGCCGCGCAGGCTGCCCGAGCGACGCGTTCGTCTTCCTGCATGTTCGTTCTAGCAGTACCCTTGACGATTTCTCTCTTAGTCCGTTTACCAGACTGCAATCTTGTTTGCGCTAATTTTCAAACGTAAAACAAACAGCGAAAGGCAAACTTTAACCACGTCCATCATCACCAGGCCACACATCAGTAGACCTTAGCTGCCTGCGCGTTTCTCTGTATCGCTGGCCGTGGTGCCCGGGCTCTCATATTTAAAGAGAACATGGGTTGATGTTCATGGAGTGACTCCTTTATGAAAAATGAAGGGAAGCTAAAATCATGGCTGATGGGTCTGCACGCCCGTCAGCATGAAGCTCAGACAGAGCGGAAGGAGAAGGGCACCTCTGGTTAGAAACTGACCTCCTCCAAGCGAAGGCCCTTTCCTTCTCCCCGGTCTTACTGTGTGGTCTGCTCCGCCTTCAGCCTCTGTGAAAACCGCAGTACACGGGTCTGTGAAACACACACACACGGTCAAAAACAGAGAAGACACAGCAGCGATAGAATTCTGGAAACTGGAGGCAGATGGATGAGTGGTCCAAGCAGGAAAACGGAATCTTAAGACAATAGAGGAGGAATGTGGGAAAGTAACTTGAATTATCCCACAAAACACTGGAAAGCTTTTAAAAAAATACTGTTTCTTTCATCTTAGTCCCAGGAATTACGATGTAATTGGTCTTTGAGTTTTTAAGGATTTACTACATGACTCTACTATGCAGACAAGTTCTGCGACTTCTGCCCTAGCAGGAAAACCAGAGGCTGAAAGTCATGAAGCAAAGCAAGTTGGAGGAAACAGAGGTGATGCGAGAAAAAAAAAAAACTTTAAAAGAAAAGTCATCAACATCCTCATGAAGTGTGTCAAACCTCTGTTCAAGAACAGGATTCACACAAAAGAAGCACTCAGGGGATGGGATCTACATATGACTAATCAGGGATTGTACATATCTGTAAACAGCAAAACTCTGTAATAGCCAAAAAGCAAAATAAAAAAAGGGAAGAGATAAAGAGAAGTAAATGGAATGTGGAAGTATATACTTCATTTTAAAAAAGAAATAAGTCACAGTGTTGTAATGCATAGGGAATATAGCCTACAATATTGTAATAACTTTTTATGGTGAGAAATGTTTACTAAATTTTTCATAATGTTCACTCTGCAAAGTATATAAATGTCAAATCATTATGCTGTGCACCTGACACTAATGGAATGTTGTTCAGCAACTATACTTAATTAAAAAAAAAGAAGAAGAAGAAGAAACACTCAGAACAGGAAAGAGCTGTTGGAATCGGTCCTCTTGGTTGACAAAAGAGCTGAAAGGAACCTCCTCAATAAAGAAATCCGCCTGAAGGCAGAGCAGAGGACTAAACGAGACGGGAAAGGATGAGGAGTCCCCAGACCAGGCTGGGGGACCCAACACTAACTTCTAGGAGCTCCAGAACAAAAGCGGCAGAACACGGGACTGCCCAGGGAAGCTTCCCAGACGGAAGGACGGGAGAACGTTCGGCAGAACAGGAGGAGCAAAGGTTGCTCGGGAACGCGGGGGCCCGCCCTCGGCCGGCTCTCCTGGGGCCCTCCGCCCTCGCCGGCCCCCCGGGCTGCCTTTGCTCTCCCATTCACTGTCCGCACTTCCTCTTTCTCGTGGCCCAGCCGGAGCACCTCTCGAAGCTGTGGTTTGACTTCAGGAGCAGAGAACAGAGAACACGTGGCGGGTGAGAGGGCGGAGCGGGCCGGCTCGCCGCAGCACCTGCCAGGACGCGGCTCGGGCGTCTCTGCCCCTAGGTGAGCGGTGGCGGCAACCAGGTCTCAGCGCCAGGCGTCGGCGGAGGAAACCGCACTCTCTGCGCTGCACCGTGAGACGAGGAGCCTCAGACCTCACTCTGCGATTAACAGTGACGGACCGAGCAGCCCTTCAGGCCCGGGGGTTTGCGCTCACGTCTTACTGCTGGGAAAAGGGAAAAAAATCTACAAAAAAGTCATCAACATCCTCATGAAGTGTGTCAAACCTCTGTTCAAGAACAGGATTCACACAAAGAAGCACTCAGGGGATGGGATCTACATATGACTAATCAGGGATTGTACATATCTGTAAACAGCAAAACTCTGTAATAGCCAAAAAGCAAAATAAAAAAAGGGAAGAGATAAAGAGAAGTAAATGGAATGTGGAAGTATATACTTCATTTTAAAAAAGAAATAAGTCACAGTGTTGTAATGCATAGGGAATATAGCCTACAATATTGTAATAACTTTTTATGGTGAGAAATGTTTACTAAATTTTTCATAATGTTCACTCTGCAAAGTATATAAATGTCAAATCATTATGCTGTGCACCTGACACTAATGGAATGTTGTTCAGCAACTATACTTAATTAAAAAAAAAGAAGAAGAAGAAGAAACACTCAGAACAGGAAAGAGCTGTTGGAATCGGTCCTCTTGGTTGACAAAAGAGCTGAAAGGAACCTCCTCAATAAAGAAATCCGCCTGAAGGCAGAGCAGAGGACTAAACGAGACGGGAAAGGATGAGGAGTCCCCAGACCAGGCTGGGGGACCCAACACTAACTTCTAGGAGCTCCAGAACAAAAGCGGCAGAACACGGGACTGCCCAGGGAAGCTTCCCAGACGGAAGGACGGGAGAACGTTCGGCAGAACAGGAGGAGCAAAGGTTGCTCGGGAACGCGGGGGCCCGCCCTCGGCCGGCTCTCCTGGGGCCCTCCGCCCTCGCCGGCCCCCCGGGCTGCCTTTGCTCTCCCATTCACTGTCCGCACTTCCTCTTTCTCGTGGCCCAGCCGGAGCACCTCTCGAAGCTGTGGTTTGACTTCAGGAGCAGAGAACAGAGAACACGTGGCGGGTGAGAGGGCGGAGCGGGCCGGCTCGCCGCAGCACCTGCCAGGACGCGGCTCGGGCGTCTCTGCCCCTAGGTGAGCGGTGGCGGCAACCAGGTCTCAGCGCCAGGCGTCGGCGGAGGAAACCGCACTCTCTGCGCTGCACCGTGAGACGAGGAGCCTCAGACCTCACTCTGCGATTAACAGTGACGGACCGAGCAGCCCTTCAGGCCCGGGGGTTTGCGCTCACGTCTTACTGCTGGGCTTTACCTCCCAGCACGAGAGGCCACCGCCCCGGCGCCCTGAGCTGGGAACACGTCGCAGGCTGCTCGGAAGTGGGGTCTCCATCGAGTCCCCCTCTTGGAGAACACAGATGTGGGCAGACACGGCCACGCCACGAGCTCGAGGAATGCACGCTTTCTGGTCAGTCGTCGTCACTCTTGACGCATCAGCCGCTGCCCTCCAAAATGCAGCCCAGGCACCAGAACCTCAAACACAGGCGCGGGTCTCCACAGCGGCTGCCCAGTTCCGGCCACAAGGAAGGAGGGGGACACCAGGAAGCCCCACAGGGCTTTGGGGGTAAAAATGGGAACTGAAAAGGGGGTGGGGCGCCCCAGGAGAGGGGCCGGGAAACTCCCGGAGCACAGCTGTTCTCGCACAGAAGGCAAATCTGCGTTTCCAAAACGTCAGAATCCTCGAAAGCACCTCCACACGACTCTCAGAGACTTGATTTCTGGGTCTGGGGGTCAAGTCCTTGTCTCGTGATTACACCCTCAGGAGTGACCGCTGTCTGAGGACACACGACAGCCCGGCAGCCCCAGTTTAAGCCGCCAGGCGCTCACGGCCGCTCCACTCCACGCAGGTAGCCGTGCCCCCGCAGGCTCTACAGGGACTCCGGGGCGCCTGGACAGCAGGCAGCAGCGCCCATTTCTGTTTTTCTAAAGGGAGCGGCTTCCACAGTCTGAACAAGGTCCCGATAGCAAGGGCTGTGGGGCAGTGGACGGCAGTCCTGGACAGGCAGCCCGTGCCTCCCAGCTTCTGTACAAAGGACACGGGGGTCAGGGAGCACTCCTGCTCTCTGCCCGAGCGAGGATGTCCCCACCGCTCTGAGGCTTTAACTTGCCACGCGCTGTTTGAAGAAAGAGCTTCACAGGAAGAGTGTCTGGGAACGGGGAGACAGAAGTGCTCCCTCGACGCTCGGCCCTCGGCCCCCCAGCCCCGCCGGCCTCGCCTCCTGCTGCCTCCACCTCACCCGTCACCTGCGGGCCTCTTCTGTGACTCTCCCGGCTCAGGCTGGGGCTCCAGAACCCAGCAGGACCGCAGGCCACTTCTCTTCCATCCTGGCTACCAGGGAGGCCCAAAGTCCTCTGGATCCGGCCGTCACGTCTGCTGCTCCCTGACCTGCCCATCGGTGCATCCAGCCCCGCCTCCCTCTCAGCCTCTCTCTGGCCCCGACCTGGGCGGGAGACCACCCACAGTGGCCCCAGGCCCCTCCGCCTCCGTCCCTGCCTCCCGCTGGCCTGTGACAGCCCCCGCGCTGTAAGGACCTCTGTGCCCCTGCAGAGGGCCCGGGTGCCCCCTCTCTCCCATTTCCAGCCCCCCGGCGGGGTCCGCACCTGGCTCCGGGACTCCAGTGCCCGCTCGCAGCCGCGGCCACAAAGCACCTCGCGGGCAGGGTCACAGGCCACGCCGTCGCCGTGTGACTGAGAACACAGGAGGCCCGGTGACGCTGAACTTCAGAGAAACAACGAGGCACTTTGCTTGGTAGAAGCACGTCCCAAATACGACGTGGGCGTCCGTGTGCTGAAACGGACGTGTTGTTTCTCTGAACTCAGATTTCAAGGGTCCTGACCTTTCCTTGGCAGCCCTGCTGGACCCCTGCCTGCAGCGCTGGGCCGGACGCCCTCCTGGGCCTCTGGGGCCCTTTCCAGACTGCCGGCTCCGCTCATCCGATGAGATGCGTCGTCGTGACCCTGCACCTCCACGCAGGTAGCCGTGCCCCGCAGGCTCTACAGGGACTCCGGGCGCCTGGACAGCAGCAGCGCCCATTTCTGTTTTTCTAAAGGGAGCGGCTTCCACAGTCTGAACAAGGTCCCGATAGCAAGGGCTGTGGGGCAGTGGACGGCAGTCCTGGACAGGCAGCCCGTGCCTCCCAGCTTCTGTACAAAGGACACGGGGGTCAGGGAGCACTCCTGCTCTCTGCCCGAGCGAGGATGTCCCCACCGCTCTGAGGCTTTAACTTGCCACGCGCTGTTTGAAGAAAGAGCTTCACAGGAAGAGTGTCTGGGAACGGGGAGACAGAAGTGCTCCCTCGACGCTCGGCCCTCGGCCCCCCAGCCCCGCCGGCCTCGCCTCCTGCTGCCTCCACCTCACCCGTCACCTGCGGGCCTCTTCTGTGACTCTCCCGGCTCAGGCTGGGGCTCCAGAACCCAGCAGGACCGCAGGCCACTTCTCTTCCATCCTGGCTACCAGGGAGGCCCAAAGTCCTCTGGATCCGGCCGTCACGTCTGCTGCTCCCTGACCTGCCCATCGGTGCATCCAGCCCCGCCTCCCTCTCAGCCTCTCTCTGGCCCCGACCTGGGCGGGAGACCACCCACAGTGGCCCCAGGCCCCTCCGCCTCCGTCCCTGCCTCCCGCTGGCCTGTGACAGCCCCCGCGCTGTAAGGACCTCTGTGCCCCTGCAGAGGGCCCGGGTGCCCCCTCTCTCCCATTTCCAGCCCCCCGGCGGGGTCCGCACCTGGCTCCGGGACTCCAGTGCCCGCTCGCAGCCGCGGCCACAAAGCACCTCGCGTGCAGGGTCACAGGCCACGCCGTCGCCGTGTGACTGAGAACACAGGAGGCCCGGTGACGCTGAACTTCAGAGAAACAACGAGGCACTTTGCTTGGTAGAAGCACGTCCCAAATACGACGTGGGCGTCCGTGTGCTGAAACGGACGTGTTGTTTCTCTGAACTCAGATTTCAAGGGTCCTGACCTTTCCTTGGCAGCCCTGCTGGACCCCTGCCTGCAGCGCTGGGCCGGACGCCCTCCTGGGCCTCTGGGGCCCTTTCCAGACTGCCGGCTCCGCTCATCCGATGAGATGCGTCGTCGTGACCCTGCACCTCCTGGCGAGGCGACCAAGGCCTCATTCTGTTCCCTTCTAGGAGGCACCTCTGCAGGGGACACAGCGAGACCCCTGGGAAAGCAGTCTCTGACAAACTACAAAGGCGCCTCTTAAAACCCACGCTGGAGGCCGCGGTCTCTGTGACTTTTCCCCGACATAACCCAGAAGGGCCGCCAGAGCCAGCCCTGCCCGCAGGGCCTCCGGGCCAGGCGGCCCGCCCCGGCCAGGTGGGGACGCTTCCGAGCCCGGCCTCCCCGTCGAGCACGGCCCTCCCGGGAAACGGCCGCGCTCCTCCACAGGCGCTGGATTTTACTTGGAGCCCTGGAAATCAACTGTCGGCGGTTCCGCAGGAATGAACGGACAGCTGGCCAAGACCAAAACCTGCCCTTCCAGAAGGACGTCCACCGTGTGTGGCTCGCACGCTGAGCCAAGCTGCCGGGGGCGGCGGGGGTCGAGCCCCTGCGGCGGAGCCGACGGAGAAAGGGGCTTCTCCCGTGAGCATCCCCAGCTGCCCAGGAGGTCAGGCCGCCGGGCGTGCAGAAGGACATTCCCTGCAAATCTACTGCCCTCGAGGCAGCAGGTTTCACAACTCTGCACCGAGGAACTTTGGCAGCTCGGAACGACCGACCCTCGCGTCCAGAAGGCTCACCCAGTGTGGGAGGGGAAAGGAAGCGAAAACAGGAAGAAATCAGGCCTCAAAACACCAAGTTCCCTTAATTGCACGTCCAATAGCGACCTCTGAATAGCCCCAGAGCAGGCCCCTCTGTGGTTAAAGCCTCTGGCATGTGCTTACCAGGCAGATGCTCAGGCCCCACTCTCTTACTCAGCACTTTTAATCAAAATAACCAGGCCCGCATCTGGGGAGGAGCGGGGATGAATGGGGCAGTGTGAGGATCCGCAGCTGCTAATGAAATATTGAAAACCCAGGACGGGGATGGTCTGTGCTATTTAATACAGGGGAGGCTCTTACCACACCCGCTCCTATACCCTGGGGTTTCTTGTTTTATTTGCGAGGGGAAAAAATAGAATTTATGCACCTTAAAAAAACACGAAGTGAAAAATGATCCATTAGCACAGCAAAGAGCTATTTCCAGGAAACAGGTTTTAAAAGAAAATTCTTGACGTCCTGAGGTTAAGCCAGGAGGTGTCACGACTTTGAACGTGGACGATGAAAGAGCCACTGTGCCGGGCGCGGCGCAGGCCGGCTGCGTTTCATCGTTAAGGGAGGCTGGCTAAGTCCCTGGTCGCGGTCCAAAAATACCCTGGCAGTTAGCATCCTACATTAAAATTTATAAACCACGAAAGACCTTTTCTCACAGAAGAGTTAATTCAAGCTGGATGGCTTGAAAAAAAAACGAAGTTTTTAAAAGGGGTAGTCATCAGAAGTGGTGATGTGGAAACTAGGGGTAAGCCATGCTTTTCACGCCCCTAAAATGGACTAAAAATACAGCAGTAGTAATTTCAGAAGGAAGGGAAGTGGCACCAGGTGTAATTTCATTTCTAAGAAGTCCCGGGACCGAGGCCTGGAGCCACCAGAATTAACCTTCGGGGCTGATAAAACGCAGGCCGGGGCGGGAGCAGGAAGCGGGGCCTGAGCAGGGAGCACGGCCCTGGCGTCTGCTCCGGGCAGCCCCCCAGCGCCTCCTCTCTCTCCGCTCCCGCCGGCCTGGTCAGCGGGGTATCTGCTCCGTCTCCCGCTGCCTCCCTCCTCCTTCACTCCGAGCCTTTATTAAGCGCCTGCGGTATGCTGCCTGGCTCTGTGCCTGCCCACGTGCCACATGAGAGCACCAGGGGACGTGCTCCGGGAGACCCCTCTGCCACCCCAGACGGGGTACCCCGTACCCGCTCTGCTCTCAGCCCTCCGCACCCCTCCCTTGCCCAGCTCCTCCCTGAGGCCGGGGACCTGGGACTGGGGAGGCGTCTGGCAAGCGCGTCCCCTCGGCCTGAGCAGGGAGCCATGCGAGCGCCTGCTCGTCACAGACGTCCCTCCCGGGCCCCTCCATCCAGAGCGCCCGTCTGCGCTGGGCCCCGGCCTCGACAGGGTTCGCTGTCAGCTGCCCCCACCCGCTGTGACGATGACAAAGGAGGGCCTTCCTGCAGACCCAGAGGTGGGGACACTGCGGGAAAGGCCACGGGGTCTGCGCGGGGCTTCATTGCTGCCTGCAGTGACCTCGCGCGGCTGAGAGCAGGCCTTCCCTCCACCTGGGCGCGGGTGTTCCTCCCAACACCCCTCCCCTGCAGGGTCCCGCGGCCCTCTGTCCCCAGGTGCCCTCTCCATCTATTTGTGGATACACTTCAGGCGACGCGCGCTCGGGCTGGGTTTCGTTCAGCCCCTCGAGTCAATTTGCGGAAGGTCCGCTTCTCTGTAATTCTCCACAGAGATGGGCCCGCTCACCTGCTCGGACGTGACGTGACACGACCACTGGGTCTTCCCTAAACCTTGTGCCGCGTCTTTCTTCTGTTAAGGTGATTTTTAATCGGTTGGTTTCACCCTCACAAATCCTCTTTTGCTACCCAACTAACGCCACAAGATGCTGATTGCAGGAACTGACGCAGAGATAAGAAAGCTACAGTAGAAATACACACCCACAGCAAGCATTCCCACGACTTCCCACGAACCCATGATCCCAGGGACCGAACGAGCACCCAGAGGGCAGGAAACTCGATGGCATCAGCCAGCGTCCACCCAGCTGTCGGAACAAAGAGCCGTCCGAGACGTGTGCTGTGCTCGGCCTTAACCTGCAGTCAAGGACACGCGAGCGGTCTCACGACTAACCAGAAGAGATGCAGAGGAGGCCTCGCCGTGCGAAGAGGCCACTAGCTCGAGGTTCATACGTGTTTGATGGCCCAAGCGACTCCCACAGAGACACATCGTCATCTTTTCAGCTGGCAGCGGCCGCCTTCTGAGGCAAGCAAGTCCCCAGAGGGAAGGAGGGCGCAGCCAGCCGACCACACGTCCCCTGAGAGCCCCCAGAGGGCGGCCGAGGCCCAGCGCCACTCACAGGGAGGCTGGCGCAGTGGTTTCAGGGGCCTGGGGGCTGAAGGCTCACCAAGCTCCGGGAGGATTCTCCCCTGCAGAGGGCTTTGAGAAATGCTGCCCGGGGGCTTCCAGGTGGCGCTAGTGGTGAAGAGGCCTCCTGCCAAGGCAGGCGACGCAGGAGGTGCGGGCTCAGTGCTTGGGGTGGGAAGATCCCCGGGAGGAGGGCATGGCGCCGGGCTCCAGTACCCTTGCCTGGAGGGTCCCGCGGACAGATGGACAGGCTCCAGTCCACAGGGTCGCCACGAGTCAGCCACAGCTGAAGTGACTTAGCACACACCCCCCGGAGGAACAAACATCAAAGAGCCACGGGCTTGCTCAGAATCAAGGTCGCTTGTCCAGCGAGGGGCCGAGCCCGGGTGGACACAGGAGCTCCAGGCCCAGGGGCCTTCCCTCCACCCTGGGAGCGTCGGGAGCGGAGCCACCCGAACAGGCGCGTCGGATCCAGCCGCTCTGCACACGAGGCTGTGCCCACACGCTAGAGGAGCCTGCCAGAGGGCCTCAGCCACGAGACGAGCCTCACAGATGATCCCTGTGCCCAACACAGGGCCTTCCAGTCAGGCCGGCTGCCGCCCTGGAGACAAGGCAGACGGGGGCGTTTCCATGACGCATCCGCTCGTCACAGGCCCCCACCTGGAGTTCAAGGGTCTAGACCCACCTGGAGAGGACCAGTGACCGTCCCTGGGGAGGCCCCCCCGCCAAATGCGATCCCAGGGACCAGAGCAGGGGGTCATGGCATCAGCCAGCGTCCACCCAGCTGTCGGAACAAAGAGCCGTCCGAGACGTGTGCTGTGCTCGGCCTTAACCTGCAGTCAAGGACACGCGAGCGGTCTCACGACTAACCAGAAGAGATGCAGAGGAGGCCTCGCCGTGCGAAGAGGCCACTAGCTCGAGGTTCATACGTGTTTGATGGCCCAAGCGACTCCCACAGAGACACATCGTCATCTTTTCAGCTGGCAGCGGCCGCCTTCTGAGGCAAGCAAGTCCCCAGAGGGAAGGAGGCGCAGCCAGCCGACCACACGCCCCTGAGAGCCCCCAGAGGGCGGCCGAGGCCCAGCGCCACTCACAGGGAGGCTGGCGCAGTGGTTTCAGGGGCCTGGGGGCTGAAGGCTCACCAAGCTCCGGGAGGATTCTCCCCTGCAGAGGGCTTTGAGAAATGCTGCCCGGGGGCTTCCAGGTGGCGCTAGTGGTGAAGAGGCCTCCTGCCAAGGCAGGCGACGCAGGAGGTGCGGGCTCAGTGCTTGGGGTGGGAAGATCCCCGGGAGGAGGGCATGGCGCCGGGCTCCAGTACCCTTGCCTGGAGGGTCCCGCGGACAGATGGACAGGCTCCAGTCCACAGGGTCGCCACGAGTCAGCCACAGCTGAAGTGACTTAGCACACACCCCCCGGAGGAACAAACATCAAAGAGCCACGGGCTTGCTCAGAATCAAGGTCGCTTGTCCAGCGAGGGGCCGAGCCCGGGTGGACACAGGAGCTCCAGGCCCAGGGGCCTTCCCTCCACCCTGGGAGCGTCGGGAGCGGAGCCACCCGAACAGGCGCGTCGGATCCAGCCGCTCTGCACACGAGGCTGTGCCCACACGCTAGAGGAGCCTGCCAGAGGGCCTCAGCCACGAGACGAGCCTCACAGATGATCCCTGTGCCCAACACAGGGCCTTCCAGTCAGGCCGGCTGCCGCCCTGGAGACAAGGCAGACGGGGGCGTTTCCATGACGCATCCGCTCGTGACAGGCCCCCACCTGGAGTTCAAGGGTCTAGACCCACCTGGAGAGGACCAGTGACCGTCCCTGGAGGCACGCCATGCCCAGCCCCTCACCCCAGCCTGTCCGCCTGGCCCTAGTAGAAGCTTTGCGTTTTGTCTGCCTGAGAAATTTGACGGAAAGAAGTATTAATACATACATTTATTTTATCAAGGAAAATACACTCTTAAAATGTTCAAGAAAAGATATTGTCTGGGGCTTCCCTGGTGGTTCAGTGGGTAAAGAGTCTGCCCTGCAGTGCAAGGGCCACCGGTTCGATCCCTGGCCGGGAAGATCCCACATGCCGCAGAGTGGCTGAACCGGTGAGTCCAATTACGAGCCAGCACTCTGGAGCGCGTGCACCCAGAGCCGGTGCTCTGCATCGGGGGAGGCCGCTGCGATGGGAGGCCCACACAGGCCAAAGAATACAGATGAATGAAAATAAACAAATTAAAGACCAATAAAAGAGGCCAAAATTTTAAAAATGCTTATTGTCTGGTTCCCAAGAAACAGCCTGACAGACCCCTGGAAGGATATCTACACTACACACACACATGCACACGTACATGTACACACACGTACACAGGCGTTCTGGATGTGTGTGTGTGTGTGTAATAAAGGGCTTCCCTGGTGGCTCAAGACAGTAGAGAACCTGCCTGCAATGCAGGAACCCCAGGTTTGATCCTTGAGCTGGGAAGGTCCCCTAAAGGAGGGAATCTCTCCCACTCCAGTATTCTTGCCTCAAGAATTCCACGGACAGAGGAGCCTGGCGGGGAAAGAGTTGCACACAACTGAGTGGCTAACATTTTCATGTGTCTATAATACATAAGCATGTATTCACAACTGTGGTAGTAATTACAGTAAACTTGAATGAACCCCTCATTCTTCAGTTGCAAGATGTAGCGAATAACCCACTGTTTTTGACCTTTTGCCGTGCACAAGAGTCACCGACGGACCTTGTTAAGAGGCAGATGCCTCCCTAGCAGGTCTGGGAGGGGCCCGACAGTGGCAACCCTCACCAGCTCACGGGCGACGCTGGCGGGCCATGGGCCCCCTCTGAGTAACAAGAGTCTGGCCTGTGGTGAATGACCACTGACTCACACAGAAAACAGCGACTGTCAAAGACGGGAATA
Source organism: Tragulus kanchil (assembly GCA_022376925.1). Lineage (NCBI taxonomy): Eukaryota > Metazoa > Chordata > Mammalia > Artiodactyla > Tragulidae > Tragulus > Tragulus kanchil. Next base: position 1,644,188 of record JAIOJX010000005.1, read on the forward strand.
CGTCAGAGAAACAAGGAAAAACAAGGCTCCCATTAATTTTTTCTTGGATGATTATTCCCAAAACAGACTTCAGAATCTGTACAATGCCTCTTGGCCACAGTGTAAACAAGTTTCCCTGGATTTTTATGACAGCCACTTCAGAGGGCAAGCTGGCAGACAAATTCTGACTTGAGAGAAAGATAGTCGGGACTTAATTATGATTAATAAATTACAGAGACGATATAAACTGTTGTGAATTGTACAACAGAGAAATTAAGTATCTTCTGGTCTGCTGACAAACACATGTGGTCTATACTTTTACAGCCTTATTATATGTTTGAGAAAATCATTGGTGCCAATGTTTTGCTTCCTGGCTTCTCCTCTGTCCAGGATTCAGGAGCTGAGAACAGACTGATGGCAGCCCTAAGACCTTGGCTTCAGCAAATGGAAGGTGCAGCCACTGTGGGAAGCAGTGGGGAGGTTTCTCAAAAAGCTGAAAATACCAGACAATCCTGCAATCCCACTCCTGGCTATAGATTCAAAGAAAACAAAACACTACTCCAAAAGGACACACGCAACACTAAGTACAATAGCCAAGATCAGGATGCAACCACAGTGTCCATCAACAGACAAATGCATAGAGAAAATGTGATAAATATATAAATATATATAAATAAATAAATATATATATATATACACACACACACATATATATATGGAAATATTACTCAGCCTTTAAAAAGAATGAAATACTATCATGTGAAACAACATGAATGGACTGAGGGCATTTTGCTTAATCAAGTAAGTCAGACAAAGACAAACACTGTATGGTCTCACTTATATGTGGGATCTAAAAAACAGTACAAAAGAACGTACATGCGAAACAGAAACAGACTCACAGAGACAGAAAATAGACTAGTGGTTACAAGCGAGGAGAGAGGAGGGGGTGCAGCTAAGGGGCACGGGATTGACAGCGGCAAGCACCTGTGTATAAAGCGGACCAGCGACAGGGCTGTGCTGTGCAGCCCAGGGGAAGAGCCAGTGCCTGTAATAACTTTAAACAGAGGACAAGCTACAAAAAATATTGAATCACGCCATAGTACACCTGAAATGAGTATAATACTGTAGATCAACTATACTGCTTTTAATTAGTTTATTAAACAATTAAAAAAAAAAAGGAAACCAACTGGAAGGACTAGCTGAAGTGCTCTGACGCCACGGCAGGGCTGCGGAAGCTTCCGCAGCCTCCTCCTGCAGGAGGCCGCTGGCCACCGGCCCCGGGCAGAGCCTCCATGTGCCGAGAGAAAGCAGCTCTGTCCGCCCAGCGTGGCTGTGTTTGCAGTGAGGCATGCAGCAACTGACCCCGACGCCGAAGGTGAAATCTACTCCCGATAATGTGAAGAGAATATAAACTGTCCTTCGCAAATTCACCAGAGGGGGTTTTCAAATGCTTCCTGTTTAATTTCTGAAAAGTAAGTTCCAGTTAAACGGTCTACAAGGTAAATTCTGATTAAATGGTCGGACACGACCTGGCGACTGAACAGCAACCACCAATGGTCCCCAGAGAACCTAGTTACCTGTTTCAGTCGCTGGGCTAACGAATCCATTCAAATACAGGCACTGCGTAACCAGAGTTACGGCTGCGTAACTCTGGGCCACTGACCTCATAAAGCCTGGGTTTACTCACCTACAAACCAGAGAGAATAACTCTGCAGCCGCGGGGGGCCCCGGTGAGGACCAGCCGGGGTGAAGGGTGCTGAGCCCAGTGCCTGGAGCAGAATACACCAGCACGGACATCATGACCAGGACTGTGGTCGCAGCACTGAGCCAGGCACTGCCCACGGGGCTGAGCCGACACTCGCAGAGGGCCTCGGACAGCACTCACACAGTGAGGGCCTTTCACACGTTTGTTATATAAAACAAGTCAACAGTCCTGAGTATTAAGCGTAAATTCTAAGCAGGCAAAATACAAACACAGCCTTAAGAATATAGAAACCAACATAATCCTTTCAGCTCCGCATGCTCATTCTGGAAAGTTGGGAAGAAATGAGACCTTACACTTGCCAGTATCCTTTTTTTTTTGGGGGGGGGAGCACTTTTATTGGTCTTTCTTTTATTTCTTTTCACCCATCTTTATTCTTTGGCCTGTGTGGGCCTCCCACTGCAGTGGCCTCTCTTGTTGCCGAGCACCGGCTCCAGGCACATGCGCTCCAGAGCACTGGCTCGTAATTGGACACGCCAGTCCAGCCGCTCCACGGCACGTGGGATCTTCCCGGGCCAGAAATCGAACCGACGCCCCTTGCACGGCAAGGCGGACTCTCTACCCACTGGGCCACCAGGGAAGCCCCCCATTTTTAATATAGATATTGATTTATTTGGTTGCAATAGGTCTTCATCGTGGCACATGGGTTCTAGCCCCCTGACCAGAGATCAAACGCAGGCCCCTGCATTGGGAGCTCTGAGTCTTAGCCACTGGACCACCAGGGCAGTCCCTCATCTCTAACTCTCAAAGCAACTAGAGACTGCCCAGCGGCCTAAAGGAAGACCCCAGCACGAGCACCTCCACGTGGGCACGCCGAGCTGCCGCCTCTGCGGAGCCCTTTAAACACATGACCCCGTGCCGTCCACTCTGCCCTCTGTCCGAGCCCGGGGTGACCAGCAGGGAGGAGGGCAGCTCTGGCCTTTGGGCCTCAAGGGCCTGCCTCCAGAGGGAGTCTCATTCAACAACGCGAGCGGGAAATGCTTCACTCGGGGCGCCAGGGCACTCTTCACTGAGTAATCAAGGCAGAATCCAGCCACAAAGATTTAAGTGAACACTTAGGCTCCCACACAGGCTGGGAGAAAGGAAAAGGAGAGGATACATTGTAAAATCTGATTCAAGGGTTATTTTCTTTACTGTTAGAAAGTTACAACGTTTCTAAAAGCGATCCACAGAAAACACATCCAGGGCACTCCCAGTGAGCTCTCGGCCGGTCTCGGCATCAGGACACACCGGGGACCAGCTCCTGCAGCCAGGGGAGCAGCCCGCCCTTTCCACACTGAAGACGGGGCACCCAGAGGCCCCCATTGGAGGCGCGAGTTCATCAGCCAAGGAGGTTCATTCTGGGGCACCAAGGACGGAGACCCCGTCCTGCCAGTCCACGGAGAGGCACGGGGCCACCCGGAAGCCTGGATCCTCGAGCCCTGAGGCCTCCGAGCACACCCGGAGGCAGAGCTGGTGGTTTCTTGTTGAATAAGATACAAATACGTATGCAGGTACAGGTGTATACCAGCCAACTCCCCTGGAGAACTTTTTAGCCTTAAATGTAGGTGTTTTCAATCAGAGCAATATCCAAGGAGGCAAAAAATAATTCTCTGATAGGAGTAAACAAACTTACTCTTTTTTAACAAAGCACAGAACCACCTGTGATATGCCAACAGGTAGACAGTGGGCCACCAGGAAGGGCCCCCATTTTAATATAGATTTTGATTTATTTGGTTGCAATAGGTCTTCATCGTGGCACATGGGTTCTAGCCCCCTGACCAGAGATCAAACGCAGGCCCCTGCATTGGGAGCTCTGAGTCTTAGCCACTGGACCACCAGGGCAGTCCCTCATCTCTAACTCTCAAAGCAACTAGAGACTGCCCAGCGGCCTAAAGGAAGACCCCAGCACGAGCACCTCCACGTGGGCACGCCGAGCTGCCGCCTCTGCGGAGCCCTTTAAACACATGACCCCGTGCCGTCCACTCTGCCCTCTGTCCGAGCCCGGGGTGACCAGCAGGGAGGAGGGCAGCTCTGGCCTTTGGGCCTCAAGGGCCTGCCTCCAGAGGGAGTCTCATTCAACAACGCGAGCGGGAAATGCTTCACTCGGGGCGCCAGGGCACTCTTCACTGAGTAATCAAGGCAGAATCCAGCCACAAAGATTTAAGTGAACACTTAGGCTCCCACACAGGCTGGGAGAAAGGAAAAGGAGAGGATACATTGTAAAATCTGATTCAAGGGTTATTTTCTTTACTGTTAGAAAGTTACAACGTTTCTAAAAGCGATCCACAGAAAACACATCCAGGGCACTCCCAGTGAGCTCTCGGCCGGTCTCGGCATCAGGACACACCGGGGACCAGCTCCTGCAGCCAGGGGAGCAGCCCGCCCTTTCCACACTGAAGACGGGGCACCCAGAGGCCCCCATTGGAGGCGCGAGTTCATCAGCCAAGGAGGTTCATTCTGGGGCACCAAGGACGGAGACCCCGTCCTGCCAGTCCACGGAGAGGCACGGGGCCACCCGGAAGCCTGGCTCCTCGAGCCCTGAGGCCTCCGAGCACACCCGGAGGCAGAGCTGGTGGTTTCTTGTTGAATAAGATACAAATACGTATGCAGGTACAGGTGTATACCAGCCAACTCCCCTGGAGAACTTTTTAGCCTTAAATGTAGGTGTTTTCAATCAGAGCAATATCCAAGGAGGCAAAAAATAATTCTCTGATAGGAGTAAACAAACTTACTCTTTTTTAACAAAGCACAGAACCACCTGTGATATGCCAACAGGTAGACAGTGCATCTGAGGCACCAGGATCTCAAGGTGGCGGGGGCGCTGAGGGGGGCGGGGGGAGGCGGGAGGTGTGGACCAAGCAGCCAAACGCCAGAAGTCCCTGGGGTGGGGGAGATGGGCAGGAGCACCCCAGCTGACAGCCCACTGCCTGTAGGAGAAGCAAGTCACAACAGCTCCTGGAGTATTTGCTAAACTTGCCTTATATTGTCTTAAAAATAATTCATTCTGTGCGAACTGATGAACGAATGAAATATGTAGAGAGAACCGACTTTCCCAAACATGAATACCCTCTCTTGGAAAGCACTAAGATCTTCAGAATCGGAATTCTCGTTTCAAAATCTTACTGTTTTCCTGACTGAATTCCATTCCTGGAATAGCTATGGCGTCCCCGGGCAGGCACTGAGGGGCCGCAGCCTAAAGGAAACGGCACGGGAGCCCGTGCCCGGTAGCTCTGTCCGAAGAGGTGGTCCCTCTTGCGCAGAAACCTCTTAACAAGGGGAAAGGACGGCTGGTCTTTGTGCCATTGTATTTCCCTAAATTACATAAGAAGTAGGAGAAAGGGAGCTGCTGACATTATTTTTAGCTCGCGGACAAAAATAGAGCACCAGCTTCCAGACGCGTCAGGAATGACTGCCTCCAGGTTCCCCGAAAGTCGGTGGAGAGTTTGAAATGTTGACATGAGCCGCCTGCCGCCCTGATCCCAACCCCAAAGCGGCGTCCGGGGAAGGACGCGACCAGCCCTGAGGCCTTCCGAAGCCCACCCATTGAGGCGCGAGTTCATCAGCCAAGGAGGTTCATTCTGGGGCACCAAGGACGGAGACCCGTCCTGCCAGTCCACGGAGAGGCACGGGCCACCCGGAAGCCTGGCCTCGAGCCCTGAGGCCTCCGAGCACACCCGGAGGCAGAGCTGGTGGTTTCTTGTTGAATAAGATACAAATACGTATGCAGGTACAGGTGTATACCAGCCAACTCCCCTGGAGAACTTTTTAGCCTTAAATGTAGGTGTTTTCAATCAGAGCAATATCCAAGGAGGCAAAAAATAATTCTCTGATAGGAGTAAACAAACTTACTCTTTTTTAACAAAGCACAGAACCACCTGTGATATGCCAACAGGTAGACAGTGCATCTGAGGCACCAGGATCTCAAGGTGGCGGGGGGAGGCGGGAGGTGTGGACCAAGCAGCCAAACGCCAGAAGTCCCTGGGGTGGGGGAGATGGGCAGGAGCACCCCAGCTGACAGCCCACTGCCTGTAGGAGAAGCAAGTCACAACAGCTCCTGGAGTATTTGCTAAACTTGCCTTATATTGTCTTAAAAATAATTCATTCTGTGCGAACTGATGAACGAATGAAATATGTAGAGAGAACCGACTTTCCCAAACATGAATACCCTCTCTTGGAAAGCACTAAGATCTTCAGAATCGGAATTCTCGTTTCAAAATCTTACTGTTTTCCTGACTGAATTCCATTCCTGGAATAGCTATGGCGTCCCCGGGCAGGCACTGAGGGGCCGCAGCCTAAAGGAAACGGCACGGGAGCCCGTGCCCGGTAGCTCTGTCCGAAGAGGTGGTCCCTCTTGCGCAGAAACCTCTTAACAAGGGGAAAGGACGGCTGGTCTTTGTGCCATTGTATTTCCCTAAATTACATAAGAAGTAGGAGAAAGGGAGCTGCTGACATTATTTTTAGCTCTCGCGGACAAAAATAGAGCACCAGCTTCCAGACGCGTCAGGAATGACTGCCTCCAGGTTCCCCGAAAGTCGGTGGAGAGTTTGAAATGTTGACATGAGCCGCCTGCCGCTCCTGATCCCAACCCCCAAAGCGGCCGTCCCGGGGAAGGACGCGACAGGACACGCGGTTCACCTGCCGGGGCGCGCCCTCTCCCCGGCCAGAACGCTCCGTTCGGACGGTGACCCGTTACTACCTGGGTGTCCTCAAGAGCAGGCGCCCGTCTGCGACCTCCTCGGGTCATCACGGACCGCAGCACACGCCAGAGGACGGGAGACGAGAGAAGGCACAGGCTGCCTGCGACCCAGACGTCTCTCCTTCTAAGTGACAAGTCCATGCTGGCCTTCCCGCCCTGGCCCGGCAGGACTCTGTGCAGAGCGGGAAGCGGTGGGGCCCCGCGGTGGACGGCTCCAGCTGCCCCCTCAATGGCTAATCTGTCTCTTTAAAAGGAAAAATATGAGGGCCCGGGTGACAGATCTGAAACAGGTGCAGGGCAGAGGGAGACCGGCTGGCGAAAAGTGACGCCGCGGAGAACGCGCTTGTCTCCCCTTCAAGGACGATTAGCACCCGGGAGGCGGGGCGGCCGCCAGGGGGCTTTCACTCCCGTCCTTGCAGGCAGGGCACGCAGGGCAGGGGGACACAGCTTTAAACATCACAAGCTCTCCGCCTGCAGCGAGGCTATTTTGAGATTGAAGTTAGAGCCGCGCAGACGACCTCAATGGTACCGTTTCCCTGCCGCGAGGCAGGAAGGGCCACCTGCTACTCAATACGCCAACTGCCGTCGCAACGGAGAGACCCGAGCTGTGTCCCTGCCCACTCGCGCCTCCTCACTTCCTGCTAACAGACAGCTGGTTCTGTTTGCTCTTGGGAGCGTGGGCACCAGGTGGCTCAACATTCCAGGAGCAGTGACCCCGCATGGTCCCTTCCTCCCCAGGATCACGCCTGTGGGGGACCAGAGGACAGGAGGTGGCCATAGATGAGCCTGGGCAGAAAAAGAGGGGGTGCCGAGAGCAAGCGGGGAAGGCAGAGGGAGCCGACAGAACACCAGGGGCACGCTGGGTCGGTGCCTGAGAACAGGAGCTTCTTGGTCTTCCACTAGGGCAACAGAGAGAGACAGAGAGAGAGAGAGTGTGTGTGTGTGAAAGAGCAAGTGAGGTCTGCGGGGAACGCAGCCCGGCGGCTATTTGTGAGGGTAACAGAGAACTAACAAAAGAGGAACAACCTGGATTTGATTGTTAAAAGAAATGCCGATTATAGCTACCAGTCGTTATCACTCTTGAGTTAATGACACATACACAGTAGCTATTAAACCATCACATTTGTGGCGCGGGATCTGGTTTATTGTGGCGTATCTGCCGTGTGTCGAGTCACTCTAGCCTCGTCGGACCCTGCGACCCCCTGGACCAGAGTCCCCCGGGCTCCTCTGTCCATGGGGCTCCGCAGGGAGAAGACTGGATGCGGTTCTTCTACCACGAGCACCACCCGGGAAACCCAGGCTGTCTGCCACAAGCTTTTAAAATTAGACAGTAAATTAACAACCTTGAGAATGTCAGAGAATATAAGCCAAGTCCTTCATAGGAACAAGACGTAGCAGAAGCGTAGACTGGGTGGTATTCAATCAATTCAGAAAACAGAGCAGAGGAAAAGGAAGAAGAGAATTAAAGAAACGAAGCCAGAGGAGAAAAAATGAGTGAGACAGGAAAGGCTGGCTAAGAGTAGGAAGAGAAGACTCTGAGCTTCACTGAGCTTTGTTAATAGATGCAAACCACTGAACGCACAGATATTTCATTCTTCTTAGGAGAGGAAAGACTTCTGGAAAAAACTTGGATTCCAGGCCTACCGAGCAGTGTGCGTGCCCCCAGCGTGTCTGAGGTCCAGCGTGCATTCTCCCCAGAGCAGGGCGGTGAGGGTTTCTACTATGATTAGCTGTGCTAATCTTCTCAAAGAGCAGAGGCATGAAGAGACGGGAGGAGGTAGGGACAGTCAGGGCGGGCGTGTTCTTATGGTCCCTGGAGAGAAAGGCCGGGACTGTGAAGCTCTCCTGCGGCCCCAGCAGGAGATGGAGACGTGTCAGATCCCTCGGCATTCCCGACGACATCCGAGCCGCTGCCAGGCCCTCTCCGCCCACCCCTGCCAAGGCCTGCAGGCCGCCCGGGCACCCACTCACCGGGCCAGCGAGGGCCTCTGGGACCGTGGCCTTGGCAGACACAGAAAGGAGAAGGGCTCCGTGCCTCCTGTCTGTGTGCCCATCAAGTCCTCCACAGGGCGAGCGACCGAGAGACAGGGAAATTTACTGCTGACACCTCTGGGCCCCGAGCCGCTCGCCAAGAAGAAAGTGAATGGGGCACGCGGCCGCTCCCCCAGCGTCCACCCGGCAGCGCCCACAGGGCCCAGGCGCCGCAGGACACCAGGCCCGTCTCAGAGGACACGCAGGGTCTCCGGAGTCCCACCCTCAGGATCCCCCTCAGCGTATCCTGAGGTACTTCACTTCCAATCGCCTGGTGTCTCACCGTCCGGGGCGAACCAGCACCCACACAGCTCTTGCTAACATGTTCACGTTTCCGGCGAGCACTATTTTGCCTACTGACAAAACGTATATCCCAGAACCTGGTGAAAACCATCCTGGAAACATAATTAGATGCATAGAATCTATCACGAATCGTTGATTATTTCCGAGTTAGCCTACAAGACCGTTTGTCTCCACTGTCTACAGAAATCCATGAGCAGAAAGGGAAGCCCTTCTGCTTATTCATCCCCGTTCTATGGAGCCCTAATGAGGAAGGCCCCGGGCTGAGCTCGGTCTTGCTGTGGAAGTTTCTTCTCGGGGTGTGCTGACCAAGGTGTTGGCTCCCGGGGCGGGGGAGTGGGGTCTCCACACCCACGCCTCGGCCCGCCTGGTTGCCTCTGGCCAGTGCTGTTTGCCTCTCTGCACGCAGTGAGAAGACCACCCGCCTCTCTGTCTAGCCACTCTGTTCCACTGTCTGCTGTATCATTAAAATGCCCTTCTTACCCAGCCACGGTTTTCTGGAACCAAAGTTGGAAAAGGAGGGATGTTTCCCAAACTTGCTTTCATTATTAGAAACAACGATCCTAGCCCTTCCCCAGAATGTGGAACGCACTTAAACGGGTCTGTTCGTTCTGCAGACACTCTTGGTCCTGTTTGGGGTGGAGAGCAGAACAGCAGAGAACGCAAGGTGGGTGACACGAGGTCCTGACCTTGAGGAGCGCGTCCAGAGCAGGGTGACAAACCAGTTCCAAACCATCGCAGGTGCCAGCGTGGGGCCCACTCTGGACGAGCAGGAGGGGGCTTCCGGGGCTGGCGAGGGGACCCAGGGAGCTGAGCCGGGGACGGGGCACTGCTGGCCGGCACCTCCTGGATGCCGCCCCGGCCGCGCGCCTTACACACATGCCGTGTCCGGCAGCCTCCCTCCACCACTCAAACAGGCAGCCCCTGGGCTGGGCTAGTGACTTCCCGAAGAGCCAGCAGCCAGGACGGGGCCTGCGCGGCAAGGACACCAGCTTGCCACTGGCTAGAGCCGGTCGTGACCCCTGCCGCCACGGTCAACAGCTCTGATCCCTATTCCACGTGGACCTTGGGGTCTTGAGGAAACCGGAATCTTAGGCAGAGCAGCCATGGCCCTCTCGGTGCCCCTCTGGATTTCATGCCCAAACCGTTCCTCCTAGACAGTGTGGGCCTCCACACGGCCCTCATGGCCTCTAAGTCGGGCCCCAGGCTGCGGACTCGCCCACAGGAGAGCCGCACATTCAAAAGCGCCCCAGAGACCCCCACACCCACCTGGACGCAGACCTCCAGGGAACAGAACAGAAGCTGGCCCGTTCACAGAACTTCCTTAATTCTAGACAACACAGAATCTGAAGGCGGTCTGCCAGGTGGAGACGGGCACTGATTTACGGGAGAAAAGATAACACAGAACTGACACTTTCCAGGAGACTAAGAGTTACCTGGCTCTTCCCAGATCGCGGGTCCTGCTCACCAGAACTTTCCTCCAGCAAACGCTCCACCTCCTCCTCCTCCAGGCCCGGGGAGAAGGCCATCTGCCCCAGCTGGCCGCTGCGGCAGCACGCGTCGATTTCTTCCAGCCTCTTCACGGTCAGCATCCTGGTGGCGAGGCCGAGGAAGTCCGAGTCCGGAGCGTGGTCTCCGCCCCCCTGCGTCTCTGACTTGTAAATCAGGACGCGGTCCTGATCCTGACTCTCGTCTCCACTGCAGGAAGGAGAAACAGAGCGCTCGTCGCCGCCCGCCCACCTGACTCTTGGGGAAAACGGACAATGGGAAGTCTGAAGTCGCTTCTGTTGAGACTAGAGAATGGACCCCAAATTAGGAAGAGACGTGCAAATACTGACAGGTCCACATGTTGGAACTTGGAAAGGAAAAGGGTTTCTTTCCCCATTTTTTCCTACAAAAGCAAATAGGAAGCAGCCTTAAGTTTCCCTGGGCGATTGATCTTCCGCTTCACTACCTAAAACACCAGTTTACAGATGCACAACAAAGCTTCTCTGGCCCTAACGGGCTGGCTGACTCTGCCCCTCCGGCCCCCCGGGGAGGGCGGGCTGTGCCAGGCCCTCTCGTGATACCCCTGCCCTGGGAATTTGGTTCCCTCGGGGGAGTGGTCTCACCAAATGAACCATTTCCAGAGCTTTATCTGCCTACGTCTTAAAATGTTTGCTGTTTATGTTAAAAAGAACTCGGTTTCCTGACGGGCCTCTCGCATAGATGAGGCCCCAGAGCCCTTTCTCCACATCCTCAGCCACTGAGCACCAAAGCCCTCACGCGCGGAGCTCCCCTAGAAGCGCCCCTCACAAGCGAGGTAACGGGAGCCCCAGTGCTCTGACACCAGGTCCCACACGTGTGTCTGTTCCATGCACCTCCCGATCCTCACAGGGAGGCGATGGGGACGTGTGTCCCCCCAGAGGCCCCCTGCTGGGGAGTTTCTGGAAATCGCTGCTTCTTGCTGTTCTCAATTTGAAATCATCTGTAATTTGCCCCATAGAAGGTCATCTTTGATTTTCCTCAACTCCTCGAGTATAATAAAAGGACACCTTGAATTCCCAATTATTTAAAATTCAATACTCTATACAAGTCTACTGAGCCATAGAAAGCCCATGCCTTTAAACACACTCAAATGTGAATAGTATCAACCAGAGCTGTGTAAAACATACCACAGACCTTCAGGAGGGTTCTCGAAAGTGGCCCTGGAACAAAACTGCTATGAAAACAAGGATTGCAGGGCGACACCTAAGACAAACCCCAACTAAAATCTAACATGCAAGCGCGGGAGCTACTCTAGGTGGCTCAGGAAGTCACATAAAACTTAACACATTAAAACAAAAGCTTGGGTCCACGATATAAAATTTTGCAGAGAAATATTAAATATTAAGCTATGCCTGGAGTTTGGCACAATTTGCTACTCAAGACAAGAAAGAAAAGAAAAGAAAGAGTGATTACCATTTATGGGAGGACATCCTGAGGTCAAGACCACTCCAAGCTTAGGATACACGTTTCTGCAGATAAAGGGGTGTTTGCAGAGTTCAGAGCCGCCGCGCAGCTCCCCGGAGAAAGTCAGAGCAAGTCCTCTGAAAAGACAAGTGTCCACTTGGGAGGAAGTCGCCTTCTCTCGAATGCCACTCTGAGCCCCTGTTTAAACTCAGATGGTCCTTGATCTCATGTTGCTCAGCTGCTGCCTTCTTAGTCAGACGGGGAAGAATATTAATTTTAGACACCAGGCTTTTCAGAGCCGATGGCTCCATTTCAGAGGTCAGGTAAGGAGAGGACGCAACCGTAACTGTGGATGAAATATCACCTTCGCCTTCTTGTCATGTCAGGGTGCCAGCAGCCTCGGGACAACAGAGCTGCGCTGACCTTTGCCATCGCACGCCCGCTCTGCCGCCCCTTTCAGCCTCTTGCCGTTCCCATGGGCACAAGCGAGGTAACGGGAGCCCCAGTGCTCTGACACCAGGTCCCACACGTGTGTCTGTTCCATGCACCTCCCGATCCTCACAGGGAGGCGATGGGGACGTGTGTCCCCCCAGAGGCCCCCTGCTGGGGAGTTTCTGGAAATCGCTGCTTCTTGCTGTTCTCAATTTGAAATCATCTGTAATTTGCCCCATAGAAGGTCATCTTTGATTTTCCTCAACTCCTCGAGTATAATAAAAGGACACCTTGAATTCCCAATTATTTAAAATTCAATACTCTATACAAGTCTACTGAGCCATAGAAAGCCCATGCCTTTAAACACACTCAAATGTGAATAGTATCAACCAGAGCTGTGTAAAACATACCACAGACCTTCAGGAGGGTTCTCGAAAGTGGCCCTGGAACAAAACTGCTATGAAAACAAGGATTGCAGGGCGACACCTAAGACAAACCCCAACTAAAATCTAACATGCAAGCGCGGGAGCTACTCTAGGTGGCTCAGGAAGTCACATAAAACTTAACACATTAAAACAAAAGCTTGGGTCCACGATATAAAATTTTGCAGAGAAATATTAAATATTAAGCTATGCCTGGAGTTTGGCACAATTTGCTACTCAAGACAAGAAAGAAAAGAAAAGAAAGAGTGATTACCATTTATGGGAGGACATCCTGAGGTCAAGACCACTCCAAGCTTAGGATACACGTTTCTGCAGATAAAGGGGTGTTTGCAGAGTTCAGAGCCGCCGCGCAGCTCCCCGGAGAAAGTCAGAGCAAGTCCTCTGAAAAGACAAGTGTCCACTTGGGAGGAAGTCGCCTCTCTCTCGAATGCCACTCTGAGCCCCTGTTTAAACTCAGATGGTCCTTGATCTCATGTTGCTCAGCTGCTGCCTTCTTAGTCAGACGGGGAAGAATATTAATTTTAGACACCAGGCTTTTCAGAGCCGATGGCTCCATTTCAGAGGTCAGGTAAGGAGAGGACGCAACCGTAACTGTGGATGAAATATCACCTTCGCCTTCTTGTCATGTCAGGGTGCCAGCAGCCTCGGGACAACAGAGCTGCGCTGACCTTTGCCATCGCACGCCCGCTCTGCCGCCCCTTTCAGCCTCTGCATTTCAGGCACGTTCCCAGATGGGGCATTCAGGTGGGGAAAGTCCACGTGTTTTGCTCCCCTTACCCTCTGAACACATCCCACTACAATAGGAGAGAGCTTCTGACAGCAAAAACCCCCCACAAGTTTTAAGGTTCTGGGTGCTTCAGATTATGTGCCACATCTCCAACTATCACAGCACCAGGGAAAGTTCAAAGGCAGGAGCGTGCAGGGGAGTCACAGCGAGCAGGAGTGGGGTTTCATCAGCCCTCCCCGCCAGCACCCCCGGCCTCGCCCGCCTCTCACGCGAGGCCGAGAAAAGAGAGTCCGTGCCAGCACGCCACCTGCCTGAGCCAACAGCAAGGGATTCCTAGACTTACTGAAGCTGCATAAAATCTTGATTCCCCAGAAAACAGAACTAATAATACAGATGACCCCTCAATTCTTTCATCCTTCAGAGCCTTTGCTGACCCCCAGCTTCCCACCCCAGCCCGTCTCTAGTGACCTCTTGCTCTTAAAAACTGAAAGTTCTCATCGTTAATTCAGATCAGTGGATTCCATATGAGATCAAAAATGCATTTTCACTTTGAGCAGCATGTAAAGAATTCTAGTAAAATCTCTAAAGAGCCAAACGTTGGGTATTTTGCTAGGAACAGTAATGAAACAATATTATATATTTGTGAAAGGTAAATGATGTGGCCAAACTGTCATGAAAAGACTGAACTGGTTTGAGGTCACCAGTCTTCCCTGGAGCAACTGAACTATGAAGGAGCCCTGATAAGGTGACGAATCCCGCACCCAGAGAGAGCCCCGCGTGGGGCCCTGGGCTGTCCGGACAACACCCCTCCCGGGTGGCTCAGAGAGCAAAGAGTCTGCTCGCGACACAGAAGAACCACGTGCGAGCTCCTGGGTCGGCAGGATCCCTGGAGAAGGGAATGGGCACCCACTCCAACACCCTCGTCTGGAAAAAAGGACAGAGCAGGAGGGCAGGCCACAGTCCACGGGGTCACAGAGAGTCGGACACAACCTAGGAACTGACCAATAGCAACAAACTCCATACTTTCCGTGTTTTATGAGTTCTTCCGTAATGTCCCTTTGCCATGTTGGAATCTCATCCAGGATTTCGCATTCCATGTAGAGCTACTGGGATTTATGATGGGTTGGAAGTGAGGGGTGAAAGGAAGACGGCAGGCGAGGACATCTTCCGCGCGTTTCCTGAGCAGGTGGAGGAGAGAGCTGACGTCCACGTATGGTGGAGAAGTGACAGTGGCGGAGGCAGGACCTCCGTGTTGGACAAATCCGTTAGCCCTCTGAACTGAACAGGTTGTAATCTGGACTGCGGGGAACAGTCCAGGTTGGGGACATGAGGTCATCCCACGCCGACAGTTTCACGCACAATGTGCATTCAATAAACACCTGCTCATTGATTACTGGAGAGGAGGGTTTTAATTATGCCAGTTTGTCCTAAAGGAAAAGTCTATCAACAGAACCCGTGTTACTTGTCTTCTAAAATTAGACAACAGCCGTGCAGCTCTGCCGTGTCACACCCTCTCGAGCTTCTGGAGGCACCGGGGACAAGCAGCCTTGCTGCGGCACTGACCACCAGGACAACAGGGGTGCGTGCACACCCTGCGGTCTCTCCACGGTGCCTCAGCACTCTTGAGTCCACGCCCGTAAAGCACCGGTCTCCCCAGATGTTACTCATGGAAAAGCTCCCAGTAGAGGCAGAAAGAGCTCCCAGACTCTTTCCTGGATTCCCTCCTATTTGGCAGTGACAAGTCTTCTTTAAAAATACTAACCTAAGGTAAAGAGTTTCTCCCAGTGGGCAGAAAGTCCTGGAATGTGGCCCTGAGGCTGGGACACCAGCTTCCCTGGAGCAACTGAACTATGAAGGAGCCCTGATAAGGTGACGAATCCGCACCCAGAGAGAGCCCGCGTGGGCCCTGGGCTGTCCGGACAACACCCTCCCGGGTGGCTCAGAGAGCAAAGAGTCTGCTCGCGACACAGAAGAACCACGTGCGAGCTCCTGGGTCGGCAGGATCCCTGGAGAAGGGAATGGGCACCCACTCCAACACCCTCGTCTGGAAAAAAGGACAGAGCAGGAGGGCAGGCCACAGTCCACGGGGTCACAGAGAGTCGGACACAACCTAGGAACTGACCAATAGCAACAAACTCCATACTTTCCGTGTTTTATGAGTTCTTCCGTAATGTCCCTTTGCCATGTTGGAATCTCATCCAGGATTTCGCATTCCATGTAGAGCTACTGGGATTTATGATGGGTTGGAAGTGAGGGGTGAAAGGAAGACGGCAGGCGAGGACATCTTCCGCGCGTTTCCTGAGCAGGTGGAGGAGAGAGCTGACGTCCACGTATGGTGGAGAAGTGACAGTGGCGGAGGCAGGACCTCCGTGTTGGACAAATCCGTTAGCCCTCTGAACTGAACAGGTTGTAATCTGGACTGCGGGGAACAGTCCAGGTTGGGGACATGAGGTCATCCCACGCCGACAGTTTCACGCACAATGTGCATTCAATAAACACCTGCTCATTGATTACTGGAGAGGAGGGTTTTAATTATGCCAGTTTGTCCTAAAGGAAAAGTCTATCAACAGAACCCGTGTTACTTGTCTTCTAAAATTAGACAACAGCCGTGCAGCTCTGCCGTGTCACACCCTCTCGAGCTTCTGGAGGCACCGGGGACAAGCAGCCTTGCTGCGGCACTGACCACCAGGACAACAGGGGTGCGTGCACACCCCTGCGGTCTCTCCACGGTGCCTCAGCACTCTTGAGTCCACGCCCGTAAAGCACCGGAATGTCTCCCCAGATGCCGTTACTCATGGAAAAGCTCCCAGTAGAGGCAGAAAGAGCTCCCAGACTCTTTCCCTGGATTCCCTCCTATTTGGCAGTGACAAGTCTTCTTTAAAAATACTAACCTAAGGTAAAGAGTCTCCCTGCAATGTGGAAGACCCAAGTTCGATCCCTGGGGCAGGAAGGTCCTCTGGAGAAGGAAATGGCAACCCATTTCAGTCCTCTTGCCTGGGGAATCCCATGGACAGAGGAGCCTGGAGGGCTATAGTCCGTGGGGTCGCCAAGCCTCAGACACGACTGAGTGACTAACATGTTCACTTTCACTTTCTTCAGCCTTAGAAAACATTATTCCACGGAGCCACAGAAACTGCAATTCCTCTCAGTGGACAGGGACCAGGAAGAAAGCGCGCTGCCTTAGGAGTGGACGAGACAGATGGCCAGTGACTCTGTGAGCGAGGTGGTGCCCAGAGCAGCCTGCACAATGCTAACGGCTTATGCATGGGCACGGCATCCTGAGCGCCTCCGAACAGCAAGGTCGCCTGCACGTCTACAGACAGCGCGCAGCCGTCTTCACAAACCCAAAATGGCAGGAGAGGCACTCCTGCTGCCCTGCTGTCCACACAGCTACTGAACCTTCTTCCTTTCAAAAAGCACCACTAAGTTATGATCCATGAAAATAAGAATTGATGCACTGCACTGACCAAAATGCAAAATTTGTTCCTCAAAAGACACCATTGGGAAATGGAAAAACAAGCCACAGACTTGAAGGAAATACTGTGAAACCACGTGCTTGATAAAGGACTCATCTTCTGACACAAACTTTTACAAATATGCAATATGATGGCCACCCAATTCTACAAATGGACAGGAGACTTCAAGGACATCTTATCAAAGAAGATACGTAATAGTTAATGCCACTGCTCAAAAACTGTCTAAAAGTGCATATTAAATCACAACAGCCGTGCAGCTCTGCCGTGTCACACCCTCTCGAGCTTCTGGAGGCACTGGGGACAAGCAGCCTTGCTGCGGCACTGACCACCAGGACAACAGGGTGCGTGCACACCCTGCGGTCTCTCCACGGTGCCTCAGCACTCTTGAGTCCACGCCCGTAAAGCACCGGAATGTCTCCCCAGATGCCGTTACTCATGGAAAAGCTCCCAGTAGAGGCAGAAAGAGCTCCCAGACTCTTTCCCTGGATTCCCTCCTATTTGGCAGTGACAAGTCTTCTTTAAAAATACTAACCTAAGGTAAAGAGTCTCCCTGCAATGTGGAAGACCCAAGTTCGATCCCTGGGGCAGGAAGGTCCTCTGGAGAAGGAAATGGCAACCCATTTCAGTCCTCTTGCCTGGGGAATCCCATGGACAGAGGAGCCTGGAGGGCTATAGTCCGTGGGGTCGCCAAGCCTCAGACACGACTGAGTGACTAACATGTTCACTTTCACTTTCTTCAGCCTTAGAAAACATTATTCCACGGAGCCACAGAAACTGCAATTCCTCTCAGTGGACAGGGACCAGGAAGAAAGCGCGCTGCCTTAGGAGTGGACGAGACAGATGGCCAGTGACTCTGTGAGCGAGGTGGTGCCCAGAGCAGCCTGCACAATGCTAACGGCTTATGCATGGGCACGGCATCCTGAGCGCCTCCGAACAGCAAGGTCGCCTGCACGTCTACAGACAGCGCGCAGCCGTCTTCACAAACCCAAAATGGCAGGAGAGGCACTCCTGCTGCCCTGCTGTCCACACAGCTACTGAACCTTCTTCCTTTCAAAAAGCACCACTAAGTTATGATCCATGAAAATAAGAATTGATGCACTGCACTGACCAAAATGCAAAATTTGTTCCTCAAAAGACACCATTGGGAAATGGAAAAACAAGCCACAGACTTGAAGGAAATACTGTGAAACCACGTGCTTGATAAAGGACTCATCTTCTGACACAAACTTTTACAAATATGCAATATGATGGCCACCCAATTCTACAAATGGACAGGAGACTTCAAGGACATCTTATCAAAGAAGATACGTAATAGTTAATATGCACACAGAAATGCTCAAAAATCTGTCGTGAAAAGTATGCATATTAAAATCACAATGAAATAGCATTTCATACCCAGTAGACGAGCCACAATAAAGACAGATGAAGGAAACTGTTGCTGAGGAAGCGGAATACCTGGAGGCCTCGGCACATAGGCTGAACGGAATGGAAAATGGTGCAGGTGTTGTGGGAAATCGCTTAGCAGTTTGTTAAGAAGTTATTCCCATATGACCTGACAACTCTTCTCCCAGGCACATACCCGAGAGAAATGAAAGCATACAAACACGCAAAGCCTCGCATGCAAATGTTCACAGCAGTGATACATTCACAACAGTCCAAAACTAGAAATAACCCACGTGCCCAGCAGTGGGCTCAGTGAATGGAGAAAGGAACTCAATATATTCATTCAAACGGAATACAACTCGACAACACAAAGGAATGAAGCACTAATCCTGGCTACAACCTGAATGAACAAAAACACTGCGCTACGTGAAAAAAGTCAGAAAGAACAACCGTATACTGTAACTTTCCATTCGTACGAAATGTCCAGAATAGGCAAATCTATAGACACAGGAAGGAGATCGAGGTTGCCTAAGGCTGCGAGCAGGAACACGGATGAACTGTTAAAGCGGGGTGACGGGAATGTTCAAAAAACCCTTCTGAACACTTCTGCGAGCTTCCTCACACATGGCTGAACTGTCCCCTGGTGATGGGGGAATTTTATGCTATGCAAATTATGCTTCAATAAAGAAATTAGGAGAATAGAAAACCCAATGATATAAATAATGAAAGGAAACTTGTTAAAGTAAAACAGCCCACTAAGTTATGATCCATGAAAATAAGAATTGATGCACTGCACTGACCAAAATGCAAAATTTGTTCCTCAAAAGACACCATTGGGAAATGGAAAAACAAGCCACAGACTTGAAGGAAATACTGTGAAACCACGTGCTTGATAAAGGACTCATCTTCTGACACAAACTTTTACAAATATGCAATATGATGGCCACCCAATTCTACAAATGGACAGGAGACTTCAAGGACATCTTATCAAAGAAGATACGTAATAGTTAATATGCACACAGAAATGCTCAAAAATCTGTCGTGAAAAGTATGCATATTAAAATCACAATGAAATAGCATTTCATACCCAGTAGACGAGCCACAATAAAGACAGATGAAGGAAACTGTTGCTGAGGAAGCGGAATACCTGGAGGCCTCGGCACATAGGCTGAACGGAATGGAAAATGGTGCAGGTGTTGTGGGAAATCGCTTAGCAGTTTGTTAAGAAGTTATTCCCATATGACCTGACAACTCTTCTCCCAGGCACATACCCGAGAGAAATGAAAGCATACAAACACGCAAAGCCTCGCATGCAAATGTTCACAGCAGTGATACATTCACAACAGTCCAAAACTAGAAATAACCCACGTGCCCAGCAGTGGGCTCAGTGAATGGAGAAAGGAACTCAATATATTCATTCAAACGGAATACAACTCGACAACACAAAGGAATGAAGCACTAATCCTGGCTACAACCTGAATGAACAAAAACACTGCGCTACGTGAAAAAAGTCAGAAAGAACAACCGTATACTGTAACTTTCCATTCGTACGAAATGTCCAGAATAGGCAAATCTATAGACACAGGAAGGAGATCGAGGTTGCCTAAGGCTGCGAGCAGGAACACGGATGAACTGTTAAAGCGGGGTGACGGGAATGTTCAAAAAACCCTTCTGAACACTTCTGCGAGCTTCCTCACACATGGCTGAACTGTCCCCTGGTGATGGGGGAATTTTATGCTATGCAAATTATGCTTCAATAAAGAAATTAGGAGAATAGAAAACCCAATGATATAAATAATGAAAGGGAAACTTGTTAAAGTAAAAAAAAACAGCACTCATCAGTCTGTGGCCGGCTGTCCCAGGAGCGCCAGGCTGGATCCCAGGAGTCATAAATCACTTGCTGCCCTTGCCAGGCCACCCGGGGCCGGAGAAAAGGAAGAGGAAACCGTCCGTGGGTGGGAGAGAGTTAAGGCTCACAGTCTTCTCTCCTGGTGGGAATATCACATAGTGTGGGGCTTTGTTAATTAGTAGAAAATTAACAGAAATTTAGAAATGATTTGTTTGTCCGACTTCCTCCTTGGGGACAGGACAGTTTGAGCCAGGAGGGCAGTGATGTTATGGAACATTCAGACTTGTTTACAACCTAGCTGATATTAGACCCTGAAAATGTCCAGGTGACAGTGAGTAAGAAGCTAAATTTCATGTAATAAAAAATGAAAATAGGAAGATTGAAAAATACTAGACGGAAATACATCTAGGGCCCCTTAAAAACAGGCCTCCCAGAGGTACCAAACAGTACTTTAGCTTCTGACTTCTGTAACGGTTCCACAGCTTGTTCACCCAATTATTTCCTCTTTTACTCTTATAAAATGTAAACACAAGCCACTTAGCTCACATACTGCTTAGAGAACATGTGTGATATTCTATAGGAATCAAGAGAATGGTGCAATAGTAGTCACAAATACAGAAATACACTTGTGAAGCTCATACGACTTTTCTATAATTTCTTCAGATACGTTTCTTCTGACTTGCTTTTTTAGAACGTAAAGCCTACAGAGGATTTGCACATAAATTCACCAAATGTTTCTATTTTCAATGCCTGCTGCCTCTCTTTTCTGAGAGTAAGTTACGGGCCTCATGAAGCTGTGAGCCAAGCACTGGAGCACACGTCTCCTGAGCTCCAACCAAACATCACGCCGCCCGTTTCACTGGCGTGTCTTTTCAGCCTCCGTTTTGTCTCTTCAGAGAACCCATAACCCAGTCTCTTTTTTTCAACCTTCTATGACAAGATTTTTAAACTTTCGTATTGAATTTACTTTTCATCATAAAATGTCTTTCAGTTTGAATCGCCTAATTCTCAGTTCACAGCTTGAGCCAGGTAAACCATAGGGCGTGGAAACCACACCAGCGACGACGGTACGTTTTTCTCAGGCTGTCTCGAGAGCGGTTCGCGACGAAGCCTGTGTCGTGAGGCATCACGGGGCGTGGTGATCTGATTCAGGTGGTGCTGCTGCTCCACAGTGAGGCTATTCTTTTTCCTTTGTAATAAGTAACTTGTGAGATTTTATGGGTATTCTGTTCCACAACAACCTATCACTCTATGACTTCACTATCCATTCTTACGTGAATCAGCTATGACCACAACAATTGTTGAGTTCCTGCTTCTATCACTTTCTACATTTGTTAGTTGATAGTCTATTAAGAAGAGCTCTCCATTCCCCTCCTGACCCCCTCCCTTTCAGTATCATGTCTAAACATAAAACACATCCCCTGGGCTGTTCATTTTGATGCTCAGATTGCCCTCGATTTCATCAACGGAGCACCAGTAGCCTGTTGGTGCTTTTGGGCCCCTTAAAACAGGCCTCCCAGAGGTACCAAAGTACTTCTTGACTTCTGTAACGGTTCCACAGCTTGTTCACCCAATTATTTCCTCTTTTACTCTTATAAAATGTAAACACAAGCCACTTAGCTCACATACTGCTTAGAGAACATGTGTGATATTCTATAGGAATCAAGAGAATGGTGCAATAGTAGTCACAAATACAGAAATACACTTGTGAAGCTCATACGACTTTTCTATAATTTCTTCAGATACGTTTCTCTGACTTGCTTTTTTAGAACGTAAAGCCTACAGAGGATTTGCACATAAATTCACCAAATGTTTCTATTTTCAATGCCTGCTGCCTCTTTTTTCTGAGAGTAAGTTACGGGCCTCATGAAGCTGTGAGCCAAGCACTGGAGCACACGTCTCCTGAGCTCCAACCAAACATCACGCCGCCTGCTTTCACTGGCGTGTCTTTTCAGCCTCCGTTTTGTCTCTTCAGAGAACCCATAACCCAGTCTCTTTTTTTCAACCTTCTATGACAAGATTTTTAAACTTTCGTATTGAATTTACTTTTCATCATAAAATGTCTTTCAGTTTGAATCGCCTAATTCTCAGTTCACAGCTTGAGCCAGGTAAACCATAGGGCGTGGAAACCACACCAGCGACGACGGTACGTTTTTCTCAGGCTGTCTCGAGAGCGGTTCGCGACGAAGCCTGTGTCGTGAGGCATCACGGGGCGTGGTGATCTGATTCAGGTGGTGCTGCTGCTCCACAGTGAGGCTATTCTTTTTCCTTTGTAATAAGTAACTTGTGAGATTTTATGGGTATTCTGTTCCACAACAACCTATCACTCTATGACTTCACTATCCATTCTTACGTGAATCAGCTATGACCACAACAATTGTTGAGTTCCTGCTTCTATCACTTTCTACATTTGTTAGTTGATAGTCTATTAAGAAGAGCTCTCCATTCCCCTCCTGACCCCCTCCCTTTCAGTATCATGTCTAAACATAAAACACATCCCCTGGGCTGTTCATTTTGATGCTCAGATTGCCCTCGATTTCATCAACGGAGCACCAGTAGCCTGTTGGTGCTTTTGACAGTCTGCTCTCGTCGGGGGGCACTTCCCTACGTTCTGGCACAGGGAGATGCTCAAAGCTCACCGTGTACATTTCCTGCTCTGTTTCTGGAATCTGCCGTTTCTCAGACCCAGTTCCTTTCAGAGAAGGACGGTATGTCGACGCCGAGCCCAGGGCCACGGGGCGCCTCGTTCTGGGGCGGCAGGGCTCCCTCTCGTCATATGGACGGAGCTGGAAACAGAATTTTCTTAAATTGCGAGTTCACCCTTACAGTTCTCTAATTCCAACCCAAGACCATAGGAGTTCCCCTGCCTTGTCTCCATTCCACAAGCATACCTCCCTCCCATTTATTCTTTATGCTGAATAGAATGACTTAGGAATCTTAAAAGAGATCTTAGAAATCTTTTATCAGAGACCTGATAAAACAGGAAGTTGTTGTCTTAGTTGCTAAGTCACGTCCAGCTCTTTTGTGACAAAGAACAAAATAAAACGCTTGCTGGGAGGTAAAGTCATGCTTCTGTTGTGACTATTCTAAACAATTGGGGAAAGGGAGAGTATTTCATGTCCAAATGTCAGAAATTCCAGTCTACAGCATGAATCATCATTTTTTTCCAGTTGGAATTTGAGGAAGGGTATATTTATGTTTCCATTCTTGAGAATGCTTTGCTACCTTCTAAATTAGAAGTGAATTTTAAGAGCTAGAAGGAGCTTATGACCAGACCGAGGCATGAAATTACAGAAGTGCAAAGCCCAAGCCATGTTCTTCTGACCAAATGTTGGCCTGCTTTTCCCAAGAGGGTAAGGTTGAGGAGAAAAATTTTCCATGGGAAAACATTGCAGCAGCGAGGGTAACAGTGGCTGGAGGGGGTGGGTGAAAGCTCCCCAGACTCACGGCTGCGTTATTTCTTATTAAAGGTAAAAGTTGGATCTTAGGTAGAAAATACCTTTGACTGCTATGCAATGGTTCCTAATAGGTTTTTAGGTTTTAGCCCCTATATTCAAAAGTACTGATGTTACTTGGTGCAAAAGGGCCGTGGCAGCTGGGAAAATGGGAGGACTTTACAAGGCCCAGCGGTCATACGGGCAACCCTTTAGGTGTGCAGGACGCCCGAGAGGGCACAAGGTATGCTCCCTATACTTCCGGTTGGAATGTAAATTGCTCTCATCTTTGGGGAAGGCAGTTTGGCCCTGCTCTTTGACCCTGCAGTTGCATTTCTAAGACTTCTGCCCCAAAGAAACAGAATTGTAAAATGTTATCTTTGAAGCTATCCATGATGACATTATTTACTATATTTAAAACAGTGAGATGAAACCTCAGTACAAGCTGGTTGAGAGCTGTGGTCCTCCCCTAAGAAAGAACATTGTACTTCCATTACCACTTGCAGGAGAACAATTAACAATGCCAGAGAAAAGAATACGTGTGATAGTCAGAGGAGCGGTTGTGGGGATGGATCTGCTTCCCATTCACCCTTTCTGGGAGGTGCTGTCCTCTGGGTGCCAGGTGCACAGAGGGAGGTCTGTTAGGCCCCTCAGCTCCAGGGAGCACCTTCGCTGGGACACACCTGGGCTCACAACCATCACCCGCAGAATTGACAGAACTGGCAAGAACACTTGGGGCAGACGAACCTCTTGTGCTCAGCTTTGGATTTGCATTTCCCTTGGCTTGTATGCTGGGTGGTTCTTATTTTCAAGCTTCCCTGGTGGCACAGTGGTGAAGAATCCACCTGCCAACGCAGGAGGCATGGGTTCAGTCCCTGGGTGGGGAAGATCCCTTGGAGAAGGGAATGGCAACCCACCGCAGGATTCCTTCCTGGGAAATCCCATGGACAGAGAAGCCTGGTGGGCTACAGTCCATGGGGGTCACAAAAGAGCTGGACATGCTTTAGAAACTAAGACAACAACTTCCTGTTTTATCGGGTCTCTGATAAAAGACTTCTAAGATCTCTTTTAAGATTCCTAAGTCATTCTATTCAGCATTTTTACTTGTTCTCAGCAGTTGCTTGTGTTGATCTGAATTTCCCAGCTGCCGTAATTGGAAATAGAAACCTCTTGAATTCATATTTTTAATTGAGGAGAAATTCACTAACCGCAAAATGCATGGAGCTTGGATCGAAGTTCAACAGCTTTTGAGAAACGTGTGTCCCAATTTACCGGCATCCTGACTGGTACACAGAACATTCCTGTTATGCCCCTTTCAGCCAACTCCCATCTCAGAGACACTGAAGTCTACCACTCAGCTTCCCCGGCTCTGCCCACTCGTGAACCAGCACCGGCTTCATCACCGTTCAGGCTCTTCTTGCTGGTTTCATTCACTTGACTCAATACTCATGAAAATCACACGTGGTTTTGCAGTTCATCCTTTTCCAGTTCAGTGTAGATTTCACAGTATGAATGGACCCTGATCTGTTCATCCATCGCCTGCAGAACTACACTCTAGCCAGGTTTTTATTCTTTTGGCGTACTATTATGAACAAAGCTTCCATAAACATTCTTCTACAAGACTTTTTACATATATGTTTTCATTTCTTTGGTGTAAATACCTAGGAGTATGATTGATGGGTCATAGTGCAGGCGTGTGTTTCGTTTCATATGAAATCAACGAGTTTTTCCAAGAGCCCCTTTTGGGCTTCCACCAGCGACGTGCCAGCCATGCGTGGGCATTTCATCTGCCCTGCATCCCTCCAACGCTGGGTGTCAAGAGCTCAGAGAACTGCAATCATTCTCATGGCCAGGAAACAGGATCTTGTGAGTCTTTAATCAACCGTTTTGAGCTGTGATTTACATAAACAATCGACACCCATTTTAAAGGTACAGGTTGAAGGGGAATCCACCTGGCAACATGGGTTCAGTCCCTGGGTGGGGACGGGGGGAAAAAAGGATTCCTTCCTGGAAAATTCCATAGACAGAGAAGCCTGGTGGGCTACAGTCCATGGGGGTCACAAAAGAGCTGGACATGCTTTAGAAACTAAGACAACAACTTCCTGTTTTATCGGGTCTCTGATAAAAGACTTCTAAGATCTCTTTTAAGATTCCTAAGTCATTCTATTCAGCATTTTTACTTGTTCTCAGCAGTTGCTTGTGTTGATCTGAATTTCCCAGCTGCCGTAATTGGAAATAGAAACCTCTTGAATTCATATTTTTAATTGAGGAGAAATTCACTAACCGCAAAATGCATGGAGCTTGGATCGAAGTTCAACAGCTTTTGAGAAACGTGTGTCCCAATTTACCGGCATCCTGACTGGTACACAGAACATTCCTGTTATGCCCCTTTCAGCCAACTCCCATCTCAGAGACACTGAAGTCTACCACTCAGCTTCCCCGGCTCTGCCCACTCGTGAACCAGCACCGGCTTCATCACCGTTCAGGCTCTTCTTGCTGGTTTCATTCACTTGACTCAATACTCATGAAAATCACACGTGGTTTTGCAGTTCATCCTTTTCCAGTTCAGTGTAGATTTCACAGTATGAATGGACCCTGATCTGTTCATCCATCGCCTGCAGAACTACACTCTAGCCAGGTTTTTATTCTTTTGGCGTACTATTATGAACAAAGCTTCCATAAACATTCTTCTACAAGACTTTTTACATATATGTTTTCATTTCTTTGGTGTAAATACCTAGGAGTATGATTGATGGGTCATAGTGCAGGCGTGTGTTTCGTTTCATATGAAATCAACGAGTTTTTCCAAGAGCCCCTTTTGGGCTTCCACCAGCGACGTGCCAGCCATGCGTGGGCATTTCATCTGCCCTGCATCCCTCCAACGCTGGGTGTCAAGAGCTCAGAGAACTGCAATCATTCTCATGGCCAGGAAACAGGATCTTGTGAGTCTTTAATCAACCGTTTTGAGCTGTAATTTACATAAACAATCGACACCCATTTTAAAGGTACAGGTTGATGAGTTTTTATAGTTTTATTTATGTATTTATTTTTGCTTACGCTGGGTCTTCCTTGCTGTGCAAGAGCTCCTTCTAATTAATAGCAGGACGGGGGTGTCTACTCTAGCTGTGGTGCACGGGCTTCTCACTGCTGTGACTTCTTTTGTCGTGGAGTGCAGCGCCAGGGCAAGCAGGCCTCAGCAGTCGCAGCCTGCGGGCTCAGGAGCTGTGGCTCCCGGCTCCAGAGCACAGGCTCAGCAGGTGTGGAGCACTGGCTTTGTTGCTCCGCAGCATGTGGGATCTTCCCAGAGCAGAGGTCACACCCATGTCTCCTGTGATGGCAGGCAGATTCTTTACCACTGGGCCACAGGGAAGCCCTGATGAGTTTGATAACTGCGTGTAAGGGTGCAACCTTCTCCTCAATCAATATATGCTACATTTCTATCACTAGCCAAAAAAAATCCCTCAAATCCCGGCGACCATTAGCCCCATTCCTTCACACACCAGTATCATTTCTAGACTACAGATTAGCTTTGCTGGGTCTAGAATGTCACACAACTGGAATCATACAATATATATACGTACACACTGTGTCGTGTCTGGCTTCTTTCTTCAGCACAAGGTTTCTAAGATTCACCTGTCTTACACTGTATGCCGGCATGCTTACTTTTCTACCTAGCAGAACCCACTGTGTGAATACACCAAGCCTTGTTTCTGCACCCCACAGCTGGCCGGCTTCTGCGGCGCTCCCGGTCCAGGGCGCTTATGAGTGAGGCTGTGCTAATCGTTCGTGTGAAACCTACTCTCTGGACACTGTGGGCAGGTTTCCATCTCTCCCGGGTAAATTCTCCAGGAACAGAATTACTGGATTCTACGGCAAGGGTGCTTCCCCTTTAAAGAAAACTGCCAAATGCTTTTCCAAAATGACTTCACCACGTTCTGCTCTCCCAGGCAACGCTTGAGTCCCAGCTGTGCCTTGTCTTCACCAGCGTGGGACGTCGTCAGTCTTTCCAGCTTCAGACCTTCTAGAGGGAGCACAGCGGCGTCTCACTGTGACTTTCACGTGGGCGTTACTGTGTGCGTTCCACGTGTTTATCTATCCGTAGGTCTTCTTCTGTGAAGTATTCCTTTATACCTTTTGTACCTTTAAAAACGGGGGTGTTTTGTCTTATTAATGAGTTGTAATAATTCTTTATATACTCTGGAAATAAGTCCAGTGCAGATATGTGCATTACAAACATTTTCTCTCAGGCTATGGCTTGTGTTTTCATTTTCCCACAGATGTCTTTGGAAGAGCAGATGTTTTTAATTAAGTTACATACATACATACTTGTATACATTCTTTTTAATGAGCAGCGCCATTCACACAATCCCTAACAAACCTTCATGTGCCCCCAAGCCATGAGGATATTCTTCTAGGTTTCCCTGAAAATCCTCATGCTTTTAGCTTTTACATCAAGGCCTGGGATCCATCTTGGATCAATTTTTTTTTTCTTTTCCCCATCATACCTCTTCTATTTATTTTCACCCACTTTTTTATTTTTTGGCATGTTGGCTCCCATTGCATTTGGTTGGGCTGGTTCTTCAGAAATTCCCCTAAAAGATTTCAGCTACATTTAGTTGCTGGGTCTAGAATGTCACACAACTGGAATCATACAATATATATACGCTCACACTGTGTCGTTTCTGGCTTCTTTCTTCAGCACAAGGTTTCTAAGATTCACCTGTCTTACACTGTATGCCGGCATGCTTACTTTTCTACCTAGCAGAACCCACTGTGTGAATACACCAAGCCTTGTTTCTGCACCCCACAGCTGGCCGGCTTCTGCGGCGCTCCCGGTCCAGGGCGCTTATGAGTGAGGCTGTGCTAATCGTTCGTGTGAAACCTACTCTCTGGACACTGTGGGCAGGTTTCCATCTCTCCCGGGTAAATTCTCCAGGAACAGAATTACTGGATTCTACGGCAAGGGTGCTTCCCCTTTAAAGAAAACTGCCAAATGCTTTTCCAAAATGACTTCACCACGTTCTGCTCTCCCAGGCAACGCTTGAGTCCCAGCTGTGCCTTGTCTTCACCAGCGTGGGACGTCGTCAGTCTTTCCAGCTTCAGACCTTCTAGAGGGAGCACAGCGGCGTCTCACTGTGACTTTCACGTGGGCGTTACTGTGTGCGTTCCACGTGTTTATCTATCCGTAGGTCTTCTTCTGTGAAGTATTCCTTTATACCTTTTGTACCTTTAAAAACGGGGGTGTTTTGTCTTATTAATGAGTTGTAATAATTCTTTATATACTCTGGAAATAAGTCCAGTGCAGATATGTGCATTACAAACATTTTCTCTCAGGCTATGGCTTGTGTTTTCATTTTCCCACAGATGTCTTTGGAAGAGCAGATGTTTTTAATTAAGTTACATACATACATACTTGTATACATTCTTTTTAATGAGCAGCGCCATTCACACAATCCCTAACAAACCTTCATGTGCCCCCAAGCCATGAGGATATTCTTCTAGGTTTCCCTGAAAATCCTCATGCTTTTAGCTTTTACATCAAGGCCTGGGATCCATCTTGGATCAATTTTTTTTTTCTTTTCCCCATCATACCTCTTCTATTTATTTTCACCCACTTTTTTATTTTTTGGCATGCGTTGGCCCTCCCATTGCAGTGGCCTCTCTCACAGCAGAGCACCAGCTCTGGGTACTTGCGCTCCAGAGCTCTGGCTTATAATTGGACATGCTGGTCCAGCTGCTCCGTGGCACGTGGGATCCTCCAAGGCCAGGGATCAAACTGGTGCCCCTTGTCCTGCAAGGCGGACTCTTTAGCCACTGGACCACCAGGGAAGCCCTATCTTGAATTAATTTTTGCCCGTGGTGTAAGTGGAAGCTAAGGTTCATTTTTTCTCTCTCATTTGCTCAGTTTTGATGAGATCATTGGTCGAACTTCAAATTAATTTTAATGCCTTCTTAACTTCTCTGAGATCCTCCCTCATGCTTGCCTCATTCCACCAACCGGTCACCTTAATACTTCTGGAAATTCTTCAAAGAGTTGCTGAAAAGTGCTACAAGCTATTCTGTGGGCAGCTCTTCTCCCTGCTGGGTGGAGGCCACTGTCTGGACCCTCCTGGAAGAAGCCCGAGTGCTGGCCCTGCTGACAGGGCCACGGCGTGAGCACCAGGACCTGATGCAGGAGCTCCCCGTTCCCCGGGCCAGGGCCGAGCCGGGGAGGCGGCCTCCCAGCCACCGCTGTGCGGCTCATCGTCCAGACCCAGAGTCACGGTCAGAACACCCAGGGAGGGCTTCCCTGGTGGTCCAGTGGGTAAGGACACCACCGCCTTGCAGTGCAAGGGGCGCCGGTTCCATCCCTGGCCTGGGAAGATCCCACGTGCCGCGGAGTGGCTGGACCGATGTGTCCAATTATTGAGTCGGAGCTCTGGAGCGCATGCGCCCAGAGCCGGCGCTCTGCAAGGACAGAGGCCACCACGATGGGAGGCCCACACGGGCCAAAGAACAAAGATGGATGAAAATGGACAAATGAAAGACCAACAGAAGTGGCCCGCCTGCTCCCCTCCCTCCCCACCCCACCCCCCTCAAATAAATAAATAAATAAATCTTTAAAAAAAAAAAAAAAGAACACCCAGGGACTCCTGAACCGTTCTGATCACCTCTCTGAAGGGGTTCAAATTCAGTTGGAAAGACAAGAAGGAAACAGACGTCGTGGTTCGCCCTCCACATTCTCTGCGTCTTTCAATTAAAAACCCATCTCTCCCCAGAGCAACCCAGCCTTTCCTCCCAGTTGCATTACTCCACTGCTCCTAGAGACCATCTTAGCCAAGCTCCAGAAAAGTGCTCTTTTTCTATAGGGAAGGGTTCTCTAAACATGTCCAGTCGGCTGAAAGTCTTTTTTGTTTTTTTTTAAAGATTTATTTATTTATTATTGGTGGGGGTGGGGTGGGGAGGGAGGGGAGCAGGCGGGCCACTTCTATTGGTTCTTCATTTATCTATTTTCATCCATCTTTGTTCTTTGGCCCATGTGGGCCTCCCATCGCGGTGGCCTCTGTTGTCACAGAGCACCGGCTCTGGGCACAAGCGCTCCAGAGCTCCGGCTCAGTAATTGGACACATCGGTCCGGCCGCTCCGCGGTACGTAGGATCTTCCCAGGCCAGGGATCGAACCGGCGCCCCTTGCACTGCAAGGCGGTGTCCTTACCCACTGGACCACCAAGGAAGCCCCGGCTGAAAGTCTTTATCTTTCCATGACAAAGAGTCCCATTTGGGAGGTATTTCCAGAAGAAACAGAAGCTCCTGGTGTGAACTTTGGGGAAGAGGGTCCGGCCTGCACTTGGTGGTAGTCGCTGGTCCCATTCAAGCATACCGAGCGCCCCCTGCAGCCCAGGCTCAGGGCCTGCGCAGTCCTATAAAGGAGTCAGGGGCAGTTACTGTTACAAGGGACAGACAACGTGTCCAATACGCCAAGGGATCAAACCAGTCCTGGAGGTCAGGACGACTAACAGGACCTCCCTAAACTGAAGAGAAACCAGTAACCCAGACACAGGTATTCTCTAGGTTACTGGAAGCTTTTAAAAATCAGGGATTGAAGCAGAAGTTTGCCGCTGTCCATTCACCTTTCACTTTCTAAATAAGGTCAAATGATCCGCCTTCTCCAACAATGTAATAGTACCTACTACTGACCAGTGCAATTCAGAAAGAAAAAAAAGTAACAGATACAAGTATTGGAAAGAAAGAGGGACAGGTCCCCAAATGATCCGACCGTTCTGATCACCTCTCTGAAGGGGTTCAAATTCAGTTGGAAAGACAAGAAGGAAACAGACGTCGTGGTTCGCCCTCCACATTCTCTGCGTCTTTCAATTAAAAACCCATCTCTCCCCAGAGCAACCCAGCCTTTCCTCCCAGTTGCATTACTCCACTGCTCCTAGAGACCATCTTAGCCAAGCTCCAGAAAAGTGCTCTTTTTCTATAGGGAAGGGTTCTCTAAACATGTCCAGTCGGCTGAAAGTCTTTTTTGTTTTTTTTTAAAGATTTATTTATTTATTATTGGTGGGGGTGGGGTGGGGAGGGAGGGGAGCAGGCGGGCCACTTCTATTGGTTCTTCATTTATCTATTTTCATCCATCTTTGTTCTTTGGCCCATGTGGGCCTCCCATCGCGGTGGCCTCTGTTGTCACAGAGCACCGGCTCTGGGCACAAGCGCTCCAGAGCTCCGGCTCAGTAATTGGACACATCGGTCCGGCCGCTCCGCGGTACGTAGGATCTTCCCAGGCCAGGGATCGAACCGGCGCCCCTTGCACTGCAAGGCGGTGTCCTTACCCACTGGACCACCAAGGAAGCCCCGGCTGAAAGTCTTTATCTTTCCATGACAAAGAGTCCCATTTGGGAGGTATTTCCAGAAGAAACAGAAGCTCCTGGTGTGAACTTTGGGGAAGAGGGTCCGGCCTGCACTTGGTGGTAGTCGCTGGTCCCATTCAAGCATACCGAGCGCCCCCTGCAGCCCAGGCTCAGGGCCTGCGCAGTCCTATAAAGGAGTCAGGGGCAGTTACTGTTACAAGGGACAGACAACGTGTCCAATACGCCAAGGGATCAAACCAGTCCTGGAGGTCAGGACGACTAACAGGACCTCCCTAAACTGAAGAGAAACCAGTAACCCAGACACAGGTATTCTCTAGGTTACTGGAAGCTTTTAAAAATCAGGGATTGAAGCAGAAGTTTGCCGCTGTCCATTCACCTTTCACTTTCTAAATAAGGTCAAATGATCCGCCTTCTCCAACAATGTAATAGTACCTACTACTGACCAGTGCAATTCAGAAAGAAAAAAAAGTAACAGATACAAGTATTGGAAAGAAAGAGGGACAGAATTGTTCCGACACCAAGTGGGCATCACCCCGGAAGTCCATTATCTTCTGAGACCGACTCATCCGTGTTAGTAGCAGAACCCACGGGTCAGGGCGGTGTCTCCCACGAGAAAGACCCCCTTCAGACTCCAGCCTTAAGGCGCAGGGGCCGGCACTCCTGCCAACCCGCTACAAACACAGGGCCCCTCCCCTCCCCAGAGATGGCTGGCCTGCAGTTCCTAGCTCTAATTGTGTGGTTGGCTTTTCTGGTGGCCAGCCCGTCCTGAAGCTCTCTCTGGAGCCAGGAGGAGTCACCTCATTGGCTCTCTGGTCACTCAGGAAATTCCAAGGATTTTTGAAGCTCAATGCCAGGAACTGATGTCAAAGTTCAGATATATTCTTTTTGTACCACAAGTACCATTGAAAATCACTTAAAACTATTAAGGGTGTCCCCTCAAAGAAGCAAAATATGAAATAAAATAATAAAAGCCAAAGTTGTTATTTTATACCAATGAGACAAGTAATAAAATAGAGCAACTCGGGGCTTCTCTGGTGGTCCAGTGGGTAGGGACCCCGTCTTGCAGTGCAGGGGGTGCCAGTTCGATCCCTGGCCTGGGAAGATCCACGTGCCGCGGAGCGGTTGGACCGATGTGTCCAATTACCAAGCCGGAGCTCTGGAGCGCATGCACCCAGAGCCGGTGCTCTGCAACAACAGAGGCCACCGCGATGGGAGGCCCACAAGGGTCAGAGAACAAAGACGGATGAAAATAGATAAATGAAAGACAAAGAGAAGTGCCCCCCCAAAAAAAATCTAAAAAAAAAAAAATAGAACAACTCGACGCTCTTAACGACAGTAGCAAGAAAATGTACACGACATATTAGAATACACTTTATAAGAAACGTGACGCAGAGCCCGAGGACACAGGGGAAGGTGAGGGAGAGAACGGCACGGGAGGCCGGGCTGGGGAGAGGACGCCCAAAGCAGGAAGAAGGGACAACCTGGGGCTGACGCGAGGACGGTGACGGAGGAAGGGGGAAGGGACCCCCAACGGGCTGACGCGGGCGGATCCCAACAATGAAAGCCTACTACTGACCAGTGCAATTCAGAAAGAAAAAAAAGTAACAGATACAAGTATTGGAAAGAAAGAGGGACAGAATTGTTCCGACACCAAGTGGGCATCACCCCGGAAGTCCATTATCTTCTGAGACCGACTCATCCGTGTTAGTAGCAGAACCCACGGGTCAGGGCGGTGTCTCCCACGAGAAAGACCCCCTTCAGACTCCAGCCTTAAGGCGCAGGGGCCGGCACTCCTGCCAACCCCTACAAACACAGGGCCCCTCCCCTCCCCAGAGATGGCTGGCCTGCAGTTCCTAGCTCTAATTGTGTGGTTGGCTTTTCTGGTGGCCAGCCCGTCCTGAAGCTCTCTCTGGAGCCAGGAGGAGTCACCTCATTGGCTCTCTGGTCACTCAGGAAATTCCAAGGATTTTTGAAGCTCAATGCCAGGAACTGATGTCAAAGTTCAGATATATTCTTTTTGTACCACAAGTACCATTGAAAATCACTTAAAACTATTAAGGGTGTCCCCTCAAAGAAGCAAAATATGAAATAAAATAATAAAAGCCAAAGTTGTTATTTTATACCAATGAGACAAGTAATAAAATAGAGCAACTCGGGGCTTCTCTGGTGGTCCAGTGGGTAGGGACCCCGTCTTGCAGTGCAGGGGGTGCCAGTTCGATCCCTGGCCTGGGAAGATCCACGTGCCGCGGAGCGGTTGGACCGATGTGTCCAATTACCAAGCCGGAGCTCTGGAGCGCATGCACCCAGAGCCGGTGCTCTGCAACAACAGAGGCCACCGCGATGGGAGGCCCACAAGGGTCAGAGAACAAAGACGGATGAAAATAGATAAATGAAAGACAAAGAGAAGTGCCCCCCCAAAAAAAATCTAAAAAAAAAAAAATAGAACAACTCGACGCTCTTAACGACAGTAGCAAGAAAATGTACACGACATATTAGAATACACTTTATAAGAAACGTGACGCAGAGCCCGAGGACACAGGGGAAGGTGAGGGAGAGAACGGCACGGGAGGCCGGGCTGGGGAGAGGACGCCCAAAGCAGGAAGAAGGGACAACCTGGGGCTGACGCGAGGACGGTGACGGAGGATGGCAGGGGTGTCGTCACAGTGGGGTCAGCTGGGCTCGGTGTCCAGCGCAGCCTGGGCATGGACGTGAGGGCGCGAGGACCCGTGAGGTCTGCCCGCCCACAGGTTTCCTCCACGGCCGCACCGGGACCCACAGCCAGACGGACACTTTCCCCGTGGCCGCTGAAGAGCCAGCCGATCGGAGGGGGGACCCGCGCACACAGGCGTCACCCCCACTGAGAATCGGGACCGGAGGACAGAGAGGGTTCCACAGCTCAAGCTGAACACCAAGGCCGGCTAAAAACAAGACAGCAGCGAGGGGTTGACGGGCAAAATTTAAGCCGAGGGCTTATTGCTTTACATAGATCCCATTGGCTGCAACCTTACAGTAGGGTTTAAACTTATTTGTATTTATGC
The DNA here is from genome assembly GCA_022376925.1 of Tragulus kanchil. Classification (NCBI taxonomy): domain Eukaryota; kingdom Metazoa; phylum Chordata; class Mammalia; order Artiodactyla; family Tragulidae; genus Tragulus; species Tragulus kanchil. The sequence continues at coordinate 1,679,001 of JAIOJX010000005.1, forward strand.
TGATTAAAAGAGAAAGTTTAAATCTGCATAGAGATGCTGGTATGGTTTATCCATTTTACTCTTCTATCATCACCATCTAGTGGAGACAACTGTGAACTTCAGACAGAATGAGCCACGGCTCAGGAAAACAGAGTCCTAGAGGCCTCGCCGGGTGACCTGCAAGGCGCTCCACACCTTTACATCCCTAAGAGGGCTGAATTCTCACAACAGACTGGGAGGCATCGTCGGAACCCTCTTAGGCTTGGAAGCTGAGTCTCGAGGGGCAGTAGATCACCCAAGGTCACACCGTGGCCAACTCAAGCCGACTCTGGGGCAAGTCCCGTGCATTTTCACCTCACAGTCCATCCAAAGGCTTAATTTGATTCATGGATGAGACCCCGGAGTAGTCAGTCGGTCAGTTCGGCCGCTCCGTCACGTCCGACACTTAGACACCCCGTGGACGGCAGCACGCCAGGCCTCCCTGGCCTCCTCCACCTCCCGAGCTCGCTCGCACTCCTGCCCACTGACTCAGCGGCACCACTCAACCGTCCCGTCTCCGTCGTCCCCTCCTCCTTCTGCCTTCTATTCCTCCCAGCATCAGCGCCTTTTCCAACAAGTCGTCTCTTCACACCAGGCAGCCAAAGCATTACAGCTTCAGCTTCAGTCCTTCCAGTGAATATTCAAGGCTGATTTCCTTTGGGACTGACTGGTGTGATCTCCTTGCAGTCCAAGGGACTCTTAAGAGTCTTCTCCAGCACCTCAGTTTGAAAGCGTCAATTCTTGGGCACTGGGCCTTCTTTATGGTCCAGCTTTCACATCTATACATGATTACTGGAAAAACCATCGCTTTGGCTACAGACCTTTGTACTTTCGTATACCAAAGTGGTATATATACTTTGCACAAAGTATATATATCATTTTTCAGTGCAAAGGTCTAAATACAGAAGTGTGTGTATATATATATATATATATATATATATATATATATATACGCCTTTGTATAGCAAAGTGACGTCTCTGCTTCGTCACACACTAAGTTTCTCTCCCATTAGTTTCCCATATATTTACCTCCACCCAGTTTGTCTCCCTCAAAACTCAAGATCCTTTTCTTTTGTCCCGTCACTTTTCTACAAATGTGTTGTTCTTTTGCTAAGTTGCTATACAAGCCCCAGTTTATCACGAGGTACTCCATGTGTATGAACCCTGCACATGTACAACAGTCTTGTTTTTCTCTTTTTATCCTGTCTTCTGTGGGTTAAATTCACAGGGCCCAGCTAACAAAACCTATGATGAGGAGAAGAGATTTCTTTCTTGGCTTCAAAAACCTCAAAGCACCCGTCTTTGTGAACAGTTCAGGGGTTGTTTGCTGTGGGCAACGAGTAAAAGGTTATATACAAGCTCATGATCCTACATTTCAAATCGTATCGTATGATGGCCAAAGGGTAAAGATTCTTCCCTAATTCGTTTTTGCTTACCTGTTCTAATAATGTTACCTTTGGACCTGCCGCAAACAACGGCAGGAAAATTGCCACACATACTTTAAATCCAGTTTCAACTGGAAAAGTATTTCCTTTGCACCTTTTTTTCTTTTTAACGCACTCCTGCCCACTGACTCAGCGGCACCACTCAACCGTCCCGTCTCCGTCGTCCCCTCCTCCTTCTGCCTTCTATTCCTCCCAGCATCAGCGCCTTTTCCAACAAGTCGTCTCTTCACACCAGGCAGCCAAAGCATTACAGCTTCAGCTTCAGTCCTTCCAGTGAATATTCAAGGCTGATTTCCTTTGGGACTGACTGGTGTGATCTCCTTGCAGTCCAAGGGACTCTTAAGAGTCTTCTCCAGCACCTCAGTTTGAAAGCGTCAATTCTTGGGCACTGGGCCTTCTTTATGGTCCAGCTTTCACATCTATACATGATTACTGGAAAAACCATCGCTTTGGCTACAGACCTTTGTACTTTCGTATACCAAAGTGGTATATATACTTTGCACAAAGTATATATATCATTTTTCAGTGCAAAGGTCTAAATACAGAAGTGTGTGTATATATATATATATATATATATATATATATATATATACGCCTTTGTATAGCAAAGTGACGTCTCTGCTTCGTCACACACTAAGTTTCTCTCCCATTAGTTTCCCATATATTTACCTCCACCCAGTTTGTCTCCCTCAAAACTCAAGATCCTTTTCTTTTGTCCCGTCACTTTTCTACAAATGTGTTGTTCTTTTGCTAAGTTGCTATACAAGCCCCAGTTTATCACGAGGTACTCCATGTGTATGAACCCTGCACATGTACAACAGTCTTGTTTTTCTCTTTTTATCCTGTCTTCTGTGGGTTAAATTCACAGGGCCCAGCTAACAAAACCTATGATGAGGAGAAGAGATTTCTTTCTTGGCTTCAAAAACCTCAAAGCACCCGTCTTTGTGAACAGTTCAGGGGTTGTTTGCTGTGGGCAACGAGTAAAAGGTTATATACAAGCTCATGATCCTACATTTCAAATCGTATCGTATGATGGCCAAAGGGTAAAGATTCTTCCCTAATTCGTTTTTGCTTACCTGTTCTAATAATGTTACCTTTGGACCTGCCGCAAACAACGGCAGGAAAATTGCCACACATACTTTAAATCCAGTTTCAACTGGAAAAGTATTTCCTTTGCACCTTTTTTTCTTTTTAATGCCTTTTTTTTTTTACCTACTCCTAATTCTCTGGGAGCCAGTCCACTTTGTAAAATCATCTCACAAAAACACTCATACATTCCTTAGGTGCTTGCCCTTCGCCTAAGTTTCAAGAGGTTCTCCCGCAGACGGGATAAACATTTCAGTTTTGTCACCTTTCAGGAAAGTCAATTCTTCCCTAAAATGTTTCATTTCTGTTTTCATTCCCCTCTCCTCTCTTTCTCTAAATATCAAGAAGTCGGGCTGGGGACCCGTTTCAGAACAGCAGGAGCGCGTCTCTAAGACGGCCGTCCGCCGCCCACGGGCAGAGTCACCTGCGTCGCCGGCCCGCCCGAAACCCCGCGCTGGCGGCGCCCGACGTTCACCACGAAACGGCCGCCGGAGCCTACGCGTGCCAGCGTGCCTTTGGGGAAAAAGGCCAACCAGCTGGAGCCAACCGTTCCACGCGGGCGTCTCTCGCGCCGCTAGGGCGACCTTCCCACCTGGGCGGGCCTCGGGATCCCGGCATCCGCGCCCCTCGAGCCTCCCGCGCGGCGTCCCGGCGGCACCACTTTCCCCGCCCTCCGACCCCGTCCCCGCCCGTGGCTCCGCCTCCGTGGCCCGACCACGCCCCCCGCCTCGCTGAAAGCCACACCCCTTGCGCGGCCACGGCGCGTTCCCAGCGTCCCTCGGACGCCGGAGTGCGGCGGGTACGTGTGCGCACGCGCCACCTGCCGGCCTCGCGCGCGGCTGGACGGAAGGGGACGCCCTACAGCCGGGCGACCCTCCACGGACTCCATTTCCCGTCAGGCCGTGCGCGTCGTGGCCCGAGGCCGCCGCTTCCCGTCAGGCCGTGCGCGTCGTGGCCCGCGGCGGCCGGGGAGGCGAGCGCGGACTCCGCTTCCCGGCGCGCCGCGCGAGGCGCCGGGGCCGCTGGCCGAGGGCGGGCCGACGCGGGCCGCCCGGACGTGAGGCATGAGCGGCGCCCCCCGCCGGCGCCGCGGGGCCTAGCGCGGCGGCCGCCATGGAGGTGCGCGGGCCGGAGGACGACCCGCTCCTGGCGCAGCTGCACCGGGTGCAGTGCCCCGTGTGCCAGCAGACCATGCCCGCGGCGCACATCAACTCGCACCTGGACCGCTGCCTGCTGCTGCACCCGCGGGCCGCGCCGAGCCCGCGCCGCCGCGCGCCAAGCGGCGCCGGCCGGCCGAGAGCGCGGCGCCCAGGCAGCCGGCCACGCCGACGGCGGCCGACGCGGGCGAGGTGCTTGCCCTTCGCCTAAGTTTCAAGAGGTTCTCCGCAGACGGATAAACATTTCAGTTTTGTCACCTTTCAGGAAAGTCAATTCTTCCCTAAAATGTTTCATTTCTGTTTTCATTCCCTCCTCTTTTCTAAATATCAAGAAGTCGGGCTGGGGACCCGTTTCAGAACAGCAGGAGCGCGTCTCTAAGACGGCCGTCCGCCGCCCACGGGCAGAGTCACCTGCGTCGCCGGCCCGCCCGAAACCCCGCGCTGGCGGCGCCCGACGTTCACCACGAAACGGCCGCCGGAGCCTACGCGTGCCAGCGTGCCTTTGGGGAAAAAGGCCAACCAGCTGGAGCCAACCGTTCCACGCGGGCGTCTCTCGCGCCGCTAGGGCGACCTTCCCACCTGGGCGGGCCTCGGGATCCCGGCATCCGCGCCCCTCGAGCCTCCCGCGCGGCGTCCCGGCGGCACCACTTTCCCCGCCCTCCGACCCCGTCCCCGCCCGTGGCTCCGCCTCCGTGGCCCGACCACGCCCCCCGCCTCGCTGAAAGCCACACCCCTTGCGCGGCCACGGCGCGTTCCCAGCGTCCCTCGGACGCCGGAGTGCGGCGGGTACGTGTGCGCACGCGCCACCTGCCGGCCTCGCGCGCGGCTGGACGGAAGGGGACGCCCTACAGCCGGGCGACCCTCCACGGACTCCATTTCCCGTCAGGCCGTGCGCGTCGTGGCCCGAGGCCGCCGCTTCCCGTCAGGCCGTGCGCGTCGTGGCCCGCGGCGGCCGGGGAGGCGAGCGCGGACTCCGCTTCCCGGCGCGCCGCGCGAGGCGCCGGGGCCGCTGGCCGAGGGCGGGCCGACGCGGGCCGCCCGGACGTGAGGCATGAGCGGCGCCCCCCGCCGGCGCCGCGGGGCCTAGCGCGGCGGCCGCCATGGAGGTGCGCGGGCCGGAGGACGACCCGCTCCTGGCGCAGCTGCACCGGGTGCAGTGCCCCGTGTGCCAGCAGACCATGCCCGCGGCGCACATCAACTCGCACCTGGACCGCTGCCTGCTGCTGCACCCCGCGGGCCGCGCCGAGCCCGCGCCGCCGCGCGCCAAGCGGCGCCGGCCGGCCGAGAGCGCGGCGCCCAGGCAGCCGGCCACGCCGACGGCGGCCGAGAGCAGCGAGGGCGAGGCCGAGGAGCCGGACGACGGCGGCGAGACCGAGAGCCGGGGGAGCGACGAGGCGCCGCCCACGCCCAGCGGCGCGCGCCTCATCCCCGACTTCCCGGGGGCGCGGCCCGGCAGCCCGGGCGGCGGGGCGGCGGGGCCGGCGGCGGCGGCGGCGGCGGGCGGCGCGTCCCCGCGCAGCTGGGGCGAGGCGGAGGCGCCCGAGGAGGAGGAGGAGGCGGCGGGCGGCGCGGACGGCGACGGGGACGGCGAGGGGGGCGCCGCGCGCCGATGGGGCGCGGCCGCCGCCGCCTTCGGGGCCCCCGGGGGCCGCGCGCTCGCCCGCGCGCCGGCGGCGGAGGCGCTGCGGCGGCTGCTGGAGGGGAAGCCGCTGGCCGACGCGCTGCGGCCCGACGCGCTGCAGGACTTCGTGGGCAGGGCCGCGCCGTGGGGCCCGAGACGCTGCTGCGCTCGCTGCTCGAGGCCAACGAGGTGCCCTCGCTCATCCTGTGGGGGCCGCCGGGCTGCGGCAAGGTGGGCGCGGCTCCCGCGGGGCCGGGGCACCCCGCACCCCTCGCCGGGCAGCGCCGCGGTGCGGAGCCGTCGTGGGCTGGTCCGCTCGGGAGCGTGCGGGTTCGGTTGCGAAAAAGTCGATGCTTCCGTTTCAGGGGCGCTGCTTTCTGCTCTTTGTAGCCGTTGGGGTTTTCTTGTCTGTTTGAACGGGTCTTGAGATCAGAGCTCCTTGCCTCTGCAAGTCACTTTAATCCGCTGTTTTTATGCCTCCTTATAACGCCTGGCCTTTCAGAGAAGAAACGGGGTGCCTCTGGTGTCCACTGCTTTCTTAGGAAGTCGCACGAGCCCGAGGTGGACACCGAGGACACTGGGTCTAGAGATGCGGGCATTGGAAGGACGCTTGAGAGGCGGAGCCTTTAGAGGCAGGAGTTCAGACTGAAAAGAGCTTTTTTATCTGCGGGAAAGGGGAGAAGGGGGCTCAGCGGGCGAAAGCAAAGCCCAGGGTCAGGTGCAGAGGGGTGCAGCGCTGTGAGGATCAACTCGCATGCCACCGCGGGCCGCGCCGAGCCCGCGCCGCCGCGCGCCAAGCGGCGCCGGCCGGCCGAGAGCGCGGCGCCCAGGCAGCCGGCCACGCCGACGGCGGCCGAGCAGCGAGGGCGAGGCCGAGGAGCCGGACGACGGCGGCGAGACCGAGAGCCGGGGAGCGACGAGGCGCCGCCCACGCCCAGCGGCGCGCGCCTCATCCCCGACTTCCCGGGGCGCGGCCCGGCAGCCCGGGCGGCGGGGCGGCGGGGCCCGGCGGCGGCGGCGGCGGGCGGCGCGTCCCCGCGCAGCTGGGGCGAGGCGGAGGCGCCCGAGGAGGAGGAGGAGGCGGCGGGCGGCGCGGACGGCGACGGGGACGGCGAGGGGGGCGCCGCGCGCCGATGGGGCGCGGCCGCCGCCGCCTTCGGGGCCCCCGGGGGCCGCGCGCTCGCCCGCGCGCCGGCGGCGGAGGCGCTGCGGCGGCTGCTGGAGGGGAAGCCGCTGGCCGACGCGCTGCGGCCCGACGCGCTGCAGGACTTCGTGGGGCAGGGCCGCGCCGTGGGGCCCGAGACGCTGCTGCGCTCGCTGCTCGAGGCCAACGAGGTGCCCTCGCTCATCCTGTGGGGGCCGCCGGGCTGCGGCAAGGTGGGCGCGGCTCCCGCGGGGCCGGGGCACCCCGCACCCCTCGCCGGGCAGCGCCGCGGTGCGGAGCCGTCGTGGGCTGGTCCGCTCGGGAGCGTGCGGGTTCGGTTGCGAAAAAGTCGATGCTTCCGTTTCAGGGGCGCTGCTTTCTGCTCTTTGTAGCCGTTGGGGTTTTCTTGTCTGTTTGAACGGGTCTTGAGATCAGAGCTCCTTGCCTCTGCAAGTCACTTTAATCCGCTGTTTTTATGCCTCCTTATAACGCCTGGCCTTTCAGAGAAGAAACGGGGTGCCTCTGGTGTCCACTGCTTTCTTAGGAAGTCGCACGAGCCCGAGGTGGACACCGAGGACACTGGGTCTAGAGATGCGGGCATTGGAAGGACGCTTGAGAGGCGGAGCCTTTAGAGGCAGGAGTTCAGACTGAAAAGAGCTTTTTTATCTGCGGGAAAGGGGAGAAGGGGGCTCAGCGGGCGAAAGCAAAGCCCAGGGTCAGGTGCAGAGGGGTGCAGCGCTGTGAGGTCCAGAGTCTCCCTGCAGTTCTTTAGTTGTTCCTCCTGGCTCCACCGCCTAGAGCTCTACCGCAGTCCCGCCTGAGCGTCTTGCTTGTCCTGGGCCACGGTGGGTGTGGGTCCTTTGCTTTGGCCAGGACTGCTCACTCCTGGGGACTCTTCCTGAGGGCCAAAGTGGTTCCGCAGGTGGCTGGCAGGTAATGAGAGAAGCGCCCTAGGGAGGCGAGCGGAGGCGCCCCCAGAGGACGCCCAGCTGGGAAGTCAGTGGACTGGCTGCTCGGTGTGGTGGCGGGTGAGTGGCCAGGGCCAGGCAGGGGCGGCCTCCGGGACCTGCTGAGGAGCAGCCGCCGTGTCTGATGGCGGCCGGGACTTTAGAGCATGAAGCGCCCCCAGCCGCTCACTCGGGAACAGATTTGCCCCCTCGTGAGACGGTCCCCCGTTCTTCACCCCCGTCCTCATTAGCCTTCACTGCTGATGGTGATGATGAGCTTACTGAGCGCGTGTGTCAAGCGCCCAGGAAGGGCCAGGCACTGAGCAGCCTCTCCCTGGCTCTCCCACGGCTCCCCAGGAAGCCCTGACGGGCAGCAGTCCCCCTCTGGCCACAGCGGGCGGTCCCCCGCGGGCGGCGGCCACGGTCTCTCGGGTCAGGGGCTGGCTCTGCTTTCCTGCGCTGCCCTGTGGGCGTCAGGCTGCAGCCCTGCCAGGCCGGGGTCGGGGCCTCACCCGCCTGCGGGGCTGCTCCCTGGGCTGGCCGAGGTCACAGCGCCCGCCAGGCTCTACTGGGTCCCTTCCATCGGCTCTTTCCGGGGGTTCTGGAGACCTTAGTGACCCTGGAAGGCGTCAGAGGGCTTAGACACAGAGGAGAGGCAGTCAGGACTCGCCGCACTTTCAGCTGCTTTCCTGGTCACGCGTAACTTTTTAAAAGATGTGTAAGGACCTGCTGTGCTGCTTCCGCGGGTGTCTGCTGCGGAGCGGGCCGCCTCTGGCCGCGGGGGCGGTGCTGGCGCCCGGTGCCCTTCCCTCCGTCTCACCGGCTCCCGCCTCTGCCCTCTCGCAGACGACGCTCGCCCACATCATAGCCAACAACAGCAAGAAACACAGCATCAGGTTCGTGACGCTGTCGGCCACCAGCGCCAAGACCAACGACGTGCGTGACGTCATCAAGCAAGCTCAGAATGAGAAGAGCTTCTTCAAGAGGAAAACCATCCTTTTCATCGACGAGATCCATCGGTTCAATAAGTCTCAGCAGGTACGTCCCCTCGCGCTTTCTCCCGGCCCCTGTGCGTGTGAGGCCTGTGCGGCCTGTGCGGCCGCCGCCCAGGGCCGCTGGTGGGGCTGACGGTCGCGCTCCGGCCGCTGAAGCCCAGACCCTCCACCCTTGCCCTCCGCGCCTGTGCCCACCACGCCTGTGCCCTCCACGCCTGTGCCCTCCTGCCCTCCCTTTGCTTAGCATTTGTTTGTTTGGTGACCAGAAATTGCTTCCTCTGTCTGATACATGAGATTGTTGAAATACCCCTGAGCTGCGGCTCCCGTTTTCAGACACTTGTGGTGGAAACAAGTGGACTTGGTGGACAGTTTAGCTGCTGACCCTGCGCTCGGGGTCAGGATGAGAAGAGCTGGCTGACCCTGGGTCCTGCAGGCTGTGGACAGGGGTCAGCGTCTTCTGTTTCCCCTCTGATCAGGACACATTCCTTCCTCATGTGGAGTGCGGGACCATCACGCTGATCGGGGCGACCACGGAGAACCCCTCCTTCCAGGTCAACGCTGCCCTCCTCAGCCGCTGCCGCGTCGTGGTCCTCGAGAAGCTCCCCGTGGAGGCCGTGGTGACCATCCTGATGCGGGCAGTCACCTCCCTGGGCATCCAGGTGCTGGACTCCAGCCGCCCCGCCGACCCGCTCAGCCACGGCGGCAATAGCAGCGCTGAGTAAGCAGCCGACGCCAGGCGTGGCCCTGGGGCCCCTCGGGAGGCGGGGCGCAGGAGGGCGTCCTTCCAGGAGGGACGCGGGGGGCCGGGGGCCGCTCTGTCCGCAGACGAGGTGGAGCCCCGCCTCGGCCCCGTGGCTGCTCCAGCTCCGACGTGGAGCTCCCTGGCCCCTTGCTTTCGTTCTCGGGTGTTGCTTTACGCTGACAGATTCTGAGCTTTTCCTCGTACCCCTTTTAATTAGGGCTTGGAAGACCCTGAGGGGCGTTGTTGATTATTTTCTTCATAGGATAAATTGACCTTATGAAGCTTTTGAAACGTGTGCTCAGATTCCAGTTTCCTTTTTCCCGCACTTTTTTCTTCTTTTTAAAATACTGAGTAAGAAGCAACGTAAACACGACCGTAAAATTTTTCAAGTCTTTTTAGGATGATTTTTGCGCACTCTAGAAGTCAATCTCAGTTCCACGAAAGTGAAGAAACTGTGACTGAGAACGGCGCCGTCCAGGCCGTCCCTTTGCCTGGGTGCGTCTGTCTGTCGTGGAGGAGTCGTGAGTCCACGCACACGCAGGGCTGCTGGCCTGGGTGGTCAGAGGGCTCCCTCGCTTGTGTTAGAACTGACTCCCCGCCGCCCCTGCTCGTGAGCCCCGCCTCTGCCGTTTGCTGCTGTCTCGGGTGCGTGGGACTCCGGGCGCTCTGAGCTGGCCAGGGGCCCCTGTCAGGGCCAGGTCGCGTCGCTCTAGGGCAGAGCCGGGTGGCACTGCCACTTGGCGCCGGGGCTGCGGAGCCACGTGGCGCCCGCAGGCAGCAGCAGTGCGTGCTTCAGCGGAGGTCCACGCGCCGTCCGGGCGCCTGTTCCCGGCAAGAGGCGCCTCCGAGCCCTCCCCGAGGCGCTCTGGCGCGTCCAGTCCTCAGAACCGGTGGCGCCGTGGGTCGGGCTGTGCTGGCGGGCGCCGGGCCGCTGTGCGTCTGGGCAGTGCTGGTCTTTGCCGGCAGCTCCTCTTGGAGACCTAACCTGGCGACCGTCCCGAGGGCCGTCGGCAGCCCTGCGTCACTAGAGCACACGTGTGTCACAAAGATTGTGGATGAAGAGGGGCTGTGGCACTGCGGGGCCCGGGGGTGTGCCCACGGCCGCAGGCCTGGCGGAGCGGACGGCAGCGTGCAGCGGCGGGCCTCAGGTTCTCAAGAGTGCAGACGCGGGCTGGAGGACTGCACTTGCGACCCCAGAACCCGCAGCCCCGTTTTTATCGGCCTCTTCCAGCCTGCTGGCCGGCTTCCCTCGCAGTGAAGGAGCCACCGCCTCTCCACGAGGACCGGGGCGCGACCGCTGTCCGCCTGTTCTTTGCCCCGGAGCACCTCTGCCCGGCTGTGCGCGGGACGAGTCCCACAGCAGGGAGGTCTGCCGAGCCCCCGACGGAAGGCAGCCCGGCGGCATGATTCCTCCCCTTGTCTTTGGGGTGGACATTTTTATGGTGCCTGCTTGGTTAAAAAGTAGTATTTGGAGTTCTGAGTAGCTTGCTTGTTTTTCAGAATAGTGTTTCATTATTAAGGTTGCAAACTCCGTACGGTATGATCCAGTCTGGGTCTGGAAGCTCGACTGGACGTCTGCAGGGTAAGCAGGTGCAGGGAGTTCCGAAGGCTCTGCCTGCCGCCCGGGCGCTCGTCCCCGGGGCCCGCCCTGCCCGGGAGGGCCGTGGCCGCATGGGTGGGTAGCGCATGTTCCCCCCAGGTGGTGCGAAAGAGGACTCTTTCTTGTTTTCTTGTGTACTATCCGTGTGTCCAATTTTTTATTAATACACGTTCACCCTGAGACCCTATGGGAATTGAAGTGAGGTTGCACAGAAGTGGAGCACCTGTTGTCCACCAGGCCCGGGAATAAAGAAGGACTACTGTTCCTGTGGCCCTAGCCTCGCGGGGTGGAGAGGCGTCGCCACCAAGGGGCTGGTCCCGGGACGCCTGCTCGGAGTCCAGCTCCAGGCTCCCCTGCACGTGGCCCTGCAGCCCTGGTGCTGCCGGGAAGCCTCCGAGGACGAGGGACGCGTCAGTGTTGGCTCTGAGACGACGTGCTCAGGCCGTCAGGCTCTCCCTGCCCTCCCCCGGCCCAGCACGCACACACACACACACACACGCGTGATGCGCCACCTTGAAGGCTGCGCTCCCCTCTGGCACCCCCAGCCACGACACCGCCTCTGAGGGGGCCCAGCACGCTGTCTCTAGTGTGGTGGTCCAGTGTTTTTTCACGTCATCAAAAATCTGCTTCAGAAACAGACGGTCAGCCTTACGAAGAGCCAGTGGTGGGGTCCGGGGCGCGTCGAGAGTATCTGGCCAGGAGGGGAGGCGGACGGGCCTGCAGCCCAGGCCGCTGTCAGGAGCCCAGCGGGAGAGCTGCTGGTCGTGAGCGGACTCTTGGGCCAGAGGCGACTGAGAGGCCGGGCTCTGGAGTCGGAGTGCGTGCAGACTGGGGTCCTTGCGGCTGCTCGCCAGGGCGAGGGGTGAGGTCAGGACTGGGCCTGGGCTCCACAGACCAGCTGGGCCTCGCGCGACAGCTCCCCTGCCCCCACCCTGGCCCGGCCCGGTGGCGCTTTGGAGCTGCTTTAAAGTAGCTGCTTCAGACGGGCCTGAGTGGTTGATAGCGGTGACATTTCCCGCTGGAGGGTCACAGTGACGTGGCTGGGCCGCAACTTGGAACAGTTCTGTTTTGCTTTGCAGGTGCACAGCTAGCCAGAAAGAATAAGATCCCTCTACCTAGCTAGAACTGCTGAATATCTTGTCTAACAAGACAGGATGGGAAAGTTACTCTTTAGACTCGAAAAGGAGTCACAGTGAGGCCTCGTTGAGAAGGTCCACACGTGGTCGGTAGCCCCGTGGCAGCGTGCCCGAGCCCAGAGCCCCGCTTCTGGGTCCTGCTGTGCCCGGGGCACGTGTGTGCTGGTGGAGCGGTCCCTCGGCCTCCGCGGGGTGAGGCTTCCAGGACCCCACGCCCCCAGACGCCAGAGCCCCAGGGCAGCAGACGCTCGGGTCCCTTCGGTGACACCGCGTGAGTTCCACGTGGGACCGGAGCACACCTCCCGTGTGCATGGCGCGTCTCGGGGTGACCCATTCTCCCAAACACGGGCCCACGTGTGGGTGGTTGTAAATACGCTATAAGTGGTTGTCAGGGTGCAGCAGACCCGAGCTGTGCTTTCTGGAACCATGTGGAATTTTTCCCCTGATGCTTTCTGTCTGAGGCAGGGTCAGTCCTAGGATGCAGAGCCTGCAGCCTCAAAGGGTCCAAAGTCGGACGAGATGACCTCGCAACTCCAGGGCCAGGCGCTGCCCGGCCTTGTGGCGTTAGGCCCACGTGATCCCCAGCAGAGGCTCGAGCCTCGGGTGGGGGGGGCAGCTGTGCCCGAGTGTGACGTGGTCCAGTGTTTTTCACGAAAAATCTGCTTCAGAAACAGACGGTCAGCCTTACGAAGAGCCAGTGGTGGGGTCCGGGCGCCGAGTATCTGGCCAGGAGGGGAGGCGGACGGGCCTGCAGCCCAGGCCGCTGTCAGGAGCCCAGCGGGAGAGCTGCTGGTCGTGAGCGGACTCTTGGGCCAGAGGCGACTGAGAGGCCGGGCTCTGGAGTCGGAGTGCGTGCAGACTGGGGTCCTTGCGGCTGCTCGCCAGGGCGAGGGGTGAGGTCAGGACTGGGCCTGGGCTCCACAGACCAGCTGGGCCTCGCGCGACAGCTCCCCTGCCCCCACCCTGGCCCGGCCCGGTGGCGCTTTGGAGCTGCTTTAAAGTAGCTGCTTCAGACGGGCCTGAGTGGTTGATAGCGGTGACATTTCCCGCTGGAGGGTCACAGTGACGTGGCTGGGCCGCAACTTGGAACAGTTCTGTTTTGCTTTGCAGGTGCACAGCTAGCCAGAAAGAATAAGATCCCTCTACCTAGCTAGAACTGCTGAATATCTTGTCTAACAAGACAGGATGGGAAAGTTACTCTTTAGACTCGAAAAGGAGTCACAGTGAGGCCTCGTTGAGAAGGTCCACACGTGGTCGGTAGCCCCGTGGCAGCGTGCCCGAGCCCAGAGCCCCGCTTCTGGGTCCTGCTGTGCCCGGGGCACGTGTGTGCTGGTGGAGCGGTCCCTCGGCCTCCGCGGGGTGAGGCTTCCAGGACCCCACGCCCCCAGACGCCAGAGCCCCAGGGCAGCAGACGCTCGGGTCCCTTCGGTGACACCGCGTGAGTTCCACGTGGGACCGGAGCACACCTCCCGTGTGCATGGCGCGTCTCGGGGTGACCCATTCTCCCAAACACGGGCCCACGTGTGGGTGGTTGTAAATACGCTATAAGTGGTTGTCAGGGTGCAGCAGACCCGAGCTGTGCTTTCTGGAACCATGTGGAATTTTTCCCCTGATGCTTTCTGTCTGAGGCAGGGTCAGTCCTAGGATGCAGAGCCTGCAGCCTCAAAGGGTCCAAAGTCGGACGAGATGACCTCGCAACTCCAGGGCCAGGCGCTGCCCGGCCTTGTGGCGTTAGGCCCACGTGATCCCCAGCAGAGGCTCGAGCCTCGGGTGGGGGGGGCAGCTGTGCCCGAGTGTGACGTGGTCCTGGCGTTGCAGGCCCTCTGTGTTCATCGAGGACAAGGCAGTGGACACGCTGGCCCACCTGAGCGACGGGGACGCGCGGACCGGGCTGAATGGGCTGCAGCTGGCGGTGCTGGCCCGGCTGAGAGCCAGGAAGACCTTCGGGAAGAAGGGCGGGCCGAGCCACCCCCTCGGCCACGTGCTGGTCACGGAGAGCGACGTGAAGGAGGGCCTCCAGCACTCTCACATCCTGTACGACCGGGCAGGTGAGCGGCTGCCCCCGGACTCGGGCGGGAGGGGGCTGTCCTGCTGACGGCCGGTGTGGAGTGCAGGTTAGCTGTGTGTTTAGCTGAAGCAGCTTCGTTTAACTGACGTTCTCTAATGAGAGTTAAAATCCTGCGTTCTTAAAGCTGACACTAAAAATTGAGTTCGCATATAAATTGATGCCTTTATTTGCTAGTAGCTTTTTAAAACATTAATTGTGCCGCGTGCGCTCCTCTGTTTTTGTGGAACCGTATTTACAGATAGCAGACTTGACCCCAGCTCCCGTTGAACTGCGGAGCTGAAATAGTGAACACGGTGAGCCCGGCACACGGCGTGTCTTTATAGAAGGTGTGGGTGACGAGGAGGGTCCACTGTGGACGGGGCTGCGGTTAGCTGAAGGTCTGCGTGTTCTGGGCAGTCACGTGGTGGGCGCTGGAGTAGGCGTGACGCCTTTAGACGGAGGCAGGTGTCCCCACCACGTGACCTTCGCCGTGGGCCCAGGCACAGTGTGGCGGGCGGGGCTCCGCACCGGCTCCGCCTGCCACAGCCGTGGCTTTGCCGCCCCACGGGGCAGCGTGAAGCCGAGTGTCAGACCTCGCTGTCCTCGGCCTTCCTGGGTCCCCTCGGGAGCTCAGGCTTCCCTAAACGCGGCCGAGTGAGAGGCACGTGGCTCCGCGGCGTGTCCCCGGCGCTGAGCGGTGCTCTCTGGTCCAGGAGAGGAGCACTACAACTGCATCTCCGCGCTGCACAAGTCCATGGGCAAGCGAGATGACCTCGCCCAGGGCCAGGCGCTGCCCGGCCTTGTGGCGTTAGGCGTGATCCCCAGCAGAGGCTCGAGCCTCGGGTGGGGGCAGCTGTGCCCGAGTGTGACGTGGTCCTGGCGTTGCAGGCCCTCTGTGTTCATCGAGGACAAGGCAGTGGACACGCTGGCCCACCTGAGCGACGGGGACGCGCGGACCGGGCTGAATGGGCTGCAGCTGGCGGTGCTGGCCCGGCTGAGAGCCAGGAAGACCTTCGGGAAGAAGGGCGGGCCGAGCCACCCCCTCGGCCACGTGCTGGTCACGGAGAGCGACGTGAAGGAGGGCCTCCAGCACTCTCACATCCTGTACGACCGGGCAGGTGAGCGGCTGCCCCCGGACTCGGGCGGGAGGGGGCTGTCCTGCTGACGGCCGGTGTGGAGTGCAGGTTAGCTGTGTGTTTAGCTGAAGCAGCTTCGTTTAACTGACGTTCTCTAATGAGAGTTAAAATCCTGCGTTCTTAAAGCTGACACTAAAAATTGAGTTCGCATATAAATTGATGCCTTTATTTGCTAGTAGCTTTTTAAAACATTAATTGTGCCGCGTGCGCTCCTCTGTTTTTGTGGAACCGTATTTACAGATAGCAGACTTGACCCCAGCTCCCGTTGAACTGCGGAGCTGAAATAGTGAACACGGTGAGCCCGGCACACGGCGTGTCTTTATAGAAGGTGTGGGTGACGAGGAGGGTCCACTGTGGACGGGGCTGCGGTTAGCTGAAGGTCTGCGTGTTCTGGGCAGTCACGTGGTGGGCGCTGGAGTAGGCGTGACGCCTTTAGACGGAGGCAGGTGTCCCCACCACGTGACCTTCGCCGTGGGCCCAGGCACAGTGTGGCGGGCGGGGCTCCGCACCGGCTCCGCCTGCCACAGCCGTGGCTTTGCCGCCCCACGGGGCAGCGTGAAGCCGAGTGTCAGACCTCGCTGTCCTCGGCCTTCCTGGGTCCCCTCGGGAGCTCAGGCTTCCCTAAACGCGGCCGAGTGAGAGGCACGTGGCTCCGCGGCGTGTCCCCGGCGCTGAGCGGTGCTCTCTGGTCCAGGAGAGGAGCACTACAACTGCATCTCCGCGCTGCACAAGTCCATGCGGGGCTCGGACCCCAGCGCCTCCCTCTACTGGCTGGGCCGCATGCTGGAGGGCGGCGAGGACCCGCTGTACGTGGCCCGGCGGCTCGTGAGGTTCGCCAGCGAGGACGTGGGTGAGTGCCGGGCGCCCGGGCCGGCCTCCGCGGGGCGGGCGGGAGGGCACGCAGGGTGAGCGCACTGTTTGCTTCTGGTGTCATGCACACGCCGGGTGTGTGTCTCCCGGCGTCCCTGCTGTGCTCAGCCCCAGGGGTGCCGGCCGCCGGCCCCGCGGGCTCTGGGCTGCACTGGGCAGGTCCGCCCCGGCCCACGGGGAAGACTCGCGGCGACGGTGTGCCCGCAGCTCCCGCAGCAGCAGCTCCGCGTGCTGTCGCTGAGGCACGTTTCGGTGGTTCCTTCCGCTTTTGGTGTGGAGGTCTGTGATGTCACTCCTGCCACGGGGCTGCTCGCTGCAGGCGCAGGCGACGCTGGCGTTTTTAGCAGTGAAGTGTGTTCGAGGTGCTCTTGGTGCCGCGTGCTGTCAGCACAGCCTCTGCTCGCGCTGGGGACCCAGGGGCTCTCAGGCGGTGGTCTAGAGCCGGCCCGTCTCTGGGAGGGGCCTGTGTTTCATCAGGGGAGCGGGCTGGGCTCGCGTTGCTGCCCGGCGTCCTGGTGGTCCGCAGCAGCTCTTGAGACCTGACTCGAGGGGAGGGTTCTGGGCTGGGCTGAGGAGGAGAGGTCACAGCGCCTGGGCGTGGGTCGCTGTGGTGGGCGCTCTGCCTCCCGCGTGTCCACCCCGGGACTGCTTTCACGGCCTCCATGGCTCAGGCGTGTTGCGCGTGGTCCCTCGTCTCCCCGACGTCGCGTCTCATCCTCGGGAGCCGTCCTGACGCCGCGCCATCGGCGGCCAGCGGCGTCGCCTGCGTGAGCCGGTCGGCCGGGGCGGTACGCCTCCTGAGCAGTCTGCGGGCAGCGGCGGGTCTGCACGGGGCGGGGTTGGGACTTGACCGCGCCCTGTCTTCCTGCGTGTGGCAGGCCTGGCCGACCCGTCTGCGTTGACCCAAGCCGTCCGCCTACCAGGGCTGCCACTTCCTAGGCATGCCCGAGGCGGCGAGGACCCGCTGTACGTGGCCCGGCGGCTCGTGAGGTTCGCCAGCGAGGACGTGGGTGAGTGCCGGGCGCCTGGCCGGCCTCCGCGGGCGGGCGGGAGGGCACGCAGGGTGAGCGCACTGTTTGCTTCTGGTGTCATGCACACGCCGGCTGTGTGTCTCCCGGCGTCCCTGCTGTGCTCAGCCCCCGGGTTGCCTGCCGCCGGCCCCGCGGGCTCTGGGCTGCACTGGGCAGGTCCGCCCCGGCCCACGGGGAAGACTCGCGGCGACGGTGTGCCCGCAGCTCCCGCAGCAGCAGCTCCGCGTGCTGTCGCTGAGGCACGTTTCGGTGGTTCCTTCCGCTTTTGGTGTGGAGGTCTGTGATGTCACTCCTGCCACGGGGCTGCTCGCTGCAGGCGCAGGCGACGCTGGCGTTTTTAGCAGTGAAGTGTGTTCGAGGTGCTCTTGGTGCCGCGTGCTGTCAGCACAGCCTCTGCTCGCGCTGGGGACCCAGGGGCTCTCAGGCGGTGGTCTAGAGCCGGCCCGTCTCTGGGAGGGGCCTGTGTTTCATCAGGGGAGCGGGCTGGGCTCGCGTTGCTGCCCGGCGTCCTGGTGGTCCGCAGCAGCTCTTGAGACCTGACTCGAGGGGAGGGTTCTGGGCTGGGCTGAGGAGGAGAGGTCACAGCGCCTGGGCGTGGGTCGCTGTGGTGGGCGCTCTGCCTCCCGCGTGTCCACCCCGGGACTGCTTTCACGGCCTCCATGGCTCAGGCGTGTTGCGCGTGGTCCCTCGTCTCCCCGACGTCGCGTCTCATCCTCGGGAGCCGTCCTGACGCCGCGCCATCGGCGGCCAGCGGCGTCGCCTGCGTGAGCCGGTCGGCCGGGGCGGTACGCCTCCTGAGCAGTCTGCGGGCAGCGGCGGGTCTGCACGGGGCGGGGTTGGGACTTGACCGCGCCCTGTCTTCCTGCGTGTGGCAGGCCTGGCCGACCCGTCTGCGTTGACCCAAGCCGTCGCTGCCTACCAGGGCTGCCACTTCCTAGGCATGCCCGAGTGCGAGGTAAGGCGCCGCCCCGGGCTCTGCGGGCCCGCCCGCTCGCGTGCCGACCGGGGAGCTGGGGTCACCGCGGGAGCCCGGGCCTCCGAGGAAGCTGCCTGGCTCTGGCGCCTCTGAGGAGCTTAGACCCGGGGGGCTACCTCAGTTTCAGGAGGGTCTCGTGCGGGTTCCTGGGAGGTGTTCGAGGGCTCCTGGGGGCAGATGTGTCCGAGGACTGAACAGGAAGCCTCTGCGAATTCACCCACAAACAGTAGCTCCTGCTTAGCTTACCTATAAAGTTCCTGCAGTTTGAAAAAGAGAGAAAACCGCTGGTCTGGTCCAGCCTTGCCTCAGGGAGGGACGTCGCCTCCCTGTCACAGCCATCCGGATGGGACGCGGAGGGAAGGCCCGGCCGGGGTGGGGTGTCCTCTCAGAATAGGCGGAGGCGCGCCCCATGACTGCGGCCCCCCGTCCAGGTGCTCCTGGCCCAGTGCGTCGTCTACCTGGCGCGAGCCCCGAAGTCGGTGGAGGTGTACAGCGCCTACAACAACGTGAAGGCCTGCCTGCGCAGCCACCAGGGGCCCCTGCCGCCCGTGCCGCTGCACCTGCGCAACGCGCCCACCCGGCTCCTGAAGGACCTGGGCTACGGCCAGGGCTACAAGTACAACCCCGCCTACAGCGAGCCCGTGGAGCAGGACTACCTGCCGCAGGAGCTGAGGGGCGTGGACTTCTTCACGCAGCGCTGGTGCTGACGCGGGCGGCCGGGCGGGCGCTGCCGGGCGGGGAGAGGCCGGCGGGGCCGCCAGGCCCGCCTTCCGTGCCGGGGACGCGCGTGCTCCCGGGGGCGCGGCTGCTTCCGCTCAGTGTGTGACGGTGACCTCGTGTTCGTTTGCACCCACGCGACGTGATGCTCATGAACCGTTCTGGCCGCTTTGTGCAATGGATCAGCGTTATAATGAACTATATTTTGTCATAGTATTTAAGTCATAATGTCATTTCAGAATTTAGTTCTGTAGGTTTCTTTTCTTTTAAACAAATGTATATTCTGGGTAGTTTCACTTGGTAAAAAAATGTAATTGTGGTTTAATACTGCATAGTGTTTTGGGTATTTTTTTTATATGCAGAGGTCTTATGAGCCAATAAAACTATTTCAAAGTACTCAATTCTTGACTGTTTTTCCACCTGGGATCTGAGGAGGCAGCACCTGTCACTGTCACGTTCTGAGGGGTAAACAGAAAAAAAATGATCCTAGGTAACAGAAGGTTCAGAAATCCGTGTGTCTGTTGAAAATCAGCTTTAAAAATGTTGAAGGATCGCAATGGCTTCTGAGAGAATCAGTGATCTCCTGTCCTGGCTGCCCGCGTCCTCCCGCCTCTTACAGCGCCGTGTTTCTGAAGGATGTTGGCGTGTCTGGCTTGCTTCTGTCACTCGAGGGTAAGCATGCACCCACCACTCACACACACAGTTTCCTTTTCTTTGCATGGACTGCTAGCGTACCCCAAACGGGTCTGGCAGCCTCCACTCCAAAGCCAGTGAAGAGGCCGGGTTTGGAAAGGAAATTCACATGATTTTGGACGCCAGCCGCCGGGGGAGGGGGGACTTCTGTCCAAAGGCCAGCCCGCCCCAGCTGACGGTCGGGGGAGAAGAGCTCTTAGCCACGGCGGAGGGGCTCCGTGCCGGAACCGCCCCGTCCACTGTGATGCTCGTCTTGAAGCTGGTCATCGGTCCAGCCAGCATCACCTGGAGGTCCTAAGTACAGTTGATCTTCGTTCCGAAGTTGGTTTGTCCCTGTTTCTTCGAGGCGAGTGCTCAGGTCGCGGCTGGCCGGAGCTCGGCTGGCCGTCGTGTGGCCATGCGCCTGGTGGGGCTCGGCTCACAGGGTGCGCTCAGAGCGTGACCTGCCGTCCTGGAGCAGGAGCCCGGCCCTTGGCCACGCTGCCTGACCAAGCCCGCCGTCTGGTCTCCTTTGACTGCGTGTCTCTGTGTCAGCTTTTTCTCGCTTCTCCTGGTTAAACGCATTCTTCGGCTCCAGTTTTTCCACAGACAAAGGCAGGTGGAGGACCAGGGGACAAGGGCCACCGCGTCCTGCTCCGCCTTACTGGCTCTTCTCAGACTCCTTCCTGGCCAGTTGGCGCCCCTTCCCAAGGCGGGCCCCATCGGGCCACCTGTCGGTGGTCCGCCCTGTCGGGGGCCGCTGCTGGGCACCTTCAGCCCTGTCGCACTTGACCTCGGATCCTGTGCTCACCCTCCTGCTCGCCGGAGACAGATCCCCGGTCGCTCTCAGGAGCACGGAGGTCTAGGCAGCAAACCGGCTCGAGGCTTCGAGAGTCTGGGGCCCTCTTACTCTAGCTTCAGACCTGTGGATGGTTTGGGAGTAAATCTACAGCGGAAGGCTTCCCTGGTGGTCCGTGGAAAGACGCCTCGCTCCCAGAGGGGGCTCCGGTCCCGTCCTGATCAGGAACTAGACCCCACGTGCCCCACCAAGACTGAAGATCCCAGCCGCCACCAAGACCCGATGCAGCCGAATAAGGGCTTTTGGGTTTGTTTGTTTGTTTAAAGTGCATGCGTGTGCTCACCAAAACGGGTCTGGCAGCCTCCACTCCAAAGCCAGTGAAGAGGCCGGGTTTGGAAAGGAAATTCACATGATTTTGGACGCCAGCCGCCGGGGGAGGGGGGACTTCTGTCCAAAGGCCAGCCCGCCCCAGCTGACGGTCGGGGGAGAAGAGCTCTTAGCCACGGCGGAGGGGCTCCGTGCCGGAACCGCCCCGTCCACTGTGATGCTCGTCTTGAAGCTGGTCATCGGTCCAGCCAGCATCACCTGGAGGTCCTAAGTACAGTTGATCTTCGTTCCGAAGTTGGTTTGTCCCTGTTTCTTCGAGGCGAGTGCTCAGGTCGCGGCTGGCCGGAGCTCGGCTGGCCGTCGTGTGGCCATGCGCCTGGTGGGGCTCGGCTCACAGGGTGCGCTCAGAGCGTGACCTGCCGTCCTGGAGCAGGAGCCCGGCCCTTGGCCACGCTGCCTGACCAAGCCCGCCGTCTGGTCTCCTTTGACTGCGTGTCTCTGTGTCAGCTTTTTCTCGCTTCTCCTGGTTAAACGCATTCTTCGGCTCCAGTTTTTCCACAGACAAAGGCAGGTGGAGGACCAGGGGACAAGGGCCACCGCGTCCTGCTCCGCCTTACTGGCTCTTCTCAGACTCCTTCCTGGCCAGTTGGCGCCCCTTCCCCAAGGCGGGCCCCATCGGGCCACCTGTCGGTGGTCCGCCCTGTCGGGGGGCCGCTGCTGGGCACCTTCAGCCCTGTCGCACTTGACCTCGGATCCTGTGCTCACCCTCCTGCTCGCCGGAGACAGATCGCGCGGTCGCTCTCAGGAGCACGGAGGTCTAGGCAGCAAACCGGCTCGAGGCTTCGAGAGTCTGGGGCCCTCTTACTCTAGCTTCAGACCTGTGGATGGTTTGGGAGTAAATCTACAGCGGAAGGCTTCCCTGGTGGTCCGTGGAAAGACGCCTCGCTCCCAGAGGGGGCTCCGGTCCCGTCCCTGATCAGGGAACTAGACCCCACGTGCCCCACCAAGACTGAAGATCCCAGCCGCCACCGCGAAGACCCGATGCAGCCGAATAAGGGCTTTTTTGGGTTTGTTTGTTTGTTTAAAGTGCATGCGTGTGCTGTTTCTCAGTGGTGTCCAATTATTTGTGACCTCGTGGACCGTCGCCCGCCAGGTGCTTCTGTCCGTGGGGTTTCCCAGGCAAGAAGACTGGAGTGGGTAGCCTCTTCCTGACCGGGGGTGGAGCCCAGGTCCTGCGTCGCCCGCCGGGAGCCTTCTCGCCAGGAGGTAGTGTGGTGTCGACCATGAAGACCAGGAGCGTCTGGACGGAGCTGCGATCGGGAAGCGGGCCAAGAGTAATCTCCCCTCTCAGGAGCAGCCCGGGCGTCAGCTTCCTCCCCTCCCGGGAGCAGGCGGTGCGGTGCCGAGCACTCCAGAGCAGCAGGCCGGAGCCCTGTTCCTCACCACGCCGTTCTTCTAAACATGATTTCAGCCTGTACACCTGGTTCTATATCTTGTCGTGCTTGGCGTTTAAAAGGTGAGCTGTGCGTGTTTGTTGAGTGACAAATGAGAGAATGCACAAACCGCCCCAGAGATACGCGCCCAGGCGCACCGAGCGCCGTCCTTGCGGCGGGCGTCCACCAGGGGGCGGGCCCACCCGCCTCAGCCGGCCGCGGGGGCGTGGCCGCGCAGCCAAGGCCGAGTGCCGGAACTTGGGGTTAACCTCGCAGCCAGTTAGCAGGGGTTTTCTTTTCCTTTTTCTTTTTTTTTTAAAAAACTTACTATGTATTGTCTGATTACAAAAGCAATGAGGGACCTTTGCTAAAAAGGTACCGGAGGGGATGCAGCCAAATCCAAACAAGCCACGTAGGAAAGAACGCTACAAGTCCACTTTAACTTTTTGTTCTCAGTAACCACGGCTAGCTTTCTAGCGTGTGCTTCCTGGGTGTGTTTTCCAGCGTGAGAGAAAACTGGAAGCAGCCTCGCCCGTTTCTGAGCCGGCTTTCTCGCGCCTCACAGTGAGCGGTCACTTCCTGGGACTGGCCTGGCTTTCAGCGGCAGCGCACAGCGCCCTGGGGGCCACGTGTCACGTGTGGTGCGGAACGCCAGCCGTGCGCTCCGCGGGCTGGGCACGTGGGCTCCTGAGAACCGGGAAGACACGGTCTGGGCCTCAGGGCGCTCCCTCCAGCTCCTTCGCCTCCCAGAACCGCCCGGCCCTGGTCCCTCGCCTGAGCCCCCACCCTCCAGCCCGCCCAGGGCGGGGTCTGGTCACACAGCCGTGCACTTCCAGCCCCTGCTCAACCTCCTCCTGCTCTCCGCGAAGAGACGGAGTGCACCCTGAGCCCCGAGACCGCCTCCCGGCCCGCAGCGCGCCCCCAGGTGCCGAGGCGCCGGGCGGCGGGCCTGTGCCCCTCCACTCCCGTGTGGCCTCGGCCCCGGTCGTCGCCGTCGGGTCCGCACGGGTCCGCACACCGCCTCTGCAGGACGGGGATCAGAGCCGCAGCCGGGACAGCGGGGAGGACGTGCTGTGAGCCACCCCCTCGCCACAGTCATGACGGCTCCGGGAGAGGGAGCGGTGGGCACTCCTCGTCCTCCATCTCAGCCCAGACGTCAGTGCCTCGGGGAGGTGACCCCTCGGGTGAGTCCGGGAGCACCTGTGGTCCCCAGGCCTGCGTCCCTCCTGGACGCTGCCCGCTGTCCCTGTGGCCTGTAGGCGAGAGGCCGGGCCCACCTGCGTCCCCATCCCCGAGGGCTGGGCCGAGCCAGGGTGGTCCGCCTGGGCACGGAAGGCCACAGTCACCGGGGACGCTTGCCCGACTCTGGCTAGTGTCGATCTTCATGGGCCCACACGCTGCCCCCGTGTGACTGGCATTATTCAAAGCGTCCCGTCCTCTGTTTCTCAGACGACCACGTGAGTCTTATCTGTTTTGTGTCTAGAACAGAACTCGGGACTTGGGGAGGCTGCGCGACTGTCCGGGGCCACAGAGCGGGCGTGGACACGGGCAGCCTGAGCGCTCTGCTGCCTTGCCCGTGGTCTTCAGAGTCTCGAGCCCCTCGGAACCTGGGATTCCAGCCCGGTCCGTCGGCGGGAGGGCTGAGCCTGTGTCTGTGCCAGGTGCTGGGTGGCACAGCTGCCGCCGGCCTCTGCTGCCTCACCTCAGTCACGCAGCAGACGCCACGGGCCAGGGGCTCTTCCAGACCCAGGGTAAGACACTCCCCCCGCTGCCGCCCACCTGCACACTCGTGGATCTTTTGTTTCGGGCTCCAACCACGTTCGGTGACTTTAAGAGGCCCACTGGCCTGTCCATGTCCCCGGGCCACCTGGGCCTGCCTGCCTCCCTCCGTCAGCCCCTCCCCGCCACGGCTGCTGGTTCGCCCCTGTGGACTCGGGGAACTGTCTCCCGTGACGTGGACCCGTGTGCGCTGTGCTGTCCACACCCGCCTCGGGGAGTGGCGGGAGGGCGGGACGGTGGGCCGACGCCCAGAGGACGGCGTCTTCCTGGTTCTCACGCTCGATTTCTGTGCTTCTTGCCAATTTTGATGAACTTTGCATTCTCACTGAGAGCGTGTATCTTACTCGCTTGGCTCCTGACCGGGAAACGAGGCACATGGCCTCCGTCCTGCAGCCCTCAGGTTCCCACCCACCCCGCTGCTTGGCCACTGCTGCACTCTGGGGAAATGAGCATTCTGAAAACAAGAGGTGTCCTCGCGGGCCGAAGGCCTGCAAACCTCACACTGGACCTTGAGGCGTCAGAAGCCCACGTCCCAGTGCCGGCAGGTGGTGCTTGGTTTCTTCTCGGGGTTGCACGGGGGTCCAGGCGGGCTCTGCTTGAGCAATGGCAGGGCCCGGCGGGTATGTCATTACTGAGTGGAAGTTGCCTAACCCACACCTCCTAACGTTCAGCTGCTCCCTGAACCAGAAAGTATCTGGGCTGGAATCTGGCGTTTCTTCCATTATCTGTTGTTTGAAATCTTGCCCCAAGATCATAGCCATGGAGGCGTCACTGGGCCGGCCAGCCAGGACAGACGGCTCCTCCGCTCCCATCGTGCCTGGCAGCTGGTCCTGCACAGGTTCTGGCCTTTGGCTTCAGGGGACGCCTCTGAGGCCGTGGTGATGGTCCTGGGTGACGCGCGAGGTCTGGCTCCGGCAGGTCCCCAGCAAGTGCTTGTTGAGCTGGTTTGCCGGAGACATGGCGACATTCAGGAGGAGACTGGTCCCGCTCAGACGGGCAGGTGCGCGCCTTCGCGGGCTGGAGGAGCGGTCCTCCGGCCGAGCTGGGGGCAGCTGGGAAGGACGATGGCGTTCGGATATGGGGTGAAGTCTCTGGTCCTGCACTAAAAGTGTAAAGTGGACCGAGGCTGCTTCGTGGTGTCTTTCTTGAAGCAGTAAGCTGACGGCAAAGTCAGGGTTCTCTCACCTGTCCACGATGCTCTGTGAAGTGGAGTAAAAAGTGTATCGTGAACATGCTCACGGTCACAGTGGTGAGAGAGTCGGACAGCTCCTGGCACCCGGGTATCGGTCAGGCTCTCCAAGCTCCATCTCCTCGTCCCCTGATGGAGAGTGGATTATAACAACCTCTAAAAGCACATACCCGCTGAGGGTGCGTGGTGTTCACACCCTAAGACCCCTAACGGGACACGCCCCGTCTTCAGCTCCAGCCTCCGTCCACGACGGGGCGACAGGCGGCCTTCCAGTCTCTGTCCCTTCACTCTTGGGCGGAGGTCTTGTCAGCTTTGAGGTGAGGCCACAAGAGGCTACCGGGCCCACCTGTACTTTGGAAGTTTCTGATGGAAACCGGGTGAGAGGCCAGGGGAAAGCCCCGCATCGGCTATCCATGGGTGCTGTTTAAAGGACGGGACCCGTGTTCTTCCGGTCACTCACCGAGGGCAGGGTTTGGGATGCTGGACAGGGGCCAGAGGGTATGTCATTACTGAGTGGAAGTTGCCTAACCCACACCTCCTAACGTTCAGCTGCTCCCTGAACCAGAAAGTATCTGGGCTGGAATCTGGCGTTTCTTCCATTATCTGTTGTTTGAAATCTTGCCCCAAGATCATAGCCATGGAGGCGTCACTGGGCCGGCCAGCCAGGACAGACGGCTCCTCCGCTCCCATCGTGCCTGGCAGCTGGTCCTGCACAGGTTCTGGCCTTTGGCTTCAGGGGACGCCTCTGAGGCCGTGGTGATGGTCCTGGGTGACGCGCGAGGTCTGGCTCCGGCAGGTCCCCAGCAAGTGCTTGTTGAGCTGGTTTGCCGGAGACATGGCGACATTCAGGAGGAGACTGGTCCCGCTCAGACGGGCAGGTGCGCGCCTTCGCGGGCTGGAGGAGCGGTCCTCCGGCCGAGCTGGGGGCAGCTGGGAAGGACGATGGCGTTCGGATATGGGGTGAAGTCTCTGGTCCTGCACTAAAAGTGTAAAGTGGACCGAGGCTGCTTCGTGGTGTCTTTCTTGAAGCAGTAAGCTGACGGCAAAGTCAGGGTTCTCTCACCTGTCCACGATGCTCTGTGAAGTGGAGTAAAAAGTGTATCGTGAACATGCTCACGGTCACAGTGGTGAGAGAGTCGGACAGCTCCTGGCACCCGGGTATCGGTCAGGCTCTCCAAGCTCCATCTCCTCGTCCCCTGATGGAGAGTGGATTATAACAACCTCTAAAAGCACATACCCGCTGAGGGTGCGTGGTGTTCACACCCTAAGACCCCTAACGGGACACGCCCCGTCTTCAGCTCCAGCCTCCGTCCACGACGGGGCGACAGGCGGCCTTCCAGTCTCTGTCCCTTCACTCTTGGGCGGAGGTCTTGTCAGCTTTGAGGTGAGGCCACAAGAGGCTACCGGGCCCACCTGTACTTTGGAAGTTTCTGATGGAAACCGGGTGAGAGGCCAGGGGAAAGCCCCGCATCGGCTATCCATGGGTGCTGTTTAAAGGACGGGACCCGTGTTCTTCCGGTCACTCACCGAGGGCAGGGTTTGGGATGCTGGACAGGGGCCAGAGGCCTGGCAAAGAGGAAGACTGATTTTTTCATCAGCCTGCTGGACTTTGGCGTGGGAGTAGACGGACCCCTCCTGGTGAATTGTCGCCCTCTTTTTCAAACCAGTTGTTTTATTTTGTCTGTTTAGTTGGCAGCGTGGGATCTTAGCTGCAGCGCCAGCACCCTCCTCGCAGCATTTCTGAGGGCCGGGCCCAGGCCTGTGGTTGTGTCAGGGTCTCACAGGATTTCTTGATGCATCTTAAGAAGCGACGTTCTGGGTGATTCTGGGGCGCTTCGATGTTGTGACGCAAGCTGGGCTCCTGGGATTCTGTGTGCTCGACCTGACCACCCCTTTCCGTGGAAGCATCCTGCTCCCTCCGCCAGTGTGACGGGTGTTTCTGGGAGCCCTGTCCACGTCCAGCCTGGCCCAGCCCAGGGGCGGGCTCCAGGCTCGCCGCCTCCAGGCCCAGCTCCTCTCTGGGGGTGACGCCCGTGCCGCGGCGGTGGGTGAGGAGGTGGCTGGCCCTGAGGACAGAGGCTGGGGCGTCAAGGCGGCAGCGGGTGCGTTTCCGGGACTGGGGGGCCCTGCCTCGCCCTGCTGTCTCCCCAGCTGCCGGGAAGCCGCCACGCTCCTCCCTTCTTAAGCAGGTGACACTGGGCTACGTCCGTCGACTTGCAGCAAGAGGTCCGACGACGGCAGCAGGGCTGAGGAGCCGGGGTGGGGACGCGGCCAGGCCGGGAGGGCGGGGCGTGGTGGCCCTGAGACCTCACACCCGTCCTGCACGGGGACCTTGGGATTTCCAGGTCCTGGTGAAAAAGCTCCAGGTTTCTTTTGATGTGGGAGTCAGGAAGAGCGTCGCTGTCTCCCAGAACTGTGCCGCCTGCCGGAGGATCTTTCTCGGCCGTTCTCTGAGCTCTCAGGGCTGCTGCCGCCCTCTTGCATCGGGCTTCTCCCGGCAGGCCCCGAGCCTGACACCCAGAGGTGCAGACGGACCTGAGGGGAGCCTGGGGTGTGGAGTCCGGCGCCCTAAATCCAGACAATGCACCACGGTTTCTTCACCAGTCAAGCCGAGCTGAAGGGCTGCAGAGGGGTCAGAATGACGACTGTGAAACGCCCGGCACGCAGGGGGCGGTTCTGTGACAGGCCTTGAGAGCCCCCAGGCAATGCTGGTTCTTAATCACACGTCGTGTCCAGCTCTCGTGACCCCACGGGCTGTAGCCCACCAGGCTCTCTGTCCGTGAGAGTCTCCAGGCAGGAATCCTGCCACGCCCTCCTCCAGTGGACCTTCCCAACCCAGGGGTCAAGCCCGCCTCTCTGTGTTTCCAGCCTTGGCAGGTGGATTTTTTCACTACTGTGTCACACCCGTTTCTGCTGAAAGCAAAGGTTTCTCTTTCTGACGGTGCTGTTTGTGTCCTGGGACCAAGCCAGGTGTGGTGCTTCCTGGAACCCAAGTACCCCAGACCCTCCTTCATACGACTCCGCTCAGTGCCGGGGACCCTTGTCTTTGTGTTATTAAAATGTAATGGAGGGCTTCCCTGGTGGTCCAGTGGGTAAGGACACCGCCTGGCAGTGCAAGGGGCGCTGGTTCGATCCCTCGCCTGGGAAGATCCCACGTGCCGCGGAGCAGCTGGACCCATGTGTCCAACTACTGAGCTGGAGCTCTGGAGCGCATGCGCCCAGAGCCAGTGCTCTGCGGCAAGAGGCCACTATGATGGGCGGCCCACATGGGCCAAAAAGCAAAGATGGGTGAAAAATAGATAAATGAAAGCCCAATAGAAGTGGCCAAAAAAAAAGAATGTAATGGCCACATGGAGCCGGGTGACAATCTGTTTCAGCCCTGAGATGGGGTCACCTGTAGAGAATCAGGTCCTTCTCACGGGCATCATGGGACGGGGACGGGGCTTCCGTATCATTCAGTCCGGTTCCAGCAGTCATCAGGGGTCCCCTGCTGCCCAGCTGACGGCCCCGGGACTGTGGTGGGAAAGGAGAAGGCGGAAGGTTGTTTTGACAGATCATGTGTTCTGTCAGAACTTACTCCACGAGCACACCGAACACTCGCCATTTCCTCCTGAAACCATCTCGACGGCACTTCTGCCTGAAACAAACCAAATAGCACCTTAAAAATATAATCATAATAAAACAAAAAATTAATAATCACAGAGCACCTCCCGGGCGGTCCAGAGGCTAAGAACCCGCCTGCCCCTGCAGGTGTGCGTGTGATCCCTGGTTCAGGCGATCCGCAGGCCGGGCGGCGAATTGAGAGCCCCCAGGCAATGCTGGTTCTTAATCACACGTCGTGTCCAGCTCTCGTGACCCCACGGGCTGTAGCCCACCAGGCTCTCTGTCCGTGAGAGTCTCCAGGCAGGAATCCTGCCACGCCCTCCTCCAGTGGACCTTCCCAACCCAGGGGTCAAGCCCGCCTCTCTGTGTTTCCAGCCTTGGCAGGTGGATTTTTTCACTACTGTGTCACACCCGTTTCTGCTGAAAGCAAAGGTTTCTCTTTCTGACGGTGCTGTTTGTGTCCTGGGACCAAGCCAGGTGTGGTGCTTCCTGGAACCCAAGTACCCCAGACCCTCCTTCATACGACTCCGCTCAGTGCCGGGGACCCTTGTCTTTGTGTTATTAAAATGTAATGGAGGGCTTCCCTGGTGGTCCAGTGGGTAAGGACACCGCCTGGCAGTGCAAGGGGCGCTGGTTCGATCCCTCGCCTGGGAAGATCCCACGTGCCGCGGAGCAGCTGGACCCATGTGTCCAACTACTGAGCTGGAGCTCTGGAGCGCATGCGCCCAGAGCCAGTGCTCTGCGGCAAGAGGCCACTATGATGGGCGGCCCACATGGGCCAAAAAGCAAAGATGGGTGAAAAATAGATAAATGAAAGCCCAATAGAAGTGGCCAAAAAAAAAGAATGTAATGGCCACATGGAGCCGGGTGACAATCTGTTTCAGCCCTGAGATGGGGTCACCTGTAGAGAATCAGGTCCTTCTCACGGGCATCATGGGACGGGGACGGGGCTTCCGTATCATTCAGTCCGGTTCCAGCAGTCATCAGGGGTCCCCTGCTGCCCAGCTGACGGCCCCGGGACTGTGGTGGGAAAGGAGAAGGCGGAAGGTTGTTTTGACAGATCATGTGTTCTGTCAGAACTTACTCCACGAGCACACCGAACACTCGCCATTTCCTCCTGAAACCATCTCGACGGCACTTCTGCCTGAAACAAACCAAATAGCACCTTAAAAATATAATCATAATAAAACAAAAAATTAATAATCACAGAGCACCTCCCGGGCGGTCCAGAGGCTAAGAACCCGCCTGCCCCTGCAGGGGGTGTGCGTGTGATCCCTGGTTCAGGACGATCCCGCAGGCCGCGGGGCGGCGAAGCCCGTGCGCCACCGCGTCTGAGCCGCGCTCTGAAGCCCGGGAGCCACAACTGCCGAAGCCCGCGGGCTCTGCAGCCTGAGCTTCCCAGTAAGAGGGGCCACCAGGGTGGGAAGCCGGCACGCCACAGCTAGAGGGCGGCCCTCACTCCCTCAGCTAGAGGAAAGCCCACGCAGCCACGGAGACCAGCGCTGCGATAGTGAACGTTGCGAGGGCGCACGTCTGAGAAGGCAGCGGTAGCCGGGGCTGGTGGAGGGTGCGGCCTGAGACCAGCCTCCTCGCCCGGCCCGGCCCCTCAGCTCCCACAGCATCACTCAGTTTCCTCGGAGTCTCCACGGTGTTCCGGGTTCTCTGGAGAGAGGTCCAGAAGCACCTGCTCTGAGCCGGCTGGTTAAGGAAGACGTGGAGACCAGCCCCTCCTTCAGAGCCTCCGTTGAGCCCCGCCGTGGCCACCGGGCCTGGTTTCCTCGTTGTGTGCACTCGTGTGTTCACTAACAGGTCTAGCGTGGCAGGGCGGGGGCTCTAGACGTCGGCGGGAGAGCTCTCGAGCCAGTGGCAGGACGGGGTCCTCGTCCCTGAAATACTCCCAGACGCCTGGGGCAGAGCTGGCGCTCCGTGTCCAAGAGGACTGGCTCCTAGGGGCGCGCGGCTGCAGGCCACCTCCCAGGGACATCTCATCGGATTCATCTTTCTCTCCTTTACCCTCCGTGGGGCTGGGACGGGCTTCCGTATCATTCAGTCCGGTTCCAGCAGTCATCAGGGGTCCCCTGCTGCCCAGCTGACGGCCCCGGGACTGTGGTGGGAAAGGAGAAGGCGGAAGGTTGTTTTGACAGATCATGTGTTCTGTCAGAACTTACTCCACGAGCACACCGAACACTCGCCATTTCCTCCTGAAACCATCTCGACGGCACTTCTGCCTGAAACAAACCAAATAGCACCTTAAAAATATAATCATAATAAAACAAAAAATTAATAATCACAGAGCACCTCCCGGGCGGTCCAGAGGCTAAGAACCCGCCTGCCCCTGCAGGGGGTGTGCGTGTGATCCCTGGTTCAGGACGATCCGCAGGCCGCGGGGCGGCGAAGCCCGTGCGCCACCGCGTCTGAGCCGCGCTCTGAAGCCCGGGAGCCACAACTGCCGAAGCCCGCGGGCTCTGCAGCCTGAGCTTCCCAGTAAGAGGGGCCACCAGGGTGGGAAGCCGGCACGCCACAGCTAGAGGGCGGCCCTCACTCCCTCAGCTAGAGGAAAGCCCACGCAGCCACGGAGACCAGCGCTGCGATAGTGAACGTTGCGAGGGCGCACGTCTGAGAAGGCAGCGGTAGCCGGGGCTGGTGGAGGGTGCGGCCTGAGACCAGCCTCCTCGCCCGGCCCGGCCCCTCAGCTCCCACAGCATCACTCAGTTTCCTCGGAGTCTCCACGGTGTTCCGGGTTCTCTGGAGAGAGGTCCAGAAGCACCTGCTCTGAGCCGGCTGGTTAAGGAAGACGTGGAGACCAGCCCCTCCTTCAGAGCCTCCGTTGAGCCCCGCCGTGGCCACCGGGCCTGGTTTCCTCGTTGTGTGCACTCGTGTGTTCACTAACAGGTCTAGCGTGGCAGGGCGGGGGCTCTAGACGTCGGCGGGAGAGCTCTCGAGCCAGTGGCAGGACGGGGTCCTCGTCCCTGAAATACTCCCAGACGCCTGGGGCAGAGCTGGCGCTCCGTGTCCAAGAGGACTGGCTCCTAGGGGCCGGCGCGGCTGCAGGCCACCTCCCAGGGGACATCTCATCGGATTCATCTTTCTCTCCTTTACCCTCCGTGGGGCTGGGACAGCGTGTCTGACGTTACAGCACTTTTCGTGGTCTGTTCTTTGTTTTAGTTAGATTCCTAGGATCTGAAGAAGGGCAAACGTAAGAAAGAAGGGGTCATGCCTTCAAGGAGCTGACACTGTCAGCAGCGTTAAGGCGGGGCGCGGGGGGCGAGGCCAAGAAGAGCCTGGTCCTGCTCAGGGAGGCCGCCGAGGCCCGGGGCGGGGGCGCGCACGGCCCGAGCCGGGAGAAGACGCGGGGAGGAGACGGGTGGGCGGGCGCGTGGGGAGCCGGCCGTCTCCGCAGGTGCCGGCGCAGACACCAGCCTCCCGGGACGGGACGGGGACGGGGCAGGACAGGGCTGCCTCTGTGGCAGAGGGCTTCTCCGGGCCCCTGTGGGCCCTCCGGGACAGAGCCCTCTGCGGGGAGGGAGCGGAGCAGGGCCGGAGATGCAGGAACGCGGTGAGCGGAGATAGGAATCAACAAGAAAGCCGTTGCCAGGCAACAGGCTCCGCTGTCAGAGAGACAGAGCCGTCTCCGTGACACCAATGCATCCCTGAGCTGGGAAACACCTGTGTCCCGGGCGGGGTCGGGGGCGGATGCGTCTCCAGGGAACCAGAGCGCCGCGCTCGCCGCTGCGCTCCACAGACATGGAGCAAGCGGCAGGGCCAGGCCCCGGGGGCGCCCCCGGGGTCCAGCGTCGCGGCTGCCGGGCCCCGTGGCCCTCGTTCTCGCGTGGGGCAGCGCTCGCTAGAGAGGTCCAGAAGCACCTGCTCTGAGCCGGCTGGTTAAGGAAGACGTGGAGACCAGCCCCTCCTTCAGAGCCTCCGTTGAGCCCCGCCGTGGCCACCGGGCCTGGTTTCCTCGTTGTGTGCACTCGTGTGTTCACTAACAGGTCTAGCGTGGCAGGGCGGGGGCTCTAGACGTCGGCGGGAGAGCTCTCGAGCCAGTGGCAGGACGGGGTCCTCGTCCCTGAAATACTCCCAGACGCCTGGGGCAGAGCTGGCGCTCCGTGTCCAAGAGGACTGGCTCCTAGGGGCCGGCGCGGCTGCAGGCCACCTCCCAGGGGACATCTCATCGGATTCATCTTTCTCTCCTTTCCCCTCCGTGGGGCTGGGACAGCGTGTCTGACGTTACAGCACTTTTCGTGGTCTGTTCTTTGTTTTAGTTAGATTCCTAGGATCTGAAGAAGGGCAAACGTAAGAAAGAAGGGGTCATGCCTTCAAGGAGCTGACACTGTCAGCAGCGTTAAGGCGGGCGGGGGGCGAGGCCAAGAAGAGCCTGGTCCTGCTCAGGGAGGCCGCCGAGGCCCGGGGCGGGGGCGCGCACGGCCCGAGCCGGGAGAAGACGCGGGGAGGAGACGGGTGGGCGGGCGCGTGGGGAGCCGGCCGTCTCCGCAGGTGCCGGCGCAGACACCAGCCTCCCGGGACGGGACGGGGACGGGGCAGGACAGGGCTGCCTCTGTGGCAGAGGGCTTCTCCGGGCCCCTGTGGGCCCTCCGGGACAGAGCCCTCTGCGGGGAGGGAGCGGAGCAGGGCCGGAGATGCAGGAACGCGGTGAGCGGAGATAGGAATCAACAAGAAAGCCGTTGCCAGGCAACAGGCTCCGCTGTCAGAGAGACAGAGCCGTCTCCGTGACACCAATGCATCCCTGAGCTGGGAAACACCTGTGTCCCGGGCGGGGTCGGGGGCGGATGCGTCTCCAGGGAACCAGAGCGCCGCGCTCGCCGCTGCGCTCCACAGACATGGACCAAGCGGCAGGGCCAGGCCCCGGGGCCGCCCCCGGGGTCCAGCGTCGCGGCTGCCGGGCCCCGTGGCCCTCGTTCTCTCGTGGGGCAGCGCTCGCTGCTCACGGTGGTTCTGCCCGGCACACTGCATTTCCACGCCATGGCCGCGGGGCGCACCCGCCTGTCCCCGGGGCCTTGCCTGGAAAGCTGGCGCCGTCGCTGACGGATCGCCAGCCTGTGGC
This sequence comes from Tragulus kanchil, assembly GCA_022376925.1. Lineage (NCBI taxonomy): Eukaryota > Metazoa > Chordata > Mammalia > Artiodactyla > Tragulidae > Tragulus > Tragulus kanchil. The sequence goes on from JAIOJX010000005.1 coordinate 1,712,533, forward strand.
CTGAGCAGGACGGGGGCCAGGCAGGAAGCCGGCAGCACGCTCGGGCCCGGGGGACGCTCGCAGCACGCGGTCCGTGCGTCCCTTCTCCGGGGCAGGGGCACGGCTTCCGCGGCTGGGTGCCAGTGCCGCTTCCCGGGCTCTCTGGGTCTGGCCTTCCTGGAACCTGGGCTCCGAGCTCCGAGTCCCCGGCGCCTCCATTCGGGGCTCCTTGACGGCCAGGACTCTGCTCCGTCCTGGTCCCCGCCCCAGCACGCCACCTCCAGCATCACCACGCCGGAGGGCTGGCGCCTCTGCCGGGCCGGGGAGCTTCAGGACAGGGCCTGCTCAGCACGTCCCCACCCGTGCCTCATCCTGAGGGCGGGGCGGGGCCGAGAGCGCGGCTCGGGTGGGTCCCTGGCTCCTGGGGAGCCCTGACTTGCCCGATATCTCCGTCTCGGTTTTACAGTCTGTAAGCTGGGGAAGCTGCTTACACCCAGCCGTCAGATCCTCGAGGGGCTTGGACAGGCTCGTAGGAAGTTTGGAGAAGTTCCCGTCAGTGAGCCCTCTGACGCCGCAGAGAGAGACCACCGCCCGTCTTTTCGGGCTCGACGCCCGTGGGAACCCTGGTGGCTCAGGTGGGAAGGAATTCGCCTGCAGTGTGAGACCCGGGTTGGATCTCTGAGCCAGGCAGATACCCTGGAGAAGGGACTGGCTACCCGCTCCAGTAGTCCTGCCTGGCGACTCCCGCGTCCAGAGGAGCCTGGCGGGCTGCACGGGGTCGCAGGGAGTGGACACAACTGAGTGACTCACGTGCATACTCGTGTGGGAAGCATGCTGACCAGGCCCGGGCAGAGCGCGCCAAGCTGCCCATAGGAGCTGGGCAGGGCCGTGCCCTCAGGAGAGCCGGGGCAGCGGGCACGGGCGTGGGGAGGGAGGACCAAGACAGGCCCCTTCCTCTGCGCTAGGGTGTTCGCACGTGAAGCGCTTGGTCGCTGGGCTGGGGTTCTTGGCAACAAAAAGTAAGCCGTTACGCCGCTTGTCTTCTGTGGGATCGCCATGGCAATGCTGATTTAGGTTGACTTTTATTGCTTCTAAAAGGTAGCGGCAAAGAAGCCTTACCAGGAGCTTTTCCTCATTGCTGTAATGAAACGGTGGTTGATCTGCTCAGAAAAGGGCGTGGCCCGTGTAACTGGCCACAGAGCCGCTCACTCCAGACACCCAGGGGCGAAGAGCCGGCCAGAGAGACAAGCACCAGAGACTGTATCCGAGGAATATATTTTTTAAACTTTATTGACGGATAGCAGATTTACAGTGTGTTAGTTTCTGTGGTACAGCAACGTGGCTCGGTTCTATATAGATGTGACTTTCCCGTTGTTTCCGTCGCGGCTTGCTGTGCAGTGAGTGTCGGTCCCCCTGCTCTGCGTTAGGACCTCGGTGTTTACTGGGGACTGTTTTATCCGCACGAGCGCACACAGAGCCGATGCGCCCCTTCCTCAAGGCGGGCGCTTTCTCCCCAAGGCCAGTCCAAAGCAGATCCTCCCTCGGCTCCGCGCACATCATGTGTGCGTGTGTGTTAGTCGCTGGGCTTCCCTGGTGGCTCAGAGGGTGAAGAATCAGCCTGCAGTGCAAGAGACCTGGGTTCGGTTCCTTGCTGGTTTGGGAAATCAGCCTGGAGAAGAAAACAGCAACCCACTCCAGCGTTCCTGCCTGGAGGATCCGTGGACAGAGGTGCCTGGGGGGCTGCAGTGTGCAGGGCCGCCCCCAGCGGACACGACTGAGCCACGGACCCCACACACAGCATCCAGACACCCTCCAGACGTGAAGGTACGTGAACGGGAGGGGACTCAGATGAGGCTCTCTGAGGTCTCTAGGGGTGGAGGGCTTCGGCTGGGCTGTGACGTTCAGAAGGCTGAGACAGCGCTGTTTCCTGTTGGGGCGGTGAATGCCCGGGTGAGTTCATCGTGTGAAACGCTTCTGAGCTATCCTACTAAAAGGTGTGGACGGTACCGTGTACAACACTGGTTAATTCCTCAAAACTAGCATTTGTCAAAATACAGACATGTTTCAAGAGCTTACGAGCTTTCTAAAGCCAGGTAAAGGTGATCCCCACTCAGGAAACCAGGCGGCTGCAATGACGGGACGAAGCAGCTGCCGTCCAGAGGCGGAAGAGAGAGCAGAGCGGTGCGGTGTGGACAGTCCCCGCTCGGGGATGGCCGGCCCCGCCGTCTCCCTCTGCCAGCGGCCTCGCTTGGGATGAGTGTCTCCCGGAGGAGATTCCCGTCCAGGTGAGTTAACTCACTCCTGGAGTGAATCGATTTTAATTAAAACCACCCTGGACAGAGCCGCTCACTCCAGACACCCAGGGGCGAAGAGCCGGCCAGAGACAAGCACCAGAGACTGTATCCGAGGAATATATTTTTAAACTTTATTGACGGATAGCAGATTTACAGTGTGTTAGTTTCTGTGGTACAGCAACGTGGCTCGGTTCTATATAGATGTGACTTTCCGTTGTTTCCGTCGCGCTTGCTGTGCAGTGAGTGTCGGTCCCCCTGCTCTGCGTTAGGACCTCGGTGTTTACTGGGGACTGTTTTATCCGCACGAGCGCACACAGAGCCGATGCGCCCCTTCCTCAAGGCGGGCGCTTTCTCCCCAAGGCCAGTCCAAAGCAGATCCTCCCTCGGCTCCGCGCACATCATGTGTGCGTGTGTGTTAGTCGCTGGGCTTCCCTGGTGGCTCAGAGGGTGAAGAATCAGCCTGCAGTGCAAGAGACCTGGGTTCGGTTCCTTGCTGGTTTGGGAAATCAGCCTGGAGAAGAAAACAGCAACCCACTCCAGCGTTCCTGCCTGGAGGATCCGTGGACAGAGGTGCCTGGGGGGCTGCAGTGTGCAGGGCCGCCCCCAGCGGACACGACTGAGCCACGGACCCCACACACAGCATCCAGACACCCTCCAGACGTGAAGGTACGTGAACGGGAGGGGACTCAGATGAGGCTCTCTGAGGTCTCTAGGGGTGGAGGGCTTCGGCTGGGCTGTGACGTTCAGAAGGCTGAGACAGCGCTGTTTCCTGTTGGGGCGGTGAATGCCCGGGTGAGTTCATCGTGTGAAACGCTTCTGAGCTATCCTACTAAAAGGTGTGGACGGTACCGTGTACAACACTGGTTAATTCCTCAAAACTAGCATTTGTCAAAATACAGACATGTTTCAAGAGCTTACGAGCTTTCTAAAGCCAGGTAAAGGTGATCCCCACTCAGGAAACCAGGCGGCTGCAATGACGGGACGAAGCAGCTGCCGTCCAGAGGCGGAAGAGAGAGCAGAGCGGTGCGGTGTGGACAGTCCCCGCTCGGGGATGGCCGGCCCCGCCGTCTCCCTCTGCCCGGCGGCCTCGCTTGGGATGAGTGTCTCCCGGAGGGGAGATTCCCGTCCAGGTGAGTTAACTCACTCCTGGAGTGAATCGATTTTAATTAAAACCACCCACCACGGTGAGAAACCATCCTTTTTTGAAAATCAGTTCAGCAAGCAACAACACACAGTGCAGGGCAGAACATACGGTCAGAAATGACTGAGCTTAAAAGCCGCGGAAGGGCGTCCCCGGGCAGTCCACTGGCCAGGCCTCCGCGTTTCCACGCCCCCGGTCCAGAAACTAAGATACCACAAGCCCGGAGGGATGGCCAAAAAAAAAAGCCACACAAGTCCTTTGCTTTTATTGTTAGGTCTTAGGAGAGTAACTGAAAAGACTAAGGATCTACTGTTTCACCTGATAACCAGCTGGGTTTACTTTAAAATGGGAACCTTCTCACCCAATTTCCTAAATGTTTCAACTAATGTTGCAATTTTGCACCAAACCCTAAATCTGCAATGCATTTAGTCTCTGACAACTGACTTTTGAAAATACTGTGCTGTAACCAAGCGCTGACCCTTCTAATCCACAGGAAACTTCTGTGTGCCTGCTGAAGCAAAGCTCCAACTGCAGGATTTGTCGTAACAAACGTTTACAAACCAGGAAGGGCGGATGCTAGGCCTTCAGGGAAGCTTCTCTGAGGGACTTCCTCGTGCCCTGCAGGCGGGGCGTTTCGGGGTCTCCCGCGCGCTGGCAGACCACCTGTGTGCTTCGACACCCGTGAGACCTCACACGGCCCCGTGACCCCTGGCGGACACCCCCCGCGCAGGCTGGGCTCCCGTCACACCAGCCACCAACCGTCTTCCAAGGTCGGAAAGCATCTGCTGTCGCAGTTCTGAGCCTGTAATTGGAACCCTACGAGGTGGGATGAAGAAATGCCTTTCCACTTATAAAGCGGAAAGAGACATCCACCTCTCCAGGTCAAATGTAACAGATTCTCGCGTAGTCCTGAGGGGTTTTAAACGACAGATCCGTCCTCCGGTGCGTTTCTGGGCAGAGGTCCCGACGCCTGGCAGTGGCCCTGGCGGGGCCGGGCGCTGGAGCTGTGCCACGGAAACACGCCAGCTCGGCGGCAGTGCTGCCGCAGGGCCGTCCAGCCCTCTGCCCAAGCCCTTCCGGACTGGACGCTGCCTTTTCAAACGCGAGAGTGTTTGAGATTCTAAAGCGACTCACGATTCATTTCAGTTGACCGCGACGCAGAGCTGAGAGCGGAAGCACGGCAGGGATACCGAAGGGTGAGGGTCTCTGCCAGCGGCGCCTCTCCTCCCACTGGACGATTCCCGGTGATGCACCGGGAGGACAGCTGCAGGGCAGAGCGCCCCTCCCGCAGCGAGGCCCCGGGAGCCTTCCGTGCTCCCACCTGCAGCCTGAAGACAGCGTCGCCCACCTTCACACGCAAACATCCCACGCGGAGCGCCCGGCCCGGCCTGGCGCGCGACCTGGAGGGTCTGTAAGCTGACGTCCTATCTGTATGAGATCCTCGTGTTGAACGTCAGCTCTTTAAACGTGACTCTGCCCCAGACAGGGCTTCCTCAGCAGGGAGGATCCGCCCGCCGTGCAGGAGCCGCGGTGTCCGTCCCCACGTCGGGAAACGTCTCCTGGAGGAGAGGGCAGCCCTCCAGCACCCTCGCCCGGGAAAGCCCTGGGCAGACGGGCCTGCTGGGCTACGGCCCACGGGGTGTTCAGAGCCGGTCACCACTTAGCGACTAAACCATCGACCACCGCGGCCCGGGCCGTCTCTCCTTTTCCTTTTCCTCCAAAGTGTCTTCTTACCGACTCCTCTGAGTGTTTTACCTTCCCCTTTTTTTTCCATCCTTTGGTCTTTCTGGGTTTTATAGATGCCATTTTTCTTTCTGGAAGAAATGGTGGATCACATCTTCTGACCTGAATTCACAATTTCTGTCTCTTGTCATCTCAAATTTGCTAATGAAGCTATTTAGTTCTTCACTCGTTATTGTATTTTGGGGCTCTAGAGTTTGTATTTCATTTTCAGAGACTGTCTTACATTTCCAGTCAGCCACTGAGAGGTTTGACCCTGTCTTTTGTCATCTTGATCGTAGACGACAGTGGTGTGTTGTCAGATGGCTCTAACGGTTGGGGCCTCAGGCGCATCTGCCGCCTGTGTTTGTGGGGGGCTGGTTTTAGTCCATCTTGTCCTGGCTCAGGAGGACGTCTGGCTGGATGTCACCATCCAGTGGCCTCTGATGGTACGCTGGATACTGTGTCAGACAGGCTGATTACAAAACATCAGTTGAGGATTACGGGTAATCTTTCTGCTACTGAGGTTTGGCAAACCAGGGTGAATGTAGCCCAATTCTAGGGGCTGGAATTTTCCAGGCTGTCTGACGTCCTGAAGCAGGAATGCCATCTGAGGTGGTTCGCTCTCAGCTTAGAGCGTCAGACCGCAGCACGCGCGGTCTAAAGGGGGCCCCTCGTGTCGGGCCCGAGGTTGGCCTCCCTGGCCTGGAACACGCCCCGTGTATCTCCTCTGGACTGGGAAAGCCACACAGGGCCGGAGGGGCCGCGGTGCCACCTGCCCCGGTTCTCCTGCCTCTCGCTCCAGCATTTCTTCGTGATCAAGCCCACCGTCCCCAACAGGCTGGCACGCCTTTCGTGGTTTTCCAGCGGGTCTCACGAGGCTTTTGAGTTGCCAAGTTCACCATGATGAGAAGTGGACGTCCTCCACAGAAGGTATGAACTGGGGGGCTCTCCTGGCGGTCCGGTGGTTAGGACTGCAGGCTCTCACGGCCGAGGGCACGGCTTCCATCCCTGGTTGCCACAAGCGGGGGAAGAAAAAGCAGGGCCAAAAAGAAGAGAATCTGATCTAGTCCCTGCTCTCAAAATGTCCCTGTTGCTCGGACGTCGACAGCTGAGTGGGGTCCAGGGGCTTTGTTCCTTCAGTCACCAAAAGGAGGGTTTGAGCGGAGCTGCCTGGGGCCAATGTGACTCGATCAATGGGACTTACTCTAAATCGCCAAGGAGACACTGGGCTGAGGAGCTGGGAGGGAGGAGTAACAGAGAGCGGGGACACTGGCTTTCCTCGTGCTCCCTGCAGCTGCCAGGACCTGGGCACAGCAGGGGCTTAGGGAGGATCTCAAGAAAACAGGAGGAAGAAACGCTCGCCCGCACGAGGCCTGCTGACGTGCTGGTTGGGTGCTGTGCGTCCTCCCATTGGCCGGACGGGAGCGCTGGTCAGGCCGAGAGCCCCTTTGCAGCCTTGGCTTGCCCAAGGTCAGGAGAGACAAGAAGAGGACTGAAGTCAGTCTGGTTTGCCCAATCCTGGGAAACTTTATTAACCAGCCCACTAGCTTCATGGGAGCAAGAAGATGCAGCATTTCAGAGCTCATTCCAAGAACACTGACAAAGGTTTACATTCATCAGAGAGCACCACCCGCCAGCCGTCTCCCTCCTAACATTGCACAATGCTGTCCTGTCGCCATAAAAGCCTGTGCCGGATGACGGGCGTCAAGAGCCGCTATCAGAAAACGCGGGGGAGGCGGGTGAGCAGAGAGCACTTTTTGTCATTTCCGGCAGCTTTCCTGATAAGACGCCTACTGCTTGATTCCTTGTGATCCCTCCCAACTCGTAATGGGAGGAGCTGGAAAGACAGAGCAGGGAGGGCAGGGTCCTCCCAGGCAGGAGGCCTGTAATGGGATGGAATCCCTGCTGGGCACCGGGTCGGAGATGGCGCCAAGGCAAGCCTGTCCTCGCGACCCCGGCCCTCCGTGGAGGCACACGCCTGTATTTCAGGTAAATACCTATTTTAAGCCTCCCTTCAACAATCAAGCCATCTCTCTATTACGGCTTCCAAGAGTCTATGTCTAAAACAGATGAAGGGGCTTCCCTGGTGGTCCAGTGGGTAAGGACACCGCCTTGCAGCACAAGGGGCGCTGGTTCGATCCCTGGCCTGGGAAGATCCCACGTGCCGCGGAGCGGCTGGACCGATGTGTCCAATTACCAAGCCGGAGCTCTGGAGCGCATGCGCCCAGAGCCGGTGCTCTGCGACAACAGAGGCCACCGCGATGGGAGGCCCACACAGGCCAAAGAACAGAGATGGATGAAAATAGAGAAATGAAAGACCAATAGAAGTGGCCCGCCCACTCCCCTCCCTCTCCACCCCACCCCCCAAAAAATAATAAAAATTTAAAAAGGAAAAAAGTTTTTAAAAAAGTAAAATAAAATAAAACAGATGAAGGCATGGCCACGTTCCCACAGCTCTCAGGAAAGTATAGCAACGTCACAGATGGCTGCCTTGTCAAGGATCTACCCATGTGATATTTTTTCTTTCTTTCTTTTTAAATTTTGGCCTCTTTTTATTGGTCTTCCATTTATTTATGTTCATCCATCTTTGTTCTTTGGCCTGTGGGCCTCCCACCGCAGTGGCCTCTCCTTGCAGAGCACCGGCTCTGGGCGCATGCTCCCCAGAGCACCGGCTCGGTAGTTGGACACACCGGTCCAGCCGCTCTGCGGCTCGTGGGATCTTCCCAGGCCAGGGATCAAACAAGCACCCCTTGCACGGCAAGGCGGACTCTTTACCCACTGAACCATCAGGGAAGCCCTGATGTTTTCTTTCTTTTTTTAACTCGATGCAAAAAGAAATCACAAGATTTTTTTTTTTCAGTATAAAAGAGAAACAGATACCCTTGCCAAGTTAGTGGATGTGGAGAGCCAGCAGAGCTGCACTTACAAAGGCGATGAGAGATTCCCTTTGGGATAGCAGTTTTATTGGTAAAGACATATGAGAATGGTCATCATTAAAAAGGCAAGGAAAACACACTAAGCTGGACCATGTATCAGCATTTCTAGTTTCTACGGGGAGGTGAATCTGCCGAGGAACAGGATGTTTGAGGAGGGTTTGTGCATAATGAAGAAAATAAAGGGATGGTCAACAATGAACTCCTCCTCTGGAATCAGCATGGCGAACTCGGCGATGGCCCCCGTGGCGGCCGCCGCCTCCGTGCCCTCCTCGTTCACTTCCACGAAGGCCTTGTGGACCACCTTGGATATGAAGAGTTCTCTGGCCCCCGACATGCCGGACAGGTCAGCCTTGCTACTGAAGAGATCCTCCACGCCCAGGGAGGCCAGCGGGCCATTGAGGCCGTAGCTCTCCTCTAGCCTGAACCTGGGCAGCTGGACCGTGACCTCAAGGAGATCTAGGTTCTCAGGTCGGGTCCACTCACGCAGCTTTTCCGGGGTCAGGTGCTGCTCAAGCTGGAAGAGAATGGGCGACAAGAAGAGCTGAAGCCATTCCGCATACAGAAGTCAATACAGCCTTGTTTAATGAGCGGGCCAGCCCAGCAGCCGCTCACGCGTCTCCATGTTGCACCGGAACAGACCCCCTGGGGCGGCTTCACTTCTTCCTGGCAATGGGTGATGAGAAGCAGAACTGCCTTCTGAGCCACCAAGAGCCCCACCCAGGCACTCCAGAAGGTCCATGAACCGCCACCTCCACCAGGACCGACGGCACCCCTGCTGCACCAGACCACGGCCATCCTGGCCGTTGTCACCCTCACTGAGGGCGTGACGCAGGGGCAGTTTCTCAAGCCTGCTTCTAGTTATTCTGCTCTGTGTATCGGAATCTCAGTGATCCCTGCGGTTGTCTGTGAACCTCACACAGCTGAAGCTGTCCTAATAGGACAGAGCGCATGAAGCTGAAGCTCCAATATCTAGGCCTCCTGACTCCCTGGAAAAGGCCCTGATGCTGGGGAAGACGGAGGGCAGGAGGAGAAGGGCAGGACAGAGGACGAGATGGCTGGATGGCCTCACCCACTCAGTGGACATGAGCTTGAGCAAACTCTGGAAGTAGCGGAGGACGGAGGAGCCTGGCGTGCCACAGCCCATGGGGTCACAAAGAGTCAGACGTAACTTAGCAACTGGACAACAGCAGCACTGGCAGAACCAGAAACGGACCTCGTTCCTCATGTAAAATGGGGCCAGGGTAACGCCCAGCAGGAGCCTTGCAGTGAGTGCTGGATGGGTCGCCCTGCGGAGAATGCCTGGCACACGGCGAGGGCCACGTGAGCCCAGCTCCTGTGTCACTGCTGTCCCTGAGGCTTAGCCGGACCAGAACCACACCCAGCGCTTCCACTCCCGCCGACCACTCCGGGCCGCCTGTTCCACAGTCAGGAGGCGATACACAGTTGAAAGAAGGAGCACCCTGGTTCTGACACAGGCTCTGTAGCTGCCAATGGCTAATATCAGACCCCACTCTTGATACTAGGCTTGTTTAAGAGGGGAGAGCAAAGAATAGAAGCTAGGAAGAGCTTCAAAAGCTAAGCATAGAAGCACCATATGACCCAGCAATCCCACTACCAGGCTTATACCCTGATGAAATTCAAAAAGAAGCCCCTTAGAGCCCTATGAAGCAACACCATATGTTTAATGACCCAGCCCAGCACCCTCACGCGTCTCCATGTTGCACCGGAACAGACCCCCTGGGGCGGCTTCACTTCTTCCTGGCAATGGGTGATGAGAAGCAGAACTGCCTTCTGAGCCACCAAGAGCCCCACCCAGGCACTCCAGAAGGTCCATGAACCGCCACCTCCACCAGGACCGACGGCACCCCTGCTGCACCAGACCACGGCCATCCTGGCCGTTGTCACCCTCACTGAGGGCGTGACGCAGGGGCAGTTTCTCAAGCCTGCTTCTAGTTATTCTGCTCTGTGTATCGGAATCTCAGTGATCCCTGCGGTTGTCTGTGAACCTCACACAGCTGAAGCTGTCCTAATAGGACAGAGCGCATGAAGCTGAAGCTCCAATATCTAGGCCTCCTGACTCCCTGGAAAAGGCCCTGATGCTGGGGAAGACGGAGGGCAGGAGGAGAAGGGGGTGACAGAGGATGAGATGGCTGGATGGCCTCACCCACTCAGTGGACATGAGCTTGAGCAAACTCTGGAAGTAGCGGAGGACGGAGGAGCCTGGCGTGCCACAGCCCATGGGGTCACAAAGAGTCAGACGTAACTTAGCAACTGGACAACAGCAGCACTGGCAGAACCAGAAACGGACCTCGTTCCTCATGTAAAATGGGGCCAGGGTAACGCCCAGCAGGAGCCTTGCAGTGAGTGCTGGATGGGTCGCCCTGCGGAGAATGCCTGGCACACGGCGAGGGCCACGTGAGCCCAGCTCCTGTGTCACTGCTGTCCCTGAGGCTTAGCCGGACCAGAACCACACCCAGCGCTTCCACTCCCGCCGACCACTCCGGGCCGCCTGTTCCACAGTCAGGAGGCGATACACAGTTGAAAGAAGGAGCACCCTGGTTCTGACACAGGCTCTGTAGCTGCCAATGGCTAATATCAGACCCCACTCTTGATACTAGGCTTGTTTAAGAGGGGAGAGCAAAGAATAGAAGCTAGGAAGAGCTTCAAAAAGCTAAGCATAGAAGCACCATATGACCCAGCAATCCCACTACCAGGCTTATACCCTGATGAAATCAAAATCAAAAGAGACACCTGTGCCCCAGTGTTCACTGCAGCTCCCTATACAATAGCTAGAACATGCAAACAACCTAGATGTCCATCGACGAATGAAAGGATAAAGAGGCTCTGGTACACAGACACAATGGAATACTTCTCAGCTGTAAAAAGAAATGCAGAAGAATCAGTCCTAATGAGATGGATGGATCTAGAACCTATTATACAAGTGAAAGAAGTCAAGTATACAGTATACTAACACATACATATGGAATCTAGTAAGTTCACACTGATAAATACACATGCAGAGCATCAATGGAAAAACATCCATAGAGAACAGACTTGTGGGCTATGCGATGGCCTGGAGGCGTGGGATAGAGGGGATGGGATATACAAGTGACTAAGCTGGAATGATGCATACCTGTAAACAACAAAACTCTGTAAACTCAAAAAAGCAAAATAAAGAAGCTTGTGATTGTGAAAAAAAAGGGAAAAAAAGAGGGGAGAGGAAAAGCACACAACAGGCCGGAGACACGGAAGAGAGACTGCCCGCCCTCCTCAGACGTCAGCCTGGGCAGCAAGAGGCACCACTGCCTTCACAGGACAGAGGTCAGAAAACGCAGACCAGGGTCAAGACAGCAGGAGGGCTTCTCTCCAACGAACGGGCCCCACGAGCCGTTCTGTGTCCCGCGGCCACTGGGCTCTGAAGGCACGAGCGGTGTGGACGGCCGTGAGAAAGCACGGTGTCAGCACCAGGTTCCAGAACAGACGGTAAAGCGGTGTTCCATACTGTTTGAGGGGTTTTAAGTTAAAAACTGTTTTCATGAAACAGTTCTCATTCGCACCACTTTAGAGTTCATCTAAGAGAACGCCCGCGAGCTGCTCCCGGCCAGCGGTCCGCCTGGTTTGCCCCTTAGATGTTCGCGCCACACGTGCCCACGGACGGCTGCTGGTTCAGCTGCCCAGCTGTGTCTGACCCCGTGCAGCCCTCCACGCGCCTCTGTCCTCCGCTGCCGCCCGGAGGCGGCTCAGATTCACGTCCACGGAGTCAGTGATGCCCTCCAACCGTCTCCTCCTCTGCCACCCGCTTCTCCTGAACGTTTGAGCCCAGGGCTTTGCAGAGGGCCCTGAGGATGGGCGACTTTACCAAGGAGGGACAGAGAACTGGGAGGGAAAGCCAGGTCCCTCGGCACCCACAGAACAGGCTCCTCTCCCAACACACCGTAGACACGCGCGTGCACCCACACCCGCGCCCGCCCGCCCACGCACGCGCGCACACACACGGTCCGTGCATCGCGCGGGGAGCGGGCCGCACCTTCTTCAGCCCCGTGGACTCGTCCTGGATGCTGTCCGGCAGCAGGATGACCATGCTGAGGTCCCTGCCCTGGTAGGGCAGCTCCAGCACCCGGCACTGAAGGCTCCTGATGTAGCCGTAGGGAAACTTCCTCTTGAGATGCATCATTTTCACTGTTTTTGTGTCCTTCTGCACAAGTAGAGCACAGACCGCCCACATTATTATCCCCCTGGCTTCAGGGCACCGTCATCCAGCCGGTCACCGCCCCCTCACCTTATTCAGCCTGAAAGGGGCATCCTTGGTGGCCTCCTTCATGAATTTCTCCTGCCAGGTCCCTTTGAAATAGATGGCGTTCACCAGCACCAGCCTCGTCAGGCTGTCCACCATACCTGCGGCCAGCAGCTCCGGAATTTTCCCTGAAAAGACAAAAGTTAGCTTTTTAAAAACCCACCTGTCAGAATTCCAAATTTGAACGGACTTGTATGAGCACTGAAAAGCAACTGAACTGCGCCATCCTACCTCACTGCCTTTCACGTGGTACTAAGTTCGCCAAGCCCCCTGGGGTGCTTCCACCTTAAATAAACCACTTTCCAGTGCCAGTGAGGCAGGTTCCATCCCTGGTCAGAGAACTCAGCTCCCGCCTGCCCCGGGGCAGCTAAGCGCCACACCGCAACTACAGGCCCCATGCGCTGTAACTAAGACCCGACCCGGCCAAACCAACCAGCCAACCAGCCCGAGGCCGATCAGGCAATGCACAAACTACCCCAAAGGCCTGATGCCTCCCCCCGTCTCCTCTCCCCCTCAGATTCACGTCCACGGAGTCAGTGATGCCCTCCAACCGTCTCCTCCTCTGCCACCCGCTTCTCCTGAACGTTTGAGCCCAGGGCTTTGCAGAGGGCCCTGAGGATGGGCGACTTTACCAAGGAGGGACAGAGAACTGGGAGGGAAAGCCAGGTCCCTCGGCACCCACAGAACAGGCTCCTCTCCCAACACACCGTAGACACGCGCGTGCACCCACACCCGCGCCCGCCCGCCCACGCACGCGCGCGTACCCACGCACGCGCCCGCCCACGCACGCGCCCGCCCACGCACGCGCGCGCACACACACGGTCCGTGCATCGCGCGGGGAGCGGGCCGCACCTTCTTCAGCCCCGTGGACTCGTCCTGGATGCTGTCCGGCAGCAGGATGACCATGCTGAGGTCCCTGCCCTGGTAGGGCAGCTCCAGCACCCGGCACTGAAGGCTCCTGATGTAGCCGTAGGGAAACTTCCTCTTGAGATGCATCATTTTCACTGTTTTTGTGTCCTTCTGCACAAGTAGAGCACAGACCGCCCACATTATTATCCCCCTGGCTTCAGGGCACCGTCATCCAGCCGGTCACCGCCCCCTCACCTTATTCAGCCTGAAAGGGGCATCCTTGGTGGCCTCCTTCATGAATTTCTCCTGCCAGGTCCCTTTGAAATAGATGGCGTTCACCAGCACCAGCCTCGTCAGGCTGTCCACCATACCTGCGGCCAGCAGCTCCGGAATTTTCCCTGAAAAGACAAAAGTTAGCTTTTTAAAAACCCACCTGTCAGAATTCCAAATTTGAACGGACTTGTATGAGCACTGAAAAGCAACTGAACTGCGCCATCCTACCTCACTGCCTTTCACGTGGTACTAAGTTCGCCAAGCCCCCTGGGGTGCTTCCACCTTAAATAAACCACTTTCCAGTGCCAGTGAGGCAGGTTCCATCCCTGGTCAGAGAACTCAGCTCCCGCCTGCCCCGGGGCAGCTAAGCGCCACACCGCAACTACAGGCCCCATGCGCTGTAACTAAGACCCGACCCGGCCAAACCAACCAGCCAACCAGCCCGAGGGGCCGATCAGGCAATGCACAAACTACCCCAAAGGCCTGATGCTTCAAAACAAGTTGATTGTCTCAAGGGCTTAAAACAGGAAAATTCTCTTTTTCTGGAAGGCGTGCACTCAGTGGGCCTCATGCTGAGACAGGCCCTTCTTTCTCAGGAAAGGAATAATTTCTTAACCCAAGTGGTTTTGGTCACTAATAAATACATTCTTCTTCAGATCATCCACATAGACGCCCAACTCTCATAGGAAAGCTTTTAACAATCATCCAAAAGGTAGGCCGGCGTCTCCGCCAACACCAGCCCCACGCAGGGTGCCCCGAGCCTGCGGGCATCCCCCACGGAGGGGACAGGGCTCCCGCAGGTGCCTCCACCATCCGTGACCACAGCAGGGACAGGAACCAGAAAACCAGCCGGATTCCTTAAACGAGATGCAGGCACACACACATTCACAACCTGGTAAACATCGAGTCACAAGGCTTCCATCCTGTTCTACACCGAGCGTTAGTATCAGCTCTTAAACACAGCTGGGGAAACTCGTGGGGGAAGAAGCATTTAGCGTCTACTTAGACCACAGGGGAGCACCTGCTTTGAAAGCTGCCTGGCCCTGGGCAGTGGAAGCTGGAGCCCAGGTGAGGCGGAGAGGGAAGGGTAGGGGAGAGGGGTGCCCTGCAGGGGCGGGGGGAGGAGGGAAGGAAGAGCCGGGGGAGTGACCAGCGCTGCCCTCGCTCACCTTCCGTCTGCCCTTTGACCCACTCATTTATGGTTTTCCTCGCGTCCTCGGGGGCCTGCATAAAATCCACACTGGCCAGCTCGGCACCGTACGTTTTCTGAGTTGAGGCTAAAAACTCCTGTTTGAGAAAAGAAAAAGGAGATGTCATGTGTATCTCCTTATCCATATAGAAATGCTTTTCTAAAATCCTCAAAAAAAAAACAAGGAATAATCTCAAAAGGCGTATTTCATTGTAACAAAATTGTAGGGGCTTCCCTGGTGGTCCAGTGGGTAAGGACACCACCTTGCAGTGCAAGGGGCACTGGTTCGATCCCTGGCCTGGGAAGATCCCACATGCCGTAGAGCTGCTGGACCAATGTGTCCAATTACCAAGCCGGAGCTCTGGAGCGCATGTGCCCACAGCGGGTGCTCTGTGACGACAGAGGCCACTGCGATGGGAGGCCCACACGGGCCAAAGAACAAAGATGGATGAAAATACACAAATGAAAGACCAATAGAAGTAGCCCGCCTGCTCCCTCCCTCCCCACCCCATACTCCCAAAATAAATAAATAAATAAATCTTAAAAAAAAAAAAAAGAAATTGTAGCCCTTCTACTTTTTTCATTCTGGTGAAAAGCACATAATGTTTGACTGGCGATCTTAACCACTTTCAGGCTTCGGTTTGTATAAAATTGACGGATTCTTTTCTAGTCTTTGAGTAACATTTTCATAAACAAGCAAATACTGATTGTACTCGGGAGTGAATTACAGAATTCCTTCTTGCTTTCTTTACGAAAACAGCCTCACTGTGGAGACGAGAAATCGAAGTCACATCTACCTATAGGAATCCTGTCTGTCATGTTTTCATTCGGGATCAGGTTTCTGAATGTTTATAAAAATGAACCTGACTTCTGTGACTTGACTGTGCTGGGAAAAAGTCTGCCTTGTCGATCGAGTTTGAGAATCTGAAGAGCAAAGCACTTACAGGGAGGAAGTCATAGGTTTTCTCTCCGAACAACCTATTAGCGAGTTTCAGGGTATAGGAAGCACCAGGCTTGTTGATCTCGGCATTCAGACTCTCGAATCTTGAATGAACCTCCTCAACTCCTTCGAAATGGAGAGCCTAAAATCAAGGAAATATTATTTCTACAAGCATTTGTTTTGAAACTATAAACTGGTTCTTTGGCATTTGCTTCTATCAATCAATATGTTTTCATTACTAGTTACTGATGAGCAAAATCCAAAATGTATTAGCTTTGCAAAACACAGAAAGTGCACTTGTAACTGCCCTTCCACATCATTCTTTGGTTATAATTTTAGTTCCAGAAATATGAGTGTTTAATAAACTAAACATTTACACAAGTCTGCTTCTTCCCCCAAGTCATAAATGTTATGTTCATATGTATGTTATGTACAAATACTACTTTCCGGCAAGTTCTCAGAAATTAGCACCAGATATACAAATCATCAGTCATGCAAGAACCAAAAGGTAGTAGAGATGGAGAGGTTTTTAAATTGCATTATAGCGCAGGAACTCACGTGCTTAAAGACAGTTTCTTTAAACTTAGCACGAGGCGAAAGTTTGATTCTTCACATATCAGTCACATTAAGAGTCACTTTATGGTTTTGTGAAGCTTGGGCTGGTTCCTTCTTTTAAGGCACAAAAGAAAAACAGCCCCCGTGTAGGAAGGCCGGCACTCACTGAGCCGTGGAGTGTGCGCGGGCTCCGTGAGCCATCGCTTCAGTGGAAACGGGGGAAAAGATTTCAAGACTGTTCTTCACTGAGGTTATAAAGTTCCTGGAAAACCTCAAAACAGAAGCTCAGATTACCTTGCAGAGAAAACTAACCATTATTAGTACCGGTTTGGTTTGGTTTGGTTTTTTTAAAGTGGACTTTTGAAAACTTTCAAATGCTCTTGTATTGGCAGTGATGAAAAATGTCGGTTTTCCATGAAGTACAGACACGGAGGCTGTGCAGCTGGGACGAGCCCGTGAACCTGAACGCGGGCCGGACCTTCCCGGCGGCAGGTGCGGCAGAACCTGTGGCCCGTACGTCAGAAGACCGTCACTGACGCCCCTCCGTTCACGGCAAGCCAGCGCTCCCCACTCAGAGCATGCCCAGCACACAGGTGCCCTCCACACCCACCAAGGACAGGCAGGCGCCCCGCATCCCCTCTTCCTCTCCCTGAAGGGCCCTCCTGCCCACGCGGGACACCAGGTCGCAGCCCACCGGGACACAGCAGGTGCCGGCCCAGGGCTGGGGGCACAGGGCCACACGCTCGCCTGACCCTTGACTTCTCCACTAGGTGTCATGGTGCTCGAGAGCAGCAGGACCCAGCAGGCAGAGCAGAAGCCGGACGGGCAGTCCTGGGGGCGTAGGTGCCGTGGCTGACCGCAGAGCGCGCAGACCCCTGGCTGGAGCGGCAACAGCCACGGCAGGCTATGTCCTGGGCTAACAGGAGACAGAGCCTGGCATGCCTCACGAGTGCATGCAAGCTAGGTGGCTCCAGCCGTGTCCGACCCTGCCACTCTAGAGGCGAAATTAGCACCAGATATACAAATCATCAGTCATGCAAGAACCAAAAGGTAGTAGAGATGGAGAGGTTTAAATTGCATTATAGCGCAGGAACTCACGTGCTTAAAGACAGTTTCTTTAAACTTAGCACGAGGCGAAAGTTTGATTCTTCACATATCAGTCACATTAAGAGTCACTTTATGGTTTTGTGAAGCTTGGGCTGGTTCCTTCTTTTAAGGCACAAAAGAAAAACAGCCCCCGTGTAGGAAGGCCGGCACTCACTGAGCCGTGGAGTGTGCGCGGGCTCCGTGAGCCATCGCTTCAGTGGAAACGGGGGAAAAGATTTCAAGACTGTTCTTCACTGAGGTTATAAAGTTCCTGGAAAACCTCAAAACAGAAGCTCAGATTACCTTGCAGAGAAAACTAACCATTATTAGTACCGGTTTGGTTTGGTTTGGTTTTTTTAAAGTGGACTTTTGAAAACTTTCAAATGCTCTTGTATTGGCAGTGATGAAAAATGTCGGTTTTCCATGAAGTACAGACACGGAGGCTGTGCAGCTGGGACGAGCCCGTGAACCTGAACGCGGGCCGGACCTTCCCGGCGGCAGGTGCGGCAGAACCTGTGGCCCGTACGTCAGAAGACCGTCACTGACGCCCCTCCGTTCACGGCAAGCCAGCGCTCCCCACTCAGAGCATGCCCAGCACACAGGTGCCCTCCACACCCACCAAGGACAGGCAGGCGCCCCGCATCCCCTCTTCCTCTCCCTGAAGGGCCCTCCTGCCCACGCGGGACACCAGGTCGCAGCCCACCGGGACACAGCAGGTGCCGGCCCAGGGCTGGGGGCACAGGGCCACACGCTCGCCTGACCCTTGACTTCTCCACTAGGTGTCATGGTGCTCGAGAGCAGCAGGACCCAGCAGGCAGAGCAGAAGCCGGACGGGCAGTCCTGGGGGCGTAGGTGCCGTGGCTGACCGCAGAGCGCGCAGACCCCTGGCTGGAGCGGCAACAGCCACGGCAGGCTATGTCCTGGGCTAACAGGAGACAGAGCCTGGCATGCCTCACGAGTGCATGCAAGCTAGGTGGCTCCAGCCGTGTCCGACCCTGCCACTCTAGAGGCTCCAGGCAAGCGTACTGGAGCGCGTTGCCGATTTCTCCTACCCAGGGATTGAACTCAGGACTCGTACGTCTCAGGCATCAGCAGGCAGTTTTTTTGACGACTGAGCCACCACATCTCAGCGGCGGGGTAAAGCCTGGATCGTGAATGACAGCTTGCGTCCAAGTGGATTTTCCCTGGGGCTTTTGCTGAAAAGTCTGACCTCATGACGCTGAACATCTCACCTAAGACACAAGACTGAACACGGACGCACTGCAAGGGCTCAGAGGCACGGCCACTTGCTGTCCGGGCTGCGGCAGGGCTCGGCCGGGAGAGCCGACTGCTCTCGCTAGGTTCTGCTCACCTTGGAAAGCTGTTCCGCGGTTTGGCCTTTGGACCCCAGCAAGACCACGGCCAGCGCCGATGAGAGGCTGAGGGGGCCGAAGAAGAGGTTCCCAGCAGGATTGCCCTTGGCCAGGGTGTGGAACATGTCCACGGCGAAGCGGGTGTTGGCAGCGCGCAGCTGCTCCATGGCGAGGCTGCAACAGAGCAGACCCCCGGGCTGCCCACGGCCACCCACGCACAGCCGCAGGGCCACGTCCCTGCCGCCGCCTCAGCCCGGGCCACCGACCCTGAAATCTGCTAGAACTTGCACTTCCTCCCTCCCTCTCTCTAAGAGGCCCCGCCCCCATGTGTACAAATGTGGGAGGCTGGCCAAGGACTCAGCACCGACCCGGGCTCAATGCTTCTCGTAGAAAATCAGAGCTACCTGCCACCCACGAAAGCAAGCAGACAGCAGAGACAGGCTGACCCTCACTTCTGAGGGTCACTTGTCCATGTCTGGGGAGGCCAGGTCCCCAGTCTCACAGGATAGGAGAGCTCGGAACCCCACCCAGGCCCCAGGGCAGGGGGAGCAGCCAGAGGAGGTGACCTACTGGTCGTCTCCGTCCCTCTCTGGTGGGCAGCAGGCTCTGCGGGCGAAGCCCCTGGCCTCGGTCCCCGGCAGCCAGCCGGCTCCTGCCAGGCCTCGCTCTCAGCCCTGCACTCGGGCCAGGAAGGGGAACCGCTCGGCGGCTGCCCAGCGCGAGCCACCGCTGACTTATCACGGCTGCTGATGAGCCCTCTCCCGGAGGGCGCAGGCCTCCCTTCCGGGCCTCCAGCCACAGGAAGGAGGAGGGAGAGGCTGCGGCGCTGCCCGGGAGCCCCGACCCACAGCTCTGGGAGGTCTGGGAGGAAGGGAGAAAGAAGGCCTGGGCTCTGGGTTGGGTTCTGCCTTCGTGCCTCTCGGGAGCGACCCGTCCCCGCGGACGGCCTGGCCTAGCACCCTCCGAGCGCGGCGCGGGGACCCCGGGGCGGGGCGCACAGCCTGGCCCGGCGGGGCGGCCACCGGAGGCAGGACCCCGCGGCGCGCTCGCCCCCGCCCGCGCCCGCGCCTGCGCGGCCTTACCGAGGACGGCTGCCTGGGCGGGGCTCGAGGCCGGGACTGCGCCCAGCGCCGCCCTTACAGCGGAAGGGAGCGCCGGCGGCGGCCCTGCCCAGCGGCGGCCCTGCCCAGCGACTGACTTCCGCGGAGCCGCTCGCGGGGCACCGGGCGCTGCGCAGGGGCCTCCGCGGGTCAGCGCCGCCGGGACCCCCGCCAGCTCCGATCTCTGCAAGGACCTGATGGGTTATTTCTCACTAAGGAGCGAATGACCACCAGCCTCTTTGAAATCTTGTCTGTAGGCTCCAGTCTCTCGGGTTACGGGGGCGGTGAGGAGGGGCCTTTAGGGGGAGATAAAACAGGATCGGTTCCAACCCCCATCTCCCAGCTACCCCGTGAGTTCAGCCCCAAGACTGCCCTGGCAAGGGGTGACCCTACCAGGCTGGGTCAACTCACATTCGGCATGCACACCATGAGAATGCCCATCCGGGTGAATAGAAGGTGTCTTACCCATTACACAATACTGACGTGTGTAATACTGAAAGGTAAACTGGCCAGTGTTTCTCCTAAATGTAAAATAGAATGACTATGCATAAAGAATAACAGTAGTGCTTTCTGTGGACTCTTTTTTGGGGGTTGCCACATCAGATGCCGGGGCGAGGCCATTTCAACGGTGTTACACACTTGAGAGTATGTGCTAACGCTGCATCTTGAAACGTCTCCCGCGCAGTTTCGCAAACCTCAACGTGAAAAGGGGACAAAGGAAAAACACCCTTTTAAAACTCATGTGGAGAAGGCAGTGTCAATGGGTTTGTAGATTTTGTTTTTACTCTGAGACTTTGTTTATAAGGGACACAGAAGATCCAGTAATAAGAGATAAAAATACTTCCCATAGTTTAATCAATAATAAAAAAGCAGTAAGACTTTAGTAACCAAGATTGCAGGATATTTCATAGCTGATTAGAATAAAGACACTGATGTTTATTGAAAGCTGGTCATAGGTAAGACCCGTGGTTTGATCAAATCAGTAACCTCCCCCCTGTCCCACAGACTGAGGTCAGCTGACAACTCAGCTTCCGGCAAGAGGCCTCTGGGATGACACGTCAGGAGGCAGAGGCTATGCTGGAAAGCTGTTAAATTAAAATCCCAGACACAGACCAACGGGTTCCGAATTTTCCTTTGATTTTTCTCCTGACATTTTGCATTTATGCTTAGCTGGAGTGAGTAATCTGGGTGACTACAACATGAAACACCTTCCAAGTCGATGCATATCCTGTGTGAGGTTCACAGAGAGGGCTTATACCCCCGTCACTCCGTGCGGTCTGCCAGGCTGGGGCCCTCGTGGGCTCGAGTGTCAGTGGTCCCTGTCCGGGGCCCCGCAGAGATCCTGGGACGGGGCGGTGAGGAGGGGCCTTTAGGGGGAGATAAAACAGGATCGGTTCCAACCCCCATCTCCCAGCTACCCCGTGAGTTCAGCCCCAAGACTGCCCTGGCAAGGGGTGACCCTACCAGGCTGGGTCAACTCACATTCGGCATGCACACCATGAGAATGCCCATCCGGGTGAATAGAAGGTGTCTTACCCATTACACAATACTGACGTGTGTAATACTGAAAGGTAAACTGGCCAGTGTTTCTCCTAAATGTAAAATAGAATGACTATGCATAAAGAATAACAGTAGTGCTTTCTGTGGACTCTTTTTTGGGGGTTGCCACATCAGATGCCGGGGCGAGGCCATTTCAACGGTGTTACACACTTGAGAGTATGTGCTAACGCTGCATCTTGAAACGTCTCCCGCGCAGTTTCGCAAACCTCAACGTGAAAAGGGGACAAAGGAAAAACACCCTTTTAAAACTCATGTGGAGAAGGCAGTGTCAATGGGTTTGTAGATTTTGTTTTTACTCTGAGACTTTGTTTATAAGGGACACAGAAGATCCAGTAATAAGAGATAAAAATACTTCCCATAGTTTAATCAATAATAAAAAAGCAGTAAGACTTTAGTAACCAAGATTGCAGGATATTTCATAGCTGATTAGAATAAAGACACTGATGTTTATTGAAAGCTGGTCATAGGTAAGACCCGTGGTTTGATCAAATCAGTAACCTCCCCCCTGTCCCACAGACTGAGGTCAGCTGACAACTCAGCTTCCGGCAAGAGGCCTCTGGGATGACACGTCAGGAGGCAGAGGCTATGCTGGAAAGCTGTTAAATTAAAATCCCAGACACAGACCAACGGGTTCCGAATTTTCCTTTGATTTTTCTCCTGACATTTTGCATTTATGCTTAGCTGGAGTGAGTAATCTGGGTGACTACAACATGAAACACCTTCCAAGTCGATGCATATCCTGTGTGAGGTTCACAGAGAGGGCTTATACCCCCGTCACTCCGTGCGGTCTGCCAGGCTGGGGCCCTCGTGGGCTCGAGTGTCAGTGGTCCCTGTCCGGGGCCCCGCAGAGATCCTGGGACGCACGCGATGGCGTGTCTGCTCGGCTCTGAGGTGCGGCCCCCTGGCTGGAGTGGCGGTTTCATCCCCAGGACAGACCCAGAAAAGCAGGTGTGAGCGCGAGCGCCTGGAGGTGGGGTCCGGCATGTTCCTCGACAGCGGGATCTGAGTCGGGCCCACGAAGAGGATGGAGAAGCCAGGCACAGAACAGCGTGAGAGCAGAACTGCACAAGCCAGGCGGCGGCAGCCTCGCGGCTGTGTCTCAGGCGCGCACGGCTATGTGGGCTGCGCCGTCCTGGTTACAGCAGTTCAGAAACAGGCAGAGCCCCTCTGCTCCTCCTGCAAGGGCACCTGTGACACAGACCAACGGGCTTCGTGAGCACACTCGCGTCTCTCTGCTTTATCAAACCCCCACAGGCCCTAAAGCGCCCCAGAACCAGGCGGCTAGAGACCCCACCCTAGCCCGAGCCCCCGAAATGATGTGAACTGTCCAATCCCACGCTCACTTGGGCCCCGCTATGTCCCGCCCGTTCCTTCCTGCGAGAGCCCCCCGAGGGCTCTGAGCCCCCGTGCCGGCCCTCCCCACCTCGGCCTCCCCGCCCCACGGGCCGTGCCTCCCGCTCCGGGGATCCGGGCCTGCACGCCTCCTGCACGATACCGGGGTCCACTCGGCTGCTGGTGCTGCCCGGTGAGAACAAGTCCCCCATTCACTTGTACCACGAGGCGGTGGGCGGGCGGCCCCCGGGGCGCTGGCAGCCTGCCGTTTCTTGAGTGGGGCGGTTGCCCAGGGGTGTCGGTTTTGTAATAATGCACTGAGTTGTACACACAAAGTGTGTGCTTGTCTGCATGTATGTTACACGCTAACAGAAATTATTAAAAAGCAGCAGCAAAACAGATTAAATGCCGGTCATTATTTCCTGTCTCTGTTCTCTCCACCCACCCCCAACCAGGACTGATCCGCTCGAAGCTGGCCAGAGCCTTCTGACCCCGAGCATACCCACGCCCGTAACAGTCCTGGGAGTGCACCAGGGACCGGAGGAGCGGGTGACCCCTATTCTCCCAGCGCCGGCCACATACACGTCCCCAAATCCAGGGCGGAAGAGCCCTGTCTTCTGTCTCGTGTGGGGACACGCCAATCCTCGGTTCAAGGGACCAAATGAAAAGGCGCAGTATCAATTTTTCAAAGATCCACAGCGAGGTCCGTGAGACCCGTGGTAAGGAGACCGGGCCACACAGACGCCGGCAGGTGTCGGGGGCTGATGGTCCCTGTGTCACTCGCCTCCAGGTTAATCGTATTCTGGCTGGGGAACGCGATCCCTGCATCACTTTATTGTTTTTTTTTTATTTTTTGGGGGGTCAGGTTAGGGAGGGAGGGGAGCAGGCAGGCCACTTCTATTGGTCTTTCATTTCTCTATGTTCATCCGTCTTTGTTCTTTGGCTCCTGTGGGCCTCCCATTGCGGTGGCTTCTGTTGTCACAGAGCGCCGGCTCTGGGCGCATGCGCTCCAGAGCTCCGGCTTGGTAATTGGACACATCGGTCCAGCCGCTCCGCGGCACGTGGGATCTTCCCAGGCCAGGGATCGAACCGGCGCCCCTTGCACTGCAAGGCGGTGTCCTTACCCACTGGACCACCAGGGAAGCCCCCTGCATCACTTTAATCTTGACGAAGGCTTTAAGACCTGCTTAATGACCCAGTGTGTGACCGACAATTCTGTATTGATCAGGCCTCCCTGCTCAGATGCCACCTGAGTCTGTGCAGGCATGTGGCCATCAAGACAGGTGCCTGGTCATCTCCTCCAGCGCTGCTGAGACTTGCTGAGCACGTGCGGCAAGCTATTTCTATCCACTAGCAACAAGGATGAAATTAAAAGAAAAACACCATTTAAAACAGCATAAAAAATCAAGTTCCTGAACACAGTTTTAATAAAACATATGCAAAACCGCTATACAAATTTTTAAAATTGCGGGGAGCTGCCCTGTTTCAAGGGGTTTCCTTTAAGGAAATATAGCCCTGGGAGCTGCCCTGGCAACAGGGGCTGATAACAGCATAGCACTCTGTCCCGCCACCCCAGGTGTTGTGAAGACGTTCCTGAGCTATCATAAAGAACACCTGGAGCCTCTTTACAGGTGAAAAGGGCTTGAGGGGCATTATGACCCAGAACCATTGTAATAACACACCAGGAGGTAACACCTAGTTTATGATTGACACCTGGCCTAAGGCACGTGTTATGATCGACACCTGGCCTAAAGCACGTGTACACAATTACTTGTTGAAGTATAAAAGGGATGAGCGAATTCAATAAACTTGTCAGCTACTTGTCAGCACCCTGTAGAGTTGTCTGCCTTCTTGCTGTCCCTCTCAACCCCATCTTTTCTGTCCTTCTTTCTTTTCTTAGCCTATCTGCCACTCTCTTCAGGACCTGTTCAACTGCCGGCTGGCCCGGCATAAAATATTATTAAGAGAATTTTAAATCTTGACTTCCGAAAGCAAGGAAGGGGAATCGAGGTTTGTGTGGGATCGCCGGATGACCAGCTTGTCGGCAGGCGAGACAAGGCCAGGCGGAGCCACGTCCCGTCTCCAGCTGTGTGCGCTGGAGGGAACGGCTCCGAGGGCACCCCGATTCCTGGAGGCGGAGCCGGGCCGAGGAGCGGAGGAGAGCCGGGCGGGAGGCGTCCACACGACGCCACACAACTGTTTACTACAAAGGAGAACTGTGAACGTAACTTGATAGGTACTTGAATGATTGCTTAACACGTTTGTCACCATGTATTTGTAACTTGTTAAAACAACAAGAAAAAAATGAGTCAAAATTGCTTGATACATACTAATCTTTCCTTATAAGTAGTCTGAGAATTTTAGGTGAGACATAGTAATTTCGCAACGATGAGTAATTCCGTAGCCCGCACTGTGGCTGCAGGCGACAGGACCCCGCCAGGAAAGTCTTCATCAGCGCCTTCTCACGACCAGGTTTCTTGAGCAGCATAAGTGACTGAGGGCAGGGGAACAGATGAAATGACCCTTGAGGAGTTTGCTAGTCTTTTATTGTCTGTGAAGGTAACGGTGCAAAAGAAACCTGGTGTACCCTAACGGTCGCTGCGGCCCTCCACACCACAGCTAGAGCACGGAAGCAACCTGGACGTCCAACGACGAGCGAATGGATAACGAAGCTATGGTATATAGAGATATATATACACAATGGAATATTTCTCAGCCTTAAAAAGAAGTGCAGAGACTCAGTCCTAATGAGATGGATGAATCTAGAACCTATTTTACAAAGTGAAGTAAGTCAAAAAGAGAAGAACAAAAACAATATACTAACACGTGTATATGGAATCTAGAAAGACAGTATTGATAAGTACACACACACAACAGTGGTGGAGAAACAGACATAGAGAACAGACCTGTGGACAGGGTGGGGAGGGAAGACCGGTGAGAGGTGTGGAAAGAGTAACAAGGAAGCCTGTACTGTCGTATGCGAAAGAGACAGCCGTGGTGAACACGCTGTAAGACTAAGTGAACCTACACGGGGCTTGGCAACAACCTGGCGGCGGGGACGTGGGGAGAGGAAGGGGCGCAGGTGGGAGGGGCCGGGTACACCTAGGACTGACTTGGGGTTATGTGTGGCTGTAAACAACAGGCCCCTGGAAAAGATGTCTAACAATACCTTCACTGTACAGCTGAGACTAATGCAACATTGTAAATCAACTCTGTGTTCCAGTTAAAAAAAATAGGTTATAAGAAAAAGAAAAAGCTAGTGGTGACGTCAACTTTGTCCTCCAGACAGAACACCCCCCACTGACTCCCAGAGATGTCAGAGTGCCGGGAGCTCCAGCCAGGCTCCGTTTCTGTCACTGGGGTAGCTGAAATACCCCAAAAAGCGACCTTCTCCTGTCACTGTGCCTGTGAAACAAGCCTCTCTGGCTCTCCTCTGACCTCAGCTCCTCCTCATTTCTGACCTTCCTTCAGGGTAGTACTTTTTGGGCATTTTCAGGCCGCGCACTGTGGCTGCAGGCGACAGGACCCCGCCAGGAAAGTCTTCATCAGCGCCTTCTCACGACCAGGTTTCTTGAGCAGCATAAGTGACTGAGGGCAGGGGAACAGATGAAATGACCCTTGAGGAGTTTGCTAGTCTTTTATTGTCTGTGAAGGTAACGGTGCAAAAGAAACCTGGTGTACCCTAACGGTCGCTGCGGCCCTCCACACCACAGCTAGAGCACGGAAGCAACCTGGACGTCCAACGACGAGCGAATGGATAACGAAGCTATGGTATATAGAGATATATATACACAATGGAATATTTCTCAGCCTTAAAAAGAAGTGCAGAGACTCAGTCCTAATGAGATGGATGAATCTAGAACCTATTTTACAAAGTGAAGTAAGTCAAAAAGAGAAGAACAAAAACAATATACTAACACGTGTATATGGAATCTAGAAAGACAGTATTGATAAGTACACACACACAACAGTGGTGGAGAAACAGACATAGAGAACAGACCTGTGGACAGGGTGGGGAGGGAAGACCGGTGAGAGGTGTGGAAAGAGTAACAAGGAAGCCTGTACTGTCGTATGCGAAAGAGACAGCCGTGGTGAACACGCTGTAAGACTAAGTGAACCTACACGGGGCTTGGCAACAACCTGGCGGCGGGGACGTGGGGAGAGGAAGGGGCGCAGGTGGGAGGGGCCGGGTACACCTAGGACTGACTTGGGGTTATGTGTGGCTGTAAACAACAGGCCCCTGGAAAAGATGTCTAACAATACCTTCACTGTACAGCTGAGACTAATGCAACATTGTAAATCAACTCTGTGTTCCAGTTAAAAAAAATAGGTTATAAGAAAAAGAAAAAGCTAGTGGTGACGTCAACTTTGTCCTCCAGACAGAACACCCCCCACTGACTCCCAGAGATGTCAGAGTGCCGGGAGCTCCAGCCAGGCTCCGTTTCTGTCACTGGGGTAGCTGAAATACCCCAAAAAGCGACCTTCTCCTGTCACTGTGCCTGTGAAACAAGCCTCTCTGGCTCTCCTCTGACCTCAGCTCCTCCTCATTTCTGACCTTCCTTCAGGGTCCCCGAGGAGAAGGCCCTTTCTCCAGGGTCTGCTGTGGCCTCTTCCCGGAGTGACCCACGCCGCCTGGCTCCGGTCTCTTGTCGCCGCCTCTTCCCCGAGGCCGTTCCTGGCCTCTCCTCTCGTCCCAAGTTGCTTTGTTTCGTCCCAGCCTCTGTGGCCATCAGGAGTTTTCCCGGCGAGGAGCAGAGCGCGGAACGAGCCCACGCCCCGCAGCTCCACTCCCGCTTCCAGCCCCAAAGAGCCGAACAGAGTCGTGGCGAGATCCCTGCAGCTGCGGTCCCAGCGGCGGTGGCCGTGCAGCAGCCGAGAGGCGGACGCGCCCCGCCGGTCCAGCCACGGACGACCGGTGAACGGAAGGCGGTCACCGTGAGCCCTATTGGCAAGGAAATTCCGACACAGGCCACAGCACGGATGAACCTCGAGGACTCGAGCTCCGTGAAATTAGCCCGACGAAAAAAGGCAAATACCATCAGACACCATGTAAAAGACGTCCCGGAAGAGTCAGATCCACAGAGACAGGAGGGAGAACGTGGTGACCAGGAGCTGGGGGACGGGTGGGCGTCCTGATGGTTTCGCGGGGGCGGAGTCTCCCCTGGGGACGATGAAAAGGGCGGTGGATGATGGCGGCCAACAAAGGCACCGTGCCTTGTGACACTGAACCGCACGCTCGAGAAAGTCAGAATGGAAACTCGTCTGACATGTGCATTTTATCACAACAAACACGTAGCCGCGTGCTCCCCCGGTGCGGCCCCAGCATGCCCAGCATCCTGCCCCGCTTTCCCTGGAAAGGCCCTCCGGTGGGTGAGGTGGGCGGTCTGGGCGGCGGGGGCACCCTGGCTCCTCACCAACCCCCGGGGCACCGGCAAAGCCCGCCCGGATGTGTCACAGCCAGGGAGGCCGTGGCCACACAGAGCGCTCTCAAAGGTGTGGTTCACAGGGTGGACCCTTCACCACACCTTCTGGCAGGAAGTTTTGTGGCCCAGTCACTAGAAATAGGCATAGAGGGAGGAAAGCCCCTTTCCTTACATAAAAAGAAGCAGATGATGGGAAACGGAGGTGCAGCTGAAAGGGGAAGCGTGGGTTCCCGCCCACGGATGAAAGCCCCGGGCCGAGCCCCTCAGACCTCCTCAGCAGCGGTGGACGGTTCCTGCTCCCGAGGGCAGGCCACGACGGGCAGGAGTTTGCGGAACCGGCAGCTGGGAAGGAGTAGCAGGGAGCTCTAGGGGCGTCCAGCCAGAGGGGCAGCTGGGCCCTCCGGGGGAAATGACACGTAAGCTGACCCTGGAACAGCACACGGAAACACACTGCTCTGAGGCGGGTTCCTGTTTCAATAGCCGGTGGAGTGAAAATAACCCAGAGCCCAGCTCCTGCAGGGGAAGAGAGAAAGGGCCAGGGACCGAAGACCCCGCCCCGGGCTCGGCTTGGTTTATGCTCATCTAGGAAGGGCGGGGACAGCTGTCAGGACTCCCTCCGTTGGTCCCCACGCCCTTCCGTTTCCTTTCCTTATTAGAAAAAGAATTCTGACTCAAGGTCTGCAAAAAAGAGTTCGGCCTTGTTTTACTCTCAGTTGGGGCTGCCTGACGGCTCAGAATGTAAAGAATCCACCTGCAGTGTGGGGGACCCAGGCTCAGCGCCCTGGGTGGGGACGATCCGCTGGAGGAGGGCATGGCACCCCACTCCAGTGTTCTCGTCTGGACAACTCCGTGGACCGAGGAGCCTGGCGGGCTGTGGTCACTGGGGTCGCAGAGCGCTGGACGCAACTGATGTGAGTCAGTCCCAGCAGCAGTGTCTTCAGTGACGGCCGCGGGCGGAGAGCGGTGTCCACCTTCACATCAGGGGAGACAGGACCCGCCCCCGCACCTACCTCCGCCCCAGGCCCAGCACCCGTGTCCAGTGGCTCAGTCCCCTCCAGCCACTGAGTCCGCTGTTTTTAAAACAAACCTTTGCAGCTCATTTTCCTTAGAGGCCGGGCATCAGGCCAGGTGCTGGCAAGACAGAGCCAGGAGACAGTCTTCCAGTTCACGTCGCTCCGCCGAGCGTGGAAAACGACGGCCTGGAAGCCAGTAGGAAGGCACGCGACTCCAGCCTCCCGGCTCGTTCCCATTTCTGCCCTGCGCTTCCCAGGCCCCTCTCCGGGTTTCCCCTCCACACCCCTGCCCCACCCAGCGCTCCGCTCAGCCCATCAGCCCCTGTCTTCACTTTTTCTCTTGACCCTCCACCATCCTGTCTGCTATCTCTCTGTAATCAAACACCTCGATTTTGCCCCAGTTCTGCCCCCAGGGCCGCCTTAGACAAGTTACGAGCCTCTTTGTCCTCAGCTCCTGGTTCGTATGTTGAAGGCTGGCGTTCCTGTTTTACCTGTGTCCCGGAGTTACTATGAAAATTAAACATAAATTAGACACAGAAGTATTTCTATAAATATAAATCAAATATGTGGCAAAAGTGCTTCCTAAAAAGGACGCCCCACGTATATTTTCTTATCACGTTCCAGCTCGTGGTAAAGAGGGGTTTCTTTTCTGTTTGTAGGCTGTGAGCAGCTGTAGCCGGTTTCGGCCAGGCGCCAGATCTGAGCCAGAGGACGAGAAGGGCCAGGGCTGCCCAGCTCCAGGAAGACGTGTGCATCCAACTCAACGGGAAGCACACCCCCAGAGTTGGGCACAGCCTCTCCCCACCAGGACAGGATCCCAGCATCTCAGAAAACAGGTCGGCCTTTCCCTGCCATGAAGCTGCGTTTAATTTTCAGACCATCTCTAGCCCCAAGATCAGGTGCTCAGAGGGTGTATTTCAGACGTGGGCTTACGGAGCACACCAGGCAACGATTCCGACATTGGGGTCCATGTGGTTGTCGGGTGAGGAAT
The DNA here is from genome assembly GCA_022376925.1 of Tragulus kanchil. NCBI lineage: Eukaryota > Metazoa > Chordata > Mammalia > Artiodactyla > Tragulidae > Tragulus > Tragulus kanchil. Next base: position 1,742,562 of record JAIOJX010000005.1, read on the forward strand.
GACCATTCACAGGTCCCCAGCCAGAGGGGCAGCCCCGACACGATGCCTCTCCTGCCTCTGTTCACATTCTAAACAAACCATGAGAAACTGAAACCAGGTCGTCACCACCAGCTGATGAAACGACAAAGATAAAACAATCTTAAAAATGCAAACTTGACTGAGAATACTCACATGATACAAATAAACCGGATCATCTCTGTGCGGAAGTTCCTATTTGCATCGAGAAACCCCAAAGAAATCATCATGATTCTTCAAATCTGTGTTGGGTCGACGGGACCGTGGGCTAACATTGCTGGTTGCAGAAGGCCAGTGAAGCGAAACCCCTCACCGGGACATCTGCCGGCCGGATAAGAAAGCCCTCTTCGCTAACTGCCCTCGAAAGCTTCCCGCTTCTGGCTGATGCAAGACTTCAACCCCGCCCCGCTCAATGCCCGCGAAAATTTTCCACGCCCGTCTGTAAAAGCCTCCCCACCCCATCCCTGGGCGCCAAGTCACTGGCCCTGCCTCTTGGGACCAGGTGAATATCGCCCAGGCGTGTTGTCCCAATAAACGGCCTGAGTTGTCTCTGCTCTAACCTGGCCTGGCTCGTCCTTGCAGCTTGAAACACCTTTCAGCATGGTGGCCCGTACGGGGAGGAGACTGTGCCCCACGGTCCCCCTGTGAGGGCCTCTCCGCCCTCCCTACCCAGAGACGCTAGAAACGCGGCAAGAAGCCTCGGCCTTCCGCCCGGCGCGGCAGCAGTGAGCGGTGAGTGCCCCATCACCCTCGCCGTCCTCACAGGAGGCACCGGCGCTCTGAGACCCCCGCTCCTCTGTCCTCCGTCCAAAAACCATACGCACGTCCAGGGCTCCTCCATCTCTGGGTTCTCCAGCCTCAGAACTGCAGCGGAGACGTCCCTGCAATCCTGCGCTGTCCATCCCTGTCGAGGGGTTTTTGCGGGACGACAGAGCGCAGGGACGCCTGTCTCTGTCCCACCCCACTCCATTCCACGGTCCAGGACCGTCTCACGGCTCTCGGCGGACACCAGGGGCGCCTATCTCTGTCTAGTCCTGTTGCCAGTCTCGGTGACGACACTGGGTTGTCTTATCCAAAACCCCTCCACATTAAGACTCTCCCTAGACCTGCGCCCTAAGTGCACCAGTCAAAATGGCCAAAGGATGGAACTTTTGACTTTAATGTCCTCACAGATTTAGATAATTTCCGCAGAAGGAACGGGAAATGGCGAGGGGTCCCTTATGTCCAGGCCTTTTGGGACATACGCTCCCGTCCCTCCCTCTGCTCTGGCTGCCCCACCACCCAAGCCCTCCCAGCCAGAGAGAGCGCTCTCAAACCTAAACCCTCCCCTCTTTGCTGGAAGCCCATCCCTCCTTTTTTTTTTTTTTTGAAAGATTTATTTATTCATTTTATTTTGGGCGGGGGTCGGGTTGGGGAGGGAGGGGACGGGCAAGCCACTTCTATTGGTCTTTCATTTCTCCATTTTCATCCATCTTTGCTCTCCGGCCCCTGTGGGCCTCCCATTGCGGTGGCCTCTGTTGTCGCATGTGCTCCAGAGCTCCGGCTCGGTAGTTGGACACATGGGTTCAGCCGCTCCATGGCACGTGGGATCTTCCCAGGCCAGGGATCGAACTGGCGACCCTTGCACTGCAAGGCGGTGTCCTTACCCACTGGACCACCAGGGGAAGCCCCCTCCTCTTTCTGACCCACCTGAAGACGTTCTGTCCTCCTACCGGCCCCCACCCTATCCGGGACCACCTGCCCCTCCCGCCCGAGCGGCTCTTCCAGCCCTCCCTCTCCAGCGCCGCCCCAGGACCCCCTCCTTCTCTCAGACGCCCCTGGCCCTATCCTTCACCAAGCGACCGCCCCACACCCCTCTCCCCCGGGACCCCCGTCAGCTCCCACACTTGTTCTCGAATTTGAGCCTCCTGCTCTTCTCTGTCCCCTCCAGGAGGTCGCTGGTGTCAAAGGGGTGGTTCCAGTGCACGTGCCTTTCTCCCTAGGTGACCTCTCCCAAACCGAGTAACACTTCAGGTCGTTCTCAAATAACCGTGTGGGGCTCTGAATTGAAAGAGGACCGTTTTAAGCATAAAGAAGCTTAAGCACATGTTTGCAGTTTGGAGCTAAGATGGCGCCTACAGGAAGGGGCGTGGGAATGAAGGGAAGCTTAAGCGCATTGTTTAAAGAAGCTTAAACACATGTTTGCAGCTAAGATGGCGCCTACAGGAAGAGACAGGGCGTGATCTAAATTGTTAATTGATGGTCAAAATTTCTGATTGGTTCCCCTGGCTTCCGTGCTCGTGAATGATTGCTTGGCCTTTAGCTTGATTGGTGTAATCTATAGGAAGTCCCGTGCAAAACCCCCTTCACTTGCCTATAAAAGCTGTGGATCTTCTTCAATAAAGCGGAACTACTTCAATGGAACCCCTGTCACATCTGATTGTCTTCTGCCTGAGCCAGGGGGCTGCGGGGCGTGCAGTTCAAGATTTGCCTTTTTCCGAGATCTCCCGGTTCAGCCGGGGGCAATCCCGCTGCCTTCCCTTTCTGCGGAAGGTCCCCGCATAACCGCACTCTCCATACTATGTTTTAGATAACCACTCTAAATGGCCAAAAAACGAGACTTTTGATTTTAATATCCTCACTAATCTGGACGATCTCTGCCGTAGAAATGGGAAATAGTTTCAGGCTCCTTATATACAGGCTTTCAGATTGGGAAGCTCCTGACCTTCTTCCCCTCCCTTTTCACTCCCTCCCTTTTGTGCTCTCTCTCCAGACTCACGCTCATCTCTCCCCGCAACAGCTCGGGACGGCCCTCCCACTCTGCCCGATGCAGGCTGCCGCCCGGGGTTCTCTCCCTCCCCTCCTCTCGGCCTCCTCCCTGCCCTGGGCCGGGTGCAGCGCTCCCTCCGGCCCGGCCCTCCACCCCTTCTGCCCTGCCCTCTGCCCCGTCAGCCCCTTCACCTCCAGGGTCCCCATGGGCTCTGGCGCTTGCTCCCGGGGCCCGCCCTCTGCTTCTGCGGGCTGCCCTCCGCGGCGGCTGTTGTCCACGGCGGGGGTCACCTGTCTTCTGCCGGCCCCGGCGCTCGTGGCGGTGCTCGGGCAGACTCTGTGCCCCGGGGTCTCGCTCTGGAGGCCTCGTCTTCCCCGGTCACTGACCCACCTGTAAGCCTTCTCCTCGCCCCTGCTCTCCCTTTCACTCCTCCGAGGCCACTCTCCATCCCGTTCCTGCAGCCCTCCAGTCCAGGACTGGTCACTGGGGTCTTGTTTCTCCAGCCCTCCAGTCCAGGACTGGCGGGCTCACACTCATACTCTTGAGACCCAACCCCAACTCAAGCCAATCACCCGCCTCTCCTATGCCCCCTTCGCCTAATCTGCTCCAGATAGCCATAAAAAACTTAAAACGGGCAGGAGACAGTCCACAAACCCCTATCTGAGATCTGGTAAACATGGCCTTTGAAGTATTCAGTGCCAGGAAAAGAAGCCAAGGCAGCTCGCCCGGCTCACTTGCAGCAAAAGGTTACCCTCCCAACCCAAACCTCGGCAGCTGCCCTGAGGTCGGCAGCTCCTAAGAGCCAGAGACCGGGGGGCCTACCACCGACGGACTCCACCAGGGGCCTGCTTCAAAGGTGGCAAGGACGGTCACTGGGCTAGACCATGCCCAGTCCTCGGACACTCACCGAGCCTTGCCCCGCGTGTGGCCAATCGGGTCACTGAAAGAGCAAGTGTCCACCTAGACCTGGTGTTGTCCCGGCGCCCACGTGGGTTCCCACCGGTCCTGCTCTCCCACCATGGAGCTACTTGGCCTGGCTGAGGGCTGACGCCGCCGGACTCGCAGACCCCCCTCACCCTCGCCGAGCCCAGGGTCACGCTCCAGGGAGCGGGTAAGTCCATTTCCTTTTTAATAGACACGGGGGCTATCTTCTCTGTACTGCCGAGCCATTCAGGACCCCTAACTCCTTCCCAGATCTCGGTTATGGGCATTGACGGACGCCCTACCTTCCCACTCTGTACTGAACCATCACCCTCCACCCTAAATTCTACCCCATTCACTCACTCATCTTCAGGCATTCCTTCCTGCCCCGTTCCTCTCCTTGGTCACGACATCCTCAAGCATCTTGGCGCCGTCGTCCAGCTCTCTCCAGGTCCCTCCTCCATCCTCCTGCTCACTCTTCTATCACCAGAGTGCCCCAGCACCTGTCCTCCACTGCCGCCTCATGGTTGGGGACACCTCCACCCCTACCACAGCCCAACACCACCCTCCCATCTTAATCCGTCTAAAAGACACCTCACATTTCCCATCGTGACCTGTTTCCTATATCTGACCCCCACCAACGAGGACTCAAGCCCATCATGACTCGCCTCCTAGACCAAGGACTTCTCATCCCTCTTAACTCACCTTGAGACCCAACCCCAACTCAAGCCAATCACCCGCCTCTCCTATGCCCCCTTCGCCTAATCTGCTCCAGATAGCCATAAAAAACTTAAAACGGGCAGGAGACAGTCCACAAACCCCTATCTGAGATCTGGTAAACATGGCCTTTGAAGTATTCAGTGCCAGGAAAAGAAGCCAAGGCAGCTCGCCCGGCTCACTTGCAGCAAAAGGTTACCCTCCCAACCCAAACCTCGGCAGCTGCCCTGAGGTCGGCAGCTCCTAAGAGCCAGAGACCGGGGGGCCTACCACCGACGGACTCCACCAGGGGCCTGCTTCAAAGGTGGCAAGGACGGTCACTGGGCTAGACCATGCCCAGTCCTCGGACACTCACCGAGCCTTGCCCCGCGTGTGGCCAATCGGGTCACTGAAAGAGCAAGTGTCCACCTAGACCTGGTGTTGTCCCCGGCGCCTCCACGTGGGTTCCCCACCGGTCCTGCTCTCCCACCATGGAGCTACTTGGCCTGGCTGAGGGCTGACGCCGCCCGGACTCGCAGACCCCCCTCACCCTCGCCGAGCCCAGGGTCACGCTCCAGGGAGCGGGTAAGTCCATTTCCTTTTTAATAGACACGGGGGCTATCTTCTCTGTACTGCCGAGCCATTCAGGACCCCTAACTCCTTCCCAGATCTCGGTTATGGGCATTGACGGACGCCCTACCTTCCCACTCTGTACTGAACCATCACCCTCCACCCTAAATTCTACCCCATTCACTCACTCATCTTCAGGCATTCCTTCCTGCCCCGTTCCTCTCCTTGGTCACGACATCCTCAAGCATCTTGGCGCCGTCGTCCAGCTCTCTCCAGGTCCCTCCTCCATCCTCCTGCTCACTCTTCTATCACCAGAGTGCCCCAGCACCTGTCCTCCACTGCCGCCTCATGGTTGGGGACACCTCCACCCCTACCACAGCCCAACACCACCCTCCCATCTTAATCCGTCTAAAAGACACCTCACATTTCCCATCGTGACCTGTTTCCTATATCTGACCCCCACCAACGAGGACTCAAGCCCATCATGACTCGCCTCCTAGACCAAGGACTTCTCATCCCTCTTAACTCACCTCACAGCACTCCTATCCTTCCTGCTCACAGTCTAGACAATACAGACTCGTCCAAGATCTGCAGCCGATGAGCAAGGCTGTCGTCCCCATTCATCCAGTAGTTCCCAATGCAGTAATGCCGTTCTCTAGAGACAGCCCCGTGATTCTCGTGAATAAACCTGGCTTGTCCCGGCAGCCCAGCCGTCTCCTGCCTTCCTTTCCTCCCCAAAACCTTACATGAGATGTTTCCACCCTGTTGCTCTTGTCCCACCTTGGCTCTTTCTTTTTCTCTCTCTCTCTCTCCTCTCCCTTCCCATAGGGACTCTCTACAAACAGGCGCATGGCTATAAAGGCAACTAAAGATCCCCGGCCAGGGCTATGCTCTAGTGAGCGCTGAGGGCCCCACTGCTCGCTGCCTCAGCAGCTGTCGCCCGAAAGGTAGGAGATCGCCCTCTTCCTGGGTGTGGTCGGCCTCCTGTCCTTCCTCTTTTCTGTCTTCCAGAATGACTAAACTAGAGCACTTTCCCTTACTTAACAAGCTTGCCCTTTGCTGAGGGGCAGAAGTATTTGTGGAAATTCCAGTAACAGCAGAAACACTGAATCTCTCCCCTTAGGCCTTTCTGCCTCCCAGGGATGGGTGGATGGAGGCGTAGACTCCGCTGGCTTGGTCTGATTCAATGTCTGGCAAGACTCTAAAGGCACGGGGGTGGAGGGGGGAGGAAACCTGTGTTAAAGCAATCCTTCTAATCCCCGGAGGGTTGATCACCTTTCTAGGCTGACAAGTGAGTCAGCTTCCCAGTGTCCCAGACGGTTGTTCGTGGGGGGCCCGGCTGTAGAGACGAGGGAGGCCGCTGTGTGGGCGGCACCATGCTGGGGAGACGGGAGCCACGGGGCCCTTTGGTGCCTGCTGTCTGCGGCGGATGCTTCGGGTCCTGAGAGCTGGACCCCTCCAGCCCCTGCTTTGCCTCCACCCTCCGTGGAGCTCCTGCCCGGGGCTCCCTCCGCACTGGGCCCGACCCTGGCCGCCCTGTCCCGTCCCGGGCTCCTGAAGAGGTCACCTTCACTGAGGGCTCTCGTGACCTGTTTCCTATATCTGACCCCCACCAACGAGGACTCAAGCCCATCATGACTCGCCTCCTAGACCAAGGACTTCTCATCCCTCTTAACTCACCTCACAGCACTCCTATCCTTCCTGCTCACAGTCTAGACAATACAGACTCGTCCAAGATCTGCGGCCGATGAGCAAGGCTGTCGTCCCCATTCATCCAGTAGTTCCCAATGCAGTAATGCCGTTCTCTAGAGACAGCCCCGTGATTCTCGTGAATAAACCTGGCTTGTCCCGGCAGCCCAGCCGTCTCCTGCCTTCCTTTCCTCCCCAAAACCTTACATGAGATGTTTCCACCCTGTTGCTCTTGTCCCACCTTGGCTCTTTCTTTTTCTCTCTCTCTCTCTCCTTCCCATAGGGACTCTCTACAAACAGGCGCATGGCTATAAAGGCAACTAAAGATCCCCGGCCAGGGCTATGCTCTAGTGAGCGCTGAGGGCCCCACTGCTCGCTGCCTCAGCAGCTGTCGCCCGAAAGGTAGGAGATCGCCCTCTTCCTGGGTGTGGTCGGCCTCCTGTCCTTCCTCTTTTCTGTCTTCCAGAATGACTAAACTAGAGCACTTTCCCTTACTTAACAAGCTTGCCCTTTGCTGAGGGGCAGAAGTATTTGTGGAAATTCCAGTAACAGCAGAAACACTGAATCTCTCCCCTTAGGCCTTTCTGCCTCCCAGGGATGGGTGGATGGAGGCGTAGACTCCGCTGGCTTGGTCTGATTCAATGTCTGGCAAGACTCTAAAGGCACGGGGGTGGAGGGGGGAGGAAACCTGTGTTAAAGCAATCCTTCTAATCCCCGGAGGGTTGATCACCTTTCTAGGCTGACAAGTGAGTCAGCTTCCCAGTGTCCCAGACGGTTGTTCGTGGGGGGCCCGGCTGTAGAGACGAGGGAGGCCGCTGTGTGGGCGGCACCATGCTGGGGAGACGGGGAGCCACGGGGCCCTTTGGTGCCTGCTGTCTGCGGCGGATGCTTCGGGTCCTGAGAGCTGGACCCCTCCAGCCCCTGCTTTGCCTCCACCCTCCGTGGAGCTCCTGCCCGGGGCTCCCTCCGCACTGGGCCCGACCCTGGCCGCCCTGTCCCGTCCCGGGCTCCTGAAGAGGTCACCTTCACTGAGGGTGAGCTCTCGTAAGACACACCTGGGGTTCTTGTTCTCTGTTCCTGGGACAGAGCTCATAAAACCCCAAACCCCAGGGGATTAGAGCATCGGAGACTTCAGCTCCACCCCCGATCTTCTTGGCAAGGAGAGGGGCCGGAGACTGAGCCGATCCCATGGCTGACGCCGCCGCCGTCACGCTCACAGGAAAACCCTGAACACGGGGTCCGGAACGTCCAGAGTGGTGGGCAGGTGCCGGGGAGCTGCAACCCTCCCGATGCCCGGCCCGGGCAGCTCTGCTCGTCATCACAACCGAAACGGTACGGAAGCCGCCTTCCAAGGTTCCGTGAGTCATCTCAACGGGAAGCGCAGCCCTGGGAAGGCTGAACTTGTCGTCGCCTGGAAGAAAGGCAGTATCCCGGCCACCCAACTGGAGTCCCCCCGCCAGGGGCCGGCTTGTGGGACCCAGCCCTTAACGTGTGAGAGCCAGCTAAGGATGATGCGGGGAGTGCCTGGGAGCGCCATTCGGGGCACCCAGGTGGTGTCGGAGAATTGGCTGGTGCGAGGGGAGCCTCTCAAGCGCCTCTACACCTGACTACTGCTGCGGTGAAAAGGAAGAGGAGGAATTTTCTCTCCCTTCCCTGAGCACAGACGTTCAGTGGACAGAGAGCAGGCCTGACCCTTCCTAGTGGTTCACTTGAACCGCCCCGCCGCTGCATGTCTGTAGCCAGATCAGTGCGGTGGCTGAACAACAGTGTTAACGGACGAACACCAGTAAGTCACTCACCTTAAAATGGGACCTTCAGGTTTTATAAATTTCACCTCAATAAAAATATTCTTAAAAAACAACGAATCACTGATTCCTAACCATTTGTTTTTGGGCACAGAGCCCACCTACCATCCAATTGTTGATCCATGCACCATAGGCGGAAGGGCGACGGGTCAGGCCCAGTATCGACCCTGAGGGCCTTACAGGCTGGACGGAAATCACAGGCGGGTACTAGGCAAAGCGGCTATCATCAGAGACAGGCCAGCTCTCAGGGGCAGCGAGGGCAAACCAAAAAAGCCCGACCCTGGCCGCCCTGTCCCGTCCCGGGCTCCTGAAGAGGTCACCTTCACTGAGGGTGAGCTCCGAAGACACACCTGGGGTTCTTGTTCTCTGTTCCTGGGACAGAGCTCATAAAACCCCAAACCCCAGGGGATTAGAGCATCGGAGACTTCAGCTCCACCCCCGATCTTCTTGGCAAGGAGAGGGGCCGGAGACTGAGCCGATCCCATGGCTGACGCCGCCGCCGTCACGCTCACAGGAAAACCCTGAACACGGGGTCCGGAACGTCCAGAGTGGTGGGCAGGTGCCGGGGAGCTGCAACCCTCCCGATGCCCGGCCCGGGCAGCTCTGCTCGTCATCACAACCGAAACGGTACGGAAGCCGCCTTCCAAGGTTCCGTGAGTCATCTCAACGGGAAGCGCAGCCCTGGGAAGGCTGAACTTGTCGTCGCCTGGAAGAAAGGCAGTATCCCGGCCACCCAACTGGAGTCCCCCCGCCAGGGGCCGGCTTGTGGGACCCAGCCCTTAACGTGTGAGAGCCAGCTAAGGATGATGCGGGGAGTGCCTGGGAGCGCCATTCGGGGCACCCAGGTGGTGTCGGAGAATTGGCTGGTGCGAGGGGAGCCTCTCAAGCGCCTCTACACCTGACTACTGCTGCGGTGAAAAGGAAGAGGAGGAATTTTCTCTCCCTTCCCTGAGCACAGACGTTCAGTGGACAGAGAGCAGGCCTGACCCTTCCTAGTGGTTCACTTGAACCGCCCCGCCGCTGCATGTCTGTAGCCAGATCAGTGCGGTGGCTGAACAACAGTGTTAACGGACGAACACCAGTAAGTCACTCACCTTAAAATGGGACCTTCAGGTTTTATAAATTTCACCTCAATAAAAATATTCTTAAAAAAAACAACGAATCACTGATTCCTAACCATTTGTTTTTTTGGGCACAGAGCCCACCTACCATCCAATTGTTGATCCATGCACCATAGGCGGAAGGGCGACGGGTCAGGCCCAGTATCGACCCCTGAGGGCCTTACAGGCTGGACGGAAATCACAGGCGGGTACTAGGCAAAGCGGCTATCATCAGAGACAGGCCAGCTCTCAGGGGCAGCGAGGGCACAAAGACGCACCTCGGGTGTTGCAGAAAAGGAAAGAGCTCTCCGAGAAGACCACACTGGACGTGACCTTCAAGGGATGCACAGGATTTTGACGACTGGCGGGGGAGAGTTACAGGGACCGGATGCCAGGTGCGATCCCTCCAAGCGGTCACAGGATCCGAGAGGCAGGACCCAGTCCAGCATGGCGGTCCTCAGAGCAGCCTAACTCCTCCACGGGCCAGGCGTCAGAGGACCGCCGTTCCCGGGCTCCCTTTCCCGGGGCGTGATGTGGGGTTGGGAACATGCATGGGCACGAATGTCAAAGAAGGATCAAAAGGAAATGTGCAGTTAGAGGGCATTTCCTGGCCGTCTGGTGATTAGGAATCCGAGCGTCCACTGCCAGACCCAGGGCCGGGGTAACACCTGTAGTTGGGGATCCCTCGTGCTGCACGGCCAAAACATAAACGTCCGCCACAGAGCCTCCTGAGTAGCACTGGCACTGGGAAATCTATGCAATGGTAGCGACAGCTCGTGGCCTGGACGACGACGGAGAGAGGCAAGCCTGTGACCAGACGGAGCACACGGGTGCCTGGAACGCGTGGGCTGGGAGCCGGGGGCCCGGGAAGCACCTGGCTGCCATCCTGGGGACCTGGGCAGGGTCTCCAGCACAGAGGCCCTCGCTGAGGTCCACTGGCCCTGGATCCCAGCTCAGCGGGCCGCCTGGGGGAGCGGCGGGGGCAGGGGGGCGTGCGGGTCATCCAGCCGGACAAGGCGCTGCCCAGGCCCACCCGGCAGGCACCGCGGGTGGGGTTGGGGGTCCCAGAGAGGGGAGCGCTGGCGGGCACGGTGAGGCGCCCCCTACGGGGAGGAAAACCTGCCACAGAAGAGGAGGCTGCGGGAGCCGCTGTGCCTGATGAAGAACAGGAACGGGTGGTCCGCGCAGAACCGGGGGAGATAGACCATGGCACACTCCACCACGATCGCGGCCGAGGCCGCGCGGCCTCCGTGCCCTCCTCGTTCACCTCCACCACGCTCTTGTGGGCAAACGCGGACAGACACAGGGCGCGGTCCGGCGACATGGCCGAGAAGTCAGCCCTGCCCGGCTGGAAGGCGTCACCACCCCAGGCCAGCACGGACATTGTCAAAAAGGGACTCCGAGAAGACCACACTGGACGTGACCTTCAAGGGATGCACAGGATTTTGACGACTGGCGGGAGAGTTACAGGGACCGGATGCCAGGTGCGATCCCTCCAAGCGGTCACAGGATCCGAGAGGCAGGACCCAGTCCAGCATGGCGGTCCTCAGAGCAGCCTAACTCCTCCACGGGCCAGGCGTCAGAGGACCGCCGTTCCCGGGCTCCCTTTCCCGGGGCGTGATGTGGGGTTGGGAACATGCATGGGCACGAATGTCAAAGAAGGATCAAAAGGAAATGTGCAGTTAGAGGGCATTTCCTGGCCGTCCTGGTGATTAGGAATCCGAGCGTCCACTGCCAGACCCAGGGCCGGGGTAACACCTGTAGTTGGGGATCCCTCGTGCTGCACGGCCAAAACATAAACGTCCGCCACAGAGCCTCCTGAGTAGCACTGGCACTGGGAAATCTATGCAATGGTAGCGACAGCTCGTGGCCTGGACGACGACGGAGAGAGGCAAGCCTGTGACCAGACGGAGCACACGGGTGCCTGGAACGCGTGGGCTGGGAGCCGGGGGCCCGGGAAGCACCTGGCTGCCATCCTGGGGACCTGGGCAGGGTCTCCAGCACAGAGGCCCTCGCTGAGGTCCACTGGCCCTGGATCCCAGCTCAGCGGGCCGCCTGGGGGAGCGGCGGGGGCAGGGGGGCGTGCGGGTCATCCAGCCGGACAAGGCGCTGCCCAGGCCCACCCGGCAGGCACCGCGGGTGGGGTTGGGGGTCCCAGAGAGGGGAGCGCTGGCGGGCACGGTGAGGCGCCCCCTACGGGGAGGAAAACCTGCCACAGAAGAGGAGGCTGCGGGAGCCGCTGTGCCTGATGAAGAACAGGAACGGGTGGTCCGCGCAGAACCGGGGGAGATAGACCATGGCACACTCCACCACGATCGCGGCCGAGGCCGCCGCGGCCTCCGTGCCCTCCTCGTTCACCTCCACCACGCTCTTGTGGGCAAACGCGGACAGACACAGGGCGCGGTCCGGCGACATGGCCGAGAAGTCAGCCCTGCCCGGCTGGAAGGCGTCGACCACCCCCAGGCCCCGGAGCACGGACACCATGTCGTACGCCTCTTCCAGCTTAAACCTCGGGAGCAGGACTTCCGCCTGGGTCTTCTGCATGGAGTCCGGTCGGGTCCAGGCAAGGAACTTCTCAAAAGTGAGCTGTTTTTCCACCTGAAAGACCGGAATTCGACTTTGAGATTCCTCCTTCAGCACTCGCGAGGCAACCCCGACCCTTTCTCCTCTCCTGGAAGCATCAGCCCCCCGTCGCCGGGGGGACAGGCGTGCCATCTTGTGCTCTGACACTTGAGCTGGCGCACGCCACGGGGGAGGAGGTGTGGGTTCTGGCCCAGAAGGAAGGACCCAGAGGCGCCGGGGTCCACTCACCGAGCTCAGAGCCACGTGGTCGTCTGGGAGCAAGATGAGCATGCTCAGCTCCTCGCCGGCGTAGGGCAGCTCCAGCACCTGGGCCTGCACCTCCTCGATCCGGGCCAGCCTGAACTCCCCTTCCTGGAACATCATCTGCACCGGCCTCTGCTCCGTCTACAGGGGGCAACGGACGGCCCGGAACGAAACAGGTCAGTCAAGGAGGCAGCCCAAGCCTCCAAGAGCTCCAGACAGCCCCGGGATGGACACTGTCTCCGTGTCCTGGTAAACGGCACAAACATCACCAGCTCCTCCCTGTTCCCATGGCAGGGCATCTGTGCTCAGCCGACCAGCGCTGGCCTGGTGAAGATGGTTCACTCAGCAAAATGAATGAGACCCTCTGCATTCTTCAGAAAAGAGAGTCAGATTTCACAGCCAAAAGATGCTCAGCAAACCTATCTAACAAAGGAGCAGAACGCGATGAAGTTAAATAGTAAATGACTTGTATTTGATTAGGAAAAGGTTTTAAGAAACACTAGAGTTTCACAGCAATGCGTCCAGAATCGGGCCCAGGCTGAGAGAGCAGTGTGGCAGCAAGCGTGCGGAGTCACATGCGGCTTCCCTGGTGCCCAGGGCTTAAGGCTCTTCACTCCCGCGGCAGGTTCTATCTGCCCCGGGAACTAAGAAACCAAGGCCAAGCAGCAAGGCCGGAGAAGAAAGCACCACATGGATCTTTGTGTATTTACATCCAATTGTACTAATTATGATCCTCTAATTCACAGAAGTGACTTTTTAAAACACAGAAGTACTGTCTGAATGCAGAAGTTAACTGAAATACTATACTCATTAAATTCATTTGTATAAGTTTACACAGGTCAGCTACTAAAAGACTAGAATATTTTCTAAAATCATTGTCAGACAAGATGTCTTGCCCTCCTGCTTAGCAACTAGAACGTTGATTATTTAAAATACACCATATTCTGAGAAAAGGATTTACTCCTACAATTTCTGAATTGAAAAAAAAAAATCTCTGAATTGTAATAAAAGGGTATTTTTATAAGAGCTCAGGGGGAGGGGTCCGTTGGCAAACTATTTTCATGCCTGTCTGAATTACAACTGTACCTCAATGTCAAGACCAAGGTCTGTGTAAGTTTTATTATCAGAAAAAATTTTATTACTCTCATTATTAGAAAGCTACTACTGAATTAATGATGATTAATAGCAAATCGAGTCTATATTTATACTCATTTAAAAATACTTGATTAAAGAAATGCATTCTCATGTGCTTTCCCTCAAGAGCACACCCCCACCCCCACAGTCACAAAGAGATCACACTGCGTTACCACCTGTGGCATTTTGAATTTGGGATTTTTTTTTTTAAACCCTACTTATTTATTTATTTATTTATTTATTTATCTTTTTGGGGAGTGGGGTGGGCAGGGAGGGGGATGGGCGGGCCACTTCTATTGGTCTTTCATTTCTCTATTTTCATCCGTCTCTGTTCTTTGGCTCCTGTGGGCCTCCCATCGCAGTAGCCTCTGTCATTGCAGAGCACCGGCTCTGGGCGCATGCGCTCCAGAGCTCCGGCTCGGTAATTGGACACATTGGTCCAGCCGCTCCGCAGCACGTGGGATCTTCCCAGGCCAGGGCTCAAACCGGCGCCCCTTGCACTGCAAGGCGGTGTCCTTACCCACCGCCTACCAGGGGAAGCCCTGGGATTTTTTTTTTTTGGTTTCTATCTGAGAAATTGGGGCTTAACAGGAAAACGAGCTTTCAGACTGACTGTAGGAAGTTCCAAGTATTATTAATCACGATTTATGCTCTTACAAAGGCGAATTCTCTGTTCACTTTTTTAACAAAGCTCTCAGGATATCTGAAGGCATCCCCCACCTGGTTTACTTTAAAGGGCATCTCCCTCGTGTACTCCTTGTCGAATTCCTCATTCCACTTTCCCTTGAAGTAGATGGCGTTGACGAGAACCAGCTTGGTCTGGGCACTGACTGAGTTTGAAGGCAACAGCTCCGGAATCTTACCTTCACGGGGAAGCAGAGAACACAGAGCAGGATGAAACACCCTTGATGCGGCTCATCGGAAGGTCCGATTAGCACTCTAAACCAAAGTCCTTGTTTCAGATGTGCCCAGTGTGGACCGCTCTGTATGGAACCCCCACCCTGACGGACGGTGTTTCTGATCACGGTGCTTCAGGACCTCCGCAACGTGAGTGACGGAAACCACTCTCCGTCACTCAAGGAAGAGTCGGCTGCAGGGGGGAGGACGGGACACAGAGGGAATGAGGCATGAGCTGGGGAGGCTACGGCTGGCGAGGCCACGTCCAACACCAGCGTGCCAGGACGGCAGGTGGACGCGGCACGGGGAGCCACTGTGAATGGCTCAGAGGGCACGTCGCCAGCGCGTGGACAAAGTTCTGGAAGCCTCAGGCAAAGATTTCACGATGTGATCCTCCAGACATTATCGGAAAAGGTCAGGGAGCCTGGGACAGGTACTCCCTTCCCCTCAAAGCTCAAGTTACGTCTTTTCAATGAACCAACAGCTTCCCTGTTAATTCACGCCTCCAGAGAGCGGAGGAGAGACCGGGAGAGGACGGCTAGGTCTTGAAGGAAAAACAGCAGCTTTTCTCTGCTGTCTTTTTATTAACAGAAATACCATGGCTCTTGGTGGTCCTCAGTTGTAGTTGTGGAGAGGGACCTGCATGGGTCCAACACCACACAGAGATCATGAGGCCCGGACCAGAACAGGCCGCCTGGGAAAGAGGAGGGACGAAGGCTCGACGGCCTCGACGCCCCAGTGCAGGATTTCAGTCTGCCGATGCCATCAGCCCCGAGAGCCGGCCTGCGGTTGGCCAGTCGGCTCTAGGTGGATCCTATCTAAGGACAGAAGCGGAGGCGGGACACAGGATGGGACAGACGTCCACCGGGACTGTCCATCGAGGAGGCCCCGGGGAGGACGTAGCCGTCGGTCCCCTGCCTACAGAGGCGCTGGATCCACCACCAGGCGAACACATGACCAGGGGAGAGGACAGGTCACTGCACGTTAGGAACCTGGACGCCTGGCCCAGGAGCTCCTGTTCCTCTCAGTCCCTCTGGTCCTGGGCGAATGGACACACCTAGTCTCCGTCATTGAAACCAGATCAGCCGATCAGAGCCTCTGTGGGTCCACCAGGGTTCAGATAGGCCGTGAGGCCCAGTCAGCACAGTGCTGACCATCAGAAAGACCAGCGACCTCAGAGGAGCGGGCAGGGGTGAGAGGGAGGCAGGGGCGGTGCCATGAGGTTCTGACCTTCAGTCTTGGTTGAGACCCAAGCGTTTATCTGTTGTCTGGAGGGCTCTGCAGCGTCGGCAAAGGAGAGCTGCTCCAGCTCGGCGTGGTAGAAGCGAAGACACGACTCCTTAAAGGGCTTTGGAGAGGAGAGTGGTCAGCAAGCTTCCACCACTCTGACAGTACACGTTTCCTGTTAAAGTAGCCATTCATCCCTTCAAGGGAACATCCTACTCCACTAGATTTTCAAAGGTCAGTGTTTTTAAGTAGGTAAGAACTCAGCTATTAATAATCATAAGGGATAAATTCATTTTAGAAATAGTTGAATCTCAATTATTCAAGGTATAGTTACAGAATTCTACATTTTAAAAAGGATGTTCGTAACTTAATTTTCTGGGTTCTCACCCTCAGATACTATTTTCTGACCACTCGGACCCCTCTGTTGATTGAACTTACAGTGAGAAATTCGCAGGTCTTTTCTCCAAAGAGCCTGTTGGCTGTCCTGAGCAGGTACTGAGTGCCAGGCTTGTTCAGCTCGGCAAGCAGCGCCTGGAACTGCTGGTGAACATCTTTCTCTGTGTTTAAGGAAAGCACCTGTCAAGAAAAGTCATTTAAAATGGTCAACGCTGGGCTTCCCTGGTGGTCCAGTGGGTAAGGACACCGCCTTGCAGTGCAAGGGGCGCCAGTTCGATCCCCGGCCTGGGAAGATCCCACGTGCCGCGGAGTGGCTGGACCCATGTGTCCAATTACCGAGCCGGTGCTCTACGACAACAGAGGCCACCGCAATGGGAGGCCCACACGGGCCAAAGAACAAAGATGTATGAAAATAGACAAATGAAAGACCAGTGGAAGTAGCCCGCCTGCTCCCCTCCCTCCCCACCCCTCCCCCCCAAAACAAATAAATTTTAAAAAAATGGTCAACATTGCTCTTCAGTTTACAAAGGTATCTGTGACTGAACATTTTCTAAATACTTCACAAAATATTTCTAAAAGACATTACTTTGTACTGTGGATTTCTTGGCATTGGAGCAGCAAGGTGACAAGGGGGAGGGGAAAGACAGAGAGCGCTGGGGAGAGAAGACGGAACAGAAATGGGTACATGGGCTGGCTTCTCTGTCTCAGTTGAACTCTCGCATCAGAACGAAAGTGTTAAGTGTGCCTTAAACCAGGAAAACGTAACTCTAAAATTTACCAAAAAACCAAAGAGACGCAGCTCAGGGCTTTGAGATTTGAGGAGAAGGGAGCATCGCCCTTGGCAGCGGGAGAGGGGCCTCTCAGGGTCTGCCCGCTTCCAGGCCCAGAGCTGGCTGGCTGCAAGCCTGCCCGGGATGTCACAGGCCGCCGCGTGCCGTGGGCACCCGGGCGCCGGTCACTCCCCGAGGAACACGGAGAGACGGGCTCACTCCACGGCCCGCGCGCACAGCAGCCGGGCAGCCCGGCCCACGGAAGCTGCTGCGGGCTCCCCGCGGCCTGGGCCCCGAGAGTCGGCCAGGGGAGAGAGCCGCCCCTCCCCCACCGAGGGTCAGGACTTCCTCCAGCAGCCGGGAAGCCTGACAGCCAGCACTCGCCACTGGGAAGGCTTCTCAAGGGGAGAGAGAGGCCCGGGGACGCAGAGAGGCCCAGCGGTGCATGGGCGCGTGTGCCCAGCGGGAAGCCCCCCACAGCAGCTCCTGGGTGACGCCTGGACCCCTGCCGCCTGCCGGCTCCGTACCCTCCCCCGAGGCCGGGCCGACTGGCAGGATGTGGCTCAGGAGCTCTGAGCGAAGCTCCCTCGCACGGATGCCTCTGTTCAGGTCAAAGCACGTGCCTCTCCACCCTCTTTCATGTGTCTCCCGGACTCAACCAGAAGGCCTGGGGGGTTATCACTGATCTGAACGACACAGTGAGGAGAAACCACAGGCTCCACCTGTAACTACGATGACAGACTTCTACTCCAAGGACAACAGAGACCTCGGCTGATGGTGGTCAAGCGATTCCAGCATCATCCCCGAAACAAAGGCACCGTGCCAGGACAGGATTCTCACAGTCACGCCCAAGTCAGTGACTGGAGCCAGCTCCCCAAGAGCACCTGTGTGAGGGAGCCCTCGGCCCTGCCCTTGCGGGGTCCCGGGCAGCCCCGCCCCTCCCCGGAGGTCTGAAGCCTGGAGACAGAGCAGGGGGTCCATAGCCCCCTCTCCGGGCTCACCTGGGCCACCTGGGCCGCCGTGTCTCCTCTCGCGCCCAGGAGCACCATGGCCAGGACGGAGGAGAGGCTCACGGGCGAGAAGAACACGTTGCCCGAGGGGCCGTCGTCACACAGGACCTTGAGGAGGCGGAGGGCGAAGGCGCCATTGGCTTCACAGAGCGTGTCCATGCTGCCGGGTCTGGAGGCGAGAGCAGAGAGAGGCCTCAGCGACCCTGCCGGCTGTCCTCCCGACACCGGACATGGCAGAGAGCGCGGCTCTTCCGCCTGCGAGCCCAAGACTCTGTGCGGGAAGAGCCATTCCTGTTGCTTCCCATCCCAGAATGAGGGCAAGGTGAAGGCCTAGCTGTGTGAGGTCCTGGCAGCAGGTCTGAGCCCCTCCAGCCCCTCCAGGCCCCGTGAGCCCTGACAGCCCGGCGCCTCGACCCTCCACCTGCTCAGGGCACTCACCGTCCCCTCCAGGCCACATCACAGTGTGAGGAGGCTTCTCATTCCCCACATTCAGCACCTGCTCTGATCCCATGCCCCAGCCTGGCGCCTGCCCCGCCCAGCTCTCCCGCGGCCAGTAAACACGTCGGTTCTGTCTCTGGGGGGCCCCGTGCGGGGTGCCGAGCCTCACCTGTCTCCTTTGCTCTGCTGGGACTGAGCCAGCCCCAGCCGCAGCCCCGCTGCTGCCCGTCTCTGTGCCGCCGGGGGACTTCCTGGGCCGGGTGGGTGGGCGTCTCCAGCAGCCCGCAGCGCCGCCTGCTGCGCTTTCCTGCTTTGCAGCCCCGGGGCCGGCGTGCAGGAGCTGCGGGCCCGCCGGAGGAGGGGCGCGCGGGCGGGCGGAGGCTCCGAACGGAAAGGGAGGCGCCGGCACCGCCGGCTCTCCTCTGGCTGACCTCCTCGGGCGCTGCCTCCGGCGCGGAGGGACAGTGGGGCGCGGCCCAGGGGAGAGGACGGGATGCGAAGCAGGCCGGGGGCGGGGCGGGGATGGGGGCGGCTTGCGGGAGAGCACCTGTGTGAGGGAGCTTCCCGGGGTCCCGGCAGCCCGCCTCCCGGAGGTCTGAAGCCTGGAGACAGAGCAGGGGGTCCATAGCCCCCTCTCCGGGCTCACCTGGGCCACCTGGGCCGCCGTGTCTCCTCTCGCGCCCAGGAGCACCATGGCCAGGACGGAGGAGAGGCTCACGGGCGAGAAGAACACGTTGCCCGAGGGGCCGTCGTCACACAGGACCTTGAGGAGGCGGAGGGCGAAGGCGCCATTGGCTTCACAGAGCGTGTCCATGCTGCCGGGTCTGGAGGCGAGAGCAGAGAGAGGCCTCAGCGACCCTGCCGGCTGTCCTCCCGACACCGGACATGGCAGAGAGCGCGGCTCTTCCGCCTGCGAGCCCAAGACTCTGTGCGGGAAGAGCCATTCCTGTTGCTTCCCATCCCAGAATGAGGGCAAGGTGAAGGCCTAGCTGTGTGAGGTCCTGGCAGCAGGTCTGAGCCCCTCCAGCCCCTCCAGGCCCCGTGAGCCCTGACAGCCCGGCGCCTCGACCCTCCACCTGCTCAGGGCACTCACCGTCCCCTCCAGGCCACATCACAGTGTGAGGAGGCTTCTCATTCCCCACATTCAGCACCTGCTCTGATCCCATGCCCCAGCCTGGCGCCTGCCCCGCCCAGCTCTCCCGCGGCCAGTAAACACGTCGGTTCTGTCTCTGGGGGGCCCCGTGCGGGGTGCCGAGCCTCACCTGTCTCCTTTGCTCTGCTGGGACTGAGCCAGCCCCAGCCGCAGCCCCGCTGCTGCCCGTCTCTGTGCCGCCGGGGGACTTCCTGGGCCGGGTGGGTGGGCGTCTCCAGCAGCCCGCAGCGCCGCCTGCTGCGCTTTCCTGCTTTGCAGCCCCGGGGCCGGCGTGCAGGAGCTGCGGGCCCGCCGGAGGAGGGGCGCGCGGGCGGGCGGAGGCTCCGAACGGAAAGGGAGGCGCCGGCACCGCCGGCTCTCCTCTGGCTGACCTCCTCGGGCGCTGCCTCCGGCGCGGAGGGACAGTGGGGCGCGGCCCAGGGGAGAGGACGGGATGCGAAGCAGGCCGGGGGCGGGGGCGGGGATGGGGGCGGGCTTGCGGGAGGGGGGCGGCTTGGCCGCCCCCGGTGGAGACGGCCCGCTCCCAGCCGAGGCGCTGGGTCTAAGTACCACGGACAGGCGGTCGGGGGCTCGCCCCGGTGGGCTTCCGGCTGCTCTCTGGTTAGGGTATCTCCCGGGACCCTGCCAGCCCTGGTGTCAACATCGCGTAGCTTGGGGTGTGTGGGGGGTGGGTGTAGGGAGAAGCACATCCACAAGGAGAACTCTCCAGCAGGAGACCAGACCCAGGGCCTTGCCCTCTGCAGCAGGGAGGTGTTCCCGAAGCCTCTTTCCTCCGGAGGTTTCTTTCCTGTTTCCAGGGGGACCAGTCCGAGCTCTCCCGAGGGCCTGAACAAGGCTGAGGGGAGATTTTAGAAGGAACGATTTCCCCTAAAGTCATTTGATATTTAATGTCAAGTATTCTCATAGCCAGTCGCTGTATTTATCGTATTCGTCAGTGCATGTCGCGGCCACTGCTGCAAGCAGAGGGTGGTCTGACACACGAGAGGCAAAGGACACGGCTCAGCACTCCGACTGCGGAAGAGAAGGGCATCGGGGTCCCCGGGACCCCCCTGAGTGGGGGCTTCTTTCCAGCGAGGGCGCGCAGCTTGGGGCATCCCTGCTGCCCTCCCCACGCCAGCCACCTCCCCCCGGAGTCAGCGTCCAGCCTCGGGGTGCCCAGCCTCGCTGGACACGTCCGCGAGGAAGGAGACGAGGCGGCGGGGCTCAGCCTGGCCCCTGGGCCTCTCTTCCCACGGGGTGTCCAGGTGAGCTCCGCTCCCAGGGACCGCGGCCTGGACACCGGCTCGGCCTCCGCCTCTCCTGACTTCCCTCCGCACGGTCCCGGCAGACCCGCAGGGGCCTTCCGA
The DNA here is from genome assembly GCA_022376925.1 of Tragulus kanchil. Classification (NCBI taxonomy): domain Eukaryota; kingdom Metazoa; phylum Chordata; class Mammalia; order Artiodactyla; family Tragulidae; genus Tragulus; species Tragulus kanchil. The sequence goes on from JAIOJX010000005.1 coordinate 1,763,304, forward strand.
TTCCAGGAGGGGAGGCAGGACGTTGGCAGCCCCACGCTGGGCGTCCTGCCCCCGACGACACTGAGAGACCCTGCTTCAGGGTCCAGGGTGGTGAAAGCCGGGTGAGGGCCTCAGCACCCAGAACCGGCCGATGCCCGGACCCGGCCAGGGCTTCCTCCCTGCCCGCAGCCCCCCACCTCCGGTGTGCTGAGCCACGGAGCCTCCACCCCTGTCTGTCCTCAGCGCTCCACCTTCTCCTCAACGGCCGCCGTCTGGAGCCCCGGGGACAGGGTCCCGGGCCGGGCGTCCTCGCCGGGAGTGAGACTTCGGGTTGCGTTTTTGGGGCTCTGGTTTATAATCCCAGGCTGTAAACCCGCGCCACCATCAACTCTGGGAAAAAATGTAGCTCTGGTTTTTCCTTCCTGTTTCGATGCTGGGTGTTTCACTTTGTGAGTCAGAAGGTGCCTTGCTCCTGGAGCCTCACCTCCAGACACTAAGACATTCCAGGACCCACTCCTTTCCATCCCCAGAGGCTGGGACTGAGTGATAGAATTACAGGTCTGTGCCCGGGCAGGCCCTAAAGAAGACACCCTCCATGCCTGGGGCAATTTTCAAGAGGAAGCGCAGCCAGGGGAAGGGCTGGGGACAGCGCCGGCAGGGTGGAGCCACGTGTCCTTGAGTCAAAAGGCGTCCGGAGCCGGAGCCCTCGTGCTTGGGGACCTCCGTCGCTTTCTCTGAAAGCCTTCACCGGACAAGACCCAGCCCCAGTCTACCTTGCTCAACGTCGACTCACTGAATCCTCACGTGTGTCAAAGATACCTTCCCAGCAACATCTAGACTGGTTTTGGGGCCAGTGAACTGGCTTCTAGCCTGGTCAAGGTGACACCCAACATTACCTGTCACGCCGGGCGGCCTCCTCCTCTCAGGGCAACACACGCTATACTCAGATCAAAAACCAACTGTGGAAACATCCTGAGCAAGGTATTTACATAGGTTCACGTGAAAAGATTGGATGGAGAAGATGTTTCATTTCACAGGATTTGGTTTGAGCTTACCTGGCACTCTGCATCTGGAAAATAGACTATTTTTCTCAATAGAAATACTACGGTCCCCAGCAGGACCGGCTCCACGATGGGCAGGGTCTGGTACAAAATGGACATGCCGGACCCTCTGCCCCAAAACCATAAGCGTCTGAAGAGAATGAAAGCAGAACCCTGAGCCACCCGGGTCCTTCTGGGGTTGGCACCAGGCCACACCTGCCTGAAGCCACGCCCAGGTCCCCAGACAAGACCTTCTGACAAGGACTGTCATTCCACGTTTACTGATAACAAACGCGTGAGAAATTATACAGCCATTTTGTTCCAACATTTTAATACGATCATAGTGAAAAATACGTTGAGAAAAATACCGCTGACACTGGGTGCAGTAGAGCCAGCTGAGCCGGAGGTCAGCCAAGGTCCACCGCTAGGACGGGGCCGATGCGGGCAGCTTCACGACTTCCTGCTGAGGAGGAAGGGCTGACGCCTCGGACCTGGATGGCTGGCCCTGCCCTTCCCCCGACGGCACCCTAGCGCTGCGGGGGCGGCGATGACCACGCCGTCCCTCCCCTCCGCGCCCCCTCCCGAGGGTGGCATCCCCTCGGCCACAGGGACGTCACGGACTTGGGCACAAGAGAGAGGGGACCAGACTCAGGATAAAACGTGAGTCTCACCAACAGGAGAGGGAGGCCCGCTCCTGACCACCCTGCCGTTCGCTCAGTGGGGGAGCCCGGCCCCCGGCCCGGCCCCGCAGGCCTCCACCCACCTCAGCACCTGCCTCCGAAGCCGTGGCCGCCGCCTCCTCCCCAGCGCGGCAGCAGTCGCCCAGCTCGTATCCACTTCGTGGCCTCAAAGGCCTCCGTCCCGTGCACACCGCCTGTCTGCTCCTCTCCGGCCCCTGGTGCCACTTGGCATCCTCAGGGAGCCGGGCGGTCACGAGTCTGAAGCGGCCGGTGACCACAGACCGGAAGGCAGGCCCAGCGGGAACGGGACACGGGGTCGGGGTCCACGGCCCTCCCCACTTCTGCGCTGGTTTGTGGAGCGCCCAAAACACGTCTGGGGACAGTGCTCCCCCGGGGGCCTCTGAGCCCCGTCCCCTCCCAGCAGCGGCTGCAGCCTCTGCCCTGCTCTTGGGAACGGGGCCACCGAGCAGAGAGAGGGAAGCAGGAAGCCTGGCTGGTCCTCTCAGGCCCAGAGCGGACGGCATCCCCCCGAGGGCTGGGCAGGGAGGGCGGAGGGACGGCCCCCAGAGCAGGGGGCCTGTCCAGCAGCCGGCGCGACCCGGCGGGGTGACCGCGGGCCCCACCCCCACCCCGTCCCAGCCAACGGCAACTTCAGCTCCTGGAAGTCGCAGGACGCGTGAACACACAGGCACCAGGTGCACACACACGGGCGCTCTCGATCAGGCCCTTTATTCCTGGACCGTCGCCAAGGTCACTTTGGGTTACAGGCACGCCACGGAGGGTCAGCGGAGGGGGTCGGGAGCGGCCGGGAGGAGGGCGGCCCCCAGCGCCGCGGCAGCCTCACGGCGCGCAGAACCGGCCGCAGAACAGGAGGCCCCGGGTCTCGCTGTGCCGGATGAAGAACAGGAAGGGGTGGTCGGCACAGAACCGGGGGGTGATCCGCAGGCAGCGCAGCATCACCAGCGCGGCCGTGGCGGCCGCCGCCTCCGTGCCCTCCTCGTTGACCTCCACGAAGGACCTGTGCACGACCTTGGACAGGTGGAGGTCTCGCCGCGACGACATCCCGGAGAGGTCGGCCCGGGCCTCCCCGAAGGCATCGGTCATGCCCAGGCCTCGCAGGACGCCTCCAGGTCGTAGCCGCCGCCTCCTCCCCAGCGCGGCAGCAGTCGCCCAGCTCGTATCCACCGTGGCCTCAAAGGCCTCCGTCCTGCACACCGCCTGTCTGCTCCTCTCCGGCCCCTGGTGCCACTTGGCATCCTCAGGGAGCCGGGCGGTCACGAGTCTGAAGCGGCCGGTGACCACAGACCGGAAGGCAGGCCCAGCGGGAACGGGACACGGGGTCGGGGTCCACGGCCCTCCCCACTTCTGCGCTGGTTTGTGGAGCGCCCAAAACACGTCTGGGGACAGTGCTCCCCCGGGGGCCTCTGAGCCCCGTCCCCTCCCAGCAGCGGCTGCAGCCTCTGCCCTGCTCTTGGGAACGGGGCCACCGAGCAGAGAGAGGGAAGCAGGAAGCCTGGCTGGTCCTCTCAGGCCCAGAGCGGACGGCATCCCCCCGAGGGCTGGGCAGGGAGGGCGGAGGGACGGCCCCCAGAGCAGGGGGCCTGTCCAGCAGCCGGCGCGACCCGGCGGGGTGACCGCGGGCCCCACCCCCACCCCGTCCCAGCCAACGGCAACTTCAGCTCCTGGAAGTCGCAGGACGCGTGAACACACAGGCACCAGGTGCACACACACGGGCGCTCTCGATCAGGCCCTTTATTCCTGGACCGTCGCCAAGGTCACTTTGGGTTACAGGCACGCCACGGAGGGTCAGCGGAGGGGGTCGGGAGCGGCCGGGAGGAGGGCGGCCCCCAGCGCCGCGGCAGCCTCACGGCGCGCAGAACCGGCCGCAGAACAGGAGGCCCCGGGTCTCGCTGTGCCGGATGAAGAACAGGAAGGGGTGGTCGGCACAGAACCGGGGGGTGATCCGCAGGCAGCGCAGCATCACCAGCGCGGCCGTGGCGGCCGCCGCCTCCGTGCCCTCCTCGTTGACCTCCACGAAGGACCTGTGCACGACCTTGGACAGGTGGAGGTCTCGCCGCGACGACATCCCGGAGAGGTCGGCCCGGGCCTCCCCGAAGGCATCGGTCATGCCCAGGCCTCGCAGGACGCCCTCCAGGTCGTAGCTCTCCTCCAGCTTGAACCTCGGCAGGGACAGCTCCACCTCCTCCTCGTCCAGCATGTCCGGCTTCGTCCACTCGACGAATTTCTCATACGTCAGTGCCTGCTCCACCTGGAGGAGAAGGCAGAAGACCTCAGGGTCCGGGGCGGCGCGGCCCAGTGGGACCGTCTGCAGGACCCCGCTCAGTGCCCGGCGGGCGGCCTGCCGGCCTCAGGGGCTCCTGGAAGGACCGCCCCGGGCAGGGCTTCAGACGCGCCTCCGGCCCCGGCGCGACGGCCGCTCACTCACCGTCTTCAGGTCACTGCTCTCGTCCGGCAGCACGATGACCATGTCCAGCTCTCTGCCGACGTAGGGCAGCACGAGAATTTGGGAGGAGAGTTCTTGGATGTAGCCAATTTTAAAGGTGGATTTCTTAAACATCATCTGCACAGGTTTCTCCACATTCTGTAAAGGAAAAGGATACACAGCACGGTGAAGTAAGACCCAGCGGACACGCCGGACGCGTCAACAGAGCCGTCCCCTCTGCGTCTGCAGGACCTCTCTCTCGTCTGCCAGCCGCCGCGGCAGCTCCGCTGCCTCAGCTCTTTGTCACGGCTTCAGCTGCAAACCCCAGGGCGCCCACGGCTCAGGCCTCAGCCTGGGGATCTCAGACGTGGGTCTCTACATAGAACTCCCACGTGGATGTTCCCAGCCAGGACCTCTGCCCTGGACGCCTGCCTGCTCGACACCTGCGTCTGGACACAGAAGAAGCCTCTGTGCCCGCCTCAGCCTGGCTCCCTGTGTTCCCCTCCACGTCGGCTCCACCGTTCCTTCTCCCCGTCTGGGTTCACGGAGACACCATTTATCCCACGGTCAGAACGCCTGGGGTGTCCTCAACGGCCGTCCGTCCCACCCCACATCTGACTCGGGAACACACTGTGTTGGCTCCACTTTTAAAATACAACAGGGCTGGGCTTTCCCTGGTGGTCCAGTGGGTAAGGACACCGCCTTGCAGTGCAAAGAGCGCCGGTTCGACCCCTGGCCTGGGAAGATCCCACGTGCCGTGGAGCGGCTGGACTGACGTGTCCAATCACCGAGCCGGAGCTCTGGAGCGCATGCGCCCAGAGCCGGCGCTCTGCCACGACAGACGCCACCCCGATGGGAGGCCCGCAGGAGCCGAAGAACAAAGACGGATGAACATAGAGAAACGAAAGACCAATGGAAGTGGCCCGCCCGCTCCCCTCCCTCCCCAACCCACCCCCACCCAAAATAAAAAAAAAAAAAAAGAAAAAAAATACAACAGGGCTTCCCTGGTGGCTCCGTGGTAAAGACGCCGCCTACCCGTGCGGGGGACACACGCTCCACTCCCGGTCCGGGAAGATCCCACGTGACTCAGGCCAGCGAGGCCGAGTGCCGCCGCGACTGAGCCTGTGCCCTGGAGCCTGGGAGCCAGGCGCCCGAAGGCCGTGGGCCCCGGAGCCCGCGCTCTGCGACGGGACGGTGGGAAGGCGAGCGCTGCGGCAGAGCGGCCCCGCTCCCTGCGACTGGAGAAACGCCATACGGAAACGGAGACACGGCGCAGCCAAAATAAATAATTATTTTCAAAACATGCAAAACTCTGACTGGTACTTCACACCCCACTGCTCTCGGCCTGCAGCAATGGTCGTCACGAGCGCTTCCAAGTGACCCTCCTGGTCCTGCACGTGGGCGGCTGGGGGAGGGTCCTGGGAGACACCCCGTGGGGGCGCCTGGGCGCCGTGAGAGCGTCGGGGACGAGGGGCACAAGGCCAGGGATCCGGGCCGGAGGCACTGCTGGGGAGCCCGGACACCTGTGGGGACAGGTGCAAAGGGGCCTCACGGAAGGACCCGGGGCCACGGAGCTTCCCACGCCACAGCCTGGGGTTTGAACTCGACCTCGGAAGGTCTGGGGAAGCCAAGAGGACCCTCAGTCTGCGAGCGACCCCGTGGGACTAGCGACACCCACGAGCGCCCGGCGGCCGCGTGGACCACGCTGACGACACGGCAGAGGGGGAGCCGGGCGAGAGGAAGCCGCGGCCAGCTGGGGGCTGATCTGGGCCACCGCGGCCACACGGAGCACGGCCCCTCGAGGTCGGCCTCCTCGCACGCTCCCGGAACCAGCGTGACCTCGGGGGCGCTGAGCTCCCTCATTCTTAGGAAACGTTCCCATTCACCTTGCTGACTTTGAACGGCCTCTCCTCGGTGTGCTCTTTGTTAAACTGTTTGTCCCAGTTTCCTTTGAAGTAGATGGCGTTCACGAGAACCAGACGAGTCAGGGGGCCGACTGCGTCTGGAGACAGCAGGTCTGTAATTTTACCTGAAAGGAAGCATTAAAGAACCGGTCAGCTAAAAGGGTGTCCTGGTGTTGGGGACGACAGTCACTGGACGGTCCCCGTGAGAGGAGTCAGTGCACAGACCAGGGGGCTCGCTGTCCCCCAAACCACCACGAACGGGGAGGCGTTGTTCAGTAGCTCAGTTCTGTCCACCTCTGTGACCCCATGGACGGTGACCGCATGTGACCCCAGGCTCCTCTCTCCATGGGATTCTCCAGGAAGAAGACTGCAGCGGGTGGCCACTCCTCCTCAGGGGATCTGCCCAACCCAGGGATCGAACCTGCACCTCCTGCGTTGGCAGGCGGGCTCTTTTCCACTGAGCCACCTGGGAAGCCTGCACTGGGAGCCTGGCCCCTAGCGCAGAGGCAGCGACGAAACCTTCAACTCTCTGGTCCAAAAAATGTCGTCAGTAGAATCAAATACGTATTTCTGAAAACAGGAATAGCCATCTGTCCTCACCCTCTGTCTTCTGGGCTACCCAGGTGTTTATGTGCCTCCTGGACGCCTCCGTGGCGCCGACGAAGTCCAGCTCTTCCATCTCCGCCTGGTAGAATTTGCGGCAGGAATCCTTGAAAGACTAGGAAAGACAGAGCAACACAGTCACGTGGCTGCAGACACCGTCAAGGCCAACGGCTTCCTGCTTTGCCACACCCAACCAGAAAGCTGGTAATCTGATGGTGTGACATACAAATGAATGCCAGGAATTAACCTTCAATCTAGTTTCTCAGTTTTCAGCTACAGTTAATAATAAACTGAGTAAAGCTGTGGGGCTTCCCAGGTGCTGCCAGTGGTAAAGAATCCACCTGCCAGTGCTGGAGGTGGGGGTTTGATCCCTGAGTGGGGAGATCCCCTGGAGGAGGAAATGGCACCCACTCCAGTGTTCTTGCCTGCAGAATCCCAGACAGAGCAGTCTGGGGGGCTACAGCTCACGGGCTGCAAAGGATGCTGCGACTCTCCGGGGTTCCCCTCCTGTCCTGTAAGTAGGGACGCAGCTCAGAGGCGCTCGGAGGACCAGGAGGACTCGGCGCCGTCGAGTGTGGCGTGGCAGAGCTCTCCGTGCCCTGTGGATCCTGGACCTGGTGGGCCAGGGGCGCCATTCCACGTAACCCTCACGCCACTCACGGTTTGCCAACTTCACTGCTCTGCCTGTTGATCGGGGCCTTTGGAAAAAATTTTACTCTCTCAATCTAAGAAAACAGACTGGAAGCAAACCGGTCACCTGCAAGCTGACACTCCTCATACCCTTAGTGATTTCAACAGCTTTTAAACACATTTGAAAACAACTGCCTGCTACTTATATTACTATTTAGTAAGTCATGACTAGTCAAAAAACAAACTGAAGGAATCTATAATTATATGCTGCGATCGGTACTAGATTCTTAGAATACTCAGTCACTATGGAATAACTAACAAATCTTTCTAATCTTGTTATTTTATATGCCAGTATCAAAGTAACATTTTAAATATCAATGCTTTCCTTCAAATAGCCACCAAAAAAAGAAAATTAAAGAAAATTAGCTAATTCTTTGTGTTTATCAGAAGCTTTGCTTTTCTGTGTATCTATGGCTTATACGAAGATGACGATCCACTAGGATGTAACTTAGATAAAAACAAGTAACCCAGATTGTAAAGCAACTCACACTGCACTGCACAGACCTTACCAAGATTTGAGCTCATCCTGACTACACTCACTTTCCACCATCTGTTTTAAAAACAGTTAATTCAGAGTGTGAAACAAGTGTAAAAAATAATGAAAAAAATCATATAACAAGGGCTTCCCCGGTGGTCCAGTGGGTAAGGACATCGCCTTGCAGTGCAAGGGGTGCTGGTTCGATCCCTGGCCTGGGAAGACCCCACGTGCCACAGAGCGGCTGGACTGATGTGTCCAATTGCCGAGCCGGAGCTCTGGAGCGCATGCACCCAGAGCCAGTGCTCTGCGACAACAGAGGCCACCGCGATGGGAGGCCCACACGGGCTAAAGAACAAAGATGGATGAAAAATAGACAAATGAAGAACCAATAGAAGTGGCCCACCCACCCACCCCCGTCTCCCCACCCCACTCCCCCCAAAATAAATAAAGAAATAAATGTTTAAAAAAAAATCATATAACAAGATTGCTACCCTACACATATAAAGAACTCACAGATTTAAAACAAGATAGAAAAACAGAAAGAAAAATTGCCCAAAGCACGTATAAACAGGCAATTTTCCGAAAAGATACAAATGTTCGATAAACATCAGACAAGATGTTCAGTCTCGTAAACAATCAAAATGTTAAAGGTTAAGCACATGCGGTGCTAAGCACAGAGGATCAAAAGGCACACTCTGCTCACGTTTCTGAAGACAACACGAAAGGCTCCAATATTCGAGGAGGAATTAGGCAGTATTCACCGAAATTTTAAAGCCTCCCTCCATTCATCCCCTCTGCAAGTCCTTCTGGAGTAGCACGTGCACACGGACACAAAATCACGCACACGCACATTCGCCGTCTGCACGGCCCACACTGGGGACAACCCCTGTGCCCTCACGGGGACTGGCGGGCACCCCCTCAGCACGTCCGCCCCGGAGGACCCCGCCACAGTGGGAATCGGGGAGGCAGACACACACACTGCTGCTGAAGCTGGAGCTCCAGGACTCTGGTCACCCGAGGTGAAGAGTCGACTCACTGGAAAGGGCCCTGGTGATGGGACAGCCTGGAGGCGGGCGGGGCGAGAGAGGACGCGATGCTGGTCACCCGAGGGAGGTCGAGCCTGGCCGTCGCAATCCGTGAAGTCACTCATTTCCCAAGATTTGAGCTCATCCTGACTACACTCACTTTCCACCATCTGTTTTAAAAACAGTTAATTCAGAGTGTGAAACAAGTGTAAAAAATAATGAAAAAAATCATATAACAAGGGCTTCCCCGGTGGTCCAGTGGGTAAGGACATCGCCTTGCAGTGCAAGGGGTGCTGGTTCGATCCCTGGCCTGGGAAGACCCCACGTGCCACAGAGCGGCTGGACTGATGTGTCCAATTGCCGAGCCGGAGCTCTGGAGCGCATGCACCCAGAGCCAGTGCTCTGCGACAACAGAGGCCACCGCGATGGGAGGCCCACACGGGCTAAAGAACAAAGATGGATGAAAAATAGACAAATGAAAGACCAATAGAAGTGGCCCACCCACCCACCCCGCCTCCCCACCCCACTCCCCCCAAAATAAATAAAGAAATAAATGTTTAAAAAAAAATCATATAACAAGATTGCTACCCTACACATATAAAGAACTCACAGATTTAAAACAAGATAGAAAAACAGAAAGAAAAATTGCCCAAAGCACGTATAAACAGGCAATTTTCCGAAAAGATACAAATGTTCGATAAACATCAGACAAGATGTTCAGTCTCGTAAACAATCAAAATGTTAAAGGTTAAGCACATGCGGTGCTAAGCACAGAGGATCAAAAGGCACACTCTGCTCACGTTTCTGAAGACAACACGAAAGGCTCCAATATTCGAGGAGGAATTAGGCAGTATTCACCGAAATTTTAAAGCCTCCCTCCATTCATCCCCTCTGCAAGTCCTTCTGGAGTAGCACGTGCACACGGACACAAAATCACGCACACGCACATTCGCCGTCTGCACGGCCCACACTGGGGACAACCCCTGTGCCCTCACGGGGACTGGCGGGCACCCCCTCAGCACGTCCGCCCCGGAGGACCCCGCCACAGTGGGAATCGGGGAGGCAGACACACACACTGCTGCTGAAGCTGGAGCTCCAGGACTCTGGTCACCCGAGGTGAAGAGTCGACTCACTGGAAAGGGCCCTGGTGATGGGACAGCCTGGAGGCGGGCGGGGCGAGAGAGGACGCGATGCTCGGACGGCATCCCCGTCTCAGCGGGCACGAGTCGGAGGAGACGGTGTAGGACAGGGAGCCTGGCCGTCGCAATCCGTGAAGTCACAGGGCGTCAGACACGACGCAGCCACGGAACCACCACAGGCTCACACAGAGGGAGAGGCAAAGGGTTTCTGTAGGTCCCGGGACCCCCGCTGGATCCATACGAGCGCTTACACTGGCTGAGGGAGCGGGTGCGGAAGGGAGCGGGGGCGGACCGCGCTTGCGTGCTTTATCTGCATTCTTACATAAGAACACACAGATCACTTGAGCTGTTTTGAAAAGTTTTTCTAAATCGTGAAAGCACTGTAAGTAAATAGAACCAGTATAATTAGACAAAAATGTTTAAAAAAATCTGCGTTAGATAAGACAGTCAAAACATTTCCATGGGTAAAAAAACAGAGCTGCTCTTACGGACAAAGAAACCAAAAGGTTCCAGGGAGCGCCTGAGGTCAGTGGCGGGGGCGCTGCGTCACCCCCGGCCCCCGCGGGCCTCTGCCCACAAGCCCTCGGCAGCACCACAGGGCCTCTCTCCCGTCGCCAGCTGCATCTTGACAACAGCACACGGATGACCTACCGGGAGGAAATCGTAAGTCTTCTCTCCAAAAAGCCTGTTGGCCGTTCTGAGCAAGTACTGTGTGCCGGTCCTGTTCACTTCGGCGAGAAGGTTCTGGAAACCTTGGTGGACGTCTTCACCTCCGCCGCTGCTCTTGTTCAGACAAAGTGTCTGAAATCAAAAACAGATAAAAATACACAACTGCAGTATGCCCTGACTACAGGGGATGGATACAACACTAGAGTCAGCCTCAGAACCGCACGGGTCCTCCCTGTAGCTTAAAACAAGATTCACCCAAACAAAGACCAAATGCCTCCTGGCGAGCCCAGTTTCCGGGGCTCGCTCCTTGTGGTCTGTCTGCAGACACGGCCGCCCGCCAGGTCTCCCATCTCTGTACACACAGGCCACGTCCTAGGCTCCGGGCCGGCCCCAGGACCAGCTCTAACCAGTGCCCACAGAAGTGACCGTTCCAGACCCGAGCCTGAAAAGGCCTGGCAGCCGGTGCGCTGTCTTGTCCCCCAGCCCTCCTGCTGGGGCCTCTGGACCACCCGGGAGAGCTGAACCACACGAGGACAGCTCCTCGTGGGGAGCCGAGGCCCCTCCCAGATCGTGAGGGAGCCCGGCGGGCACCGCGGCGCCAGGCCAGTCTGAGACATGATCACGGTCAGTCCTGGCCGTGGGGTGCTTTGTTTTGCGGCCACGGAAGGTCCAGGCAGCCGTCCAGGCGTGGTTCGGCTGTAACACGAAGCTGCAGCTTGGGTGCTGGCTGTGACCCCAGTGGCTGGCCGAGGCTGGAGGGACAGGGCGGAAACCGCCGCTAGCCACGGGGAGAGGCGCTCTCGAGAGAAAGCCAGGGGACGCCACCTGCAGCGCGGGAAGGCTGGCGCTCTCCCCGGGGAACCGTGCATCCGGCAAAGGAGAGGCCCAGAAAGAATGTGGCACCTCTAGCCGCCTGGGAGACCGTGAGGGAAGAGGAAGATGAACTGCAAAGGGACACTGTTTCATTTTCATACAGAACTGAAAGGAAATATTTGTGTCTTCTCAGGCGAAGCAGTGGTAAAGAATCCACATGCCGGTGCGGGACACTCAAGACTCCCTGGGTCAGGAAGATCCCCGGAGGAGGGCGTGGCAGCCCACGCCAGCACCCCTGCCTGGAGAACCCCACGGACAGCGGGGCCCAGCGGGCCAGGGCCGTGGGGTCAGAGTGAGACCCACTGAGCGGCTGAGCACGCGCGCACTTTTGTCTTGGATTTGCTGGGTGGAAAGGGAAAACGGCTCTCATTCCATCCTCTCCAGCTGCCGATGACCCGGAAAGTGACAGCTTCCGGGCAGAGGGCAGGCTCAAGGGTAGGCTCAGGACACAGTGTTAACCCTCAGAGACCAAGGCAGCACCCGCAGACGCTCTCAGCCAGACAAAGGGGCTGCGAGCATCCTCTGGACATTGCCCCCCGGCCAGCAAAGCCACCTCACAAGCCTGTACACGTGTTCAAGGAAGCAGAATCTAAGTTGATTACAGAAAACCCACATGGTCTAGAAGCAACCTTGACCCTGGACACGCGGCCAGCAGAACCACGAGGGAGTACACAGCTGCTAGATTTAGGCCACCTGGCCCGGGACGTTGTCAGCCTGAGCACGCTGACCCTGCCCACCACCCACCACGGGGCAACTCTCGCGGTCTCTCCAGTGTGGGGGGCGAGTGGGGCAGCAGATAGTTTGTCTTCCAAGTTCACAAAGCGCTGACCCCAGGGGCCTCCACAGCCTGCTTCACCTGCGCATGCAGCCCAGCTCGGCCCAGGAGAGGAGAGCCTGGCGCCGTGGAGCGGTAGGCGTGCCCCAGCTCAGGAGGGCTGTGACTCCTTGGGGGCCAGAGGTCTGACCACAGACAGCCACCGTCGTGGCCCGGGAGAGGGGTCACGGCCTGTGCAGCCCGCCGGGGTGGCTCTGGGCTCCTCGCAGGACGGGCTTGGCAGCACGGAGGCTGGATAAACGCTTGCTCTTCGAGCGGGTCCCGCTGGAAGCCCGGTTCGGAGCTGCCAGGACGCCCTGGGGCGGAGCGGCTGGGGGAGGGCAAGGCCTCGGGGCCTTGAAACAGGGAGGGCCCGCCAACTGACAGTCGCCGCGCCCACGGCCCCCGGCACCGGCCTCGGGTACCCACCTGGGACATTTGGGCTGCCGTGTTGCCCTTGGCGCCCATCAGGACCATGGCCAGGGCAGAGGAGATGCTGAAGGGTGAGAAAAACACGTTTCTCGAGTTGTCTTCGCCCAGCTTTTTCAGAAGCGTCAAGGCGAAGGTGCCGTTTGCTTCCGACAGCGCATCCATGGCGGCGAGTCTGAAAGGATGGATCGACAATCAGTGTTGTGTGAATGCAGGCCGCGCCGAAGGCCTCCACTGTGCTGTCATATTCAGAGCACTTGGCACTCTGGCTCCACGAGTGAACAGGTACACGCACAAGACGCGGTCTCCTTGGGGCCTCAGCATTACCTCGCGGGCTTCTAACACTACGTGAACCGGCGGATCTGAGACGCGGCTAACACGAGAGTGCTGGACCCGCGCCCTGGGTACTGGCTGGGCGTGGACGGAGAAGGAGCCATTGGCTTCTGCTTCCGTTTCTGGATTGTTTGGTGTGCTTAAGGGCCTATGGGTATGATGTCACAACAAAAATCATTCAGAATGATCGATCCAGGGCTTCCCTGGTGGTCCAGGGGGTAAAGAGTCCGCCTTGCAGGGCAGGGGGCACCGGTTCGATCCCCGGCCCGGGTAGATCCCACGTGCTGCAGAGCAGCTGGACCAGTGTGTCCAATCATGAGCCAGCGCTCTGGAGCGCCTGCGCCCAGAGTCGGTGCTCTGCAACGAGAGAGGCCACTGCAGCGGGAGGCCCACACAGGCCAAAGAACAAAGATGGATGAAAATGAATAAATGAATAAAAAGCCAACACAAGAGGCCAAAATTTTACAAAAAGAATTACACTTTAAAAAAAAAATGATTGCGCCAACTACATAGTTACACAGGCTGATCATTCTGTGATGTCAGAGCGAGGGCCGCGTTTCAGATGACCTGAAGCCTAGAGACAACAGACAAGGCAAATTCCGTACGGTGAGGTAGAAAGCCTTAGTGACAGCCGCCGCCGACACCCCGCTCTCCTCCTGCGAGACCTGCACGGGCACCAAAGCCCCGGCCCCGCTCCCCCGTCCTGGACGAGGGCAGGTGGGAGCCACTCACTCCGCCTGCGGAGACAGCCCCGCCGCGGACGGCATTCCGCTCAGAACAGGGACGCGGTGGGCGGCTGCGGACAGGCTGGGTGCGGGAGGACTCCGTGCATTTCCGCGTATGGTCTGAAGGGAATTTACAGCCAGAGATCCACAGTTCTCCACTGAAAGCAGCTTCGGTCTTACGTACTGAGCTGGGAGAACCAGAGCCGACGACCCAGAGGAGGAGGCGCGAGGCTGGAGGGAGCCCAGCGCTGGCCCTGGCTCGGCTCCCTGGTTTCTGCTCTCCGCTCCAGGACGGGGATCCACCAGGGAGCCTGTGCTCCTGAAGGGGTTCAGGGCACGTCACCCCAAAGTACTCCACGGCAGCACACGGACTGTTCTGAATGAAAGTGACCGGAGAAACAGCTGGTGCGAAACGGATAGCCGGCCTTCTCCTGTTTCCCATGAAAGCGGAAAGCAAACCTCCCTGTGAGGAGGCCCGCCCGGTACCAGGCTCTGCAGACGCCTCTGGGCGTGGACGGAGAAGGAGCCATTGGCTTCTGCTTCCGTTTCTGGATTGTTTGGTGTGCTTAAGGGCCTATGGGTATGATGTCACAACAAAAATCATTCAGAATGATCGATCCAGGGCTTCCCTGGTGGTCCAGGGGGTAAAGAGTCCGCCTTGCAGGGCAGGGGGCACCGGTTCGATCCCCGGCCCGGGTAGATCCCACGTGCTGCAGAGCAGCTGGACCAGTGTGTCCAATCATGAGCCAGCGCTCTGGAGCGCCTGCGCCCAGAGTCGGTGCTCTGCAACGAGAGAGGCCACTGCAGCGGGAGGCCCACACAGGCCAAAGAACAAAGATGGATGAAAATGAATAAATGAATAAAAAGCCAACACAAGAGGCCAAAATTTTACAAAAAGAATTACACTTTAAAAAAAAAATGATTGCGCCAACTACATAGTTACACAGGCTGATCATTCTGTGATGTCAGAGCGAGGGCCGCGTTTCAGATGACCTGAAGCCTAGAGACAACAGACAAGGCAAATTCCGTACGGTGAGGTAGAAAGCCTTAGTGACAGCCCCCGGGACACCCCGCTCTCCTCCTGCGAGACCTGCACGGGCACCAAAGCCCCGGCCCCGCTCCCCCGTCCTGGACGAGGGCAGGTGGGAGCCACTCACTCCGCCTGCGGAGACAGCCCCGCCGCGGACGGCATTCCGCTCAGAACAGGGACGCGGTGGGCGGCTGCGGACAGGCTGGGTGCGGGAGGACTCCGTGCATTTCCGCGTATGGTCTGAAGGGAATTTACAGCCAGAGATCCACAGTTCTCCACTGAAAGCAGCTTCGGTCTTACGTACTGAGCTGGGAGAACCAGAGCCGACGACCCAGAGGAGGAGGCGCGAGGCTGGAGGGAGCCCAGCGCTGGCCCTGGCTCGGCTCCCTGGTTTCTGCTCTCCGCTCCAGGACGGGGATCCACCAGGGAGCCTGTGCTCCTGAAGGGGTTCAGGGCACGTCACCCCAAAGTACTCCACGGCAGCACACGGACTGTTCTGAATGAAAGTGACCGGAGAAACAGCTGGTGCGAAACGGATAGCCGGCCTTCTCCTGTTTCCCATGAAAGCGGAAAGCAAACCTCCCTGTGAGGAGGCCCGCCCGGTACCAGGCTCTGCAGACGCCTCTGGGGTCCCGGAGGGGCAGGCGAGGCCTCCCAGGCTGCCCACGTAACAAACCCTGTGCGACTCCTCCACTAACTTGCTACCCCGAAGCAAAAGCCCCTTGTTTTGTCAAATCTTCACAAACAATTGTTTCTCTCCCTAAAAATATAAAAGCTGCTTGCGCTGTCCCTTCTTGAGCCTCCTCTCTTCCAGGTGCCCACAGGCGCGAAATTCAACGCGATTGTTTGTCTCCTACTGATCTGTCTTATGTCCATGCAGTGACCAGACCAGCCAGGTAGAACCTAGAGGCGGCGAAACATCCCCCAACACTCTCTTCCATCTTTAGTATCCAGTACGTTGCTTAGCTGCTAATCGTGAAGGACTCATTGCAACCCACGGACGGTGGCCCCCCAGGCTCCCCTGTGCACGGGACCTCCAGGCAAGAACACCAGAGCTGGCTGCCGTTTCCTTCTCCAAGGCAGAGGGTCTGAGTCTCAGTTCCCCCTTTACTGGGATCTTACGAGGCCTCAGCCAAACACCAATTTTCACTTCCTTGCAAACCTGCGTCTTTCCTTAAAGTGAAGTTATTATGTGAGTGTTCCCTTACCCGGGCCGTACGACGCAGGTGGAATAACTCAGAGCTCCCTTGTGTGATAAGGCCGGGAGCCTTCGGATGCAAATCCTGGGCCTTTTGGCTGGTTTGTGCAACTACTGTGCTCGCCGGCCAGGGCGTCGGGGATCCCCACTTCTCTGCAGCAGTCACAGAGGGGTCGCAGACAGTGTTTACTGAAACAGGACTGAAATCCTCCCGTGCCTTTCGGAGCTCATACTGTTCGCCTCATCTGTGCTTACTAACAGACTCCTGAATTTTTACAAACAAGGTATTTCAGTTACCTTAGACAGATAATTAAACTGGGCATCCCTGGTGGCTCAGACACTGAAGAGCCTGCCTGCAATGAGGGAGACCCGGCTTCGGTCCCTGGGTCGGGAAGCTCCCCTGGAGAAGGGACGGGCCACCCACTCCAGCGTTCCTCCCCGGAAGACTCAGGGACAGAGGAGCCTGGCGGGCTGTGGTCAGTCCGTCGTGTCGCAGAGTCAGACACAGCGAAGCACCTGACCACTTCCTTCTCCAGCACTCAAGTCAAGACACTTTCCCTTCCTCTCTGGGAACACTGAAGGCACCTGTCAGTTCCCTGAGGACGGACTGTTCTCTCTTTCTGGCAGGCACGGCGGAGGGCTGCAGGGCACCTGGGAAGGCGGGGCTGCGCCCTGCGGGCAGAGCTCTGCTCTCCGCCTCCCTCCCCTGCACGGTGCCTCGCAGGCTGTGTTTCGATTGCTGGAGGACACTGTGGACTTTCTCCTCTCATCTTCCTACTGCTTTTTGCTGACCTTAGCCATTATCTAATTGCCGAAGACTGCTTGTCCTCAGCTGTTCCTTCTTTCCTGCCTTCCACTCCAGCCCCCTGGAGAATGTCAAGCACCGTCTGTCTGCGTGCGGTCCTCCTGCATCGGCTCTCTCCTGGACTTGTGTGACTGTGGTTGGTCTCTATAATAACATTCGGGTCTCCTTCATACACAGGCTTCCCACAAATGCCTGGCGATCTTGGGACGTCAGCCGTATCACGACGAAAACACAGAGCAAGCTTGGAAAGTGTTTACATGGCAGGATGTGTGTGGCAGAGCGGTCAGTAGCTTTTTATCTTTCTCTTTTTTGCTAAGGAACCAGCAAATGGAGGAGCCTCCGGGTCTGGCAGCAGCCGGGGTAAGGATTGGGGGTCCCACAGGATACACAACCCCCTCCTTTCAGGCCAGCGCCTGGGGGTCCCTGGATGTGCACATCAGATCTCGCAGGGTGAGAGCCACTCTCCTGCTGGGTCCTGGGGAAGGCAGGGAGGGTGGCCGTCTGCTGCAGGGTCACATCCCTTGCTTTCGACCCCGCCTGTGGTTTCTGCGGCCACGTCCCTCCCGCCTCTGCAGATGCCAGGCCTCCAGCGGACCCTGCCCTTCAGGGCTGTTTGCCCTCCTCGGGCACCAGCGCCCCCCCCCCCAGTCTCCCTTCCTCCCAAACTTGTGATATCTCTTGTCCACTGTTGGTCTCCTCTCTCCTTTCTCTGTCCTTGTGTCTTTAATGCTTCACACGGCTCCCTCATCGTCATTTCAGCAGAGTTTTATGAGAGATGCTATTCCTTCCCTGGTGGCTCACACCGTAAAGAATCTGCCTGCAGTGTGGGAGAGCCGGGTTTGATCCCCAGGTTGGAAAGATCCCCTGGATAAAGCAGTGGCAACCTATTCCAGTGTTTGTGCCTGGCGAATTCCATGGACAGAGGAGCCTGGTGGGCTGCAGTCCATGGGGTCGCAAAGAGTCAGACACAACTGAGCAACTGACACTTTTTGTGAGATACGGTAAAGGCTGTGTTTCCACGGGACACGTTATACCCAGAGCCAACTCGCTGGAAAAGACCCTGATGCTGGGAAAGACTGACGCGGGAGAAGGGGGTGACAGAGGACGAGGGGGTTGGAAGGCATCACCGACACAACGGACATGAGTCTGAGCAGACCCGGGGAGAAGTGAAGGACAGGGAAGCCTGGCGTGCTGCCGTTCACGGAGTCGCAGAGTCAGACACGGCTGAGAGGCTGAACGTGAGAGACAGAAGCTAAACACATGGTCATGAATCTACAAACTCTTTAGTTCCCCCTTTGCTTTCTGCCATAAGGGTGGTGCCATCTGCATGCCTGAGGTTACTGATATTTCTCCCAGCAATCTCGATTCCAGCGTCGTCTTCATCCAGGCCAGCATTTCACATGATGTGCTCTGCATATACATTAAATAAGCAGGGTGACAATATACAGCCTTGATGACTCCCTTCCCAGTTTGGAACCAGTCTGTTGTTCCATGTCTGGTTCTAACTGTTGCTTCTTGACCTGCACAAGATTTCACAGGAGGCAGGGAAGGGGGTCTGGTATTCCCATCTCTTTCAGAATTTTCCACAGTTGGTTGTGATCCACACGGTTAAAGCCTTTAGCAGAGTCAAGGAAGCAGGAGTTGTTTTCCTGGAATTCCCTTGCTCTTTCTGTGATCCAGTGGATACTGGCAATTGGATCTCTGGCTCCTCTGCCTTTTCTAAATCCAGCGTACATCTGGAAGTTCTTGGTTCACGTACTGTTGAAGCCTAGCTTGGAGGATTTTGAGCATTCTTTGACTTCAGGGCTGTTTGCCCTCCTCGGCACCAGCGCCCCCAGTCTCCCTTCCTCCCAAACTTGTGATATCTCTTGTCCACTGTTGGTCTCCTCTCTCTTTCTCTGTCCTTGTGTCTTTAATGCTTCACACGGCTCCCTCATCGTCATTTCAGCAGAGTTTTATGAGAGATGCTATTCCTTCCCTGGTGGCTCACACCGTAAAGAATCTGCCTGCAGTGTGGGAGAGCCGGGTTTGATCCCCAGGTTGGAAAGATCCCCTGGATAAAGCAGTGGCAACCTATTCCAGTGTTTGTGCCTGGCGAATTCCATGGACAGAGGAGCCTGGTGGGCTGCAGTCCATGGGGTCGCAAAGAGTCAGACACAACTGAGCAACTGACACTTTTTGTGAGATACGGTAAAGGCTGTGTTTCCACGGGACACGTTATACCCAGAGCCAACTCGCTGGAAAAGACCCTGATGCTGGGAAAGACTGACGCGGGAGAAGGGGGTGACAGAGGACGAGGGGGTTGGAAGGCATCACCGACACAACGGACATGAGTCTGAGCAGACCCGGGGAGAAGTGAAGGACAGGGAAGCCTGGCGTGCTGCCGTTCACGGAGTCGCAGAGTCAGACACGGCTGAGAGGCTGAACGTGAGAGACAGAAGCTAAACACATGGTCATGAATCTACAAACTCTTTAGTTCCCCTTCGCTTTCTGCCATAAGGGTGGTGCCATCTGCATGCCTGAGGTTACTGATATTTCTCCCAGCAATCTCGATTCCAGCGTCGTCTTCATCCAGGCCAGCATTTCACATGATGTGCTCTGCATATACATTAAATAAGCAGGGTGACAATATACAGCCTTGATGACTCCCTTCCCAGTTTGGAACCAGTCTGTTGTTCCATGTCTGGTTCTAACTGTTGCTTCTTGACCTGCACAAGATTTCACAGGAGGCAGGGAAGGGGGTCTGGTATTCCCATCTCTTTCAGAATTTTCCACAGTTGGTTGTGATCCACACGGTTAAAGCCTTTAGCAGAGTCAAGGAAGCAGGAGTTGTTTTCCTGGAATTCCCTTGCTCTTTCTGTGATCCAGTGGATACTGGCAATTGGATCTCTGGCTCCTCTGCCTTTTCTAAATCCAGCGCGTACATCTGGAAGTTCTTGGTTCACGTACTGTTGAAGCCTAGCTTGGAGGATTTTGAGCATTCTTTGCTAGCATGTGAAATGAGCGCAGAGGTGTGGTAGTTTGAGCATTCTTTGGCGTTGCCCTTCTTTGGGACTGGAGTGGAAACTGACCTGCTGAGCTTTCAGATTTGCAGGCATGTTGAACACAGAAGTTTAACGACATTGTCTTTTAGTGTTTGAAACAGTTCAGCTGGCATTCCATCACCTCCCCTGGCTTTGTTCGTTCTAAGGCTTCCTAGGGCCCACCTGACTTCGCACTCTAAGACGTCTGGCTCTGGGTGAGTGGTCACACCATCGTGCTCATCCGGCTCATTAAGATCTTTTTCGTATAGTCCTTCTGTGTATTCTTTCCATCTCTTAGTATTTTCTGCTTCTGTTGGGCCCATACCGTTTCTGTCCTTTATTGTGCCTGTCTTTGCACGAGCAGTTCCCTTGGCATCTCTAATTTTCTTATAGAGATCTCTAGTCCTCCCCATTCTGTTGCTTCCCTCTCTTTCTTTGCATTGTTCCCTTAAGAAGGCTTTCCTATCTCTCTCTGATATTCTCGGAAACTCTGCATTCAGATGGGTGTATCTTTCCTTTTCTCCTTTGCCTTTCGCATCTCTTCTTTTCTCAGCTGGCTGTAAGGCCTCCTCACACACCCATGCTGCCTTCTAAGTCTGAATTTTGCAATAAGGAGCTCATGATCTGAGCCACAGTCAGCTCCAGGTCTTGTTTTTGGTTCATGTTCATAACTGGTTTAATTCAACGGCTCAAGTCTTCAGTGCTCAGTCGTGTTCAGCTCTTTGACTCCAAGGACCGCAGCCTTCGGGCCGTGGGATTTCCCCGGCACGAATCCTGGAGTGGGTTGCCATCCCCTTCTCCAGCGGATCTGCCTGGCCCAGGGCCTGCACCCGTGTCTCCCGTGTCACGTACACCGGCCGGCGGTTTCCTTCCCACGGAGCCACTCGGGAAGCCGCTGACCAAGTCTTCATGACTTCCCGAGATGTCTCTATTTAACTGTGCCTCTCGTCCTTGTGGATGAAGGATGCCTTAATCCCCAGTAAAGACTGTTTCCTGGAGGCCTGGCTCCCGTGTCGCCCCCTCCTGGTCTCGTGGGTGTGCTCCGTCTACTGCGTATCCGGGCGGTTCCTTCTGCTCTACAGGTTTCCTGCGTGGACTGTCAACGCGCGCCCGGCCCGCAAGCCCTGCCCTGTACATGGTGGGGAGGACCGCACAGGGTTCTCCTCTGCGGGTGTCCAGGCCTTGCCTCGCAGGTCCAGCAAGGCGTGGGCCTTCCCGGGGGTCTGACGACAAACCCTCGGTGTGACGCAGGCTGCTCTTAGCACACCAGAAGAGAACGGTGGTTCTGTTCTCTCACTTCACTCCACTGTCACTGGCTGCATTAAAGGCAGAAGCCTGAGCTATACCACAGTGCTTTGGACTGGACCTGCCCTCACAGGGGTCTCAATACTTAGCTTACGTGGCCGCGGATGACTAAAACCGTGACCTTTCTCCCGGGCGTCATCAAGCTGGGGCCTCACTTAGTCACAGGTTGTGGGGAATCCTAGAACATTTCAGGAACACTGATAACCACAGCCCTTCCTGTTAGTGGAGGCCTCAATCCAAAGGTTACTTTTCACACGGTCCCCTCCCCTCCCCACCTCCCTCCTACAGCACACCAGGGGTGAAGCGGGCAGTGCCAGCAGGTACCAGGAGCCAACGCGCCAACAGGACCCCACCTTCCCCAGCAGCCCAGTATCCGTAGCAGCACAGGAAGGTTACTTTTCCATACTCCTTTTCTCAAAATAGAGCTTTAAGGGGGGGAGGGGGGGTAACTTCAGCGCCAACTTATCTAGCATCAGGTATGATTAAAGTTTCTCCTACGTTCTCTGAGCCTTGACGATGCTCAATTTTGTGATATCCTGCCTGCAGCGAGTAAGACAAGATCTGGAAAGGACCTCACGATTATCCTCGCAGGCCTGAGTGCCTGGAAAGCTCCGGAAGGCAGAACGCCGGGTGGGCTGGAGACCGCTGGGCGCCGGTCCGCCTGCACACGCAGCTCCCCACTCCCGCTGAGGCCCACCCATGTCTCCGTGTCACGTACACCGGCCGGCGGTTTCCTTCCCACGGAGCCACTCGGGAAGCCGCTGACCAAGTCTTCATGACTTCCCGAGATGTCTCTATTTAACTGTGCCTCTCGTCCTTGTGGATGAAGGATGCCTTAATCCCCAGTAAAGACTGTTTCCTGGAGGCCTGGCTCCCGTGTCGCCCCCTCCTGGTCTCGTGGGTGTGCTCCGTCTACTGCGTATCCGGGCGGTTCCTTCTGCTCTACAGGTTTCCTGCGTGGACTGTCAACGCGCGCCCGGCCCGCAAGCCCTGCCCTGTACATGGTGGGGAGGACCGCACAGGGTTCTCCTCTGCGGGTGTCCAGGCCTTGCCTCGCAGGTCCAGCAAGGCGTGGGCCTTCCCGGGGGTCTGACGACAAACCCTCGGTGTGACGCAGGCTGCTCTTAGCACACCAGAAGAGAACGGTGGTTCTGTTCTCTCACTTCACTCCACTGTCACTGGCTGCATTAAAGGCAGAAGCCTGAGCTATACCACAGTGCTTTGGACTGGACCTGCCCTCACAGGGGTCTCAATACTTAGCTTACGTGGCCGCGGATGACTAAAACCGTGACCTTTCTCCCGGGCGTCATCAAGCTGGGGCCTCACTTAGTCACAGGTTGTGGGGAATCCTAGAACATTTCAGGAACACTGATAACCACAGCCCTTCCTGTTAGTGGAGGCCTCAATCCAAAGGTTACTTTTCACACGGTCCCCTCCCCTCCCCACCTCCCTCCTACAGCACACCAGGGGTGAAGCGGGCAGTGCCAGCAGGTACCAGGAGCCAACGCGCCAACAGGACCCCACCTTCCCCAGCAGCCCAGTATCCGTAGCAGCACAGGAAGGTTACTTTTCCATACTCCTTTTCTCAAAATAGAGCTTTAAGGGGGGGAGGGGGGGTAACTTCAGCGCCAACTTATCTAGCATCAGGTATGATTAAAGTTTCTCCTACGTTCTCTGAGCCTTGACGATGCTCAATTTTGTGATATCCTGCCTGCAGCGAGTAAGACAAGATCTGGAAAGGACCTCACGATTATCCTCGCAGGCCTGAGTGCCTGGAAAGCTCCGGAAGGCAGAACGCCGGGTGGGCTGGAGACCGCTGGGCGCCGGTCCGCCTGCACACGCAGCTCCCCACTCCCGCTTCGAGGCCCACCCATCCCAGGTCCCCGAGGCCCGGCGCCCTGCGGCGCGCGCTCGCGGGGGTCACCTGTGCGCGCGGGGCCCGGCGCAGCCCGCGGGGAGGCTGGGCGCCGCCCCCATGCGGGCGCGGGGTCCGGGGATCCTCCGCGTCCCGGGCGGCGCCGACCGCCGCACTCACCGCGTCGTCACGTCCGCCGCGGCCACCGAATCCGAGCTGAAACCCCAGCTGGGCGCGCGTCCCCGCCCGCCCCCCCGGTTCTCGGCGCGCCCGGCCCGGCTCCTCGCCCGCCGCCCGCCGCCCGCCGCCCGCCTCGCGCTCAGGCCCGATCGCGCGGCCCGACCGGCCCGACACGTACCGAGCGCGCGGCCGGAGCGGGCTGGGTGGCGGCCGCGGCGCCGGGGCCCCATGTACCGCGGCCGGGAGGGCGGGGCGGGCCGGACCGGGCGGGGCGGGGAGGGGAGAGAAAGGGAGCGGCGGAGCTGCAGGGGCGGGGAGGGGCGGGAAGGGAAGGAGAGGGGCGGGGCGGGGCGCCAGGTGCGCCGCGCGTCCCTTCCGCTCCCGAGGCGGTGACCGCGTACCTGGGGCCGCAGGCGGGGACGGAGAGAAGGCCCGGCTCTGCGGAGGCGCTCGGCCCGGCGAGCGGCGTGTCGAGGTGCCCTCTCGGGGCGCCGGGGCCGTAACTAAGTCCCGAAGAGCGCCGCCCCCGGCACGTGAGCTTGAGACGCACAGCGCAGAGCCGGGGGCGCGCCGCCTGGCGCGCGGGGAGCCCGTGCGATGCGCAAAGTCTACGGGATCCTGGCCGGCCGCGTCGGGGCCGCCCTGGAGAGCGGACAGGGCGGGGTGGCTGCCGGGGGAAAACGCTAGCCGCGACTGAAAAAGGACAAGGTCCGTTTGGGAAGCCTCCGATAGCTTAGAACCTCCTCCGACCGGACCGTTCTTGGTCGTGGGAGGGCTGCCCTGGCCCTCTGCGCACCAGCGGCGCGCTCAGACCCCGCCAGCCCTCCCTTCCGCCGTGCGACTGCGGGCGTGTTATTTTTGGAGCAGTAAACATTAAGGGAGGCTCACATATCTATCTCACTTCTACCCTCAACTTTCCAGCCCTTTCCACCCCAAGCTTATGCACTCAGCTTTATCCTTCCAGCTTATCTTTTTGCAGAAATAAGCAGCATGAATATATTTTCAAATGAAAAATAAAATTGAGTCACTGTGACAAGGGGTTTTACACGGAGCTGGAGGGCCATCCAGACGATGAAAGTGGGAACGGCTACCCACGCCAGTGTTCCTGCCCAGAGAATCCCGCGGGCAGAGGACCCTGGGGGGCTACAGTTCATGGGGTGGCCAAGAAGTGGGCATGACTGCAGCCACTCCAGCCTGCGTGCACAGCTCTGTTCAAGCCTGGATGTAGGTTGACACCTAGTTTGGTGATGTATTCGCTGTTAGGTCTATTGTTTCTGTTTCTTGTCTATGGATGACTGTATTACGGAAATCAAGCCAGATAATCCTCTATTAAATATTGAAATTGTTTATTGTAACAAGTGGTTTCTTTTGTTAATAAATCCTTGGAACCTAAAAACGAAAGTAAAACTTGCAGCAAAACAATTGGTGTCTCATGTTTAGAGAATCCACTTCGAATACGGCAATGGTGTCAACAAAGGTTTTCTTTTTGACCCCAGATAATTGGTCCCTGCTGCTAACCCTGACAGAACATCTGATCCTCACTGAGAAATAAAAGGGCATTTTCTTTCCCAGCACGTCCCCAGATGTGGGGCTGGTTTGTTCCATTTCCATTTCAAAGGACTCAGCACTCCGTTTACAATACAAGTAAACAGAGCCTGTTAGGCCTGGATCAAGTCAGAATTTCCAGCCAATGATTTGGAAACTGAGGTGAACAAAGGATCCTGATCATGGGTTCTAACCACAGCTCATGTTACTGATGAATTTGAGGTTGTTACAGGTCAACGTTTCCATCTGCCGTGCTTTATTTTTGAAAACGGTCCTTCTTTCAAATGTTGGCAATAATATATTGGCAGAAAGAAAGCACATCACAACCCACCTCTGGCTCATTTAGCACGGTCAGTTTTGATGCTCACAGCAGCTCACCCGCGGGCAAACCACAGTGGCCACTGAGCATCCCCTGAGTCAGGGCATTCTGTCCTGCTGACACTTCAGCTCCAACACAAAAGGCTGAGAGGGTGCTCCCCCTGCAGCCACGGGCTCCCTCTCCTACAGCTGTGCCACGGACAGGCCTGTGTTCTGTGCACACTTTCAGTACTGCGTGAACTGACTGACTCATAAAACACGAAGAGCGCCTCTGATGTCCATGGTAGAGGTGCGTTTGGATTGTCTTACCCATGTCTTAAAAATCAGATCACAGTGAAGGAGCCTAGAGAGGCTGTCTCTAAGTAGTCAACTGGGGGCTACAGTTCATGGGGTGGCCAAGAAGTGGGCATGACTGCAGCCACTCCAGCCTGCGTGCACAGCTCTGTTCAAGCCTGGATGTAGGTTGACACCTAGTTTGGTGATGTATTCGCTGTTAGGTCTATTGTTTCTGTTTCTTGTCTATGGATGACTGTATTACGGAAATCAAGCCAGATAATCCTCTATTAAATATTGAAATTGTTTATTGTAACAAGTGGTTTCTTTTGTTAATAAATCCTTGGAACCAAAAAACGAAAGTAAAACTTGCAGCAAAACAATTGGTGTCTCATGTTTAGAGAATCCACTTCGAATACGGCAATGGTGTCAACAAAGGTTTTCTTTTTGACCCCAGATAATTGGTCCCTGCTGCTAACCCTGACAGAACATCTGATCCTCACTGAGAAATAAAGGGCATTTTCTTTCCCAGCACGTCCCCAGATGTGGGGCTGGTTTGTTCCATTTCCATTTCAAAGGACTCAGCACTCCGTTTACAATACAAGTAAACAGAGCCTGTTAGGCCTGGATCAAGTCAGAATTTCCAGCCAATGATTTGGAAACTGAGGTGAACAAAGGATCCTGATCATGGGTTCTAACCACAGCTCATGTTACTGATGAATTTGAGGTTGTTACAGGTCAACGTTTCCATCTGCCGTGCTTTATTTTTGAAAACGGTCCTTCTTTCAAATGTTGGCAATAATATATTGGCAGAAAGAAAGCACATCACAACCCACCTCTGGCTCATTTAGCACGGTCAGTTTTGATGCTCACAGCAGCTCACCCGCGGGCAAACCACAGTGGCCACTGAGCATCCCCTGAGTCAGGGCATTCTGTCCTGCTGACACTTCAGCTCCAACACAAAAGGCTGAGAGGGTGCTCCCCCTGCAGCCACGGGCTCCCTCTCCTACAGCTGTGCCACGGACAGGCCTGTGTTCTGTGCACACTTTCAGTACTGCGTGAACTGACTGACTCATAAAACACGAAGAGCGCCTCTGATGTCCATGGTAGAGGTGCGTTTGGATTGTCTTACCCATGTCTTAAAAATCAGATCACAGTGAAGGAGCCTAGAGAGGCTGTCTCTAAGTAGTCAACTGGGGGGCTTAGATGCATACGAGAAAGGACACTTAACTGGTAAAACCTCTATGATTACGGCCATGGCTTACTGATCCAAGCTAATTAAATGGACATTGACCACACATCTGTAATGCCAAACTCTGAGACTAACCCAGGGCTAGAACTTCTGGCCTCCAACCAAGGACATAAAATAAGTTCTAGGCAACTATCTACGTCCGTCTTGGAGAAGGCAATGGCAATCCACTCCAGTGTTCTGGTCTGGAGAATTCCATGGACAGAGGAGCCGGGCAGGCTACAGTCCACAGGGTCACACAGAGCTGGACAGGACTGAGCGACTGAGCCCAGCATCTATGCCTGTCTCGTTTCCTTAGAGACAGTGCACACTGGGGTGTTTTCTACAAACAACGAAAGTCATCCAAATGACACAGCACACACCTGGTTCGCAGCCCGCAGTATTTAGGAGCTCTTCAGACCTGATGGCCCCACAGTACTTCCTGAGAAATCGTAGCAGCCACGCCCATAAAGCCACTTGAGAAACACATTCAAGTCATGGGTCCTTCTGAAAAACGCAGACCAAGTGCCATGTGGGCAGCAGACGGCTTTTTGTGAGGTCACGATCACAGAGCTGGATGCCGGCTGAGGACAGAATGCATATGACCTTGCCTTCTGCCAGGGCATGCACGTGTGCGTGTGTGCGTGTGAGTGTGCATGTGCTCTGCCACTCAGTCGTGTCCAACTCTTTGCAACCTCACAGACGTGAGCCCACCAGGCTCCTCTGTCCATGGGATTTCCCAGGCAAGAACACTGGAGTGGGTTGTCATTTCCCTCTCCAGGGGATCTTCCTGGCCCAGAAATGGAACGGCATCTCCTGCATGCTTTCTGCATTGAAGGCAGATTATTTACCACTGCACTACCTGGGAAGTGACAGTTCATCAAAGAAGCAGGTTAAAATCAGACTCGGCCCAAAGTGGGAAACATAACAAGGCTGCACCTCAATGGGGCATTGGTGGTGGTTGTCCAGTTTTATGTCTGACTCTGCGACACATGGACTGAGCATGCGAGGCGTCCCTGTCCGTCCCTCTCTCCCAGAGTATGCTCAAACGCATGCCCATTGAATCAATGATGCCATCCAACCATCTCATCCTCTGTCACCTCCTTCTCTTGCCTTCAATCTTTCCAAACATCAGGGGCTTTTCCAATGAGTCGTTCCTTCGTATCAGGTGGCCAAAATATTGGAGCTTCAGGTTCAACATCAAGCAATATTCATGGCTGATTTCTCTAGGATTGACTGATTTGATCCCCTTGCTGTGCAGGGACTCTCGAGAGTCTTCTCCAGCACCACGGTGCAAAAGCATCAGTTTTCTGTCTAACAGAAGGAGCCGGGCAGGCTACAGTCCACAGGGTCACACAGAGCTGGACAGGACTGAGCGACTGAGCCCAGCATCTATGCCTGTCTCGTTTCCTTAGAGACAGTGCACACTGGGGTGTTTTCTACAAACAACGAAAGTCATCCAAATGACACAGCACACACCTGGTTCGCAGCCCGCAGTATTTAGGAGCTCTTCAGACCTGATGGCCCCACAGTACTTCCTGAGAAATCGTAGCAGCCACGCCCATAAAGCCACTTGAGAAACACATTCAAGTCATGGGTCCTTCTGAAAAACGCAGACCAAGTGCCATGTGGGCAGCAGACGGCTTTTTGTGAGGTCACGATCACAGAGCTGGATGCCGGCTGAGGACAGAATGCATATGACCTTGCCTTCTGCCAGGGCATGCACGTGTGCGTGTGTGCGTGTGAGTGTGCATGTGCTCTGCCACTCAGTCGTGTCCAACTCTTTGCAACCTCACAGACGTGAGCCCACCAGGCTCCTCTGTCCATGGGATTTCCCAGGCAAGAACACTGGAGTGGGTTGTCATTTCCCTCTCCAGGGGATCTTCCTGGCCCAGAAATGGAACGGCATCTCCTGCATGCTTTCTGCATTGAAGGCAGATTATTTACCACTGCACTACCTGGGAAGTGACAGTTCATCAAAGAAGCAGGTTAAAATCAGACTCGGCCCAAAGTGGGAAACATAACAAGGCTGCACCTCAATGGGGCATTGGTGGTGGTTGTCCAGTTTTATGTCTGACTCTGCGACACATGGACTGAGCATGCGAGGCGTCCCTGTCCGTCCCTCTCTCCCAGAGTATGCTCAAACGCATGCCCATTGAATCAATGATGCCATCCAACCATCTCATCCTCTGTCACCTCCTTCTCTTGCCTTCAATCTTTCCAAACATCAGGGGCTTTTCCAATGAGTCGTTCCTTCGTATCAGGTGGCCAAAATATTGGAGCTTCAGGTTCAACATCAAGCAATATTCATGGCTGATTTCTCTAGGATTGACTGATTTGATCCCCTTGCTGTGCAGGGACTCTCGAGAGTCTTCTCCAGCACCACGGTGCAAAAGCATCAGTTCTTCAGTGCTCATCCTTCTACATGGTCCAACTTTCACACCCATACATGACTACTGGAAAAACTATAGCTTTGACTATACGGACCTTTGTGGGCAAAGGGATGTCTCTGCTTTTTGATACTCTGTCTAGGTTTGTCATAGATTTTCTTCAATGGAGTAAGTGTCTTTTAATTTCATGCCCCCTTTTATTCCCCAGGAGAAAAGCGTTAGGAAAACTGAGGTCTTAATTTTTTTCTACCCCAGAAAACTCCTGGGTCGACATTCGAGGAGCTGTCAACAGCTGCTCTTTGCGCCTCTCTAGCCACACGTGCAGAACTGGTAAGTGGACCTGAGGGTGAACGCTCAGCTTCCCTGGGCACTCAGGCCAAGTCCCATCTCAGAGACAGAGTCTGGGGTGAAGTGGAAAGGATTGCTATATTGCTCTTCCAGGCAAAGGGGACACAGCAAGCTCATGCCCTAAAACCACATGTCCAAATTTGGGGAAGATAGTGACAAGTTTTATAGTAATTGTTCAAAAAGGATGTCATCAGCTCGTGGACATTCTTCTGATGGGTGGGTGGTGGGTGAGGTGAACGGGGTCCATATTGTCACCCTTCAGGTCCAACTGATGTGGGGACTACAAGCTTGTGAGCAGTATCCCGTGGATAATCACTGCCTTCTCTTGCCTGGAGAGAGTTTCCGTAACTGTAGAATAGCTCAAAGATACCGCTGCGGGTATCCCTTGATGAAGAACCAGGACCTGCCCCCAAGGCTGCTCTTGGCTGTTTGCTCCTCTCTGGTTTCCCATTCCCTCCCTTCTCTAATTAACCACCACTTGAACCTGCCCACGGGAACTCAGGGAGGATCACGGAGGCTGAATGAAGGCAGCTTCCTATCATGAAAGAAATGGGGAACATGAAGGCCTTGTGCCCGGGAGCCTCCCCTCAACCCCCAGGGCCCACGGGGGATCAGAGCCCAGGCTCTCTCCGTGTCTTCTCCTTAAGGACAGTTTGGGAAGGACCCGAGCTCCATCCCAGAAGGGCCACCTGCTCCCACCCCATTCTCTCCTTCTGGACTTACTGCAAAGACCTCAGCTTCTTTCTGGCACTTTCTGGAACTGGGGCAAAGAACCTGCCTTCTTTTCAACTAGCAGAGGTTCAAGAACCAACACTGGAGCACGTTTACTGGGTGGTCACCCCAGATCTCCTTTCAGCTGTGTAGGGGCCACGTGCTAGCGAAGACGTCTCACTCACTGGCTTTCCTTCCCTGTGTGTGCTCGTGACCAGCAGGCAGGGTGCCCAAGCTCTGTCAGTGCACACCTGGCACTGACCTTTCTGTCTCCCTGCTGGAGTTCTTGGGAAAACCCAGTGTGGATTAACTGTGTCGCGGGCACTGTGCCATAGCTTATTCTGGGTCCTATTATGACCAGCCCTCTCTAAGAGGCACTGTCTTAAATATTCCAGAAACCTTTACCAGTCACAGTGTGAGTCCCCTCTCCATCGTGAGCCTCAGACTCTGACAGCAAATGATCAGAAGGCTCGAGGACCATCAAGTCAAGAATAGCATCTATGAATAAAAATTGCAACAGAACTCAATCAAAAGCAAAGCCTAAAATCTTACCCCAGAGCTGGAGAGTCTCGGTCTCACGTCAGACGCAGCCGACTACAGTGAGTGAGCCTCCCGCACAATCTCACTTTCCCTTTTTATACTAAAAATACCACATACCCAAGCGTACAGAGTGGTTAAAACAATTCTACATATTACGAGATTTGAACTTAAGCCAAACAAAAACACGTGAAAGCATGTAGCTTTTTACCTCCTGAACTGCCCTCAACTGTGTTTAACTGAAAAAGGATCTTAATCATCTAAAGGACATTATACTAGGAGCATAATTACAGGAACCCTTTTACTAGGAACTTTTATTCTTATATGTTAAACAATCCAGCAAGAACAAAGTCTAAAAGAACTATCTTTTGAGCAAAACTATCTTAGTCAAGACCTGATCTCAGAGGGGAGCCAAACAATAGCTTCAAAAGCTGCAAAGTGGGGGCTTCTCTGGTGGTCCAGTGGGTAGAGAGTCCGCCTTGCAGTGCAAGGGGCGCCGGTTTGATCCCTGGCCTGGGAAGATTCCACATGCCGCAGAGCGGCTGGACTGGTGTGTCCAATTATGAGCCAGCGTTCTGGAGCTTACGTGCCCAGAGCCGGTGCTCTGCAACTAGAGAGGCCACAGCAATGGGAGGCCCATACAGGCCAAAGAATAAAGACGGGTGAAAATAAATAAATTAACCAATAAAAGAGGCCAAAAAAATGTTTAAAAAAAAAAAAAGCTGCGAAGTGCTTGGTTTTTATGGGAAGAGCTGCCTTAAGCTTCTTGCGGTGAGAAATTCTGGCTCCTCAAGCCGCATCAGAGGCAGGCGCAGTCAGGTGGCCCGCCCGTGGCCCCCGCTGTTGCGGACAGAAGAGGGCTCTCTTGGCCGGGCTCCTCCTCCTCAGAGGCATCGTCTGAGGTCCTGTCACTTCGAGTTGACTTAAACACAGAACCATCTTTGCAGAGTAAAAGCCAGCCTGAGGGGAGCCTCTGACAGACCCACCCCTTCAGGGCAGGAGAATCCTCGCTTCCATGTAAAGGCATTCCCTGCAAGTCACCCCGGGGGGACAGAGGGACGAGCTGGCGAGGCCGCGGGGCGTGGGCGCTGGCCACGGGCCTTCAGGGCGGGGTCGCTGTTCACGAGGAGGAGCCACCAGGCGGGGTCGTGGGGGGCCGCGGGCCGGGAGCGGGGCTGAAAGGATGGTCGGGTCGGGCCGGGCTGGAAAGAACCCTGAGGCTGTTCTGAGGAACCGGGGTTTACGTCAGGAACGGGAACCACTGCAGGGCTCTAACTGGAAGAGTCACAGGGTTCATTCTTTCCTTCGTGTCCTGCCCTCCTACCCTCCCTTTCTCCTTCCCGACTCCAGCACAGGCCCTGCGGCCGGCCCGGGAGGGCCCGGGGAGAGGGGGCTCCAGGGCCCGGGACACAGGTGGGCGGCCTCGCCGGGGCGGCCCAGCAGGGACGCGGGTGCAGCCCGGGGCTACCGGGGAGGCCTGCGCCCGGCATGTAATGACCAGCGGATGCGGGCAAGGGACCAGGAAGCGAGTGGAGACCCGGTGCCTTGACTAGCTGGGTGCATGGTGACATACCTGGAAGAGAGTGGGGCCGGTGGGGACGGTCCGGGGCCCAGCGGAGCCCTGCGGCGCCTAGGCATCAGCATGGCTGGCTCTTGGCGGTGCTCAGCCCACCAGGCTCCTCTGTCCAGGGGGCTTTCCAGGCAAGAACACTGGAGTGGGTTGCTGCTTCCTTCTCCAGGGCGTCTTCCTGACCCAGAGATCAAAGTCACAGCTCCTGTCAAAACGGCTCATGGCACTTGAGAGGTATTAGGTGAGCGTGCCCAGGAGACAGGCAGGGGCAGACTAGGATGTGGGACGTAGGTGCTGGGAGTGGTACACGGGACCCAGAGGCCCAGCCTCGCCCGTCTGTCCGGGAGGCATCTCTGAGGACTGGAGCCAAGGCCGCGTCAATTAGCACTTTTAAAAGACCACGTTAAAAAAAAAAAAAATCAGATGGCCAGGAAGACTGAAGAGGAGAAGGGCGGGAAGAAGCTGGACCATGGGCAGCGGGGCCGGAAGCGTCCACTGCGGGTCCGGGAGTAAACGGAGAGTTAGGAGGGAGAGCGGTCCCTCCTCACCGCAGGCCGGCACTCCCCGTGACCGGGGGACCACGCCCGGGGCCGGGGGCTCGGGGCGTGAGAGACCAGCAGGCAGCTCTCGGGCTGAGAGAGAGGGCGCTGGCCTGAGCTGCAGCTCGGGAAGGCGGCCGTGCTTTCTGGACACAACAGGTCAAGCGTGTCATTTGCCTTCTGAATAGTGGCCATCAGAAACCACTGTAAAAGACTAGGAAAATAGGAAAATCTAAGCGCCACCCCCCTCCAAAAAAAAACCAATTACTTTGTCAAGAGCACCAGAGCAAAGCAAAGCAATGCTGCCTATTTCTAGCTTGGTAAGTATGTGTTGTTATTTTAGGTCTTTAATCTACTGGCTCAGATGGAATTTGCCCCTTCCTCCCGGAGGTGTTAACTCGGCCTCTGGGCGACAGTGCCCCCAGGTGAGGTCCACGTGACCTAGAGGGGCTTCATCCGAGATCTTTTAATATTCCTGATCGTACAATTCTAAGACACAGTGAAACGACTGAATAAAGTCCCCCTTTACTTTCTTTCTTTTTTCTCATCTAGAGACACTCCCCTTCCCTGGAATCGCCCGGGTGACGCATTCCCCAGCAGCGGCGGGCACGAGCAGGAGCCAGGGCCCGCTGTCGGGGAGGAGGCACGCCAGGCCGGCCGCAGCCTCGCCCGGAGGCCCCAGGTCGCGGCTGAATCCTCATGAGAAGCTCCAGGAACTGCCTCCTCAGATGCCAAGCTCGGGAGACCGAGCCGCTTGACCAGAGCGGTCCTCACGGGGCCCTGGGGCAGCCAAACTTCCAGAGCTAAAGAAGCAGGAACGGGGCGTGCAGGACTCTCTCAGCCAGCCTGTGCTGCCGGGGTCACACCCAGCCTGCCGCCTGGCATGGGAGCGCCTGGGGGACAGGAGCTGAAGCAGCCCTTGCTGCACAGAGCACGGCCCTAGAGGTTCAGCAGGCTGCCCTCTCGTCCAGGCCTGGCGCGCAGGCTGTGGTCCCTGAAGAGGCACTAGGTTTCCCACGAAGGGCAGGTGGTTCGAGTCCAAAACGCAAGCTCAAGCATGTCCACCCGAAGCCCACAGACCACCTGGCGTTTCTCCAGCAAAGATGGGTTTATTCAGAATCAGCAGCGGATTGCAGCTCAGGCGTTCAGCCGTGGGGCCACGTGCAAGGCCCCCCAGGCAGGGGAAGGGGCAGCCTTCGAGAGGGCACGCGGGAGGGAGCCGGCCTGGAAACAGCTTCCGCCTCTCACGGGCCTGGAGGAAGGGGAGGCTTCCCCGTCGGCAGAGGGGAGAGCTCCCTCTCCTGGTCTCCTCGCTCTGCTTAACTAGGGTTTCTGGTCATGAATGTTTAACAGATGTCAGGACAAGAGCCAAAAGAGGAATGAGACCAGCATTTTCCTGATTCCTGCCTGGGGAAACCAATTACTTTGTCAAGAGCACCAGAGCAAAGCAAAGCAATGCTGCCTATTTCTAGCTTGGTAAGTATGTGTTGTTATTTTAGGTCTTTAATCTACTGGCTCAGATGGAATTTGCCCCTTCCTCCCGGAGGTGTTAACTCGGCCTCTGGGCGACAGTGCCCCCAGGTGAGGTCCACGTGACCTAGAGGGGCTTCATCCGAGATCTTTTAATATTCCTGATCGTACAATTCTAAGACACAGTGAAACGACTGAATAAAGTCCCCCTTTACTTTCTTTCTTTTTTCTCATCTAGAGACACTCCCCTTCCCTGGAATCGCCCGGGTGACGCATTCCCCAGCAGCGGCGGGCACGAGCAGGAGCCAGGGCCCGCTGTCGGGGAGGAGGCACGCCAGGCCGGCCGCAGCCTCGCCCGGAGGCCCCAGGTCGCGGCTGAATCCTCATGAGAAGCTCCAGGAACTGCCTCCTCAGATGCCAAGCTCGGGAGACCGAGCCGCTTGACCAGAGCGGTCCTCACGGGGCCCTGGGGCAGCCAAACTTCCAGAGCTAAAGAAGCAGGAACGGGGCGTGCAGGACTCTCTCAGCCAGCCTGTGCTGCCGGGGTCACACCCAGCCTGCCGCCTGGCATGGGAGCGCCTGGGGGACAGGAGCTGAAGCAGCCCTTGCTGCACAGAGCACGGCCCTAGAGGTTCAGCAGGCTGCCCTCTCGTCCAGGCCTGGCGCGCAGGCTGTGGTCCCTGAAGAGGCACTAGGTTTCCCACGAAGGGCAGGTGGTTCGAGTCCAAAACGCAAGCTCAAGCATGTCCACCCGAAGCCCACAGACCACCTGGCGTTTCTCCAGCAAAGATGGGTTTATTCAGAATCAGCAGCGGATTGCAGCTCAGGCGTTCAGCCGTGGGGCCACGTGCAAGGCCCCCCAGGCAGGGGAAGGGGCAGCCTTCGAGAGGGCACGCGGGAGGGAGCCGGCCTGGAAACAGCTTCCGCCTCTCACGGGCCTGGAGGAAGGGGAGGCTTCCCCGTCGGCAGAGGGGAGAGCTCCCTCTCCTGGTCTCCTCGCTCTGCTTAACTAGGGTTTCTGGTCATGAATGTTTTACAGGTGTCAGGACAAGAGCCAAAAGAGGAATGAGACCAGCATTTTCATGATTCCTGCCTGGGGACGGTGCTCAGAACACTGTCCTTCTTCTTAAACAAAGCCCATGGTGTCAGCCATTCCGGGCATCCGTCCACCCCGAGGCAGGAGCCGTCAGCCTCTACCCAGGCTGAGGGCAGCGGTGGAGAGGCGCTGGCCTGGCCGCTGGGCTGCCTCCCCCCGCCCTTGCGGGGAGCTGCCCTGTTTCAAGGGGTTTCCTTTAAGGAAACATAGCCCTGGGAGCTGCCCTGGAAACAGGGGCTGATAACAGCATAGCTCTCTGTCCCGCCACCCCAGGTGTTGTGAA
The DNA here is from genome assembly GCA_022376925.1 of Tragulus kanchil. Lineage (NCBI taxonomy): Eukaryota > Metazoa > Chordata > Mammalia > Artiodactyla > Tragulidae > Tragulus > Tragulus kanchil. The sequence goes on from JAIOJX010000005.1 coordinate 1,798,832, forward strand.
GACGTTCCTGAGCTATCATAAAGAACACCTGGAGCCTCTTTACAGGGCTTGAGGGGCATTATGACCCAGAATCATTGTAATAACACACCAGGAGGTAACACCTAGTTTATGATCGACACCTGGCCTAAAGCACGTGTTATGATCGACACCTGGCCTAAAGCACGTGTTATGATCGACACCTGGCCTAAAGCACGTGTTATGATCGACACCGGGCCTAAAGCACGTGTACACAATTACTTGTTGAAGTATAAAAGGGATGAGCGAATTCAATAAACTTTGTCAGCAACTTGTCAGCAACCTGTAGAGTTGTCTGCCTTCTTGCTGTCCCTCTCAACCCCATCTTTTCTGTCCTTCTTTCTTTTCTTAGCCTATCTGCCACTCTCTTCAGGACCTGTTTGATTGCCGGCAGGCCCGGAAGAGGCACTAGGTTTCCCACGAAGGGCAGGTGGTTCGAGTCCAAAGCGCAGGAGCCCACAGACCACCTGGCGTTTCTCCAGCAAAGATGGGTTTATTCAGAATCAGCAGCGGATTGCAGCTCAGGCGTTCAGCCGTGGGGCCACGTGCAAGGCCCCAGGCAGGGAAGGGGCAGCCTTCGAGCGGGCACGCGGGAGGGAGCCGGCCTGGAAACAGCTTCCGCCTCTCACGGGCCTGGAGGAAGGGGAGGCTTCCCCGTCGGCAGAGGGGAGAGCTCCCTCTCCTGGTCTCCTCGCTCTGCTTAACTAGGGTTTCTGGTCATGAATGTTTTACAGGTGTCAGGACAAGAGCCAAAAGAGGAATGAGACCAGCATTTTCATGATTCCTGCCTGGGGACGGTGCTCAGAACACTGTCCTTCTTCTTAAACAAAGCCCATGGTGTCAGCCATTCCGGGCATCCGTCCACCCCGAGGCAGGAGCCGTCAGCCTCTACCCAGGCTGAGGGCAGCGGTGGAGAGGCGCTGGCCTGGCCGCTGGGCTGCCTCCCCCCGCCCTTGCGGGGAGCTGCCCTGTTTCAAGGGGTTTCCTTTAAGGAAACATAGCCCTGGGAGCTGCCCTGGAAACAGGGGCTGATAACAGCATAGCTCTCTGTCCCGCCACCCCAGGTGTTGTGAAGACGTTCCTGAGCTATCATAAAGAACACCTGGAGCCTCTTTACAGGGCTTGAGGGGCATTATGACCCAGAATCATTGTAATAACACACCAGGAGGTAACACCTAGTTTATGATCGACACCTGGCCTAAAGCACGTGTTATGATCGACACCTGGCCTAAAGCACGTGTTATGATCGACACCTGGCCTAAAGCACGTGTTATGATCGACACCGGGCCTAAAGCACGTGTACACAATTACTTGTTGAAGTATAAAAGGGATGAGCGAATTCAATAAACTTTGTCAGCAACTTGTCAGCAACCTGTAGAGTTGTCTGCCTTCTTGCTGTCCCTCTCAACCCCATCTTTTCTGTCCTTCTTTCTTTTCTTAGCCTATCTGCCACTCTCTTCAGGACCTGTTTGATTGCCGGCTGGCCCGGCACTCCCTCTCCCGCCAGCGCCCACGCCGCCCTTCCCTTCCCAGGGCCTTAGTTACTGGACCTCCACACTCGTGGGTGAAGTTCTACCCTGACACAGATAACTCGAAATTGATCAAAAAGGAACAAGTATGAGACGTGAGAACTAAACTACAGAACTGTTAGAAGGAAACACAGGAGCGAGTGTTCGTGACCTTTGGACTTGGCAATGGGCTCTTACGCACCATGCCCAAAGCTCAAGGCAAAGACAACAAACAGCAGATAATTAATTCCATCAGAATTAAAAAATGTTATGTGTCAGCGTACATAATCAAGAAAGCAGGGCTTCCCCTGGTGGCGCAGTGGGTAAGGACACCACCTTGCAGTGCAAGGGGCGCCGGTTCTATCCCTGGCCTGGGAAGATCCCACGTGCCGCAGAGCGGCTGGACTGATGTGTCCAATCACCGAGCCAGAACTCTGGAGCGCATGTGCCCAGAGCCGGTGCTCTGCGACAACAGAGGCCACAGTGATGGGAGGCCCACCGGACCAAAGAACAAAGATGGCTGAAAATAGACAAATGAAAGACCAACAGAAGTGGCCCGCCCGCCCCCAAACCACCCCCCCTGAAAAAAAAAAAAAAAAGAAAGCAGGAGACGCTGGAAACCAAGCTTGAACTAAGGCCAGCCGAGATGCACAGGAGCGCGGGACACGCCAGCTCTGAGTCCTGCGCGCGGGTCAAAGGCGACTCCAGCCCCTACGAGAGGGCGGGTCCTTCCCTGGTCGCTGCTGCCTGAGGAGCTGAGCAGTTAGAGCTCACACGGGCTGCCCGTCTCTGCACCCCTCAGCTCTCAGCTCCTCTAGAGGCAGACTCCGCTTGTGTAGGGGATGTGGTTTGGGCTTATGTTCTTTTTAAAAAAACCTTATGAGAAATGAACAGCCTCCTCCTTCCCTGCACTCTTTCACTAGGACACCTCTTTAATTCATCACCACAGTTTAAGGCAGGCCTGGAGCCAGGCTGCTTTGCATCTTTGCTAGACCCTTTGGACCTTCGTTTTCTTATCTGTAAAATGTCAGCAACAATAGAAACTGCATTATGGTGCTAGTGTTAGGACTGAGTCAGCTAATCTAGGTAAAGAACCTGGCACAGTAAGCAGCGGTCAGAGCTGGGGGCATTACCCCACGTTGCTCTTATTTCTAACAGTTACTGAGAAATACCACGTGCCCTTCTAGCTTGTCCTTGAATAGCAGAGAGTGCTAGCTCAGTTCATAGTCCCTCATCCAACATTCATCACGGAGTCATACAGCGGGAAGACAAGTCATAGAACAAAACTTGAGCTTAGTCATACTTGCAAGTCCAGTGGTACAGTCTTGAAGTACCCTTTATGTCTAATGTTTAATCAAACTTTCACAGATCAGGAGAGCCTAGTATCTCTGCTCATACAGTTGTCTAAACGCTCTGATTGGTTTAGGGTGGAGACAGGGAGTCTGAGGTTTGCTTGGGTCCAATTACATGCAAAAGTCATTTCAGGGGCTTCCCCTGGTGGTCCAGTGGGTAGAGAGTCTGCCTTGCAGTGCAAGGGGCACCGGTTCGATCCCTGGCCTGGGGAGATCCCACGTGCCGCGGAGCGGCTGGACTGATGTGTCCAATTACCCAGCTGGAGCTCTGAGATGCATGCGCCCAGAGCCGGCGCTCTGCGACAACAGAGGCCACCGCGATGGGAGGCCCACAGGAGCCAAAGAACAAAGACGGATGAAAATAGAGAAATGGAAGACCAATAGAAGTGGCCCGCCCATCCCCCTCCCTCCCCACCCAGCTCCCCCAAAAGATAAAAATAAATAAATAAAAGTCATTTCAAAGAGCACATTGAATTTGCCAGTGTTTGGTGGTCAACTAACTCCTTAGTTGTTGTTGAGTCGCTCAGTCGTGTCTGAGTCTTTGAGGTCCCATGGACTGCAGCATACCAAGCTTCCTTGTCCTTCTCTGGGAGTTTGCTCAAACTCATGTCCATTGAGTCGATTTAAAATGAGTTAAAATATGAGAAGCCTATGGTCTCATTTTTAATGAGTCAATTATCCATGGCATGACTGACCATTTAACATTGAAAGCCTCTTTAGTCAGAGTTTTTACCTGAATCTAGTCACTAGATTATCATTTTGTTGGGACTTTATCCACTTATGACTGCTTAATACAAAAAGCCCTCTCAGGGCTTCCCTGGTGGTCCAGTGGGTGAAGAGTCCACCTTGCAGTGCAAGGGGCGCTGGTTCTATCCCTGGCCTGGGAAGATCCCAGGTGCCATGGAACAGTTGGACCAGTGTGTCCAATTACAAGCTAGCGCTCTGGAGCACGTGCGCCCAGAGCCAGTGCTCTGCAATGAGAGAGGCCACTGCAATGGAAGGCCCACACAGGCCAAAGACTAAAGATGGATGAAAGTAAATAAATAAAAAACCAATAAAAGAGGCCAAAAAAAAATTTTTTTTAAAGCCCTCTCATAATGTGTTGCCATGAGAAATCCAACCCCAGCTTTTGGGGAATCGAGATTAATCACTCCTGACAAGCAGCAAGCCTTCCCCAAACACCACAGAAAGTGAAAGCTCTCAGAAACCAGGGGTTTTGTAAGGAAGTCCACATAACAGCTAATTTCATAAGGAAACTGGCAGGGGTCGATGTCTTCTAGTTACGTTTGGGAAAAGTCACTGGATTGCTTCATGAGATTTCAGAGTTTCGAAGATCTTCAAACGGAGACAAAGGACACCCTGAAAACATAAAGACATCTGCTCATCCTGAAATGTCCAAAGAAACCTGAAAATATACAGACAACCAGCATGTTCCCTGAGCCAAGACTGTGCCTCCAAACCATCTTCCAGGTGTCTGTCCCGGGAGCTCGGCATCAAGCCAGCAGTACCTATGGGCAGGAACTAAGAAAAACGCTGGTAAGCGGCTTTTAAAGAAATAGGACCTTCCCCCAGGAGTGAAATGCAACCCAGAGAAGGGGAGAAAATACTTTCCAGTTATATAACTGACAGTATCCAGGAGAATAAAGAACTCCTGTTACTCAACAACAAATAGACAAACAGCCCAGGTAAATAATGGATAAAGGACTTCCATAGACATTTCACCAAAGAAAGTAAACAATGGCCAGTGAGCACAAGAAAAGAGGCGCGACATCATGAGTCATCAGGGAAATCCAGAACAACAGGGAAATCCACCATGAGCTACCACTTCAGACGTTAGGACAGCTAAAGCAATAACCAAAACCAAGAAAAGGAACATAACAAATGTTGGTGAGAAATGCAGAGAAACCAGCAGGAATGTAAGCCGGGGGAGCCACGGTGAAAACCAGTTTGGCCGTTCCTTACAAAGCTAGCCAGCCACCCCAGAGATCACACTTCCGGTGTACGCCCAGAAGACTGTCAAGAAGGGACTCAGACACGTGTGCACCGATACGTATCACAGCGTCATTCACAGCAAGCTCGTGGCCCGTGTCCACAGCATACGAAAGGATAAAATGTGGTGAAAAGTGAAAAGAAAGTGTTCACTGCTCAGTCGTGTCCGACTCTTTGCGGCCCCTCGGACTGTCGCCCACCAGGCTCCTCTGTCCGTGGGATTCTCCAGGCAAGGGTGCTGGAGCGGGTGGTCGTCCCCTCCTCCAGGGGATCTTCTCAACCTAGGGATGGAAGCTGGGTCTCCTGCATTGCAGGGAGATGCTTTCTCATCTGAGCCACCAAGGAAGCCCTCTAAAACGTGGTATATTTATCAATGGACTGTTATTCAGCAGTAAAAAGGGATGGAGCTCTGATACATGTTACGACATGGACGAACCTTGACAACATGTTAAGTGAAGACAAGACCACCTATTGCTTGATTCCACTTGTATGGAATATCTAGAATAGGCACCTTCATGGAAAGAGGAAAGACGATGGGGACCAGGACCTGGGTGCAGTGGGAGTTGGGAGTCCCTATGTCTCCACAGCAAGGGTGAAATGAAAGCTCCGCTCGGGGAGCCCCTAGATGCCACTCTTATTGTTGATGCTAAACATTTGTTAACAGGGGATCCAAGGAGACTATGGAGGAAGAAAACGCTGGTAAGCGGCTTTTAAAGAAATAGGACCTTCCCCAGGAGTGAAATGCAACCCAGAGAAGGGAGAAAATACTTTCCAGTTATATAACTGACAGTATCCAGGAGAATAAAGAACTCCTGTTACTCAACAACAAATAGACAAACAGCCCAGGTAAATAATGGATAAAGGACTTCCATAGACATTTCACCAAAGAAAGTAAACAATGGCCAGTGAGCACAAGAAAAGAGGCGCGACATCATGAGTCATCAGGGAAATCCAGAACAACAGGGAAATCCACCATGAGCTACCACTTCAGACGTTAGGACAGCTAAAGCAATAACCAAAACCAAGAAAAGGAACATAACAAATGTTGGTGAGAAATGCAGAGAAACCAGCAGGAATGTAAGCCGGGGGAGCCACGGTGAAAACCAGTTTGGCCGTTCCTTACAAAGCTAGCCAGCCACCCCAGAGATCACACTTCCGGTGTACGCCCAGAAGACTGTCAAGAAGGGACTCAGACACGTGTGCACCGATACGTATCACAGCGTCATTCACAGCAAGCTCGTGGCCCGTGTCCACAGCATACGAAAGGATAAAATGTGGTGAAAAGTGAAAAGAAAGTGTTCACTGCTCAGTCGTGTCCGACTCTTTGCGGCCCCTCGGACTGTCGCCCACCAGGCTCCTCTGTCCGTGGGATTCTCCAGGCAAGGGTGCTGGAGCGGGTGGTCGTCCCCTCCTCCAGGGGATCTTCTCAACCTAGGGATGGAAGCTGGGTCTCCTGCATTGCAGGGAGATGCTTTCTCATCTGAGCCACCAAGGAAGCCCTCTAAAACGTGGTATATTTATCAATGGACTGTTATTCAGCAGTAAAAAGGGATGGAGCTCTGATACATGTTACGACATGGACGAACCTTGACAACATGTTAAGTGAAGACAAGACCACCTATTGCTTGATTCCACTTGTATGGAATATCTAGAATAGGCACCTTCATGGAAAGAGGAAAGACGATGGGGACCAGGACCTGGGTGCAGTGGGGAGTTGGGAGTCCCCTATGTCTCCACAGCAAGGGGTGAAATGAAAGCTCCGCTCGGGGAGCCCCTAGATGCCACTCTTATTGTTGATGCTAAACATTTGTTACCTCCTTTTAACAGCACCACCTCCTCCTTAGGCTCAAGATACGAATGCGGTTCCATCTTGTTTGCAGTAAATTCTCGATTAGCAGGGAATGATATTTCCTTTTGCCTGACGGGCTCCTATTCAGTCAACCGCTGGAGCTGTCACCATGCTTTAGACCAAGGGGACGGGTGGCCAGGAACCTGCGATTCCTCCGCGCGGCCACGAGATGGCGCCGCCACGTCGCGGAGTAGGATCAAAGCGTGGCTCCGGAGCTCCCTGCACCTGCTGGTTTTCAGAGGGGAGGTCACATCTCTGTCTTAGAGCTCAACCCTTTCATTCCCACACCAGGGACTGGACTAGGTGGCTCCCCAGGCTTCTTACCTGCTGCTCCACAGTTACTGGGTCTTCCCATCACCAGGAGATCTGGCTGTTTTCCCCACTGGTCCTCACTGCACCCTGTTGGCTCAGTGGTAAAGAACCGCCTGCCAAGTAGGAGACGCGGGCTAATCCTGGGTCGGGATGATTCCCTGGAGGAGGAAATGACAAGTCACTCCAGTCTTCTTGCCTGGGGAAATCCCATGGACAGAGGAGCCTGGCCGGCTACAGTCCATGAGGCACAAGAATACGACTTAACAACTAACTAACAACCACCACCTCACTGCAGAGAAGACATGAACGCCCCGCCTCCCGTGGGACGACAGCGTCCTTCACCTCCTTGGAAGGACGGCTGTCCAGTTAGTTACTCCCGAGTACTTGCATCCGCCTTTCTTCGTTGCACTCACTCACTTTCTGTGACAGAAAGACGGTCTGGGGACACCATCGCAGTCTGACAAGAAAGATGGAGGAAACAAACCGGATTTCATTTCTGAGGACCTTCTGGTACACTTGGAAATGCCTTTACAACTTTTCCCTCAGATAGAGGTCATTCTAAAGTGAAAACGCCCCAGGACCCCACCCCACCCTCCGGCACACCAGAGGAGGTGGCCTGTCCCTGCTGGCTTGAGGGCACGTCGCAAAGAGGCCTTGTTGGCCCTTGTGAGCCCAAGGAAGACAGCACACACGCACAGAGCACCGATGCTGGTGTGCACACAGCAACCGCATTTGTTACCTCCTTTTAACAGCACCACCTCCTCCTTAGGCTCAAGATACGAATGCGGTTCCATCTTGTTTGCAGTAAATTCTCGATTAGCAGGGAATGATATTTCCTTTTGCCTGACGGGCTCCTATTCAGTCAACCGCTGGAGCTGTCACCATGCTTTAGACCAAGGGGACGGGTGGCCAGGAACCTGCGATTCCTCCGCGCGGCCACGAGATGGCGCCGCCACGTCGCGGAGTAGGATCAAAGCGTGGCTCCGGAGCTCCCTGCACCTGCTGGTTTTCAGAGGGGAGGTCACATCTCTGTCTTAGAGCTCAACCCTTTCATTCCCACACCAGGGACTGGACTAGGTGGCTCCCCAGGCTTCTTACCTGCTGCTCCACAGTTACTGGGTCTTCCCATCACCAGGAGATCTGGCTGTTTTCCCCACTGGTCCTCACTGCACCCTGTTGGCTCAGTGGTAAAGAACCGCCTGCCAAGTAGGAGACGCGGGCTAATCCTGGGTCGGGATGATTCCCTGGAGGAGGAAATGACAAGTCACTCCAGTCTTCTTGCCTGGGGAAATCCCATGGACAGAGGAGCCTGGCCGGCTACAGTCCATGAGGCACAAGAATACGACTTAACAACTAACTAACAACCACCACCTCACTGCAGAGAAGACATGAACGCCCCGCCTCCCGTGGGACGACAGCGTCCTTCACCTCCTTGGAAGGACGGCTGTCCAGTTAGTTACTCCCGAGTACTTGCATCCGCCTTTCTTCGTTGCACTCACTCACTTTCTGTGACAGAAAGACGGTCTGGGGACACCATCGCAGTCTGACAAGAAAGATGGAGGAAACAAACCGGATTTCATTTCTGAGGACCTTCTGGTACACTTGGAAATGCCTTTACAACTTTTCCCTCAGATAGAGGTCATTCTAAAGTGAAAACGGCCCCCAGGACCCCCACCCCCACCCCTCCGGCACACCAGAGGAGGTGGCCTGTCCCTGCTGGCTTGAGGGCACGTCGCAAAGAGGCCTTGTTGGCACTTGTGAGCCCAAGGAAGACAGCACACACGCACAGAGCACCGATGCTGGTGTGCACACAGCAACCGCAGCTGTTTACAGCAGGAGCGCTGTGGGGGAGGGGGGGGGCGGGGTAGACCTGCCTCTGCTCTCTAGGCCCACCCTGAAAGTGAAAGTGCTGGTTACGCAGCCCTGTCTGACCCCACGGACCCTCCGCGCATGGATTTATCCGGGCAAGAATACCGGAATATTGGAGTGAGTAGGCATTCCCTTCTCCTGGGGACCTTCTCTACTCAGAGACTGAAACTGGGTCTTTGGCATTACCACCGCCTGATTCTTTCCCATCTGAGCCACGAGGGCAGCCCCAGGGCCCATCCTGGGACACTGGAAATCAAGCCAGAGGCTGGGGAGTCCTCGAATGGGCTGCGAGGGCAGGGGGATTACTAAACGAGGTGGCGTGGGCCCGGGAAAAGGGGTTTGGGAAAAAGAAAAGGAGACAGCCCGCCCACACTGCTCACCAGAGCCCTCCTGCATGTCCACGGACTTCAGCTCAGTGCCTTTCTGCCTTCTAGGGATCTCCTTGGCTTTAAAAAGTCCTGTGTGCCCTTTACCCGGCCTCCCCAGTAAGAACACCAGGCCAGACTAGAGAGCGACGTCACCGCCAGGACGATCACAGTCCAAACAGTTCTGTCACCACAAGGTCCCTCTTATAATCGCCCCTTTCAAAAAAGACAGCAACCAGTAATCTGCTATCCGTTTCTAGAATTTCTCATCTCAAGAAAGTTACATAAATGTTATCGCATAGGACAGACCCTTTGGGGACTGGCAATTTTCATTCATATGTGAAAGTCGCTCCCAGTCGTGTCCGACTCTTGGCGACCCGTGGACCAGGCACGCAATTCTCCAGGCAAGAATACTGGAGTGGGTAGCCTTTCCCTTCTCCAGGATCCTCCCGACCCGGGGTCAAACCCGGCCTCCCGCATGGCGGGTGGATTCTTGACCGTTTGAGTCACCAGGGAAGCCCAGAGTTGCCATACGATCCAGCAATTCTATTCCTAGACATATATGCACAGAGCACCGAAATTGGCTGGAGCCCAAGGAAGACAGCACACGCACAGAGCACCGATGCTGGTGTGCACACAGCAACCGCAGCTGTTTACAGCAGGAGCGCTGTGGGGGAGGGGGGGGGCGGGGTAGACCTGCCTCTGCTCTCTAGGCCCACCCTGAAAGTGAAAGTGCTGGTTACGCAGCCCTGTCTGACCCCACGGACCCTCCGCGCATGGATTTATCCGGGCAAGAATACCGGAATATTGGAGTGAGTAGGCATTCCCTTCTCCTGGGGACCTTCTCTACTCAGAGACTGAAACTGGGTCTTTGGCATTACCACCGCCTGATTCTTTCCCATCTGAGCCACGAGGGCAGCCCCAGGGCCCATCCTGGGACACTGGAAATCAAGCCAGAGGCTGGGGAGTCCTCGAATGGGCTGCGAGGGCAGGGGGATTACTAAACGAGGTGGCGTGGGCCGGAAAGGGTTGGAAAGAGAAAAGGAGACAGCCCGCCCACACTGCTCACCAGAGCCCTCCTGCATGTCCACGGACTTCAGCTCAGTGCCTTTCTGCCTTCTAGGGATCTCCTTGGCTTTAAAAAGTCCTGTGTGCCCTTTACCCGGCCTCCCCAGTAAGAACACCAGGCCAGACTAGAGAGCGACGTCACCGCCAGGACGATCACAGTCCAAACAGTTCTGTCACCACAAGGTCCCTCTTATAATCGCCCCTTTCAAAAAAGACAGCAACCAGTAATCTGCTATCCGTTTCTAGAATTTCTCATCTCAAGAAAGTTACATAAATGTTATCGCATAGGACAGACCCTTTGGGGACTGGCAATTTTCATTCATATGTGAAAGTCGCTCCCAGTCGTGTCCGACTCTTGGCGACCCGTGGACCAGGCACGCAATTCTCCAGGCAAGAATACTGGAGTGGGTAGCCTTTCCCTTCTCCAGGGGATCCTCCCGACCCGGGGGTCAAACCCCGGCCTCCCGCATGGCGGGTGGATTCTTGACCGTTTGAGTCACCAGGGAAGCCCAGAGTTGCCATACGATCCAGCAATTCTATTCCTAGACATATATGCACAGAGAATTGAAAACTGTGTCCACAAAAAAAAGGAGAATTTAAGATAATTCTCTGCAGATTTGCTCCCTGCGGATGGCTCGATAGTTCATTCTTTTTATCGCTGAGGGTTATGCCGCTACCATCTTTCATTACCCTGGATAGGTCTGGCGGTGGAGGAGACGGGAGGCGTGGGCAGGGCGACCCCTCTTCCCAGCCTTGCAATCCCTCCAGCCTTCCCGGCTCTAAGCCACCAGGTCCCGCTTAGGCACGAGGGGCGGGGCGGGAGCGGGGCAGAGCCTGGGGGCGGGGACAGGAAGAGGCGGGGACATGGAGGGCGGGGAAAGAGCATGTGGGCGGGACTTCGGGCGAGGAGCGGTCCCGACTGGTCGGGGGCGGGGCGAGGGCGGGGCCAGGGCTGCGCTCTGGAGAGGGCAGGGGCGGGGCGCGGTCTCGGGCGAGGCGGGGCGGTGCTCGTGGGCGGGGAATGGGCGGGGAATGGGCGGTCCGGCCGAGTCCGCGCGACCGGCCCCGCAGAGCGCGCTCGCCTTGCCCGCTCGCAACGTCGGCGAGCGCGTTCCCCGCGCTTGTAGAACGTGGCGCGGACGCCGGGCGTTCTCCGGGAGGGAGCCTGCGTCCCGCCGCTGGTCACGGGCACGCTTCGCCCGAGGTGAGTGGTCGCGCTCGCTGGCGGCCGGGGTCGGGACCGCTTCTCGGGCCGAGGGTCTCCGCGGGGTCCCACCCCCCACGTGCCCGAGGCGCTTCGCTGCACGTGCGAGGCCCGGGCGCAGGTGTGGCCTGGCCCTTGGCTGCCCGCGGCGGCTGCCCTCCGCCCTGCGCTTGGGCCGCACTGACCCCGGCTGCGGACGAGCAGCGGTGGGCTTGGCGGCGGCCCGGCCTGGGCCTCGGGGTCCAGGCTGGGCCTCTGTCCCCGGCGCCCAGGCGGTGTGCACCCGGGCCCGAGACTCTCAGCCAGAGGGTCAAGAGGAGGAACGAGTGTCCGGTGGATGCTTCTGCGCCGCTGTTCCTCGCTCTGGGAGGACTGGAGGGAGCGCGTGGGTGGCCAGGATAGAAGGCCCGGGGTCAAACCCGGCCTCCCGCATGGCGGGTGGATTCTTGACCGTTTGAGTCACCAGGGAAGCCCAGAGTTGCCATACGATCCAGCAATTCTATTCCTAGACATATATGCACAGAGAATTGAAAACTGTGTCCACAAAAAGGAGAATTTAAGATAATTCTCTGCAGATTTGCTCCCTGCGGATGGCTCGATAGTTCATTCTTTTTATCGCTGAGGGTTATGCCGCTACCATCTTTCATTACCCTGGATAGGTCTGGCGGTGGAGGAGACGGGAGGCGTGGGCAGGGCGACCCCTCTTCCCAGCCTTGCAATCCCTCCAGCCTTCCCGGCTCTAAGCCACCAGGTCCCGCTTAGGCACGAGGGGCGGGGCGGGAGCGGGGCAGAGCCTGGGGGCGGGGACAGGAAGAGGCGGGGACATGGAGGGCGGGGAAAGAGCATGTGGGCGGGACTTCGGGCGAGGAGCGGTCCCGACTGGTCGGGGGCGGGGCGAGGGCGGGGCCAGGGCTGCGCTCTGGAGAGGGCAGGGGCGGGGCGCGGTCTCGGGCGAGGCGGGCGGTGCTCGTGGGCGGGGAATGGGCGGGGAATGGGCGGTCCGGCCGAGTCCGCGCGACCGGCCCCGCAGAGCGCGCTCGCCTTGCCCGCTCGCAACGTCGGCGAGCGCGTTCCCCGCGCTTGTAGAACGTGGCGCGGACGCCGGGCGTTCTCCGGGAGGGAGCCTGCGTCCCGCCGCTGGTCACGGGCACGCTTCGCCCGAGGTGAGTGGTCGCGCTCGCTGGCGGCCGGGGTCGGGACCGCTTCTCGGGCCGAGGGTCTCCGCGGGGTCCCACCCCCCACGTGCCCGAGGCGCTTCGCTGCACGTGCGAGGCCCGGGCGCAGGTGTGGCCTGGCCCTTGGCTGCCCGCGGCGGCTGCCCTCCGCCCTGCGCTTGGGCCGCACTGACCCCGGCTGCGGACGAGCAGCGGTGGGCTTGGCGGCGGCCCGGCCTGGGCCTCGGGGTCCAGGCTGGGCCTCTGTCCCCGGCGCCCAGGCGGTGTGCACCCGGGCCCGAGACTCTCAGCCAGAGGGTCAAGAGGAGGAACGAGTGTCCGGTGGATGCTTCTGCGCCGCTGTTCCTCGCTCTGGGAGGACTGGAGGGAGCGCGTGGGTGGCCAGGATAGAAGGACACAGAGTGTGGAGGCGCCAGCCCCTTGACTCGGTGCGCATACCGGGTCTAGCAGCCGCGCGGCCTCCTTTCCTGTGCACCTGCTGAGGTTGTGCTCTCCAAGGAAGGAGACAGCTCTCCTGGTGTGGAGCAGGGCCCGTGGGGACGCGCAGGACCAGTGGCCTGCTCCTTGGGCCCACGTTTCCCGCTGCGTGCCACTGGGGGACTTGGACCCAGGAGCAGCCAGAACTCCAAGGCCTGGCAGGCGATGTCACTGGTGACCGGGGCCAGGCGGAGCGGCAGGGGATGCCTGCCCTGCTGTGGGCACTGAAATGAAAGCTTTCCTTCCACACCAGAATGCCTCTGGGCCCCGAGCCCAGGGGTCTCGGGACGAGGTGCTTCCTGCCGCTGCAGCCCCTCACTCTCCTGTGTCGCAGGCTCCCACGGGCTCCTGCTAGGCTCCGGATAGAATCGTCGCCCTGACCTACGGCCCACCCACATCTGGGACCAAATCTCCCCCACCCAGCGCTCTGTTCCGAGCACAAGTCCACCTGCGGACTCCCTGAGCACCCCAGGCCAGGCCCACCGCCTGCTGTTCCCCTGCCTGGACCTGCCCCCATGCCTGCCTACCTCCCTCAGCGTTTGTTTTCTCTTCTAGATCGTCGGCATCACTGAGGAGAGTGGCCAGGCGGGAGAGTAGAAGGCCCATCGCACCCAGGGCTGACAGCAGACCCTCCTCTTGGCGGGATTCAGAGAGAAAAACATCCATCTTCCTGGAACATGGCAGGTGACTACCAGCTATGGGGGACTTAAACTTTGTTAAATTAAAATTTTATTTAGAAATTGAATACTTTGTTATGAAAGCTCCAGACAACACTGAGGTCTATAAAACTTTTTTATAATGTGGACTGCCATCTGGAATTATCTTGTAAAACAGTATTCTCTTACTTGTTTTAGTGTCAATTTCAACCTCACCTAAAAATAATGCTTTTCTTGCCTTTGCTTTGCCTCCAGTCTCTGGGATGACGCCCTCACCCCGAGGACCTGGAAGGTGGTCAGTAAATAGATACTGAGTGACTGAGCCCCGGGAGTAGCCATGGTTGGAAATTCCACATGACACACTTCCCGTTGAGACATCCTTCTACATGAAAATCCTTTCATTTCAGAACCTAAAACGTAACGTTATTTTACACATTATATTGTCCGTTGGGGTTTCTCAGCCACACCACGGACATTTTGGGCCAGAGAGCCCTGTGCCGGGGCCTGCCCTGGGCCGTGTGCGGCGGCGGCCTCGTGCTCTGTCCCCCACGGGCCTGCGACGCCTCCGTCCAGACGGGACAGCCAAACACGTCTCCAGATGTGAAACATTCCCTGGGAGGCAGTGCTCTCCCCAGTTGAGAACCATCAAGTGTGGATGTTTCTTGTATATCCTGTTTCCTATGAAACCCCCACTCGTTCCTTTATAACGAGTCTGAGAGGTTAAAACTGTTAATCATTGAGTCCACTTGTGCAATCCAACCTTCGCACTCAGCTGAGTGTCCCAAAGCCGTTTGCTTCAAATTGACATTTATATTAGTGTAAGGGCCTAAACGGAATAATATAAATCAAGAGTTTAAACATTTTGGTCTTAGACGTTCCCAGGGACAAATGTAAACACATCCCCACAGCTGCTTTCTGGAAGAAGTGGGTGCAGGACCTCAAAGACAGCCCTGAAGGAGGACGGTGTGGCTTCAGAGGCTGCTGGTGTTAGAAACGCCGCCAGGCCCCGTGAGACGGGCCTTCCTAAAGCCTCGTGTCAGGCTTGCCACCAGAAGCTGCCCTGCATGCAGGCCCTGCCTCCCCTTGGGACCCAGTATAGGAATTTCTCTTTTTAATTTTTTTTTTTACCATCATGCCTCTTTTTTAAATTTTTATAGTTATTTTCATCCATCTTTTATTCTTTGGCATGTGTGGGCTTCCCCTTGCAGTGGCCTCTCTCGTTGCAGAGCACCAGCTCTGGGCGCATGCGCTCCAGAGCGCTGGCTTGTAATTGGTCACACCAGTCCAGCCGCTCTGCAGCATGTGAGATCTTCCTGGGCAAGGGATCGAACCAGTGCCCTTGCACTGCAAGGCTGACTCTGCCCACTGGACCATCAGGGAAGCCCCCGATTTTTTTTTTTTTTAATGTTTCTTTCATGTCAGTTTTTGATGGAAAGGAAGGAAACAGAGCTGTGTGTCAGCAACTAACCTGCCAACAAGGGCTTAGCACAAAAAATTAGACCCAGTAGTTTCTTGTTCTGATATTAGGCAACATGGCTACAGCTTCTCTAAAACTTCTGGTGGATAACCGGAGCAGATTAGGCTTTGAAAAAGCCCAGTTGTGTTACTCTTGAGGACTCGTAACTTGATTTCATTGTGTGTGAGTAAATTCAAGTGGCGATGCACGGATACAGCTGGGTTCTTGAAACACTTGTTGTTTTAAAACTACTTCCCATAAAAGGCGTCGGTCTTTGTCACTTCGCTTCAGCCATGGCGAAGCATCCACACGCCCTGTTGTCACCTCAGTCCTTGTTAGCCTTTGACGACGAGGGATTGCTCTTCACGCGAAGTGGTCTCATGTCTGGATTTAGGGAAGAACGTGCTCATCGTCTACGCGCACCAGGAGCCCCGGTCTTTCAACGGGTCCCTGAAGGACGTGGCGGTGACCGAGCTGAGCCGGCAGGGCTGCACCGTCACTGTGTCGGATCTCTATGCCATGGACTTTGAGCCCAGGGCCACCAGGAGGGACATCACGGGTGAGTCACGGGACGCACGCCCTGTGTTCTTTGAGCTTTCTTCTCCGTGTGTGGCTTGTCTCCGAGTACAATGGGCATAATGTTGTATTCGCTCCAGGTGTGTGACATAAGGACACGAGGTTTGTTCACATTGTAAAACGACCACAATGAGTCCAGCTAACGGTGGTGCCCGCGCTTAGTTCCACGCGCTTTCCTCTTGATGAGGACTTCCAGGGTCCACGCGGTCAGGCGTGCAGCAGTCATAACTACCGTCATATCCTGTGACTCGTTCATTTTATAACCGAAAGTTTGTGCTTCTGATCCTTTTCATCCATGGTACCCAGCCCCCACCGCCTACCTCAGCAACCACCGGTCTGCTGCTTTCTGTATTCTTGGGCTTGGTTATTATTTTTGGTTTGTCTTGGGTAGGTTAGGGGGAGGTGGGTATTTGCTTTTTAAGATTCCACCTGTGAGATAATACAGTATTTGTCTGACTTACTTCACTTTGCACAATGCCCTCCAGGTCCATCCACGTGGCTGCACATGGTAGGGTTTCCTTCTTATTTACGACTGAATGGTATTCCACTGTGTGTATGTATATATCACATCTTCTTCACCCGCTGATGGGCGTTTAGATTGACTTCATGTCTTGGCTGTTGTGAATAAGCCACAGTGAACGTTGGGGCGCAGAGGTCTTTTTGAATGACCCTGTTCCTTTTCTTTGGATAGACATCCAGAAGTGGGATTGTTGGATGGTAGTTCTGTTTTTAATTTGAGGGGAACCTTCAGGCTGTTTCCCACAGCTGTCCTCTACATTCCCCTCAGCTGTCCTCCCCACACTTGGTGTCTCTCGGGCCCTTGATGAGGGCCATTCTGACAGGGGAGAGGCGCCATCTGCCCATGACTTGCCTTGGCCTTTCCTGATAATTAGTGATGTCCAGCACCTTTTCACGTGCCTGGTGGCCATATGTGTGTTTTGCTCAGAAAGGTGTCTGGTCAGATCCTCTGCCTGTTTTTAAATCAGATTGGAAAGTTTTTGCTTTCTTTGTATTTTTTTTTATTATTAAAAACGTTAGCAAACAAAGCACATCAGTGCACACGATGCACAGTTCTCATGTCAGGATGGTTTGCGGTGCATGGCCTTTCCCCCCGTCCCCAGCCACCCGTTTCCTCTGCCCACGGGAGCCGGAGTCACCTCGGCTCTCTGGCGTGAGTCTGCTAACTCTGGATGTACCTAAAGCAGTTAACGGTGTAATTGCTTTTCTCTCTGTTTTTTAAAAACAGGAACCTATTACCTATGTCATTTTACACGTTGCTTTTCTTCTGCTGCAAAATTCCCTGCTGCATGGTGGCGCCACGGATTAAGCAGTGACCACGCGTGGGCAGTTTCAGTTGTTTCTCACTTTCGCTGGGATGACAGGACTGCAGAAAACCAAAATGTGGCCCCATGTGCCTTCCTGCCTAGAATGGAGCTGCTGGGCGGAGGGAGTGTGAGATTTGCGTTTCCATAGACAGTACCAAACTGCTTTCCAAGCGCGCTGTGCCAGGTCCCTCCCCGGCCCCCTGTGTCTGCAAGCGCTTGTCCCCTTGTTTTACCAATTGCTTGATATTTTGCTCATCTGAAGGGGAGAGATGCTCTCTGAGTATAGCGTTTGGAGTGTGAATTGTAAACACATGTTTACCTACTTCAATTTTAGTTTTGGCTTCGCTGTGGTGGCTTCTTTCATGCAGGATTTCAGTTACTTTTGCTTATTTGGCTTCTGACCTCTGTCTTTTGTACCATATAAAGTCTAAGCTTGTTCTTCACAGGAGCTAGAGTTTCTCCTGGTATTTGGCATGCTGCACTTTTTAAATTTAAAGACTTTCTCTACTCAGAACTGGTCTGGTGATGTGGGGTGTGGGTCCATATTTCTCAAGTACCTACCCAGCTCTTTCTTCGCCATTTGTTGCATGGTCTAGCTATTTGCCCTGATTTACAAAGCCACCTTTGTGAAGCTCTGAATTCCCAGACATTTTATTCTCTTCTCCACTTTGTACTCTGGTTTTTTCTCCTGTCCGTGACTCAGTACCACATGGCTTTAATTACTTTGGCAAATCATTTATTTAATATCTCAGAGAGTTACTGTATGAGACGTTCTATTTAATATCTCATAGAGTTAAGGCCTCATAAGACCTTCATTTGTCTTACTTTCGGTCTTTTCCAACTACTTCGACTTTTCCGTAAATTTTTTTAAATTAGTTTTCCAGATTGTTGACTGGAAAAAAAACCCAACATGCCAGTTGGGAGTTCAGTTTTACTGGGGGTAGAATGAGGAAATAGTCCCGGAGCCAGCCTCTCAGCTAGCTGTGAGAACTTGCTTCAAAGAGATGGGAGGTCAAGGTGGCTGAGAGGCGGAGAGGTCAGGGTGTCTAAGAGGTGGAGGTCAGGGCGGCTAAGAGGTGGGAGGTCAGGGCGTCTAATAAGAGGCTGAGAGGTCAGGGTTTATGGGATTTTGGTGAAGAGCTTCGTGTCACCAGGCACACATTTTGGCAGCGGGCTGCTTCTGGTCATGAGGAGCCGATGTTACCATCCGGGATTCTAGCACTTTAAAGACAGGAGGAAGCACGAGAGATTGCGCTCATGACCTTTCCTCCAGGAAGTGTCTGTCTGAAGGCGTTCCGCCCGTCTCTCCCAGAGCACAGAGCACCTCCTTCCTGCTCTCCACCCTGAACCCTTCCGGGGGCTGCCGAGGGTCCGTGGTCACCGCCGTTTGTGACTTAATCCCTGTGGAGGCCGATGGCAGGTGCCCTCTTTCGTTGGCAGGATTCAGGAGGTCGCGGGGACCTGTGTCCTGCGAGCCCGTCAGGTGTGCGGTGGGCTTCCAGTGCCCTTCTCTCTGTTCCGGCAGCAGGCGGGCTCCCGGGCTCTGACGCCCTCCAGGTCTGTGTGCAGGCTGTCCCCCTGCGGTCTTGCGTAATGTTTACTAACGGGGGTCTGTTTCTCTGCACGAAGAGGACTCATCTGTGTATGTGTGGGCACACGTGCGAGCAGCTACTGCCGGGTTTCTTACTGCTTGTCGACAAGTTTTGTGCTGATTCTCTGGGCCTTTCCTGGTGTACAGTCAGACCATCAAAGTAATGCTGATTTCCCCTGTGCCTTTCCAGTAATGACCTCCCGTCCCCTAAAGCCCTCTCGGTCCCTCCCAGGTGCAGTTGTGCTCACAGGATCCCCGGGTTCAGTCCCCAGTGCTGACGACAGGGGCTGCCTCCGCGTCTCTCCTCATCTTCCTCTTCGTCTAGTAAACCACCCAGCTCTCTTCCCTCGCCGGACGACAGAGCGGGGCCTGCAGCGGCGGGCAGAGGGTGGACGCTGAAGCCCCTCACGCACCCTCCTGGTCCCGCCCGGTCCCAGGGACACGCAGGCGGGGCTTCCGCTGTGGACCACCGTGGATCCAGACAGCAGCCGAGCGCGCATCCCCGTGGAGCTCAGGAGCTCCACAGACACAGATGTGAATGGGGATTTGCTCTGTTCTCTGGAGCTTTCAGGAGTCTTATTCAGGACCGTGTGGCACGTCACGGGACGTGTTATAGCGTACCAGTTCCCGTGCTGATGTGGCTTTTTCTCCATAGTTTGTTTCAAGATGTGAGTCAGTGTCTCCGTGACTCTGGTTTCCTGTCTTACTAAAACTGGGGGTCCACACCCACACTTACAAAACCATTCCCATTTCCCCGTCTGCATACCTCTGCTCTGATACTGACTTCCAGCGTTCATCTGGGGTACACGTGGTCCACGCACGCGTGCTGCCCGCTCACCACGATCAGAAGCGCACGGTGTCCGCAGGACGCTCTGCACCGGCGGGCGGCCGCCTGCCCGAGCGGCTCTCCTCCTCGGGGTCTCCGGCCGGCACAGGACCTCAGGCGCAGAAGGGCCCCAGCCGAGGCCTGAGCGAAGGGACAGCCGGGAGGCTAAGCGGGCGGCACCTCCGGGGGCTCTCGGCCCTGCTGCCCCCGGGGCCCGAGCCTCCGCCGCCACGGGGGGCCGCGGCCTTGAGCGTGGCCCTCGGCCCCTCGGAAGCCGCCTGCTGGGGGAGGGCAGGCCCAGCGCGGTCCGCGGGCCCCCCGCCGCCGGGGACTGCTGTTCTCGCTGGGCAGCACCGCCGAGAGCCTCTGTGGAGAACCTGGCCTTTGCATTTAGCCGCCAGGGCCTTGCTGAGGGTCCGGCCAGCCCTGCCCAGCCCGCTGCTGCCCGAGCCCCGCCCCGCCAGGCCTGCTCGGGGAGCGCGGAGGCCACCGCTTTTCCAGAGCGGACCGGAGCGGGTGCGCTTCCTGCTGAAGCCGTGGCCCCCACCTCGACACACGGGCAGAGCGGACGCCCCTCGCCGGAGCCTCTAACCCGGCGTGCTCGTCTCTGCTCCCCCGGCCCTCTCCCGGGCTGCCCAGGGGCTCCCCTCCGCGTCTTCTGCCAGAGTGCCCCCTCTCCCCCCCAGGCTGCCTGCAGCACGCCTCCCTCCTCAGGACCCCCAGCGCTCGTCCCAGTGCGTTGCTGGCCGGCCGCACAGCGCTGGCCGCTGCGCCTGTTCCCCACGTGGGCTGAGGCCCCTGCGTCGGGCTGTGGGCGTGAGGCCCGAGGGCCACGGGCGGCACGGAGCTCGCTGACCCTTCGTGCTCCGTGTGTGAGTCATTCGGCTGCTCGCCCACGTCTCCTTCTGGCCTCTGGCCTCTTGGCGGTAAGGACCGCAGCTCCCTCTTCGCGTCCACCGTCGGATCCCGGGCCCGCCCCCTGGTCGGGTCTCTGCGACCGGTGACCTGCTGGGGGCGTCCAGGTACCCGTGACGCTGGCGGGCCGTGGACGCCCCTCTGAGCGAGAGCCTTGTCCCGTTCCCTCAGGCCCCCTCTCCAACCCCGACTTCTTCAACTACGGCGTGGAAACCCACGAGGCCTTCAAGACGCGCGCTCTGGCCAGCGACATCATCGAGGAGCAGAAGAAGGTCCGGGAGGCCGACCTCGTGATCTTCCAGGTCTGCAGGCCCTCTGGCTGTGGCTGTGAGTGTGTGTGCGCTCTGCGCAGACGCCCCGAGGCCGGTGCCCGCTGCCGGCCGTGCTGGCCTGTGCCCAGCCCGCCCGCGCCCTCGGTTCCCTGCCGCCGGGGAGCCCAGTTCCCCTCGTTCAGAACCCGGCCCGAGTGAGCAGCAGGGCTCCCTCTTAGCCCGTGGCCCCAGGCGCCCAGTTCTGCTCTTGGCCTCACCCTCTGGTCCCCGGCCCAGGCGTGGGCGCTCACTGGCAACCAGGTTTGTCCACACGGGTGTTTGCCTGAGTCATCCGGGCCAGGCACAGCTCCCTCCGTGAGGATCCTGCCCACCAGGCGGAGACTCTCCCCCAGCCCCCGCGGTGGCCTCGCCCCCCACACACACCTGGCGCTCGCCCCCGGGTCCCAGGTGGGGTTCACGCACACGCGCTGCCCCGGGCGCCGGGTCCTGGGCTCCCACGTGCCCGGCCGCCCTCCCGGCGTCAGGACCCATGTGCCTGGGAAGCGGTCGCGGGGGTGGAGCCCCAGGTCAGCCCCGGGGAAGGGGGTTCATGTGAGGGCCCGGGAGCCGAGGAGAGGCTGCGGCTGGGCTTCAGGGAGGCGGTGGCGGCAGGCAAGGGGCCTCGGCTCCATCCTCCACGTCAGCGTCCCTCTCTCACGTCAGGGGCAGGAGCTGCTAGGTCTGCCTCCCGGGAGGGCTCTCCGGGGCCCCACGGGCTCTGTTTCGCAGCCAGCCGTGGGTGGGGAGGTGGGGCAGGACCGCCGAAGGGCGCCTGAACCGTGGTCCAGACAGACATACGGACGCCCGTAGACGACACCCGTGCGCGCGGATGAGGAACGCCCCCGCGGTCCCCTGGGGCTGCTTCATGCCCACCCCGGCAGCAGCCCTGCCCGGCCCCTGCCTCCTGCCCCGGCCCCCGCTCCAGTGCTCTGCCGCGCTCCTCAGGCCCGAGTCCACACTGGGCCGCGTGGCCGAGTGACGGTGGCCCCGCGTCCACCCCGGGTCCAGGCCGAACCCCAGCTGCCCGCTCCCCGCCCCCGTCAGCTTCCGGCTGACCCCACGACCCTGATCTCCCCAGCCACCCCGCTCCTGGGCCCGAACGGGGCACCCGCCGAGCCCTGCTCTCTCGGTGAGGGTCTTTCTGCCCCATGCCTGTTCACAGCGTTCTCCCCTCCACCTTTCCCTGATATTCTCCCCGGAGGGTCTGTGTGTACCTTTTATTCTTTTGCTGAACACTAATGAAAATGCCATCTACCATGACCACTGCCATTATGACCAGAACACTGGATTCCCTGCACATTTATTCTGTGCTGTGCTCGGTGATGTGGGACGAAATCCTCGCCACAGTGCCGTGAGCCGTGTGCACGTCAGGAGAGGGAGGCCCAGAGAGGTTCAGCGGCTTGCTCACGTCGCACAGTGGCCGGTTGTGGAGCTGGACCTTCGCGCCCAGTCCTGAGCTGGGGTTATGGCGAGAGCACGTGAAGCACAGGCTTCCTTCCACCTCTGGGGACGGCTTGTGGCCTGTGTCCGTCTGTCCGTGGATGCTGTTGATGGATGGGGTGCGGGGGCGCCTGGGAACCAGAGCCGCTCCGGGGACGGCACCTCTGGTACGTGGAGTCAAGGCTCAGCTTCTCAGAGCCTGCTGGACTGGCTCCTTCCCGCCAGTGCTTCCGGAACGGCTGGTGGGGTTCCGGCTCTGCTGCCCGAGGCTGGGGGAGGGCCCCGGCAGCCACCTGCCGCCCTCAGTCGGGAGCAGTCGGCGATCCCTGCCTCCCGGGAGGGCTCTCCGGGGCCCCACGGGCTCTGTTTCGCAGCCAGCCGTGGGTGGGGAGGTGGGGCAGGACCGCCGAAGGGCGCCTGAACCGTGGTCCAGACAGACATACGGACGCCCGTAGACGACACCCGTGCGCGCGGATGAGGAACGCCCCCGCGGTCCCCTGGGGCTGCTTCATGCCCACCCCGGCAGCAGCCCTGCCCGGCCCCTGCCTCCTGCCCCGGCCCCCGCTCCAGTGCTCTGCCGCGCTCCTCAGGCCCGAGTCCACACTGGGCCGCGTGGCCGAGTGACGGTGGCCCCGCGTCCACCCCGGGTCCAGGCCGAACCCCAGCTGCCCGCTCCCCGCCCCCGTCAGCTTCCGGCTGACCCCACGACCCTGATCTCCCCAGCCACCCCGCTCCTGGGCCCGAACGGGGCACCCGCCGAGCCCTGCTCTCTCGGTGAGGGTCTTTCTGCCCCATGCCTGTTCACAGCGTTCTCCCCTCCACCTTTCCCTGATATTCTCCCCGGAGGGTCTGTGTGTACCTTTTATTCTTTTGCTGAACACTAATGAAAATGCCATCTACCATGACCACTGCCATTATGACCAGAACACTGGATTCCCTGCACATTTATTCTGTGCTGTGCTCGGTGATGTGGGACGAAATCCTCGCCACAGTGCCGTGAGCCGTGTGCACGTCAGGAGAGGGAGGCCCAGAGAGGTTCAGCGGCTTGCTCACGTCGCACAGTGGCCGGTTGTGGAGCTGGACCTTCGCGCCCAGTCCTGAGCTGGGGTTATGGCGAGAGCACGTGAAGCACAGGCTTCCTTCCACCTCTGGGGACGGCTTGTGGCCTGTGTCCGTCTGTCCGTGGATGCTGTTGATGGATGGGGTGCGGGGGCGCCTGGGAACCAGAGCCGCTCCCGGGGGACGGCACCTCTGGTACGTGGAGTCCAAGGCTCAGCTTCTCAGAGCCTCCCGGCCCGGCTCCTTCCCACCCCTCCCTCCGGCCCCGCCGCTGGGGTCCCGGCTCTGCTGCCCGAGGCTGGGGGAGGGCCCCGGCAGCCCCCTGCCGCCCTCAGTCGGGGAGCAGTCGGGCGATACCACCTGCACCAGCCGCCAGGACGCCGTCCGCTCTCTCGCCCGCCGCGCCTCGGAAGGGGCGAAGCCCACCCTTGTGCAGCCTGCCCGGGCCGGGGGGAGGGGACGTCCCGGATGCCCAGGGGGACGAGCCCCCCAGCGTCCCTCCCGCTGCCCGCAGTTCCCGCTGTACTGGTTCAGCGTGCCGGCCGTGCTGAAGGGCTGGATGGACAGGGTGCTCTGCCAGGGCTTTGCCTTCGACTTCCCCGGCTTCTATGACGACGGCTTCCTCAAGGTACGACCCCACCTGCCTCCGGGACGAGGGGCGCTGTGCATCCGGAGGGTGGGGCGTCTCAGCAGGCCACCCTGGTTGCTTTGTTGACCAGACCCTGAGGGAGCACCACCCCGTGCACGGCCCGCGCTTACACAGGCGAGAGAGCGGCCCTCCGGGGCCGCGGGCTGTTCCTCCGGGGAGGGGTGCAGCGCGTGCTCGGCCAGCAGGGCCCGGCCCGGGGACGGCTGCTCCTCGATGGGGACTTGGCCCTGGCCGCACGGTGGTTCTCTTCTGAGCGTCCTGTAGCCACCTTGAAAACAGGACGACGGACACCCTGTTCGGGGAGAGGCTTACGGGGGACCTGGGAGCTGCTCAGGACGTGGTAACTGTGGACCTCCTGCTCAAATGACGTCTAAGGTCCGAAAGCCTCAGAAAATAACTGTGTTTAAAGAAAGCGTGGAGTCACGAGGCGCCAACAGACGCTGCCCTTGCTGAGCGGTCCCGGCGCCGTGCCCTGCCGGTGCCCTCATTCTCGCTCCCAGCCGCCCCCTTCACCCCTGAAGCCCGCTGTCCCCGGCTCCAGGGCCGGTCAGCTCTGCGTCCATCTGGTCCACTCCCTCTGGCTGGCCGCTGCCCCCTCTGCTGGGTGTAGCTGTCACCTGCTGCGGGGCTGGACAGACGTGTGTCTGTCGCCGGGATGGGGGTGGGGCGCTGGCCTCAGGATCTCCCTCCGGCCATGGACCCCGGCTCCTCTGGGGTCCACGCCAGCGCCCGTGCCGTGTCCTCCGCAGGGTAAACGGGCCCTCCTGTCCTTGACCACGGGCGGCACGGCCGGCATGTACTCGAAGACGGGGGTCAGCGGAGACGTGCGGTGCTTCCTGTGGCCCCTGCAGGTGCGCGCCTCCCCGCCCCGGCCGCTGTCCTGGCGCGTCCTGGGGGTGACGAGGCCTGAGGCCAGGCCCTTCTGACTGCCCCGGAAACAGGAGATTGTAACCTCTTGCCCCTTTTGAGGTTTTACGTGGCAGCCCTGGGAAGACTGGCTGATGGAGAAGACACCACGCGGGCCCTGGCTGGTGTTTGCACAGAGGCCGAGCCAGTTGGCCTGTGTCGGCTCTGGGTGAACAGGAGCCCTGAGGCGCTCTGCCTGCGTCCCGAGCTTAAAGTCTCTTGCTTCACCTTTTTACAGTTTGCAAAAGTACATAATATGGAGGAAAAGAAACTATAAAAGTAGCAATTAAACTCATAATCCCCCTTAGAAACACTTGCAATGGTTTGATATATTTCCTTACAGCCCATATACGTTCTTTTGAAAAGTACGTATCCATTTGTTTACGTGGCTGTGCCAGGCCTCAGCCGGGCACGCGGAGCCCTCGGTCGCGGCAGGCGAGCCCTTCGCTGCAGCACGTGGGGCTCCGCTGCCTCCAGGGACCGACCCGGGCCCCCTGCACAGGGAGCACGGGGCGCACGGGGTCCAGCCACGCTTCCACCGAGGAGGTCCCTGCTCTGACATGTAGACTAAGCTTTTTATGATTAAGCTTATCATTTTTTTTTTTTACATAAACATGCACCACAAATACTGCTTCCCAGTTCTGTTGTTTACACGTAACACATCATCTTGAGCCGCCTTCCATGGTGGCAAATTATAGCTAGAATATTCCATCATATGATTTGCCGTAATTCACCTATTCAGTCAAAACCGTAACACTGAGCGCCTGGCTCGCGGGCGGAGAGGAGAGCGCCCCGCCGCTCAGCGCTGCTCGCCTGCCTCGTCGAGGCCGCGTCCCGAGGTTCGGGGTGCTCCGTTGTTCCCAGCTAGCCAGTGAGGGGAGAGGCGGCCCCTGGCTCTCGGGGGGCCTGCTTTGCGGCCCCGGTGACGGAGCGCTCGGCCAGCAGGCAGGCGGCTTCTCACCGCTCTCCTCTCTTTGCGGCTGTAGCACGGCACGCTGCACTTCTGTGGATTTCGCATCCTTGCCCCTCAGATCAGTTTTGCTCCTGCACTGGCGTCAGAAGACGAGAGAACGAGGATGGTGGCCTCCTGGGCCCAGAGGCTGAAGACCATCTGGCAGGAGGAGCCCATCCCCTGCTCGCCCGCCTGGTACTTTGGGCAGTGACGCGGGCCAGCACCCGGCCCGCCAGCCGCAGGGGCCACGCGCAGCTGCAGGCGCGCCAGAGCCGCGGGGGCCGTGCGTCCGGGGTGCCGCAGGCCGGCTCACAGCTCCTGTCCCACGCCACCCGCCGCCTGTCCCGGAGCCTCTCCTGAGGGCTGGGGGCCCTGTCCTCCCAGGCTCGCTGTCCATTCCTCAGGCCTTTCCCTGTCGCTCATTCAGCCTTTGCCGGTAGTGCTGTTTTTCTGTAGTTCTGGCACAAAACTGGATTTGTTAGATCTTGTTTTATTCTGTAACTCGATTTGAATTTCTGGGTTTTTTTGTTGGAAAATGTAATCTATTCACAGCTCCTGTTTTTGTGCTCTGTTTGGACTTCTTCCATCTTGGTCTGTGTTGTTGTTGTTGTTGTTTTTAACCTCCTGACTGTTAAGTTTCAGTTGAGCAGCTGCTTAACATATCTTTACAATTCCTGGGAGTGGTTTACAGCCTTAGTGAGAAGGCACGTCCCCGGCGTGCACGGTGGTCCTGGAGCAGGACTGACGGCGACCCGGGGCTGGCGCTGAGGCTGGACTGTCTCCTCCAGGGCAGGGTCAGTCGCTTCCCTCCGCGAGGTCTGGGGGCAGGCCAGTCACTCGTGTGTTTGTCTTTCGGCTTCAGCTCACTGAGGCCTTTCTCACTTGCTCCCCCGCCTTGGAGGTTAGCGGGTTTGGGGTTTCTCGGCTTTGCCAGCGCCCCGGGGCGTGTCTGCAGAGGTGCCCGGGCCTCCACAGAGATGCCAGTTAGCCTGGCGTCTCCGTTGTTCCCAGCTAGCCAGTGAGGGAGAGGCGGCCCCTGGCTCTCGGGGCCTGCTGCGGCCCCGGTGACGGGCGCTCGGCCAGCAGGCAGGCGGCTTCTCACCGCTCTCCTCTCTTTGCGGCTGTAGCACGGCACGCTGCACTTCTGTGGATTTCGCATCCTTGCCCCTCAGATCAGTTTTGCTCCTGCACTGGCGTCAGAAGACGAGAGAACGAGGATGGTGGCCTCCTGGGCCCAGAGGCTGAAGACCATCTGGCAGGAGGAGCCCATCCCCTGCTCGCCCGCCTGGTACTTTGGGCAGTGACGCGGGCCAGCACCCGGCCCGCCAGCCGCAGGGGCCACGCGCAGCTGCAGGCGCGCCAGAGCCGCGGGGGCCGTGCGCCCGGGGGTGCCGCAGGCCGGCTCACAGCTCCTGTCCCACGCCACCCGCCGCCTGTCCCGGAGCCTCTCCTGAGGGCTGGGGGCCCTGTCCTCCCAGGCTCGCTGTCCATTCCTCAGGCCTTTCCCTGTCGCTCATTCAGCCTTTGCCGGTAGTGCTGTTTTTCTGTAGTTCTGGCACAAAACTGGATTTGTTAGATCTTGTTTTATTCTGTAACTCGATTTGAATTTCTGGGTTTTTTTGTTGGAAAATGTAATCTATTCACAGCTCCTGTTTTTGTGCTCTGTTTGGACTTCTTCCATCTTGGTCTGTGTTGTTGTTGTTGTTGTTTTTAACCTCCTGACTGTTAAGTTTCAGTTGAGCAGCTGCTTAACATATCTTTACAATTCCTGGGAGTGGTTTACAGCCTTAGTGAGAAGGCACGTCCCCGGCGTGCACGGTGGTCCTGGAGCAGGACTGACGGCGACCCCGGGGGCTGGCGCTGAGGCTGGACTGTCTCCTCCAGGGCAGGGTCAGTCGCTTCCCTCCGCGAGGTCTGGGGGCAGGCCAGTCACTCGTGTGTTTGTCTTTCGGCTTCAGCTCACTGAGGCCTTTCTCACTTGCTCCCCCGCCTTGGAGGTTAGCGGGTTTGGGGTTTCTCGGCTTTGCCAGCGCCCCGGGGCGTGTCTGCAGAGGTGCCCGCGGGCCTCCACAGAGATGCCAGTTAGCCTGACGTCTCCAGGGATGTTGGGGATCCAGCCTTTCTGAGGGTGTCGTGAGCTGCTGCCCGGAACACTTGTTTCTCTGCTAGGCTTGCCGTAGGGCATCTGTGCCCGCAACCACTCGGCGCTGGGGCAGCACTGAACAGAGGCCTTTTTTTGAGGAATGACCCACAGAGACCCCAGGGCGAGCTCATCGTGCAAAAAAGAGGAAGTCTGAGCTGAGCTCGCGGCTCAGCCCGGAGCTCCTGTCTGCGGGTGGCAGGTGCTTCTGCAGTTTCTGGTTGAGGTGGGAACCCTGTGAGACTCTCGCTTCCTGCTCTTGGCAGACGAGCGGACGGGGTTTCTCAAAAGGCCTCCAGCAGCACTTCCAGGGGCCAGTTAAGTCGCAAGGAACGCACTGTTACATGCATCACTGAGGTCGTAGGAAACGGAGGGCGGTGTCCCAGTGTGTCCCCAGGTCTCTCCTCACCCCCCACGCCAGCCTTGTCCCGTTTGACGACAAAGTCCTCAGAGCTGCCTTCAGCAGAATGGACAGGAACAGGGAGCTCGGGGCTGCCGCGGGGCGCTGCGTGTCAGGGCTCGCTCTGTCCGTGCTCTGTGACACCAGAATTCCAGCAGAAAAGGAAGCTAGGGACCAGCCCCTGGGGCTGCGGGCTGTGGGCGGCTCAGCTGGGACCTCGCGGGGAGGGGCCGCGCCTCTGGAACGGGCCCTTCTCACAGGGAGACCGGCCGCGGGCCTGCGTCCGCCTCAGCTCCGGGCAGAGGGCTCTCCTGTGTCGTGGGGTCGTGGAGTGGGGCTGCCCGTGCCCGCGTCTGCAGAGCCGGCGAAATCCAAAGACGCTGCGAGGCCCCAGGTGACGACAGTCCTCGGTAGAGGAAGAAGTCCGCAACTCTGCTCTGGAGAGAGCCGTCGCCTCGTGCTGTCAGGACACCGCCTGAGTGAGCCCGCTCCGTCCAGTGGCCCGGTCGTGCCCAGCTCGGCGACCCCGTGGACGGCGGCTCGCCAGGCTTCCCTGTCCTCCCCCGTCTCCCGGAGCTGGCTCCGACTCACGTCCATCGGCTCAGTGATGCCACCCACCCGTCTCGTCCTCTGTCGTCCCCTCCTCCTCCTGCCCTCCGTGTTTCCCAGCATCAGGCCTTCGCCAGTGAGTCAGCTCTTTGCATCAGGTGGCCAGGGTGTTGGATCTTCAGCTTCAGCATCAGGCCTTCCAGTGAGTAAGTCAGCCTCGCATAAACCCCCAAATCGCCAAATGCATGCGGAGACCAAGCACGACCAAGGGTGGGCAGGAAGTCCATGTGGCAGATTTTACCACTGGGGAGCTTCAGGTGTTGTCACTATGAGAGGCATAACACAAAGTAACGATGTCTACAATATTTAAACGGAATCAAGCCTGAGAAACCAATAAGAGATATTCAAAAGTGACCCAATGGATTTGAAAAACAACTCAGTGAACAGGTGAAAGGGTAGGTGAGACGCAGATGCAGAGAGAATTGGTGTACACTTTTCATAAAGTCTAATGGGGAGAAAACAGGTCACAGAAGATCACTTCGACTAAGCACACACACAGGCCAGTAAAGCGCACCTGGAGACCGCGGCCGCGGTGGTGGGCTTCTAAGGAAGCGCTCAGAGTAGGCGTATGTTGGGTGGGGCACGGGTCTTTCCTGTCCTTTGAGAGAGAATCCTATGACGTCTACTTGAGTGTGTGTGAAGTCTTTTAAGTAACAGTGAGGTCCGTCTGGATGCTCACCGTGTTAAGGCCTTCTGAGGGAACGAACTGAGAGAGCTGCTGCTTCGAGCCCGCCGTGAGGGCGCCGGGGCCTGTGGGGTCTGAACCGTCTAGGGCATGGCCGTCTTGGTGGACAAAGTGCAGAGGCCATCATGCAGGACGTCAGCCCCGCAGTGACCCCCAGATGGCAGGTCAGACTTCCCAAGCCTCTCAGCTCCTGGGATTTATAAGTGAAAACCCTGAGAAACCCCACAAGAACTTTGCACAGTTTGAATAGAAGCAGGGAGCCCAGCAAATAGGGGCATTTAGGGACCCACAGGATGACTGCAGGAACACAAAGGCTTAGCGCCTGAAGCCGGTGCAGCAGGTGGCTGCCGGCCTGGACCTTTCCCGCAGCCCCTCCTCCGAGGACCGCCCGCTCCCGGCCCCTCAGCACAGAGGGGTCACGGCCAGCCGACAAGCCTGAGCTCACAGAGGCCCTCCCTTTGGCAACAGCCTAAATAAATTCCTCTTCAGGGAAATAAACACCTTTTCAAGACGTGGCAGGCTAAGAAACGGGCTTTGGGAGGTGAAGATGAAAAACCGTCACCTGATTCTCACACTCCTTGGAAGAAAGACATGAAGCATTGCTTTAGCATTCTGCACGTGTTTTCTTTCTTTCCTTCTTTTTTTTAACGTGCTTTCTTTTTAAGGCCTGATGCGAAACAAGAGTTTACGATGTCACTGCATTGCCCCGGCCCCTGGCCTAGCGTTTCACCTTCGGCGCTGCCCCTGGTGCGGGGAGCATTTCCCATTCCACCTCCCCGGGGGGACAGGCATCCTCACAGGCCCATCTGAGGCCGGAGCTCCCAGCCCGGGACAGCGAGGTGCAGGACACGCGAGCCTGTGGGCCCTCCCCAGGCCCGTTCCTCTGCAGTCACCTGCCATCTGAGCATAATGGGGCCGGATCTTGGGGAGCTTAAGCTGGTCCTTCCGGCCATGGGTGAGTCCAGGCCTGGAGGGGAAGAAAGTAAGATTCCATGCTTACAGCCAGGCCCGTGCTTGTCAGGGTGTGGCTGTGGCTGAGGGCACAGTCTGCCCCCGTCGTCCCTGGCCTGCAGCATGAACTCCCTTTATTTTCAGAATGGCATGAAACTGATCGCCTAAAATAACAGACTTGAATGAGACTTCTAATGCAGTTTGCTTGTTTCATCCTGAGAGGACATGATTTATTCTGTCCCGTTTTCCAACTGTGTGTGTGGCAATGCCGTGGGACACGGAACCATGCAAATCACCAGCAAGTGTGAAACGATGTGTGCGTTGCACACACCTCCCCGCTCAGCTGGGCTGCGATCGACGGTGGCCATGCGCCGCGATGTCTACCGAAGCTTTTCTTCTTCCTTGAATTACCACCAAGAGGAAACCCAGCTTACGGATGACTGCAGGAACACAAAGGCTTAGCGCCTGAAGCCGGTGCAGCAGGTGGCTGCCGGCCTGGACCTTTCCCGCAGCCCCTCCTCCGAGGACCGCCCGCTCCCGGCCCCTCAGCACAGAGGGGTCACGGCCAGCCGACAAGCCTGAGCTCACAGAGGCCCTCCCTTTGGCAACAGCCTAAATAAATTCCTCTTCAGGGAAATAAACACCTTTTCAAGACGTGGCAGGCTAAGAAACGGGCTTTGGGAGGTGAAGATGAAAAACCGTCACCTGATTCTCACACTCCTTGGAAGAAAGACATGAAGCATTGCTTTAGCATTCTGCACGTGTTTTCTTTCTTTCCTTCTTTTAACGTGCTTTTTTTTTAAGGCCTGATGCGAAACAAGAGTTTACGATGTCACTGCATTGCCCGGCCCCTGGCCTAGCGTTTCACCTTCGGCGCTGCCCCTGGTGCGGGGAGCATTTCCCATTCCACCTCCCCGGGGGGACAGGCATCCTCACAGGCCCATCTGAGGCCGGAGCTCCCAGCCCGGGACAGCGAGGTGCAGGACACGCGAGCCTGTGGGCCCTCCCCAGGCCCGTTCCTCTGCAGTCACCTGCCATCTGAGCATAATGGGGCCGGATTTTGGGGGAGCTTAAGCTGGTCCTTCCGGCCATGGGTGAGTCCAGGCCTGGAGGGGAAGAAAGTAAGATTCCATGCTTACAGCCAGGCCCGTGCTTGTCAGGGTGTGGCTGTGGCTGAGGGCACAGTCTGCCCCCGTCGTCCCTGGCCTGCAGCATGAACTCCCTTTATTTTCAGAATGGCATGAAACTGATCGCCTAAAATAACAGACTTGAATGAGACTTCTAATGCAGTTTGCTTGTTTCATCCTGAGAGGACATGATTTATTCTGTCCCGTTTTCCAACTGTGTGTGTGGCAATGCCGTGGGACACGGAACCATGCAAATCACCAGCAAGTGTGAAACGATGTGTGCGTTGCACACACCTCCCCGCTCAGCTGGGCCGCGATCGACGGTGGCCATGCGCCGCGATGTCTACCGAAGCTTTTCTTCTTCCTTGAATTACCACCAAGAGGAACGTTTTTCTAAGCAGGATCTTTCTCTTGTTGGGGTTTAGGTAAGAAAGCGCTCCTGGTCTGTGCCTTTCAGGGGCTCCTTGCAGGACCTGGAGGCGCTGGCTGAGCCGGCAGGGCTGCGCCCGCGCCGTTGGACCTCGGTGCCGTGGACGTGGAGCCAAGGGGCCCGGGAAAGGCACCACGGGTGAGTTCACAGTTGATGTTTACACGCGTCTCTAAAGGTTTCCTTCCTTCGTAAGAAAGTGCCCCGCTGTGGCCGCGCACTGAACAGCAAAACAAGGACCAGGAGTGGGGTTCAGGGAAAGGGACGGCTTGACACTTCGAAGCCACGAGCGTCCATTTCTGGTCCCGGGGCAGTGAGCCCTCTGAGCGGCTGCCAGCCGAGCTCGCGGGGCTGCGGCGGGCCTCCAACGCGGCTGGACTGGCCCGGCCCCGTCGGGCCTGACGGCGTGTGCCGGCTCTGCGCGCTGTCCTGAGATGCCGCAGCTCACCTGGACGGCTGATGGCGAGCGCACACACGAGAGGAGCGCCCCTCTCGTCTCTGTCCTCCCTGACGCTGGCCCGCGGCTCGTGCTCTGCACACCCGGACTGAGAGAGTCAGCCCTGCCCGGGGGCTCCCCTCTCAGCTGTGGCCGCCGCGAGGCGTGGCGCCGCCCGCCCTCCCCCGGCCTCGGGCGTCCTGGCTTTCCCTGCGCAAGAGCGGGTGGCCCCAGGCGCCTGGGCCTCCAGTGCCTCAGGGCAAAGAGCCCCCAGCCGGGCGGCTGACTCCCTGCCCAGCACCCTCGGTGGCGGGCTGGGCGCGGGCTCCCCTCTGGCGGCCAGAGCTGGAGGGAGCAGGACCAGGTGGGCTCCCGGAGAGGCCTCCAGCCCCTCCCCGCTGGGTCAGAAGCACTCCACGCCGGTGTCCATGCTGCCCTTCACCGCTGTTCCGTTTTCCCTTCCTTCATTCCCCAGGAGGGGCAGGCAGAAACACCCCGCCCAAGCGGGTCCTGTTGAGCTCACCTCCGCCCAGGGGCGCCCGGCAGGCAGGCGTGTGAGCCCTCGCCACGACGTGCGTGTCCCGGCCTCTGACCTGCCCTCCATCCCCACCCCCAGCCTGAGCAGAGCCGCTCCCGGGCCCAGAGCAGTCCGGCGCGATCGGGCCATGCGCGCGATGTCTACGAAGCTTTTCTTCTTCCTTGAATTACCACCAAGAGGAACGTTTTCTAAGCAGGATCTTTCTCTTGTTGGGGTTTAGGTAAGAAAGCGCTCCTGGTCTGTGCCTTTCAGGGGCTCCTTGCAGGACCTGGAGGCGCTGGCTGAGCCGGCAGGGCTGCGCCCGCGCCGTTGGACCTCGGTGCCGTGGACGTGGAGCCAAGGGGCCCGGGAAAGGCACCACGGGTGAGTTCACAGTTGATGTTTACACGCGTCTCTAAAGGTTTCCTTCCTTCGTAAGAAAGTGCCCCGCTGTGGCCGCGCACTGAACAGCAAAACAAGGACCAGGAGTGGGGTTCAGGGAAAGGGACGGCTTGACACTTCGAAGCCACGAGCGTCCATTTCTGGTCCCGGGGCAGTGAGCCCTCTGAGCGGCTGCCAGCCGAGCTCGCGGGGCTGCGGCGGGCCTCCAACGCGGCTGGACTGGCCCGGCCCCGTCGGGCCTGACGGCGTGTGCCGGCTCTGCGCGCTGTCCTGAGATGCCGCAGCTCACCTGGACGGCTGATGGCGAGCGCACACACGAGAGGAGCGCCCCTCTCGTCTCTGTCCTCCCTGACGCTGGCCCGCGGCTCGTGCTCTGCACACCCGGACTGAGAGAGTCAGCCCTGCCCGGGGGCTCCCCTCTCAGCTGTGGCCGCCGCGAGGCGTGGCGCCGCCCGCCCTCCCCCGGCCTCGGGCGTCCTGGCTTTCCCTGCGCAAGAGCGGGTGGCCCCAGGCGCCTGGGCCTCCAGTGCCTCAGGGCAAAGAGCCCCCAGCCGGGCGGCTGACTCCCTGCCCAGCACCCTCGGTGGCGGGCTGGGCGCGGGCTCCCCTCTGGCGGCCAGAGCTGGAGGGAGCAGGACCAGGTGGGCTCCCGGAGAGGCCTCCAGCCCCTCCCCGCTGGGTCAGAAGCACTCCACGCCGGTGTCCATGCTGCCCTTCACCGCTGTTCCGTTTTCCCTTCCTTCATTCCCCAGGAGGGGCAGGCAGAAACACCCCGCCCAAGCGGGTCCTGTTGAGCTCACCTCCGCCCAGGGGCGCCCGGCAGGCAGGCGTGTGAGCCCTCGCCACGACGTGCGTGTCCCGGCCTCTGACCTGCCCTCCATCCCCACCCCCAGCCTGAGCAGAGCCGCTCCCGGGCCCAGAGCAGTCCGCCGTCGGCGTGAGGAGCGGGCTCTGAGCACAGAGAGAGCTTGAGCTGGGACCTGATCGTCTGCTCTGCCCCTGGGGCCCCCTCCGGCACCGCGTGAGGAAGCTTCCTGCCAAAGCAGGGGCGCCCAGCCTCCGGGACCGCCTTCCTGACGATCTGAGGTGGAGCTGATGTAATAATAATAGGAATAAAGCACACAATACGTGCAGTGCACTTGAATCCTCCTAAAACCGTCCCTTCGCCCCAGCCCGTCGTGGAAACGTCTTCCAGGAGACGATCCCGGGTGCCAGAAAGCCTGGGGACCGGCCGCTGAGCTGAAGGACGGTGCCTTCCAGCAGTGCCGACAGAGAGCGGACGCCCTGAGTCCCCGAGACGGCGTCCGGGGGGACCTTCTCCGACAGGTGCCATGGCGGGCACCCCTGGGCTGCGGCTGCGGCGGGGTGACGCGGCCGGTGGAGTGCAGGGTCCTGAGGCGTCTGGAACGCAGCACGGCCGTCTCGGGCTGCCGTGCAGGGCAGGGACGGGCCCCGGAGGAGCTGAGGTGGGAGGAAGAGCACTTCCAGGAGGAAGCGTGCCGGCTTTGACCGGGGCGCTAGAGGCTCTGAGGCTGGAACGCTGAGGCACAGTGGATGCCGCGGGAGGCGGCCTCCCCGCTCCGTGGGCCGCGGATCGTAGCTGGTCTCGGCCACGGGCGTCTTCTCTCCAGGAGACACCGCGTCGCCTGCGACGGGCCTGTCCCTGCTCAGGCTCTGCCTGGTGACGTGTCGAGCTCAAGGGCATTTAATCTGCTTTGAAAGGGCTTTGGGATGCTCATCGCTCCCGAGTGGACGTGTGAGGAGTGCTGTGGGCGGCGTCCGTGCTGTGGGCGGCACGTCTGTGCGTCTGAGCTCCGTGCCGCTGGACAGCTTTGCTCCCAAGGCTGCATCGCAGGAAGAGAGGACGGACGCACGCCCGGGGCAGCGCCTCCCCAAGGGGGGAAATTTCCAGACGGGCCCGGCAGAGCAGTCGCCACGACGTGCGTGCCCGGCCTCTGACCTGCCCTCCATCCCCACCCCCAGCCTGAGCAGAGCCGCTCCCGGGCCCAGAGCAGTCCGCCGTCGGCGTGAGGAGCGGGCTCTGAGCACAGAGAGAGCTTGAGCTGGGACCTGATCGTCTGCTCTGCCCCTGGGGCCCCCTCCGGCACCGCGTGAGGAAGCTTCCTGCCAAAGCAGGGGCGCCCAGCCTCCGGGACCGCCTTCCTGACGATCTGAGGTGGAGCTGATGTAATAATAATAGGAATAAAGCACACAATACGTGCAGTGCACTTGAATCCTCCTAAAACCGTCCCTTCGCCCCAGCCCGTCGTGGAAACGTCTTCCAGGAGACGATCCCGGGTGCCAGAAAGCCTGGGGACCGGCCGCTGAGCTGAAGGACGGTGCCTTCCAGCAGTGCCGACAGAGAGCGGACGCCCTGAGTCCCCGAGACGGCGTCCGGGGGGACCTTCTCCGACAGGTGCCATGGCGGGCACCCCTGGGCTGCGGCTGCGGCGGGGTGACGCGGCCGGTGGAGTGCAGGGTCCTGAGGCGTCTGGAACGCAGCACGGCCGTCTCGGGCTGCTTCGTGCAGGACGCAGGACGGCCCACGAGGAGCTGAGGTGGGAGGAAGAGCACTTCCAGGAGGAAGCGTGCCGGCTTTGACCGGGGCGCTAGAGGCTCTGAGGCTGGAACGCTGAGGCACAGTGGATGCCGCGGGAGGCGGCCTCCCCGCTCCGTGGGCCGCGGATCGTAGCTGGTCTCGGCCACGGGCGTCTTCTCTCCAGGAGACACCGCGTCGCCTGCGACGGGCCTGTCCCTGCTCAGGCTCTGCCTGGTGACGTGTCGAGCTCAAGGGCATTTAATCTGCTTTGAAAGGGCTTTGGGATGCTCATCGCTCCCGAGTGGACGTGTGAGGAGTGCTGTGGGCGGCGTCCGTGCTGTGGGCGGCACGTCTGTGCGTCTGAGCTCCGTGCCGCTGGACAGCTTTTGCTCCCAAGGCTGCATCGCAGGAAGAGAGAGGACGGACGCAGCGGCCCAGAGGCTGGCCGCCTCCTAAGGACGAGCCCCCTGGTGCTCTGGGATACCCGGCTGGGCACTCCGCCCACAGAGGGGCCCGTGGCTCTGGGAAGTTTCCAGGGAGGCCAGGGGTCCATGGTGTGGTGTCCGTGGATCCTGCCCAGCCAGGGACTGGACACACAACCAGCGTGTGGCCTTGCCGGGCAGACCCTGAGCACAGCGCTCTCTGCAGGGAATCCAGACCCCCAGCCGCCCGTGGCTGGGAGGGAGGGTCTGCCCATCCCCGTGTCTGGAGGGCTCGTCCCTGCCCCCCCAAGGGGTCAGGTGCTACTCCCCAGGGTGTCCTCTTGCGCACCCAGCCACTCCGGGCTCTCTCCAGCCGGAGGGGACCCGCTCTGCTGTCCCGTGGGCTGAGCTGTACCTTCCCCCCCCCGGGCCTGAGCCTGCCTCCAGCTGTGCTCTGGAGAGCGGGGGCCCTGGAGAGCCGCCCCAGGTGTGCCCGTGACCCCTTTATCAAAGGCAGGGATTCCTCATCCGAAGCTCCCGCCTAGCCTGCTGGCTGCCTTCTACCTCCTGGCTGCGCCCCGGCGGCTGCATTTCATGCTGCACACAAAGCCCCCGTGATTCATAAGCAAAGGGTCAGTGACTTCCATGAATTAGGGCGACTGATACTCCACAGCCAAGGCGAACCCTCCCACGTCTTCAGAGGCTGTTCCAGAGACGCCTGGCTTCACGTCCCATGATGCATCTGATTTCACGGAGCACACGCGCCATGATGGTGATTTTTTTTTTTTTAGCCACTTCTATCGGTCTTTCATTTGTCCATTTTCATCTGTCTTTGTTCTTTGGCTCCTGTGGGCCTCCCATCGCGGTGGCCTCTGTTGTTGCAGAGCACCGGCTCTGGGCGCGTGCGCTCCAGAGCTCCGGCTCGGTAATTGGACACATGGGTCCAGCCGCTCTGCGGCACGTGGGATCTTCCCAGGCCAGGGATTGAACCGGCGCCCCTTGCACTGCAAGGCGGTGTCCTTACCCACTGGACCACCGGGGAAGCCCCACGATGGTGATTTTTAATCACAGACACAGGGCTGGAGGAGGGTCCAGCAGCCCACTCCAGTGTTGTTGCCTGGAGAATCCACGGAGGGCCACGGGGTCACAGAGAGTCAGACACGACCGAGAACTGAGCATACACGCCTGCGTCTAGAGCTATTTCCTTCTACTACTGCTGTTTAGCCTTTTAGGAAGTAATGAGACAATTTGTGATGAAAATATTCATTCCATTTAATAAGTTAATGTCATTTGGTCATGCCAGGACTGGACACACAACCAGTGTGGCTTGCCCAGACCCTGAGCACAGCGCTCTGCAGGAATCCAGACCCCCAGCCGCCCGTGGCTGGGAGGAGTCTGCCCATCCCCGTGTCTGGAGGCTCGTCCCTGCCCCCCCAAGGGGTCAGGTGCTACTCCCCAGGGTGTCCTCTTGCGCACCCAGCCACTCCGGGCTCTCTCCAGCCGGAGGGGACCCGCTCTGCTGTCCCGTGGGCTGAGCTGTACCTTCCCCCCCCCGGGCCTGAGCCTGCCTCCAGCTGTGCTCTGGAGAGCGGGGGCCCTGGAGAGCCGCCCCAGGTGTGCCCGTGACCCCTTTATCAAAGGCAGGGATTCCTCATCCGAAGCTCCCGCCTAGCCTGCTGGCTGCCTTCTACCTCCTGGCTGCGCCCCGGCGGCTGCATTTCATGCTGCACACAAAGCCCCCGTGATTCATAAGCAAAGGGTCAGTGACTTCCATGAATTAGGGCGACTGATACTCCACAGCCAAGGC
Organism: Tragulus kanchil; assembly: GCA_022376925.1. Classification (NCBI taxonomy): domain Eukaryota; kingdom Metazoa; phylum Chordata; class Mammalia; order Artiodactyla; family Tragulidae; genus Tragulus; species Tragulus kanchil. The sequence goes on from JAIOJX010000005.1 coordinate 1,837,139, forward strand.
GAACCCTCCCACGTCTTCAGAGGCTGTTCCAGAGACGCCTGGCTTCACGTCCCATGATGCATCTGATTTCACGGAGCACACGCGCCATGATGGTGATTTTTTTTTTTTTAGCCACTTCTATCGGTCTTTCATTTGTCCATTTTCATCTGTCTTTGTTCTTTGGCTCCTGTGGGCCTCCCATCGCGGTGGCGTCTGTTGTTGCAGAGCACCGGCTCTGGGCGCGTGCGCTCCAGAGCTCCGGCTCGGTAATTGGACACATGGGTCCAGCCGCTCTGCGGCACGTGGGATCTTCCCAGGCCAGGGATTGAACCGGCGCCCCTTGCACTGCAAGGCGGTGTCCTTACCCACTGGACCACCGGGGAAGCCCCACGATGGTGATTTTTAATCACAGACACAGGGCTGGAGGAGGGTCCAGCAGCCCACTCCAGTGTTGTTGCCTGGAGAATCCCACGGAGGGCCACGGGGTCACAGAGAGTCAGACACGACCGAGAACTGAGCATACACGCCTGCGTCTAGAGCTATTTCCTTCTACTACTGCTGTTTAGCCTTTTAGGAAGTAATGAGACAATTTGTGATGAAAATATTCATTCCATTTAATAAGTTAATGTCATTCTTGAGGACTTATCTGAAGAAAATAGTTTAAAAATCACCAAGGTACAGGTGTTTTTTTTTGTAAATGAAGAAAATCCCAAGTATGAGTTTGATTAAGCAAGTTACATTGTATCACACTGACATAACGGTATAAACCTAGAGGAAAAATACATGGTGTCACTCATGACCTAGAAACCTGCTCGTGGCAAGGCAGAACCAGGTGAAGGAGGGTTATGCCATCATCAAGAAAGGGCTTCATGTTGATGCGTGGCAGGAACCAACGCAATATTGTAAAGCAGTTGTCCTTCCATGAGAAAGATACACATTTTAAAAAGAAGAAAGGGCTTCCCTGGTGGTTCGGATGGTAAAGAATCTGCCTATAATGCAGGAGACCTGAGTCTGATCCCTGGGCTGGAAAGATCCCCTGGAAAGGACATGGCAGCCCACCCCAGTATTTTTGCCTGGGAAATCCACAAACAGAAGAGCCTGGCGGGCTATAGCCCACGAGGTCGCAGAGAGTCAGACACGACTGAGTGACTGACATTTTCACTTTTTGTTTTTTTCACAGGAAGTGGCAGCTCCTAGGATTTGACCCTAGCCTTTGACAAGCCAGCCTGTCACGTCCTGTCCCCGGGGCACGAGCCTCTGGGTGGGAGGCAGGGTGCTGGGACTCACAGGGCAAGCAGCGCTAGAGCGCTCCCCTTCCTTAACGGTGGGTCCCCGGCCCCGGCCCAGGGCCCCCAGGCCCATCACGACGCCCTCCCCGGCAGAGGGCAGCACGGCAGGAGAGGCGCCCCAGCTGGGGCGTCACTGGGCTTCGGGGAAGCCGAGGCCGCCTGCTGTTCCGGGGCAGACGCTGGCCTCCCTCCCCGCAGCCTCCACCACAGACAGGGCTCTGGACTCCAGCACACACTCACTCGGCGAGAACACGCGCGGCCAGCTCAGTGCCCTCGTGCGTCGCCCTTCCCGGCAGCAGAGGAAGAGCCAGCCATGAGATATGGGGTCTGAAGGCAAAGGGCAGGAGAGGCGGGCGTGGCCGACGGGCCCTGTTCTCCTTAGCACTGCTCTCTGCGCTCGGCACCTCGGATAGACGCAGGCGAGTGTGTGAGCACGTCTGTGTTCGCGGACCGGGCTGCCCGCCTGTCCAATGTCAGTTTTCAGAAAACCAAGGAAGGGGGCTCTTCCTGCCGCCGCCGTGGTCTCTTCCCGTTGCCGGCGGTGCTCGCGGCTTGTCCCTCTGCTCGCTGCGGCCGCGGAGAGGACACGGCCACTCTGCACGCGCCCCGCGGCCGCCGCTGCTGTGCCCCATCCGGGGTGCCCGCTCCTGCTCCGGGCTGCCCCACGGCAGCCGTCATCCCCGCCCGGACAGGGTGGCCTTACGCTTCTCTTCTCTCTCGTCCTCTCTCCCCTTCTTTGTTTCTAGGGACGCTTCCTGGACGCCAGGTGAGCAGCCTTGTCTTCTCACCAGCCTCAACGGAAAGGCTTTTAAGGATTCCCCAGTAGTACGATGAGGCATTGGTGAACTTCTCCGTTACCTGTACGCATGTCTTGAAGTAAGCATATATTTTTAACTTTAATCGGTGGACTTGGTGAATTCTAGTGATTGCTTTCCTGAAGGTAAACCCACCATGCTTTCTTGGGAATCCTACTTTGGCCATTGTTATCTTTTTTTTACACCTGATGAATTCTATTTGCTAATAGTCAGTTTTAAAGTTATACATTATTTTGATGAGTTAGATTAGCCTGTATTTTTCTCTTCTCCTTCCGTGTCAAACTTCAGTATGCCACTTACCCTCAAAAAATGAGTTGGACAGTACAGCTTCTTTCTCTATACCCTGCGTTAACTTAAGAGAAATTGTTTGTTCCTTGAATGTTTGGTAGAGCTGACCAGTAAAACCACCTGGATGTGGAGTTCTGCTTGTTTTTATGAATTAGGTAAAGATACGGTCTGCCCAGCCTCTCCTGCTGGAGTGAATGCAGCTGTGGAGCCTGGGGAGACGCCCAGGAGGCTCAGGAGTGGAGCGAGGAAACAGTCACAGACGGACAGGGGAGGACCAGCACCTGGAGCCTCACCAGCCTGGCGTCGGGGGTACCGTTGCTTCCGTCCCGTCTCCCCCAGACTGAACGCAGCACAGCCCCAGATCCTGACTCGGCATGGGATGAAGACAGAACGTCTTCAGGGGAAGCTCTCTGGTTCTAGGTTGAATGGCAAGAATGAGAATGGCTCGTGTTCAGGCGAAGTGAAATCCCCCATTCTTTCCTTTTTTCTTTGGCAATTCAGCTTACGAGTAACCCTACCACGGCAGCTAGTGAGTCCTGCAAAACCCAGAGCCTTCCTCTCCAGTCAGTGGCACCGTGGTCCCCAGAACTTGGGATCTAATCCTGTGACTCTCTTTCACTCTGTCTCCTCCCATCTCTTGACTCCAGATGGGGGTGCACCTGGAGGGGGAATGTGTCAGAGTCTGTGAAAAGTAAAGCTCATATTTCTGCCTGAAAACTGGAAGCAAGGTCCCATAGTGCCATAGAGTACTGGTGAGACCATGGAGAGGCAGAGAGAGGTTTGTGTGTGAACCCCTGGCTCACCGGCAAGCTGCCGGCTGCAGATCCGACTCCAGCCAGCTGACCCGGGCCCGAGAACTGAGAACGGCTCAGGCTCAAGGCGGCCACTAGGTGGCGCGCGTGCCGCGGTTTTCAGAACTGCCCCGCCAGGACCCAGGGCCCTCTGACAGCGTCCAGGGGACTGGTGGCCTGAACCTCACCGAGCTGAGCACCTGCTAAAAGAAAACCAACAGCCTCCTCCCCGGGATTTCAGTAGGACCCAGGGGTTCATGACATAGGAGGAGACGTAGCTGGAACACAGTTCAAACTAAGTGCCTGTCATTCAAACAACCAGGAAGATCTCAGTTTCGTGGAAAAGAAGATCAAGAGAGGTGAACACCAAGAGGACTCGGCCCTGGGGATGAGCTGACAGACTGCACAGCACCCCCAGTTATGAAGAGGCTCCAGTGGCTGGTCACCAGGGCTTCAGAAACCAACGGAAAAGTGAAATAAATACACGGAAGATACAAACAAGAAACAAAGGGAAATTTTCAACTAAAAAATACAATAACCAAAATACTTTCTCAGTAGCAGAGTGTAGACAAGACAGGGAGGACCACCCTGGAGCCTCACCAGCCTGGCGTCGGGTACCGTTGCTTCCGTCCCGTCTCCCCAGACTGAACGCAGCACAGCCCCAGATCCTGACTCGGCATGGGATGAAGACAGAACGTCTTCAGGGGAAGCTCTCTGGTTCTAGGTTGAATGGCAAGAATGAGAATGGCTCGTGTTCAGGCGAAGTGAAATCCCCCATTCTTTCCTTTTTTCTTTGGCAATTCAGCTTACGAGTAACCCTACCACGGCAGCTAGTGAGTCCTGCAAAACCCAGAGCCTTCCTCTCCAGTCAGTGGCACCGTGGTCCCCAGAACTTGGGATCTAATCCTGTGACTCTCTTTCACTCTGTCTCCTCCCATCTCTTGACTCCAGATGGGGGTGCACCTGGAGGGGGAATGTGTCAGAGTCTGTGAAAAGTAAAGCTCATATTTCTGCCTGAAAACTGGAAGCAAGGTCCCATAGTGCCATAGAGTACTGGTGAGACCATGGAGAGGCAGAGAGAGGTTTGTGTGTGAACCCCTGGCTCACCGGCAAGCTGCCGGCTGCAGATCCGACTCCAGCCAGCTGACCCGGGCCCGAGAACTGAGAACGGCTCAGGCTCAAGGCGGCCACTAGGTGGCGCGCGTGCCGCGGTTTTCAGAACTGCCCCGCCAGGACCCAGGGCCCTCTGACAGCGTCCAGGGGACTGGTGGCCTGAACCTCACCGAGCTGAGCACCTGCTAAAAGAAAACCAACAGCCTCCTCCCCGGGATTTCAGTAGGACCCAGGGGTTCATGACATAGGAGGAGACGTAGCTGGAACACAGTTCAAACTAAGTGCCTGTCATTCAAACAACCAGGAAGATCTCAGTTTCGTGGAAAAGAAGATCAAGAGAGGTGAACACCAAGAGGACTCGGCCCTGGGGATGAGCTGACAGACTGCACAGCACCCCCAGTTATGAAGAGGCTCCAGTGGCTGGTCACCAGGGCTTCAGAAACCAACGGAAAAGTGAAATAAATACACGGAAGATACAAACAAGAAACAAAGGGAAATTTTCAACTAAAAAATACAATAACCAAAATACTTTCTCAGTAGCAGAGTGTAGACAAGACAGGGGGCTAAAGTCAGCAAACTGAAGGTGGATCAATAGATATGACCCAACCTGAGAGGTCGATAAAAGGGTAGAAATAGGGCTTCCCTGGTGGCCCAGTGGGTAGAGAGCCCGCCTTGCAGCGCAAGGGGCACTGGTTCGATCCCTGGCCCGGAGGATCCCATATGCCAGCGGAGCGGCTGGACCGGTGTGTCCAACTACCGAGCCGGAGCTCTGGAGCGCAGGCACCCAGAGCCAGCTCTGCAGCGAGAGAGGCCACTGCGATGGGAGAATAAAGACAGACGAAAAAAAAATAAAAGAGGCCAAAAAATTTTTAAAAGTTATTTAAAAAATTAAATTCTTCAAAATGAAAAAGGGTAGAAATAACAAAAGACCAAGACTCGTGTCGTGGGCTCCCAGCAGGAGAGGACGGCGACTCCGCTGCGGGGGGGCTCGCGGGGATAGCGAGGCAGAGGCTTCCGCGTTTGGGGACGGACGCAAGCCCGCTAGTGCCGCCCTGCAGCGGGAGCGGCAGTCACGCACAGACGCGGGACGGTGGAGCCATCACAGTCGCGACACTAAGGAAAAGAGTGAGCACCAGAGCCAGTGACCAAAGAACAACTGCTGAAATCAGCCAGAGATAAAACACACACCACCTGTGGGAAAACGACGCTTTCACTGGCTACAGACTGCTCATTGGAATCCACTGATCTCTGTAATAGGGCTGGAGACAGGAGGTCAGCAGAGAGGAGACAGCTGAAAAATCCCATCAGACGAGTAGATCTAGTTGACAGTTACCCAACACTCCATCCAGCAGCGGTCCTCTTAAATAATCGGTGACCCACTGCAACCTGAGTCATGACCGATTGGAAATTACACAAAGTAGATCCCTGGGTCAGCAACCAGGAAGATCTCAGTTTCGTGGAAAAGAAGATCAAGAGAGGTGAACACCAAGAGGACTCGGCCCTGGGGATGAGCTGACAGACTGCACAGCACCCCCAGTTATGAAGAGGCTCCAGTGGCTGGTCACCAGGGCTTCAGAAACCAACGGAAAAGTGAAATAAATACACGGAAGATACAAACAAGAAACAAAGGGAAATTTTCAACTAAAAAATACAATAACCAAAATACTTTCTCAGTAGCAGAGTGTAGACAAGACAGGGGGCTAAAGTCAGCAAACTGAAGGTGGATCAATAGATATGACCCAACCTGAGAGGTCGATAAAAGGGTAGAAATAGGGCTTCCCTGGTGGCCCAGTGGGTAGAGAGCCCGCCTTGCAGCGCAAGGGGCACTGGTTCGATCCCTGGCCCGGAGGATCCCATATGCCAGCGGAGCGGCTGGACCGGTGTGTCCAACTACCGAGCCGGAGCTCTGGAGCGCAGGCACCCAGAGCCAGCTCTGCAGCGAGAGAGGCCACTGCGATGGGAGAATAAAGACAGACGAAAAAAAAATAAAAGAGGCCAAAAAATTTTTAAAAGTTATTTAAAAAATTAAATTCTTCAAAATGAAAAAGGGTAGAAATAACAAAAGACCAAGACTCGTGTCGTGGGCTCCCAGCAGGAGAGGACGGCGACTCCGCTGCGGGGGGGCTCGCGGGGATAGCGAGGCAGAGGCTTCCGCGTTTGGGGACGGACGCAAGCCCGCTAGTGCCGCCCTGCAGCGGGAGCGGCAGTCACGCACAGACGCGGGACGGTGGAGCCATCACAGTCGCGACACTAAGGAAAAGAGTGAGCACCAGAGCCAGTGACCAAAGAACAACTGCTGAAATCAGCCAGAGATAAAACACACACCACCTGTGGGAAAACGACGCTTTCACTGGCTACAGACTGCTCATTGGAATCCACTGATCTCTGTAATAGGGCTGGAGACAGGAGGTCAGCAGAGAGGAGACAGCTGAAAAATCCCATCAGACGAGTAGATCTAGTTGACAGTTACCCAACACTCCATCCAGCAGCGGCTGAACACACATCACTTTCAAGAGTGCACGAACACTCGGTGACCCAGACTGCAACCTGAGTCATGACCGATTGGAAATTACACAAAGTAGATCCCTGACCAGAGGGGAATTAAACTAGAAGCAACGATCATAGAAAAAGGCAGCACACACGTGTCGAGGGCCCTTCATGATACCATGTTACATTCAACTGTGGCGTTTTTGTAGGCTTCTCTTACCCACGAGACTTCGGAGAGTCTTGCTTTGAAGGATGCCAGTCAGGTACACTGGATGTCCCTCTAATGGAATGAGCCCGATTTTTCTCTCAGGAGCAGGTGGAGTTATGGTTTGGGGAGGAAGATCGCAGAGGGAAAGCGCGTGTCACGTCACATTGTGTCAGGGTTCAGGCTGCCGGTGGGACGGACGGTGACCGCGGGTGGGCTTGGTCTCGCCGGCCGCCGGGAGCAGCTGTGCGCTGGCTCTCCCTTTCCACGGTGTGCGATTTGGAAACAAGTCACCGCACGGAGGCAGCCCTTCAAGAGTGTGAGCTGTCCCCTCCTCGGCTAGACTAGACTGTGGACCTAATTTTTTTTGGAATTCTTCCACATAGGAGATTTCTTTCTTTTCCATGTATTTATTTATCCTATCACTTATTTGTATCAATATGCACTCAGGAATGTTATTTTCTACTTTAGGTTATATCCAGTGCTACTTAAAGAAGACGATTTTATGGACTCATTTTTGGCTGTGCTGGATTTTCTCCACCTTCAGAGAGCAGGGGCGTCTCGAGCGGTGGCTTCTCTGTCGCAGCGCACGGACTCCAGGCGCACGGGCTTCGGTCGCTGTGACGCCCGGGCTCCAGAGCAGAGGCAGTCGTTGTGGTGCACGGGTGTAGTTTCCCCTTGGCGTGTGGAATCGTCCCCACCAGGGACGGAACCCATGCCCCCTGCACAGGCAGGTGGGGTCTTTAGGACTGAGCTACCAGGGTAGCCCCAACGCGGTGTTTCCGTTCTCTTGCTCAATGTCTTCCAGCTTTGGCCTTTGAGAACCGTTTTGGAAACAAGATCCAGGCCTATGGTTGCCGTGGGACCCTGTGATTCCTCCCAGGCCCCCTCAGTGGGCAGAGCAGAGCACTGTGTGTGCCCCCGCCTGTGTGTGTGCCTGTGTCTGCCCGTGGCTCTGCGCCACCGTCTGGGTCTGCGCTAGTCCTCGCCGTCGCCAGCTCTGCCCCAGCCCCGCGGCGTCCTCCAGCTGCCCCGTCCGATCTTAAATTCTCTGGCCAGCCGGCTCCCACCGTCCGTCTGCCCAGTTGTTCAGGCCCAGCCAGCACGGACAGTGGCGTCCCCGTTGTGGCCTTGCGCACCCTGGGGGCCGACTGTCCGCTGGAGCGCTGCCCTGTGTGCAGCTCCGTTTGTCTTTAGTCGAATGAAAGCCAGAGGCGCTCCTGTCCCCGGTGACTGAGGTTAGCGCTTCCCCTCCCACTCCTCTCCTTGGTACGGTCGTGTCATATGTCTGTGATATAGTTAGACTCTCTTGTCACAGTCTGCATTTTTTTAGAATCTCCAGACCTCCTAAAGTAGTATTCTGCATACACTAAAGTTCATGCTTTGTGTAGTCAAGTTCTGTGGGTTTTGGAAAGCATCTGGTATTATGTGCCCGTCACTGCAGTGTCACTTAGAGGGGTTTCACCCGACTCAGAACCCCGCTGCTCCACCTGTTCGTGCCTCCGCTTCCACACCCACACCTCCAGCAGCCACTGACTCTCTGTAACCGCTGGTCTTTCTGTTGTGTATATAGTTTGCCCTTTCCAAAAAGCCATAGAACTGGAATCAAACAATGCGTGACCTTTCCAGACTGGCCTCTTTTACTGAGAAGCAGTCGTGTTGGCTTCGTCCATGTGTTTCTGTGCTGGATAGTGCCTTTCTTCTTGCTGCTGAGTGACACTGCATGGATGCACCACAGCTTACCCTCCACCTAATAAAGGACTGTTGGGTCGCTTAGTTTGGGCAGTTATGAATAAAGCTGCTGTAAGCATCCGTGTTCAGCCTTTTGTGTGGACTTGAGTATTCATTTGGGTAAACGAGGAGCAGGATGGCCTGGTTGCAGGTACTGGGTTTAGCTCTTTAAGAAGCTGCGGGACTTTCTTCCCCAGTAGCTTCTCCATGTTACACCCCCAGCAGCCGTGAGAGAGAGTCCCTTAGTTTCCATAGCCTCGTCATTAACTGGTATTGTTGCACTTTGTTTTAATTTTAGCCATTCTAAAAGGTATGTAGTGATGCCTACAATAACTAAACAACCCATCGCTCCTGTAATTTCTATGACAAACGATATTAAACACCCTTATGACAAACTAAGCACCTTTTCATGTGTTGGCCGCCTGTATATTCTTTCAGTGATATTTTGCCCATTTTAAATATGGTTGTTTTTGTATTGTCGAGTTTTCAGAGTTTTTAATGACTATTTGAATAGAAATCCTTTATCAGATATATGCATTGCCAATATTTTCTCACAATATGTGAAGTCTCTTCACTGTCTTAATCGTTTCTTTCCAGAGCAGAAGTTTTTCATTTTAAGAAAGTCTAATTTATCCATTTCTCTATCTCAGATCATGCGTTTGCTATTGTATCTGAAAAATTAATTGCCGAAATCAGGGTCGCCTAGGTTTCCTCTTATGTTTTCTCAACAAGTTTTATAGTTTTGCATTTCAGCTGTACGACTGTGGTTGTTAGTTTTTGTGAAAGGTGTAAGGTCTGCGTCTACATCTGTTTTGGACTCTGATGTCTAATTATTCCAAATTAATGAAAAGCGTATCATTTCTCTGTTGAGTTGCCTTTGCTCTGTTGTCACAGTAGCTGACTGTGTGTGTGGGTCCCCCTGGATGCTCTGTTCCAGTGACCTGCGTCTTTTCTTTCATCAGGTGCTTTTTGATCTTTGCACCTCTGTCGAGTTTGGAGCTCTGGTGATGTCAACCCTCCAACTTTATTCTCTTCCTCCAGTATTGTGTTTGCTATTCTGAGGTGTTTTTTTTTTTTTTTTACCTTTTCATATAAAATAGTTTTCGTATAGAATTAGTTTGCTCATATCAACAGAATAGCTTGCTGAGACTTTGTTGGAACTACATTAAATCTATAGATCAGCTAAGAAGAAGTGACATTTTAACAATACTTACTCTTCCAATCCATGAATTTGGAATATCTTTCCACTTATTTAGATCTCTGATTTCACTCATCAGAATTTTGTAGTTTTCCATGTTTAAACTCTATGCATGTTTTGTTAGGTTTATACCTATTTCATTTTTTGATGCTGATATAAATGACAGTTTTAAGTTTCAGCTGTTCACTGCTGGAATAAAGGAGAGTGATTTTTATGTATGAATCTTGTGTCCTGCCACGTTACTAAAATCGCTGATTCGTTAGGGGGCTTTTGGGTGGGTTTGCTAGTTCTCTGGGGTGCTCTGCATACCCAGTCATGCCATCTGCAGGCAAAGGTCATTGCTCCCCCCTCCCCAACCTGCGTACGTATTCTTGTCTCTCTGCACCTGCTAAGATTCGCAGTACAATGCTGACTAGCAGAGGTGGGAAGAAACTTGCCTTGTTTCTGTTCTTAGGGGAAAAGCACCCAGTTTCTTACAATTTAGTATGATGTTTTCTGCAGCTTTTGTAAATGTCCATAATCAAGTTAACGAAGTTCCTCTCTATTTCTAGCTCGCTGAGACTTTATCATGATTGGGTGCTGGATTTTCTCAAATGCTGTTCTGCATCGATAGGATCACATTGTTTTTCTTCTTTAGCTTATGGATGTGACAGATTACATGAACTTCCTGATTTGAATAAGCCAGATGTGTCTGGAAATTCCAATTGATCATGATGTATATAATTCTTTGTATACATTGTGGGATTGGAGTTTGCAAGTACTTTTTGAGTGATTTTTTTTTTAAAAGATTTATTTATTTACTTATTTTGGTGGAGGTGGGGTGGGGAGGGAGGGGAGCAGGCGGGCCACTTCTATTGGTCTTTCATTTGTCCATTTTCATCCATCTTTGTTCTTTGGCCTGTGTGGGCCTCCCATCACGGTGACCTCTGTTGTCACAGAGCATCCGCTCTGAGCACATGCGCTCCAGAGCCCCGGCTCGGTAATTGGACACATCGGTCCAGCCGCTCCGTGGCACGTGGGATCTTCCCAGGCCAGGGGTCGAACCGGCGCCCCTTGCACTGCAAGGCGATGTCCTTACCCACTGGACCCAGGGAAGCCCTTGACTGATTTTGTATCTATATTTAGACATATTGTTTTCTTTAATGTCTTCATCTGACTTTGATATTAGGGTAATGCTGGCATCATAAAATGAGTTGAAGAAGTCATCTGTTTGCTTTCTGGAGATTGTGGAGAGTTAATACCTGTATGCCTACTCTGATTATTTACATTTTTGTGCTTCAGTAGTTTCTGTCTTTCAAGAAATCAGTCCGTGTCATCTGAGTGATTAAGTCTGTGAGCATAGAGTTTTTCAGTATTCCTTTTTTTTTTTTAAATTTTTAAACCTTTATTTTACTTTTAACTTTTACAGAGTTTTGTTGTTTACAGACACTTTTCATACCCACAACATCAGGCTTTGCAGTCATTTAATCAGCCTATTCCTAGGGCTTTTCCAAAGCTTGTTGATTAGTACAGAATTCAGACTGCCACACAAAAGTCTCATGAACCAGTTTGTGACTATTAGAATCCACTCCAGATTATTTTTAAAGAAAATTCCAGTCTTCCTTCAGATGTTGATTCCATTGAGGTAGCTTTTAACTCTGCTTATCAGTGGGCAGAACTGGAACCTCTCCCTTCTATCAAAGCGGGTCCCAGTGGATGGGAGAACTGTGTCTACTCCAGATTTACCTGCTGTCACACCCTAGATGAATCACCTCGAAGGCAGACTGCCACGTTTCTTATCTTCAACTGCAGCCACTGAAGCCTCCTCAATCAAACCAAAACCCTCCTCCTCTCTGTCATTCCAGCAAACAGTCAGGCTGCTGAGAAACAGATTGTTACCAATTCAGATGCTCTGGGCACCTTCAGCCTTTGAACCAGGCTTTCCAGAGTCCACCCATCATCACGTGGTATTTTTAACTGTCGAGTGGACCGTTCTGGTTCTTGCAGATCCGTTTCCTCCATCTCACGGATGCGCGTTTGGTGTGGTCTGCGTGCTTCCTCGCGGGACTGAACCTTTCCCTTGCGCAGAGGTCCCTTTTTTCCCCCTCGTGGGATCCCAGGCCAGGTCGAACCGCGCCTTGCACTGCAAGGCGATGTCCTTACCCACTGGACCCAGGGAAGCCCTTGACTGATTTTGTATCTATATTTAGACATATTGTTTTCTTTAATGTCTTCATCTGACTTTGATATTAGGGTAATGCTGGCATCATAAAATGAGTTGAAGAAGTCATCTGTTTGCTTTCTGGAGATTGTGGAGAGTTAATACCTGTATGCCTACTCTGATTATTTACATTTTTGTGCTTCAGTAGTTTCTGTCTTTCAAGAAATCAGTCCGTGTCATCTGAGTGATTAAGTCTGTGAGCATAGAGTTTTTCAGTATTCCTTTTTTTTTTTTAAATTTTTAAACCTTTATTTTACTTTTAACTTTTACAGAGTTTTGTTGTTTACAGACACTTTTCATACCCACAACATCAGGCTTTGCAGTCATTTAATCAGCCTATTCCTAGGGCTTTTCCAAAGCTTGTTGATTAGTACAGAATTCAGACTGCCACACAAAAGTCTCATGAACCAGTTTGTGACTATTAGAATCCACTCCAGATTATTTTTAAAGAAAATTCCAGTCTTCCTTCAGATGTTGATTCCATTGAGGTAGCTTTTAACTCTGCTTATCAGTGGGCAGAACTGGAACCTCTCCCTTCTATCAAAGCGGGTCCCAGTGGATGGGAGAACTGTGTCTACTCCAGATTTACCTGCTGTCACACCCTAGATGAATCACCTCGAAGGCAGACTGCCACGTTTCTTATCTTCAACTGCAGCCACTGAAGCCTCCTCAATCAAACCAAAACCCTCCTCCTCTCTGTCATTCCAGCAAACAGTCAGGCTGCTGAGAAACAGATTGTTACCAATTCAGATGCTCTGGGCACCTTCAGCCTTTGAACCAGGCTTTCCAGAGTCCACCCATCATCACGTGGTATTTTTAACTGTCGAGTGGACCGTTCTGGTTCTTGCAGATCCGTTTCCTCCATCTCACGGATGCGCGTTTGGTGTGGTCTGCGTGCTTCCTCGCGGGACTGAACCTTTCCCTTGCGCAGAGGCTCTACCCCATTTTGTGCTCTCTTCCAGAAAACAATCCCTCTCTGGGAAACAGTTCTCAAACTTCATGGTGACCCAGGGGCCCATCTGACTGGTGAGGAGCGTCACCAAGCGTGCACTGCACGGCCAGCTCCACACTTTCACTGCCCGCACTGCCCTCAGCCCTCGGGCTAAGCTGCAGGCTCAGCTGGTGCGACGAAGACTCAATCAGCCAAACTGGCAGATGCCCTCCAGATGCTCGGGTCAAAAGCATTGCCATTGGGCTTCCCTGGTGGCTCAGTGGTGACGGGTTTGCCTGCCAACACAGGGGACACGTGTTCGATCCCTGATCCAGGAAGATCCCACCTGCTGAGGAGCAACTAAGCCCGTGAGCCACAACTATGGAGCCTGTGCTCTAGAGCCTCGGAGCTGCAACTATGGAGCCCGTGTGCCGCAACTACTGAAGCCCGTGGGCCCTAGAGCCTTAATTCCACAGCAAGAGAAGTCACCGCAACAAGAAGCCTGCTCACCTCAAGCCTGTGGCAGCAGTGAAAACCCAGAATTGCCAAAAATAAGTAAATGAATAAATAAATAATTTTTTTTAAAAAAAGCATTGCCATTGGTCCTTCTGAACCTTAGATCTCTCTCTTCTTATTTATTATTTTTTGACCTCACCTAGATCCTGCAGGATCTTAGTTCCCCTGACCAGGGATCAAACCCAGGCCCTCAGCAGTGAAAGCATGGCGTTCTGGCCATTGGACTACCAGTGAATCACTGATCTGTTCCTGTTTAAATTCATAAACGCTCCTCTGAGACTATCACAAGCCACTCAGTGCACTTAGTTCCTGTCTTTTCTGACCCAGAGGTGATAAAAGGAGAGAGATTCCAGTATTGTAAAGGCCTAATTGTAATCATTTTTATTGAAAACCAACCATGTTTTGGTACAGCAGTCTTTCCAGTGTCTCTCACAAAATAAAGACCTGAAGCTTCACCTCTTGCAACCTGGAGATTTCATCTTGTCCTCCTTTCTGGAAAGCCCCTACCAAGCTCTGAACCAACTCCTGTGCCACCAGATCCCAAGGAATTGACTCCTGGATTCACGTGACACTTAAAGGAAGAGCCAGACCCTGACCAGACCTGATCTCATTCAGTGACCAGAAAGTAACGACTTCCCAGAACTGAAGCCGATGACTTCTGAGACAGCTCGCCCAAGATACTCAGACCAGGCCTGTTGGAGTTTGTCACCAAACCTCTGGTGAGGACACACTTCAGCTTATCTCCAATGTCTGTCATCTTGGAAACGTGAACTTTAGGCCTAAAGCGCTTCACAGTTCTGCCACTCCTCCGTCACTCACAGGTGACCTCAGTTAGTTTGCAGTCCACACGCCCTCTGATGTGAGACTGTGCACAGGAAAGGCCCTCCCTGGCACTGAGCTGGAAAAAGCCACTGGCACAAAAACTCTCACAGCTAGATCGGCAGTGCTTTCTGAGATTCTGATCACAAGGTGGACATGTAAAAAGCACACACACACACACACACAGAAAATCTTAGACTCAGATCAAATGGGATGGAGAATCTTTTCGTTTCCAGCAGAGACCATGTTTTTTTCCTGGCAACAGTGCCGCCAATGAAAAGCAATGGACTTTTTAAACCGACTCCCTCCAGCTTCCTCTCCCACCTCCGTAAGAGTGTCCTCTCCATTTTCATTGGGGGGTGCACACAGTCCCCAGGGTGGCAGACCTGAAATTGTATTTCTTTTCACAATAAACCTGTGTTTGCTGGAGAAATAGTTGGGTCAGTTGATTTTAGGTAGACAGTATGTTGTAGTAGCTCATTGGTATTTCAAGTTTACGATTTCCTAATATCCTGTAATACGGAGCATCTTTTCCTTTGCTTGTTTGTGGTGAGGCGTCACAGTATGGTGAGGCGTCCACGCAGATCTTTTGCCCATTGTCAATTGCGTTTTTCCTTTCCTTGCGTTCTTAGCATATTCTGGACGGAGAACAATGTTTTATGAGATACGCTTTTTGCAAATATTTTGTTTGTGACATGTCATTGTCTCGATGTATCTTTTTGTAGTATGTACTCATGTTGCATATATAATTAACTTTTTAACGTAACACTGTAGCAACCAGACTTCGCAATGATCATTGCATGATGATTCTCCCAACTCCACAGCCGCAGAGAACAGGCTGTCCCCACTTTGCAGGTGGAGGAGCTAAGTGGCCGGTAGCTTGCGGCCTCGGGTTCCAGCGCCGCCGACCTGCAGCGCTCAGAATCCCCGGGGTGGGCAGCCATGGCCTCCGGCCGCGCCTGGCAGGTTTCCGCGAGGGGCTTCTCGGCGCCGGCGATCCTCGGGCTGCGCGCTCCGGGCTGGAGCGCCGGCCGGCGGCGGGGCGGGCGCTCGTCGTCCTCCTCCGGGGCGGAGCGGAGCGAGCAGTCCACGCCCTCCGCCGGCCGGGCTGCCTCAGTCGGCACGCAGGCGGCGCGGACACCGGACCGGCCTCCCGGAGCGCTGACCCCGGAGCGTGGGGTCCGCTGGGCCCGCGGCGCGACCCGTCCGAGCGCGCCGACCGCTGGGCAGCACGCGGCGGCCGGCCGGCCCGCGGAGCCGGGCGCGGTGGGCGCGGGGCGGCGCGGCCCCAGCCGCCTCCCAGCCGGCGGCTCCGCCCCGGCGACCCCTCGGCAGGCGCCGCTGCCCACCCCGGGCCGCGCCGACCAGCCTGCGGGGCATCGGAGCAACTCCAGGCGGCCCCCGCCGCCTCTTCCCGCGCCCGGCCTCGGGCCCCCGGAAGTTGTCCGCGGAAACGAAAGCGAAATCCTCCGGTGCGTCAGCCGGGCTGCGACTCTTCCCACGGGGCGGCTTCCGACCGGGGGCGGGGCTTTCCGCTTCCGGCGTGCGGGCGGGGGGCGGGCGGGGCGGGGGCGGAGCCTATGGCGTTCCTAGAAGCCGGGCGGGGCGGGGGGCGTGGCCCGCGGGGCTCCCGGAAGTCGGGCGCAGACCCGCGAGCTGTCCGCGGTGTCGGCGGGCCCTTGTCTCGCCCGGGCTTTGGGCCTGTCGGGCGGAGACCTGCCTTGGGCGCGGTAACGGCGTGACGTGGACACGGGCCGTCACGGGGCCTCCGTGGCTGTGTTGGCGGAGGTGGCGGGTGTTCCCTAAGGTGCCCTTAGGGGTTTCGCGGTACAGGGTGACGGGGCATCCCGGGCCGGGCCTCCGCACCTGCCCTGTGGGGGCCGCAGCCGCTCGGGCGGCACCCAGCTGTCTTTCCGCGTCGTCCTCGACGTGCGCTGGCAAGTGGGAAAGAAGGGGCGGATGTCACCCAGTGGCGTGTGCTTTTCCAGAGTGCGCACACACACACTCGCAGAACCTATTCAGGAGGATCGCAGCATCCTTGTTAAGCACGGGACAGCAGCCCACCAGGGCGCGGCTGGTGGTCCATTTCTTTGTCTCTTGCTGAGCTTGTGGCTCTGCCTTGCTCGGAGCTCTCATGCGTCCTGGACAAAGCCCGAGGCCGGCATGCTCAGCCAACTTTGCAGAAGGGCTTTGGTCTTAGGGCCGCTATTACTTCTCCCTCGATTTAACCACGAAGAAATCGAGGCAGGAGTGAGCTGTGGAACGTTGAGTGGCTTCTGACTTGGTCTGCGTTTTGTAACCATTAGGTAGGCGCATGGGGAGGGAGGAGATTGTAGTCGATGATAAATTTGGAAAAACTGCAGCCCTTCTAAACACAAAGGGTAAAGATAAAGCTTGTTTGAAATATTTGGGGTGTATCATTATCATCATTATTATTACTGATAAGACAGCTGTAAAGATCAGCTGTAATATTCATGTTTCTCTGACTAAGCTGTGTTGAGCACGAGAGGTATATTGCACTTTCAGGATTGTGAATATCAATAAGAATAAAGAAAAATCCCTAAATAGCTGTTTCCAAAATCACAGCTTTTTGGGGGCGGGGGGGTGCTTGTTAATCCAGGTGTTACTACCACCATTGTGATCAGGGACTCTGGAATATCACAAGAGCTGCCCATGCCTTGGCTGGATGTTATACTGGCAAAAATGATTATGTTGGCTTGTAGAGTGTTTGTTTAGAATCACGTATTTTCATATGTGTTTGAAATTTAGTCTATATATTCCCCTTGTTCTCACTGTAGCATACTTATTTAGTATAGGTGAGCAGAACTGTAAGACCGGGTCTTTGCATCTGATTTTAACAAATACAAAGGATTGTTTGCTTCTTGGAGAAAGAGCATGTCTTAGTGAATTGATGGTGGAAGTTTGAAGAGATAACGGCTCGATTCCAGGACCTGTTACTTTAGGTGAATCATTAAACCCCAAATTTTAGTTTCTTCATTTGTAAATTGGTACTTCAGAGGGTCGTAATGTGATAATCTGCACGAGTGGTTGAACTCTTCCAGTCTTCTCTCTTGCTCAGAGCTCTTGTTTACCTGAGGCAAAGCATCAAGCAGTTATAATCAAAGAACCTTGAGAAATTCCCCTTGGATACCTGAGTGAAAACGGAATTCCATTTGCAGGGGAACACAGGGGCATGATAGGTTGCAGCCAGCATTTTCTTCAGACTTGTTAGGCTTGGTCCTCATTAAAAACTGAAAAAATAGCTCTCTACCACGTAAAGGCAACTATAAATATTTTTTACGTTTTTTTAAAATTGTTTGCTGAGGTACAGAAAGGTGCAGAAAGGAACACACAGCGTAACTGACTCTATTTAGGGTCACACAGGGGAGAAGAAGCGAGTGTCGCCGTGGCTGGGGCCCACCTGCCCGCGCTCCCGCTGCCTCCTGCCTCTGCCTCACAGCCGCCTGCTGTGCTGACGGTTAGTGCTGTACTTGAGTTTGGCCTGGTTTTTGGTATTACCTATTGTTAATAATTTGTATTTTTCCCCTTTTACTGAAGTGAAGTTACATATAAATATTTTTATATGTAGACATAGATAATTTGTGAAGTTCCTTGGGATTTTCAGTTAATTTCAGTGGAGAAACTTTGCTTCCTTAAACCCCTGAATTAAGTACATGCATGCAAAAAACATTTTTAAAAATCCATTAAAATAGACGCCGCTGCGTTCTCTGTTTAAGTAAGTTTATCGTCACATGGGATCGCTGGCTAGCGTGCCTTCGCTCATTACTCTGTAATGTGGCTTCATAGTGTGGTGTTCTACCTGCCTGCTTGCAGAGTCTGTGCCTCTTGGGTGTTTAAGCCACGACGGGCCCCTCCTGAGATACTCAGGTGCTTGTAAAGTTGACTCATTCGTGGGGAAATGGTGGAAGGAAGCAATACAAACAAAAGAAATTATTGGAGACCATGTACAAGGTGCGTTGGGCAAAGGTGAGCAGGCTGAACCAGCCGCTTCCAGGCTTAGGAGGCCGGCTGGGGTCAGGAACGCCGCTGAGCGGCACCCCGCCTGCAGGCGGCGCTGCGGGTCCTGGCTGGTCTTGGCAGCTCGAGGAGACAAGACCTGGGTGCAAGGAGAGAGAGCTGGTGGGAGTCCTCACCCGGCTTGCTCCGTGGGCGTCTTTCAGGCGTGTTTGTAGCTCCTTCCTGCGTCTGTGCTGTCTGCAAGCCTTCTTTAATGTCACTGAACATCCACACGTGGTAGCAGTGTTGAAAACAGCCAGATGCCTTACGACTTTCACAGTGAACAAGCCATAACCGATGCTCCCTTATTCTGTGTGTGGCAGTTGTTCTCTGTGCTTTTGCTGTTCTCTCTGACGTGGCTGGGAGCATCCTTGGACTTAATCTGTGTCAGCACCTCTGATTTGATTGCTTAGGATAAAGCATTACAGAGTGAGGAACTCACTTCCTTTGGAAAAGGAAATTTTATTATAAAGGTACTTTGTAGAAAATCTGCAACATATAGTAAACGTGTAAAGAAGAAGTAGAAGCCGCCTGACCGTCCAGATAGCCTTGCGGCCGCTGAGGTGTCTTTCTGTCTTTTTTCGTGCACGTGTGTCTGTGTGTACACCCAGCCATCCCCCTGTCAGTGTAGTGGCCATATAGTACTGCATTTTATGAATGTGCTATAATGCATTTAGCTGTATTTATTTTTGGATGATTAAATAGCTCTTTCTGTTTGTTTTTTTTTTTAAATGGTTCTCTCTTTTTTTAAAAGATTTATTTATTTACTGGCGACTTCTATTGGTCTTTCATTTATTAATCTTTGCTCTTTGGCCTGTGTGGGCCTCCCATCGCAGTGGCCTCTCTCGTTGCAGAGCGCCAGCTCTGGGCACACGCGCTGCAGAGCTCCGACTCGGTCGTTGGACACATCGGACCAGCCGCTCCACGGCATGTGGGATCTTCCCAGGCCAGGGATTGAACCGGCGCCCCTTGCACTGCCAGGCAGTGTCCTTACCCACTGGACCCCCAGGGAAGCCCCCTAGTTCTCTTTTTTTAAAAAGAAAAAAATGATGCATTTAATGACCAAATGCTGTATGCTGGACTCTGTGCTGGGCACTAAAACAGACAGTTTCTGCCTTCTGTGAGCTTCACTGAAATAACTCCCAAATGGTAGCTGTCTGTTTCCAAGTGCTGGTGCTGTGAAAACATCTCATGGGAAGACACAGGATGACAGACGACATTTCTGAGACCTGAGGGAGCAGCTCTGGCCAGGAGCAGAGTGTGCCCTCAGAGGGCTGGTGGGCGAGTGGGCAGATGGCTCTGCTCCCTGCACCCTCCAAAAGGACAGGTCGGGGAGAGCTGCTGAGGAGAGAGCCAGCCATACACTCGCCTTCTCGAAGGCGGGTAGGGGGTGGGCCAGTCATAGCCAGAACCGTGGACAGATGTGTGCTCACGTATCTTTTCTCATATACTCCTTACCAGTCTTGTGAGGCAGTCATTTTTCTTATTTTCTTTTGCAAATGAGGAAACAGAGGCTTATGTAGGTCACCCCAGGACTGATGAATCAGAGCGAGAGGTCACGCGGGCAGGCCACGCTCGCTTCGCCGTGGTGACAGCGTCCAGTACCTCGGCCCGCCGCGCCCCTCCCGCCCTCGCCCCACCCGCGTTCAGGCCCTTCATCTGGGCAGCCTCCCCAGCCCCTGTCTGTGCCCGAAAGATGTGCTGCTTTCCAGAGGGTGCTTCCTCTTATTTGGAAGTGTCTCGTGTTACAGGAAGATGGTTCCTGATGTCGTCTGCTGTGCTGCCACGTGAGCTCTGTGGGGGTGGCAGGCCACTGGAGCCTTTGGCAGGATGTGGACGGCTGGCGCCCTGAGCCAGGCTGCGCAGGCCACTGGTGGGACTGCCGTCAGCCTAGGCAGTTTCAGAAACCCCTTCAGCCACTTAAAAAAGAAACAACTTTCCATCCCCAACATTTTATTAAGAAAAATTCCAAAGTGCAGAGTTAGAAAGATTTTACACCTACAGCTAACATCATATTCAACAGTGAAACACCAACAGCTTTTCCTCGAAGATCAGGAACAACGTGGGAATTGCCTGGCGTGCAGTGGCTAGGACTCTGTGCTTCACTGCTGAGGGCCCGGGAGCAGTCCTGGTCCAGGAGCTCAGGGTCCCACAAGCCACACGCGTGCTGCTGCCAAACAGAAGAGCGGAAAGTCAGGAACAAGACAGCGGTGCCCGCCTTGCCCCTTTCATTCAGCGTAGCTTTAGCGGTTCTATCCAGAGCCGCTAGGCAAGAAAAGGCACAAGAGGAAAGGAAGAAGCAAAGCTGTCATCGTCTGCCATGGTGTGACGGTGCACGCAGACAGCTCTAGAACACGCTGTCAGAAAACTGCTAGAACTAACGAACAATTTCAGCATACTGAGTAGGATACAAAATCGGTATGCAAAACTACTTTGAATTTCTGTATACTAATAGAGTGTGCTATCAGATAAATTAAGGAAACTATTCCAGAAATTGAACAGAAAAATTGTATTGAACCACAGAGCAATTTGTATGGAGGTCATCCAAGCAGTCGTGAGAAAGAACAAAGCTGGAGATACCACACTGCCCAGTTTCAAACGGTATTACAAAGCTGTAGTAGTCAAAGCAGTATGGTACCAGCACATGTAGATCAGTGGAACAGAATAGGGAGCCCAGAGATAAACCCACATACATATGATCAATTAACTTACAAAGGAGCCAGGAATCCAGATGATCCTCAACTTATGATGACTTGACACACAATATTTCAACTTTATGACGGTGCAAATGCAAGGGGCGTTCAGTGCAAATTGTACTTTGAGGGTTTCCCTGTCCAGGATAGCACCGTGTGGTGTGGAACTCTCTGTGAGGCTGGCAGCAGCGGGGAGCTTTGCGGTCACTGGGGTAGGCAGCCGGCACACTCACCACCACTCCATACCTGGCCATTCTGGCTTTCACTTGCAGACACAGTGTTCAGCAAATTACCCCAAATTTACTGTCAAGCAGGCTCTGTGTTAGATGATTTCGTCCAACTGTCGATTTTAATGTGTATTGCACACATTTAAGGTAGGGTAGGCAAAGCTGTGATATTTAATAGCTTAGGTGTGTTAAGTGCATTTTCAATGTAACGATGGATTTATCAAGACATAACCTTACTGTAAGTCAGGGAAGATCCGTATGCAATGGGGAACAGACGGTCTCATCAATAAATGGTGTAGAAAAAATTTTTAAGAGAATTAAGCTGGATCACTGCTTTTTACCATATACGAAAATTAACTCAAGATGGATTAAAGATGTGAATGCAAGACCTAAAACCATAAAGCTCCTAGAAGGAGACATAGACAGTAAGCTCCTGGATGTTGGTCGTGGTGATGATTTGTGAAATTTGACATCAGAAGTATCAAAAGCGAGAATAAACAAGAGGGACTGTCAACCTAAAAAGCTTCCACACAGCAAAGGAAACTATTCATGAAAAGGCAGTCTCCTGAATGGAAAACGTATTTGCAAATCATTTGTCTGATAAGGGGTTTATCCAAAATATATACAGAACTCATACAACTCAAGAATAACCACCACCAAATCTGTTTGCAGCAACCTGGAAGGACCTCCGAGGCACTATGCTAAGCGGAATAAAACAGAAAGACACATTCTGCACAATCTCCCTTATAGTGTGGAGCCTGAAATTTTAGCAAGTACACAGAGAGCAAGCTTATAAATACTGAGGACACCTGGGAGGTTGCCAGAGGCGGGGGGGTTGGGGTGGGGTGGGAGAAAGGGTGAAGGGGTCAAAGGTAAATGAACAGAGCAAACACCAGGAGCTACCAAGAGCAGCATGCTCTCCTGGATTGGCTCCTGGAACAGGAAAGGGCGGTGGTGGAAACCGGGTGCAATCAGGGAAGAGCACAGCAGGCCCTTAGTGGTGACTTACCCATGCGGGTTTCTAGGTTTTGACGCATGGACTATTATAAGAAGTGAGTGAGGGGTCTGGGGGAGTGTAGTTTAAGTATGTCTAAATACAACAAGTCAAAACAAAAGATTTTGCAGTGAACTGTCACATGCGCAGTATCTGTATCATTTTACTCTGCTTTATCACCTAATTATCCTCTACTTATCCCCCTCTCTGTCCACCAGGCTGTCTATCTGCAAAGTTAATCACAAATGTCAACACGCTTCCCACTAGGTGTTTCAGCATGCATACCACTCATGAGCGCAGTGTGTTTCCATATTTTTAATGTAAAATTTGCAAAGGTTACGCGTATACTTGGGAACTGCCCGATGCTTCTGTGTGTGTAACCCGCGTCCCTCCCCCGCGAGACGACAGAACACTGTCTTCACCCCAGAAAGCCCCCGCGTCCTGTTCCTGGGCAGCCCGTGTCCCCCAGAGCGGAGTCCGACTGTTCCCGACCTTCACGCAGACACAGCCGCGTGCTCTGGACCGCTTGTAAGAGGCGCGTCTCCCTCCGCGCACTGTCTGCTGCTCTCGCCTTGTTGTCTCTGCTGGTTCAGTGCTTTTCACTGCTGAATGGTCGTCCCTCTGAGGATCCGCCGCAGGGCGGGTCTTTTCTGACCTCTCCGCCTGTGGGGGGACCGCTGGCGCAGGCGTGGGGGGATCGTGAGTGGCGCTGCTGAGAGCCCGCGCGGGTCCTAGAGACGCAGGCGGCGCGTCTCCTGGGCCCAGAGTCGCCTGGCCGTGGTGTAGGTTCATGTGTAGTCTTATCAGCGACCGCCAGAGCGTCCCCCAAGCGACCGTCCCGTGTTGTGTTCCTGCCAGTGACGAGGGGATTCCTGCTCGCGGGCCCACGGCGGCGGCCTCGTTCACACTGGACCCTCGGGTGGGTGTGTTGGTGTCGCATGTGGGCCCCCAAGGGTTTCTAGTCTTCATTTCAGTGTAGGGAAAACAAATGAATAAAAGAAGAAGGGAAGCAGGATGCAAGAGTGAGTTGTATTTGAGATCGTCCATGTTGGGCGCTTCACGGCCAGTTCCCCGTCCTTCCCGCGTCTTTCCACGCCTCCTTCTTAGACCTTGCGGCGTTCCTTTACAGCCTGCAGAGACCCGCTTGTTGACCGTAATTACGTTTAAGCTTGACGATGTTAAGTAGTTTAATTACCTGAACCTCATTGGTGCCTAATACTGCTGTTGGTAGTGGCTTCGAGGCTTGGCTCCTTGTGAACTTTTTCTTTGCTTTTTTGGTGTTTTATAATTTAAGGGTGTTAAGTTAGGCTTTTTGTCTATCTGCAAAGTTAATCACAAATGTCAACACGCTTCCCACTAGGTGTTTCAGCATGCATACCACTCATGAGCGCAGTGTGTTTCCATATTTTTAATGTAAAATTTGCAAAGGTTACGCGTATACTTGGGAACTGCCCGATGCTTCTGTGTGTGTAACCCGCGTCCCTCCCCCGCGAGACGACAGAACACTGTCTTCACCCCAGAAAGCCCCCGCGTCCTGTTCCTGGGCAGCCCGTGTCCCCCAGAGCGGAGTCCGACTGTTCCCGACCTTCACGCAGACACAGCCGCGTGCTCTGGACCGCTTGTAAGAGGCGCGTCTCCCTCCGCGCACTGTCTGCTGCTCTCGCCTTGTTGTCTCTGCTGGTTCAGTGCTTTTCACTGCTGAATGGTCGTCCCTCTGAGGATCCGCCGCAGGGCGGGTCTTTTCTGACCTCTCCGCCTGTGGGGGGACCGCTGGCGCAGGCGTGGGGGGATCGTGAGTGGCGCTGCTGAGAGCCCGCGCGGGTCCTAGAGACGCAGGCGGCGCGTCTCCTGGGCCCAGAGTCGCCTGGCCGTGGTGTAGGTTCATGTGTAGTCTTATCAGCGACCGCCAGAGCGTCCCCCAAGCGACCGTCCCGTGTTGTGTTCCTGCCAGTGACGAGGGGATTCCTGCTCGCGGGCCCACGGCGGCGGCCTCGTTCACACTGGACCCTCGGGTGGGTGTGTTGGTGTCGCATGTGGGCCCCCAAGGGTTTCTAGTCTTCATTTCAGTGTAGGGAAAACAAATGAATAAAAGAAGAAGGGAAGCAGGATGCAAGAGTGAGTTGTATTTGAGATCGTCCATGTTGGGCGCTTCACGGCCAGTTCCCCGTCCTTCCCGCGTCTTTCCACGCCTCCTTCTTAGACCTTGCGGCGTTCCTTTACAGCCTGCAGAGACCCGCTTGTTGACCGTAATTACGTTTAAGCTTGACGATGTTAAGTAGTTTAATTACCTGAACCTCATTGGTGCCTAATACTGCTGTTGGTAGTGGCTTCGAGGCTTGGCTCCTTGTGAACTTTTTCTTTGCTTTTTTGGTGTTTTATAATTTTGTAAAGGGAGCTCATGTTAAGTTAGGCTTTGTTTGTAGGAATCCTGTCTGGTCTGGCTTGGGGGCGTTTGGTTTGCTTTAGCCTCATAAGCCAGGGATGTCGTCATCCTGTGACCACTGTCTATATAAAAGTTCCTAATTTGGGGATCCTGGCCATCAGCGATAAGAGGAGTGTAATTTTAAACCCAAGTCTATTTGAAGTCAGGGCCATGGTTATGAATTCACAGGAGTCTTTTATATGTGTGTGATACTCTCTCTCTATACACACACACACACACACCCCGAGCCCAGTCTAAGACAAACCAGTTCCTCTGCTGACGAGCGGCTTCTGTGGTCTGTCCCTTCATGGCGGGTTGGGGGCACCGTGAGAAGTGCCGCATCACAGGGAAGGCTTTGTTCCAGCCCTCTTTTCCAGCATGTCCTGTCACCCAGCTCCTGTCTCTGGCTGGGTTTTAAACCCTGACCCTTGCAGGTCAAGATTGGCGGGGCCCCATCGACCCCCTGTCTCGGTTGGTCCGGCTGCCGTAACAAGTAGATCTGGAGGCGGGCGTGTCGGGTCCGAGCACCCGCAGGTGCAGCGTCTGCTGAGGCCCGCCTCCAGGGGTGCAGAGGCCCGCCTTCCTCTCCGTGCTTCCACACGGGGGGCAGAGGCAGAGGCAGGAGGCAGGCCCTCTCGAGTCTGTGACCAGGACCCCAGTCTCGTCCAGGAGCCCGGCTTCATGGCCTGACCACCTCCCAAGGCCCCAGGTCCTCCTAGTGCCATCCCGGTGGAGTCTGGGCTTCAGCGCACAAATCTGGGGGACGGACACGCAGTCCACAACCGCTGTCGCGCGGCCCCACCCATGGCCCTTGTGTCCTCAGTCCCTGGAGCTCTCTTCCATTCTACTGAGCTTCGCTATGCCTTTAATGGACATCTGCATGATGCTACCCAATATATATGGGTTCTTAGCAACAGGAATTTTTACCTTCTTAACTTGCGGTTTTAGCCTGCAGAGACCCGCTTGTTGACCGTAATTACGTTTAAGCTGCGATGTTAAGTAGTTTAATTACCTGAACCTCATTGGTGCCTAATACTGCTGTTGGTAGTGGCTTCGAGGCTTGGCTCCTTGTGAACTTTTTCTTTGCTTTTTTGGTGTTTTATAATTTTGTAAAGGGAGCTCATGTTAAGTTAGGCTTTGTTTGTAGGAATCCTGTCTGGTCTGGCTTGGGGGCGTTTGGTTTGCTTTAGCCTCATAAGCCAGGGATGTCGTCATCCTGTGACCACTGTCTATATAAAAGTTCCTAATTTGGGGATCCTGGCCATCAGCGATAAGAGGAGTGTAATTTTAAACCCAAGTCTATTTGAAGTCAGGGCCATGGTTATGAATTCACAGGAGTCTTTTATATGTGTGTGATACTCTCTCTCTATACACACACACACACACACCCCGAGCCCAGTCTAAGACAAACCAGTTCCTCTGCTGACGAGCGGCTTCTGTGGTCTGTCCCTTCATGGCGGGTTGGGGGCACCGTGAGAAGTGCCGCATCACAGGGAAGGCTTTGTTCCAGCCCTCTTTTCCAGCATGTCCTGTCACCCAGCTCCTGTCTCTGGCTGGGTTTTAAACCCTGACCCTTGCAGGTCAAGATTGGCGGGGCCCCATCGACCCCCTGTCTCGGTTGGTCCGGCTGCCGTAACAAGTAGATCTGGAGGCGGGCGTGTCGGGTCCGAGCACCCGCAGGTGCAGCGTCTGCTGAGGCCCGCCTCCAGGGGTGCAGAGGCCCGCCTTCCTCTCCGTGCTTCCACACGGGGGGCAGAGGCAGAGGCAGGAGGCAGGCCCTCTCGAGTCTGTGACCAGGACCCCAGTCTCGTCCAGGAGCCCGGCTTCATGGCCTGACCACCTCCCAAGGCCCCAGGTCCTCCTAGTGCCATCCCGGTGGAGTCTGGGCTTCAGCGCACAAATCTGGGGGACGGACACGCAGTCCACAACCGCTGTCGCGCGGCCCCACCCATGGCCCTTGTGTCCTCAGTCCCTGGAGCTCTCTTCCATTCTACTGAGCTTCGCTATGCCTTTAATGGACATCTGCATGATGCTACCCAATATATATGGGTTCTTAGCAACAGGAATTTTTAGGTCTTCCTGAATCTTCCATGCTGCTAGAAATTAAGGTCTAGGAAGAAGGACTGTGGTCTTCTGTGATTCCTGGAAATACGAAAACAATCGGCGTAGAGACTATAAATCCGTCTTCAGACAAGGGCCCAGCACACACGTGGAGGAACGGCAGACTCGTTCGCACTGACGCATCCTCTGTCTCCTTCGCAGGGCACAGCCCTGAGGGTGTACTTTCGGGGCCTTCCAGTCCCTCCGGAGGAAACCAGCCATGTCCCTGGACGACATTAAGATGAGCCCTGCGGACTTCCTGGAGCAGCAGGACCTGGACAGCGGGGGCTTCGGGAAGGTGTGTCTGTGCTTACACAGATCGCACGGCCTCGTGATCCTGAAGAAGGTGTACACGGGCCCCAAGCGCACCGAGTGAGTCAGGCAGAGGCGGGCGGCCGCGTGCTGTGCCAGGGCGCTGGGGTCCCGGCACAGGCCTCAGGCGACAGACCCGGGGGCGAGGGTCAGCACGGGGCCTCGCGTCAGATGACCCGGCGGGGCGCTCATTACCATGCCGGCCTCACTCCTGAGGACTTGGAGGCTGACTAGGGAGCACTGCCCGCTGGTGCACAATGGAAGAAAGCTGAAGAGGAGGGGACAGAGGGAGAGGAGGCCCCCAGGGCAATGCCGCGGGGCTAGAAAGAGGAGGGAGGAGCAGGGAGGGGGACTACCGACTTGCTTCACGCATCAGTGAGGGCCAGCCGCGGGGAAACAGGAACAACACGCTGGTTCTGGAATCAGAGCTTCCAGGAACTGTGCTGATTTCTCATCCACTTAACACTTCCGAGCTCCGGGGAGGAGACCTGCAGAGGGAAGGAGCAGGCGCTCCGCCCCCCTGAGCTGGCGGTCTGGCCTGAAGGGCACCCGCAGGTGCACAAGCAGCCGCTGTGTGTCGCAGAAGCTCCGGGGCTTCTGGGGGTGGGAAGGGCAGCCCCGGCCCCCCTGAGCCCCCCTCTCCCCGCCCCAGGTACGGCGAGGCCCTGCTGGAGGAGGGCAGGATGATGCGCCGGCTGCGGCACCAGCGCGTGGTGAGGCTGCTGGGCGTCATCATGGAGGCGGGGAACTACTCGCTGGTGATGGAGTACATGGAGCAGGGCGACCTCATGCGCGTGCTCAAGGCCCAGGTACCCCGCGCCCGCGTGCCGCCACCCAGCCCCTCCAGCTGTGGACCCCGCGCCGACGGCGGGCCGTTTGGGTTTCTCAAGAACAACAGCCCTGGATAAGGCAGGCTTAGAACAGCAAGATTCCTGCTGTTTGCCAACGCCAAATAACTTTAGAGCCTTTACTGAAGTCTAGGTGCCTGGGCGTGCCTGGGCCCGGGGCTGGGACTCGGGGCTTCCGCTGCAGGGGCCACGCGTTCAGTTGCTGGTCAGGAGCTAAGATCCCCACCTGCCGCGGGGGTGGTCAGAGAAGCGTCCGTGCCTGTTGGGAGCAACATGCTGGGGCTGAGTGCGCGGGAGGCTGCTCCCGGCTGGGCAGGGTGTGCGCGCCCCAGGCGGGGCTGTGTCAGACGCACCGCAGCAGGCTTTGGAGGAAGGGCTCTCACCGCGCGCAGCGTGGCCAGGACTCCTCTTGAATAATAATAAGGCCGTTTTGTTCTCAAAGAGCTTAATTCCACAGCGTGTTTGCCTGTTTCTGTGCTGACCTGGGAGTTTTGTTTGTACAGAACACAGTCCGAGCACCCTCAGCACTTGGGCTGAGACCCCCTGAGGGGCTGCCTTGCGTGGCCGCAGTGCTGCGGGGCCGACAGGAGGGAGGCTGGGGTCTGTCCGCGGGCCCAGCCCCCACTGCTCTGGAAGGAAGCTGGTGCCCGGGCCTCTCCTCTGCGCTTCCCGTCTCACGGGTGCGCCCTGGCTGTTTCAGATCAGCATTCCCTTGTCCCTGAGAGGGAGGATCATCATGGAGACCATCGAAGGCATGCGCTACCTGCACGGGGAAGGGGTGATCCACAAGGACCTCAAGCCGGAGAACATCCTCGTTGACAGTGACTTCCACATCAAGGTAGACACAACCACCAGGGCTTCCGAAGGGCCAGGGTGGTTCTAGCTCTCAGTGTAACGGGAAAATCCATCTTCCGGACGGGAGGCCCGCTAAGAACAGAGCTAGCCTGGCTCCTCACCGCTGGTGGGAGCAGAACCCTCTGCCAAGGAAAGAAAGAGAGAGCGAGACCTGATGGAGGCGGTGGTTTTATTTAGTCCTTTACTTTTATCTGCTTTTTAAGAGCCAGTTTCCTTTGGAAAGCCATCTCCACTGCAGTGAAAGGGAAAAGGGGAAGGCGCTTTCTTCTGGCCGCCAGGTGGCGCTGCCGGTCTGGTTGGCTCTGGCAGCAGGGATCGAGCCTGAAAAGGGAAGCAGAGTGGGCAGGAGGCAGGAACTGCTTACCCAGGCGGCCCCTGACCAGAAGCTTCTGCTTGCAGCCCTCTCTTCTCGTCCTGCACGGGAGCTTTTATTCCTGGGTCTCTAAAAGAAGGTTCTTCTTCACGTTAATAATGACCTCTTATGATCTGCGTTAGGCTTTGAGGATTTTAGACCATCGCATGCCAGAAATCACTCCCAAATGCTTGGACTCCTTGAAGCAAACGTGAAAGGGCCTCCTCGGGTTTCCTGACTGGACTGTTGTGCCACTCCGCCCTGCCGCCTCACTCGGTGCTCTGTGTCTGATCTTGGTGTTTTCTTTGCCTTTTGTCCATCCTTCCCCGCCTCCTCCCTTCTCCTCTCAGGCTCAGGCTGCCCGCTCAGAACCGGTAGCGCTACAGCCCTTCTGCTCACTGTCTCTGGGACCCTGGACGTGCGCGCCCATGGGCTTCTGGACAGCTTCTGGGAACACAGAAGGTGCGGTACCCTGAGCTTGCCACACCTGCAGAGAAGAACATGGCTGTCTGCCCTCGCCGCAGAGGCGGGGAAGGCGTGCGGGATCCGCGAGGGCTGGAAGCAGCATGTCTGGTGGTGGCGGTTCTCGGGAGCAGCTTCTGCTTTTCTCCCCATCCCCCCGCCCCCAGGTTTTATTGTGTAAGAGCTGAGATGACAGCATTTCGCACCGACATTTCCTAAGGGGGGTTTCCAGATGGCTGAGGGCACATGGCCCCCACCAGTCTGCTCCAGGGAGCTGTCTTAGAGTGCTGCCCAAGGACCTCAAGCCGGAGAACATCCTCTTGCCAAGGTAGACACAACCACCAGGGCTTCCGAAGGGCCAGGGTGGTTCTAGCTCTCAGTGTAACGGGAAAATCCATCTTCCGGACGGGAGGCCCGCTAAGAACAGAGCTAGCCTGGCTCCTCACCGCTGGTGGGAGCAGAACCCTCTGCCAAGGAAAGAAAGAGAGAGCGAGACCTGATGGAGGCGGTGGTTTTATTTAGTCCTTTACTTTTATCTGCTTTTTAAGAGCCAGTTTCCTTTGGAAAGCCATCTCCACTGCAGTGAAAGGGAAAAGGGGAAGGCGCTTTCTTCTGGCCGCCAGGTGGCGCTGCCGGTCTGGTTGGCTCTGGCAGCAGGGATCGAGCCTGAAAAGGGAAGCAGAGTGGGCAGGAGGCAGGAACTGCTTACCCAGGCGGCCCCTGACCAGAAGCTTCTGCTTGCAGCCCTCTCTTCTCGTCCTGCACGGGAGCTTTTATTCCTGGGTCTCTAAAAGAAGGTTCTTCTTCACGTTAATAATGACCTCTTATGATCTGCGTTAGGCTTTGAGGATTTTAGACCATCGCATGCCAGAAATCACTCCCAAATGCTTGGACTCCTTGAAGCAAACGTGAAAGGGCCTCCTCGGGTTTCCTGACTGGACTGTTGTGCCACTCCGCCCTGCCGCCTCACTCGGTGCTCTGTGTCTGATCTTGGTGTTTTCTTTGCCTTTTGTCCATCCTTCCCCGCCTCCTCCCTTCTCCTCTCAGGCTCAGGCTGCCCGCTCAGAACCGGTAGCGCTACAGCCCTTCTGCTCACTGTCTCTGGGACCCTGGACGTGCGCGCCCATGGGCTTCTGGACAGCTTCTGGGAACACAGAAGGTGCGGTACCCTGAGCTTGCCACACCTGCAGAGAAGAACATGGCTGTCTGCCCTCGCCGCAGAGGCGGGGAAGGCGTGCGGGATCCGCGAGGGCTGGAAGCAGCATGTCTGGTGGTGGCGGTTCTCGGGAGCAGCTTCTGCTTTTCTCCCCATCCCCCCGCCCCCAGGTTTTATTGTGTAAGAGCTGAGATGACAGCATTTCGCACCGACATTTCCTAAGGGGGGTTTCCAGATGGCTGAGGGCACATGGCCCCCACCAGTCTGCTCCAGGGAGCTGTCTTAGACCCGTCGCCTGCCTGCGTGTCTGCAGATGTGACCGTGCCTCCGTCTCCCAGACGAGCCCCTACCTGAGGATGGCTCGGGCCCGCGGTCTCCGTCACAGAGCCAGGCCCTGCTCTGCTCTCTTGCAGATCGCGGACCTCGGCGTGGCTTCCTTCAAGACGTGGAGCAAGCTGACTCAGGAGGAGCACAGCAAGCAGCGGCAGGCGAGCCGCGCGGCGGGGGGAAGCGGCGGCACCCTGCACTACATGGCGCCCGAGCACCTGAACGACGTCAACTCCCGGCCCTCCGAGAAGTCGGACGTCTTCAGCTTCGCCATCGTGCTCTGGGCCATCTTCGCCAACAAGGAGCCGTACGAAAGTAAGGCCTCAACAGAGAAGTGGGCTTGGGGGCTCACCACGGTTGTTTAATGGAGCAGGCTTTCCGTGGAGTCGGTTAAGACTGATCATGGTTTGTTCCCTCCACGTCTGTCTTACCCACCGGCCTGTACACTCCACAAGGGCCAGGACCAACCACGTGCCGTCCATTCACAGCCCCTCCCCAGCATCTGCACTCTCAGAGCGTGGGAGGTGCTCAGCAAGGGTCCCAGTATCGACACACACGAGCATAGGGGTGTCCAGCAAGTGTTGTTGAATGAAAGCGTGACCTCAGTTTAGGCATCCGGCGGCGTCACAGGCAGGAGCCTTGCGGGTGTCCCAGCTGGGGAGGCGCCCCGCGTTCCAGGACTCCTGCAGTCGGGAAGGGCCACCTGCTTCTCCTTCAGGGCCCTGCCCTTCCCGGGCTCACCCTGCCTGCTTTCTTCCACCCACCAGCTCCTCCGTTCGGGAACTATTTCTTTTTAGGACTGACTGTGGGCCCTTTACTCGGAAGTGAGACTCTAGAGATGAGAAAGCGTGGTTTGTGCAGGAGGGCAGGTGCCTAAGGAGCCGTTCTTCAGAGTCTTAAGACCTGAGCTTAACCCTCTCCTGCCCGCTCTTCATGGGCGATTGTCTGTCCCAGCAGGTTTAGCCCCCTCTTTGCAGACGCCTCTCAAACCCCCAGCCCCGGCCTGGACGCCCGCCTGTCCGTCAGTCAGGCCTAGTCCACGTGCCCGAGGACCCCTGAAGCTGCGTCCCCCACGACGGGCCCACCCGCTCCGTGCTGCCCTTCGCAGCCCCCTCACCTCTACTCTCACGTCCAGAAAATGGCGTCACCCTCCACCAGCCGGGCGGCCCAGCCAGGGCCTTCGGTCACCCAGACTCCGTCTTGGCCTCAGCTCCCCGTCCCATCACTCAGAGAAGCCTGTGAACTCGGGAATTCCCTGGTGGTCCAGCCCTCGGAACTCACCCTTCCATTGCTGAGGGCTGGGGTTCCGTCCCTGGTCAGGGGACTAGGATCCTGCAAGCCGCACAGCGTGGCCGGAGACAAACAGAAAACCATGCCCTCTGGGCGGGTCAGATTCTATATATGCCCACTTCTCTCTGTCCTGCCTAGGTCAGACTCTCTGGGGCGGGTGCCTGGTGCCATCTGCCCCTCACGCTGCCGCCAAGCTGGTCATCCTCGTGGGCCCTTCGAGCCTCTCACTCTTCTGTTTCAAATCTTTCCAGACACCCTTGACATTCAGGATGAAGTTCAGATCTTCCAAACACCCTTGGCATTCCTTCTCCCATTCCCCTCCGCCAACAGGCCCAGTTACGCCGAACTGCTCATAGCTTGGGGACGCTTCATGATTTCTGCCACCCCCAGTCTCCTCATATTCTGCTTTCCGGCCTGGAACCTTCCTCTCTGAGTCCTCCTTCCCAGTTCTTTACCTGGATAACTGCTGCTTGTGTATTTGGACTCAACAAAGCCGTCTCTGACCTTCCTGGTTGTGGTCCTCTTACCAGAACCCTTTGTACTGACTTCTTAAACAGCCAGTATCGCTCTGTGTTTGAAGTCATTCATATTCATCTGTTCATCTGGGCTGCCCAGTGTTTGTCCTGTCTTGAACCCTGGGGCGTGGCACTGGCTTTGTTCCCATATTCCACCTGCTCTGCTGGGAGTCAGCTCTGCGTGAACTCTGTCTTTCGTCGGTTTGATCATCTCTGCAGGGCAGTGCGTCCCCTTGAAATCCCAGGGCAGTCTGTCCCTCCCGGTGCCACAGTCAGAGACGAGTGGCCTTGCCACCTCCCTGCCAGCCCGAGCGGGGCCTGAGGTGACCGCCCGGCTCTCCCTCCCATCACTGTAGACGCCATCTGTGAGCAGCAGCTGGTGCTGGGCATCAAGTCCGGGAACAGGCCGGACGTGGAGGCCATCGTCGCGCTCTGCCCGTCGGAGGTCCTCGCCATCATGAAGCAGTGCTGGGAGGTGGACCCGGACGCCCGGCCCACATTCGCGGGTGAGTCGCCGCGGGACGGCGCCGCCTCCCTCCTGCGTGCCCGTCTTCCTGGGGAGAGGCCGACAGATGGTGCTGGAAACTTCCAGGAACCTGAGCTCCAGTCCAGATTTCACACTGATTTTCTAGGTTCCAAGGGCTTTATTCCAAATCCCTGTTCTGAGAGTTCTAGCCTGTGGCAAGGCTGACGCCAGAGGGACAGAAACGAGGAACCCACCCAGCCCTTTTCACCGGGAACCTAACTCCAGCGGGCGGGGCAGGCAGCAGCAGAGCTCCGCACAGAGCCCTCCCTCAGGCGCGGGCCCTGGCTGCCTTCCAGCGAGGCCCCGCCTTCTTTCTGTCTTCTTGTCTCTTTATGAAAGTCAGTGACGTGGCATTTAAATTTCCTTTCTATTGCTTTGCTCACAGATTAACACAAGTAATTCAAAGACAATAAACTACTCATATTTTAATTTTTAGAAAATGCTTAAGAAACTTAAAGTGTTTTTTTTTTAACATACAGGCATTGAAGAAAAATTTAGGCCTTTTTATTTAAATCAATTTGAAAAACACGTAGAAGAGGACGTGCAGAGTCTAAAGGTACGCAGCTAACAAGGTGCTCAAAAAGCTCTAGGGTGTCGGTCCCGAAAACCAAAGCCTTATACGTTATTCCTGAGGTCTGAGGTAAGTAGCTTGGTGACCACAAGGAAAAAAAAACATTGGCAGTTTTATGCAAATATCATCAAGCTGGCATACTGGACCCATTCCTCTGTCCAAATGAGTGAAATGAGAGGATGACGCGTCTGGCCGTGTGGAGACAAAGGCACGGCCTCGCTCGGCTGGGCTGGGAAGCCCCGCGTAGCTGGATCAGCCATCCGCAGGAATTCTTGAACGACTGAAAAGCCAACAGAATTAGGTTTTCAGATATGTAAGAGGAAACAGTTTTTAAAAACACAACACTCAAGAAGGAAGTCTTGGGTCAGCATGCCGAAGCAGGGGTCACCTAGGAGCCGTGGTCGTGTCCCTTTTAGAAAGTGGCTCCTCGGGGCTTCCCTGGTGGTGCAGTGGGTAAGGACACCGCCTTGCAGTGCAAGGGGCGCCGGTTCGATCCCTGGCCTGGGACGATCCCACGTGCCGTGGAGCGGCTGGACTGATGTGTCCAATCACCGAGCCGGAGCTCTGGAGCGCGTGCGCCCAGAGCCGTCGCTCTGCGATGACAGACGCCACCGCGATGGGAGGCCCACACGGGCCAAAGAACAAAGACGGATGAAAAAAACAGAAATGGAAGACCAATAGAAGTGGCTTGCCCGCTCCGCTCCCCAACCCGACCCCCACCCAAAATAAATAAATATATCTTTAAAAAAAAAAAGAAAGAAAGTGGCTCCTCCCCTTGACTCCTTGGGCTGAGCGGCAGAGGCGAGCCACCCCGGCCCAGGCCAAGGCCCTGCGTTTGGTGCCTCGGATGAGAGCGGTGTGTCAGAGCCGCCGCCAGCTCACCAGCCTCGAGGAGCAGAGACCTCCCCACTCGCGCTCTGGGAGCAAGCTCTTGTCCTGAGTCTCTCCATACTGCTCTCATCATGGAAAGGAGACTCCAGTGAATAAGACAGGCAAGAAACAGACATTTTAAAATACACACACACACACACACACACACACACATCCGAGAGTCAAGAATTGCCAGGCGTTTGAGGGACACTTACATGGTAACAGAGAAGTCTGAAGCTTATTTTGTGACATGAGTGTAACCTTGATTCCCAAACCTGAAAGGCAGACACAGAAAGAAAAGCTACAGAACGATTTCACTTAATGCAAATATCATCAAGCTGGCATACTGGACCCATTCCTCTGTCCAAATGAGTGAAATGAGAGGATGACGCGTCTGGCCGTGTGGAGACAAAGGCACGGCCTCGCTCGGCTGGGCTGGGAAGCCCCGCGTAGCTGGATCAGCCATCCGCAGGAATTCTTGAACGACTGAAAAGCCAACAGAATTAGGTTTTCAGATATGTAAGAGGAAACAGTTTTTAAAAACACAACACTCAAGAAGGAAGTCTTGGGTCAGCATGCCGAAGCAGGGGTCACCTAGGAGCCGTGGTCGTGTCCCTTTTAGAAAGTGGCTCCTCGGGGCTTCCCTGGTGGTGCAGTGGGTAAGGACACCGCCTTGCAGTGCAAGGGGCGCCGGTTCGATCCCTGGCCTGGGACGATCCCACGTGCCGTGGAGCGGCTGGACTGATGTGTCCAATCACCGAGCCGGAGCTCTGGAGCGCGTGCGCCCAGAGCCGTCGCTCTGCGATGACAGACGCCACCGCGATGGGAGGCCCACACGGGCCAAAGAACAAAGACGGATGAAAAAAACAGAAATGGAAGACCAATAGAAGTGGCTTGCCCGCTCCGCTCCCCAACCCGACCCCCACCCAAAATAAATAAATATATCTTTAAAAAAAAAAAGAAAGAAAGTGGCTCCTCCCCTTGACTCCTTGGGCTGAGCGGCAGAGGCGAGCCACCCCGGCCCAGGCCAAGGCCCTGCGTTTGGTGCCTCGGATGAGAGCGGTGTGTCAGAGCCGGCCGCCAGCTCACCAGCCTCGAGGAGCAGAGACCTCCCCACTCGCGCTCTGGGAGCAAGCTCTTGTCCTGAGTCTCTCCATACTGCTCTCATCATGGAAAGGAGACTCCAGTGAATAAGACAGGCAAGAAACAGACATTTTAAAATACACACACACACACACACACACACACACATCCGAGAGTCAAGAATTGCCAGGCGTTTGAGGGACACTTACATGGTAACAGAGAAGTCTGAAGCTTATTTTGTGACATGAGTGTAACCTTGATTCCCAAACCTGAAAGGCAGACACAGAAAGAAAAGCTACAGAACGATTTCACTTAATAGCATAGATGTGAAATGTCTGAATAAAATATAAACAAGCTGAATCCATCTATGGGGAATAAAATTTGGAGGAGATTTGTAGTCTCACTAACAAAAATGCAGAGTGAATTCATTATAGTTTTTCACCCATTAGATGGATAAGAGTTTTGAAAGACTGACACATCAAGTGTTGGTAAAAATGCAGAGTGAGGGCTTCCCCTGGTGGTCCAGTGGGTAAGGACACCGCCTTGCAGTGCAAGGGGCGCCGGTCCGATCCCTGGCCTGGGAAGATCCCACGTGCCGTGGAATGTCTGGACCGATGTGTCCAATCACCGAGCCGGAGCTCTGATAGGCATGCGCCCAGAGCCGGTGCTCTGCGACAACAGAGGCCACCGCGATGGGAGGCCCACACACGGCCCAAAGAACAAAGATGGATGAAAATAGAGAAATGAAAGACCAATAGAAGTTGCCTGCCCATCCCCCCCCCCCCCCACCCACCCCCCAAAAGATAAATAAATTAAATTAAAAAAAAAAAAAGTATTGACTGCGTGTAAAATTTCTGCCTTCGGAAAAATTTCACCTTCTTAAAACACTGTTTTGGAACTATTTTCTACTCTTTACTAAAGTATGTCTTTATGCTCTTAATTTTAGAAAAAGTTTCCGGGCCAGAGTGAAGTTGTCCAGAGGATGAAGTCCCTCCAGGTTGACAGCGTGGCACTGCCCCCAAGCAGGACCAACTCAGGTAGCTTCTGCTGGGACAGGAAACCTGCTTACTCACCTGCTTGCCCATGGGAAGCCCTCTCCTGGTCCTGCGGGGCTTCACAGGAATGAAAGAATGTACGGAAGTGCTTGGCACAGGGCTGCCACTCTTCTCGCTCTGCAGCCCCAGGTCACCCCGCCTCTGCCCCCAACACCCGCCCTTGCTGCCTCGGTCACTCCGGCGGCCCCCGGTTTTCTGCTCCTGGGTCAGAGCCTTTCTCGTCCTCCCGCGGCAGGCGGGGCCCCCAGCTGGCAGCTGTGTGAACCGCGGGAGGAAGGGGCGCCCGGCAGGCTCTGTCTGTGCGGTCAGAGTCTGGGGCCTGTGACCCGAGGCCCTGGTTCCCGAGCGCGCTCGCTTCTGTTCCCCGTCCTGCTGCTTCGTGATGCTCTTCCTGACCCTGACCGTTCCTTGCCAGCTACAGAGCAGCCGGGCTCGCTGCACAGCTCCCAGGACTTCGGGACGGGTCCCGTGGAGGAGTCCTGGTTCGCGCCAGCCCCCGAGCAGCAGCCGGAGGAGAGCGACCTCCTCCTGCACAGTAAGCTCCAGCAGGAGGCCGACTACCACCTCCACGGCAGCCGCATGGACAGGCGGGCCAGAGAGCCGCCCCGGCCGGACGCGGCGTCCCTCAGGGAGGAGGAGAGGCGGCGCAGGGTCTCCCACGACCCCTTTGGCCAGCAGAGACTGTGCGAGAACGCGCAGGGCCCGGGGACGCAGGGCCTCGCCGCCTCCGGCGTGAACCACCACCCCGGCGCAGCCCCGCTCCCAGCGGGGCGGAGCGGCCAGCCCCAGTCACCGTACTGGAGAAACGGGTCCTTCCTTCCGCTCGGGTGTGGAGCGAGACCGCTGGACCTGGGAACCATGGGTCCACCAGTTTGGTTCGGGCCAACCCCAAGCCACATGCCAAGCCTGTACAAAACTCCAGTGCCTGAGACCAACCTCCTGGGGAGCACGCCCACCCTTCCATTCTCCTCCTTGCCGTCGAGAGGTAAACGGGCCTTGCAGTCACACTGCTCTGCTCCTCAGCTTGCCTGAAAATAGTGTGGCCACTGGCTGTCCCATAGACTAGAAGGTGACAGAGGTCAAGCCGTTTAGGTTCTCCAGCCACCAGACGCACCGTGCCGGCCCAGGATGGTCTCGTCAGACCGCTGGGCCCTCACTGTGCAGTG
Source organism: Tragulus kanchil (assembly GCA_022376925.1). Taxonomy (NCBI): domain Eukaryota; kingdom Metazoa; phylum Chordata; class Mammalia; order Artiodactyla; family Tragulidae; genus Tragulus; species Tragulus kanchil. The sequence goes on from JAIOJX010000005.1 coordinate 1,875,342, forward strand.
GGCCTCCGGCAGCTCCCCTCGCAGGCCGGGCGACAGGTCCTGGCCTGCGGTGGGCGTCCTCCACCCTCCCGAGTCTCAGCCGTGCCGCTGCGTCCGGGCTCTGATGTCAGGGGACGTGGCTGCCTGGATCCTTCCACCTGCTTGCTCTGCTCTGGAGACGAGCGGTGGGTCTCAGATGTTTTCATTTCTTGTCCCACGCAGGCCAGAGGTCTGTGAGGAAAGCCGCATTGCTAGGCAGCCACCCCTCCAGAACGCTTTGCTCTTCCCAGACCGAGCCTGTCCCCACCAGACACCAGCTGCCCGTTCCCCCTCGTCCCCAGGCGCCCGCCTCCCCTCTGTGTCTCCGTGAGCTCGACGACTCCCGGGCCCGACGCAGGCCGTCCTGAGCGGCGTCTGCCCTTGTGTGGCTGGCTGCAGTGTTCTCAGGGTCGCCCGTGTTCTAGCACATGCCAGAGAGCCCTCTTCCTTTCAAGCTACGTCACTTTTCACTGTGCTCAGGGACCACGTGGTGTCTGTCAGGTCATCTGACGGTGGACGCTTGGACGGCCTCCACCCTTTGACTGTGAATAATGCTATGAACATGGAGGTGTAAATATCTGGCTTGAGGCCCGGCTTTCCGCTCTGGGGTCTGCACGCAGTAGGGCTGCGGGCTCTGTTGGTGGTAATTCTCTGTTAATTTCCTGAGGAGGCACCATCCTGCTCACTGCAGTGGCTGCCGCGTTTTCAGTTCCCGCCAGCCGTGCACAGAGGTTCTGATTTACCACAGCCTCACCAACTCTTGTTATTTTCAGTATTTTTGATATTCACCAGCCTATTGGATGTGAGATGATTCAGCCACCTTTTAAAGAAGATTTGAAATGGTGGCATAGGATAAATCATTTAACTGAGCATTTGGAGTATAGAGTCCAACCCCTTTACCAGGTTATACCTTTTCCTCTTCCTTTTAAAAAAAAAAAAAAAAAAATTTGGCCTATTTTATGGGTCTTTCATTTATTTATTTGCATCCATCTTTGTTCTTTGGCCTTTGTGGGCCTCCCATCGCGGTGGCCTCTCTTATTGCAGAGCACTGGCTCTGGGCACCTGTGCTCCGGAGTACTGGCTCATAATTGGACACACCAGTCCAGCCGCTGCGCGGCACGTGGGATCTTCCTGGGCCAGGGGTCGAACTGGCGTCCCTTGCCCTGCAAGGCGGACTCCCCACTGGACCACCAGGGAAGCCCCCCTCTTCCTTATCTAACTTGAGCATTTGGCGTATGGGGTCCCGCCCCTTTAGCAGGTTGTACTTTTTTCTCTTCCTCTAGTCTAGAGGTACTCACCTCTGTGTTTCTCTCCAATCAGACGAGTCTGGAAAATGCACCATAATCAGCAGTTCTGGCATTCAGATTGGTGACAACAACTACATGGAGATCAGGGGGATGAGTCTGCCGGTGCTGGACAACGTGCCTGCGAGCTTGAAAGAGGAGCCGGCGGCCAAGTACCAGGAGATCTTTGGTAAGATGGCCTGGCAGGGCTCGTCCAGCAGCAGCCTTGGACTTCCTCACTCACGGGCGTCTCCGCCTAGTCTCCTTGGAGGTGGCCTGCTGTTCCTCTCTAACGCCCACGGGGTTGCTTTGTGACTTATTTGTGTTTACGCGGACATCACCAGGGCATCTAAGTCATGCGTGCTGCTGAGCCAGTGCGGCCTGGCCCAGCGTCAGGAACATGGAGGTGTAAATATCTGGCTTGAGGCCCGGCTCCTGGGGTCTGCACGCAGTAGGGCTGCGGGCTCTGTTGGTGGTAATTCTCTGTTAATTTCCTGAGGAGGCACCATCCTGCTCACTGCAGTGGCTGCCGCGTTTTCAGTTCCGCCAGCCGTGCACAGAGGTTCTGATTTACCACAGCCTCACCAACTCTTGTTATTTTCAGTATTTTTGATATTCACCAGCCTATTGGATGTGAGATGATTCAGCCACCTTTTAAAGAAGATTTGAAATGGTGGCATAGGATAAATCATTTAACTGAGCATTTGGAGTATAGAGTCCAACCCCTTTACCAGGTTATACCTTTTCCTCTTCCTTTTAAAAAAAAAAAAAATTTGGCCTATTTTATGGGTCTTTCATTTATTTATTTGCATCCATCTTTGTTCTTTGGCCTTTGTGGGCCTCCCATCGCGGTGGCCTCTCTTATTGCAGAGCACTGGCTCTGGGCACCTGTGCTCCGGAGTACTGGCTCATAATTGGACACACCAGTCCAGCCGCTGCGCGGCACGTGGGATCTTCCTGGGCCAGGGGTCGAACTGGCGTCCCTTGCCCTGCAAGGCGGACTCCCCACTGGACCACCAGGGAAGCCCCCCTCTTCCTTATCTAACTTGAGCATTTGGCGTATGGGGTCCCGCCCCTTTAGCAGGTTGTACTTTTTTCTCTTCCTCTAGTCTAGAGGTACTCACCTCTGTGTTTCTCTCCAATCAGACGAGTCTGGAAAATGCACCATAATCAGCAGTTCTGGCATTCAGATTGGTGACAACAACTACATGGAGATCAGGGGGATGAGTCTGCCGGTGCTGGACAACGTGCCTGCGAGCTTGAAAGAGGAGCCGGCGGCCAAGTACCAGGAGATCTTTGGTAAGATGGCCTGGCAGGGCTCGTCCAGCAGCAGCCTTGGACTTCCTCACTCACGGGCGCGTCTCCGCCTAGTCTCCTTGGAGGTGGCCTGCTGTTCCTCTCTAACGCCCACGGGGTTGCTTTGTGACTTATTTGTGTTTACCGCGGACATCACCAGGGCATCTAAGTCATGCGTGTGCTGCGGAGGAGAAGTGAGCCAGTGCGCGGCCTGGCCCAGCGTCAGGTCTATAAAGGTGTCAGACCCACCGTCACCGTCCATGGCCCCACTAGACCCGGCGCAGTGGCTCCCTCAGGCCCTCAGCCCGGGGGCTTCTGTAGAAGACTGCGCCCTCCCCGGCCCTCACGTCCCACGGGCAAGAGGGTGCTCTCACGGGGCCGCGCCGCGCATTAACCCCAAACACAAACCTGGCAAGAGCAGTCACGGGGCCAGCGCAGTGTGCTTTAAGAACCCAGCTTTCTAGCTAGCCCCAGGACTGGCAATTGAGGGACCTTAACTACGGCCAGATGCGAGCGGAACATGCTCAAAAGAAACAAAAATGGTCTTTCCCCCTTGACGTCAGGAAGGTGTCTTACAAACAGGCTGTGGCTCAGCTTGTTCAGAACAGCCTAGCAGCCAAGAGGGGCTTTGTTCTCTGAGCCGAGGGCCGTGGCTCAGAGGGGCACCTCCCAGGAGGCCCTCCCGCGGGCCGGCAGAGGGGTGAGTGTCAGCCAGTAAGCCGACGGCCACAGCGTGAAGACGGTATCCTTCTCACTGCCCCTTGTTACTCGGCACTTCATTACAGGCGCCTGAAGCTAGAGTGTTCACGTGGCCATAGCTTGATGCCTTCTCCTCTTTTCTATCGGCAGATAATACCACTAGTCTGACTGATAAACACCTGGACCCCGTCAGGGACAACCTGGGGAAACAGTGGAAAAACTGTGCCCGTAAGCTGGGCTTCTCTGAATCTCAGATCGACGAAATTGACCACGACTACGAGCGAGACGGCCTGAAAGAAAAGGTTTACCAGATGCTTCAGAAGTGGCTGATGCGGGAAGGCAGCAAAGGGGCCACCGTGGGAAAGCTGGCCTGTGCCCTCTACCTGTGCTCGCGGACAGACCTGGTGAACTACCTGAAACGCATCAGCCAGAACTAAGCCGCCTCCTCGCCCGGGGACAGCCGGCCGCCGTGGGTGACTCAGACTCATCCTCCCACTGCGACAGGGGCTTCCGTGTCTGCGTAAAACTCGCTTCCTGCCCTTCACAGCTGGTGGATGGGAAAGGAACCTTCGACAGACGACCCGCTGCACAGGAAGACCTGTTTGTGGCCAAGGCCCAGCCCAACCAGAAGCCCCAGTGGGCTTTGAAAGGGGGAGAAGAGAGATTTGAGAAAGATCATTTTCTTCCAGATTATTCCATAATCCTCATGCTGTTCATTCTGGTTTCTGGGTTTTCTTTAAGCAAGGAAAGAACATAACCTAAATCACTTTCTGATTTTGCACCGTCTTCTCCACGCAGCCTCCTACTAGTAACCAAGGGGCTGTAAAATTGCACATTCTCCTCCAGTCAGATGGCTGGAGACCTGGAGGGATGGGGGACGGTCCCAGGCTGCGGGAGGGCTGGATGATCTCTCTTCCAAATGCACCCCTTGTGACCACTGTTCTAAATTCTATAAATTCCAAAGAGGTGGACTTAATCAGTCTCTGTGACAAAAAGCAGGCCATAGTTTAATGGACTTATTCCAATAAAATTTTGTACCTCATATACAAGCCATTCAAGTGATGTGTTTGTATAAATGAAACACTTTGAAATTCTTCACTGTGACTTTACCACGGGGTGGGGGGGTGGGGGTCGGGGTAGCATTTCCTTTGCTCCCCTGGGGACGGGGAAGCTGGTGAGGAAAGCGGAGCTTCTCGACTCGGCAGCGCTGCGTCCTTCAGGCCCGCCCAGGGGCCTTTCCTTCAGCCCCTCCTCTAAAAGCTGGGCCAAGCTTACATCTGAGGAGTCCAATGCGAGGCCCGAGTACTACAAAAACCCTCGTCTTGGGCAGAAACCGACATAGACTGCAACACGAGAAAGAAGACGACCCATTCTTGGCTCCAGAAAGGTGCTCAGACCCTGAGGCCAGTGCTGGTGCGTGAGCCCCGCTCCCAAACCCCGCGCCCGCTCCGCAGAGTGCCCGCTTGCCTCTGTCGCCGGAATCTCTGCCCGGGCCCTGGAGATGACGTCAGGTCTTCAGCCACACGCAGAGGGGCCGTTTCTCACAAAATGGTTTAAATGATTTTCATGTGTGTTTGTTTAAAAATGCTTTTCTGATGACAGTAATCATCTAAATAGAATAGGCATTTATACGGTCAAGGTTTCAAAGCATCTGATTGCAAAGGAACATGGCAGGACTGGTTCTGTGGTCCAGTCCAAGTGCAGGACTCTGACGTCAGGCGGGCGTTAAGTTCCCGCAGCTGCTCTGGCCCTGCGTCGGGGCCTGCTTCCCGACCTCTCCCAGCCTCAGTGTCCTCACCTGTAAATAGGCTGGTAGGACATAAACTTGCTGTCAGGAGTAAAATGAGATGATGCATCTTATTTTAGGTGCCTGGCACAAAAACCGTGTTTTTTTTTTTTTTTTGACGTGGACCATTTTAAAGTCTTTACTGAATTTGTTACAATATGTTTTCCTTTTTTTTTTTTTGTCTGAGAGGCATGTGGGGTCTTATCTCCCCGATCAGGGATTGAACCCACAACACCTGCTTTGGAACAAAGTCTTAACCATGGTTTATTAAATTAATTTTTTACTGGGGTAGAGTTGATTTACAATGTTGTGTTAGTTTCTGCTATATAGCAAAGTGAATCTGTTTATACATATATCCACTCTTTTTTAGACTTGTTTCCCATATGTCATTATAGACTATTGAGTAGAGTTCCCTGTCCCATAGAGTGGGCCCTTATTATTGTCTATTTTATATATGCGTGTGTATATGTCCAATCCGAATCTCCCTATTTACCTCTCCCCACTCCCCCCACAGCAAGTGTCTTATAACTGTTACATAGAGTTCCTTCTCACCTCTGTTTAATAATTGTGACATCAGTAGTCTAAACGTCAGTGCTCCCATTTTTGCTGACCAGTAGGATAACTGATGGTAAAACTACAGTTATTTTTTTTTTAAGATTAATTTATTTATTTTGGGCGAGGGTCGGGTTGGGGAGGGAGGGGAGCAGGCGGGCCACTTCTATTGGTCTTTCGTTTCTCTATGTTCATCCGTCTTAGTTCTTTGGCTCCTGCGGGCCTCCCATCGCGGTGGCGTCTGTTGTCGCAGAGCGCCGGCTCTGGGTGCATGCGCTCCAGAACTCCGGCTCGGTAATTGGACACATCAGTCCAGCCGCTCCGCGGCACGTGGGATCTTCCCAGGCCAGGGCTCGAACCGGCGCCCCTTGCACTGCAAGGCGGTGTCCTTACCCACTGGACCACCAGGGGAAGCCCTACAGTTATTTTTAACCCTTATCTCTGACAAGAAATGCCAGTGACGTTTCAGAAAGAGAAAAAAAAAAAGAAATGTTGATTCCACCGAAGATTCTGAAACTGAAACAATAGTAGCTGGGATAGGACATATTTCTGTTTCCTTCTATGCAGGAAATTGAAGTGACAGTTTTATGTTGGAAGAACATTTTAGCATAATCCAAACGTTAGTCAAACCTGGCTTTACTGCCCAGGAAGCTCGCACGGGCCAGGGGGAGGAACACAATTTTCCATGGCTGTCACACCTAGAGGCACTGAGGACCGTTACAATGACAGGGTCTCTGGTAGGAGAAATACTCTAAAATGAAGGGAAGCTGCTGGAATCTCCAAGACAGGACTAAAAGCAGCCATCAGTGGGCCGGTTATTTTAGCTGGGTTCCAAAAATCACTGCCGATGGTGGCTGCTGCAGCGAAATTAAGTGGGTTGCTCCTTGGAAGAAAGTGAAATCTGGGGTTATTATTGATTTAAATGCGTGTTATATGTCCAATCCCGAATCTCCCTGTCCCATAGTGGGCCCTTATTATTGTCTATTTTATATATGCGTGTGTATATGTCCAATCCGAATCCCCTATTTACCTCTCCCCACTCCCACAGCAAGTGTCTTATAACTGTTACATAGAGTTCCTTCTCACCTCTGTTTAATAATTGTGACATCAGTAGTCTAAACGTCAGTGCTCCCATTTTTGCTGACCAGTAGGATAACTGATGGTAAAACTACAGTTATTTTTTTTTTAAGATTAATTTATTTATTTTGGGCGAGGGTCGGGTTGGGGAGGGAGGGGAGCAGGCGGGCCACTTCTATTGGTCTTTCGTTTCTCTATGTTCATCCGTCTTAGTTCTTTGGCTCCTGCGGGCCTCCCATCGCGGTGGCGTCTGTTGTCGCAGAGCGCCGGCTCTGGGTGCATGCGCTCCAGAACTCCGGCTCGGTAATTGGACACATCAGTCCAGCCGCTCCGCGGCACGTGGGATCTTCCCAGGCCAGGGCTCGAACCGGCGCCCCTTGCACTGCAAGGCGGTGTCCTTACCCACTGGACCACCAGGGGAAGCCCTACAGTTATTTTTAACCCTTATCTCTGACAAGAAATGCCAGTGACGTTTCAGAAAGAGAAAAAAAAAAAGAAATGTTGATTCCACCGAAGATTCTGAAACTGAAACAATAGTAGCTGGGATAGGACATATTTCTGTTTCCTTCTATGCAGGAAATTGAAGTGACAGTTTTATGTTGGAAGAACATTTTAGCATAATCCAAACGTTAGTCAAACCTGGCTTTACTGCCCAGGAAGCTCGCACGGGCCAGGGGGAGGAACACAATTTTCCATGGCTGTCACACCTAGAGGCACTGAGGACCGTTACAATGACAGGGTCTCTGGTAGGAGAAATACTCTAAAATGAAGGGAAGCTGCTGGAATCTCCAAGACAGGACTAAAAGCAGCCATCAGTGGGCCGGTTATTTTAGCTGGGTTCCAAAAATCACTGCCGATGGTGGCTGCTGCAGCGAAATTAAGTGGGTTGCTCCTTGGAAGAAAGTGAAAAGTGTGTCTGACTCTTTGCGACCCACAGAACTTTCCAAGGAAGAATACTGGAGTGGGGGTGCCTTTCCCTTCTCCGGAGGATCTTCCCAACCCAGGAATCAAACCAAGGCTTCCCACGTTGCAGGTGAATTCTTCACCGTCTGGGCAACCAGGGAAGCCCTTGGAGGGAAAACTCGGACAAGCCTAGCGTATTGAAAAGCGAGCTCGGGGCGGTGGCATCCGGGCGCCTGCGCACTGGGGCGGCGCGGCGGCACCTGCTCGGGACGCCCGGAGACCCGGCGCCTGCGCACTGCCGGCCGGGCGCACCGCACCGTAGGCGCCATGGCAGCCGCGCTGGGCAGCCGCGGCGCGCTGCGGCTGAGGTTCCTGCTCTCGGCGCTGAAGCCCGGGGCCCAGGTCCCCCGGGCCACGTTCGGGTAACAGCGCCGTCCCCCTCCGGGGACCCCGCGTGCTCGTCCGCGAGCTCGGGGCGGCGGGAGCGGAGCGGCTGGCCGGGGGCGGGCGGGGGTGCGCGTGGTCACGGCCTCGCCGGCCTCGTCCCTTCCGCGCGCGGCCGAGGGAGTGTGGGCGGCGGGGCGCCGCGCTCGGCCCCGGAGGGGCGGCCCCTCGGTCGTGCGGAGACCCGGGTCGAGGCTCGCTCCGGGGCCAGCGCAGCGCTCGGGGTCTCGGCTCGACCTGAAGCTGGAATGTGCGCGAGAGTCACCGGGGGAAGCGAGACGTGCGGGGGCAGGGCCGGGCTTCCCGAGGGGTGGCGGCCGTAGGGACGCCCGAGCGTCTGCCCTCCTCTCTGGCCACCCCGCACCCCGACCACAGCAGCAACGGAAGCGGATTAATCTCTGACCCTCGGGCTCTAAAGTGGGTGCCCTTGGTCCACGTGATAGGCGAGATATGTGGACACACGGCTGGCAGGTCAGTTCGGCTCTGGACTAGGAAGGTGCCTGGTCCCCGCTGGGTGGGCATCTCGCCCCCAGAGCTTGGGTGACCTAACCGGGACGCTTCGGTTGGGAAGGAGAAAGGAGAGGGCTGACCAGCTTTAGGCTAAAATGAAGGAAGCTGCTGGAATCTCCAAGACAGGACTAAAAGCAGCCATCAGTGGGCCGGAGGATCTTCCCAAAACCCAGGAATTCTGACTCTTTGCGACCCACAGAACTTTCCAAGGAAGAATACTGGAGTGGGGGTGCCTTTCCCTTCTCCGGAGGATCTTCCCAACCCAGGAATCAAACCAAGGCTTCCCACGTTGCAGGTGAATTCTTCACCGTCTGGGCAACCAGGGAAGCCCTTGGAGGGAAAACTCGGACAAGCCTAGCGTATTGAAAAGCGAGCTCGGGGCGGTGGCATCCGGGCGCCTGCGCACTGGGGCGGCGCGGCGGCACCTGCTCGGGACGCCCGGAGACCCGGCGCCTGCGCACTGCCGGCCGGGCGCACCGCACCGTAGGCGCCATGGCAGCCGCGCTGGGCAGCCGCGGCGCGCTGCGGCTGAGGTTCCTGCTCTCGGCGCTGAAGCCCGGGGCCCAGGTCCCCCGGGCCACGTTCGGGTAACAGCGCCGTCCCCCTCCGGGGACCCCGCGTGCTCGTCCGCGAGCTCGGGGCGGCGGGAGCGGAGCGGCTGGCCGGGGGCGGGCGGGGGTGCGCGTGGTCACGGCCTCGCCGGCCTCGTCCCTTCCGCGCGCGGCCGAGGGAGTGTGGGCGGCGGGGCGCCGCGCTCGGCCCCGGAGGGGCGGCCCCTCGGTCGTGCGGAGACCCGGGTCGAGGCTCGCTCCGGGGCCAGCGCAGCGCTCGGGGTCTCGGCTCGACCTGAAGCTGGAATGTGCGCGAGAGTCACCGGGGAAGCGAGACGTGCGGGGGCAGGGCCGGGCTTCCCGAGGGGTGGCGGCCGTAGGGACGCCCGAGCGTCTGCCCTCCTCTCTGGCCACCCCGCACCCCGACCACAGCAGCAACGGAAGCGGATTAATCTCTGACCCTCGGGCTCTAAAGTGGGTGCCCTTGGTCCACGTGATAGGCGAGATATGTGGACACACGGCTGGCAGGTCAGTTCGGCTCTGGACTAGGAAGGTGCCTGGTCCCCGCTGGGTGGGCATCTCGCCCCCAGAGCTTGGGTGACCTAACCGGGACGCTTCGGTTGGGAAGGAGAAAGGAGAGGGCTGACCAGCTTTAGGCTGTCGTGTTGTGATTGGGTCTTGAGTTTCAGGCTTGATTTTATTACCATCTTAGATCTTTTAGATTTTCAGGACTGCTTTCATACAGACGAGAGAATATGTCAGTGTCTATGGCTCTGTAAGTCAGCCCTGAAAAATGCCCGTGTGTCCAGTCCTGTTTACAGACAGAGGCTGAAATGAGGGGACTGCGGCTGCCCCAGCCCCTGCTAGAGCAGGCCGTGTTTGCAGGAAGGCCCCAGAGCGCTCCTCCTAGAGGATCTCGGGAAAACAGGTTTCTCTGGATTTTGAAACGCTGTTTCATAAATGCAATTGCAAATTGATCCCACCTGCGATGGGTAAACAAGCCGGGTGCTGGCTAATCCTGAAACAAGAGTGCGTCCTGCGGAGCTGGGTGAGAGCCATCCTGTAGGGCCTCGGCTTCCGAACAGCCAGGGTCCCGGCCCGGGGTCGAGTGGCGTTCCAGAACCTTCTCTGAGTCCGCCGTGTGGAACTCTGACCTTTCACCCCAAGCCTTTTCTGTTATGTGCAGTTCAGTATCGATCACTTAACCTAACAGCCCGCCTAAAGAGAGGTGTTTTCTGGTTCAACCTGGGGACGCTGTGCCTGAGGGCCAGAGACTCACCTTCCCCTGGCGCCTGCCCCCACCTTGTCCAGCAGTAAGCCAGCGTGTGGCCTACGCCAATCCCTTGAGGGACTGTCCAGCGGCGAGGTTACAGAAGAAAGAGGAACCTGAGCGAGTTGTTTAACCCCTCTGAGCCTCCTGCCTTGCAGGATTGTCCTCTGGATTTGAAATAGCGAACAGAAAGAGCTTGGGTGCCCAGTTGTGTCCGACTCTTTGCGACCAGATGGACTGTAGCCTGCCAGGCTCCTCTGTCCACGAGATTCCCCAGGCAAGAATACTGGAGGGGGCCCCCACTTCCTCCTCCAAGGGATCTTCCCTACGCAGGGATCAGAGCCCTGTCTCTTCCTCTCATGTATTGTGAATTCTTTACCTCTGTGTCCCCTGGGAAGCTCCCATACTAAGTAATTAGCAGTTACAATTAATAATACAAATTATGAATATCTAGATATTAATACAGTATATAAAAGATGTAAAAGTAAATCATCAAAATTCATGTTTATGCAAGCTCTGGGGGTTGCTAGTACTTTATTGTAGCTAGTGGTCACTTTAGAAAAACTATACCAAAGAAATAACCTGAACATGAAAGTATAGAGAATATGTAGGGCTTTCAAAATGAGGACGTATCTTTGTTAAGTGGCTCCCATTTTTATGTCTAAGCAAAGTGTGACTTTCAGGTGCTCACTTTGACTTTGCAAGGTACCAGCAGGGTGACCGAAGCCAGTTACCTGAGCTCCACCGCTCAGCTTCCTCGGTGGTAAAATTAGGTAAAGTCTGTGTGCATCACGAGAGGGCATTGTCTAGTTTAATAACTGGCTAGCTAGTTAGCTCTCCTGTAGGCACTTGCCCGAGCAATCCTGGTCTGGCCCGCCCCGCTGTCACACCCCTTGCTGGGGCGGCGCAGCCCTCAGGGGCGCTGGCATCTGTATGGCTCCGGGCCCTCCCCGCAGCCCGCCCGCGGACTCGCCGCCCCACCTCCCAGAGGAGGACAGGACAGCCCTGAGGGGAATCCAGGCCCAGCCGGCCTTCCTCTGCTCTGTGTTTGAAGAGGAGACAGGATTTTTCTCTCCTCTAAGAAATTATCTCAGTAATAACCTGTCTCATCCTTGGTAGTCTACTGGATTCTCTTGAGAAATTTAAAAAATACAGGTGCGAAGGTCCCATCTCAGATATTTTATTTAACGCAGCCTGAGTTACAGAAGAAAGAGGAACCTGAGCGAGTTGTTTAACCCCTCTGAGCCTCCTGCCTTGCAGGATTGTCCTCTGGATTTGAAATAGCGAACAGAAAGAGCTTGGGTGCCCAGTTGTGTCCGACTCTTTGCGACCAGATGGACTGTAGCCTGCCAGGCTCCTCTGTCCACGAGATTCCCCAGGCAAGAATACTGGAGGGGGCCCCCACTTCCTCCTCCAAGGGATCTTCCCTACGAGGATCAGAGCCCTGTCTCTTCCTCTCATGTATTGTGAATTCTTTACCTCTGTGTCCCCTGGGAAGCTCCCATACTAAGTAATTAGCAGTTACAATTAATAATACAAATTATGAATATCTAGATATTAATACAGTATATAAAAGATGTAAAAGTAAATCATCAAAATTCATGTTTATGCAAGCTCTGGGGGTTGCTAGTACTTTATTGTAGCTAGTGGTCACTTTAGAAAAACTATACCAAAGAAATAACCTGAACATGAAAGTATAGAGAATATGTAGGGCTTTCAAAATGAGGACGTATCTTTGTTAAGTGGCTCCCATTTTTATGTCTAAGCAAAGTGTGACTTTCAGGTGCTCACTTTGACTTTGCAAGGTACCAGCAGGGTGACCGAAGCCAGTTACCTGAGCTCCACCGCTCAGCTTCCTCGGTGGTAAAATTAGGTAAAGTCTGTGTGCATCACGAGAGGGCATTGTCTAGTTTAATAACTGGCTAGCTAGTTAGCTCTCCTGTAGGCACTTGCCCGAGCAATCCTGGTCTGGCCCGCCCCGCTGTCACACCCCTTGCTGGGGCGGCGCAGCCCTCAGGGGCGCTGGCATCTGTATGGCTCCGGGCCCTCCCCGCAGCCCGCCCGCGGACTCGCCGCCCCACCTCCCAGAGGAGGACAGGACAGCCCTGAGGGGAATCCAGGCCCAGCCGGCCTTCCTCTGCTCTGTGTTTGAAGAGGAGACAGGATTTTTCTCTCCTCTAAGAAATTATCTCAGTAATAACCTGTCTCATCCTTGGTAGTCTACTGGATTCTCTTGAGAAATTTAAAAAATACAGGTGCGAAGGTCCCATCTCAGATATTTTTATTTAACGCAGCCTGAGCATCTGGAGATTTAGAGGTTGGGCAGATGACTCAAGTCTGACACCCCACCCCTGTATTGTGGGGCAGGAAATGCTCGGCACAGAGGTGCCGAGTGGGCCGCTGTGGGGGGCTGCGGAAGGCGTGGTGGCCCTGCCGGCTCTGCGTGCACCCCTGGGTCTCCCCAAATGTCGGTACTTGGCAGACTGTGTGGCCTTCCCTGCCCACCCCCAGGGAGCCTGGGCACCCAGCCCAACGTAGGGGTCCAGGACATACACGAGTGAGTGGACACTACGGCAGAGTTTCTTTCAGTATTTCAGAAAGCACCTGCCGGGCTCTGCCCCGGGAGCCTGGCTCTCGCAGGCTCAGTCGCTTTCCCTGGGGCCGGGCTTCTCTCTTGCAGCTCCTCCGTGACCTCTGCCAAGGCGGCTGTGAACGGCGTCCACCTGCACTACCTGCGGACGGGAGACGGAGAGCGCGCGGTCCTGCTGCTCCCGGGCATGCTGGGTCTGCAGGTTTTCTCTGGGTGCCCTGCATGCTGCCCGCTGTGCTGTGCCCAGCCCCGGGTGCCCAGGCGTGATCAGCAGTGGCCTTAGTGCTTTGCTGAGGTGCTTTCAGCAGTACTTGCTACCGTCAGCTTCAGCTGATACAGAAAGATGCTTTATTTTATGCATGTACTTTATGCTGGCTGTGCGAGGTCTTCGTCGCTGCGCAGGCTTTTCTCTGGGTGCCTGAGGGGGGCTCCTCCTGGCTGCGGTGACTTCTGTTGTTGCCAAGCACAGGCTCTGTGTTGTGGTGCACGGGCTTAGCTGCTCCGCGGCACGTGGGGTCTTCCCAGACCAGGGCTCGAACCCATGTCTCCCGCATCAGCAGGCAGACTCTTTACCACTGAGCCACCCAGGAAGCCTGAAAGGTGGAACCGCTGTACTGTCTTCAGTTTTTCACTTCTGCACAGGCCCACTTTTCTCCTTTTCTCTGTAGTTGCCTACAGCCAGGGGGTGACCGGTCCCAGAAAGGGGCGGGAAGAAGGGGCGAGGGGAGGCGGGCGACGGGCGGGCTACCAGCTGGCCAGTTTGCCTGGAATGGGGGGCTCCAGGATGTGAGACTTTAGCTGCTCAGACTGGACTGACCTCCTTGCTGTGCCCGACTCCATGTTCAGTTAAGGTAAGAGCCACGAAGGAAAGAGGGCTTCCAGCCTTTCCGAAGGTCAGCACTCCTTTGGCACGGACAGAGCATGGTAAAGGCGGTCACCATCGTCTTTTACGGGCTAGAAGTTTAGACGTAGAAAGTTCAGGAGGGGATTTCCAGTGACCCCAGGGCATCTCAAGTTTGATTTTAAGGTTTCTAGTATTGTTTAACTTTTAATGATGTGATCCCAACATACACTTATTTCCTTACGATTTTCTCCTTTGTCCTAAGAGTACGGTGCTAGCATGTTTCGGGTACACGACGGCTCCGCTGACATCGCCTCGGCAGGCCGTGGGGCTGTCGAGGTGTCTGTCCAGCGTCGCGTGTCTTTCCCTCGAGCGGCTGTGCTCGAGGAGCACGTTTGCTCCATGGTGGATGCAGAGCTAGCGCTGTGCACGGACGGCCAGCGGAGATCGCTGTTGCTTCAATGCTGCTTTCATTATCCGGGGATAAAAAGCGTTTGGCAGTTTAATTTTTGCTGGTGTGAAGTATTAACCTGATTCACAAATGCAGCAGCAAGTTTCTCCCCTCCTCTGTCGTCCCCAGCACCCAGTTTACCTCTCCGCGGGCAGCCAGTGCGGATGCGTTTCCTTCTCAGGTGTCATCCATCGGTAACTCCTCCTTAAAATAGCTTTTTGTGAGGTTTCAGCATGCTTGGCACTGGTCTCCAGATGGACCCCTGTGTGCCGGGAAGCCCGCGTCTTCCTGTTTCTGGAGCCTGTGCGGAGCTCCGCCGCCGCCTCACCCCGCCGCCGCCTCCTGCCCGTCCTTCGGCAGAGAGCCCCGAGAGCAGCGGGCCTGCGCTGAAATCCAGCGCTCTTCTCGGCGTGGGTTTTCCGGAGGGTTTGCCTCCTGCGGAGAAGGTCCTTGCCGTCAGGAAGAGCGCTGGCCCCTGACGATGCTAAATGATGCTGCAGCATCCTGAAGGACATTTCTGAGACTCACCAGTTTGTGAAGCCAGGTGTCTAGTAACGTGGCCTGAGCCGTGAGGCCTCAGAAACCAAGCAGAGTCTAGAGAGGAGGCGCTGACTCGCCCTGGACCGGGCTCCGCGGGAGTCTGGCCTTCAGCGCCGTGTGGACCACACGAGACAGCTCTGCCGGTGCCCGCGGGGCTGGTGGCCGCACGGGCAGGCTGCCGACCACCGGCCCGAGAACATAGCTCTGCTTGTTGATGGTCACATATTGTGGTTGTGAAACAAACTGCTTTATTTCCTCCGCGTCCCGCCCTTCTCTGTCATTTGAGGTCTTGGTGTGATTTTCTGGCTTCTAGACTGACCAGAAAATAAAATCGACAGGACCATTCTCTTAAGTGCAGTAAAAGACGTCTGGGAGTTTAGAACTCTGCACTGAATAACTTGGATCAAATGTCATTGATGTGTCCACAGATGCTATTACGATCTCTCTCATTTGTAACAATCATTTTTAAAAAGATAACCCAGAAGTATCAGCGTCAGTAAGTTTATTTCTGTGCAGTTTCGTGAGTTCTTTGTTTTTGAACAAAAAGGACGATTAAGCGGAAGAGAGATCAGACGTGCTGAAATCCTCCTGATTCAGGAGCAGATGAAGGCCAGGGCGCGTGTCCTCCTCCGAGGAGCCACTAGGGGGCGCAGGCGCCAGGGCCGCCCTCCCGCAGGAAGGAGCCCCGGGTCCCCTCTGGCCAGGCTGCTTTGCTGGTGACAGATTTGCTGCTGGTTTGAGTGGAAACCAGGTGCTTTCGTGTCGTCCGTGGTTCTGTCTTTGCTGCAGAGTGTTTGGGACAATGACAGCGTTCCCTGGCATATACCGAGGTGCGTATTTTTAATGACAGGCAGTGGAGAGACAGATTTTGGACCTCAGATTGAAAAAAGCTCTTCACACCGTCCTTCGGCAGAGAGCCCCGAGCAGCGGGCCTGCGCTGAAATCCAGCGCTCTTCTCGGCGTGGGTTTTCCGGAGGGTTTGCCTCCTGCGGAGAAGGTCCTTGCCGTCAGGAAGAGCGCTGGCCCCTGACGATGCTAAATGATGCTGCAGCATCCTGAAGGACATTTCTGAGACTCACCAGTTTGTGAAGCCAGGTGTCTAGTAACGTGGCCTGAGCCGTGAGGCCTCAGAAACCAAGCAGAGTCTAGAGAGAGGCGCTGACTCGCCCTGGACCGGGCTCCGCGGGAGTCTGGCCTTCAGCGCCGTGTGGACCACACGAGACAGCTCTGCCGGTGCCAGCGGGGCTGGTGGCCGCGGGCAGGCTGCCGACCACCGGCCGAGAACATAGCTCTGCTTGTTGATGGTCACATATTGTGGTTGTGAAACAAACTGCTTTATTTCCTCCGCGTCCCGCCCTTCTCTGTCATTTGAGGTCTTGGTGTGATTTTCTGGCTTCTAGACTGACCAGAAAATAAAATCGACAGGACCATTCTCTTAAGTGCAGTAAAAGACGTCTGGGAGTTTAGAACTCTGCACTGAATAACTTGGATCAAATGTCATTGATGTGTCCACAGATGCTATTACGATCTCTCTCATTTGTAACAATCATTTTTAAAAAGATAACCCAGAAGTATCAGCGTCAGTAAGTTTATTTCTGTGCAGTTTCGTGAGTTCTTTGTTTTTGAACAAAAAGGACGATTAAGCGGAAGAGAGATCAGACGTGCTGAAATCCTCCTGATTCAGGAGCAGATGAAGGCCAGGGCGCGTGTCCTCCTCCGAGGAGCCACTAGGGGGCGGCGGGGGCAGGGCCGCCCTCCCGCAGGAAGGAGCCCCGGGTCCCCTCTGGCCAGGCTGCTTTGCTGGTGACAGATTTGCTGCTGGTTTGAGTGGAAACCAGGTGCTTTCGTGTCGTCCGTGGTTCTGTCTTTGCTGCAGAGTGTTTGGGACAATGACAGCGTTCCCTGGCATATACCGAGGTGCGTATTTTTAATGACAGGCAGTGGAGAGACAGATTTTGGACCTCAGATTGAGAAGCTGAATAAGAAGCTCTTCACAGTGGTGGCCTGGGACCCCCGAGGATACGGACACTCCCGACCCCCGGATCGAGACTTCCCAGTGGACTTCTTCGAACGAGACGCCAAGGATGCGATTGATCTGATGAAGGTGGGTCCCTAGGGAGGAGCCCAGGGACCTGGGCCTGTCTTCGTTTATTCTGTTTTTGTTTGTTACTTCTTCAAGGGGAAAACCAGGTGACTCCTGTGGAAAAATTCAGAGGGTTCAAACTGGTTAAAGAGGAGAGCGTTTAGAGACGCTGCTACCAGGACATGGAGGCTCTGCCTTCCTAGGCTGCCTTCCTATGTGCATGAGTACGCAGGTTTTTATGGGTGGCGTCCTCCTGGCCCTAATGGTTTTCCAGCTTCCTGCTTCATTGGACCGTTTATCAGAGAGACGCTTCCATGCCAGTACATGCAGATTTACTTCAGTTTATAGTAGGCTCTCAGGATTCATTCCACTGTGTGGACGCACATGGGTACCACCAAGTGCAGCTGATGGCCACTGTCTGCAGTTCCTGAGATCTCAGGCAGCCCAGGACCGTCCCTCGTGACTCGGACAGCGCTGCCGCTTAGGGTTCCAGGACGGTCACGTCCGCGCCACAGCCCGCCGAGAGGAGCCTCACGTTGCCAGACGGGGCCTCCGGCTCTCCTCCCCGGCGGCCAGCGGACGCTCCGCACTCCGCCCCTGCGCGGTCCTGCTCGCTGCTGCTCTCGGGCTCCCGCGGCAAGGAGCGCTGACCCGCGCCGTGTGTTTGCTGTGCTTACGACAGTCGCTGAAGTTCAAGGAGGTCTCTCTGCTGGGATGGAGCGACGGGGGGATAACAGCCCTCATCGCGGCTGCGAGGCACCCCTCCTACGTCAGCAAGATGGTGATCTGGGGGGCCAACGCCTACGTGACCGAGCAGGACGAGGCGATTTACCAGGGTAGGTCCCTCCGCCTGGCCCTGCCGGTGCGCGTGGACAGGTCGTGGGAAGGTGGCGTGTTCTCGGGAAACGGATGCACTTCGGCTCGTCTGTGTTGTCCAGTTTCCTGTTTCCGAAGGGACGCTTGGGAGAAGGCAGGGAGTCCCTGTGCGCGTTTCCTCTGTGCTGGCGACCTCGGGGAGGGGGGTGGACGTGGAGCGCGCGTGCGAGGGGGCGTTGTGTTCAGTCGGAGCCTCGATGCGGTGCCCTGCCGTGCGATTCACATGTGGAGCTCGTCCGTCGAGCGCTTCTTAGAGCCGCGGCACCGGGGCCGGCGCCCGGCAGCTCGTGGCCACCGCCTGCCTGTGCCGGGCTGAGGCTCTGGTGAGGGCGGGCGATCGACGGGGGCGCTGCCCCAGGCCTGTGCGGGCGGCCAGCTCGCTCGCAAGGCTCCAACCAGGGCGTCCAGCGGCCGACCGGGAGCTGCCCAGGTTGAGACCCGGGGCTGTCTGGACGCGAGGAGGGCCCCCAGACGTCGGGGGAGCCTGGGGCAGACAGCGAAAGTGACCCGGGCCCCCCGCTCCCGCCGTCCTCTCTGTTCCTCGTCGGAGAGGACGCTGGTGACCCTCCCTGCGCCGCCCTGCTGTCTCCATCGCTCCTGAGCCCTGTCCCCTAGGCTGTCAGATTTTAAGCAAAACAAAAGCCCTCCTCGGGAGGGTCTCCTCACCGAGGCTTCCTGCCCCTCCGCCCCTCTCTCAGGGGCTGATGGAGCTTTGCCGACGGCGTCTCCGTTTCCCTGTCTGCTCATCGCCTGAGTGGAGGGCTCTGCAAAACGCTGAAGCTTTCCCTTCCAGTTTTCTAGTGGTTTCATTAGCTTTATAAAGGTTGTGATTACTTTGTGATTTTTGATTAGCAGCAAATACTTGCGTGCTCTTCTGAGAACAGACACCAGCACAGACGGCGAGCGTCCGCGGAGAACGCGCTCCTTCAGGGAACGTGTCCACCTGCTGCCCGGGGCCGGGCGTGGGGCCGGGCTGGGGCCGTGTCCATCCCAGCTTCAGCCGTGCCGGTCCGCCCTCCCAGCGGGCAGCCTCCTCCCCGAGGGCCCCCCGGAGTGGCCTAGCAGCCGTCGCCGGGCTCGGGGCTCCTTCCTGACACGCGCACCCACGCGCACGCTAGCTTTCATCAGTCCCTGCAGACTCCCACGGGGCCGCAGACAGGAACGGTGACGGAGGAGCCAGCTGTTCGCTGCAGGAGGGCCGTCCAGCGGCTGTGGCCGCTCCTGGCCAGGGGCCGAGCCGCCCGCGAGGACTGTCTGGCCGCCGTCTGCTCGCCCCCCGCCAGCTCCTCTCTCCTCCGCTTTCCTCCACCTCTCGCTTCCTGCTTCCCAAATCTCCCTCGACTCCTTAGTTTTCAGGCTGCTTCTCCGCGTCTGCCCGCTCCCGCGCCCGCCCGGAGGCCTCCCCGCCTCGCCCAGAGCAGCGCACACCCCCGGCCTCTGGCCTCGGCCCTGGCGTCGGCCAGCTGGGCAGAGTGGCAGGAGAGAGGTGGGCGCTGGCTGTGTGGGTCACGCCGCCGGACGGTGGCTAGGCCTGTCTGGTCCACGTGCTGGTGCCCACTCGCCCGCGTGCGCTGGGCCTCCGGGCGCCCAGCACCGTCCAGAGCGCCGCCCGGGCGTCACGCCGCGTGAATCCCTGTCGACCTGCCCTCGGTGCGCCGTGCAGCCCCCGCCCTGGGTGTGAAAGCTCAGCAGGCAGTGGTCGCTGTTCCCAGGAGCGGCAGCACCTCTGCATCGTCACCCTGTGTTCAGGGAAGGATGGAGGACGCTGGGCTCAGGGCTCGAATTCATTTACTCCTTTTATATATATATACTTTTTTTTTTAGATTCTTTTTTCTTTCTTTTCCCCATCATGCCTCTTATTTACATTTATTTTCATCCATCTTTTTATTCTTTGGCCTGTGTGGGCCTCCCACTGCAGTGGCCCCTCTCACTGCCGAGCACTGGCTCTGGGCGCATGCACTCCAGAGCGCGGGCTCGTCATTGGACACACGGGTTCTGCTGCTCCACGGCACGTGGGATCTTCCTGCGCCAGGGATCGAACCGGCGCCCCTTGCCCTACAAGGCAGACTCTTTACCCACTGGACCAGCAGGGGAGCCCTCACGTACTCCTTTTAAAGCTGTCATTTCCTCTCTGATCCGGGAATCGTCTGTAAGACTGCCTGTAGTTGGTAGTTAGGCCCACATTTCCCCAGTGGCGGAGCTCAGAGCGAAGGATGTTGATGCATTTCTAGGTGTTCAGAAAAACTCCTCTGTTGTAAGGAATGTCGTTTTTACTCAGATGACCCCAATTAGGGGACTGTCAGCTTCTGTCTTATATCTCTAGCAGCATTAATTTTAGATCCGATGTCATTGACTTGGTCAGGATCTGCCGGTGCCTGAGGGCCACCCTGGGGGACAAACCCCCACGAGGCGCTCACGTCCCCGTGGGCACTGGGCACTCGCCGTGGGCGCAGAAGCCAGTGGACGTGGCCAGTGCTGGGCAGCGACGGGGGTGGGGCGGGCCTGGCTGACCGGAGTGAGGCCCCGTGAGCCGCAGGGCGGCGCTCCCGCCCGCAGGCCGGCCAGCACGTGGCGCCAGGCGGCCCGGCGTGGGGTGTTCACAGGTGAGCTCTTGTCTGGGATTAAACTCGCCGTTGCCAGCACCTCTGTCTGTCTCCCAGGTATCCGGGACGTCTCTAAGTGGAGTGAGAGGACGAGAAGACCCCTGGAAGCCCTCTATGGGTTGGACTACTTTGCCAGAACCTGTGAAAAGTGGGTGGACGGCATCATGCAGTTCAAGCATCTGCCAGACGGTAGGTCCCGCGAGCCACGGAGCGCTCCCCGCGCTGGCTGGGGGGCCGCGGGAGGTCCCCCCGCCCCAGGACTCCTCGGGGGCTGGTGCGCCCGCCACTGTCCTTCCACACTCATGTGTGGGGGGTGTGCTGGTGGCCGTGTCCACGGCGCGCGCACGAGCAGCAGGCCGCTGGCCCAGGGACGGGCGTGGAGCGCGCGCGCGGCTGGTCGGGGCAGCCCGGGTGCCCCCGGCTCCTGTGGGCACGGCGGCAGGGCTGCCTCGGCCTCCAGCTCCAGGGCGTCTCAGGAGCCACAGGCGGCACCGCACTCCCCCGCCCTCGCCGACGGCCACCTCGGTCCCGCACAGAGCAGGGCTCGCCACCGCCCGCCGGCCCCGGGGCGTCGCGCGAGGGAGGGTCAGCCCTCTCCCGTCCCTGCTGCTGTGACAGACGGCCTCGAGAGGCGCGCTGAGCTGCTCTGCTCTTGCAGCTGTTGCCACGTGTGACCTCTCACTCTTCCAGCTGTCGAGAGAGCAGTCGGTAAGGTCTGACCTTGAAACAGTCCTTACCGGGCAGTCACGATTCAGGGCCCAGCTGTGTCTCCTCTGCGGTCACTTCCAGGACGAGTCATCCGTCAGAACTTTTCACAGTGAGAAGGACGTTGGCAGCTGTTAACGTTTTTGCTCTAAGTGCAGAACGGCAGGTGTATCCTGTCGAAACGCAGCGTCCACCCGTAGAAACGGGGCCTTGCGGTGCGGGGCCGGGAGGACAGGAGAACAGGAGAGGGGCCCCGGGAGGAGGAGGACGCTGAAGAGCGGGTTCCTGGCCCCGGCTCGGGGGGGCTCCCTCCCGCCGGGCTGGCGCTCCTGTCCCCGGCCTGGAGGCGCGGCGTCCTCCGCTCTGGGCTGCCAGGAGGTCCCTGCAGAGGGCTCTTCGCACTGCGCGGCAGGGACGCGGCCAGACCGCGGGTCCCACCTTCGCCCCTCAGGGCAGCCGCGCGGAGGCGCTCTGGGCGGCGTCGGCGTGACCACCCGGCCCGCGGGCGCTCATCCAGGCCCGGGCTGAGGCGGACCGCCGACGGGAGCTGACGTGTCTCAACAAGCGTCCAGCGCGGTGGGTGGCGGGGCGGCCTGGGGCCTGGGGCCTCCGCGCACACTCGCCCTGGGGACCTGCCGCCGTGCAGTGGGTCCTCCGGGAGGCAGGGGAGGGGAGAGTGCCGTCCCCCCCGGCGCCCGCCCGCTCGCCTTCCTGGCGGCAGGGCGGTGAGCACGGCGGCTCTCCCCGCGGACCGCCCCGCGCCCCGTCCTGTCCTCGGGGTTGGGGCGCTCCGCGTCGCGGGGGGACACGCCGCAGGTTTGGCGTCCGACCGGCCCGGGGCCAGCGCTGGCTCTGCTGGGGCTGCAGCCTGAGAGGATCTGGGGGCTGGCAGCTCGGCCCCGGCGTCGGGTCTGTGCCTCGTGTGCCTTAGGAGCGCCGTCGCCCCGGGTCAGGGCCCGCGGTCGCCCCGCGGCTGCCCGCCGGGGCTGTGGGGACGGGCTGGGCGCAGCTCCCGTCCTTCTGAAGCTGTGGCTTTGCTGCGAGGGACGCGGGCTTCGAGGGCCAGTGGGGCCCAGACGGATGTCAAGGGAGACGCTTTTCAGATGCCCCATGTGACAGGAAGGCTTGCAGGTTTTTTCTTTAAGTACTGTTTTATATGCATTACAGCTGTAAACCAGGCAGGCCTCCGTGTTCACTGGTAGAGCGTAAGGGGCGAAAGCCAGGAGGGAGATAGAGCAGGAGACCTGGAGGCTGCTGGAGCCGGAAGCATCCGGACCGTCTGACCCCAGCCCTCCGCTGGCGGGGGGTCCTGCCCCCGAGGCTCTGCCCCCCGCCCCCCAGGAGGGTCTCGGGAGAGCAGTCTCGTGTCTTCCAGGGAGCATCTGCCGGGACCTGCTGCCCCGGGTGCAGTGCCCCACCCTGATCGTGCACGGGGAGAAGGATCCTCTGGTCCCCCGTTTCCACGCCGACTTCTTACAGCGGCACGTGAAGGGGTCACGGTGAGTCCGCTCGGCCAGCGCTCTGCCCGGGGCTTGGGAGGCGGGCGGGCGGCGCTGCAGGAGAGAAGCCCGAGGGCCAGGCGTTCGGGATGTACCCCCCTACTTGGGAATGGGGCACCGGGGAGCCCAGGGGTGGCCGCAGGAGCCCCGCGGGCGGTGGCGCTGGTGCCGCCATGGCCGGCTGGCCTCGGGGACCGTCACTGTGAAAGCACCGCCTGTCTGGCAAGTGCGCCGTCCAAACCGGGAAGCGCCCCGCCTGGCGCTTGCCACCCACGGAAATGCTTCCGTCACGAGCGCTCCGGGTGTTCTCCTGCTAGTAGGTTTTTAACACAGATACAATCCTATTCTTCAGCTTTGATTCCTGCTTTTTCCCCTGCTTAAAATTATGCCGTACACTCTTCCTGTGATTTAAGCTTAAACGTGTCCCCCTCAGAGGAGACTGTTTTACTCAGAATCACAGGGCAGCAGGGGCTGCCGGCTGCCGGCTGCCGTGCGGGCGGCTCGTGCCCTTAAACGGCAGAGACGGGCTCCTCATCTGGGCGGCCTCGCTCCTGCCGGCGGCCCCGGGCCCCGGAGGGCCTGACGAGACGTGTCAGCAGAAGGCCTCTTCTCACCCGCCTCCCTCCTGTCTGTGTGGGACGGAAGTGTGTCATTGAAACACTCTGGTGGACCTGAGAGCTGCTGGTATTTATTTCAAGAGGCAGATTTCAGGTTGACCACCTCGTGCAGCCTTGGTGCTCAGTGACGCGCATTCTGAAGGCGGAAGTGGGGCCTGACCAGGAGGTAGTGGACTGGGCGGTATTTTCTTTGTTTTTGTAAATACTGGATAATCAAGACCCACGTGAGCCTTGGCCCTTGAGAGCCAGCGGATTAGGTGCAGAGAGGCTGTCATTACTGAAGACCTCTCTGGAGTTGTACAGAGTTCTTTTTAAATTGGCTTCAGTACAAGTGACCCAAGAACCTCCTCCCTGCCCCCAGCACGAGCCTCTCCCAGGTGCCCCCCGGAGGCCAGCGCTGCCTGGTCGGCCCCGGAGCTCAGGGTGGACTCGCACAGTTCTCCGCTTCCTAATCATGCTGTTTATTCCATGACAGATTTCTTGGAGAATTTCTAAATGTGGAGAACATGCTTCTTATTCTCCAATAAAATCTAATTACTGTGGACTTGTATAATTCCTGTTCCAAACAGCATTTCATATTTCAAAGGGCATAGAAGCCGGGCCGCGGGATGTACCCCTACTTGGGAATGGGGCCCAGCCAGTGGCGCTGGTGCCGCCATGGCCGGCTGGCCTCGGGGACCGTCACTGTGAAAGCACCGCCTGTCTGGCAAGTGCGCCGTCCAAACCGGGAAGCGCCCCGCCTGGCGCTTGCCACCCACGGAAATGCTTCCGTCACGAGCGCTCCGGGTGTTCTCCTGCTAGTAGGTTTTTAACACAGATACAATCCTATTCTTCAGCTTTGATTCCTGCTTTTTCCCCTGCTTAAAATTATGCCGTACACTCTTCCTGTGATTTAAGCTTAAACGTGTCCCCCTCAGAGGAGACTGTTTTACTCAGAATCACAGGGCAGCAGGGGCTGCCGGCTGCCGGCTGCCGTGCGGGCGGCTCGTGCCCTTAAACGGCAGAGACGGGCTCCTCATCTGGGCGGCCTCGCTCCTGCCGGCGGCCCCGGGCCCCGGAGGGCCTGACGAGACGTGTCAGCAGAAGGCCTCTTCTCACCCGCCTCCCTCCTGTCTGTGTGGGACGGAAGTGTGTCATTGAAACACTCTGGTGGACCTGAGAGCTGCTGGTATTTATTTCAAGAGGCAGATTTCAGGTTGACCACCTCGTGCAGCCTTGGTGCTCAGTGACGCGCATTCTGAAGGCGGAAGTGGGGCCTGACCAGGAGGTAGTGGACTGGGCGGTATTTTCTTTGTTTTTGTAAATACTGGATAATCAAGACCCACGTGAGCCTTGGCCCTTGAGAGCCAGCGGATTAGGTGCAGAGAGGCTGTCATTACTGAAGACCTCTCTGGAGTTGTACAGAGTTCTTTTTAAATTGGCTTCAGTACAAGTGACCCAAGAACCTCCTCCCTGCCCCCAGCACGAGCCTCTCCCAGGTGCCCCCCGGAGGCCAGCGCTGCCTGGTCGGCCCCGGAGCTCAGGGTGGACTCGCACAGTTCTCCGCTTCCTAATCATGCTGTTTATTCCATGACAGATTTCTTGGAGAATTTCTAAATGTGGAGAACATGCTTCTTATTCTCCAATAAAATCTAATTACTGTGGACTTGTATAATTCCTGTTCCAAACAGCATTTCATATTTCAAAGGGCATTTTATTTTACTGCAAGATCTAATTATACTTCACACCCAAGTCATGGAAAAAAATCTTGTCTCCGTTTTACAGATGAGGAAGTCAAGGCTGGGACGTGTTAGGTCGTCTTCCAAGGCTGTATAGCCAGTAAATAACAAATCCTAGGTTTTTTATTTTTCCTTTCAGTATAGTGCTCCCCCACCCCCCAACACAGCTGCCTCTCACAAACATGCTCTTATTTTAATATGATGGTAAGAGGCCTGGATCTACTTCCTAACCTGGTTAAGTGTCTTCTAGCTTCAGAAATGACAGGTTGTTGCTCAGAGACGCTCAGGATAAATGCAGCGTGTTCCCTTCGAGAGCCAGGTTCAATGCAAGTCTGCGAGAAAGTTTCAGTTAGGAATTCTGTTGCAGACCCGTCTCCTAGCAACCGCATGCATCAATATAGAAGGAAAATACTCTCTCGCTGTTGATGGTCTTGGCTTCAGTACCCTCGTTTATGGAAGCTCGTTTGCTCAGAGCAGGATCCTTTGGAACAGATGAGTCGAGAGGAGGGTGTTGCTGTGACGAGGGCCTAAAGCTGGCGGCTTGCTGTGCCCGCGCCCTTCCTCTGGGCGAGCCTGAGGCGCAGAGGAGGGGGGCGGCTCCGGGAGCTCCGGGGTCCCCCTCCGACTCCGCGCCCAGGCCGTCTGACCCCAGGAGCCGTCCCCAGCGTGGGGTGCTTCCCGTGAACTTGGGGCTTCATTTCCCAGCCAGAACATTGTTAAAGACACCGTCTGTCCCCTCAGAGATTTTACCTGCGAGTAGATAAACCAGGTGTGAAGCAAATGCCCTTGTCCCCTGGAACCTTGCTGGGAAACGGGTGTGTACGTCTGCGTCTGTTTCCTGACGGCCCCGCCGGCTCGACGGGACCTGCCGTCCCGTCCCTTTGTGAGGAGTGAATGGGGCCTGTGTGCACGTCCAGGACAAATGGGGCAGCCGCCTTTGTGGATAAATGCTGCTGCGCGTGGAGGGGGTCGGGACGCAAGGCCTGGGGGCGCCCGCTGGCCAATCTGAGGTGGGCTGCCGTCCGCCCCTGCTCGGTCTTTGCTGCGGCGGCCCGAGCAGGAGAGCTCAGACGGCGCCGAGACTGAGGAGCTGGCGGTCGCGCAGGGGTCCCACCTTCCTGCATGGGCGTCTCGTAAACTGACAGGAGGGCCGATCCCCACCAAGCAGGACGCGCAGGCTGGGCAGGGCGGGGTCTCCGCCAGGGTCTCGCTCTGTCCGCACTGGGAGGCCCGGCGCTGCCCAGACCTGCGCCCGCCAGCCAGCGGCCTCGGCAGCCGGCTCTGCCCTGTCTCCTGAGGAAAAGAGGCCGTGACTGTCGCCGCAAGCCCTGTCCCTTGACTGTCGCCGCAAGCCCTGTCCCTCTTCTCTAAACATCATTGACCTTGACGTGGGCCTGCCCTGGCTACTGTTAATGGCCTTACTAACCTTCCCCAGGGCTTCAGAAAGATGCTGGCCACCGATCCTTTCAGGCTGGTGATCTCCACAGTCTGGATACTGCCTCCCCGTCCCTGCCCCCACCCCCCGCACCCCACGTGATGGTTGCTTTGTCCAGGGACAGCTCTCTTCCAGGTCCCCGCCCCCACCCCAAGTCCGCCCTAATGCTCACCAGGCCCTGGAGCGCTCAGCCCTGCTGGGAAAGAGCAGAGGCAGGGAAGGCAGTGCTTGACCTTCTGCCTGAATACAGTCCTTTTTAACATCCATTTGTTACTGTGGACAGAACTAGCCAGACACGTGCTTATATCCTAGGAACTTTGTTTAAAATACTATGTCTGCACTTTTATAGACAGTAATAAAATGTAGCATTTGGAGGAGACTGCCTTTAGTAAAGAAATTGCATACCAGCCACATTGGCTGAAGTCCTCTTGAAAGGAAGGACCCCCCAAGGGTGGCGGGGTGTCCTGACCGCTGCAGGGCCGGGGGCATGGCCAGGGCTGGCTCCTGCCGCCCGCACTGGCCTCAGAAGCAGCCGCTGCCCTCGGTGGGGCGGCCTGCGTGCAGACTTACTCAACCCTCCAAAAACACAGGTGGGTGGTCGGCTGGAGCACTGGCCTCCCCGGCCGTGAACTCCTGTTTGGGTTTTCCACTACGTAGAGGCTCCAGGAAGGTCCCGTCAGTGACTCTGGACGCTGTGTACTTTTATCATCTTTCCAGTGCTCTCTCTTAAAACTAGCCTCATTAACGACAGCTTTTTCCTCAGGTAACCAGCAAATCTCACGTCCTCCTCTTGGTCAGGTTTACAGTCAGACCACTTCTTTATTTTTTTTTTGGCCACTTCTATTGGTCTGTCATTTATTTCCATCTTTGTTCTTTGGACTCTGTGGGCCTCCCATCGCAGTGGCCTCTCTCATTGCAGAGCACCGGCTCTGGGCTCATGCGCTCCAGAGCTCCGGCTTGGTAGTTGGACACATCGGTTCAGCCACTGCGTGGCACGTGTGATCTTCCCAGGCCAGGGATCAAACCGGCGTCTCTTGCACTGCAAGGTGGCGTCCTCACCCACTGGACCACCAGGGAAGCCCTACAGTCAGGGCTTCTTGCCCAAGTCAGTCCCGGTGTGTGGGGGGACTTTTGAGGCTTTCAGCCGCGTCTCTTCTGGGACCATTGATAAGATGGAGCTCACGCTCTCTCCCTGATAGAGGTCGCGGGAGAACACAGCAGGTGCTCATGGCGGTGCTCGTGTGAGGGAGGGTGACAGGCTGTCTGATGACGCACCTTAATCGCCAGCGTTTTCTTAGGTTACATCTGATGCCAGAAGGCAAACACAACCTGCACTTACGCTTCGCAGACGAATTCAACAAGTTAGTAGAAGACTTCCTACAGTGACCGTGTCCCCGGGACGTGGGGCCGGGGGACGCCTGGCCCCGCAGGTCAGCCCTCAGGCCACTGCCGCCCCGGGCTCCCTGAAGGTGCGCACAGATGCTCCTAATCCAGCACCAACAACGGCACAGCATCCTCTGGCTACCACGGCTACAGAAGTCAGACCTGACGTTCTAAGACCGTGAACTTCTTCCATTGACTTAAAAAATAAATTCTTCCTATGATTTATCTTACTTTCGGGTACCTGCTTGGTGAACATGTTTAGTGTTCACGACCGCTGCTCTGAGAGGAGTGGGATGTATGTGGTGCCTTCATCAGAGGGGAGGGCGCGGGCACGGGCCTTCGTCGTCATCACACTGTCCACAGGCGGAGCCGAGGAAAGGGGCCCTCGCCCAGGGCCCTGGAGTCCGCGTGGCTACAGGGATGCTGGGACCGCAGTAAAGAAAGGAAGGAAGAGGAAGGAGGCTCAGCTCGATCCACACGCCTGGCTCCCAGTCCCTGAATACTCTGGGCCAGTGAAGATTCCACACACGCCTTTTTGCCTCTCTACTAAAAGAGCAGAAAGGCTATTAATTACAAGCATGGAGGTAGAACTCCTATTTTCTGAACGTAGGAAGCATTTAGTGAAAGAATAAAAAATATTTGGAATTAGAATAAAGAGACCACGGGTTTTAGACACATGCTTTTTTATTAGTATAGATATCTTAGACAATACTGCAATTTCCAGAAGAGTTCCATGGTATTACATCAACAGTGTGAATTTCTGACAGGCAAAACTGAGCACCATAGTATACGAAGAGAAAGACCATGCTTGACTGAGGACACGGAAGTTCACTAAGGATGCACGATTTACGGGACGTTCTCAGGCCTCGTCCTCGCCCTCCTCCTCCTCGAACTCGCCCTGCTCGTCGGCCGTGGCGTCCTGGTACTGCTGGTACTCGGACACCAGGTCGTTCATGTTGCTCTCGGCCTCGGTGAACTCCATCTCGTCCATGCCCTCGCCCGTGTACCAGTGCAGGAAGGCCTTGCGCCGGAACATGGCTGTGAACTGCTCTGAGATGCGCTTGAACAGCTCCTGGATGGCCGTGCTGTTGCCGATGAACGTGGCCGACATCTTGAGGCCGCGCGGCGGGATGTCGCACACGGCCGTCTTCACGTTGTTGGGGATCCACTCCACGAAGTAGCTGCTGTTCTTGTTCTGCACGTTGAGCATCTGCTCGTCCACCTCCTTCATGGACATGCGGCCCCGGAAGATGGCCGCCACGGTCAGGTAGCGGCCGTGGCGCGGGTCGCAGGCGGCCATCATGTTCTTGGAGTCGAACATCTGCTGGGTGAGCTCGGGCACCGTCAGCGCCCGGTACTGCTGGCTGCCCCGGCTGGTCAGCGGGGCGAAGCCGGGCATGAAGAAGTGCAGGCGCGGGAAGGGCACCATGTTCACGGCCAGCTTGCGCAGGTCGGCGTTGAGCTGGCCTGGGAAGCGCAGGCAGGTGGTGACGCCGCTCATGGTGGCCGACACCAGGTGGTTGAGGTCCCCGTAGGTGGGCGTGGTCAGCTTCAGGGTGCGGAAGCAGATGTCGTACAGCGCCTCGTTGTCGATGGAGTACGTCTCGTCCGTGTTCTCCACCAGCTGGTGCACGGAGAGGGTGGCGTTGTAGGGCTCCACCACCGTGTCGGACACCTTGGGCGAGGGCATGACGCTGAAGGTGTTCATGATGCGGTCGGGGTACTCCTCGCGGATCTTGCTGATGAGGAGGGTGCCCATGCCGGAGCCCGTGCCGCCGCCCAGCGAGTGGGTCAGCTGGAAGCCCTGCAGGCAGTCACAGCTCTCCGACTCCTTCCTGACCACGTCCAGGACCGAGTCCACCAGCTCGGCGCCCTCTGTGTAGTGGCCCTTGGCCCAGTTGTTGCCGGCACCGCTCTGGCCTGCCAGAGGGAAAGTATGACATCAGACACTACAGCTCTAGTAAGGAATTCCAAATTCTGTCATTTTGACTGTGGATTAGTTTTAGAGATGAAAGAGTCTTCTTTTTTACAAACCTTTCTAACTACAGGAAACTTTGTATCAGTGACCCTCAAAAACACTAGCGATCTAATACAACAAAAGGTTTAGTTCATGAAATTATTAATTAAGAAGACAGTTTAACAAATTCCAGCTGGTTCAAATGTAAAACCCTCTATAAATACTTTTTGATAAATCAGCTGCAAGGAGCCGACAGGGTGGAGGCACGCGTGGCCAGAAGGGGCCGCCCTGAGCAGCCGGCTCAGCTCCTGCTCAGAACCTGCGCCGCTGGCCTGGCTTCTTGAACGGCTTACCTGCTGGCTCGGCCCCTGAGATGACCGCCGGCCTGTGAACTGCAGCTGGAAGCGTTCCTTCGCCCGTGGTTCCCTGCCCACCCCCACCCGGGCGGCTCTGCCGTGGGAGGGCCGTGGCTGCCTCTGCAGGCCGGCCCTGGCCTTTGTGCTGCGTCCACGGGGGCCGGAGGAGTGGACCGGGGGCAGTGAGGCCGGAGCGCGGGGCCTCTGGACGAGGCGCAGGCTCCCCCGGGCACTCAGCGGGGAGGGCCAGGAGGCCACCGGGTCAGGAGGAAGGGGGCCCGCGGAGCAGGGCCCACGGGTCACTCCTACATACCAAACACGAAGTTGTCGGGCCTGAAGATCTGGCCGAAGGGTCCGGACCGGACGGAGTCCATGGTGCCCGGCTCCAGGTCCACCAGGATGGCGCGGGGCACGTACTTGTTCCCTGCGGAGACAGAGCGGGCCTCAGGCCTGGCGCCGGCAGAGGCCTCGGGCCGCGCCCTGCTCTGCGTCTCCCCACGGCAGAGCTCATCCCAGGAAACCCCAGCCAGAGACAAAGGGGAGGTCAGAGGAGGCCGATGCTCTATAGAGGGAGGCGACGGCCTGCCCGGCCATGCGCGCATGCAGGGGACCTCGGGAGCTGACACTCAAGGTCATGCAGGAAGCCTTCTCTGGCCTGTGAGTGTGTCCTGAGGACAGAGCGGCTGCCACCGAGCTAAAGCGAGGCGAGGGGCCGATAATCACCGGCAGCCTCGTTGTAGTACACGTTGATCCTCTCCAGCTGCAAGTCGCTGTCTCCATGGTAACTGCCAGTGGGGTCGATGCCATGCTCATCGCTGATGACTTCCCAAAACTGGAGACAGAGAAAGAACCACGTGACGGGCTGGCGCCCTTGGCACAGCGGCCTTGGGGTCAGCTGGCTCGGGAGCCCCCGGCAGCCCCGCGGCCGCAGCCCCGTTTCTGGTGCAGGTGCCCCGAGGGGCTGGGGCTGTGCAGAGCGTCCGTCGTGTCATGGCTGCCGACGGGAGAGCTGGGAGGGGCCCGAAGGAGGAGGGTGGGCGCAGCCCCGATGCTGGGGAGGCTGTCCCCCACCCCCACCCTGAGCAGGGCTGCGTCACCATCCCAGCTGACGGGCGGGTCCTGGCAGCACCCAGGACAGGTGCATCGCGTCCCGCGGCTGCCGTCGGCCTCGCTGTGTCGTGGCCCAGTCCTGACAGCGCCCCGCGCAGTGCGGTGCTGCAGGCGCCGCTGCAGAGGCGGAGGCCCGGGCCGCGCCCGGCGCCGGGCACCCGCGGGTGGGGCCGCGGCTGGAGCTGGCCGCGGTGCGGGCGCAGGCGGCCTCGCGGATCTGCATCGTGGGGCGGGCGCTGGGGTGGGCAATATGGCGGTTCTGCAGGAGACCACGTCCTCGCGCGGGCGCCCGCCCACGCCCTGCCGCAGGCCCGCGGCGCCTCGCCCACTGCGGCGGCCGCCCGCCCGGACCGCACCTGCCGCGGCGCAGACGCGACTCACGCCCGCCGCGTCCCCGGTCGTCCTGCCTAGCCGCGCTCGCACTAGGGAACCAACGTCCCGTCTGTCGAGCCCACGGGACGCCTCCGGAGCATCTGTCACCCAGTGACACTGCATTTTTTTTTCCATTCATACTATATGCAAGTTAAATTCCACAGGAGGCCACGGGATCATCACGACCAAAGCGCCGACCCTAATCCCAGAGAGCAATCCACCGGGGAAACGTAGGAACCGCCTCCCTCAGCAGGGCCGTCGGGGAGAGTTCAAAGCGGCCTTTAAGGTTAAAGACCCACAGCCGCGCAGCCGGGCGCATCTGGGCAGGGTGGGGGCTCCCGGGCCCCGCCCAGGCTCCCTCCCCGGGCCCTCTCCGGCCCTGGAGACCCGCCGCCCACCCCTCTGCCCCTCCTGGTCTTCACCCCGGGGACCCGCCGCCGCCTCCCCGCCCCCTCCTGGGTCCTGGCGCGCTCCGCACCCCGGGGACCCGCCGCCGCCTCCCCGCCCCATCCCGGGTCCTGGCGCGCTCCGCGCCCCGGGGCCCGCCGCCCCCTCGCGCTCCGCACCCCGGGGCCCGCCGCCCCTCTCCGTCCCTCGGGGCTCCCGCCGTCGGGACCCGCCGCCCCGGCCCCGGCCCGCCCGGGCGCGCACCTTGGCGCCGATCTGGTTGCCGCACTGGCCCGCCTGGATGTGCACGATCTCGCGCATGGTGCCGGCTGCGGAGCGGGTGGAGGCGCGGGCCCTGGGCTGAGCGCGGCGGGACCGGCTGACTCCGGCGCAGAGACCTGCCGCCGCCCCCCGGCCGCGCCTTTTAAGGCGCCGGCCCCCGCCCCGCGCGGTGACGTCATGGGGGGGCGGGGCGGGCGCGGGGACTGCGGCGCCGCGAGGGGGAGCCGGGGCGCGGCGCGAGGTGCGGGCCGCGGGCGCCCGGCCTTCCCGGGCGGGGTCCTCTGCCCTTGGCCTCCCTCGCTTTCCTCTCGGGGTGGGGGTCGCGGAGGGTTTAAACGCCGGGAGTGGTGCGAGGCGGCGGGGAGTGGGGGCCCTGCGCCTCCGCCAGGTTCGGCAGGTGGTCGTTGGGGAGGGGGTAGGAGGAGGGACGGCGCTGCGGGTCTTCTGTCTGCTGTGGGTCTGGGGTCCTCGCAGAGGCCGCTTAATGCGGAAAATTACGTGTGTGTGTGTGTCAGAGAGCAAGTGCAGTGGCCACCCGTCGGCGCCGCGCGTGTGCCTTCCGTGCATTATGTCACCTCGTCCCCATGGCCACCTTAGGGAGCTCGAGGGCCAGCTCCGGCCAGCAGCCTCGTGTGGCCAGCGAACCCAGGGAGTCAGAGTTGAGATGTGCTTTAGCAGAAAAGGCTCATCCGATTCTGTGGAGGCGTGAGGTTAGAATAACATAAAAGACGCCATTACTAATACTGCTTATTGTAAAAGATTCCATTACTAATTTTGTATATGGATTATTCATCCAAAAAAAATGTCTTGGATATATTTTTGAAAGTAATTTCACTTGTGTCTGTTTTCTAAATGAGGGCCAGACTCATCGTGACCCCTGGGAAATTGTAAATTGCCTGGGACTCGCACGGCATTTCTGCAGTTCTGGAGTAAACCTGATTACCCACCCAAGTTCATAGCTTCAAAGAGGCAGCTCAGAGTCAACCAGCCTCTAAGTAGAGACGCAGAGCTTCCTTCCACAAAGAGAAACCCAGGTGTGTTGTAAAGGCGTGGCCAGGATGAGGGAAGGCAGGCCTTCATGATCTCTAGGGGCCATCCTGAACTCGGGGCCCAGGACCAGAGACCAGGGACGGCTTGCTGTCCAGGACGCCTCTTTTCCTCTCTGGGGCCAGTTTCTCCAGCTATAAAATGATAATTACAGGTGCCCTACAGCCAGCTTTGTGAGTAGGAAATGAGAAGCTCTGTATGAACGCGAGTGTAGTTTATGGAGCAAAAATGCCCAAGGTGATGCTGTCATTACACGTGTTAGGCCCATTGGCCGTGTCAGTGGTGGGCAGAGCCATGGCTTCATCACCCCTGTTTCAGGAAGCCCGTCCTGGGGGTCCCCCGGGGGGGCAGGCGAGTGCCTGGTGCCTCCCCCAGGGTGGGCGGGTCTCCGGGGCCCCCTCCTCCGCCCTCCCTCCCATCAGCACTCAGCCCTGGCCGTGAGGCCACGTCCACAGGCTCCGCTTGCTCACCACCACGGCCTGGCTTCCACGTCCTGGGCTCTTCACGACCAGCCGGGCCCTTCCAGAGCCTGTCCAGAGGACAGCCTTGCTCAATGTCACTTCTCTGGCTGCTCGGTTCACAAAGGTTTTCTGGAGATGACTGTCTGCTGGCCTGTGTTGTTTCATTCAAGGTGGGAACTTGAGGGCCAGCAGCAGGAGGAGACCTGGAAGGGACGGCGCTGGGGACGTGGGTCCCTGCGGTGGTTGTTCAGTTGCTAAGTCGTGTCTGACTCTTTTAAACCCCGTGGACGGCAGCACGCCAGGCCTCCCCGTCTGTCACAGTCTCCCGAGAGACAGTTCATGGGCTTCTCACAAGGACACCGGAGTTCATCTGCCATTCCCTCCTCAGGGGACCACACGTTGTCAGAACTCTCCGCGGTGACCCGCCGTTGTGGGAGGCCCTGCGCAGCACGGCTCACGGTGTCTTGGCCTTAGGCAGGTCCCTTCACCGTGACAAGGCAGTGACCCGTGAGGAGGCTGGGGACCCTCGCCGGTGGGCGTCTCCAGTGCGGGGAGGGCATCCACACCTCTGCACCCTGGCCAGGCCGCTGAGCAGCTCATCTGGGCACTCGGCCTCTGCTTCTGTGCCTGAGGAAGGGAAATTGGCTTCGGTACATTGTGGAGATGAGAGGCCATGCCTGGGAACTGGGCCTTGAGTGGGGGTCAGTGTGGATCCAGCAGCCCAGGCCGCTGGGCATCCCTGGTAGCAAAGCTGTCTCCCCGCCCCCCGTGTCTCCCCCACGGCGCCTCTGTCCCCGCGTGGTCACACGCAGGCAGAATCAAAGCCTGCCCGGCCCGAGGTGACTCAGGGGAGGTGACTGCCGGCCAGAGGCAGCCCTGTGGACAGCAGGAGGAAGTGGGCGGGGTGCGCCGCCCTGCCCTGGGACTGGCCTGGGGAGGCGGTGGTTTCTCCCCGGTCCTCCTGAGTCTGAAAAGGGAAAGCACCTCTGGCTGCTGGACGGGGCGGTGGGAGGGGAGCCGACGGCCTTCTGCCACTTCTGTCCTTCTGTGCTTGCCCGTCTTGGGCTGAGGTCACGGGCTTTGAGCCGCACCCACCCCTAAGGCAGTTCGGGTGACAAGACAGGATACAGACCGCGAGGGAAGGCGTGGGTTCCCGGAGCAGGGCTGGGTCCACGTCTTACTGAAGGCCTCCGCCCGCCGCCCCTGCCCTCCCGAGAGCCTTTAGCCAGCCCGCGGCACCTCCGGGTGCTGCCGCGGGGGGCCGTCGCCGCGGTCGGTGCGCCACTAGGTGACAGGCGTGGGCCAGGGGCAGCGCGGGCCAGCCGCGACCCTGATATTTGGAGAGCGTCAGTTTCCTGTGTAGAACAATGAGGCCCCGAGAATCACCGGGCAGTAGAATGCAGTGAGTCTTCTGGAACAGTATCTCAACTGCTTTGTGACCTCAGAGGAGGCCCGGGGAGGAGGCACCTTGGCCTCCCTCTTCCCAGAAACACCTGAAAGAGCCCTGTCTGCTCCCTTGGACACGTTTTCAGGTTTTTCATAAAAGCGCATCTTTGTGAAGATGGAGGAATCTTGCTTAAAGCATTTGAGGTGCTTTTATTAAAAATATATATATATATAAAAGAAGACTGCCTAAAGCATGAACAGCCTGAGCCCTGGTTTCTGGGGACCCTCGCCGGTGGGCGTCTCCAGTGCGGGGAGGGCATCCACACCTCTGCACCCTGGCCAGGCCGCTGAGCAGCTCATCTGGGCACTCGGCCTCTGCTTCTGTGCCTGAGGAAGGGAAATTGGCTTCGGTACATTGTGGAGATGAGAGGCCATGCCTGGGAACTGGGCCTTGAGTGGGGGTCAGTGTGGATCCAGCAGCCCAGGCCGCTGGGCATCCCTGGTAGCAAAGCTGTCTCCCCGCCCCCCGTGTCTCCCCCACGGCGCCTCTGTCCCCGCGTGGTCACACGCAGGCAGAATCAAAGCCTGCCCGGCCCGAGGTGACTCAGGGGAGGTGACTGCCGGCCAGAGGCAGCCCTGTGGACAGCAGGAGGAAGTGGGCGGGGTGCGCCGCCCTGCCCTGGGACTGGCCTGGGGAGGCGGTGGTTTCTCCCCGGTCCTCCTGAGTCTGAAAAGGGAAAGCACCTCTGGCTGCTGGACGGGGCGGTGGGAGGGGAGCCGACGGCCTTCTGCCACTTCTGTCCTTCTGTGCTTGCCCGTCTTGGGCTGAGGTCACGGGCTTTGAGCCGCACCCACCCCTAAGGCAGTTCGGGTGACAAGACAGGATACAGACCGCGAGGGAAGGCGTGGGTTCCCGGAGCAGGGCTGGGTCCACGTCTTACTGAAGGCCTCCGCCCGCCGCCCCTGCCCTCCCGAGAGCCTTTAGCCAGCCCGCGGCACCTCCGGGTGCTGCCGCGGGGGGCCGTCGCCGCGGTCGGTGCGCCACTAGGTGACAGGCGTGGGCCAGGGGCAGCGCGGGCCAGCCGCGACCCTGATATTTGGAGAGCGTCAGTTTCCTGTGTAGAACAATGAGGCCCCGAGAATCACCGGGCAGTAGAATGCAGTGAGTCTTCTGGAACAGTATCTCAACTGCTTTGTGACCTCAGAGGAGGCCCGGGGAGGAGGCACCTTGGCCTCCCTCTTCCCAGAAACACCTGAAAGAGCCCTGTCTGCTCCCTTGGACACGTTTTCAGGTTTTTCATAAAAGCGCATCTTTGTGAAGATGGAGGAATCTTGCTTAAAGCATTTGAGGTGCTTTTTATTAAAAAAATATATATATATATAAAAAGAAGACTGCCTAAAGCATGAACAGCCTGAGCCCTGGTTTCTGGTGTGAAGATGTCAATTCCAGCAAAGTTTATAAATTTTTACACAATAATAATTTGGAATAAATATATAGTAATGTTTTTCAGCTACTTTCTGGAGCGTTTCATGTCCCAGTGTGAATTATTTTTACTAGAATTGTCAGTCTGGACGTTTCTTAACTGAAAAATATGTGTGTGTGTGTGTGTGTGTAGTGGCAACAATACCTTTCATATACACTTATTTTCTAAATACAAAATTTAAGTCTATAAAACACTCAACAATGTGCCTTTCCACTCCCTGTAGCTGTATTTTTGTCACTGTTCATGTTTGCTGTTTGCCTCCCCACCTCCTTTCATGGGTTATTTAGATATTTTTGTTCCTTTTAATCATGGTTTCCATAATTATTGCCTTGGGCATTAAGAATGAAAAAACACTATTATCCTTATACTGTGACTTAATTGAGACATAATGTCACAAATGATCAAATGCATGTTACCTTCTCCCAGCTTCTGCCATTTTCCCCGTAACCTAGCATGCCTGGATCGTAGCGGATTCTCTGAGCAGACGCGGCTTCCACGGCCAAGGCTGTTCACAGGACTGGGCAGAACGTGCCCCCATTCAGCCTGCCGCCACATTCCCTGCACGGTTAAGAGCACAGGCCCTGGACGGATGGAGTGGGTGCGGATCGTGACTGTAACGTATCAGCTGTGTGACCTAGGGCAAGTCACTTAACCTCTCTGTGCCTCAGTTGCATCGTCTGTGAAGTGGGAATAGGTGCGCTATCAGCGGTTTAGGTACTGTTTCCTTCCTCCAGGGAGCTCCTCCCCACAAACCAGGACTCGGTGCCGACGTCCCTGTGTCCATGTTGCTCCCTCCCCTGTGCCTTGTGGTCCAGTGTCCCACTTCTGTGTGCCAGCCTGGCCCCTGGTCCCGGAGGCTCTCCAGAGCCAGGAAGGGGCCGTGGGAATGAGCAAGCTGCACAACTCCTAAGCAAGCTGACACCCCAAACCCTGCTGGTCGGTGGGGTCCCGCACTGCACAGGATGGTTCTGAGCCTGAGCACCCCGAGGGCAGGGCGTGGGATGGCCTGGCCCCAGCAGGAGGCTGGAACCCAGGAGAGCTGTTCCTGCCAGTCTCCGGCGTCCTGGCTTCCTCGGCGTCTGCTTGCACCAAACTCTGAGCTGCCAGAGTCTGCGGGTGAGGCCAGCTGTGCTGACGACCATGGACCCAGCAGGCAGGCACGGAGGAGGTGCTGGTCATCTTCTCGGAAGCGCCAAAGCTCAAGGTTCGCTCTGTCTCACTTTCAGGCAAACGGATCGTGGAAAGATGGAGGTCAGCATTCCCCGCCCCGAGGCGAGGAGGCCAGGAGGCCCCGCAGCGCCTGGTGCTCGGTCTCCTGCTGCAAGTGTGCAGGGCAGAGGCGGACGGCCAGCGGGCTCTGGGCATCCAGCCGGCTGCCCTGGTCCCGTTTTTCCATCACCACCCTCTGCCCCCCGAGGCTCCAGGGCTCACGGGCGCCCGCTCCCGACGGCCGGGGTTCTCACCTGTGACGCTCCAGGAGCCACCCCACCACGATCCCCCACCACGTGGTCCGCGCGGCTCTCTCTAGAATAGCCTGTGCAGTGGGGCCACAGGCCCACCACTCACAAAATCCACCAGGGAAGATGTGGCTGAGATGCAGAGCGCCCTCTTCACTGTAAAACTCACACTGAGGCACATTTTAAAAGTGCTTATTGGGCCTTTGAGCATTTGAGTGATGGAGAAACCCGGCCCGCCCTCCTGATTCCGTGGGCAGTGTGTCCGTCTGTCAGTCTCATAACCTGAAGGTCTTGGGTTCTGAGTTGCATCGCTGTGAAGTGGGAATAGGTGCGCTATCAGCGGTTTAGGTACTGTTTCCTTCCTCCAGGGAGCTCCTCCCCACAAACCAGGGCTCGGTGCCGACGGCCCTGTGTCCATGTTGCTCCCGCCCCTGTGCCTTGTGGTCCAGTGTCCCACTTCTGTGTGCCAGCCTGGCCCCTGGTCCCGGAGGCTCGCCAGAGCCAGGAAGGGGCCGTGGGAATGAGCAAGCTGCACAACTCCTAAGCAAGCTGACACCCCAAACCCTGCTGGTCGGTGGGGTCCCGCACTGCACAGGATGGTTCTGAGCCTGAGCACCCCGAGGGCAGGGCGTGGGATGGCCTGGCCCCAGCAGGAGGCTGGAACCCAGGAGAGCTGTTCCTGCCAGTCTCCGGCGTCCTGGCTTCCTCGGCGTCTGCTTGCACCAAACTCTGAGCTGCCAGAGTCTGCGGGTGAGGCCAGCTGTGCTGACGACCATGGACCCAGCAGGCAGGCACGGAGGAGGTGCTGGTCATCTTCTCGAAGCGCCAAAGCTCAAGGTTCGCTCTGTCTCACTTTCAGGCAAACGGATCGTGGAAAGATGGAGGTCAGCATTCCCCGCCCCGAGGCGAGGAGGCCAGGAGGCCCCGCAGCGCCTGGTGCTCGGTCTCCTGCTGCAAGTGTGCAGGGCAGAGGCGGACGGCCAGCGGGCTCTGGGCATCCAGCCGGCTGCCCTGGTCCCGTTTTTCCATCACCACCCTCTGCCCCCCGAGGCTCCAGGGCTCACGGGCGCCCGCTCCCGACGGCCGGGGTTCTCACCTGTGACGCTCCAGGAGCCACCCCACCACGATCCCCCACCACGTGGTCCGCGCGGCTCTCTCTAGAATAGCCTGTGCAGTGGGGCCACAGGCCCACCACTCACAAAATCCACCAGGGAAGATGTGGCTGAGATGCAGAGCGCCCTCTTCACTGTAAAACTCACACTGAGGCACATTTTAAAAGTGCTTATTGGGCCTTTGAGCATTTGAGTGATGGAGAAACCCGGCCCGCCCTCCTGATTCCGTGGGCAGTGTGTCCGTCTGTCAGTCTCATAACCTGAAGGTCTTGGGTTCTGGAAAAGCCCGGTTCCCGGGGCCTCATCAGCCGTGTAGCCAGGAGTCTTCGGAAGAACCCCAGGTTGTTTCCTGTTTGCAGTCCCTGCCTTCGCTAAGTTCCAGACACGCTCGACCTGACTGGGAAGAAATATTTCTACTTGTTTAGAATCAGTAATGGGTATCATTTCTAATACAGGGTGGATTAGTTTTGTTAAATGTACTATTCAGTTATACAACTTTTGTTGAACATTCCTAGGCTGATGCTTATGTAACTTGCTGCCGATGCGCTCTTGTTTTTCGTAATTAGAAGAAATATTAGGTCCATTCGTCGAATCTTATCAGCAGAGCCAGTTGACCACTGGGCGTGGTAAGCGTAGCGCTTGCTGGCTGTCAGACGCTCAGAGGACGGAGGGTCGGGCTGAGGACTCCAGAGCGTGAAAGGAAACCTGCCGCAGTTGAGTTAATCAATGCTTAATTAAACATATCACATGACTTAGTCAAGTGCAGCCTAGCCTTTATGTCATAACGTAAATCCCAATGAACTAAACATTTGACAGAACAGAACTTGAAATACTTTTGAGACGGTACACGTGGCGCCCCCGGAAGTAGGGGCATCTTATTATCTACAGAACGCTTCCCCCGGCTCCATGCATCCCTCACGATCAGCGTCACGGTCTGGATACAAAGAGCCGAGGTCAACATTTTAAAGGGAGAAGGACAGCCAAGAAGCTGGGGGGAGACTCAGGGCAGGGGACGGGCTGAGATCGAACAGAGCTGGGGATTCTGGGAGGGAGGGAGGCGGCGGGTGTGTGGCCTCGGCCGGGCTGGGAGCCGGGGTCCCGAACCCGTCGCTCCCCGGTTGGCCGGCAGGGGCGCCCGGCGGGCCCGCGTGGTTGCCGGGAGACGGGGCGCGGGGGGCGCGGGGCGGGGGCGGGTCGCAGGTGGCTGGTGTTCCCGCAGGTCCAGACCTGCTGCGCGGCCCCTCGCTGCGCTGGGAGGACGCGACGGGAAAGCCGGAGGAGGACCAGCCGCACAGGGTGAGCTGAGCGGGGCCGCTGCGCCCGGCCCAGCCGGAGACGCGAGTGTCCGTCCTGACTTTCTGCGCCGGCCGGCTTGCCCCGCTGCTGTCAGAGCCAGTCCCCACGGGGGCTGCAGGGGGGCTCCGCTTCCTTTTCCCTTTTCCCGCCTCCTGTTCCTCTCCAGCAACCTGAGCGCACAGGCCCACCCACTCATGAACATCGTTGCCAGGGAGATAGCCTATCAGCAGTCAAGGAAGGCTTGATGTTGATGAGCAGGTGGAATAACTCTCTCAAGAATGATCCCAGGCCACTGGATACGCTCTGCCACGGCCCACACTCTGTCTGTGGAGTGTGCTTTCTCTGAATCTGAATAAATCCATTTCTTACCTATCACTTTGCCTCTCGCTGAATTCTTCTCTGCAAAGAGACATGAAGAACCTGAGCCTCCGTGGGTCCAGACATTGGCTTTTTCAACAGACATTGCAAAAATGCAGCCTCCAACTCAGACAAGCCGCTGCCAAGATGTGTGGA
Organism: Tragulus kanchil; assembly: GCA_022376925.1. Taxonomy (NCBI): domain Eukaryota; kingdom Metazoa; phylum Chordata; class Mammalia; order Artiodactyla; family Tragulidae; genus Tragulus; species Tragulus kanchil. The sequence continues at coordinate 1,916,292 of JAIOJX010000005.1, forward strand.
CCAAAGGTAACCTGACGCAGTTGAGTTAACAAATGCTTAATTAAACACATCACATGACTTAGTCAAGTGCAGCCTAGCCTTCATGTCATAACGTAAATCCCAATGAACTAAACATTTGACAGAACAGAACTTGAAATACTTTTGAGACGGTACACGTGGCGCCCCCGGAAGTAGGGGCATCTTATTATCTACAGAACGCTTCCCCCGGCTCCATGCATCCCTCACGATCAGCGTCACGGTCTGGATACAAAGAGCCGAGGTCAACATTTTAAAGGGAGAAGGACAGCCAAGAAGCTGGGGGGAGACTCAGGGCAGGGGACGGGCTGAGATCGAACAGAGCTGGGGATTCTGGGAGGGAGGGAGGCGGCGGGTGTGTGGCCTCGGCCGGGCTGGGAGCCGGGGTCCCGAACCCGTCGCTCCCCGGTTGGCCGGCAGGGGGCGCCCGGCGGGCCCGCGTGGTTGCCGGGAGACGGGGCGCGGGGGGCGCGGGGCGGGGGCGGGTCGCAGGTGGCTGGTGTTCCCGCAGGTCCAGACCTGCTGCGCGGCCCCTCGCTGCGCTGGGAGGACGCGACGGGAAAGCCGGAGGAGGACCAGCCGCACAGGGTGAGCTGAGCGGGGCCGCTGCGCCCGGCCCAGCCGGAGACGCGAGTGTCCGTCCTGACTTTCTGCGCCGGCCGGCTTGCCCCGCTGCTGTCAGAGCCAGTCCCCACGGGGGCTGCAGGGGGGCTCCGCTTCCTTTTCCCTTTTCCCGCCTCCTGTTCCTCTCCAGCAACCTGAGCGCACAGGCCCACCCACTCATGAACATCGTTGCCAGGGAGATAGCCTATCAGCAGTCAAGGAAGGCTTGATGTTGATGAGCAGGTGGAATAACTCTCTCAAGAATGATCCCAGGCCACTGGATACGCTCTGCCACGGCCCACACTCTGTCTGTGGAGTGTGCTTTCTCTGAATCTGAATAAATCCATTTCTTACCTATCACTTTGCCTCTCGCTGAATTCTTCTCTGCAAAGAGACATGAAGAACCTGAGCCTCCGTGGGTCCAGACATTGGCTTTTTCAACAGACATTGCAAAAATGCAGCCTCCAACTCAGACAAGCCGCTGCCAAGATGTGTGGACCACTCCCTTGTTCATCAGTTGAAGGCTTCTGCTATGAGAAGGCAGATTTCTCCACTTCGGGAAAGACTTTCTATAATAATTGATTGTTTTATTTTTGCTATTTGTTCCTTGTATCTACAATTACATGGTAAAATTTGTCTCCAGCTATCTAAAAAAAAAGAATGATCCCAGAGGCACAGACCTCTGCGGTCACAGGGACCCGAAAATCCAGCAGTCACACAGGAGAAGAGGCTCCCGCACCGGCCCGCCTTGGCCTCCCAGGCAGAAATCCTGATGAGAAGCCACGCGGCCTGTCCTGAAGGGTGCTGGGGCTCCACAAGGTGAAGACCTGCCCAAGCCACATGGCCAGTCGACAGAAGACCGCGTGCTTGAGGAACACGGGTCCAGGTGTCGGAACCAGAAGGTTCAAAGACCCCATCTGCTCGTGCCCCCGTCTCCCCGTCCAAGGCAGGCAGAGCTCCACGGCCCGAGGCTCTCCGGCCTGGGCCGCACACCTTCTCCCAGTTGTTCCATCAACGGCTCGTCTCAGTGCAGCGTGGAGGGATTCCACAGGTGTCCGGAGGGCCCAGATCAGCTGACCTTAAAGAGGACGGGGCCGGGCCTTCCCTCATCACGTGAGCCTCTAAGGAGGGAATTTTCTCCAGCTGGTGGCAGACGCCTTAGGAGACGCCGGGCAGTGCAGGCCTTCTCCTGGCGGCCGTGCTGTGGGCCGTGTGGCGGGGTGGCAGGCACCCCTGGGAGCCCAAAACGGCTCCGGCCAACAGCCAGCCAGCCAACAGGGACCTCAGAGCTCGGACTGCGAGGAACTAGATTCTGACGCCTCCTAAGGGGCGCCAAGGGCCCTGAGCTGGGACGGAGCGGCCCGGAGGGTCTGCCGTGTGCAGCCCTGGGCGGAGGACCTCCCGCGCCCTGCTAGACGCTGTAAGTTTATGACGGGGTCGTCCCGCTGGGTTTGGGGTAACGTGCTACACACTACTGCCGTGGAAAAGGGTGCACTTCTTACTCACTTTGCCTCTCGCTGAATTCTTCTCTGCAAAGAGACATGAAGAACCTGAGCCTCCGTGGGTCCAGACATTGGCTTTTTCAACAGACATTGCAAAAATGCAGCCTCCAACTCAGACAAGCCGCTGCCAAGATGTGTGGACCACTCCCTTGTTCATCAGTTGAAGGCTTCTGCTATGAGAAGGCAGATTTCTCCACTTCGGGAAAGACTTTCTATAATAATTGATTGTTTTATTTTTGCTATTTGTTCCTTGTATCTACAATTACATGGTAAAATTTGTCTCCAGCTATCTAAAAAAAAAGAATGATCCCAGAGGCACAGACCTCTGCGGTCACAGGGACCCGAAAATCCAGCAGTCACACAGGAGAAGAGGCTCCCGCACCGGCCCGCCTTGGCCTCCCAGGCAGAAATCCTGATGAGAAGCCACGCGGCCTGTCCTGAAGGGTGCTGGGGCTCCACAAGGTGAAGACCTGCCCAAGCCACATGGCCAGTCGACAGAAGACCGCGTGCTTGAGGAACACGGGTCCAGGTGTCGGAACCAGAAGGTTCAAAGACCCCATCTGCTCGTGCCCCCGTCTCCCCGTCCAAGGCAGGCAGAGCTCCACGGCCCGAGGCTCTCCGGCCTGGGCCGCACACCTTCTCCCAGTTGTTCCATCAACGGCTCGTCTCAGTGCAGCGTGGAGGGATTCCACAGGTGTCCGGAGGGCCCAGATCAGCTGACCTTAAAGAGGACGGGGCCGGGCCTTCCCTCATCACGTGAGCCTCTAAGGAGGGAATTTTCTCCAGCTGGTGGCAGACGCCTTAGGAGACGCCGGGCAGTGCAGGCCTTCTCCTGGCGGCCGTGCTGTGGGCCGTGTGGCGGGGTGGCAGGCACCCCTGGGAGCCCAAAACGGCTCCGGCCAACAGCCAGCCAGCCAACAGGGACCTCAGAGCTCGGACTGCGAGGAACTAGATTCTGACGCCTCCTAAGGGGCGCCAAGGGCCCTGAGCTGGGACGGAGCGGCCCGGAGGGTCTGCCGTGTGCAGCCCTGGGCGGAGGACCTCCCGCGCCCTGCTAGACGCTGTAAGTTTATGACGGGGTCGTCCCGCTGGGTTTGGGGTAACGTGCTACACACTACTGCCGTGGAAAAGGGTGCACTGCCTCCCCGTTGGTCTGGGGTCGGTATCCCAGGCCTAAGACAAGGATTTGATTAATGTTTAATTATAATATTCTGTTTTAACATACGGCATTTATGGAAGTGCAGTTGACTCACAGCGCTGTTTTAAGCGTACCACACGGCGTTTCCACAGTGGCCGCGCGGACTCGCACTCCCACACGCAGTGTGCGGTCTCCCTCTTCACGGCCTCACCAGCCTTCGCTGTGGGTAGACTTTCTGACGATGTCATCACGTGATTCCTTACTGTTGTTCAGACTTGCATGTTTCTGATAATCAGTGATGTTAAGCCCCTTTTCATGTGCCTCCTGGCCATCTTCACATCTTTGGAGAAATGTGTATTTAGGTTTTTTGCTCGTTTTTCGGTTGAGTTGTATTCATGTTTTGCTGTTGAGATGTATGCACTGTTTATATATTTTGGAAATTAACTCCTTGCTGCTTGCATTAATTTCATACATTTTCTCCCAGTCTGTAGACAGTCTTTTCATTTTGTTTATGGCTTCCTTTGCTGCGCAAAAGTTTTTAAGTTTGATTAAGTTCCATGTGTTTGTTTTTGCCTTTATTTCTGTTGCCTCCGGAGACCTAAGGAAATATGGCTGATTTACGCAGAGAACGTTTTGCCTGTGCCTTTTCTAGGCGTTTAATGGTGTCACGTCATACATTCAGGTCTTTAGGCCACTTGGAGTCTGTCTGGTGTGGGGGGTGTTCTACCTCCATTGATTTACAGGAGGCCTTCCAGGTTTCCCAGCACCGCTTGCTGAAGCGACTGTTTTTTCTCCATTGTATGTTCTTGCCTGCTGCATGGGAGATTAATTGGCTGTGGGTGGTTGGAATTATTTCTGGGCATGCGACAGGATTTGAGTAGAAGTTTGTTGGAGGCTGACCTGAAGAAGCGGGGCAGGGTGGCAGGTACCGAGGAAGAAGAACGGAAGCTGAGCACTGCCCGGGGGTTGTGAGAGCCCCTCAGCCGGGCGGCCCTGAGTCGCGAAGGCTCGGCTGCTTAGCCTCCAGTGCGTCTGTGGTGGGTCCTCCTTCCAGAGGGACGTGTGAAGGAATCTGGGAGGGACTGTGTCAGCTGCAGAAACGCTCCTTAGGACACACCTCCCAGGCAGTGACTTCAGCCATGGAGCCTGGGACCCTGGTTTGGCCCCTACCTGGAGACCCGTCTTCTCCGTACTTTTTAGATACTTGCAGTCTTCAGTTCCTGCCATTTGCACATTGCCCAGGTGTTCCCTTCACCGGAAAAGCTCTCCAGCCTCCTCCTGGGCCCCAGGACGCGGGATTCTGGGCCCTCCGTCGTCACGGGGAGACAGGACGGACGGGTCTCGACTGGGCGGAGAGCGGGAACGAGCGCGGCTGCGACCGCGTCAGGGTCCCGGCCACCGCCGTGTCCTGCGGACCCGTGTGAGGCTGTCGCTCTTTGCAGAAGCACCTGGCCTTCCTGTCCCACGGCTGGTGGGCGACACGGGGACTGCGGGGAAGGCTCTTCATTATGGGCTCAGCCCGAGCCTGCTTCTCAGGAAAGGGCCCGTGTTTGTGACCCGTTTGCTCAGGCCCGTGGTCAGTATTTAAAGCACTTAAATCAGCTGCAAGGAGCCGGCAGGGTGGAGGCACGCGTGGCCAGAAGGGGCCGCCCTGAGCAGCCGGCTCAGCTCCTGCTCAGGATCTGCGCCCCTGGCCTGGCTTCCGGAAGGGCTTGCCTGCTGGCTCAGACCCTGAGATGACTGCCGGCCTGTGAACTGCAGCTGGAAGCGTTCCTTCGCCCGTGGTTCCCCGCCCACCCCCACCCGGCGGCTCTGCCGTGGGAGGGCCGTGGCTGCCTCTGCAGGCCGGCCCTGGCCTTTGTGCTGCGTCCACGGGGGCCGGAGGAGTGGACCGGGGACAGTGAGGCCGGAGCTCGGGGCCTCTGGACGAGGCGCAGGCCCCCCCGGGCACTCAGCGGGGAGGGCCAGGAGGCCACCGGGTCAGGAGGAAGGGGGCTCGCGGAGCAGGGCCCACGGGTCACTCCTACATACCAAACACGAAGTTGTCGGGCCTGAAGATCTGGCCGAAGGGTCCGGACCGGACGGAGTCCATGGTGCCTGGCTCCAGGTCCACCAGGATGGCGCGGGGCACATACTTGTTCCCTGCGGAGACAGAGCGGGCCTCAGGCCTGGCGCCGGCAGAGGCCTCGGGCCGCGCCCTGCTCTGCGTCTCCCCACGGCAGAGCTCATCCCAGGAAACCCCAGCCAGAGACAAAAGGGAGGTCAGAGGAGGCCGCTGCTCTATAGAGGGAGGCGACGGCCTGCCCGGCCATGACGCGCATGCAGGGGGCCTCGGGAGCCGACACTCAAGGTCACGCAGGAAGCCTTCTCTGGCCTGTGAGTGCTAAAGCGAGGCGAGGGGCCGATAATCACCGGCAGCCTCGTTGTAGTACACGTTGATCCTCTCCAGCTGCAAGTCGCTGTCTCCATGGTAACTGCCAGTGGGGTCGATGCCATGCTCATCGCTGATGACTTCCCAAAACTGGAGACAGAGAAAGAACCACGTGACGGGCTGGCGCCCTTGGCACAGCGGCCTTGGGGTCAGCTGGCTCGGGAGCCCCCGGCAGCCCCGCGGCCGCAGCCCCGTTCCTGGTGCAGGTGCCCCGAGGGGCTGGGGCTGTGCAGAGCGTCCGTCGTGTCATGGCTGCCGACGGGAGAGCTGGGAGGGGCCCGAAGGAGGAGGGTGGGCGCAGCCCCGAGGCTAGGGAGGCTGTCCCCCTGGGCAGGGCTGTGTCACCATCCCAGCTGATGGGTGGTCACCCCTGGGGGCCGTGGTCACAGCTGGGACCCTCATGTTAAATAAAACACATTCATACTTAGATATGGGGCAGTGCTCATCCCTTTTACTATAGGGGGGATGCTCTGATCTCGGAAGTCTTCAGGCGTCCAAAATAAAAGAAAATAGGCTGTTTCTTCTGACAGGAGGTGTGAACAAGGCAGCAGGAGCTTTGTGGTCAGAGGGTGTGTGAAAGTGATTGGTTGCGGCAGGGAAATGTTTCTTTGGTCGGCGTATCTGAGCCTGAACCGTCCAGGATGCAGTGTTCATCTGTGTGCTTGCTTCGACCTTAGGGCTGTGGAGCTGGGAGCCTGGCGGTGTCTGGTAAGAGAGGCAGTTGTGAAGACCAGGTCATTGCACCTGTTGTTGGGCTTTTATTGACTGCACTGAGTCTCTGTTGCTGGGTACAGGCTTACTCTTCATTGCGGCTCATGGGCTTCTCATTGAGATGGCTTCTCTCGTTGCAGAGCAGGGGCTCTGGAGCACAGGCTTCGTAGTTGCAATGCACTGACTTAGTTGTCCCACAGCATGTGGAATCTTCCCAGACCAGAGATCGAACCTGCGTCCCCTGCATTGGCAGGCAGATTCTTAACCACTAGGCTACCAGGGAAGCCTGCCTCTATTGTTTTATACAGACAAAATCTATGGCCAAGAAACAGTGTGAGGCTGGCGGGGTTGGTTTGGTGATGGGGGTAGGGGGGCTTCCAGATTCTCAATGGCCCTGTTGTCATCTGCTGAGAAAATTCTAGAACCCATGGTTTTAGAGGGTCTTAGAGACCAAGGGTTTCCCAAGAGGACACTCAGGAATACTATTTTTAAAAAACATTATGGGACTCCTGTGGTGGTCCAGTGGCTAAGACTGCGTGCTTCCAAAGCAGGGGGCCTGGGTTTGATCCCTGGTCAGGGAACTAAGATCCCATATGCTGTAACTAAGACTTGACACAGCCAAATAAATTCATTAAATCAATAAAAACATGGATTAAAAAAAAAAACAATGGCAGCGAGGATGACAGCGGCAACCTGATGGACTTCTTGGCTGTGCGGAGCACTCCGGGTGGGCCTGGACGTTCATGGGGAGCCTCCCACAGCAGTCAGTCCTGGCCCCTGTTCCAGGCCCCTCGGGCAGCCAGGACCACGTCCAGAGCCAGACGCCTGTTGAGGCCCGCTCGCTGAGTTCCTGGAGTTCTCTGGAGGTGACGCGACTGTGCACAGGAAGACTCCACAGCGCTGGCCGCTTCCTGAAGCCGAGTGTGGACGGTGTGGGCTCCCGACACACGGCCGAGTGCGCTCCAGACACAGGTGTTCACGCGTGAGAGCCTCCAGAGCCCTTAGTGGCTCAAGGGAAAAAATTTAACAAACATATAGATAGATAGATAGATAGATAGATATTTGGCTGCACTAGGCCTTGTGTGTGGCATGTGGAATCTTTAGTTGCAGCACATAATTTCTTGGTTGTGGCACGTGGGATCTGGTTCCCTGACCACGGATGGAGCCTGGGCCCCCTGCATTGAGAGTCAGAGTCGTAGCCACTGGACCACCAGCAACGTCCCAGATCCCTGAGTCTCTTGTTCTGAGGCCTCGTAGACACAGATAGCTAAGATCTGCAAGATCACCGGGCAAGTCCCGTGGGGTTCAAATCCGTGAGCACTTGTTCCAGGATAAATAAAGCAGACACCAATGGGACCAGAATAAAGCCCTTCCGGCCGTGCTCTCAAAAGCCAGGGGGTCCCCAGGAGCCTCTGCTGGACCCCACGTTGAGGACCTTCAGTCTGGAGGCAGGCTGGCTCTGGGTCACCCGGGGCCCTGCTGGGCCCCGCCGTCACGTGGGCTCTGCCACAGAAGCTGCTCTCCTGACCAGCGCGGCTGCCCAGCTTGCGGCGGGCGCAGCCTGGAGAGCCGGCACCCCAGCCGAGGGAGGCAGGAAGCACTCGGCTCAGCGGACTGGAATGCGAGCTGTTCGCCTCTATGTTTGGGCCTGTAATGACACATCGGCTGTGGCCTGTGGTCCAGCCCCAGGATCAGGCAGACGGGCAGCAGAGACCGGGCGGCTAAAGAGGTGCCGCTGGGCGCAGCCCTGTGGAAGTCCGTCTGAGGATCAGAGGGGTGCCTTAGTGCGGGCCGGTCCTGCCATGGGACCAGCGCCCTCTGGGGGCGGGGGGGAGGGCGGCTGTAAGTGGCAAGTGGCCATTGCAGAGATGACCTCCTGGGTCCATGGCCTCAGTGGACGTGTGGGCACCACAGCTGTGCAGAGATGGGCGGACTCAAGCCATGAGTTCCGTGAGTCCTTCTGGCAAAGTACTGAGACCGCGGGTGGTTGGGGAACCCCTCGCGCTTGCACCGGTCCGAGGTGAGGGCGGTCTTCTGTGTGGACACAGAACTCGCGAGCTTTGTAGTCGGCCCTCATGTGTTCATGGCTGGGTGGGTAGGCAGGTCGCTCAGTCGTGCCAACTCTCTGTGGCCCCGTGGACTGTAGCCCGCCAGGCTCCTCTGTCCACGGGACTCTCCAGGCAAGAACGCTGGAGGGGGTTGCTATTTCCTCCTCCGGGGCTCTTCTCCACCCAGGGACTGAACCTGTGCCTCCTGCATTGGCAGGCAGCTTCTTTACCCACTGAGCCATCAAGGAAGCCTTATTTAGGGGACGTGCGTGGTGAGTATTCACTCCGGAGCTGAAACCAGCGGGCTTCTCGGCTCTTAGAGAACCGGCAGCTGGGGGAGGGCGCAGGATGTGGGGGGCGGAATTCCGCCCTCCCGGGAAGAAAGCCCTAATCGAGTGATTATTTTGTCATCTTTTCCTGTGTAAACCTCCCGGATCTGATTGAGACAAGGCATTTATTATTAAGCACAGATGTGATGGCTGGCAGAGTGCATTTTGTGCAGGCTGGCGGTGGGCGGGCTCGCTGGCAAGCCAAGGACTCGCCTGGGCGGCGGCTTCGTGTCACCCTCCCGGCTCGTCACGCTCCTCCGTGAGGTGGCCAGAGGCGCCCCGCGGTGGAGAGAGCAGGCCCCATCACAGGCCTCTCTTCACATCCATCACCTGAGCTGTCTCTCTCCCAGATCTGCGTCCCAGTCATTCAGTGCTGTCGGCCGAGTGGGTGTAGAAAGAAGGAGAAAATTCACACTGAGCTCCTCCCGTGTCTTCCAGTCCGCCGAGGCGCTTACACACACGCTGCACACACGTGATAGACCAGCTCTCCTGCTCAGACACGGGTAAAAAGGTGAATGCCTTAGTGCGGGCCGGTCCTGCCATGGGACCAGCGCCCTCTGGGGGCGGGGGGGAGGGCGGCTGTAAGTGGCAAGTGGCCATTGCAGAGATGACCTCCTGGGTCCATGGCCTCAGTGGACGTGTGGGCACCACAGCTGTGCAGAGATGGGCGGACTCAAGCCATGAGTTCCGTGAGTCCTTCTGGCAAAGTACTGAGACCGCGGGTGGTTGGGGAACCCCTCGCGCTTGCACCGTCCGAGGTGAGGGCGGTCTTCTGTGTGGACACAGAACTCGCGAGCTTTGTAGTCGGCCCTCATGTGTTCATGGCTGGGTGGGTAGGCAGGTCGCTCAGTCGTGCCAACTCTCTGTGGCCCCGTGGACTGTAGCCCGCCAGGCTCCTCTGTCCACGGGACTCTCCAGGCAAGAACGCTGGAGGGGGTTGCTATTTCCTCCTCCGGGGCTCTTCTCCACCCAGGGACTGAACCTGTGCCTCCTGCATTGGCAGGCAGCTTCTTTACCCACTGAGCCATCAAGGAAGCCTTATTTAGGGGACGTGCGTGGTGAGTATTCACTCCGGAGCTGAAACCAGCGGGCTTCTCGGCTCTTAGAGAACCGGCAGCTGGGGGAGGGCGCAGGATGTGGGGGGCGGAATTCCGCCCTCCCGGGAAGAAAGCCCTAATCGAGTGATTATTTTGTCATCTTTTCCTGTGTAAACCTCCCGGATCTGATTGAGACAAGGCATTTATTATTAAGCACAGATGTGATGGCTGGCAGAGTGCATTTTGTGCAGGCTGGCGGTGGGCGGGCTCGCTGGCAAGCCAAGGACTCGCCTGGGCGGCGGCTTCGTGTCACCCTCCCGGCTCGTCACGCTCCTCCGTGAGGTGGCCAGAGGCGCCCCGCGGTGGAGAGAGCAGGCCCCATCACAGGCCTCTCTTCACATCCATCACCTGAGCTGTCTCTCTCCCAGATCTGCGTCCCAGTCATTCAGTGCTGTCGGCCGAGTGGGTGTAGAAAGAAGGAGAAAATTCACACTGAGCTCCTCCCGTGTCTTCCAGTCCGCCGAGGCGCTTACACACACGCGTGCACACACGTGATAGACCAGCTCTCCTGCTCAGACACGAGGTGTAAAGAAGATGGGCTAGAATCACCAGCAAAAAAAAATATATCAGCAGTTGTATCTCCTGCCGGCTGACCGCGCATGGCCTGGCGTTTCGCATTCATGCTGTTTCCTAGGTAACCACCACCGGCCCACTGCACCGTCTGCATGAACGGAGAGGGGCGTCCATCAGTGTCCACTCCTTCCCTCTCTTCCTGCATCCGCGACGCTAATGCACTAATGCGCGAGAACATAAAGCCCAAAGCTTGCTGCTGGGGTTACATTTCCAGCACGCTGCTTGTACTCACTGAAGGAACAGACTTATTGAGCATCTCGCCTGTCAGAGCACTGAGCTCACTTCTATTTGCGCCTGCTCCCTGCCTCCCCCTTCCCCGCAGGCTGTCTTCCCAGCAGGCTCCCCTTCTGCAGCTCTGAGAACTGCTTATTCCAAAGAGCCCGTGCCCTTGACCCCGGGACCCCTTCCCCACGCAGCGCCCTCGGCCTGCCCTGACCTGCCCGTGACCAGGACAGTGTCCAGAGCCAGCAAGTGCCTGCCAGGGAGCCGGTCGCCCTGGTGCTGAGGCTTCATCGTCTTTGTGTGTGCCCTGCGATGGTTCCCGCGGGGGCAGTGTGACCTCCTGGCTGATGCGGGGTCAGGCTGGTGGGGAGGGGTTGAGCCCGAGGCGGGGGACCAGCGCAGCCCCTCCGTCCCTCCCCGCCAGCCCTGGTTTGATCTCACTGCCTCCAGAGCGTTTCCTTGGGCTTTTCTGCAAAGCGGCAGTGCATCTGCTATTGCGAGCGCCTCTCTTCTGACATAAATATTCATGAAAGGCAAGCTTCCGGGCGTTGCTGCTGGCAGCCATTTTTCTTGGCTGTGTTTTGTGCGGGAACAAGTCGGCGTGTCCGTGTCCAGTCCTGTGATGCATGACTGACCTCTTCATGTGCTGTTGGGAATACCCGAGCGCAGCTGCGGCCCAGCCGGGCAGGACGGGGCGTCGTCCGCCTTGCCCTCGGGGGCCCACAGGCTCAGGGACGAGGCCTCGGGGGGAAGGCGTCCGCATCAGGGGTCTGAGCTGCTGGGCGGAGACGCTTGGTGCTTGTCTGGTTAGTGTCACCCCTCAGCCAGGCCTTTCGTCCTGGCAGGCAGCGGGCAGGGCTCCGTGCCCAGGCAGCCGGGCCCGCGCCAGCTCCAGCGGGCACACCAGCCCTGGGAGGCACAGCTGGGTGTTAGAGGATCCTGGAATTCACGACACGCTTCCTGGCTGTGGCAGCAGCGTCCCGGCCCTGGGAGGGGATGGGTTTGTCCTTACACGGTGTGATCTGACTCTGTGTCGGGACGTCTGTGGTCCCCATTCATGTAACTCAGCAAAAGACACGCATGCACACAAGCCCGGGGCACACAGCGGGCAAAACACGAGTAGCTTTGAAGTTAGAGGAAGGCGTGTTGGCTACTATTCTTTCATGGTGTAGGTTTTAAGTTTTATTTGGTAAATAAGTCTCTTAAAGGACTAATGATGCGTTCTGGGGCTTCCCGGGCGGCTCAGTAAGGGAGAACCTGCCTGCCGGGCGGGTGGCGTCGCTGTGCCGGAGACACAGGCTTGATGCCCGGGTCAGGAGGACCCCTGGGCGCGGGCGTGGCAGCCCTCTCTGGTGGTCTCACCTGGAGGATCCCAGGGACAGAGGAGCCCGGCAGGCTACCACCCAGGGGATCGCGAGAGTCAGACAGGACTGAGTGACTGAACAACAGTGATTTGTTCGAGGCCTGAACGTGGAAACAGCTTTCCTCGTAACGGCCGAGAGTGAACCCCTGGAGTGAGTGGCGGCTTGTTCCTATTTTGGCGACTTTCTCCTTGCTGGGGAGGAGGGGTCCGGACAGGACGGGCTCCGGCGAGAACGCCGCCTTCCATCCAGCCGTGAGAAGTACGGCTCCCAGGGCGGCCGGGGAGTTCTATTTTTATCTTGCGTCGTCTTGGTCTCACACGTTCAATGCTTAATTGTTTTCCTCGTTCAAAAGAGCACTGTGTCTGACGGGCTGTCCTGCGGCAGGAGGAGGGAGAGGCGGCCGGAGATGCAGGCCCAGGCGGGGACCGCGCTGCTGGGCGGAGACGCTTGGTGCTTGTCTGGTTAGTGTCACCCTCAGCCAGGCCTTTCGTCCTGGCAGGCAGCGGCAGGGCTCCGTGCCCAGGCAGCCGGGCCCGCGCCAGCTCCAGCGGGCACACCAGCCCTGGGAGGCACAGCTGGGTGTTAGAGGATCCTGGAATTCACGACACGCTTCCTGGCTGTGGCAGCAGCGTCCCGGCCCTGGGAGGGGATGGGTTTGTCCTTACACGGTGTGATCTGACTCTGTGTCGGGACGTCTGTGGTCCCCATTCATGTAACTCAGCAAAAGACACGCATGCACACAAGCCCGGGGCACACAGCGGGCAAAACACGAGTAGCTTTGAAGTTAGAGGAAGGCGTGTTGGCTACTATTCTTTCATGGTGTAGGTTTTAAGTTTTATTTGGTAAATAAGTCTCTTAAAGGACTAATGATGCGTTCTGGGGCTTCCCGGGCGGCTCAGTAAGGGAGAACCTGCCTGCCGGGCGGGTGGCGTCGCTGTGCCGGAGACACAGGCTTGATGCCCGGGTCAGGAGGACCCCTGGGCGCGGGCGTGGCAGCCCTCTCTGGTGGTCTCACCTGGAGGATCCCAGGGACAGAGGAGCCCGGCAGGCTACCACCCAGGGGATCGCGAGAGTCAGACAGGACTGAGTGACTGAACAACAGTGATTTGTTCGAGGCCTGAACGTGGAAACAGCTTTCCTCGTAACGGCCGAGAGTGAACCCCTGGAGTGAGTGGCGGCTTGTTCCTATTTTGGCGACTTTCTCCTTGCTGGGGAGGAGGGGTCCGGACAGGACGGGCTCCGGCGAGAACGCCGCCTTCCATCCAGCCGTGAGAAGTACGGCTCCCAGGGCGGCCGGGGAGTTCTATTTTTATCTTGCGTCGTCTTGGTCTCACACGTTCAATGCTTAATTGTTTTCCTCGTTCAAAAGAGCACTGTGTCTGACGGGCTGTCCTGCGGCAGGAGGAGGGGAGAGGCGGCCGGAGATGCAGGCCCAGGCGGGGACCGCGGCTGCCGGCTCCTCCGGGGTCTGCTTTTCTCGCCTCGAGGACGTCACCCCTCAACCAAGACACGCACAGGCGTGCCGCACGTCTGGCTGCCTGTGCATTATCAGTGAACCGTTTTATTGTTCTCTTCACAATCACAAGGTTTTTTATTTGGCTTTTTTGATTTTACAGAGTTTTGTTTACAGATATGTATAATTCCACATTAAGTCATACGTATATCCCATTCCCCCCCATCCCACCCCTCTGGGCCGAGTGAACCATTTTGATTTTTATTTATTTTTATTTATTTATTATTATTTTTAAAATTTTCACAGAGCTTTGTTGTCCATAGGCATGTATGTTCCCAGATCAGTCGCATGCATGTCCCCGGCCCCCTCCCCACTCTGCCTCTCCCGGTCCCGCCATCCCGCCCCTCTAGGCCGGGTGAACTGTTTTCAGAAGCAGGGATGCCTGCTGCTGCGTGACCCGTGGGCTGTAGCCCGCCCGCTGCTCTTCCTGGGGGTCTCCAGGCAAGAATACTGGAGTGGGTTTCCACTTCCTCCTCCAGGGGATCTTGCCCACCAGGGTCAGACGCAGGTCTCTCCTGTCTCCTGTGTTGGCAGGCAGGCTCTTCACCACTAGCGCCACCTGGGAAGCCCATTGCTAGACAAACTGTAAATATATTTAATTTAATTTTGGCCTCTTTTACTGGTTTCTTCATTTATTTTCATCCGTCTTTATTCTTTGGCCTGTGTGGGCCTCCCCTTGCAGCGGCCTATTTAATTTAGAGGTAAACATTTGTTCAGTGGCTCAGTCGTGTCCAGCTCTTTGTGGCCCATGGACAGCAGCACGCAGGCTTCCCTGTCCTTCACTGTCTGCCCCAGTTTGCCCAAACTCACGTCCATCGAGTCGATGATACTATCCAGCCGTCTGACCCTCTGTCGCCCCCTTCTTCTTCTGCCTTCAATCTTTCACAGCATCAGGATATTTTCCAGTGAGTTGGCTCCTTGCATCAGGTGGCCAAAACACTAGAGCTTCAGCATTGGTCCTTCCAATGAATAAAAAATAGAAAACAAAAAAGGTAAAAGTAGCGGCACCCATTTCTGTGGCCACACCTTCTTCTTCAGATCCTGGAATAATCTACTTTGTGAACGTTAAATTCAAATGCACAGTGGTAGATTCAAAAATAATACTCCAAATAACATATGAGTAATGCTTATCTTCAGTGATATTAAGAAATATAAGAAAAGGGTTGTGATACATTGTTTTGCATCAGGTTGGCAAAATTTTTGAAATTGATGATGTCCCTTGTTAGAGAAGCTGAATTTTTAGCAAATTCATTTCAAATGTATGTTTATTTAAACTGCTTGAAATGTCTCAAGTTTTCCAAAGTCAACCTTAAATTCCATCTCAAGGGCCCTCTGTTCTGTTTACGCAGCAAAACAGGCTCCGCGTCGTCAGTGTGGGTTAATCTCTGTCGGTTCAGAAGACCGTCCGTCACCTGGGGGTTCACCTCCCCTCTCCTCCCCGAGGTTGGTTCTGGACTGGAGCCAGAGCATCCCAGAGCGGGGCCCGGGCCCCAGCCTTCGCTGTCGCTTACACCACCTGGGTACCCACATCCCTGTCGTCTCCCGGCAGAGCCGGGGTGCTGACCCCGCCTGGCTGGCCTCACTGGGATAGTGAACTCTATGTGTTCCCTTAGCTGGACCATGGGGCACCGAGACAGCCGGTTAAATGTGATTCTGGGGGGTCCCTGTGGGTGATTCTGGACGAGGTTGGCGTTTCATCAGTAAACTGAGAGGAGCAGACTGCTCTTCCTAGTGTGCGGGAATCACCCAGTTCACTGAGGTCTGGTGGAACAGGGAGGTGGAGGAAGGAGGACCTGCTGTCTCTGCCCGGCCGCTTGAGCTGCAGCCTCCTCTTCTGCCCCCAGCCTGAGACTCGCAGCATCGAGTCTGGATTCTCAGGCCCCCGAGCGCCGGTTGCAGCCACCCCAGCGGCGCCCCGCACCCGCAGCTCGTGGACGACGGATGCTGGCACCTCCCTGGCTCCCGGTTGCTTGTTACAAATCTCCTTATTGGTTCTGTTCCTCTTGAGGACCCCAGCGAATGCACCTGCTGTGTGAAGAGTGGCTCTCTGGTTATTCAATGAATAAAAAATAGAAAACAAAAAAGGTAAAAGTAGCGGCACCCATTTCTGTGGCCACACCTTCTTCTTCAGATCCTGGAATAATCTACTTTGTGAACGTTAAATTCAAATGCACAGTGGTAGATTCAAAAATAATACTCCAAATAACATATGAGTAATGCTTATCTTCAGTGATATTAAGAAATATAAGAAAAGGGTTGTGATACATTGTTTTGCATCAGGTTGGCAAAATTTTTGAAATTGATGATGTCCCTTGTTAGAGAAGCTGAATTTTTAGCAAATTCATTTCAAATGTATGTTTATTTAAACTGCTTGAAATGTCTCAAGTTTTCCAAAGTCAACCTTAAATTCCATCTCAAGGGCCCTCTGTTCTGTTTACGCAGCAAAACAGGCTCCGCGTCGTCAGTGTGGGTTAATCTCTGTCGGTTCAGAAGACCGTCCGTCACCTGGGGGTTCACCTCCCCTCTCCTCCCCGAGGTTGGTTCTGGACTGGAGCCAGAGCATCCCAGAGCGGGGCCCGGGCCCCAGCCTTCGCTGTCGCTTACACCACCTGGGTACCCACATCCCTGTCGTCTCCCGGCAGAGCCGGGGTGCTGACCCCGCCTGGCTGGCCTCACTGGGATAGTGAACTCTATGTGTTCCCTTAGCTGGACCATGGGGCACCGAGACAGCCGGTTAAATGTGATTCTGGGGGGTCCCTGTGGGTGATTCTGGACGAGGTTGGCGTTTCATCAGTAAACTGAGAGGAGCAGACTGCTCTTCCTAGTGTGCGGGAATCACCCAGTTCACTGAGGTCTGGTGGAACAGGGAGGTGGAGGAAGGAGGACCTGCTGTCTCTGCCCGGCCGCTTGAGCTGCAGCCTCCTCTTCTGCCCTCAGCCTGAGACTCGCAGCATCGAGTCTGGATTCTCAGGCCCCCGAGCGCCGGTTGCAGCCACCCCAGCGGCGCCCCGCACCCGCAGCTCGTGGACGACGGATGCTGGCACCTCCCTGGCTCCCGGTTGCTTGTTACAAATCTCCTTATTGGTTCTGTTCCTCTTGAGGACCCCAGCGAATGCACCTGCTGTGTGAAGAGTGGCTCTCTGGTTCTGGCCCTCGCCCTGCTCTGCCCGCGCCTCCCGGTGAAAGCACGGTGCTCTCTGGAGCTCTCTGGCGATGCTCTGGGGCCCAGCCAGGTTCCCAGGCGCCCTCGGGTCTGGACAGGAACCTGCTGTCTCTGGGGAGGAGGTGTGGTTGACCTGTTACATTTTACCTCGTGTCATACGAGGGTTAGAGCGGCAGTTCTCGGAGTGCGGCCGAGGGAGCCCCGGGGCTCCCTAAAGCCCTCTCAGGGCATCTGCGTGGGCAAAATCATCTACTCCAAGTGCAAGACAGACCGACGGATTCTAATATTATGGACCAGGCATCAGCAGTTATTTACAAGAAGTTTATTACAGAAACAGGCTCTGTAAGGTGTTTAACTGACACAGCCTCACACGGTCACGTCCTTTGCTGCTTTTGTGATACCCTGACGGCTCTTCCCTGGCGGCTCAGACAGCGAAGGGTCTGCTCGCTAATTTAGCAGGAGGCACAGGTTCCATCCTTGTGTCCAGAAGACCCCCGTAGAAGGAAATGGCAGTGCATTCCAGCCTTTTTGCCTGGAGAGTTGCATGCACTGAGGAGCCTGGTGGGCAGAGCTGAGTGGCTGTGACAGAAAAGGGGAGAATGTTTCCTCTCTGGGCCTTTAACAGCATATAGAACATTTTTAGAGATAGTCTTAGATTCTACATCGGACATAACCTTTGAAGAACTACCAATTATTAAGTTTTTGGCATACTATCAAAGAAAACTATCCCCAGTTCTCCGAACAGGAGGTTGTGAATGGAGGGTGCAAGAAAATAAAATGTTTTCCAGAAGCATTTTCTCCTAGAAAGAAAGGAGTTTTAGCAGCTCAGTGACGTAAACGTGAAATGGTTACAAAGCTGCCCCGTGAGTGAGGCAGGATCGGCTGTTCCAAGCAGGACAGGACTCGTCTCAGCAGCTAAGGAGTGTCTGAACCCCCTTTCATGTCTTTACATCTGGAGACGGGAGTTTCCAGGGAGAAGCAGAGCTGAGGCCTTGACCGGCTCCCTCTGGGCGTGTGCTGGCCTGTCGGTCCCGTCCCCACCCGGCTGCCCGACGTCCCTGTCCCGACCGCTGCGCTGGGATAGCTTGCCTCCTGGGATGACGCACGGGCCCCCGGAGCATTCCACTCCTCAGCAGTCTCTAGCTGGGCAGAGCGGCAGGGCGAAGGGCCTGGCAGCAGGGAACATCCATGGGCATCTCCCCAGGCAGGAGCCCCTGCCGGGTGGCAGAGAGCTTACATCCCAAGGCGGCTGAGCACGAAGGTGTGGCTGGCAAATGACTGAGACGTTTTCCCAGCCCAGCCTCTTTTCCGAGGAGGTGCGCAGTGAGCGTCTGTCCCGTGAGTGGGAGTGAAGAAAGGAAAGAAAAGTATCATTTAAAAGAGAAAATTTTTTACATTAAATAGAACTTCTTTTTTTAAGGCCTCACCGTGAAGCGTGCAGGATCTTAGTCTCCTGACCAGGAACCAAACCAGTGCCCCTAGCACTGAGAGCACAGTCTCAACCACTGGACCACCAGGGAAGTCCAGGAGAGCGACATTGTGAGTGGGTCTAGCGGGCAGGCAGGCCCACGGTCGCCTGTGCACCCTCCAGGCGGTGGAGTGTGGGAATGCGACACGGGCGTCACAGCCCCTGCTGCCCCTTGCCTCGTCTTGTGTTTAAGGAGAGCCTCTATCCTGGGATCTCCAGAGCTAGAACTCAGCGCCACCACCATCACCTGGGGCCCTGCCCTTCCAGTCCGTGGGCAGCAGCTCAGACCTGGGCACAGCTGAGACGGGCAGGGGTTCCGGCCCCCGCCAGTGGGGCTGAGTCAGAGTCTGCGCTTACCAAGCTCCCCGGGAGGCGCGGTCAGGGCGAGGCTGCAGGAGCCTCTGGAGACGCAGGTGCCCCGGCCCCTGGGGAGGGTCGTCGGGAGAGCCAGGGAGGGCAGCCAGCAGCCTGAGGCCGCCCTGCAGCCTCTCCACCTGCAGCCTGTCCACCTGCAGCCGTGTGGCATCTGGGGTTTTCTCTCCAGGTCCGGGCAGTTTCACGCGGTCCAGCTCCCACTGGGCTTCCCTGGTGGCTGAGAAGGTAGAGGGCCTGCCTGCAGTGCTGGAGACGCAGGTTTGATCCCTGGGTCGGGAAGCTCCCCTGGAGAAGGAGATGGCAGCCCACTCCAGTGCTCTTGCCCGGAGAATCCCATGGATGGAGGAGCCTGGTGGGCTACAGTCCAGGGGGTCACAAAGACTCAGACAGGACTGAGCGACTGACACTTACCTGGCCTCACTCCGCGGGAGGGTCCAGGGAGTGTCCACAGCCCCACCTCGGTCACTGAGGCATGGCCAGTTCCTGCCCGCTGACCTGGATGCCGGCTGCGCCTCCTAAGGAGCGGGAGGAGGGGGCTGCCCGAGGAGGACCCTGTGCTCAGGAGGTGACCGTGTTCACCGCCTTGGCTGCTGTCAACAACAGCGACGACCACTGATAGCAGCATCGAAGGCTGCCGCGCACAGGCTGCTCCGGGGCTGTGTGCGCGTGCGACCCCCAGGCGGGTGTGCCCGCAGGCCTCCTTCGCCGGCCCGGTGGTGAGAGCCTGGAGCCCTCTGCCCCCCGCAGGCTCCCCGGGTGGCCCAGCCAGGCCGCGTCCCCACCATCTTGCTCCTGCCTCCGGCCTCAGGGGCACTTCTGAGCGCCGGGATCTCAGGACTGGGGAGACGCTGCTGGTCCCTGCAGGTGACCGTGTCTTCCAAGTCTCTTTAAAGTCTCTCGCGTACTCTTTGCGTAGTTGAGTATCAGACTCAGCCCGAAGACACGGGACGACTCACTCTTACGAACTGAAGCAAGACAGGCACAGGGTGCCGCACAGAGCTGCCCACACCGCAGCTCTGGGTGGAGCCCGCGGGTGGCAGCCTGCCCTCGCCCTGGGCGGGCACCGAGCCACCCACTGGCCTTTCAGGAGGCACATCAGACACGGGGGCGTGACTGCGTGAGACGCGGACGGAGGAGCCGGCCTGGGAGGCGGCCTCGCCAGGCGCTGGGGGCGCGGGGCCGGGGAGGAGCGTGGAGCGCGGGACTCCTCTTTCTGCAGAGGGACAGGAGGCTGTGGGGGGCGGGGGGCGCCCCTGAAGGGAAGGAGCTAGAATCCACACCAAGCCCAGCTGTCCTGCCTCCTCGCAGAGACCTGTCCGGGGTCGGGGTGGAGAAAAGAAAACAAATCAAGGAAAAAGAGGCCTGTCTGCTGGTGACCATGAGCAGCACCCGGCCCCGTGGAGGAGGCGCGCTAATGACACAGCGCGTTTCCCGTAATGACAGCTTGGCTGTTTGAAGAGCTATTGTTTAAGTCTCCTAAAGGAACCCTGCTCCTTATTAATATGGAGTCACACTCGGCTTCCGGTTTGGGGGACGTAAATGCTGCTTCTCTGTGGAAGCTGGCCTGATTTCAAGCCAATGGGAGCGCCTGGATGTCGCCTCCGTTTCCATGGCAGCTTCCCAGCATCGAGCGCTCTGTGTTGCCGCCGCCCCCGCCCCTGGCGTGGAAACTACTGGAAGGCTGGAGCGGGTTCACTCCTGTCCGTGTTCTCAGCACGGCATCCCGGCCTGAGCCGGTGCCTGGTGAATATGCATTGAAGTAAACGGATGGTGAACTCGAGGCTTGACGGTTGACCCAGAGACTTTATTTTTTTTTTTTTTTACTTTTTATTTATTTATTTATTTTTGGCTGTGCTGGGTCTTTGTTGATGTGTGGGTTTAGCTGCTCTGCGGTGCGTGGGATCTTCCCGGATCAGGGATCGAACCTGGGTCTCCCGCATTGGCAGACGGGTTCTTATCCACTGAGCCACAAGGGAAGTCCGACCCGGAGACTTTAGAAGTGGCTGGAGTCCAGGAGCCTGGGGACAGGGCAGCGGGACCACAGCCCTGAGCCTCCCCGGCCTCCTTCCCCTCCCCACCCCCGCACTGGCAAGAAACGACCCAGGAGCTAACCCGTTCTTGTTCAGTGGTCCAGTCGCGTCTGGCTTTGCGACCCTGTGGACCGCGGCCCGCCAGGCCTCCCTGTCCATCACTGTCTCCCAGAGTTCGCCCAAGTTCACGCCCACTGTGTCGCTGACGCCCTCTCCTCCTCCTGCCCCCCGTCTTTCCCACCCTCCGGGGCTCTGCCAGCGAGTCGGCTGTCTGCGTCAGGCGTTCAGTGTTCAGCCCAGCTTCAGGGTCAGTTCTTCCAATGAGCGTTCAGGGTGGATGGCCTTTAGGACTGACTGGTTGGATCTCCTTGCCGTCCAAGGGACTCTCAGGAGTCTTCTCCAGCCCGCAGTTCAAAGGCATCAATTCTCCAGCGCTCAGCCTTCTTTATGGTCCAACTTTCACAACCGTATGTGACCCCTGGAAAGAAACTAATCCTAATAAATTAAAAAGCTC
The DNA here is from genome assembly GCA_022376925.1 of Tragulus kanchil. NCBI lineage: Eukaryota > Metazoa > Chordata > Mammalia > Artiodactyla > Tragulidae > Tragulus > Tragulus kanchil. The sequence continues at coordinate 1,937,388 of JAIOJX010000005.1, forward strand.
CCTTCACCAGGCTTCCCTGGCGGCCCAGTGGTCTCTGAGTGCCCACTGCAGAGCCCACGCTCCGTCCCTAGCCGGGGAACTAAGGTGCTTCATGCCACATGGTGCAGCCAAAGCCAAAAGACCGGGAACCTCCCTTTCAGTCCATAATGTGGATGATAGGATTGATAGCAGCAAAGAAAGAAGAAGTTACGGGTAGAAGTGGGGTGAGGAGATTGGCTGAAGCAGGCCTCAGAAATATACCATTTTCAAAAATCATTTTTTGGAACACAACATAAGGCAGGAGCTCTAGAGCCAGGCAGCCCTTAAAACTACGCTGGCCTTTCTTTTGCTACTGAAACTATAGGAAAACTTATTTCTCTTTATAAAGGGCAACAGGAAAAGATCACGATCAAATCCCATGCACAATTATTCATAAAAGTAAGAATTAGAATAATGTCTCTTGCAGATACTGGAAGTAAGACAGACAACAGATCCAAATGGATGAAAACAATAACCTAAAATTTCAAAATATCTGAAAAAAACTTCAAAAAGTCATGCCAAATATAACAGATATGAAAGAAAAATAAGTTACGATTAGAAAAACTGTGAAATGAGATTTTTGGGGGCGAGAAACTTTGTGAATAGGTAAAAGAAGTAAGAAAAAAGGTAAAAAGAAGCCAAAATCATAAATGAAAGTCCAACTGAAATGAACGCAAGAGCAAACACACAGGACAGGTACTGCTGTGGATGGAAGGGGAAAAACCATTTTAGTCAAAAGGAAATGAAGAAGGGAATTTTACTTGTAACCAAGACAGGACAATAAGAATTAGATTTACATTCTGACTGAAATAAATTTAAAAATTGGGCAAAATGTATGAAATATTGAATCTCAAGATGTTGGCCAGCAGGTGATGACTGACTGACCACTGAGAAAAGGGAGACGTTAGGGCCTGACGTCCCCAGCCAACTGTTTGGACGCAGTTTCCAGGCTGCAGTGGGGGTGGGGGTGGGGAACCCGCACAGGGTTCGGGGGTCTCAGAGCGTCAAGGAGCGAGACAGCAGAACTCAGAGGCCCGGGGCAGGCCGCGGCGCCCGGCCGGTGACGGCGCAGGAAGGAGCTGCACAGAGAGCCCCTCGCGGCTCCCGGAGGACAGAAGCTGCGGCTCAGCACGGCACTGGAGATCAACGGTCCCCCAGAAAAGTGAGAGAACAGGGAAGAAACTGTGCGGGAGAACTGGGGAGGACGTCCCTGGGGGTCCAGGGGTTAAGACTCCGCCTGCCAAGGCCAGGGAGACGGGCTCCATCCCTGATCTGGGAAGATCCCACAGGCAGCAGGGCAACGAAGCCACGGGCCACAGCTCCCGAGCCTGGGCTCTGGGGCCCACGGGCCACAGCTCCCCAGGCCCGCCTACCCAGAGCCTGCGCTCTGCAACAAAAGACGCCACGGCAAGGAGAAGCCCGAGGAGCTCAACAGAGACCAGCCTGCGCTCGCTGCAGCTAGAGGAAGCCGGTGCACAGCAACAAAGACCAAACTCGGCTGAAAAACAAATGAATATTTAAAAAAAAAAAGATCAGGGGAAACTAGTGGAAAGCAGTTGACCAACAGGCCCTAGAACTCACCGGGGCTGGGCTGTGCCCCTGTTAGAGAGAGCGGAAGCGCTCTTCACACTCGGGCATGGCTGTGACGCGTGCTCAGTCACTCGGCCATGTCTACCTCTTTGCGACTCTGTAGACAGTAGCCTGCCAGCCTCCTCTGGCCATGGGATTTCCCAGACAAGAACACGGGAGGGGGTAGTAGCCATTCTCTTCTCCAGGGGATCTTCCTGACCCAGGGGTCAAACCCATGTCTCCTGCAGCTCCTGCCCTGGCAGGTAGTTCTTTGCCACTGTGCCACCTTACGAGGGGGACGTTATCCCTGGATCGAAGACGATCTTTGGACTCGCCCTAGTAAAGCTCAGAAGCATGTTTCAGAGGGCCTGTCTAGTTCTGAGTCATGTTAACCGTGGGCCAGAGCAAAGTCCAACGACATTCAAAATGAACAGTCAACAACAGAAAACTTACAATGTCTGGCATCCAATCAAACGATACTGGAAGGGGCTTCCCTGTTGGTCCCCTGGTTAAGACTTCGCCTTCCAGTGCAAGGGATAGGGGTTCCGTCCTGGGTCAGGGAGCTAAGCTCCCACATGCCTTGTGGTCAGAAACTAAAACAACATTTAAAAAAATCAATACTGTAACAAATTCAATAAAGATTTTTTAATGGTCCACATCAAAAAAAAAGTAAAAGACACAAAGAAACCGGAAAATACGACCCACAACCATTGTGGTTGTTGTGAGCCCCTCAGCTGTGTCCAGTTCTGTGCGGCTCCATGGACAGCTGGAGAACAGGGGAGGGCGCCAGGCTTCCCTGTCCCTCACCGTCTCCTGGAGTTTGCTCAAACTCATGTCCGTGGAGAAGATCGGTTGTAGCCATAGACCCAGACATGACAAAGACAATGGAGTGACTGGTACTGGAAAGCAGCTAGTATATGATCTGTGCATTCAAGAAACTGGAGGAAAGCATCAACTCGAAGAGAAGAGAATGGAGAGTTTTTAGAAGAAGCCGTGCACAGCAAAAAAGCCCAAACTCGGCTGAAAAACAAATGAATATTTAAAAAAAAAAAGATCAGGGGAAACTAGTGGAAAGCAGTTGACCAACAGGCCCTAGAACTCACGGGCTGGGCTGTGCCCCTGTTAGAGAGAGCGGAAGCGCTCTTCACACTCGGGCATGGCTGTGACGCTGCTCAGTCACTCGGCCATGTCTACCTCTTTGCGACTCTGTAGACAGTAGCCTGCCAGCCTCCTCTGGCCATGGGATTTCCCAGACAAGAACACGGGAGGGGTAGTAGCCATTCTCTTCTCCGGGGGATCTTCCTGACCCAGGGGTCAAACCCATGTCTCCTGCAGCTCCTGCCCTGGCAGGTAGTTCTTTGCCACTGTGCCACCTTACGAGGGGGACGTTATCCCTGGATCGAAGACGATCTTTGGACTCGCCCTAGTAAAGCTCAGAAGCATGTTTCAGAGGGCCTGTCTAGTTCTGAGTCATGTTAACCGTGGGCCAGAGCAAAGTCCAACGACATTCAAAATGAACAGTCAACAACAGAAAACTTACAATGTCTGGCATCCAATCAAACGATACTGGAAGGGGCTTCCCTGTTGGTCCCCTGGTTAAGACTTCGCCTTCCAGTGCAAGGGATAGGGGTTCCGTCCTGGGTCAGGGAGCTAAGCTCCCACATGCCTTGTGGTCAGAAACTAAAACAACATTTAAAAAAATCAATACTGTAACAAATTCAATAAAGATTTTTTAATGGTCCACATCAAAAAAAAAGTAAAAGACACAAAGAAACCGGAAAATACGACCCACAACCATTGTGGTTGTTGTGAGCCCCTCAGCTGTGTCCAGTTCTGTGCGGCTCCATGGACAGCTGGAGAACAGGGGAGGGCGCCAGGCTTCCCTGTCCCTCACCGTCTCCTGGAGTTTGCTCAAACTCATGTCCGTGGAGAAGATCGGTTGTAGCCATAGACCCAGACATGACAAAGACAATGGAGTGACTGGTACTGGAAAGCAGCTAGTATATGATCTGTGCATTCAAGAAACTGGAGGAAAGCATCAACTCGAAGAGAAGAGAATGGAGAGTTTTTAGAAGACTCAAAAAGAACTTCTAGGCATCAGATATATTGATATAACATCTGAGATAAGGAATACTTGTATGGGATTAACAGATTAGACACTGCAGAGAACAGTGAGTTGAAGGTACAGCAGTCAAAAACTGAAGCCCAGAGAAAAGACTGAGCAAAAATGAGCAGGTTTCAGGAAGCTGTAAGACCATGTCAAGAAGTCAGAAATGCACATTTTTGGAATCCCAGGATAAAATGGGGAGAATAGAAAAATATCAGAATAAATTTTGGTGGAAGTTTTTTATGAACTTACTAAAACTATAAGCTCAAGGAATACCAAGTAGAATAAAGAAGAAAATACTCCAAGGAACATCAAATTAAAATAGAAAAACAGTGATCATCTTGAGGAGATCATCTTAAAAGCAGATGGATAGAAAAATAAAACATACAGGGAAACAAAGGTGATAGGTATTGGCAATGTTTCATACAGCATGAGTCAGGAGACCAGAGAATTATGCCTGTAAGTGCTGACAGAAAATAAGTTGTCTACCCAAAATTCCATATCCAGGGAAAATATCTTTCAAAAATAAGGCAAACTACCTTATTCAACCAAACAAAAGCTGAGAGATTTATGACCAGTGGATCTACACTATAAGAAATATTACAGGAAGTTTTTCAGGCAGTAGGAAAGTGATCCACCCCCAAAGATGAAGTGACCTGAACTAGTAAATATCTTGGATACATCTGTTTTTCTTAGTTTTTAATCTCTTTAGACTGTAATTGTTCAAGGCCAAGGCTGGAGGCTTCCTGTCTGAGCCTCTGGGGCTGTCCCTCTCAGCTGCACCCCCAGGGTCTCAGCTGCATCTGGAGTGGCTGCCCCCGGGTTCCCCGCCCGCTGGCCCTCCAGCCCATGGCTGGCCTGCGTGGCTCCCTGGTGTCGACCAGTGGCCTCCTGGGGAGGTGAGCCTGCCTGAGGAAAGCGGGAAGGGTGGAGCGGTAGAGGACAGGTGCCTGCAAGAAACCCAGGGAGGAGAGCGTCTGTTTCCACCTCGAGAGGCTTTCTCTTGACGCTAAGGGGGAAAAAAACTGGAGGAAAGCATCAACTCGGAAGAGAATGGAGAGTTTTTAGAAGACTCAAAGAACTTCTAGGCATCAGATATATTGATATAACATCTGAGATAAGGAATACTTGTATGGGATTAACAGATTAGACACTGCAGAGAACAGTGAGTTGAAGGTACAGCAGTCAAAAACTGAAGCCCAGAGAAAAGACTGAGCAAAAATGAGCAGGTTTCAGGAAGCTGTAAGACCATGTCAAGAAGTCAGAAATGCACATTTTTGGAATCCCAGGATAAAATGGGGAGAATAGAAAAATATCAGAATAAATTTTGGTGGAAGTTTTTTATGAACTTACTAAAACTATAAGCTCAAGGAATACCAAGTAGAATAAAGAAGAAAATACTCCAAGGAACATCAAATTAAAATAGAAAAACAGTGATCATCTTGAGGAGATCATCTTAAAAGCAGATGGATAGAAAAATAAAACATACAGGGAAACAAAGGTGATAGGTATTGGCAATGTTTCATACAGCATGAGTCAGGAGACCAGAGAATTATGCCTGTAAGTGCTGACAGAAAATAAGTTGTCTACCCAAAATTCCATATCCAGGGAAAATATCTTTCAAAAATAAGGCAAACTACCTTATTCAACCAAACAAAAGCTGAGAGATTTATGACCAGTGGATCTACACTATAAGAAATATTACAGGAAGTTTTTCAGGCAGTAGGAAAGTGATCCACCCCCAAAGATGAAGTGACCTGAACTAGTAAATATCTTGGATACATCTGTTTTTCTTAGTTTTTAATCTCTTTAGACTGTAATTGTTCAAGGCCAAGGCTGGAGGCTTCCTGTCTGAGCCTCTGGGGCTGTCCCTCTCAGCTGCACCCCCAGGGTCTCAGCTGCATCTGGAGTGGCTGCCCCCGGGTTCCCCGCCCGCTGGCCCTCCAGCCCATGGCTGGCCTGCGTGGCTCCCTGGTGTCGACCAGTGGCCTCCTGGGGAGGTGAGCCTGCCTGAGGAAAGCGGGAAGGGTGGAGCGGTAGAGGACAGGTGCCTGCAAGAAACCCAGGGAGGAGAGCGTCTGTTTCCACCTCGAGAGGCTTTCTCTTCGACGCTGGACAGAAGCCCGCAGAGCGCAGTTGCCAGGCTCTGTTTTGTGGCACTCAAGGCGCCGCTCTAGGGGGAGCGCTTTGTAAAGGCGTTGCTCCAAAGGGTGCTCAAGACCTTCCTGCTCCCTTTCATGCCCGGTACCCCCGAGGGAGTATTCGTCCTGCAGCCAGAACTGAGGTAGGACACGCGCGGGGGCTTTTCACCAGGAGGCTCAGCGTCTCTGACGCCGACCCTGACCGACGGGGCGCTCCGTCCTGTGCCCACGTGCGGCGGCTGAGTGCGGACCCGGGGCAGCTGTGTCTTTCCCCTGAAGCCAGGATGCTTCTCTTTTTTTAAAAAAAATCTTTTATTTATATATTTCGCTGAATTGGGTCATCGTTGCAGCATGTGAACTGTTAGTTGTGGCATGTGGGATCTAGTTCCCTGACCAGGGATCGAACCCAGGCCTCCTGCACTGAGAGACAAAGTCTTAGCCACTGGACCACCAGGGAAGCTGCAGGACGCTTCTTTTTCCTGTCGTCGCAATCCTGTGTGGCCTTGTGACGGCAGGACCTGAGAGGTGCAGCTGTAGGAAGGACACAGTCCAAAATCTGATTTGTGCAGAAAGTTTTGTGGACCCAGACAAAATTCTCTGACCCTCTGTCTCCTTACTGACACAACAAGGAAGCTGGCTAGATGACCTCTTAGGTCACTTTTCATTCAAATTTCTATTAATCTGACACTTTAGTGATGAAATGGGAGCCTGTCCTAGGTCATCTCTGGGGCTGATGCAGCCACTGCCACTTAGTCCCTCCTGCCGTGTCTGACTCTATGTGACGCCAGGGACTGCAGCCCGCCAGGCTCCTCTGTCCATGGGATTCTCCAGGCAAGAAGGCTGGAGTGGGTTGCCATTTCCTTCTCCTGATGCACCCCAGGGTCTCAGCTGCATCTGGAGTGGCTGCCCCCGGGTTCCCCGCCCGCTGGCCCTCCAGCCCATGGCTGGCCTGCGTGGCTCCCTGGTGTCGACCAGTGGCCTCCTGGGGAGGTGAGCCTGCCTGAGGAAAGCGGGAAGGGTGGAGCGGTAGAGGACAGGTGCCTGCAAGAAACCCAGGGAGGAGAGCGTCTGTTTCCACCTCGAGAGGCTTTCTCTTCGACGCTGGACAGAAGCCCGCAGAGCGCAGTTGCCAGGCTCTGTTTTGTGGCACTCAAGGCGCCGCTCTAGGGGGAGCGCTTTGTAAAGGCGTTGCTCCAAAGGGTGCTCAAGACCTTCCTGCTCCCTTTCATGCCCGGTACCCCCGAGGGAGTATTCGTCCTGCAGCCAGAACTGAGGTAGGACACGCGCGGGGGCTTTTCACCAGGAGGCTCAGCGTCTCTGACGCCGACCCTGACAGACGGGGCGCTCCGTCCTGTGCCCACGTGCGGCGGCTGAGTGCGGACCCGGGGCAGCTGTGTCTTTCCCCTGAAGCCAGGATGCTTCTCTTTTTTTAAAAAAAATCTTTTATTTATATATTTCGCTGAATTGGGTCATCGTTGCAGCATGTGAACTGTTAGTTGTGGCATGTGGGATCTAGTTCCCTGACCAGGGATCGAACCCAGGCCTCCTGCACTGAGAGACAAAGTCTTAGCCACTGGACCACCAGGGAAGCTGCAGGACGCTTCTTTTTCCTGTCGTCGCAATCCTGTGTGGCCTTGTGACGGCAGGACCTGAGAGGTGCAGCTGTAGGAAGGACACAGTCCAAAATCTGATTTGTGCAGAAAGTTTTGTGGACCCAGACAAAATTCTCTGACCCTCTGTCTCCTTACTGACACAACAAGGAAGCTGGCTAGATGACCTCTTAGGTCACTTTTCATTCAAATTTCTATTAATCTGACACTTTAGTGATGAAATGGGAGCCTGTCCTAGGTCATCTCTGGGGCTGATGCAGCCACTGCCACTTAGTCCCTCCTGCCGTGTCTGACTCTATGTGACGCCAGGGACTGCAGCCCGCCAGGCTCCTCTGTCCATGGGATTCTCCAGGCAAGAAGGCTGGAGTGGGTTGCCATTTCCTTCTCCTGATGCAGAGGTGAAGGCAAATTTGGAGCACGCTAGGGTTCTTGTTCCTTCTCAGACTCTTGGGGGACACTCCAGAGATGACCAGAGACGACCTAAGACAGCTGCCCCTTCCCAGCCCCGGACTCTGAATCCCGCGTCATGTTTCGGCTGGTCTTGTAATTCAGCTACTGTACCTGCCCAGGGTGTCCTCCTGGTGGCCCCTCGGAGTGGGGGAGGGATGGAACAATTCCTTTGTAGATGTCTACTCAAAAAAAATGAACAACTTGAGAGTTGTGGGTTGAGTTTTATTTGGGGCATAGTTAGAACGGCAGCCCGGGAGGCTGCACCCTAGATAGCTCTGAGAGACGGCTCCAAAGAGGCAGCAGGAGGAGGGTCAATATTTAAGGATTTTGGTGAGGGGGGAGTTCAATATCAGTAAACAGTCATTTTACAGAGGGTTTTTGATTAGTCCTGAGGATCTGATGTCACCATGAAGAGATTTAGTGCTTTTCTAGGTGTGAGGAGATGCAAGAATTGAGATAATGAAAGCATCCTAAATAATAAAAGATTCGTAAAGGCATCCACCTCTCTAAAGACCTGTCCCGCCTTGGTGCACAGAGTGCCTCTACCCCACCGTGGTCGCCTTCGGGGGTCCTGGAGCTCAGCAGCTCTCAGCAGCACGGGGGCCAGTCTCTGCAGGGGCAGGGGGCAAATGCCCCTGTTCTCTGGTCACTGGCAATGTGATTGGTGAGAGCCAGCTTGTAGTTGACATTGAAATGGTGTTGGAAACACACCCCTTTACCCCCACTCACAAACCCCGTCGCACGATGCTAACGTGACAAAGGAAACTGGCAGTTTCAAAAGGTATCATGTATTCAGGTGACAGTCTGTGCATTTCCCTACGTCTGAAGTGTTTTCCTAAGCACGCATTTCAAGTCACTTTAGACAACTGGGCTTTCAAAGCTTGGCTCTGGAGCATCTCCTCGATAGCTGAGTCTGGCCGCCGGTGTTCGGGTGTTCGCATCGTGTCTGACTCTATGTGACGCCAGGGACTGCAGCCCGCCAGGCTCCTCTGTCCATGGGATTCTCCAGGCAAGAAGGCTGGAGTGGGTTGCCATTTCCTTCTCCTGATGCAGAGGTGAAGGCAAATTTGGAGCACGCTAGGGTTCTTGTTCCTTCTCAGACTCTTGGGGGACACTCCAGAGATGACCAGAGACGACCTAAGACAGCTGCCCCTTCCCAGCCCCGGACTCTGAATCCCGCGTCATGTTTCGGCTGGTCTTGTAATTCAGCTACTGTACCTGCCCAGGGTGTCCTCCTGGTGGCCCCTCGGAGTGGGGGAGGGATGGAACAATTCCTTTGTAGATGTCTACTCAAAAAAAATGAACAACTTGAGAGTTGTGGGTTGAGTTTTATTTGGGGCATAGTTAGAACGGCAGCCCGGGAGGCTGCACCCTAGATAGCTCTGAGAGACGGCTCCAAAGAGGCAGCAGGAGGAGGGTCAATATTTAAGGATTTTGGTGAGGGGGGAGTTCAATATCAGTAAACAGTCATTTTACAGAGGGTTTTTGATTAGTCCTGAGGATCTGATGTCACCATGAAGAGATTTAGTGCTTTTCTAGGTGTGAGGAGATGCAAGAATTGAGATAATGAAAGCATCCTAAATAATAAAAGATTCGTAAAGGCATCCACCTCTCTAAAGACCTGTCCCGCCTTGGTGCACAGAGTGCCTCTACCCCACCGTGGTCGCCTTCGGGGGTCCTGGAGCTCAGCAGCTCTCAGCAGCACGGGGGCCAGTCTCTGCAGGGGCAGGGGGCAAATGCCCCTGTTCTCTGGTCACTGGCAATGTGATTGGTGAGAGCCAGCTTGTAGTTGACATTGAAATGGTGTTGGAAACACACCCCTTTACCCCCACTCACAAACCCCGTCGCACGATGCTAACGTGACAAAGGAAACTGGCAGTTTCAAAAGGTATCATGTATTCAGGTGACAGTCTGTGCATTTCCCTACGTCTGAAGTGTTTTCCTAAGCACGCATTTCAAGTCACTTTAGACAACTGGGCTTTCAAAGCTTGGCTCTGGAGCATCTCCTCGATAGCTGAGTCTGGCCGCCGGTGTTCGGGTGTTCGCATCGTGCTGAAGGGAGCCCTGGCAGTGCGCCCGCGCAGGCTTGCCGGCAGGCTAGCAGGCTGGCCTGCTGGGTGCCTCCTGTCTGCTCCTTTCTCACGAGGCGGAGGGAGAAGCAGGCTCTTACAGGATGCCAAGAGCCCCGGCAGGATTCCATCTCGTCTCCAGAGTTACACATCCTGTGTCTGACCGGCTGTGGGGAGGCGTGGCCAAGGGCAAAGCCAGGGGCCTGGCAGCTGCCCCAGGTGTCCCTCCTCCGGGAGGTCGCCGGAAGCTCTCCACCAGCTCCGCGGGAACGGCACCTGCCGGCTCACTGTGAGATGTAGAAAATGAAAGCCAGCCACTAGCTTCTGACCTGTTTGACCCTCATCACGGGTCTAGTTTTTAGGATGTGTAATATTCATAAAGCAAATTGCTGCTCATTTTCACGGAGTGGGGGCAGCGCATTTGGTAGAGTGAGCTTATTTTCACGCTAATCAGAATGATACTGCTCACACCTTCTCTTTGAAACTGTTCTCATACTTCATTCTCTTTAATATGTAAATCCTTTATCCACCCTTTAGCTTTCTCCTCCTCAGCTTCTTCCTCCTCTTTTTTCTTCTTAAAAACAAACAAACACATAAGTAGGAGTGGAACCAAGTAGAATGAAATAAATACTGGGTTAAACTTAAAGTAACAGTTTCTCTAATTTTCAATTAGTCTAAAAATTAGAAAAAACCATAAATCTACAGCTGCCTTGTCTTTCTTTTCTCTTTGTAGAGTGGTATGTGAATATGCTTTGCACATGTGTTTGTTACTTGTGCTCTGCTCCTCTTCCCAAAATAAAAACAGACTGGTCCGGCCTAATCCCACCCTGCCTTAATGCAGACCCCTGGCACCTTTTGACAAAGTTTAATTGATCCTGTAGAAGCATATAATCTTAACTGAAAATCACTTGGTAAAAGTCCACAGCTTCTTTATTAATTGAGTTCAAGCCTAGAGGCCAGCTTGAGTTCAAATTCCAGATCGGCACGGGAAGAACACAACAAACTGAAGATGATAGAGGCTTGCCTATTGAAAGCAAAATTCTCCAATAATCCAGAATTTATAATTTCATATAAATTCAAAGGTAGCTAATGTGCAAAGAGGTTGCAATGTAGGATAAACATAATTGCTGGGAGGAACAGTTGCTTGAGAATTGTAGAATACCTGATTAGCCAGGTATAAGTCTATGGCTCTTCCTCAGTACAGGGGATTTCATTAATTTAAAATCTCATCTATCCTTTGACAGAAAACGCCACTTAGGTAAATTCACCCATAATTCACAAAATTATGCACTGTGACACTGTAAATAGGGGTACAAACAACCCGCAGGTCCACTGGTGGGAACTGGTTAAACAGAGTACGGGACCCCGAGAGAGCGGGTTCTGTGTCCATTTGAAGGCGGCTGCTCTCTATAGTTTAAAGATACACTGTTTACAGAAAAAGGAGACAGCAGAGAATGTGTAATATTCATAAAGCAAATTGCTGCTCATTTTCACGGAGTGGGGGCAGCGCATTTGGTAGAGTGAGCTTATTTTCACGCTAATCAGAATGATACTGCTCACACCTTCTCTTTGAAACTGTTCTCATACTTCATTCTCTTTAATATGTAAATCCTTTATCCACCCTTTAGCTTTCTCCTCCTCAGCTTCTTCCTCCTCTTTTTTCTTCTTAAAAACAAACAAACACATAAGTAGGAGTGGAACCAAGTAGAATGAAATAAATACTGGGTTAAACTTAAAGTAACAGTTTCTCTAATTTTCAATTAGTCTAAAAATTAGAAAAAACCATAAATCTACAGCTGCCTTGTCTTTCTTTTCTCTTTGTAGAGTGGTATGTGAATATGCTTTGCACATGTGTTTGTTACTTGTGCTCTGCTCCTCTTCCCAAAATAAAAACAGACTGGTCCGGCCTAATCCCACCCTGCCTTAATGCAGACCCCTGGCACCTTTTGACAAAGTTTAATTGATCCTGTAGAAGCATATAATCTTAACTGAAAATCACTTGGTAAAAGTCCACAGCTTCTTTATTAATTGAGTTCAAGCCTAGAGGCCAGCTTGAGTTCAAATTCCAGATCGGCACGGGAAGAACACAACAAACTGAAGATGATAGAGGCTTGCCTATTGAAAGCAAAATTCTCCAATAATCCAGAATTTATAATTTCATATAAATTCAAAGGTAGCTAATGTGCAAAGAGGTTGCAATGTAGGATAAACATAATTGCTGGGAGGAACAGTTGCTTGAGAATTGTAGAATACCTGATTAGCCAGGTATAAGTCTATGGCTCTTCCTCAGTACAGGGGATTTCATTAATTTAAAATCTCATCTATCCTTTGACAGAAAACGCCACTTAGGTAAATTCACCCATAATTCACAAAATTATGCACTGTGACACTGTAAATAGGGGTACAAACAACCCGCAGGTCCACTGGCGGGGAACTGGTTAAACAGAGTACGGGACCCCGAGAGAGCGGGTTCTGTGTCCATTTGAAGGCGGCTGCTCTCTATAGTTTAAAGATACACTGTTTACAGAAAAAAGGAGACAGCAGAACAGTATCACTCGGATAACCTCTGAAGAAAGAAAAAGGGAATAATCTACAGAGGCGTGAAGACACACGGGATATTTCTGCAGGGATGCAAGAAACCTAACAAGAGAACAATGCTTGCCGTCCAGGGGAGAAAATGCACAAGAGACCCAGCAGGAAGACAGGCTTGCTTTCTACTCTCTGCTTCAGAATTGTGTGCTGTGCGCACTTAGTAAGGAAATGAAGGTATAGCAGGATTTCTCCATGATAAGAGACTGCTCTCAAGCAGGCATCTCTCAGCTAATAAAAGATTTACCTAGAGGCGTCTTAAGGGACTTCCCTAGCGCTCCAGTGCTTAGGACTCTGTGCTTCCACTGGGCGCAGGTCCCACCCCTGGCTGGGAACTCCCCACGAGCCCCGCCCCACCGCCAGTCGAGGAGAAAGGCCTCCTGAACCTCACTCTGATCTCCCTGCCCGGATTGGGCGTGACTGGTGGTTTCAGTTCACCATGCTGAGGCTCAAGAGCAGCCTCCTCTGAGCACTCACCCCCCTCTTCGCTTTTCTGAAGGAAGGACTCAGCAGTGCGTGTTCTGAAGGTGACATTTAGATTGATAATAAAGAGAAGGAGGAGACGGAAGAGAGGACACGGTTAGGACACAAACGTTTATGTGATTTCAGCCATTACAACAGTAGTTTGGAAAGATCTCAAATGGTACAAGGATGTCACCAATACTACAAAAAGAAAAGGGACAGGCAACAGTGAAGAGCACCAGCGCCCCAGCGCCCACCTCCAATGACCCCAGCCCAAGCTTCTCTCCTTCCAGGAGCCCCCCCTCGTCCTCCCGGCCTCCCTGCCCGGCCTCCCCGCCTCCAGCTGCGTGGCTCGGGGCTCAGGCCTCGTCCTCGCCCTCCTCCTCCTCGAACTCGCCCTGCTCGTCGGCCGTGGCGTCCTGGTACTGCTGGTACTCGGACACCAGGTCGTTCATGTTGCTCTCGGCCTCGGTGAACTCCATCTCGTCCATGCCCTCGCCCGTGTACCAGTGCAGGAAGGCCTTGCGCCGGAACATGGCCGTGAACTGCTCCGAGATGCGCTTGAACAGCTCCTGGATGGCCGTGCTGTTGCCGATGAAGGTGGCCGACATCTTGAGGCCGCGCGGCGGGATGTCGCACACGGCCGTCTTCACGTTGTTGGGGATCCACTCCACGAAGTAGCTGCTGTTCTTGTTCTGCACGTTGAGCATCTGCTCGTCCACCTCCTTCATGGACATGCGACCCCGGAAGATGGCCGCCACGGTCAGGTAGCGGCCGTGGCGCGGGTCGCAGGCGGCCATCATGTTCTTGGAGTCGAACATCTGCTGGGTCAGCTCAGGCACCGTCAGCGCCCGGTACTGCTGGCTGCCCCGGCTGGTCAGCGGGGCGAAGCCGGGCATGAAGAAGTGCAGGCGCGGGAAGGGCACCATGTTCACGGCCAGCTTGCGCAGGTCGGCGTTGAGCTGGCCCGGGAAGCGCAGGCAGGTGGTGACGCCGCTCATGGTGGCCGACACCAGGTGGTTGAGGTCCCCGTAGGTGGGCGTGGTCAGCTTCAGGGTGCGGAAGCAGATGTCGTACAGCGCCTCGTTGTCGATGCAGTAGGTCTCGTCCGTGTTCTCCACCAGCTGGTGCACGGACAGGGTGGCGTTGTAGGGCTCCACCACCGTGTCGGACACCTTGGGCGAGGGCATGACGCTGAAGGTGTTCATGATGCGGTCGGGGTACTCCTCGCGGATCTTGCTGATGAGGAGGGTGCCCATGCCGGAGCCCGTGCCGCCGCCCAGCGAGTGGGTCAGCTGGAAGCCCTGCAGGCAGTCACAGCTCTCCGACTCCTTCCTGACCACGTCCAGGACCGAGTCCACCAGCTCTGCACCCTCTGTGTAGTGGCCCTTGGCCCAGTTGTTGCCGGCACCGCTCTGGCCTGCCAGAGGGAGAGAATCTTCATAAGCCCCTGATGATTGCATTGAATTCCTTTTTACCTTAAACCCTTTAATAGAGCTCAGTGAGTCAGTGTTCAGATAAGATTTCAGGCTATCATTAAAACGACCCGACAGTAAAATATTTGGTCCTGGACATAATTATAAACAAGGGAGGTTAGGGACCTGGCTATTAGAAATGGGAAGACATTTTGGTTTAGGTTATATTAAGACGCGACTCCATACTTTCTCTAACCCCACCGCCCAGAGCTGTCCAGTGTAAGATGAGCCTCCCCGGCCATCAGGCATGCCAGTCACTTACCAAACACAAAGTTGTCGGGCCTGAAGATCTGGCCAAAGGGTCCAGACCGGACAGAGTCCATGGTGCCCGGCTCCAGGTCCACCAGGATGGCCCGAGGCACATACTTGTTCCCTGCAAGGACAGAACAGGACTCGGATCTGCAGGCAGAAAGCTCCGAAGGGGAGCCCCTGGTACCAGCTTCCCGGCAGCCACTGCTTGTAGCCGGAACAAAGGACACAGGACCACAGGATCCCACAGGATTCTCAAAGGAGCCAACACCCCCACCTCAGGGAAAGACAGGGATCTCAAATCCGAGAGTCCACCCTCCCCTGGGGGCCACTGTCCTGGGGGCAGCCCTGGGGGCGCGGAGGCCGCATAAAGACGATTACCCGTGGCCTCGTTGTAGTACACATTGATCCTCTCCAGCTGCAAGTCGCTGTCTCCATGGTAACTGCCAGTGGGGTCGATGCCATGCTCATCGCTGATGACTTCCCAAAACTGGAGACAGAGAAAGCGCTGCATCGAGCCACGCCCCCGCCTCCGCTCCAGGCTCAACAATGAAGAGACCCGGGCTCAGGTCTGACAGCCCAGCGTCTCCGCAGCCTTAGGGCGATCGGACCCGCTCAGCCGCAGGGCTGCATTTTGCAGGGTCAGAGTTGAAACCGGGCGTTTCCTGGGCGAACAGCTGCTCAGGCAGGAGGAGGGGGTCTCGGCGGGGAGGGGAGGGACCGCCAACCGGACCGCGGCGCTGGCGGCGGGAGGGGCGGTGCGCAGGGTCCCCAGCGGCGCCGAGAGGCGGTGGGCACCGGCGGGGGCTGGAGGGCGTCCTGAGCCCACAGGATGCTGGCCCTCCGCCCTTCCCCGCAACTCGACTGGGGTTCAAGCGAGTGAGACCAGTTCTCCTCGCGTCCGGGCCCCGCCGTCGGAGCCGGGCACAGCCTCGCGGACACCCCCGCGCGTGCTCCGGGCCCCAGCGCGAGGTGAGGAGGCGCGCGGGGAGGCCGAGGCGAGATTCCAGACGGGTTACGGCAGCAAGCGGAGAGGCCCCTCCCGAGAAGTCGCCTCGGCTTGGCTCAGCCGCGCAAAGCAGCGGGGAGGGCTGCGCGGCCGGAGCGCGGGCCGGCCCAGGACGACGCTCGCGCCCGGCCCCCCAGGGGTGTTAGGCCGGGCCCCGCCCCGCCCCGACCCCTCCCGGGCGCCGCGCCCACCTTGGCGCCGATCTGGTTGCCGCACTGGCCCGCCTGGATGTGCACGATCTCACGCATGGTGCCGCTCGCTTCTTCTGGCCCGGGTCGGCGTCTCGTCGGTCTGTCCGTCCCTTGCACACCCACCGCGGGGTCACCCGGAACGCGCTCGGGAACCAGCGGGCTGAGAGCGCCGGCCCCGCGGGTTCGGCCTTTTATGGGAGGAGGGAGGGGCCGCCCGCGCAGGCCGCGCCCCCAGCCCGAGCCCCCCAGTCCCCTTCGCGCTAGCGCTCTCCAGGCCCCGCTGACGTAATGCTCCGGGCCCCAGGGACCGTCCAGGGGGCTGGGCCACGGGCCCGCGGCCAATCAGCACGGGCCTGCGGACCTGGCGAGGCCCGGGGGCTGCGGGGAGTAGGGTGGGAGGGGGGCGCATTGTCTAGCACTGGGGGGACGTGGAAAAGCTGAGCACCGAGGCTTAGGGTGGGTGAAGGGACCGAGGGCGGGAGGCTGGGGACGCGAGGGTGGCCAGAGGGGCAGGCCAGGTGTAGGGAGAGCTGGCACCGGCTGGGGGTGGTGGTCGGAGACTCGAGCAGGTGAAGAGGCATGGGGCGCCGGAAAGGAGCGCGCTGTGCTCTGGGCGCCGGCGGCTGGTAGCCTGGCCGCGCGGGTTTCTCTCCCGGCGCGGAGGGCGGTGCCTCTGCCATCCAGACCCGGGGACCCCTAAGCCTCCTTCCTGGTGAGACCACTGCCCCTTTCCCCCAAATCAACGGCGGTGCAGCGGCCGAACCTCGGTAACGCGGTCCTGGGAGAGAACAGGCGGCCGCAGAAGGAAGTGCTTGTGAGCAGAGTTGGGATCTGAAGGGCCACGACCTTGGCACTTAAGGCCAAGAGCGCCAGGGTGCCCTCTGCCCCGCCCCCAGCACCCTCGCGTTCCCTCTTTTGTCTCTGCCAAGGGTCCCTTGGTCCCTGTCTCTGTGGCGGCTGCATCTGGGGCGTGGGGCCACCTCGCCGCCTCCCCCGCCCTTGCCCGACCCTCTCCAAGAGCCCACTGCTTTCCGGCTGGTACCCAGGACCTTTTCACCCAGCGGGTCGGCTTTTGTTCCTTGGGAGCCGACGGGGTGGGTGTGGCTGACTGGCCACGCGGGGCGGACCGTCCAGCGGCCAGAAGAGGGTGGGGTTCCGGGGCGGGGCTGCGGCAGAACAAAGAGCTAGAAGCTGCGTGGGTCACCTCCCTCGAAGGAGCGTTTGACAGTCCCACTGGGCTCGGCTCATCTATTGTCCACTAAGGGGATGAGTTCTCGGGGAGACCACCGCAAGCCACATCGCTGACATTCGCATCCTGCATCAGGCGCCGGGGCGGCCACGAGTCCCCTTCGCGCTAGCGCTCCAGGCCCCGCTGACGTAATGCTCCGGGCCCCAGGGACCGTCCAGGGGCTGGGCCACGGGCCCGCGGCCAATCAGCACGGGCCTGCGGACCTGGCGAGGCCCGGGGGCTGCGGGGAGTAGGGTGGGAGGGGGGCGCATTGTCTAGCACTGGGGGGACGTGGAAAAGCTGAGCACCGAGGCTTAGGGTGGGTGAAGGGACCGAGGGCGGGAGGCTGGGGACGCGAGGGTGGCCAGAGGGGCAGGCCAGGTGTAGGGAGAGCTGGCACCGGCTGGGGGTGGTGGTCGGAGACTCGAGCAGGTGAAGAGGCATGGGGCGCCGGAAAGGAGCGCGCTGTGCTCTGGGCGCCGGCGGCTGGTAGCCTGGCCGCGCGGGTTTCTCTCCCGGCGCGGAGGGCGGTGCCTCTGCCATCCAGACCCGGGGACCCCTAAGCCTCCTTCCTGGTGAGACCACTGCCCCTTTCCCCAACTCAACGGCGGTGCAGCGGCCGAACCTCGGTAACGCGGTCCTGGGAGAGAACAGGCGGCCGCAGAAGGAAGTGCTTGTGAGCAGAGTTGGGATCTGAAGGGCCACGACCTTGGCACTTAAGGCCAAGAGCGCCAGGGTGCCCTCTGCCCCGCCCCCAGCACCCTCGCGTTCCCTCTTTTGTCTCTGCCAAGGGTCCCTTGGTCCCTGTCTCTGTGGCGGCTGCATCTGGGGCGTGGGGCCACCTCGCCGCCTCCCCCGCCCTTGCCCGACCCTCTCCAAGAGCCCACTGCTTTCCGGCTGGTACCCAGGACCTTTTCACCCAGCGGGTCGGCTTTTGTTCCTTGGGAGCCGACGGGGTGGGTGTGGCTGACTGGCCACGCGGGGCGGACCGTCCAGCGGCCAGAAGAGGGTGGGGTTCCGGGGCGGGGCTGCGGCAGAACAAAGAGCTAGAAGCTGCGTGGGTCACCTCCCTCGAAGGAGCGTTTGACAGTCCCACTGGGCTCGGCTCATCTATTGTCCACTAAGGGGATGAGTTCTCGGGGAGACCACCGCAAGCCACATCGCTGACATTCGCATCCTGCATCAGGCGCCGGGGCGGCCACGAGGTCCCCAAGACTTCCTGCGGCCGATGCGGGCGAGGGCCACGCCTGAAAACCGCAGCCCCGCGAGGTGGAGGCCGCGCGCGACCCTGACGGCGCGCGTGCGCAGCAGCGCAGCCCCACACGCCTTCAAGCCTACAATTTCTAGGGAGTCCAAGCAGGAGCTGATCTCTTTGTTGCTTTTCGTGTGTGTGTGTGTGTGTGTGCATGCGTGTGTGTCTATGTGTGTGTAAGGAAACGCGCTGGAACCTGGCCCCCGCAATCCCTTGGGGCGGCTCCGACCCATGTCGGGTCGCCTGCGAGGTGACCTGGCCCCTTTCCATCCTCAGGCGAGAGGATGAAATGACCCGGGTTCCCGAGGCGGAGCCCAGCCCGCAGCTGTTGAGTGAGACCCCCGAGTATCAGCAGGCTGTCATCGCCCCCCTGCCCACTGCAGGCGGCTGGGCGGCTTTCAGCCCAATTCCAGCGCACAAAGGAAGGTGGAGAGAAGAAAAGCTCAGCCGCGCCCGGACCCGCCTTGCGCCCGGACTGTACCAGTCGGGACAGGGGTCCCCAGACGCTGTTGTGGGAGTCGGGGTTGGGAGGGGCGGGCGAGCGGCAGAGGGGCGGAAGGTCGCCCACACGCCCAGCTCGCGGGGGTCCAAAGACCCGAGTCCTGACCCCAGCTCCTACTAATCCCACGGGTGCGGAAGCATCCAGGGAAAATGATGCCCGCGGTCACACAGCAAGTCCAAAGGACCCCCGAGGTCCTGGGGCCCCAGCGTCCCCTACTAATCACGGGCTCCAAGAGCCCACTGCTTTCCGGCTGGTACCCAGGACCTTTTCACCCAGCGGGTCGGCTTTTGTTCCTTGGGAGCCGACGGGTGGGTGTGGCTGACTGGCCACGCGGGGCGGACCGTCCAGCGGCCAGAAGAGGGTGGGGTTCCGGGGCGGGGCTGCGGCAGAACAAAGAGCTAGAAGCTGCGTGGGTCACCTCCCTCGAAGGAGCGTTTGACAGTCCCACTGGGCTCGGCTCATCTATTGTCCACTAAGGGGATGAGTTCTCGGGGAGACCACCGCAAGCCACATCGCTGACATTCGCATCCTGCATCAGGCGCCGGGGCGGCCACGAGGTCCCCAAGACTTCCTGCGGCCGATGCGGGCGAGGGCCACGCCTGAAAACCGCAGCCCCGCGAGGTGGAGGCCGCGCGCGACCCTGACGGCGCGCGTGCGCAGCAGCGCAGCCCCACACGCCTTCAAGCCTACAATTTCTAGGGAGTCCAAGCAGGAGCTGATCTCTTTGTTGCTTTTCGTGTGTGTGTGTGTGTGTGTGCATGCGTGTGTGTCTATGTGTGTGTAAGGAAACGCGCTGGAACCTGGCCCCCGCAATCCCTTGGGGCGGCTCCGACCCATGTCGGGTCGCCTGCGAGGTGACCTGGCCCCTTTCCATCCTCAGGCGAGAGGATGAAATGACCCGGGTTCCCGAGGCGGAGCCCAGCCCGCAGCTGTTGAGTGAGACCCCCGAGTATCAGCAGGCTGTCATCGCCCCCCTGCCCACTGCAGGCGGCTGGGCGGCTTTCAGCCCAATTCCAGCGCACAAAGGAAGGTGGAGAGAAGAAAAGCTCAGCCGCGCCCGGACCCGCCTTGCGCCCGGACTGTACCAGTCGGGACAGGGGTCCCCAGACGCTGTTGTGGGAGTCGGGGTTGGGAGGGGCGGGCGAGCGGCAGAGGGGCGGAAGGTCGCCCACACGCCCAGCTCGCGGGGGTCCAAAGACCCGAGTCCTGACCCCAGCTCCTACTAATCCCACGGGTGCGGAAGCATCCAGGGAAAATGATGCCCGCGGTCACACAGCAAGTCCACGTCAGGCCTCAGGCTGCCATCCCGCGTCCAGGCAGAAAGGGTTGTGGCTGGACCGGGGATGGCGGCTCGGGTGGGACCGAACCGCGCAGGGAGGATGCAAGTGAGGGCCACACCCACGGTGCCAGGGCAGAGGCCCGCTGAGAGGTTAGCGCGGGCCAGGGCGCAGCGCGCGGCGCTGCCGGGATCAGCTCCTGACCCCGCAGGTTGAGCCCCGCCGATCCCGCATCCAATGGTTTAGTTGAGTGCCAGGGGTGGAAACTCGAGTCCAAGGTTACCTGGCTAAAAGCACCCTTTCTCCCGGGTTTCTCTTAGGGAAGGGGCTTAGGATAGAGCCAGGCTGGAACTCATCCTTCGGAGAACCGGGTGCCCTTGGGGACTCAGCACTTTGGGCTTCTGTCTTCACTTCATTCCATTTGCCGGTATCGGCCCCCAGCCCTGCCTCCGCTCAGCCGGCATCCTCTTTAACCGCTCCACTCCTCCTCCTCAATTTGGAAGCATGATGCTGCGCATCTTCATGTAACAAGGAGCTGGTTTGGCGTTGGACGGGTGAGCGCTGATGACAGACACTTCCCCCGAGGTGTTCAGTTTATCTGCCAACCTTTGTCACCTTGATCCAGGTAGCTTCCAAAGAAAAAAACAAACAAACCTCTCAGTTGGGTCTCCCAGCATCCCAGCATGTCTTCTTGCCGCTGTATTCCGCCCGGCTCCCCTGACCTGGACCGTGGTGTATCAGACGGGAGGGTGGCAGAGCCTGTGTTTTGTGTCGTTTACCTGCTGTTAATTTTAACGATGCGTTAGCATCTCTAGATGGTCCCTTCCGGAGGCCAACTGCAGAACTAACACTGTGAAAGAAAAGTCAGCCTTTGCTTTATGCAGAACACTGTGGCAGAGGTGAGTAGGATCCCCGCCCCCACAAGCTGTTAAAATTCTATTTGCCCTCACAATTTTTCAGAGTACTTTCAAGGGCAAATTCTCAAGTGACTTTGCATCTGTTGTACAGAGAGTCATGGTGTTCATTCACTGAAGAAGTCCGATGGAAAGGGGGGCACTTCCTAGCCCATCTGGTCGTGAATTCTTAAAGCATTATTTTCTTAAACCAAGGTGTGTGTTTTGGTGCATACTGAAATCGCAAGGGCTTGTGGCTTTTGCGTTTTCCCACTGCCTGCCTGCCTGCATTCCCCACTTAGCACACAGCTCGTGCCCCGGTAGCCTGACAGCCAGCTCTGCAGTGGAGATGCCCGCGGTTTCCCAGGCAACCGACACTTAGCCTGTGAATGAAGAGGAATTGAAAGAAAGAGACTGCAAATCCATCATTATTTCCTTTCTCACTAGTCTCAATGCCTTCCAGCTAGAAATACTGGAAAGCTACCAGCCCTAACATTTATGTAAAGGAGTCAGTGCTCACAGGACTGGACGGGGAAGGGGTCCAGCCCTACACTGTGACCGCGGTTGGGGGGGGGGGGCGGTCCTGGGACCCGCCGAGTGGTGTGTTTTCTCCGCCTTGTCGCTCCCTGTGATGAAGTCCCCTTTCCTCCCTAGCCTTCCCTCCCCCATGGGAAACCGGCAGCTCACAGCCCGGCTGCCCCGGGCCCTTGAATCAAAGGGCTGGTGGGAGCCTCGAGCCCTTGTCTTTCGCGCTCGTGGGGCTTTGTGGGGACCAGCCGGTCCAGTTAACAAAAGACGGGAACGAGCGGAGAAAATTCCGAGGCCGTGAATGCGGGTGGGACGGGGGTGCAGCGGCGACACGTACTTTTGTTCCCGCACCGGGCTGGCGGTTTTCCCACGGCCGCCCTCCGAATTGGGGTGGAAAGGGCCTGGGTCCAGACGGAGAGCGCGGAGCTCTAACCGTGGAGCCTCACCTCCTTTGTCCAGCAGACTGGGCCAGGCCAGCTTTCCCGGCCCGCGCCCCTTTATACGCGACCTCCCCTGCCCCCCACCGTTGAGGACTTATAAGATGCTCGGGCTGGGGGAGGGGAGGCCAGAGGATGCGGACTCTGAATCCTCGGTGAATGGTGGCTCGTGACAGGGCCAGACCCTGCGGAAAACACGAGCAGAGAGTACAGGACCCCCTTGGATGGAGCCTTGCTGGACTGGCGGGTGCAGTCGGTGAAATCACCAACGTGGACATAAACGCCTTAAGAAAGCAGGCTGCAGCCGCAGTGCAGTTGTGATTGCGGGACTGCCCCACCCCCACCCGCCAGTAGAGACCAGTCCGCCAGACACTGGGCTCCTGGGGGTCCAGGCAGCTAGCCATTTCTCTTCTAGATCGGCCCCAAACCTTTGGCTGCTGCTCGAATAAAATTAAAATGTGTGTATTCAAATAGACAGATGCACACAAGAACACAGAGCATGTGTGTGTGTCTACCCTTTGCCTCTGGCCACCACTCACAGTGACCTCACTGCAGAAGCGGGTCACCTTCTGAGCAGGGACTCTTGGCTTGACCTGCCCGGCCTCCTCGTCACTGGCCATCGCATACTCACAGTCCATGTTTAAGAAAATAATGCCTTCAGAGAACCTCAGGGAGAACTGGCTACCTCTTCCAAAGTAATCTTTAGAGAGGAGGTTTATCAAAACATTTGGTTTCTCAAAATATATCTCCATGTTCAGAGCAGCGTCATTCACCGCAGCCCAACGTGGAAGCAACCTTATCGTCCAGCGACAGATGGATGTGTTACTACAAAACAGATGTGGTCCACACGTGGAATACTAGTCAGCCTTGAATCAAAGGGCTGGTGGGAGCCTCGAGCCCTTGTCTTTCGCGCTCGTGGGGCTTTGTGGGGACCAGCCGGTCCAGTTAACAAAAGACGGGAACGAGCGGAGAAAATTCCGAGGCCGTGAATGCGGGTGGGACGGGGGTGCAGCGGCGACACGTACTTTTGTTCCCGCACCGGGCTGGCGGTTTTCCCACGGCCGCCCTCCGAATTGGGGTGGAAAGGGCCTGGGTCCAGACGGAGAGCGCGGAGCTCTAACCGTGGAGCCTCACCTCCTTTGTCCAGCAGACTGGGCCAGGCCAGCTTTCCCGGCCCGCGCCCCTTTATACGCGACCTCCCCTGCCCCCCACCGTTGAGGACTTATAAGATGCTCGGGCTGGGGGAGGGGAGGCCAGAGGATGCGGACTCTGAATCCTCGGTGAATGGTGGCTCGTGACAGGGCCAGACCCTGCGGAAAACACGAGCAGAGAGTACAGGACCCCCTTGGATGGAGCCTTGCTGGACTGGCGGGTGCAGTCGGTGAAATCACCAACGTGGACATAAACGCCTTAAGAAAGCAGGCTGCAGCCGCAGTGCAGTTGTGATTGCGGGACTGCCCCACCCCCACCCGCCAGTAGAGACCAGTCCGCCAGACACTGGGCTCCTGGGGGTCCAGGCAGCTAGCCATTTCTCTTCTAGATCGGCCCCAAACCTTTGGCTGCTGCTCGAATAAAATTAAAATGTGTGTATTCAAATAGACAGATGCACACAAGAACACAGAGCATGTGTGTGTGTCTACCCTTTGCCTCTGGCCACCACTCACAGTGACCTCACTGCAGAAGCGGGTCACCTTCTGAGCAGGGACTCTTGGCTTGACCTGCCCGGCCTCCTCGTCACTGGCCATCGCATACTCACAGTCCATGTTTAAGAAAATAATGCCTTCAGAGAACCTCAGGGAGAACTGGCTACCTCTTCCAAAGTAATCTTTAGAGAGGAGGTTTATCAAAACATTTGATTTCTCACATATACTGAATTAGTTCCATCTCCATGTTCAGAGCAGCGTCATTCACCGCAGCCCAACGTGGAAGCAACCTTATCGTCCAGCGACAGATGGATGTGTTACTACAAAACAGATGTGGTCCACACACGTGGAATACTAGTCAGCCTTACAAAGGAAGGGCTTTCTGACACTGCTACAGCATGAGTGACCCTGAAGACAGCCTGCGCAGTGAAACACGTTAGCTATGAGAGGACAAATACTGTGTGATTTCTTGTATACAATTACATAGAGGGTCAGATCCACAGGGCCAGAGAGTGAGGGTGGACGGCAGGGGCTGGAGAGGGGTGGGGAGTGAGTGTTTAATGGAGCAGAAACGATGGATGTGCAGATGGTTGAGACAGCACGTTTTATGTTTATGTGCATTTTACCACAATTAAAGAATCAGTTTATTACCGTCTATGAGGTATATAGCGGTAGTTGTGTCTTGATGCTCCTGTGGCATCCCAAGTGTCTCGGTGAGGGACGGATGGACAGAGGATAGATACATAGACAGTAGATAGATAGTTTTAACGCCAACATCAAGTTTTTCATTTGTTGCTCCTCATCTTGGCTGCTAAGTTGCTTCAGTCCTGCCTGCCTTTTTATGACCCCGTGGCTGGCAGCCCGCTCGGCTCCCCTGTCCATGGGATTCTCCCAGCGAGCATCCAGGAGTGGGCTGCCCTTTCCTCGCCAGGATATTTCCCAACCCAGGGACGGAACCCGCATCTCCTATGTCTCCTGCGTTGACAAGCGGATTCTTTACCACTAGTGCCATCTGGGAAGCCCCTCCGTGCCCAGTATATTTATTATTTATTCATGCCCAGCGTATTTAACCGTTTGTTGTGCCCGTTTATTTTTATAAGCCAGTATCTCAAGGTACCATATACTTAGTATGAGTTGTATCCTGAATGACATCAGAAGTTAGTCAACATTTCAAACACACTATTGTCTAACTTTAAATTTGGTTTTGGCCGACATCTCTGCAGACTTGAGCTGCGTCCCCTTGGTTTCCATGTCTGGAGTGGGCTTGACCAAGAGCCTTCAGAGGGAGCAGAGTGTCCGCTCTGCCGTCTCCTTATGTTTCATGCTGGCATTGCTACTATGATCTTCACTTAGAAACGTCTTTGCTATAGTGTTTTAAGCCCTTTCCTTCACCAGCTGTGAGGATCAATGGATCAAAATCTGGATAACATAGTGGCCAGCCCATCACTGCTTCTTCCTTCCCAGGGAATGACTCATGATGTGTGACCACAGCACACAGCACCCTGTGAGGCGGCAACATCACTGGGAACAGTAACTATTTAAAGCATCATTTCTTTATTTTTATAGGAAGTAAGTATGAATAGGAGTTCTCACAGTTTCTTCCCACGCTGCAGAGGTTGCTCCCTCCCTCCAGACTGGACTGTGTGCGATCAGAGCTCACGCCATCGGGGCCTCTTTTTCCTGCTGGGTTCTGACCCCTTGATGGCAGGGACCGCGTCTTGTTAGCCTTTCTATCTCCCACATGGCTGGAAACTAAGTGCGGGCAAACAATACGTATTCCTCGAGTACATAAAATAGCTCGAATATACAGCATCCTGAGAACCCAGCTATTTCCAACACACACAGAAGCAGAAAAAAGACCAAGTCGTTTATTAAAGTGGGAAAAGTCACAGTTATCTGGAATTTTCTACATCAATATTCAGTGCTAGAAAAGGATAGAACTGTTCCTATAAAGTCTTCAAGGAAAATATGCCGTAATATTTGCATGTCCAGTTATATGGCCTTTTAATGTTAAAGGTAGCAGATATTTTTGAACATAACAGAACTGAGGAAACACAGCTTCTGGGGGTCATTTTGGAAAGATTTAAAAAAAGGACCCCTGAGAATACAGAAATCGATCTTATAAAGGTTGGCTGTTTGGTAGCACATGGCCTGAGGGATGAAGACGCCTCTGAACACAGCCTAGAGACAGACACGGACGTCCTTCAGCTGGTCCTTCCCGACGGACACTGGAGATGCTTCTCCAAGATGCTGGTAGTGCCCCCGGCCGAGGACCTGAGGCCCCCAGATCACCGTCAAGCAATTTGGAATGATTACAGGGATTGGTTGTTTGCCACCTTATTCTGGAGGCTTCTCTGCTACAAAGAGTAGAAGATTCCAAGTGACAGGACAATGGATGCACAGATGTCTAAAAATGTCCCGTGAAATAAAAATTCTCAAGCCTTCAGAGGGAGCAGAGTGTCCGCTCTGCCGTCTCCTTATGTTTCATGCTGGCATTGCTACTATGATCTTCACTTAGAAACGTCTTTGCTATAGTGTTTTAAGCCCTTTCCTTCACCAGCTGTGAGGATCAATGGATCAAAATCTGGATAACATAGTGGCCAGCCCATCACTGCTTCTTCCTTCCCAGGGAATGACTCATGATGTGTGACCACAGCACACAGCACCCTGTGAGGCGGCAACATCACTGGGAACAGTAACTATTTAAAGCATCATTTCTTTATTTTTATAGGAAGTAAGTATGAATAGGAGTTCTCACAGTTTCTTCCCACGCTGCAGAGGTTGCTCCCTCCCTCCAGACTGGACTGTGTGCGATCAGAGCTCACGCCATCGGGGCCTCTTTTTCCTGCTGGGTTCTGACCCCTTGATGGCAGGGACCGCGTCTTGTTAGCCTTTCTATCTCCCACATGGCTGGAAACTAAGTGCGGGCAAACAATACGTATTCCTCGAGTACATAAAATAGCTCGAATATACAGCATCCTGAGAACCCAGCTATTTCCAACACACACAGAAGCAGAAAAAAGACCAAGTCGTTTATTAAAGTGGGAAAAGTCACAGTTATCTGGAATTTTCTACATCAATATTCAGTGCTAGAAAAGGATAGAACTGTTCCTATAAAGTCTTCAAGGAAAATATGCCGTAATATTTGCATGTCCAGTTATATGGCCTTTTAATGTTAAAGGTAGCAGATATTTTTGAACATAACAGAACTGAGGAAACACAGCTTCTGGGGGTCATTTTGGAAAGATTTAAAAAAAGGACCCCTGAGAATACAGAAATCGATCTTATAAAGGTTGGCTGTTTGGTAGCACATGGCCTGAGGGATGAAGACGCCTCTGAACACAGCCTAGAGACAGACACGGACGTCCTTCAGCTGGTCCTTCCCGACGGACACTGGAGATGCTTCTCCAAGATGCTGGTAGTGCCCCCGGCCGAGGACCTGAGGCCCCCAGATCACCGTCAAGCAATTTGGAATGATTACAGGGATTGGTTGTTTGCCACCTTATTCTGGAGGCTTCTCTGCTACAAAGAGTAGAAGATTCCAAGTGACAGGACAATGGATGCACAGATGTCTAAAAATGTCCCGTGAAATAAAAAATTCTCAACGAGCTGTAAGATTTTAGGTAGCAGTCAATGCAACAGGGCAACATTAGAAGAACTCAGGATGCAAAGTAAGATCGTGTCTGGGAGGTGAGTGGGCTTAGAGACATGCCGTTGGGGCTTGAAGAAAGGAACCAGACTGCAGTAGAAAATCCACTTCTGACTTTGATGACGAGGGCTAAAATGCCATGGAGAGAAACAGGATAAGCTACAGGGAAGCCAAAACTCTTTGGAACCACGCGTTTTTATGAGGAATTCTATAAAACTCACAGAGACAGGAAAAAAAGCAGTAATGAAACTAAATGAGTAAAGAAAAGATGAGCTCTCAACTCCTCAGGTTTATGAAGAAAATGACCCCATTTCAGAGGAGCCTGGAGCAGTGATGGAGGAATTAGACACGCTCCGAGCCCAGCGAACTAACAAAATCCTGTGGAAACCCTTAGAAAGGCACGTGAGACACCTTTCTCACAGAGAGAAGATGGACGTTCTAAGTCACTGCGATTGCTGTTGACGTGGAGGCCAGGCACTTCAGGGAGATTATTTTAAAGAAATCAGAGTAGGAGGAAGATGAAGAGCCCACAGACACATCGTCGCGGAACCCTCTGTTTCCAACGTGCGCTCAGGGCTGAGAGGTCAGTCGGCCATGACGTGTGGCCAAAATTCTGCTGGGAAATGGGAAGAAAAGACACCTTGCAGCCCGAAGCCGAGATTTGTAATGACCTCTTGAGAGAGAGACTCAGGGTTCTGAAAACGCAGCTGATTCACGACGGGTGTCAATAGGAAAAGAAACCCAGAAGCCGCCAGCTGCAGAGGAAGTGAGAGCCGCCAGCTGCAGAGGAAGCAGCACCCTGCGTGAAGGACAGCGGCAGAGGCATCGCACAGACGCCCGGGCTGTTCCCCGGGGCCGGGGGCGACGGCTGGCCCGAGGCTCTCGTGGGAGCGGAGCAGACATGCCAGCCGGGGACAGAAAGCGAGGCGGCCTAAGCCTTGAGTTCCGGAGAGAAATCCTCTGCTCACACCCAGACATCTCTGGATTTATCCTCTTGTAGGGAAGATATGCCCGAACCATCTGCGGGTGGGCCAAGGAGATCAAATGAGGTTTCCGGAACAAAATGTGCCCGGCCCGGGCTCCGGGAGCTGCCGTCCACAGCCCCGAGGCCGCGTCCCTCGGGCAGCGCGAGTGACGTGGTCTGAACTCCTCTTCAGCAGGAGGTCGGAGGACGCCCTGGGTGTCCACCTGGACACGTCCTCACTGGCGTGGGGGTGGGGTTCTGAGCCTCTTCCCTGTCTCCCACCCCTCCTACCTACCAGGACCCCTCCCGGCCTAGGGAACACGGCCCGCTCAGAGCCTGCTCTCGCGTGAGGGGAGGCCCCGCAGAGAGCCCCCTCGAGAATCCCAGGCCCTCTGCGCTCCGCTCTGACCTCCGTGACCTCCCCACCCGCCTCCCCATCCCCGAATGGAGAATGGGGCACTGTTTGCCTCTGTCTTTTGCAAGATTCGGGAATGTCTTCAGGCTCCGGAGCTGTTCATAGGACGACTCCCGGACCTCTCCCTGCCCTCCCTCGAGACTGCGAACGGGCCGCTGGAACCCCGCAGTGCCTCGAATCCGCTTCTCCTGTGCTCGTGGGTGAGCCTTGCGGCCAGGCGGCCAGGCGGGGCTGAGGTCCTGCACGCTGCGCCGCGGAGGAGGAGAGCCTGCGGGCGGCGGCCTGCGGTGCTGCCGGCTCTGTGGTTACTGTAGCTCAAGTGATCAGCAAAAAACTTTAAGCATTATGAAAATAAGATGAAAATGAAATACCTTTAATGCATGCTTTTAACGTTCAAAAATGTTGTCAAGGTACCTTAAGATGGAGAAAGAAACACCTCATTGTAATTTGAAGTGCGGGGCTTCCCTGATGGCTTGGTGGTAAAGAAGCCGCCTGTCAAGCAGGTGCTGCAGGAGACGTGTTCGATCCCGGTCAGGAAGATCCCTGGAGGAGGGCATGGCAGCCACTCCAGTCTTCTTGCCTGGATGGAGGGCATGGCAGCCCCCAAAAAACTGCCAGCCGGGGACAGAAAGCGAGGCGGCCTAAGCCTTGAGTTCCGGAGAGAAATCCTCTGCTCACACCCAGACATCTCTGGATTTATCCTCTTGTAGGGAAGATATGCCCGAACCATCTGCGGGTGGGCCAAGGAGATCAAATGAGGTTTCCGGAACAAAATGTGCCCGGCCCGGGCTCCGGGAGCTGCCGTCCACAGCCCCGAGGCCGCGTCCCTCGGGCAGCGCGAGTGACGTGGTCTGAACTCCTCTTCAGCAGGAGGTCGGAGGACGCCCTGGGTGTCCACCTGGACACGTCCTCACTGGCGTGGGGGTGGGGTTCTGAGCCTCTTCCCTGTCTCCCACCCCTCCTACCTACCAGGACCCCTCCCGGCCTAGGGAACACGGCCCGCTCAGAGCCTGCTCTCGCGTGAGGGGAGGCCCCGCAGAGAGCCCCCTCGAGAATCCCAGGCCCTCTGCGCTCCGCTCTGACCTCCGTGACCTCCCCACCCGCCTCCCCATCCCCGAATGGAGAATGGGGCACTGTTTGCCTCTGTCTTTTGCAAGATTCGGGAATGTCTTCAGGCTCCGGAGCTGTTCATAGGACGACTCCCGGACCTCTCCCTGCCCTCCCTCGAGACTGCGAACGGGCCGCTGGAACCCCGCAGTGCCTCGAATCCGCTTCTCCTGTGCTCGTGGGTGAGCCTTGCGGCCAGGCGGCCAGGCGGGGCTGAGGTCCTGCACGCTGCGCCGCGGAGGAGGAGAGCCTGCGGGCGGCGGCCTGCGGTGCTGCCGGCTCTGTGGTTACTGTAGCTCAAGTGATCAGCAAAAAACTTTAAGCATTATGAAAATAAGATGAAAATGAAATACCTTTAATGCATGCTTTTAACGTTCAAAAATGTTGTCAAGGTACCTTAAGATGGAGAAAGAAACACCTCATTGTAATTTGAAGTGCGGGGCTTCCCTGATGGCTTGGTGGTAAAGAAGCCGCCTGTCAAGCAGGTGCTGCAGGAGACGTGGGTTCGATCCCTGGGTCAGGAAGATCCCCTGGAGGAGGGCATGGCAGCCCACTCCAGTCTTCTTGCCTGGAGGATCCCATGGACAGAGAGCCTGATGGGCCACAGCCCACAGGTGGCAAAAAAAATCTGACACGACTTATCGACTGAACAACACATTTCAAGTGTAGTGAGGTGGTGTCCACCTCTCCTCACGGGTCCCTCACTCGGGGGCCAGATGGTCTGGAAGGACCGCAGGGGCTGGACCCTTTGTTCCACTCTCTGCCTTCATCTTGGGAGCTGAGTGAGTCAGGTCTGGGCCTGAGCCAGGCAGACCCATGCCGGGCCAGCCGGCAGTCGAACAGATCCTGAAGAGAGTGGCAGATAGGCTAAGAAAAGAAAGAAGGACAGAAAAGATGGGGTTGAGAGGGACAGCAAGAAGGCAGACAACTCTACAGGTTGCTGACAGGTTTATTGAATTCGCTCATCCCTTTTATACTTCACCCAACAAGCAATTGTGTACACGTGCTTTAGAGGTCAGGTGTGGATCATAAACTAGGTGTTACCTCCTGGTGTGTTAACATTTTTAAAGCTCTTTAGATTACAATGGTTCTGGGCATAATGCCCCTCAAGCCCTTTTCACCTGTAAAGAGGCTCCAGGTGTTCTTTATGATAGCTCAGGAGCGTCTTCACAACACCTGGGGTGGCGGGACAGCGAGCTATGCTGTTATCAGCCCCTGTTGCCAGGGCAGCTCCCAGAGCTATGTTTCCTTAAAAGAAACCCCTTGAAACAGGGCAGCTCCCCGCAGGCCCAGCTGTCTTTGTGACCAGAAGGGCCCGGAAAGCGTGGGCCGTCCCCAGGAAGTCAGACGTCAGGCCTGGGGGCCTTCCCAGGACAGCAGGGTGGCTCTGGCCTCCCGCGGCCGCGCCAGGCCCTAGGGTGGGGTCCTCCTGCAAGTGGCATCTGACAGCCAGCACATCTAGCTGCCCTCTTTAAGTGGCGTCGTGAGAGGTCACCACGTTCGCACACAAATATTTGATGTGTCAGGTGCTCTTCGAGGCCCAGAAAGACGAAGGAGTGACTCGAGCAGGAGCCCCCTGCCCTCCCAGAGCCAAGCTGCAGCCGAAATGGCCACGTTAGGAAAGCGGGTTGCCTGGGTTTTGAATGTCTCTTCTTATTTCCTTCCCCTCATTGGTTTTGTTTGGCCCCTCTTTATGCTTCCCCAAACCTTTCCTCTGCTGCATCGAGCGTGTGGTCAGACGAGTAATTAAAGGCCGTCGAGGCGGGGGTGACCATGCGTCGGGGATGGCTGGTCTGAGGAGGGATGGTCAAGGTGGGCACGCTGACACACTCAGAAGGGACAGAACCCTTCTCCCATCTCCTCCCTCCCTCCATCTGTTCCTCTCTCTCTCTCCCCCCGAACAATCAATCATAGATTATCTGGCGTGGGAAACAAGCGATTGATGCTGGGATTTCACTAATAAAAAACAAAAAAAAGCAAACCCTCAGCCTGAATAGCAGGGTCTTCAGTCGTTACAGGATGCTCACCAAGGTGACCCGAGGCCAAAGGCAGAGGGGCCCTATTTTCCATCGTCACTTTGAGGCCCTCTTTGCTGCTGACCGGCCGCCTAGACAGAAAGGCTGACTCCGTCTGGGCCCATGCACTCCCAGGAGAGGGGGTGGGTCTGGCCCCGGCCTCAGGGTGCACTGGTGAGCGCCGCTGGGAGCCCGCGGGGGTGACAGCGGGTGTGGGGAAAGGCCTCGGCCTGGAAGCGTGCACAGAGGGGTGGACGGGCGGGTGCGGTGGGGTGGGGTGCGGACTGTAGGTAGGCCTGTGCCCCGGCTGGGGTTTCCTTTGAGCCGTGAGAAGACAAGGCACTGGCGACACCAGCTGGCCGTGGTCACGTAGCTGATGCCTTGAGCAGCTGTGAGAGCTTCCAGAAGGCCTGGGCCTCCCAAGTCAGGCGTCAGGCCTGGGCCTTCCCAGGACAGCAGGGTGGCTCTGGCCTCCAGCAGCCAGGCCCTAGGGTGGGGTCCTCCTGCAAGTGGCATCTGACAGCCAGCACATCTAGCTGCCCTCTTTAAGTGGCGTCGTGAGAGGTCACCACGTTCGCACACAAATATTTGATGTGTCAGGTGCTCTTCGAGGCCCAGAAAGACGAAGGAGTGACTCGAGCAGGAGCCCCCTGCCCTCCCAGAGCCAAGCTGCAGCCGAAATGGCCACGTTAGGAAAGCGGGTTGCCTGGGTTTTGAATGTCTCTTCTTATTTCCTTCCCCTCATTGGTTTTGTTTGGCCCCTCTTTATGCTTCCCAAACCTTTCCTCTGCTGCATCGAGCGTGTGGTCAGACGAGTAATTAAAGGCCGTCGAGGCGGGGGTGACCATGCGTCGGGGATGGCTGGTCTGAGGAGGGATGGTCAAGGTGGGCACGCTGACACACTCAGAAGGGACAGAACCCTTCTCCCATCTCCTCCCTCCCTCCATCTGTTCCTCTCTCTCTCTCCCCCCGAACAATCAATCATAGATTATCTGGCGTGGGAAACAAGCGATTGATGCTGGGATTTCACTAATAAAAAACAAAAAAAAGCAAACCCTCAGCCTGAATAGCAGGGTCTTCAGTCGTTACAGGATGCTCACCAAGGTGACCCGAGGCCAAAGGCAGAGGGGCCCTATTTTCCATCGTCACTTTGAGGCCCTCTTTGCTGCTGACCGGCCGCCTAGACAGAAAGGCTGACTCCGTCTGGGCCCATGCACTCCCAGGAGAGGGGCTGGGTCTGGCCCCGGCCTCAGGGTGCACTGGTGAGCGCCGCTGGGAGCCCGCGGGGGTGACAGCGGGTGTGGGGAAAGGCCTCGGCCTGGAAGCGTGCACAGAGGGGTGGACGGGCGGGGTGCGGTGGGGTGGGGTGCCGGACTGTAGGTAGGCCTGTGCCCCCGGCTGGGGGGTTTCCTTTGAGCCGTGAGAAGACAAGGCACTGGACGACACCAGCTGGCCGTGGTCACGTAGCTCATGCCTTGAGCAGCTGTGAGAGCTTCCAGAACCTACGGGACCCCGTGAAGCCGGCGCTGTTCGCTCTGCCCCAAGGCCCGCCCCAGCCGCACTGAAGGGGGAGCAGCTGAAGGCAATGCAGCTCCTCCCGGCCTGCCTCCGTCTGCGCCTGCGTTCCCGCGCCCTGAGGGCGGGTCTGGTGCTGACCCGCAGCCTCAGGCCCTGCCCGCAGATCCAGGACGGCCCAGGGCCTGGGCCTGGGCGTCTCCGGAGCGCTTTCCCTCCCAGGCCGGGGGGCTCGCTTGCTGCGTGCCCTCGCTGCTGCTGTTGGGCTGGAAACCGGGCCCAGGGGGCGGAAGAGCTGGGAGCAGAGGTCCGTCGAGGAGTCTGGACCCAGACGGGGTCCCCGCCCTCCGGAACCTGGAGCAAAGTCTCAAGGACGCTTCCAAGGGCAGCCCAGGCCGCACAGACCAGGTGGGAAGAACACCCAGTGTGGACTCAAACTGCAACCTAAACGGAGAAACTAAGGAACACGGACGCCTCCCGGGTCACGGCCTTGTGGGGGGCATGGCAGCTACCCCCCACGCGAGGTAGGTGCCCCGACGGGTAACCGGCGTCGTCCCTGCTAGATGAGAGCCTGGGAGGGCTTGGGACCTGGTGCCAAAGCGGCCGGGAACACCCGAGTCAGAGCTGGACCCCAGAATCGGCCTTTCCGAGCGGCGGCTGGAAGGGAAGTGCAAGGAGTTAGGAGTGGGCGTGGGCGGGGCCCCGGCTTTGCACCTGGAGCCCCGGCTCCCCAGCTCCACCCGGCAGGGCCTGGGGCGGGAGGTGACCGCTCCGCCTGGCCTCCGCAGCCCGTGGTGAGGTCCTGACTCCTCCCCCGTGGGCTCGCCGTAGGGCCCGCCTGGGCCCGTGGTGGGCAGGGGCCGAATGGCCGTGCTTCCGGACCTGGAAGCCGTGCACGGCGGGCTGTTCGCCGAAGCCTCCAGAGAAGTGTGTCCAGAAAGGGGCCGGCTGACCCGGAGGGGCTCCTGGAAGTGAGCTGATCCCGGCAGTTTACGGAACTGTGAACCACGACCTCTGCAGCCTCAGTCGCAGTTCGGGATTTGTTCTGGGTTCTCAGAGTGCTACCCCCTGGGTCCTCGGACTCTTGTTCAGTAGAAGTTGCTAGGAGGCCAGGCGGGAAATTCAGGCGCCGGTCCGTTAGGACTCTGCAGCACGAGGGAGTGAGACCAAGTGACAGGTGCCCTGGCTGCCCCCTGAGGAGGGCGGGCGCCCCGGAGCCGGGGTGCGCGTGGGGGCGGGCTGGAGGGCGGCTCCGGTGGTCTGCCCGGCCCTCGAGGTGCTGTGCGCTGGGGCCGAGCACAGGATCCCGCTTTTGCTCCCAGGCCGGGGGGCTCGCTTGCTGCGTGCCCTCGCTGCTGCTGTTGGGCTGGAAACCGGGCCCAGGGGGCGGAAGAGCTGGGAGCAGAGGTCCGTCGAGGAGTCTGGACCCAGACGGGGTCCCCGCCCTCCGGAACCTGGAGCAAAGTCTCAAGGACGCTTCCAAGGGCAGCCCAGGCCGCACAGACCAGGTGGGAAGAACACCCAGTGTGGACTCAAACTGCAACCTAAACGGAGAAACTAAGGAACACGGACGCCTCCCGGGTCACGGCCTTGTGGGGGGCATGGCAGCTACCCCCCACGCGAGGTAGGTGCCCCGACGGGTAACCGGCGTCGTCCCTGCTAGATGAGAGCCTGGGAGGGCTTGGGACCTGGTGCCAAAGCGGCCGGGAACACCCGAGTCAGAGCTGGACCCCAGAATCGGCCTTTCCGAGCGGCGGCTGGAAGGGAAGTGCAAGGAGTTAGGAGTGGGCGTGGGCGGGGCCCCGGCTTTGCACCTGGAGCCCCGGCTCCCCAGCTCCACCCGGCAGGGCCTGGGGCGGGAGGTGACCGCTCCGCCTGGCCTCCGCAGCCCGTGGTGAGGTCCTGACTCCTCCCCCGTGGGCTCGCCGTAGGGCCCGCCTGGGCCCGTGGTGGGCAGGGGCCGAATGGCCGTGCTTCCGGACCTGGAAGCCGTGCACGGCGGGCTGTTCGCCGAAGCCTCCAGAGAAGTGTGTCCAGAAAGGGGCCGGCTGACCCGGAGGGGCTCCTGGAAGTGAGCTGATCCCGGCAGTTTACGGAACTGTGAACCACGACCTCTGCAGCCTCAGTCGCAGTTCGGGATTTGTTCTGGGTTCTCAGAGTGCTACCCCCTGGGTCCTCGGACTCTTGTTCAGTAGAAGTTGCTAGGAGGCCAGGCGGGAAATTCAGGCGCCGGTCCGTTAGGACTCTGCAGCACGAGGGAGTGAGACCAAGTGACAGGTGCCCTGGCTGCCCCCTGAGGAGGGCGGGCGCCCCGGAGCCGGGGTGCGCGTGGGGGCGGGCTGGAGGGCGGCTCCGGTGGTCTGCCCGGCCCTCGAGGTGCTGTGCGCTGGGGCCGAGCACAGGATCCCGCTTTTGCTCCAGCACCTCAGAAGGGCCTTTCTGTTACTTTGTTGCTGGTAACGTGCCCGGGCTGGGCCTGCCTGCGGTTATTTCTGGTCCCGTGGAGTCTCTGTGTTGCGTGGCTGGAGGCGATGCTTGTCCGGAGCGAGCCCTGCTGCTGCCGGTCCAGGACTCGGCCCGTCCTGGGAGGACCTGGAACAGTTTGGGCAGCAGAATGTGTGGAGACTTCTTAGGTGATGGAATTCGGTGAAAATACATTGTATGAATGTAGCTGACCTTCCCGGCTAAGGTCACCTTTCTTTTTTCCCCCCAAAAAATTGATTAGGGTAGAACCATCATCTCAAATTGACCTTTCATCCACTTTGAGGTGTGAGGCCTGTGGGACCGAGTCCGTTCTCACTGCTGGGCAGCCAGCACCGCCGACCGTCCGCGGCCTCTGCGTCTTGCAGAAGGGAAACTCTGCCGCTTAGACGGGGGCCGTTCCTCCCGGGGTCCCTGGCGCCCGCCCCGCCCACTTCCGGTCTCTGTGGGCCTGACTCTGCTAGGGCCCTCGTGGGAGCGGAAGCGTCTCGCACTTGGTGTCCAGCTTACCGTACTGAGCGCAGCGTCCTCGGGTGCCTCCATGTGGCGGCCACTTTCAGAATTTCCTCCTTTAGGGCCAGGTGTGCACTCCGAGTGGGCTCCCAGGCATTCGGATGAGGGGTTTTCGTGGAACCAGCTCAGCTGGGACAATCCTGCTGACCTCAGTCCTCCCTCTGTCTGTGTCGCTGCCCTTTTCTCTGCTCACCTCTCTCCCATTTGCTCTGAGCCGCCTCTGTCCGCGCGTGCCCGGGTGTGTCCTCCATGCTGACCCCACCGTCTCGTCACCCTGCACTCCCCGCTTGGTGCCCGTGCCTGGGCCTCCCAGCTGGCCCATCTGGCGGCTCCTCCTCCTGCCCGGCTCTGCCTCTTCCAGGAAGTCCTCCCCGGGGCTCCATCCGCGCTGGGCGAACCGCCCAGCCCGCTGTGTCCACTTTTAGCCGAGCGCTTACTTGTGCTTCACTGTAGCTGTTTGCTTTTCCATTTCTTTCACTAAAGAGAGCTTTGTCCTCCCCTGCCCCGACTCCCAATATACAGTGGTCACTCAATCATTGTAAGATAAACATATGCATGAATAAGTGAAAAACTGGGAACTCATCTTCTGAACAAACCAGGCACCATGAGGATCAGTGGGCTTAATTGTTGCCTCTGCGTGGCTGGCGGTCCAGCGAGCCCTGCTGCTGCCGGTCCAGGACTCGGCCCGTCCTGGGAGGACCTGGAACAGTTTGGGCAGCAGAATGTGTGGAGACTTCTTAGGTGATGGAATTCGGTGAAAATACATTGTATGAATGTAGCTGACCTTCCCGGCTAAGGTCACCTTTCTTTTTTCCCCCCAAAAAATTGATTAGGGTAGAACCATCATCTCAAATTGACCTTTCATCCACTTTGAGGTGTGAGGCCTGTGGGACCGAGTCCGTTCTCACTGCTGGGCAGCCAGCACCGCCGACCGTCCGCGGCCTCTGCGTCTTGCAGAAGGGAAACTCTGCCGCTTAGACGGGGGCCGTTCCTCCCGGGGTCCCTGGCGCCCGCCCCGCCCACTTCCGGTCTCTGTGGGCCTGACTCTGCTAGGGCCCTCGTGGGAGCGGAAGCGTCTCGCACTTGGTGTCCAGCTTACCGTACTGAGCGCAGCGTCCTCGGGTGCCTCCATGTGGCGGCCACTTTCAGAATTTCCTCCTTTAGGGCCAGGTGTGCACTCCGAGTGGGCTCCCAGGCATTCGGATGAGGGGTTTTCGTGGAACCAGCTCAGCTGGGACAATCCTGCTGACCTCAGTCCTCCCTCTGTCTGTGTCGCTGCCCTTTTCTCTGCTCACCTCTCTCCCATTTGCTCTGAGCCGCCTCTGTCCGCGTGCCGGGTGTGTCCTCCATGCTGACCCCACCGTCTCGTCACCCTGCACTCCCCGCTTGGTGCCCGTGCCTGGGCCTCCCAGCTGGCCCATCTGGCGGCTCCTCCTCCTGCCCGGCTCTGCCTCTTCCAGGAAGTCCTCCCCGGGGCTCCATCCGCGCTGGGCGAACCGCCCAGCCCGCTGTGTCCACTTTTAGCCGAGCGCTTACTTGTGCTTCACTGTAGCTGTTTGCTTTTCCATTTCTTTCACTAAAGAGAGCTTTGTCCTCCCCTGCCCCGACTCCCAATATACAGTGGTCACTCAATCATTGTAAGATAAACATATGCATGAATAAGTGAAAAACTGGGAACTCATCTTCTGAACAAACCAGGCACCATGAGGATCAGTGGGCTTAATCGTTGCATTTTATGGAGTGAGATAAAGACCTTTTCGGTGGAGACGTGATGCCATTTGGGGCAGACATGGAAGGGGCCAGTCCTGCCTAGACCTGGGTCCACGCAGAGGTGGCGGCAGAGCTGCCCTTAGAGGCCTCCTGCTCTCTTTGAGTCCTTACGCAAAAACCTGTGTGGGCACATAGATTCTGAAGTTACTCAGGACCCATGCAGAAAGTGCTCAGATCACAGGGGACGGTGCAGTCTGCCCTCGTGGGCCCTGCACGCCGTCCTGGGCCCTTCGGTGGTCTCGTTCCGGTTCCCAAAGAGTACCCAGGCAGAGCGCCGATGGGTCCGCGCTGCGCACTTTGAGGCGCATTCATCCGGCTTTGACGCGTGTTCTTACGCCCGCGGTGCGGTGCGGAGCTGCAGGTGCAAGGATGGGGTGCGTGGGTGGGGGGCGGCCCTCCCTCCCCACAAGGTCCGCGGGGCTGGGCAGCCGGGGGCGGGACGCGCTCAAGGGCGTCTTTGTGTACCCAGCACTCAGCGAGGGCCTGGAGCACAGATGGCCTCAGTAAATGTTTGCGGAGTGAGCCCATGAATGGGTGTTTTGTCGCTGGATCTTTTCATCTTTTCCTTGGCTTTCGCCGCCTCTCCCTGAAATACAGCAGCTTTCATGGTCATGGGCCGTGTCTTTCTTTACTGGGTCGCTGAGCTTGTCGTCAGGGCGGGGAAGAAAACGCCAGAAAGGGACCCACGCAGCGGCCATGTTCTGGGCAAAGGGGGTCAGTGCTCCAGGAGGGGGCCTCAGGGCCGCGGCTGGCACCCAGGCAGGGCAGGGGTGTGGCCCGTCTTGAAAAGCCCCCGGCTTGCTGAGCAGCCAGCCCGCCCCGCAGCCTCTGCGGAGACACGTGATCCGTCCAGCGCGCCGGAGAAGCCGCCTTTGTTCGGCGTCCTCCGTGGCTGCGCCTCTAGGGGGCTGGGCTCCCGGGCTGGCCAGGGTTTTGATGAAGCCGCTGGGCCGGGCTTCTCCTCTCCTCCGCCGTAGCTTGGGATGTGGAGGGCGTGCTCCACGGGCACCGGGGTCTCCGGCCCCCCACCCCACGCGCGCCCCGGAGCCTCCAGGTCACCCCCCAGCGGCATCACACCCAGGGCAGCCCCATGTCCCTGCCCCCGGGGTGCACACCCTCCGTGAAGAAAGGCCCCTCTTTCTGTGTGGTCGCTTCTCTGAAAAGTGATGAGTCACAGAATCATGCCGAGCGCCACGCCAACTGAAACATGAAAAATTGGCACTGTGGAGAGTTCTGAGGTCTGGGACGAGAGACAGGATGGAAGTCCCCCCGGCTCCAGAGTCACTGTCCACCTTCAGGACCGTGGCAGGTGTCCAGCGGTGGGAGCTGATGGGGGCGGCTGTGTGAGCAGGCCCCCCGGCCCCCAGCCGGTGCAGCCCCGCCAGGCCAGGCCGGCTCCCTGGCGGCCCGCAGCACCCCCGCCCTGGTGACGGGCGGAGGCCCCATGGTGCGGGGAGGCACCCCCGTCCGTGACCACCTGTCTGTCCTGGGGCCCCTTGCCCGTCCCGGGGTTGCTCTCCTCGCTTGAAAACTCGAGTCATCACAGCTGCCTCCTGGGACCGTGGTGGGGCCTCCC
Source organism: Tragulus kanchil (assembly GCA_022376925.1). NCBI lineage: Eukaryota > Metazoa > Chordata > Mammalia > Artiodactyla > Tragulidae > Tragulus > Tragulus kanchil. Next base: position 1,977,092 of record JAIOJX010000005.1, read on the forward strand.
ACGCGTGACCCTCCCACCGGCGGGGCTGGTTTGCTTCCAGGACCCACGTTCCCTGGTCTGGCTCACAGCTTCTCCCGGTCAGCGCGGCTGTTCCCCACTGCAGGCCTGGGGCCCTGCCCCGCCTCACCAGGCCGTGGAGCCCCAGCCTCTCTTCCCACGTGGTTCCGCACCTGCCCCCCACTGGCAAGGGTCAGCCAGTCTCTGGCCAGCTCAGACACGATCCTCTCGTCCACCCAGAGCTCAGTGAGTCCTCGAAGCTGCGGGAGAAGCAGGGGTCTGCAGGGAGAGGGCAGAGGCCACGGCCCTCAGGGCCGCGGCTGGCACCCAGGCAGGGCAGGGGTGTGGCCCGTCTTGAAAAGCCCCCGGCTTGCTGAGCAGCCAGCCCGCCCCGCAGCCTCTGCGGAGACACGTGATCCGTCCAGCGCGCCGGAGAAGCCGCCTTTGTTCGGCGTCCTCCGTGGCTGCGCCTCTAGGGGGCTGGGCTCCCGGGCTGGCCAGGGTTTTGATGAAGCCGCTGGGCCGGGCTTCTCCTCTCCTCCGCCGTAGCTTGGGATGTGGAGGGCGTGCTCCACGGGCACCGGGGTCTCCGGCCCCCCACCCCACGCGCGCCCCGGAGCCTCCAGGTCACCCCCCAGCGGCATCACACCCAGGGCAGCCCCATGTCCCTGCCCCCGGGGTGCACACCCTCCGTGAAGAAAGGCCCCTCTTTCTGTGTGGTCGCTTCTCTGAAAAGTGATGAGTCACAGAATCATGCCGAGCGCCACGCCAACTGAAACATGAAAAATTGGCACTGTGGAGAGTTCTGAGGTCTGGGACGAGAGACAGGATGGAAGTCCCCCCGGCTCCAGAGTCACTGTCCACCTTCAGGACCGTGGCAGGTGTCCAGCGGTGGGAGCTGATGGGGGCGGCTGTGTGAGCAGGCCCCCCGGCCCCCAGCCGGTGCAGCCCCGCCAGGCCAGGCCGGCTCCCTGGCGGCCCGCAGCACCCCCGCCCTGGTGACGGGCGGAGGCCCCATGGTGCGGGGAGGCACCCCCGTCCGTGACCACCTGTCTGTCCTGGGGCCCCTTGCCCGTCCCGGGGTTGCTCTCCTCGCTTGAAAACTCGAGTCATCACAGCTGCCTCCTGGGACCGTGGTGGGGCCTCCCACGCGTGACCCTCCCACCGGCGGGGCTGGTTTGCTTCCAGGACCCACGTTCCCTGGTCTGGCTCACAGCTTCTCCCGGTCAGCGCGGCTGTTCCCCACTGCAGGCCTGGGGCCCTGCCCCGCCTCACCAGGCCGTGGAGCCCCAGCCTCTCTTCCCACGTGGTTCCGCACCTGCCCCCCACTGGCAAGGGTCAGCCAGTCTCTGGCCAGCTCAGACACGATCCTCTCGTCCACCCAGAGCTCAGTGAGTCCTCGAAGCTGCGGGAGAAGCAGGGGTCTGCAGGGAGAGGGCAGAGGCCACGGCCCTCGTCAGAACGCCCTTTCCTGCTGTGCTTTCCTGAATCCTGGGCACGCACTTCCCAGGGACGTGGGTGGGTCAGCCAGACGCGGGGGTGGGGAGGCTTCTTATTCATCACTCCTGGTGCACCCAGACGCGGGGCCTGACCGGCTCCATCCAGGGGTGGAGCGGGGCTTCTGCCCCGCCTGCGGTGGCAGGAGGGAGGGAGGTGGCCGGCCTGCAGCAGAGGCGGGGCAGACCCCCCTCTGGGTGGGCGGGGCTGTGCTGAGGTGCGATTGGTAAAGAAACTGTATGAACATTTAAGAAAGAGCTGTAGAAACAAAAACCTCGCAGTGGCTGAGTCTGAGCTACGTGACGGCTCAGCCTGTTTCCGTCCACTTGGAGAGTTGCCTCCCTCTGGAGCAGGCCGACAGCATGACCTTGTTTTCCTCTGGTACCAGAGCCTAGTGACATCAGAACCGGGGCAGGGGCTTGCTTTTGTGCCAGGGCTAAGGAACGCTCTGGGACAACGGGCGCCAGCAAAAATATTTTGCCTGCACTTGTGGTGAGAGAGTAGGGGCGCTGGGGAGAGGAGGCAGGGGAGAGGTGGAGGCACTGGGAGCACCAGCCTTTGGGGGCTTTCAAGGACTACGGGGGTCTTTCCTGGTGGCTCGGTGGTAAAGAATCTGTCTGCGGGAGAAGCGGGTTCCGCCCCTGGGTCTGGAAGGGCCCATGGAGGAGGGCATGGCCACCCACTCCAGTCCTCTTGCCTGGGAAATCCTGTACCCAAACCTGGGAGCGACCGTCCATGGGGTCGCAAAGAGATGGTTGCTCCGCTTGAAAACTCGAGTCATCACAGCTGCCTCCTGGGACCGTGGTGGGGCCTCCCACGCGTGACCCTCCCACCGGCGGGCTGGTTTGCTTCCAGGACCCACGTTCCCTGGTCTGGCTCACAGCTTCTCCCGGTCAGCGCGGCTGTTCCCCACTGCAGGCCTGGGGCCCTGCCCCGCCTCACCAGGCCGTGGAGCCCCAGCCTCTCTTCCCACGTGGTTCCGCACCTGCCCCCCACTGGCAAGGGTCAGCCAGTCTCTGGCCAGCTCAGACACGATCCTCTCGTCCACCCAGAGCTCAGTGAGTCCTCGAAGCTGCGGGAGAAGCAGGGGTCTGCAGGGAGAGGGCAGAGGCCACGGCCCTCGTCAGAACGCCCTTTCCTGCTGTGCTTTCCTGAATCCTGGGCACGCACTTCCCAGGGACGTGGGTGGGTCAGCCAGACGCGGGGGTGGGGAGGCTTCTTATTCATCACTCCTGGTGCACCCAGACGCGGGGCCTGACCGGCTCCATCCAGGGGTGGAGCGGGGCTTCTGCCCCGCCTGCGGTGGCAGGAGGGAGGGAGGTGGCGGCCTGCAGCAGAGGCGGGGCAGACCCCCCTCTGGGTGGGCGGGGCTGTGCTGAGGTGCGATTGGTAAAGAAACTGTATGAACATTTAAGAAAGAGCTGTAGAAACAAAAACCTCGCAGTGGCTGAGTCTGAGCTACGTGACGGCTCAGCCTGTTTCCGTCCACTTGGAGAGTTGCCTCCCTCTGGAGCAGGCCGACAGCATGACCTTGTTTTCCTCTGGTACCAGAGCCTAGTGACATCAGAACCGGGGCAGGGGCTTGCTTTTGTGCCAGGGCTAAGGAACGCTCTGGGACAACGGGCGCCAGCAAAAATATTTTGCCTGCACTTGTGGTGAGAGAGTAGGGGCGCTGGGGAGAGGAGGCAGGGGAGAGGTGGAGGCACTGGGAGCACCAGCCTTTGGGGGCTTTCAAGGACTACGGGGGTCTTTCCTGGTGGCTCGGTGGTAAAGAATCTGTCTGCGGGAGAAGCGGGTTCCGCCCCTGGGTCTGGAAGGGCCCATGGAGGAGGGCATGGCCACCCACTCCAGTCCTCTTGCCTGGGAAATCCTGTACCCAGAGGAGCCTGGGGAGCGACCGTCCATGGGGTCGCAAAGAGATGAACATGACTGCGTAACCAACACACATTAGGACAGGAGAAATTAAAAAAAAAAATAAAAAGAATGGTTCTGATAGCCGTGAGGAAGGTGGACACGCTAGAAGTCTCCCCTGAAAACAGACGGCTCATATTAGGTGACTTTGGTTGGAGAAGTCAGTGGGTAGAAGGGGTGCACGCCACGGGGTGGGGCCCCCCGGCTGGGAGAGCAGGTGCCTCCTGGAGCTAGGGAGGCGGGCCTGCGCCCGGAACCAGAGGGGGAACCTCAGAAAGGGGCAGGGGGCAGGAGACAGCCTGGGCGCCGTGGCAGCCCAGGAATGGAGGAGACCCGCGGTCTTTGGTGGCCTCGGTGGGAGCAGCGCGGGGACGGAAAGGCCGCTGGACGGAGAGGGTTCAGGAAGGAAAGGGTGAAGAATCGCAGAGAGGGAAGAGCGGCTGCTCGGAGTTAACGGGGAGACGAAGACCAGTATAAAGACGCGTCCACGTGCGGCCAGGCAGCAGCCAGTAGGGAGGAGCGGATCAAAGACGCGCTGGGCGCGAGGCAGGGTCGGTGCGTGAGGAAGTGGACAGGACGGCGGGGTGGCGGCGGCGGTGATGGTTCCGCTGGAGAAGGCTTTCCCGTTAGCCGGGGAGCGCCTCTGGAGCAGGATGTGGATGTCAGACGCCTCGGGTCAGACAACGACCGGCCTGCTTAGCCCCCCGGGCGGGTGGACGCCGCTCTGGCCACGCCTCCCAGCCCCAGGCCCTGGACGAGCGGGGCGGCCCTGGCTGGCAGAGTGGTCACTCTCGGTAAACCACGGTGTTCCATCGTGGCGGTCGGCACAGCGGTGTCCATCAGAGACCCCGTCTGTCCCCGCACACTGTAAGCCCTCCACCCGGCAGGTGGGCAGTGACGGGTGACGGTCCCGGGTGATGGGCCACAGGAGGGGGTGACGCATCCCTTCCGGGCCGGAGCGTCGAGAGGCTGGACCCAGCGCTGTGGCGGTGGCCCGAGGGGGCAGTCGGGGCTCTCGAAGGGCCGGGGGAGCAGAGTCCCCACGCGGCTCCCCACCGCCTTGCCCTAGCCAGAGATACATCATGAGGGAAGACAGGGCTGGTCCCATCACAGCGCTGCCGTTTCGGGGCAGAATGCTACCATCGCGGAGCCCGGGCCGGGACTAACCAGGGCCCCCTTACCAGCCAGGGCGTGTACTAGAGTCCGATCTTGGATTCAAGGCCCAAGGAGCTCATGAGAGATTCCAGTGACGCTGCAGCCATCCTGGACTTTCTCGTGACTCCCCGTGCCACGAACAGGCTGTGCCAGGGGGCCGCCGCAGCTCCAGCTCCGTCAGGAACCCCGGACTCCAGTTCCCTCACCGGGAAGGAAGCTGACGGGTTCCTCCCCACAGGCGGTTCTCTGACTGGCCATCTAGCCCCCATCGCTCCCGACTCCTAATGAAATTCACACCAGACCGAGGCTCACTGCCTAAACCGGTGGCAGAAAGAGGAGAGGCCTGGGTCAAAACCTCCGGCCGGTGCCCTGCTTCAAGCCGACAGCTGGCAGGCCAGCCTCTCCTGCAGCCGGCTGCTGCCGCCCTCGCATCTGGGGGCCGCGGGAAGCCTGGCAACAGGGGCCTGCTCTCTCACCTGAGTGTTGTATAATTGCACAGTTTAGAGAAGAGCCTGGCCCTGACAGGGCTCCTGAGTCCAGGGTAAGACCCAGGCCCTGGCATCCCTCTGCAAAGCCAAGCCGCTCGGCAGGAGCCTGGCTCCTTCCCACCCGCCCCCCGGCGGCCCCCGGAGGAACGGCAGCCGCTGGCTGAGGGGTGGAGGGGAGGGATCCAGTTACGGGTCTGCATTCTTATCTGATCTCCACAGGGTGCTGGCTCTGCAAGGCGCCTTGGAGATGCCCCGAGCCAATCTTCTCCATTTACAGCTAAGAAACAGAGGCCCAGCCTGGGGACACAGGGCTGACCAGTGGGGGCCAGGCCAGGAGCCTGCAGCCCGAGAAGTCCTTGTTTATTCCTCCAGCTCCCTCCCTCCCTCAGCCACTGGGCATTCGCTGTGCCTCTGAACATTCAGCGAGGGCCCTGCCGGCTACCTCACTGAAGGAGAGAGACCCTGGAGCTGGCCCGAGAAGCTTCCTGAGAAGGAAGATGGGCACAGAAAAGACCCTCGCATGAACGTCTGGTCTGTGGGAGGTGAAAAAGCAGCCCAGCAGAGGCCGCAGCCTGCCTGCCCGAGGCAGGGAAGGCTTTCCCCGGGGCAGAGGTGGGCACACCGCCCAGACCAGGGGTTTCTCCTGTAGGGAAGTCGGGGCGGGCAGGGGAGCACAAGGCAAACGGCCATGGCGGAGTCGAGCCTCCTCGTGGAGCTCGGAGACTGCAGAGCATCGCTCTGGAATGAAAACGGCCCCCACGGCTGTCGTGCGTTGGGCTGAAATGGCCTGGCCTGCACGCAGCTGCCTCTGTCCGTCACCGGGTGTGGGCTGCCTGGGGAGGGGTGCAGACGCTGGCGCAGCCCACCGCGCGAGGCCCTCCGCTGAAGGGCAGTCCCGGCAGCTGGGGCGGCAAGCCCTTTCTTGAAGGGGTCTGGGCGTACGGCTCAGAGTCCACCCGTTCTTGGGGAAGGCAGGGTGGTTGACGGAGTGGGTTCCTGAGGACGTGGAGGGGACAGGGTCAGAGCTCTGGGGGAGACGTCAACCTTGGACACGACGGGGCATCTCTGCTTAGTGACGGGGAGAAGGCTGAAAGAACGAGGCCACATGAAGCTACAGGCTTGAGTAGAGGGACAAGGCGTGGGGGAAATCGAGCCTGAGAATCTCAGTTCTCTTTGTAAATTCAGAAGCTGGGTCATCTGCTGAGCTCGGGCTTGGTGGGGTTAGGACGTGGGGAGGAAAGTCCTCGAGGGAAATGAGAGGGTGCGATCTGGGGGGCAGGGGGAGTGGAGTCAGGAGCAGCTGCTGATGGGGGCGGCTCGAGGCTCTGAGCCCTGCCCGCCTGCCGGGTCACGCGGCTTCCTTGGTGGTTATCTGAGCCCAGAGGGAGGAGCGGAGAGAAGGCTCCCACCTGTTCTGGGGAGGAGAGGGGGCAACAGGGGGTTAGCTCGTTGCCTTAGCTTCCCAGACAGCTCTTCAAGATTCTTTAGAAAAACTCTTGTTTTGAAGATGGTGTTTGCCTTCCAAGGGCACAAGGCACTAGAGGGTGCTAGGAGCTGATACGTGGGTGGCCTCCGCTGCTGTCAGTCCAGTTTATTGATTTATTCTTCCACGGATCATGCTTTCCGTATTTTCTTGTGAAATCTCTGATTAAAGGTCACAGGTTTTCTTTTATGTCTTCTGCAAGGTGGACAGTTTGGGTTTCACGTTTAGGTCTCTGAACCATTCTGAGTTCTGTGTATGGTGTGAAGCATAAGCTGAGGTTCACTAATAATTAAGGAAATGCAAATTGAAACCACATTGAGAGACTCTTTAGGATGGTTAAATGAAAAAGACGGAACATTCAATGACACCGTCATTATGGAAACAGCCTATTAGGTTCCTAAAAAGCCACACATGGTGCAAGCGTTCTGCTCCAGGTCTTTTAACTACAAGAAATGAAAGCCCATGTTCACTGTGAGGCGTCCTCGTTCGCAGTAGCCTGACTGCCGGGCCCCCAAACTGGAAATGGCCCACGCGGATGGCGCCGTGCGAGGGCTGACCACGACGCGGCATGCCCAGCCAGGGGAGCCCTGCTCGTCAGTCCAAAGGAAGGAGTCACTGACTCATGCAGCAAGCTGGGTAAATCTCAAAATAACTGTGAGAGTGAAAAGGCAGACAAAACATGGTACACACCATACATTCCATTTACATAAAACCTGAGAAAACACGGGGCTTCCCTTGGCTCAGACAGTAAAGAATCTGCTTGTGATGCAGGAGACCTGGGTTCGATCCCTGGGTCCGGAAGATCCCCTGGAGAAGGAGATGGCTACCCACTCCAGTACTCTTGCCTGGGAAATCCCATGGACAGAGGAGCCTGGTGGGCGACACTCTGTGGGGTTGCTCGCAGAAAGAGTCAGACGCGACTGAGCAAACTGTCCCGTGGTGACTGAGTGTGGCCAGCGTCTGGAGGGCAGGACGGGTTCCCAGGCTGGAGGAAGGCTCAGGGTGACGGACAGGGACCCTCTGCATTGTGGTGATGACTGGATGGGTTACACATGTCACAGCTTCCGTTCCTGTATTTGTGTAGCCACTGAGGTTAATTATTCCTTCATAAAGCTGTTAAAATACTATTATAATATTGACTTGAAAATTAAGCATACAATTGAATGACTGGTAGCGAGTAGGGCAAGTTTTTTTTTTTTTTTTAAACAATACTTACGCTCTTAAACGTCAGTTTAGTCAACTTAGACCTGTTTAGAGGTTTAAAAACCAGAACTGATACTCCTGTCCTAAAACCCAGCCATCAGTTGTAACAGAATCTGACCAGAATGGGCGCTGTGTGCTTTTACTACAAACACACTGTCACAACACACTGGGGGGACCCTATGCCAGCTCTGAGGGTCCAGGCTGCCTACAAGCCAAGGTCCCCAGCAGGGTTCCCAGTGGCCCAGTTGCTTCAACGCCTCTGAGAGGTCCCTGTTCTTGCTAACATTTAGCAGGTGGGGAGACGGAGTTTCAGGAGTTGAACGGTTCGCCGAGGCCCACGCTTGTACAGGAATCAGCTCAGGGGGGCCTCGGTCCAAAGGCGCTCCAGCCGACCCCCTTGACTCAGTCCACGCAGTTTTCCTTTTAGAACTTTCCCCAGCGTCGGTGCCGGGCCCAACGGGGCCCCGGAGGGCTGACCACGACGCGGCATGCCCAGCCAGGGAGCCCTGCTCGTCAGTCCAAAGGAAGGAGTCACTGACTCATGCAGCAAGCTGGGTAAATCTCAAAATAACTGTGAGAGTGAAAAGGCAGACAAAACATGGTACACACCATACATTCCATTTACATAAAACCTGAGAAAACACGGGGCTTCCCTTGGCTCAGACAGTAAAGAATCTGCTTGTGATGCAGGAGACCTGGGTTCGATCCCTGGGTCCGGAAGATCCCCTGGAGAAGGAGATGGCTACCCACTCCAGTACTCTTGCCTGGGAAATCCCATGGACAGAGGAGCCTGGTGGGCGACACTCTGTGGGGTTGCTCGCAGAAAGAGTCAGACGCGACTGAGCAAACTGTCCCGTGGTGACTGAGTGTGGCCAGCGTCTGGAGGGCAGGACGGGTTCCCAGGCTGGAGGAAGGCTCAGGGTGACGGACAGGGACCCTCTGCATTGTGGTGATGACTGGATGGGTTACACATGTCACAGCTTCCGTTCCTGTATTTGTGTAGCCACTGAGGTTAATTATTCCTTCATAAAGCTGTTAAAATACTATTATAATATTGACTTGAAAATTAAGCATACAATTGAATGACTGGTAGCGAGTAGGGCAAGTTTTTTTTTTTTTTTTTAAACAATACTTACGCTCTTAAACGTCAGTTTAGTCAACTTAGACCTGTTTAGAGGTTTAAAAACCAGAACTGATACTCCTGTCCTAAAACCCAGCCATCAGTTGTAACAGAATCTGACCAGAATGGGCGCTGTGTGCTTTTACTACAAACACACTGTCACAACACACTGGGGGGACCCTATGCCAGCTCTGAGGGTCCAGGCTGCCTACAAGCCAAGGTCCCCAGCAGGGTTCCCCAGTTGCTTCAACGCCTCTGAGAGGTCCCTGTTCTTGCTAACATTTAGCAGGTGGGGAGACGGAGTTTCAGGAGTTGAACGGTTCGCCGAGGCCCACGCTTGTACAGGAATCAGCTCAGGGGGGCCTCGGTCCAAAGGCGCTCCAGCCGACCCCCTTGACTCAGTCCACGCAGTTTTCCTTTTTAGAACTTTCCCCAGCGTCGGTGCCATCCTGACGGCCTCTTGCAGCTACGGGGCTGCTGGGAGCTAGAGTATTTGACAAAAATCTAACCAAGCTCCCGGGATGGAGATGGCCACTCTGGGCGCTGGTAGCACTGATTAAACAGCGCTGGACCCCGCGTCTCCATCCCGCGTCTCACTGGCGCGTCTACGCGGCACTCCCGGACCCCGCCCCTCTGACGTCACGCACGGCCCCGCCTTCCCCGGGAAGCCCCGCCCACGTCCCGCCCCACGCCCCGCCCCGCCCCGCCGTGGAACGCGAAGGCGCGCTCGGCCTCTCGGCGCTCGCCTGCTCGGGTCTGGCGGCGGCGGCGGCACCCGGTCGGAAGAGCGCGCCGGGGTCTCCGGGCGGCATGGAGAGGCCCGAGGCCGCCGCGGGCGGGGAGGTCTCGCTGCACAATTTCAGCGCGAGGGTGTGGGAGCAGCTCGTCCACTTCCACGTGATGCGGCTGACGGACTCGCTCTTCCTGTGGGTGGGGGCCACGCCGCACCTGCGCAACCTCGCCGTGGCCATGTGCACCCGCTTCGTGAGTGCGGTGCGGGGCAGCGGGGGAGCGGGAGGCGGAGAGGGCAGGGGAGAGGGCGGGGAGAGGGCGGGGAGAGGGCGGGGAGAGGGCAGGGAGAGGGCAGGGAGAGGGCAGGGAGAGGGCAGGGAGAGGGTAGGGAGAGGGTAGGGAGAGGGCAGGGACGCTGGCGTGCCGGGAGGCGGGGAGGAGAGGGGCCGAGGACGAGGGGCGGGCCGTGGGCCCGGGAGACCGGGGAGCCGGGGGTCTGAGCGGGACGGTGACCCAGGGCCCTGGGCGCTCCTGGTCCGGGGAGAGGGGCGTGGCGCTCCCCAAGCCCCGTGAGTCCCAGGGGCGGAGTCGTTCGGGGTGGGAGCCGGGTCCGCGGCGGGCAGGGCCTCCCCTCCCAGCTCTGGTTGGCGTGTCAGGCCCCCCCCCCCCTACCCCGCCGTGGTGGGACCTCTGGTGGCTGCTCGCACTCTCCCTTCCGGGGTGGGGGGTGCGGAGGTGGCACCTGCCCCGCTTTCCATGCCGGCTCTGCACGTGTCTGCATGCTTCCAGCATGGGCCTCTCGCACGCGCGCCCCGTCCCTCTCGAGTCCCCCCGGGGAGTGTCCCTGGCATGTCTCAGCTCGCGATCCCAGCCCCTCCCCTGCCCCTCTGCTGCCGCAGCTTCTGCGGGGTCCAGCCGCGTCTCTGCTCCCGCCTGGCCGGGCAGCCTTGCCCCCCAGCCCGCTCCAGGGTCCCATGTCTTCGCCCTGCGCCTCAGCCTCGCCCCTTCTTGTGAGGACACCTGTCCTCGGCGGAGTGCAAGGAGTGTCTCACCCCGCTTACATCTCAGTTACATCGGCAGACACCCTATTTCCAAATAAAGTCACCTGCCCAGGTGCTGGGGGTCTGGACGCGAGGACCTGCTCCCTTCGGAGGACCGGGCTCAGCCTCCGCGCTGCTCGGCAGGTTGTCCGCGGTGTAGACGGCCGTCAGCACGGCGACCCTCCGCTCCGGCCTCCCGAGTCCGGAGCCGGCACCCACCTCCAGGCCCTGCTACCTGCTGGGGCGCCCCCTTCTGACCCGGCAGCCGCTCGCCCCTCCGGGCTGCGCCAGCCCGTCACTCACAGGAGAGGCCGCAGAACGGGGGCGCCGCAGGCGGGCCGCAGGGGCAGGTTGGATGGAACGGGGGCTGTGGGACCCTGGGTGCCCAGGTGCCCAGGAGGTTGGGCCTCGCAGGTGGACAGCACCGCCTTGTTTTCCTCGCAGGACAGCATCCCCGTGTCCACCGCCCTCCTCGGGGACACGGCCGACGCGACGTCCACCGGCCTTGCCCAGCGCTTAGGTAGGGCCCTTGGCTTAGCCGCGCAGCATCGGGGCGTGTGGGTGTGGGGGACCCTTGCTGTCCAGTGGGGCTGGGCGGGAGCCGGCGTGGGAGGGAGGGCCTCCCTCTGGGAGGTGGAGCCCTGGTCGCTGCAGGAAGCCCAGGCCTTGGCACTGGCCTTCTCAGGGGGCGACCTGGTGCCAGCGCTGTCCCTGGGCACCTGCTCGCCACAGGCTCCCCGCGGCCCCGGCTGCCGTCCAAGCTGAGGAGTGACAGGTGGGTTTGCTCCTCCCCCTGTGGGAGGAGAGGGTGAGTGATGCCTGTGGGGCGCGCGGCAGCAGCCCCGAGTAGCCTCCGGGGTGAGGCGCGGCCTGCGGAGGAGGGGCCACCCTTCACTGCCCCTGACGTGGCTCAGAGCTCGGAAGGGAGGTGGCCTGACCGGAGACTGGCCTGGAGGGGGCGTCAAGCAGGGACAAGGGTGACGGCTCCAGCCTCCCCTGAAGCCCACACACACGTCCCCCAATGCCCAGGTGGTTCAGGTAAGGATGCCCGCAGCTGGTCCCAGGTGCCCGGGGACCCTGATGGACAGGGCACCCCGGTCTGGCGAGGTGGTCAGTGTCGCGGCCACACACAGCCCCGTGTCCTGGCTGGGGTGCGGTGACGAGGCCCCGCCCCGAGCTTGAGGGAGGTGCTCCTGTGTAGTCGTGTTCGTGGTTCTGTCCGCCTGCTCCCTGGGGGGTGGGGTGTCTGTAGTGGACGCGAGGACCTGCTCCCTTCGGAGGACCGGGCTCAGCCTCCGCGCTGCTCGGCAGGTTGTCCGCGGTGTAGACGGCCGTCAGCACGGCGACCCTCCGCTCCGGCCTCCCGAGTCCGGAGCCGGCACCCACCTCCAGGCCCTGCTACCTGCTGGGGCGCCCCCTTCTGACCCGGCAGCCGCTCGCCCCTCCGGGCTGCGCCAGCCCGTCACTCACAGGAGAGGCCGCAGAACGGGGGCGCCGCAGGCGGGCCGCAGGGGCAGGTTGGATGGAACGGGGGCTGTGGGACCCTGGGTGCCCAGGTGCCCAGGAGGTTGGGCCTCGCAGGTGGACAGCACCGCCTTGTTTTCCTCGCAGGACAGCATCCCCGTGTCCACCGCCCTCCTCGGGGACACGGCCGACGCGACGTCCACCGGCCTTGCCCAGCGCTTAGGTAGGGCCCTTGGCTTAGCCGCGCAGCATCGGGGCGTGTGGGTGTGGGGGACCCTTGCTGTCCAGTGGGGCTGGGCGGGAGCCGGCGTGGGAGGGAGGGCCTCCCTCTGGGAGGTGGAGCCCTGGTCGCTGCAGGAAGCCCAGGCCTTGGCACTGGCCTTCTCAGGGGGCGACCTGGTGCCAGCGCTGTCCCTGGGCACCTGCTCGCCACAGGCTCCCCGCGGCCCCGGCTGCCGTCCAAGCTGAGGAGTGACAGGTGGGTTTGCTCCTCCCCCTGTGGGAGGAGAGGGTGAGTGATGCCTGTGGGGCGCGCGGCAGCAGCCCCGAGTAGCCTCCGGGGTGAGGCGCGGCCTGCGGAGGAGGGGCCACCCTTCACTGCCCCTGACGTGGCTCAGAGCTCGGAAGGGAGGTGGCCTGACCGGAGACTGGCCTGGAGGGGGCGTCAAGCAGGGACAAGGGTGACGGCTCCAGCCTCCCCTGAAGCCCACACACACGTCCCCCAATGCCCAGGTGGTTCAGGTAAGGATGCCCGCAGCTGGTCCCAGGTGCCCGGGGACCCTGATGGACAGGGCACCCCGGTCTGGCGAGGTGGTCAGTGTCGCGGCCACACACAGCCCCGTGTCCTGGCTGGGGTGCGGTGACGAGGCCCCGCCCCGAGCTTGAGGGAGGTGCTCCTGTGTAGTCGTGTTCGTGGTTCTGTCCGCCTGCTCCCTGGGGGGTGGGGTGTCTGTAGTGGTGGCTCTGGGGTGCCCACGTGTGGCCTGCACAGCCCCAGGGGGCCGGGGCGCTGCCCGCCTGTCGCGGGGCGGGGCGTCACGGCGGCCGACAGGGTGCCCTAGCCAGGGTGGAGACCACGGGGCCAGCGGCCGCATCTCGGGCATGTCCACCGTCCTTCAGCCGGCCGTTAGAGGAACCCGGCTCAGAGGCTATCCTGGTCATCTCTTACTCACACGCGATTCTCAAGCCACAGAAAGGCGGCAAGAAAGAGGGCAGGGCTTCCCGGCCAGCCGCCACCTGGGTGTCCAGGTGCTGCCGTCCATCCCGCTGGGCCCTCGCGCTGCCAGCTGCTGGTGAAAGCAGGCTGGAGGCTGGACGCCCCTTTGCTTCACAGCCTGTTGGCCAGCGTTTCGGGGTAACACCCCCAGCAGGCAGACCCCGTGTGCTGGGCCTGGTGGAGGAGGGCGGGAGCCCGTTGGTTTGTGGAGCTGGGACTCGCGACCGGGTCCCCCGTGGGTGCAGCGTGTGGCAGAGGAGGCGGTGGGAGCATGTTTGAGGAGACACGAGCAAGCTGGTTATGCCACTGGCGGGAGACGGGCTCCCGGTGTCCTCGGAAGGAGGCCTCGGAGCAGCTCGTATGCAAAGACGAGGGTTCCTTTTCTTTTTGCATTTTGTACAAATGTTGGGGCACTTCCTAAAGAGCAGTTTTCTTTCACGTGGTTTGCCTCATTTTATAATTACGTAATTAGACACACAGTACAGACCAAAGTCAGGTGTAAGGCAGGCTCCCACCTGCCGGTCCCAGCCACGGCCCTTCGCTGGGCGCGTGGTCAGGAGCCGGCTCCCCGGGGGGCCCGCTGAGATCCCCGGGAGGGCCGGCCTGGGCACGCGGCTGCGTGGTGCCCTGGGGCTGGTCTGGGGCCTGCAGTGGGCAGTGGCCCGCACAGACACACATGTGGAAATGTTGGCTCCCTGCTGGGAGGAGGGGGGTGCAGAAGCCGCCTTAATACGTTACGTGTGTGGATATCATCTGTGTTTTGAAAAAGCAGAGCGACCGGCCAGCCCTGTGTGTGGAACAGGGGGTCACGGGCTCGGGGTGGGAGGCCGGGTGTGCGTCCCTCAGGGTCCTGGTGCCGTGGCTGCGGGGACCCGGCTTTTAGGCGGCTGTTCTGGATGAGGGCGGGCGCAGGGGCTCGTCTGCTTTGCAGCTGTCGCCGGGGACGGAGGGCGTTGAGCTTTCTTCTCGCCCTCAAAGCCCACCCTTCCCGGCCTTGCCCCGCTGTGGGCCGTGGGGGAGCCCGGCGGAGGCCCGGCGCTCCCCGTGCTCCTCTCTTCCAGCCAGGAAGACCAGCAAGCAGGTGTTTGTCAGCTACAACCTCCCAAACACCGACAGCAGCTTCGCGCTGCTGGTGGAGAACAGGATCAAGGAGGAAATGCAGGCCTTTCCGGAGAAGTTCTAGCCGAGGAGACTCAACGCACAGGGGACCGTTGAATAAACGGATTGGATCCCGCCCACTCTCTGCAGGTTCATGCTTCCTGTTCGTTTTAAGGGGCTGGTCTCCTCCTCCCGTCACCAGGGTTTGGGTCCCAGGGCTGAACCCGAAGGTCCTGGGAGGAAGGGTCCGGCGAGACCTGAGAGGACGGCGGGCACGGGCGGCCCCAGCACTTGCAGGAGGCGGTGGGAGCTGTTTGAGGAGACGAGCAAGCTGGTTATGCCACTGGCGGAGGCGGGCTCCCGGTGTCCTCGGAAGGAGGCCTCGGGCAGCTGTATGCAAAGCGAGGGTTCCTTTTCTTTTTGCATTTTGTACAAATGTTGGGGCACTTCCTAAAGAGCAGTTTTCTTTCACGTGGTTTGCCTCATTTTATAATTACGTAATTAGACACACAGTACAGACCAAAGTCAGGTGTAAGGCAGGCTCCCACCTGCCGGTCCCAGCCACGGCCCTTCGCTGGGCGCGTGGTCAGGAGCCGGCTCCCCGGGGGGCCCGCTGAGATCCCCGGGAGGGCCGGCCTGGGCACGCGGCTGCGTGGTGCCCTGGGGCTGGTCTGGGGCCTGCAGTGGGCAGTGGCCCGCACAGACACACATGTGGAAATGTTGGCTCCCTGCTGGGAGGAGGGGGGTGCAGAAGCCGCCTTAATACGTTACGTGTGTGGATATCATCTGTGTTTTGAAAAAGCAGAGCGACCGGCCAGCCCTGTGTGTGGAACAGGGGGTCACGGGCTCGGGGTGGGAGGCCGGGTGTGCGTCCCTCAGGGTCCTGGTGCCGTGGCTGCGGGGACCCGGCTTTTAGGCGGCTGTTCTGGATGAGGGCGGGCGCAGGGGCTCGTCTGCTTTGCAGCTGTCGCCGGTGACGGAGGGCGTTGAGCTTTCTTCTCGCCCTCAAAGCCCACCCTTCCCGGCCTTGCCCCGCTGTGGGCCGTGGGGGAGCCCGGCGGAGGCCCGGCGCTCCCCGTGCTCCTCTCTTCCAGCCAGGAAGACCAGCAAGCAGGTGTTTGTCAGCTACAACCTCCCAAACACCGACAGCAGCTTCGCGCTGCTGGTGGAGAACAGGATCAAGGAGGAAATGCAGGCCTTTCCGGAGAAGTTCTAGCCGAGGAGACTCAACGCACAGGGGACCGTTGAATAAACGGATTGGATCCCGCCCACTCTCTGCAGGTTCATGGTTCCTGTTCGTTTTTAAGGGGCTGGTCTCCTCCCTCCCGTCACCAGGGTTTGGGTCCCAGGGCTGAACCCGAAGGTCCTGGGAGGAAGGGTCCGGCGAGACCTGAGAGGACGGCGGGCACGGGCGGCCCCAGCACGACTGCCCCCCCGGCTCCGCCTCCCCGGTCTCGCCCTCGGGGCCCTGTCCCCTCACCTGGGCGGAGGGAACCGCCTCACCTGGCTGGGTCATGGCCCGAAACGCGGCAAAGCCCAGGTGCCGGGACCGCTAGGACCTGGGTCCCGGGGTGACTTCTCTGCCGAGCGGATCCAGGTGTGCCAGCCCGTCCCCGTCTTTCCTGCCACCCCGTCTTTCCTTCTGTCTGCTCTTTCCTCCACGACCGGGCCCCGCCTGCCATTGTCTTGATCCCTGGCCTTTTCCTGCCGCTTGAGACGGCGTCCAGTCTTTCTGGGACACCTGCTGCTTTCCGGAAGCCAGCAGCGTTCCTGGGTCAGTGGCTCCTGACTCGGGTTCCGGCTGAGTCCCTGGGGAATTTTTTTTCCCCACAGATTCCTTCCCAGACTCAGGCAGCCTGGCTTTGTGGGGCTGGAGAGCCCCCCCATGTGCATCTCAGCACAGCCAAGGCTGGGGATGCTGGCAGAGGTCTCGGTGATCTTTGGGGTCCATGGGACCCCTTTTGTCTCGAGAGGCGGTGGTCTGGGGCCTGTAGCACACGTTACGCGGTGGCAGGTGTCATGTTGAACCAGTGCTGGCGGCCGGATGGAAAGGTTCTTCCAGGGACCGGGCCCTGCAGAGGCGTTGAGCTTTCTTCGCCTCAAAGCCCATTCCCGGCCTTGCCCGCTGTGGGCCGTGGGGAGCCAGGCGGAGGCCAGCGCTCCCCGTGCTCCTCTCTTCCAGCCAGGAAGACCAGCAAGCAGGTGTTTGTCAGCTACAACCTCCCAAACACCGACAGCAGCTTCGCGCTGCTGGTGGAGAACAGGATCAAGGAGGAAATGCAGGCCTTTCCGGAGAAGTTCTAGCCGAGGAGACTCAACGCACAGGGGACCGTTGAATAAACGGATTGGATCCCGCCCACTCTCTGCAGGTTCATGGTTCCTGTTCGTTTTTAAGGGGCTGGTCTCCTCCCTCCCGTCACCAGGGTTTGGGTCCCAGGGCTGAACCCGAAGGTCCTGGGAGGAAGGGTCCGGCGAGACCTGAGAGGACGGCGGGCACGGGCGGCCCCAGCACGACTGCCCCCCCGGCTCCGCCTCCCCGGTCTCGCCCTCGGGGCCCTGTCCCCTCACCTGGGCGGAGGGAACCGCCTCACCTGGCTGGGTCATGGCCCGAAACGCGGCAAAGCCCAGGTGCCGGGACCGCTAGGACCTGGGTCCCGGGGTGACTTCTCTGCCGAGCGGATCCAGGTGTGCCAGCCCGTCCCCGTCTTTCCTGCCACCCCGTCTTTCCTTCTGTCTGCTCTTTCCTCCACGACCGGGCCCCGCCTGCCATTGTCTTGATCCCTGGCCTTTTCCTGCCGCTTGAGACGGCGTCCAGTCTTTCTGGGACACCTGCTGCTTTCCGGAAGCCAGCAGCGTTCCTGGGTCAGTGGCTCCTGACTCGGGTTCCGGCTGAGTCCCTGGGGAATTTTTTTTTTTCCCTACAGATTCCTTCCCAGACTCAGGCAGCCTGGCTTTGTGGGGCTGGAGAGCCCCCCCATGTGCATCTCAGCACAGCCAAGGCTGGGGATGCTGGCAGAGGTCTCGGTGATCTTTGGGGTCCATGGGACCCCTTTTGTCTCGAGAGGCGGTGGTCTGGGGCCTGTAGCACACGTTACGCGGTGGCAGGTGTCATGTTGAACCAGTGCTGGCGGCCGGATGGAAAGGTTCTTCCAGGGACCGGGCCCTGCAGAGGCCGGGCCGGTTGTGGCTTGGAGGCACGGCGGGCACCTCCCTGGGAAGAGTAAGTAACACACAGTCAGGGCTATGGAGAGGAGAGTTTGGTATAAATACTTTATTAAAGAAATATTGCTTTCTTGTTAAAAAATACTACATTAAAGAGAGCTCTGGGCGCCCAGTCCTTCCTGACGGAGTCACAGCGTGGGCGCCCTGTCCTCCGGGGACGCCCCGGCCCCGTCCGCAGGACACGTCCGCATGCTCAGGGCGAGACCGCGGAGCCCTGCCGCCCCTCCCGGGGTCCGAGGACAGCGCCGGGTCCGCCGTGGACGCGCACCCCACTCCGCCTCTGCCTGCCCGGAGGAGGCGGCCCTGCCGGCGGCAGCCCCCCGGTGCCCCCCGGCGCTGCGGCGGGGACGCGGCGGGACCCGAGCCCGCGGAGCGTGACTCAGCAGTGGCGAGCGGCCGGCGGAGGCCCGGCTGAGGTAGGGAAGAGACTGCAGAGGGGTGTTCGCTGGGGCAGCGTCTTTATTTCTGTACATTTACACACCCGTCTCCCCCGGGTACAGCGGCTGGGGCGTCATGCAGACAGCAGGCGGCAGGTCGGGGCGGCGCAGGCCTGTGCGGGGAGCGGCGCCTCCGGGGCTCCCGTCCACCGCGGGGGACCGCACAGCAGGGCGCGCTGCAGCCCGCCCCGGCCCGCGGGCGTCTCCTGGCCGGACGGGCCCCGCCTGCTCCGCGGGCCCTCGGCCCCCCTCGCTCGGCTCTGGGACGTGGCGTCGGGGTCAGCACGCCTGCGGAGGAGTTGCGCTGGCTGTTCTGTGGTCAGACGGGCTCCCCAGCCCCTGCCCGGGTCGCAGGTGGTCGCGCGCTTTGACGACGAGACGCTCCACCCTTTTCCTGTGTTTTGGGGGCTACTGTGCAGGACGTTGGATGAGTTGTTACTGGTTCTGGAAGAGAAGAGAAGGCAGAAGCGTCGCTGTCGTGCCTGACGGAAGGGGTCCGGCTCCCTGGCGGCTGGGACGGAGGGTGGCGCCGGTCTCCCGGGCGCGGGCAGGTGCGCGGTCAGCCGCCGCGCAGCGTCTCCCTACCGAGCACAGAGAGCCCTGAGCCGAGGGGCCGGCGTGCGACCACGGGGCCGGGCAGAGCAGGTGGGCCGGTGCCGGTGGGGCTGCCGGGGCTCTGCTGCCTCCCCACCTGCGTGGGGTTCAGGGGAGCAGCCCACGGGAGACCGCTCAGCCGCCCCTCACGGGCCCCTGCGCCCCGCTGCCGGGGCCTCTCTGCCGGGGCGGTGCCTCCCTCACACCTGCGGGAGCCAGCCACACGGCCGGCTTCTCCTCTAGTCCAGGAGCCGGTCCTGACCGCGGAGGGGCAGTGCTGGCCTCCGCCGGACCAGCCTCTGCCGCTGTCATCGCGGGGACAGAGGCGGGGTGGCGTGCCCGCGCCCGCCTTCCTGGAGGCGGCGCCCCGCCCTGTGGCTGCCACACAGCCCCTGAGGTTGTCACTCCTAGCGGAGGGCGCACGCAGCCGGGGTCTGGCGAGCGCGCGGGGCTGGCGTCCTGGCCCTGGGGTGGCGGGTGCGGCCGGGACCCCGCCGGCTCCGCCCTCCACGGCCTGCGCCGCCCGCGCTGTCCTGACCGCGGGGCCTGCGGTCGTTGCGCCGAGAAGGGCTGGGGCGCTTCCAGGCTGGCACGCGAGCCGCGCCGGCAGAAAGGCTTTGTAGGCTGGGCTGAGTGGGGCTCAACCGTCACAACTCAGAGGTGACTTGAGCGACGAGGGCGGGCCAGGAGGAGCTGGGACACAGGCCGGCCGGGCTGCTCACCTGCTCGCGGGCCTCGGCCCCTCGCTCGGCTCTGGGGACGTGGCGTCGGGTCAGCACGCCTGCGGAGGAGTTGCGCTGGCTGTTCTGTGGTCAGGCGGGCTCCCCAGCCCCTGCCCGGGTCGCAGGTGGTCGCGCGCTTTGACGACGAGACGCTCCACCCTTTTCCTGTGTTTTGGGGGCTACTGTGCAGGACGTTGGATGAGTTGTTACTGGTTCTGGAAGAGAAGAGAAGGCAGAAGCGTCGCTGTCGTGCCTGACGGAAGGGGTCCGGCTCCCTGGCGGCTGGGACGGAGGGTGGCGCCGGTCTCCCGGGCGCGGGCAGGTGCGCGGTCAGCCGCCGCGCAGCGTCTCCCTACCGAGCACAGAGAGCCCTGAGCCGAGGGGCCGGCGTGCGACCACGGGGCCGGGCAGAGCAGGTGGGCCGGTGCCGGTGGGGCTGCCGGGGCTCTGCTGCCTCCCCACCTGCGTGGGGTTCAGGGGAGCAGCCCACGGGAGACCGCTCAGCCGCCCCTCACGGGCCCCTGCGCCCCGCTGCCGGGGCCTCTCTGCCGGGGCGGTGCCTCCCTCACACCTGCGGGAGCCAGCCACACGGCCGGCTTCTCCTCTAGTCCAGGAGCCGGTCCTGACCGCGGAGGGGCAGTGCTGGCCTCCGCCGGACCAGCCTCTGCCGCTGTCATCGCGGGGACAGAGGCGGGGTGGCGTGCCCGCGCCCGCCTTCCTGGAGGCGGCGCCCCGCCCTGTGGCTGCCACACAGCCCCTGAGGTTGTCACTCCTAGCGGAGGGCGCACGCAGCCGGGGTCTGGCGAGCGCGCGGGGCTGGCGTCCTGGCCCTGGGGTGACGGGTGCGGCCCGGGACCCCGCCGGCTCCGCCCTCCACGGCCTGCGCCGCCCGCGCTGTCCTGACCGCGGGGCCTGCGGTCGTTGCGCCGAGAAGGGCCGAGGCGCTTCCAGGCTGGCACGCGAGCCGCGCCGGCAGAAAGGCTTTGTAGGCTGGGCTGAGTGGGGCTCAACCGTCACAACTCAGAGGTGACTTGAGCGACGAGGGCGGGCCAGGAGGAGCTGGGACACAGGCCGGCCGGGCTGCTCACCTCACAGAGCTCTCGCGAGCCCACGGTTCCTCCCGGTGTCCGCGCGCTTGCCGGAGCGGGGTGCGGAGACACAGCCAGAGGGCAGGCCGGGGGCGAAGGGGCTTGTGTCCACCTCCCCCCTGGCCTGGGGGCTGAGCAGCCGGGAGCGGGAAGTCCACTTGCGTCACACGGACCTGGGGCCACGCGTTCCTGGAAGAACGGCCCACGGCACAGACGCGCCACCGTGGGGGGCGGGCCCTTTCGGAAAGCACCCGGCTGTCCCCAGAGGGGGTGCTGGTGCTGCCCCGAGGCCACGCTGCCTGGCCAGCGAGGGTGGCTTCTCAGCATGCCTGCGTCTTTCTGGAACAGCCCCAGACGGGCGCAGAGAGCCTGAGCTGGAAAGGCAGAAGACGAAGCGAGGGCCACCTCGGATCCCGGGCGTGGGGCGGGGTGGAGCGTGGTGCATAATTATTGCTCTTCTCGGTTGCTGTCGGAGGCGGAGGTCAGCGGGCTTCCTGGAAGCAGAGGGCACGGGACTGTCCGCCGCGGGCGCCCGGGGCCTCCACGCTGGTGGTTTCTGCGCGGCGTGTGCTCCGGGCGCCCGGCGGGCCGTACTTGTGAGCGCGCCGCGCCTTCCCGCCAGGGCTGCCCCGGGCGCCTGCTGTCCGCCTCTCGGTTTGAGCTCAGGAAGTGCTGGCAGGAAGGCTGGCCGCGCAGGAGGGCCCTTCCTGCTGGGGCCGAGCCGGGAGGAGGGGACGCGGGGACGCGGCCCGCTAGCTGCTGGGGAGCGTGGCCCGTGTTGGAAGACCGTGGCGATGCTGCCACTAATTATTGAAGATCCCTGGTAAAATGGTTAAGCTTTCTTTCCCCCCGAGAGCTTCCAGGTCAAGTATTAAAGGATGATCTCGAAGGAGAGACTGAGCTGGTTTTAATGATAGTGTGGGCCGGGCGGCCCCGGGAGGGCGGGGAGGGCCGCGGTCGTTGCGCCGAGAAGGGCGGCGCTTCCAGGCTACGCGAGCCGCGCCGGCAGAAAGGCTTTGTAGGCTGGGCTGAGTGGGGCTCAACCGTCACAACTCAGAGGTGACTTGAGCGACGAGGGCGGGCCAGGAGGAGCTGGGACACAGGCCGGCCGGGCTGCTCACCTCACAGAGCTCTCGCGAGCCCACGGTTCCTCCCGGTGTCCGCGCGCTTGCCGGAGCGGGGTGCGGAGACACAGCCAGAGGGCAGGCCGGGGGCGAAGGGGCTTGTGTCCACCTCCCCCCTGGCCTGGGGGCTGAGCAGCCGGGAGCGGGAAGTCCACTTGCGTCACACGGACCTGGGGCCACGCGTTCCTGGAAGAACGGCCCACGGCACAGACGCGCCACCGTGGGGGGCGGGCCCTTTCGGAAAGCACCCGGCTGTCCCCAGAGGGGGTGCTGGTGCTGCCCCGAGGCCACGCTGCCTGGCCAGCGAGGGTGGCTTCTCAGCATGCCTGCGTCTTTCTGGAACAGCCCCAGACGGGCGCAGAGAGCCTGAGCTGGAAAGGCAGAAGACGAAGCGAGGGCCACCTCGGATCCCGGGCGTGGGGCGGGGTGGAGCGTGGTGCATAATTATTGCTCTTCTCGGTTGCTGTCGGAGGCGGAGGTCAGCGGGCTTCCTGGAAGCAGAGGGCACGGGACTGTCCGCCGCGGGCGCCCGGGGCCTCCACGCTGGTGGTTTCTGCGCGGCGTGTGCTCCGGGCGCCCGGCGGGCCGTACTTGTGAGCGCGCCGCGCCTTCCCGCCAGGGCTGCCCCGGGCGCCTGCTGTCCGCCTCTCGGTTTGAGCTCAGGAAGTGCTGGCAGGAAGGCTGGCCGCGCAGGAGGGCCCTTCCTGCTGGGGCCGAGCCGGGAGGAGGGGACGCGGGGACGCGGCCCGCTAGCTGCTGGGGAGCGTGGCCCGTGTTGGAAGACCGTGGCGATGCTGCCACTAATTATTGAAGATCCCTG
This sequence comes from Tragulus kanchil, assembly GCA_022376925.1. Taxonomy (NCBI): domain Eukaryota; kingdom Metazoa; phylum Chordata; class Mammalia; order Artiodactyla; family Tragulidae; genus Tragulus; species Tragulus kanchil. The sequence goes on from JAIOJX010000005.1 coordinate 1,999,503, forward strand.
GTAAAATGGTTAAGCTTTCTTTCCCCCCGAGAGCTTCCAGGTCAAGTATTAAAGGATGATCTCGAAGGAGAGACTGAGCTGGTTTTAATGATAGTGTGAGCTGCTTTCCCCTAACACACAGAACGGAAGCCCTTACCCTACAGAAGAGACCTCTGGAAACCCTACACAGGCTCTAGCGGAACCCTAACCAGTTACGTCTCAGTCTGAGTCAAGCGCAGCCACGGGAATGCGCCAGAGGGGGTCAGGCGTCTGCAGCCTCGGGGGACTGCCCGCGGAGCCGGGGCTGCACTGGGGCCCTTGCAGCATGGCCTTGGCCGCCGCGTCCCTCTTCCCGAGGAAGTGGCTCCAGGTTGAGATCGGTGAAGGGAAGGGAATAAAGTGCTTCTTGTAAAAATGACCGAAATAAATACAAATGTTTAACGGCAGGAAGGAAGGTCTTGAAGGGCCGTTGGCGAAGTCCGCTGCCTCTGACACGCGCGCACTCCTCAGGAGCCTCGCAGGGTCCCCGCCCCGGCCTCCGCCGCGCTGGGCCTCCCGCGGCCACGCTCAGCCCGGCCCGCCCCGGGGCCCAGCTACATGGGCCGCCCGCCGTTGGCCGTGGCCCCGTCCGGCAGCCCGTCGCCCGCGGCCGCCGCGTCGTGCAGCCCCGAGTAGTCCTTGAGCTCGGCGTTGGTGAGCAGCAGCGGCTGTTCCCCCCGCCGGGGCGGCAGCAGCGGCTGGCGCGTGTAGTGCTCGCCGTCGGGGATGCTCTCGGGCAGGTTCTGGTCCCGGCTCTCGGGCAGCAGCAGGAGGCAGATGATGCAGATGAGCGTGCAGCAGGCGAAGATGACGTGGTGCAGGAAGTAGCCCTTCTGGTTGTGCAGCTCGATGATGGGCGCTGTCAGCATGCCGAAGCCCGCGCTGGCCAGCACCAGCCCCAGCCCGCCGCACCTGCGGGGAGAGCACGGTCAGGGCAGCCTGTCATCCCCGCCGCCTCCACCGCCCCTCCTCAGAGTGTCCTCGCAAGCCCCAGGCAGCTCGCTTCCTTTATTTCGAAAGGTGAATCCATAATAAACACCACTGCAAGGGACAGCCAGTCTCTCCTGCCGCAAACGATACACGGTGTGGAGAGACAGCGTGTCCCTAGCGTAGGCTGTTTTCCCAAGGCTTGCTCGTCACTTAGAAGAGAGGAGGACGGCCGGGGACTAAAGAAGGCACTAGCGGGAGGGCTGCCCAGACAGCAGAGCCTGAAGACCCCGAGCTCGCCTCCTCTCACGGGCACACCGGGATCACAGCTGTCTGCAAAACGACCGTCGGTGAAAAGGACCAGAAACTGCTAACAGGATCTCGACCAAAGGTGTAAAGAAGGAACCACGAGACGGAGGAGGACTGGCGCAGTATAAAGTCTCACAACCCACACCCCCCAAAGAGACGGAAAGGGGGACCTAGGCAGGGGCCTGCACCAGGAAGACACAGGCCTCAACGAAGGGAAGGGAATAAAGTGCTTCTTGTAAAAATGACCGAAATAAATACAAATGTTTAACGGCAGGAAGGAAGGTCTTGAAGGGCCGTTGGCGAAGTCCGCTGCCTCTGACACGCGCGCACTCCTCAGGAGCCTCGCAGGGTCCCCGCCCCGGCCTCCGCCGCGCTGGGCCTCCCGCGGCCACGCTCAGCCCGGCCCGCCCCGGGGCCCAGCTACATGGGCCGCCCGCCGTTGGCCGTGGCCCCGTCCGGCAGCCCGTCGCCCGCGGCCGCCGCGTCGTGCAGCCCCGAGTAGTCCTTGAGCTCGGCGTTGGTGAGCAGCAGCGGCTGTTCCCCCCGCCGGGGCGGCAGCAGCGGCTGGCGCGTGTAGTGCTCGCCGTCGGGGATGCTCTCGGGCAGGTTCTGGTCCCGGCTCTCGGGCAGCAGCAGGAGGCAGATGATGCAGATGAGCGTGCAGCAGGCGAAGATGACGTGGTGCAGGAAGTAGCCCTTCTGGTTGTGCAGCTCGATGATGGGCGCTGTCAGCATGCCGAAGCCCGCGCTGGCCAGCACCAGCCCCAGCCCGCCGCACCTGCGGGGAGAGCACGGTCAGGGCAGCCTGTCATCCCCGCCGCCTCCACCGCCCCTCCTCAGAGTGTCCTCGCAAGCCCCAGGCAGCTCGCTTCCTTTATTTCGAAAGGTGAATCCATAATAAACACCACTGCAAGGGACAGCCAGTCTCTCCTGCCGCAAACGATACACGGTGTGGAGAGACAGCGTGTCCCTAGCGTAGGCTGTTTTCCCAAGGCTTGCTCGTCACTTAGAAGAGAGGAGGACGGCCGGGGACTAAAGAAGGCACTAGCGGGAGGGCTGCCCAGACAGCAGAGCCTGAAGACCCCGAGCTCGCCTCCTCTCACGGGCACACCGGGATCACAGCTGTCTGCAAAACGACCGTCGGTGAAAAGGACCAGAAACTGCTAACAGGATCTACGACCAAAGGTGTAAAGAAGGAACCACACGAGACGGAGGAGGACTGGCCGCGCAGTATAAAGTCTCACAACCCACACCGGGCCGGTGGCCCACAAACTGGAGAATACACCACAGAGGTTCCCACAGAAAGGAGTTCTGAGCCCCACGTCGGGCTCCCCAGGCAGGGGGCCTGCACCAGGAAGACACAGGCCTCAAGACTCTGAAGGCCATGTGTGACAAACCCAGGCTTCCCTGGTGGCGCAGCGCTAAAGAACCCACCTGCCAGTGCGAGAGACGCAAGTTCGATCCCTGGGTGGGGAAGATCCCCTGGAGGAGGGCGTGGCAGCCCACTCGTCCTCCTGCCGGGAGACTCCCACGGACAGAGGAGCCTGTGGGCTACAGTCCGTGGAGTCGCAGAGTCAGACACAACTGAGCGACTGAGTACAAGCAGGACCACAAACCCACAGCTACCGACACACTCAGTGATGAAACTAGAAGCGTTTCCTCTGAGATCAGGAACAAGAACAAGCTGCCCAGTCTTGCCACTTTTTATTCAACATAGTTTTGAACGAAAGTCGTAGCCACAGCAATCAGAGAAGAAAAATAATCCAGATTGGAGAGGAAGAAGTAAAATTGCCACCGTTTGCAGATGACATGGTACTAGACACAGAAAATCGTAAAGATGCCACCAGAAAACTGCTGGAGCTCGTCAGTGAGGCTGATAAAATTGCAAGATAGAAAACTAACAAATACACAGAAAGCTGTTGCATCTCTATACACTAACAACAGACTATCAGGAAGAGAAATTAAGGAGACAGTCTCATTTATGATTGCCTCGAAGAGAACAAAATACCTAGGAATAAAACCTACCTACGGAGGTAAGGCCTGTACTCTGAAAACCATGACACTGATGAAAGAAACAGAGGATGACAAGAAGAGCTGGAAAGACACACGGCTCTTGGACTGGAAGAATTAACGTGAAAGTGACCACCGCCTGAGGCGGTCCACAGCGTCAGTGCGGTCCCCATCGAGATACCCAGGCCATTTTCACAGAACTACAATATTTAACTGACGGACTGAAAGAAAGCTGAGCCAGAAACGGGCTAACAGGATCTCGACCAAAGGTGTAAAGAAGGAACCACACGAGACGGAGGAGGACTGGCGCGCAGTATAAAGTCTCACAACCCACACCGGGCGGTGGCCCACAAACTGGAGAATACACCACAGAGGTTCCCACAGAAAGGAGTTCTGAGCCCCACGTCGGGCTCCCCAGGCAGGGGGCCTGCACCAGGAAGACACAGGCCTCAAGACTCTGAAGGCCATGTGTGACAAACCCAGGCTTCCCTGGTGGCGCAGCGCTAAAGAACCCACCTGCCAGTGCAGAGGCGCAAGTTCGACCCCTGGGTGGGGAAGATCCCTGGAGGAGGGCGTGGCAGCCCACTCGTCCTCCTGCCGGGAGACTCCCACGGACAGAGGAGCCTGTGGGCTACAGTCCGTGGAGTCGCAGAGTCAGACACAACTGAGCGACTGAGTACAAGCAGGACCACAAACCCACAGCTACCGACACACTCAGTGATGAAACTAGAAGCGTTTCCTCTGAGATCAGGAACAAGAACAAGCTGCCCAGTCTTGCCACTTTTTATTCAACATAGTTTTGAACGAAAGTCGTAGCCACAGCAATCAGAGAAGAAAAATAATCCAGATTGGAGAGGAAGAAGTAAAATTGCCACCGTTTGCAGATGACATGGTACTAGACACAGAAAATCGTAAAGATGCCACCAGAAAACTGCTGGAGCTCGTCAGTGAGGCTGATAAAATTGCAAGATAGAAAACTAACAAATACACAGAAAGCTGTTGCATCTCTATACACTAACAACAGACTATCAGGAAGAGAAATTAAGGAGACAGTCTCATTTATGATTGCCTCGAAGAGAACAAAATACCTAGGAATAAAACCTACCTACGGAGGTAAGGCCTGTACTCTGAAAACCATGACACTGATGAAAGAAACAGAGGATGACAAGAAGAGCTGGAAAGACACACGGCTCTTGGACTGGAAGAATTAACGTGAAAGTGACCACCGCCTGAGGCGGTCCACAGCGTCAGTGCGGTCCCCATCGAGATACCCAGGCCATTTTTCACAGAACTACAATATTTTAGCAACTGAAGGACACAGAAGATCTTGAGAAAGAACAGAGCTGGAGGAGCCATGCTCCGTGACTACACCCTAAAGCAACGGGAATCGAAACAGCACGGAACTGGCACAAAAGCAGACAGAAAAGAAAGCCCAGAAATAAGCCCACGCCTGAGGGTCAGCTCACGTGAGACAGAGGTGGCAAGGATGTACGCGGGGATAGTCAGTCAAGGGTCCTCTCCTGGGTCAGCCAGGCACGCGCCGCTGCAGCCCACCGCCCCCTTGTCCTCGGCAGGAGGGCCGTGGGCCCCGCGGACGCGGCAGAGGGAAGACGGCGGCCCTTACAAAGTGCCCCGCGGCTGCCTTCCCCTGGAGGTGGGCACACGAGACCCTGAAATCACTGCTCAGTCCCGCGTCCGGCCACGCCCCGAAGCACGTGCTCCTCGAGCCTGGGAGACCGGCGAGAGGCCGTCGTCTCTGAAACCACCAGGCTGGCCTTCGCGGCCCGAGGTGGGTGGACTGAGGGAGGGGCGCGCACGGCCCCCGAGGGATTCCCGATTGGCGAGCTGGCCCCGCCTCAGAGTCCCGGTGAACCTGGCATGGAGATGTATCAGGTTTAGCAAGTCAGGTCAAAGAGGGGAAGTGTACTTGACTCACAGTAGGATTTTGACTTGTTTTTCAAAGTGTGCGTCTGCAAATGTGTACCCATAAGGTGAGATCCACGTACGTACCCACAGGTCATAGGCAGTATACCTTTCTGTATTTTTTTGACATGGTACTAGACACAGAAAATCGTAAAGATGCCACCAGAAAACTGCTGGAGCTCGTCAGTGAGGCTGATAAAATTGCAAGATAGAAAACTAACAAATACACAGAAAGCTGTTGCATCTCTATACACTAACAACAGACTATCAGGAAGAGAAATTAAGGAGACAGTCTCATTTATGATTGCCTCGAAGAGAACAAAATACCTAGGAATAAAACCTACCTACGGAGGTAAGGCCTGTACTCTGAAAACCATGACACTGATGAAAGAAACAGAGGATGACAAGAAGAGCTGGAAAGACACACGGCTCTTGGACTGGAAGAATTAACGTGAAAGTGACCACCGCCTGAGGCGGTCCACAGCGTCAGTCCGGTCCCCATCGAGATACCCAGGCCATTTTTCACAGAACTACAATATTTTAGCAACTGAAGGACACAGAAGATCTTGAGAAAGAACAGAGCTGGAGGAGCCATGCTCCGTGACTACACCCTAAAGCAACGGGAATCGAAACAGCACGGAACTGGCACAAAAGCAGACAGAAAAGAAAGCCCAGAAATAAGCCCACGCCTGAGGGTCAGCTCACGTGAGACAGAGGTGGCAAGGATGTACGCGGGGATAGTCAGTCAAGGGTCCTCTCCTGGGTCAGCCAGGCACGCGCCGCTGCAGCCCACCGCCCCCTTGTCCTCGGCAGGAGGGCCGTGGGCCCCGCGGACGCGGCAGAGGGAAGACGGCGGCCCTTACAAAGTGCCCCGCGGCTGCCTTCCCCTGGAGGTGGGCACACGAGACCCTGAAATCACTGCTCAGTCCCGCGTCCGGCCACGCCCCGAAGCACGTGCTCCTCGAGCCTGGGAGACCGGCGAGAGGCCGTCGTCTCTGAAACCACCAGGCTGGCCTTCGCGGCCCGAGGTGGGTGGACTGAGGGAGGGGCGCGCACGGCCCCCGAGGGATTCCCGATTGGCGAGCTGGCCCCGCCTCAGAGTCCCGGTGAACCTGGCATGGAGATGTATCAGGTTTAGCAAGTCAGGTCAAAGAGGGGAAGTGTACTTGACTCACAGTAGGATTTTTGACTTGTTTTTCAAAAGTGTGCGTCTGCAAATGTGTACCCATAAGGTGAGATCCACGTACGTACCCACAGGTCATAGGCAGTATACCTTTCTGTATTTTTTTCCACAAAAGCCATTTTCTATTGATTTCCCATCAAGGTACCTTGAAGTTAGTAAGGTCAGGAGCAACTGTGGCAGGATCTGGTATTCTAATTGTGGCTCTGAGTTTCGTCTGGAAATCTCAGTGTAGAGAAGGGGTCAGTTCTCTTAGCCAAGCAGCAAGTCCGCGCTTGGTTCTGAAGTGCTGACTCCTTTCCCCCCTGCACGTGCAGACGCCGTGCATTCTCTGCGTTTCCTCCGCTGGCCACGCGAGGGCAGCGCAAGCCCACGCTGCAGCAGGAGCGCGGCGGGCTCTCGGCAGAGAACGCGGGCAGGCTGCCTCTGTGCTTCCGGAGCACAGGTCTTGACAGCCACTGGGTAGCTTTCTTTTACTAGCAGTAACACCTAAATCACTTTAAGGATAGAAAGGGTGTGCACAGGCAGATTTCTTAGAAGTAGCAGGCGTGAATGAAGAATTCTGGAATCTTTGGGGTTGGGGGGGGGATTAAAACCAAGAAAAAGAAACTTCAAATCATCCTTTTGAACCCATGAATCCAGCCTTTTGAATGCAGAAAACAAACCTGTTTTTTTTTTTTTTCCGCTTTCTCCACTGGTTTACTTGTTCTCACCGCCTTTCTGTGAAGTCAAGGATGAACGGATATCTCTGCCAACCTCTGCATACATGTCACTGCCCCAAGCACTCAGGTAGGAGTGCTCGTAACGCCCGCTGTCCCTCACTGAGGCCAGGCCTCTGTGCACCCTCTGACGCCATGCCCCGCATGACAAGGCGGGCTCGTCTGCGGCGGAGACGAGCCTGGCTGAGAGGCCCGCTGGAGGCCACCAGGACCGCAGGCGCCCCGGCCGCCGGCAGAGGGCCCGAGTCCTGGGCTCTGAGACACATGTGACGCGTGTGCATACGTGAATGGCACTTCACGTGTGTGCATCTGTAGACGCATACTTTTTAAAAACAAGTCAGAAACCTCTGCGCGCCGTGGCCGTCTCCCATCCCGTGTGTCCCCTCTTGCTGGCCGAAGGTGAGGATCGCCCGGCATCGTCTCCACCTGTGTGCTGCAAGCGTTTATACCTTCAGACATGTCTTAAAGGGAGTTAAACGGCCCCACACGTCACGCCGCGCACAGGCCTTCTTTGTCCCTGGTGCCCGTTCCTGAGGTGCGTCTGGAGCGGCCGGGGAGCGGGGAGGAGCCCGCCAGAGGGGAGGAGGTGCCGGGGAGGAACGGGCAGGGCCAGGCCCGGCGGGATGGAGCCCAAGAGGAGGGGCCCGCGGGTGAAGCCGCTCAGCGCCTCAGGCGGGAGGAAACAGGAAAAAGCAAACGGACAGGGCCTAGTTAACCTTTCTGATGTTAGAGGTTTTGCACGGTGAAGGATCAACAAGATGGAAAGCCAAGCTACTGAATGGGAGAGGGTGCTTGCACAGGATAACCGGCGAGGAGCCAACATCCAGACTATACGAACAGCTCCTCCCCTCAGCGTCAAAACCAACAGCCCTGACTGAACCGTCCGCAGAAGAACCGAAGGTCAGTTTTTCCAAAGAAGAAATGCAGATGGCGGCAGGCACGTGAAAGGATGCACCTGGCTGACAGTCAGATGCAAATCAGAAGCCCAGAGAGGGTCACTTCACGTCCTCGAGAAGAACCCAAATAGGCCGTGCGGACGAGGATGTGGAGCAAACCTGTTTTTTTTTCCGCTTTCTCCACTGGTTTACTTGTTCTCACCGCCTTTCTGTGAAGTCAAGGATGAACGGATATCTCTGCCAACCTCTGCATACATGTCACTGCCCCAAGCACTCAGGTAGGAGTGCTCGTAACGCCCGCTGTCCCTCACTGAGGCCAGGCCTCTGTGCACCCTCTGACGCCATGCCCCGCATGACAAGGCGGGCTCGTCTGCGGCGGAGACGAGCCTGGCTGAGAGGCCCGCTGGAGGCCACCAGGACCGCAGGCGCCCCGGCCGCCGGCAGAGGGCCCGAGTCCTGGGCTCTGAGACACATGTGACGCGTGTGCATACGTGAATGGCACTTCACGTGTGTGCATCTGTAGACGCATACTTTTTAAAAACAAGTCAGAAACCTCTGCGCGCCGTGGCCGTCTCCCATCCCGTGTGTCCCCTCTTGCTGGCCGAAGGTGAGGATCGCCCGGCATCGTCTCCACCTGTGTGCTGCAAGCGTTTATACCTTCAGACATGTCTTAAAGGGAGTTAAACGGCCCCACACGTCACGCCGCGCACAGGCCTTCTTTGTCCCTGGTGCCCGTTCCTGAGGTGCGTCTGGAGCGGCCGGGGAGCGGGGAGGAGCCCGCCAGAGGGGAGGAGGTGCCGGGGAGGAACGGGCAGGGCCAGGCCCGGCGGGATGGAGCCCAAGAGGAGGGGCCCGCGGGTGAAGCCGCTCAGCGCCTCAGGCGGGAGGAAACAGGAAAAAGCAAACGGACAGGGCCTAGTTAACCTTTCTGATGTTAGAGGTTTTGCACGGTGAAGGATCAACAAGATGGAAAGCCAAGCTACTGAATGGGAGAGGGTGCTTGCACAGGATAACCGGCGAGGAGCCAACATCCAGACTATACGAACAGCTCCTCCCCTCAGCGTCAAAACCAACAGCCCTGACTGAACCGTCCGCAGAAGAACCGAAGGTCAGTTTTTCCAAAGAAGAAATGCAGATGGCCGGCAGGCACGTGAAAGGATGCACCTGGCTGACAGTCAGATGCAAATCAGAAGCCCAGAGAGGGGTCACTTCACGTCCTCGAGAAGAACCCAAATAGGCCGTGCGGACGAGGATGTGGAGACGAGCCTGGGTCCGCCGGGAGTGGGAACGTGAGGGGTGCGGCCACCGTGGAGGCGGCAGGGAGGTTTTCCAGCAAACTAAACACAGATCTCCCGTGTAATCAAAGTTCCACTTCCGGATACACACCCAGGAAAAACCAAAAGCACGGATTCAAAACTCCAGGCTCACGCCTCACCCGGGGCTTAGCAGCGGGTGAACTGCTTGCATTTAATTGCTTTTCCTTAAACGCACAATTTCCTGCCATCGTACTCCCCAGATACAGGGCAGCCTCGGGGCTTGGCGTGTGTGCATAAGAATCCAGGAGGAGGCGTCAGAGGCCCGAGGTTCTCCCGTCAGCGTGGCGCCCGTGGGCGCGGGGGACGCGGGTCCTCGACCCTGCCCGCCCGCCTCTGCCTGGAGCCCCGGGCTGACAGCCACCCTGGGCACCCTGCCTCGAACGGTCTTGGCCCCTCTGTCTCCCGTGTGGGAACGGGAGGGCGTGACACGCTGGCTTCTGGGCTTCATCCCCACTCACTCGCCCAGCGAGTGCTGAGATTACGACATTCACACACCACGTTCAGGAACCCGACCGAAAGGCCCAGCTTGACTGTAGCGGACGGAGCCCTTCCAGGAGAAACCCCCTGTGGTGCTACGACCTCGGCACCAAGGCTGTGCTCACCCGCGTCTGCTGCCCCGGGCCGCGCCGGGTGGCTCGACGCCCCTCTCCAGGGAGAGCAGAAGCAGCGGAGGGCAGGTCCCCGCCTCCTGGAAGACGGGCCACCCTTGGTCTGCGCGCCTGGCCTCTGCCCAGTCCGTGGGGCTGGGGGGGTCCCAGCAAGTATTTCTCAGACAAATCAGTGGCGAAACTGGGCTTTCTCTCTCCGAGGCCTTTCTTTGGACTGGAGACACCGGCTTCCCAGGCCAGTAGAAAGCCAAGGCCCGACCTTGACTCCTCCCAGGAGAGCGCACGGCTGGGCGGAAGCACAGGTGCCTCACAGGGACCCTGAACCCCCTCCTTTTCCAGGCCCTCCCGGGGGGCTTGTACCCTCAGAGCCCCCTGCTCCCCGTCCTCAGCCCAGGGTCCACTCCTCAGCTGACTCTAGGCTCAGTGGCGGTCAGGGCGGAGTAGTGGCCCACAAGCGGACGCCTGGCATGGGCCGCACCCCGTCCAGACCCCCCGCTCCACGGGCGGCCCCCACGCACCTGATGACCGTGGGGGTGATCTCTGCACAGAAGAACACGCTGAGGCTGCCCACCGCGTGGGAGGCGAACATGCCCACGATGGAGAAGGTGATGGAGAACTTGTCCTTGACGCTGTCGCTCATTCCTGGGGGAGAACCGGGGCTGGTGAGGCGGGGGGCGCGTGCGCGGCGGGGAGGCCGCCCTGGGCCTGGCCACCGGCGCCCCGCCTCCCCGCCGCCCGGTCTAGGCGCAGCCCCGGGAGACCCAGCAGAGCATTCAGGCCAGCGTGGGAGGCCACAGCCTTCCTGGAAGGAGCCTGTCCCCCTGGGTCTGGAGTCCAGGGTCCAGGCTGACCCTGCCGGAAGCTGTGGACTGAGAGCGACCAGCAGGGAGGCAGGCTGGCGGCGCCCTCCTGCCCAGCCTTCAGAGAAAGGTCTCCACCTCAGCGAGTCTGGTCTCGGGCCCCACTGAGATGAGAGACAGGGCGCCCGAGGCTGATTCCGGGGACGACAACCCCAAGAGCGGAATACAGGGCCGGGAGGGGACGTGCCGGACTGATTCAGGCATCTCACCCGCGGCACGGGTCTGGCCTCACCCGGGAGGCGTGATCGGGTGGGCGAGGCAGGCGCTGGGGGTCGACTTGCGGGTGCAGCCCAGCCTCCCGCAAGACTGTGTCGGAAGCCTGGCGGCTCGGGCTCGGGCCAGGCGCGTGCACCGGCAGCGTTGCGTGCAAGGGCAGCAGCTCGCGTGCGCCACAGGCGAGGTGGGCAGCCTCCCCTGGCAGCGCGGTCAGCCAGGCCTCCGGCACTCCTGGGGCCGGGCGGCCAGGTGGCCAGGCCCGTCTCCGAAACCGCGCCTCCCAGCGAGCGCCTCCGAGCCGGCCGGGCTGCTGCCGGGGGCGGGGCGGGGCGGGCGGCATGCGGGCTGGGCGCCAGCGGGGGGCGGGCAGCCAGACTAGAGGGACGGGGCAGTGGGTACGTGTAGTGTCCAACCTACGGCCAACTTCAGCTGCAATTCTTGGGGCGAAAAGGGGAGGGAGAGAGAGGAAAGGGAAACCACAGGTCCGTGAGTCGGTCTGAACACGCCTTCAGGTGCAATACAGAGACAGCATGGCCGCCGCGCGTCCAGGACTCACCTGACTCTGGGTGCTGGCTGTATTTCCCGATCACTGGGCGGCAGGAACGGCGGTGGAGGATGGAGGTGGGCAGGGAGAGGAGAGAGAAAGCAGGTCAGGGCGCAAGTGACGACCTCGGGTGTCCAGGCAGCAGGGGCGGCCTTGCCGCCGGCCAGCCAGACCCACCTGGGGAGCCGGGCTGAGGCGGGAGCGGCCTCCACGAGAGCGGGAGGGACGTGGCGGACGTGGGGGAGGGCCCAGGGCCTCTTCCCGTCGGAAGGGAAGTCTGCGGCCCCTGGCTTTGGAGCCTGGGAGGGCGCAGTTCCTGAGAGGAGGGCCCTGGGACAGTCCCTGCTCTCCAGCCAAAGGGTGAATTTCACCGCATTCAAAGCTGCTCAGGTCACTGCTGGCCTGGTTCGGGCACTGAGCTCGGGGCAGATGCAGCAGATGGCATCACCGTGCCTCGCGGCCTGGGCCCCTTGGCACCCGGCACGCTGAGCCCAGGCTACCACTTGCCTGCACGTCCCCCTAACCCTCTGGGGCCGAGGAAGGCTCTCCGAAGGGCAGCCTGGGCAGCCCCAGGGGGACAAACCCCAGGTAGTCACAGCTGGAAATAGGGCCTGTCTCTTTGCAAGACGTGGAATGCCCGTGAGTTTGCCCAAGTCAGAAAACTGCTCCCGAGTCCAACACTGGCTGTTCTAGAGTCTAGTTTGCACAGCACGGCTGAGAAGTCGCCAGTCTCCCACTTCCTTCTGTTCGGGACACCGCTCCCCACCCGGACCTCACGCAGACCTGAGACCAGAGGGCCTTCGGCTTTCTCAGCTGCTCTGCTCTCATTCGCACACCTCCGGTGGGGGTGGAGGGGGGCCATCCAAGGCATCTGGCCCCGGAGGCGCCCGAGTCCGCTGGCGGGACAGTCCCGGGGGAGGAGGGCTCAGCTGCCCTGCTCCCGCCTCGCCCCGGGCGGTCAGATGCCCTGGGCCTCGTCCCCGCGTGGAGCGGCTCTCGTGCACCGGGAGCTGCGCTGAGCCTGACTCCTAGAGCTGAACAGGCTACAGATTGTCTAGCAGTTTTTTTAAAGCTGATTTTTAACACCTACTGAGAAGCTCTCTGGCCCCAAAAGCCGTTGGTAAACTTGGGAACAGGTACTGACGAGCAGTTTCCCAGCGCAAGGGCACTCTCTCTTGCCCTTGATTTCCCACGAGAGAAGGCCTTTGTTCCGTCTCAGAGGACGGATCACGAAGGGACAGTGTGGCCGCGGGGCGGGGAGTGGCCGTGTCCCCCAGGACTGCAGGGGACCCGAGTGCCAGGGAGCCCCAGGGCCGCAGGGAGGCTCAGAGTCAGGCCGCGAGGGGAGACCCCACGACCTGAGACGGTGGCCACACGTTCCAGCGGAAGCCCATCCTGCCCCAGGCAGCCCCCTCCAGCGGTAGGCTGCGGGAGGACAGCTGGGTCCCGGAGAGCGTCCCCAACCCCAGGGCGCTCACACGCCCCTCCTGGCCCGCAGACCCTGCTCGCCGCCCCCGCCCCGGCCCCACTCACGGTTGAGCAGCCCCAGCTGCAGGAGCGAGGCCAGGGCCGTGAGGATCATGAAGAGCAGCAGGCCGCCCCGGCGCCCCAGGCACCGCACCACCAGGCACATGGCCAGGCAGGCCGCCAGCGCGATGCCGGCCGCCGTGTAGTAGTCGGCGTAGAAGTCCTCGAGCAGCGGCACCTTCACCTCGTGGCCCAGCATGCTGCGGGCGAAGCAGTGGTGGATCCCGAAGCCTGTCAGCCTGCGGGCACACGGGCACGCGGTGAGGCGGGCACGCGGGCACGGCACGTGGGGCCTCCGCCGCCTGGGGCCGCGTCGCACCCCTCCCGGGCCGGGCGCCTGCCCTCAGCCGTGGGGCCGGGGGCGGGGCTGCCACCTGCTCCGGTAGAGCGAGGTCTGACCGCGACACGGCCACGAGGGCCGGCTGCCCCGGCTCCCGCCCCACGCGAGAGCCGTGACCATGGAACCCCTCCGTGTTCTCCTGCATCACAATTTGTGGGAGATCCCCCCACAAAATAAAAGTTGGAGAAGTGACTCCACTCTGAATGGTCCCGCTGGGCCGGCCAGTGTCTGCCCGAGGCTGGGCCGCAGGTGCCTGGCCGGAGCTGACTCCGGGTGGAGGCAGGCCTGAGCGCTGCTCTGGCCAGGGGTGGCAGGTGTCGGGGGGCGTGGCTGGTCCTTTCCCTGCCTGGGCTGCTCGGCTGCAGGACGGGGGTCAGTGAGATCTGGGCCCTTCTGCGGGTTTGGTGTGGGTGGGGTTTGTTTCCTGCCCCAAAGGATTTAACCTGGAGCCCGGTCCTGAGAGCGGACCACACGGGGCTGCCCTGAGAGGAACAGCTCTAGGGGCCTGGGGACCATGGGGCTGGCTCCTTGCCTGATGGCAGTCCTGAGACTATGCGCAGAAGAGGGCGGGCTTCCCTCCCTCAGTGACCTTGAACCCCGGCGTGACTCGATGACCTCCGACCCCAAAGGCAGCCCCACCTGGGCGGCAGGGTTGGACAGGGGGGTCCTGAGCTGTGAGTCCATGTGCCACAGGCCTGCGGGTCCACACTGAACCCGGGGCGTCGGATCAGATGTGGTCAGTGAGGTGGCAGGGCCTCTGTGGCCGGTCTGCGGGCGACACCCGGGTCAGGCTGGCCCGGCCGCAGCGGCCTTAGGGGTGGGGCCTCCGCAGGTGCACGCGGGGAGCCGGGACCCGCAGCAGCCGGAGACGGCCCGGAAACCCCAGCTGGGCCCCACCACAGACGGGGCCCCGGGGAGGTGCGTTCCCCAAAGGCGCGTGACCAGGACCTCCCCGGACCGCCGCCTGTCTCCGGCAGCCTGTCCTGAGGACACACGTCCGCGGGTCCGTGCGGGATGCGCGGGGAGGTGTGGGGCCGCGGGGGCCGGCCGGGCCCCTGCTGCCCGGGGCTGGGTCGTGTCCGCCCGCTCTCGTATCCCTTCCGCGCCCGCTGGGAGGCCGCGCCCGCTCCTCGGGCTCCCCCGCCTCGGCCCCCCGCCGGGCCCGGGACTCACGAGTTCACGCAGAGCACCACGATGTTCTTCCACAGGTTCCGGGTCCCCACCACCTTCACGATGCAGACCTTCTGGGGCCTCCGGGACAGCTCCTTCTCGAGCTCTGCAGGGACGGAAGCCAAGAGCTGCGCTCGCCAGGCTGGCCGGCAGGCGGCCCCACCGGCGGCCGGGCACGCGTCGGGCGTCAGGAGGAGGGCCTGGCTCTCGGGGCGAGCGCCGGTGTTACCGGGGCAGCGGCTGCGGGCCTGCGGGGCTGCGGGAGCCGGGCCTCTCTCAGGAGGGGCCGCCCACGGGGGTCAGGACTGACGCAGCTCCGGGCGGGCCCCGAGGCCCGGCGAGGCCCAGGCAGGGCGCTCCTCGCGGAGTCTGGCCCGCGCCCCCCTCTCCTCGGGGGCCGGAGACGCGCACGCTGCCCTGGCCCCCAGTCCACCTCTCGGGGCAGAACAGCCTGAGGCCGCCGCCTCTGAAAGGGCTCCGCCGCGCCCGCGTGTTACAAGTGACCGGGTAAACACGTGTACGTGGACCTGTGAGCCACGCACGCACGCGTGCCCTGCAGGGAATGCAGCAGAGCCCAACGGCTGGCGTCCTGGCCCAGGCGGCAGGACCGGCTACTCTGTCCCGAGGCTGAGCTCTGGGGGCACAGACGGGCTCCGCGCAGGGCCCAGGCCCCGGCAGGGTCGAGGGCTTTGCTGCCATGCTGGGGCCGCCAGGTCGACAGGGAAGCCCCATCTGGGCAGCAGGAGCGGCCGAACCCAGCTGGGCCCCACCACAGACGGGGCCCCGGGGAGGTGCGTTCCCCAAAGGCGCGTGACCAGGACCTCCCCGGACCGCCGCCTGTCTCCGGCAGCCTGTCCTGAGGACACACGTCCGCGGGTCCGTGCGGGATGCGCGGGGAGGTGTGGGGCCGCGGGGGCCGGCCGGGCCCCTGCTGCCCGGGGCTGGGTCGTGTCCGCCCGCTCTCGTATCCCTTCCGCGCCCGCTGGGAGGCCGCGCCCGCTCCTCGGGCTCCCCCGCCTCGGCCCCCCGCCGGGCCCGGGACTCACGAGTTCACGCAGAGCACCACGATGTTCTTCCACAGGTTCCGGGTCCCCACCACCTTCACGATGCAGACCTTCTGGGGCCTCCGGGACAGCTCCTTCTCGAGCTCTGCAGGGACGGAAGCCAAGAGCTGCGCTCGCCAGGCTGGCCGGCAGGCGGCCCCACCGGCGGCCGGGCACGCGTCGGGCGTCAGGAGGAGGGCCTGGCTCTCGGGGCGAGCGCCGGTGTTACCGGGGCAGCGGCTGCGGGCCTGCGGGGCTGCGGGAGCCGGGCCTCTCTCAGGAGGGGCCGCCCACGGGGGTCAGGACTGACGCAGCTCCGGGCGGGCCCCGAGGCCCGGCGAGGCCCAGGCAGGGCGCTCCTCGCGGAGTCTGGCCCGCGCCCCCCTCTCCTCGGGGGCCGGAGACGCGCACGCTGCCCTGGCCCCCAGTCCACCTCTCGGGGCAGAACAGCCTGAGGCCGCCGCCTCTGAAAGGGCTCCGCCGCGCCCGCGTGTTACAAGTGACCGGGTAAACACGTGTACGTGGACCTGTGAGCCACGCACGCACGCGTGCCCTGCAGGGAATGCAGCAGAGCCCAACGGCTGGCGTCCTGGCCCAGGCGGCAGGACCGGCTACTCTGTCCCGAGGCTGAGCTCTGGGGGCACAGACGGGCTCCGCGCAGGGCCCAGGCCCCGGCAGGGTCGAGGGCTTTGCTGCCATGCTGGGGCCGCCAGGTCGACAGGGAAGCCCCATCCAGGAGGCTCCTGGCCTCCAATCCCCGTCTCCTGGCGCCTGGCAGCAGGAAGGCAGCCTCCCAGCCCACCTGTCCCCCTGGCCGGGCCTGTCCTGGAAGGGGAGGGTCCGTCTCGGGCCAGAGCAGAAAAGGAGACTGAACCAGGCAAGGCTGCCGAGGCTGGGGAGGCCAGGAAGGACGGCTCTGGTGGGCCGACCGGAGGCGGCAGGGAGGCGCGAGGAGCCGGCAGGCCTGGCGGGGTCCCGAGCGGAGTCTCAGAGAGGCCGTGGGTGCGGGCTGCGGCGGGGCTGACCGATCCCAGCCCTGTCTGCTGCCCAGTCCTGACAAGCCCAGGGCCCTGACACACAGTGGGGAGACTGACGGGCGGGGTCCAGACCTCTACGTACGCCCTCACTGCAGCTTCACCGTAAACCTGAGATGACTCTAAAACAAGCTTACTGAAAATAGAGCCTGCGGTGGGGTGCGAAGGCCCGGAGAAGTGGGGCCGCCTCCGCGGGGGCCCCGGAGTGGCAGACCCTGGGGGCCCGGCTCTCGGAGGCATGCTCCCCTCCCCTGCTTCTTAGGGCCGCTGCTGCCCTGGGTGGTCCTGCCTCCTTCCTGCCTTCCCCGGGCGAGGGCCGCCAGCCCCACCAGGGACAGCCGGCGGGGAAACAGGCTGCTTTGCCACAAGGGTTCAGGGGGTGTTCTGAGCTGTTTGCAGACTTCCCTGGTGGTCCAGTGGTCAGGAGCCTGCCTTTCACTGCAGAGGACACGGTCAGGCCCTGGCTGGGGTGCTAAGGTCCCACGGGCCGCAGGGCCACGAAGCCGGCGTACCACGACTACAGAAGCCCTTACACTGCAAGGAAGACCCACTGCAGCCGGGAAAAAAAAAAAAAAATTCAGCTCGGCACCACCTGGGGCACAAGCAAGGAGAAGGGGAGCCCTCTCCTAGGTCAGAGGGATACGAGGGCCCCTGAGTTTCCAGAACTTTCTTCCTTCTCACTGTGTAGGCCCAGAGCAGGAGGCCTGGACACCAGGCAGGACAGCTGACCTTCCGGCCAGCCATCCACAGACACTCGGCTCCTGAGGTCTCCTGACCTTTGCCATCCCCTCTGCAGAAAAAGGCTTGTCTGAGTTACAGACACGCTTCCCCCGTGGTCAGAACACTCGAGAACTTTAAACTGGAATGTGCTCCTAACACAACACTGATCCAGCGACCCTGGTGTCCTCATGGGCGTAAGGCCGCTCGTGACCCTGTCACCACAGCGACACCTGGTCACCACGGAACTCTTCCCAGAAGAAAAACATCCATTAGTACGTCTGTACAGATTTAAAATGTTTTTCTAACGTGGCCCAAACCCAGTTCCTGGTACTTCCTAGTATATGAAATAGAGATTGTTAAGCAATCGTAGCTGTGACCCGAGTGTTTCTTCTTTTTTAAAGCGTTAAACTCTGCAGCCCGAATTGGCTCTAGCCTGCAGAGGTGACTGCGGAATTCTAAGTGGAATCCATGACCCCGCCTGGCCGCTGGCCTCTCGTCACTGTCACACGCAGCCCCGGTCTCTCAGAAACACACAGCACGTCCCCAGCGCCAGGTCCGCTCTGGGACGAGACCCTCAGGATGAACACCAGAGGCATGCTCCCTCCCGCTTCTTAGGGCCGCTGCTGCCCTGGGTGGTCCTGCCTCCTTCCTGCCTTCCCCGGGCGAGGGCCGCCAGCCCCACCAGGGACAGCCGGCGGGGAAACAGGCTGCTTTGCCACAAGGGTTCAGGGGGTGTTCTGAGCTGTTTGCAGACTTCCCTGGTGGTCCAGTGGTCAGGAGCCTGCCTTTCACTGCAGAGGACACGGTCAGGCCCTGGCTGGGGTGCTAAGGTCCCACGGGCCGCAGGGCCACGAAGCCGGCGTACCACGACTACAGAAGCCCTTACACTGCAAGGAAGACCCACTGCAGCCGGGAAAAAAAAAAAAAAATTCAGCTCGGCACCACCTGGGGCACAAGCAAGGAGAAGGGGAGCCCTCTCCTAGGTCAGAGGGATACGAGGGCCCCTGAGTTTCCAGAACTTTCTTCCTTCTCACTGTGTAGGCCCAGAGCAGGAGGCCTGGACACCAGGCAGGACAGCTGACCTTCCGGCCAGCCATCCACAGACACTCGGCTCCTGAGGTCTCCTGACCTTTGCCATCCCCTCTGCAGAAAAAGGCTTGTCTGAGTTACAGACACGCTTCCCCCGTGGTCAGAACACTCGAGAACTTTAAACTGGAATGTGCTCCTAACACAACACTGATCCAGCGACCCTGGTGTCCTCATGGGCGTAAGGCCGCTCGTGACCCTGTCACCACAGCGACACCTGGTCACCACGGAACTCTTCCCAGAAGAAAAACATCCATTAGTACGTCTGTACAGATTTAAAATGTTTTTCTAACGTGGCCCAAACCCAGTTCCTGGTACTTCCTAGTATATGAAATAGAGATTGTTAAGCAATCGTAGCTGTGACCCGAGTGTTTCTTCTTTTTTAAAGCGTTAAACTCTGCAGCCCGAATTGGCTCTAGCCTGCAGAGGTGACTGCGGAATTCTAAGTGGAATCCATGACCCCGCCTGGCCGCTGGCCTCTCGTCACTGTCACACGCAGCCCCGGTCTCTCAGAAACACACAGCACGTCCCCAGCGCCAGGTCCGCTCTGGGACGAGACCCTCAGGATGAACACCAGAGGCCTCTCCATCGCTCTAGAATCTCAGGACCCCCGAGGGCCTCGCGGGGAATACCAGGAGTCACCAGGGGCACCGAGGGCAGGCCTGACTCCGCACCAACCAGCCGACGCAAGAAGCCTCCCCTCTCCCCGCGCCTCTTCCGACCTCTTGGCGCCAGAACAGAGATGCCAAGATCGACGCGAAGTCAAGCCCCTGGGACTCTGCAGCCCGGCCCTCCTGCTCCACCTGCGTCCCCTCTCTGCCCTGCTCCCCGTGACGTGTGACCAGGGGGCCTGTGCTAGCCGGGCAGGTGACCATATCCTGACCTGGGCGGGGTGGCGAGGGATCTGGCGGAACCTCAGCTTCCACCCTCCTGTTGAGGCTTCCTGAGCTTCTCATCTGATAAACGGACAAATTAATGACTAGAAAGAAGAAGCCATGAGGCCCACGTGGCCCCCAGGGAGCAGCGGCCTTCCTGGCCCCGGGCTCCGGCCAACCAGACTGTCCTGGCCACTTCCCACCCACCTCTGAGACTCCTTTCTGGGCCCGTGGGGACACCTGCGGAGCCCCGAAGCTCCCTGTTAGCTCACAGGGCTCCCCCAGCCTGAGGATGCCGGCAGGAGCAGGATTGAGAGCCGGACGTTCACGCAGAGGGTCAGAGGCGGGTGCTGGACTTGCTGCCGGGTCTCATCTCCTGCTGGACCTCCCTGTGGGCAGGGAGGGGACCTGACACAGGGACCCGCTTCTCACCTGCGGTTCAGGACAGACGGACGAGACAGAGTGAGACACACGGGGCCGAATCTACACTCTGTGACCCAGTAGGGCTCAGGCAAAGCCCCTGCGGGTCTGATGCGGGGACCTCGTCCCTCACCCACCCGACCTGGGGCTGCAGGGTCACGCTGCTTCCCGGGTCAGGCCTCCCAGGAGGAGGGCAGGGGACCCCAGCCCGTACCTGGCTCACCAGGAGGAAGAGCCCCGGTTCACAAAGCGTCTAAACTCTGCAGCCCGAATTGGCTCTAGCCTGCAGAGGTGACTGCGAATTCTAAGTGGAATCCATGACCCCGCCTGGCCGCTGGCCTCTCGTCACTGTCACACGCAGCCCGGTCTCTCAGAAACACACAGCACGTCCCCAGCGCCAGGTCCGCTCTGGGCGAGACCCTCAGGATGAACACCAGAGGCCTCTCCATCGCCCTAGAATCTCAGGACCCCCGCGGGCCTCGCGGGGAGTACCAGGAGTCACCAGGGGCACCGCGGTCCGGCCTGACTCCGCACCAACCAGCCGACGCAAGAAGCCTCCCCTCTCCCCGCGCCTCTTCCGACCTCTTGGCGCCAGAACAGAGATGCCAAGATCGACGCGAAGTCAAGCCCCTGGGACTCTGCAGCCCGGCCCTCCTGCTCCACCTGCGTCCCCTCTCTGCCCTGCTCCCCGTGACGTGTGACCAGGGGGCCTGTGCTAGCCGGGCAGGTGACCATATCCTGACCTGGGCGGGGTGGCGAGGGATCTGGCGGAACCTCAGCTTCCACCCTCCTGTTGAGGCTTCCTGAGCTTCTCATCTGATAAACGGACAAATTAATGACTAGAAAGAAGAAGCCATGAGGCCCACGTGGCCCCCAGGGAGCAGCGGCCTTCCTGGCCCCGGGCTCCGGCCAACCAGACTGTCCTGGCCACTTCCCACCCACCTCTGAGACTCCTTTCTGGGCCCGTGGGGACACCTGCGGAGCCCCGAAGCTCCCTGTTAGCTCACAGGGCTCCCCCAGCCTGAGGATGCCGGCAGGAGCAGGATTGAGAGCCGGACGTTCACGCAGAGGGTCAGAGGCGGGTGCTGGACTTGCTGCCGGGTCTCATCTCCTGCTGGACCTCCCTGTGGGCAGGGAGGGGACCTGACACAGGGACCCGCTTCTCACCTGCGGTTCAGGACAGACGGACGAGACAGAGTGAGACACACGGGGCCGAATCTACACTCTGTGACCCAGTAGGGCTCAGGCAAAGCCCCTGCGGGTCTGATGCGGGGACCTCGTCCCTCACCCACCCGACCTGGGGCTGCAGGGTCACGCTGCTTCCCCGGGGTCAGGCCTCCCAGGGAGGAGGGCAGGGGACCCCCAGCCCCGTACCTGGCTCACGGCCAAGGAGGAAGAGAGCCCCGGTTCACTGTCTCAGGGCTCCTTCCACGTGGTGGGAACGCCGGGCGTGGGGGAGCCCTGCCCCGCCTTCGCCCTCTCGGCCCCTCCCCCATAGGCGGGGCAGGGACGGTCTGACCGAAGGCAGGGTTCCCTCGAGGGTCCGACGGGGTCAGGGTGGGAGAGAGCCCGGAGGGGCCAGGGGCGGGTCAGGGGCCTGGATGAGGTGCTGTGGGGAAGCAGCCACGCAGGCGGGCGGTCCAGCCTCAGGAGATGCCCGGGGTGGGTTTGGAGGACGGACGCCCGCCATCCCCCAGCCTGGCCCTGGGGCTGTCCCCTGACCTGACAGCGGGGTCGGGGAGCGGAGACCCAGAGGCGGGGACAGCAGCAT
The DNA here is from genome assembly GCA_022376925.1 of Tragulus kanchil. Classification (NCBI taxonomy): domain Eukaryota; kingdom Metazoa; phylum Chordata; class Mammalia; order Artiodactyla; family Tragulidae; genus Tragulus; species Tragulus kanchil. Next base: position 2,021,015 of record JAIOJX010000005.1, read on the forward strand.
GCCTGGCCCGTGGGCCACTGGGGAGAGGGCAGCCCCGCGGCCGCCCGGCCCAGCACAGAACCCAGCCACGGCGCAGCTCTGAGCAGAGGAATGGGAGAAAGGCCCAACACCACTTTCTAAAAGTAGGAGGGAAGTGCGTCTGTGTGAGAAACCAAGGTTCTCGCAGACAGGATCTTAACCCCAAAAGCAGTCCAGGAGGTGAATTAATCAGGGAAATGCCAGAAACAAGGCACTCTGACTTCAGAACGCTGACTTGCTAATGGGCGGACTTGGGCACGTTTGGAAACAGTGGCCGGCCAGTCCCAAAGGAACAAACGTGGCCCAAGAGGACTGAGGTCCGTTCAGCCCGCTCACCTGCACCTGCCCCGCCACGCCTCTGCCCCGTCTCCCGCCCCGCCACGCCTCTGCCCCATCTCCCGCCCCGCCACGCCTCTGCCCCGTCTCCCGCCCCGCCACGCCGTCTCCCCTCTTGGAAGCAGCGCAGCAAAGCCACCTTCACTCGGTTTCCTGGGCTCAAGTCCCAGGGCTACTGCTCACTAGCTCTGTGACGTCTGGCAAGATACTCAACCTCTCTGTGCCTCAAATTTCTCACCTGCTAGTGGGGATAATTACAGGACCCTGGACAGAACTGCTGTGAAGAAAGTTAATAAGTGGAAACCACTTCTAGTGCTCATTCAACACACAGTGTTCAGGGTCCACTCCAAGACCTGCAGGCTCAGAGCTCGGGGGGCCGCGAGAAGCCCAGCAGTCTGGGCTCTAACACCTCCTGGTGACACCATGGGTCTGATCCAGCTGGCTGACATCAATTCCTGATAAATGGGAAGTCTACGGGTCTGAACGTCCCCACATCTTCCGACGCCCAACCAGTAGGTCCTGACAGATACAGAGCACGACACACCTACTGAAGGTCCTACTTCAGAGCGAGGTGGAGCGAGGGCCAGCGCCGCCCCAGGGCCAGCGTCCCCGGCCGAGGCTGCACGGCACCCTGCAGGCAGGCACGGCCGCGTGCCAGGCGCCGGCTGAGCCCTCGCGCTTCCCCTGAGGATCGGGGGCCCCTAAGGTCACGCCTCCCCCGGGTCAGGACTGGATCACGTTCCCTATCGAGCTGAGGAGCGGCCGTCCCAGGAAGCGAGACAGCTGGCCGGGGCAGCTGCCCGGCCGGGCAGCGCCCACGCGGGCACCGGGGGCGTGCCGTGGGGCGCCTCCCTGGCCTGGCGGGCCCCGGGCGGAGGGGAACGTGGGCTCACCGGGCATGATGCCTTTGATGTCGCTCTCGGGGCTCATGCGGTTCTTCTGCGTGAAGTGCAGGATCAGCTTCTTGGCCGCCTCAAACTGGTGGGTGGCCATGAGCCAGCGCAGGGACTCGGGGAAGACCCTGCGGGGACAGAGGAGCCGGTGAGGGTCTGCAGCGCACGGGCGGGAGGACGCGGCTCTGTCGGGGCCGGGGGCGTCCTGAGCAGGTCGGTCTGGGTTTCCGTCTGTGAGCGACGGAGGACAAGGGGTGCTCAGGGCTCCTGCAGCCCGGCCAGCAGAGAGAAGACCGTGGCCCTGGACGTTCCCTTCGGAAAGTGCCACCGCTGCTATTTTTAAAGTGTGGCAGAAAGGAGCAGGAACCTCCGGCTCTATCAAGAAATCCATGGAGACCTTTTGAGCACAGCCCTGGATCGCTAAGGCACATTCCAGCAATTCACTGAAGGGCTGAGTTTTATTTTAGTATTTAAAAAAAATCTTTAACTTTTACTTATTTGGCTGCGCCAGGTCTTAGTTGCAGTATATGGGAAGCAGTTCCCTGACCGGGGATTGAACCGAGGCCCCTGCCTTGGGAGTGCAGTCTTAGCCACTGGACCACCAGGGAAGTCCCTGAAGGGCTGCTTTTGTGACAGTTTGTCTCAAAAGAGGGGCTTCCCTGGCGGCTCAGAGGGTGAAGAATCCGCTTGCAATGCAGGAGACTTGGGTTCCATCCTGGGCTGGACGAGGAAATGGCAACCCCCTTGAGTATTCTTGCTTGGGGAATTCCACAGACAGATCTCTCAATAACAAATGTTCATAGAATGGTTTTAAGTTTTAAAAAATGCCCCCTCCTAGCCACCTGAAAGGCACTTTCCTCGGCCTCACCTGCAGAATTATTTTCGTCTTGTTGCTAACCGCCCTGTGAGGATGGTTTTAAGGGCTACTGGCCACAGCCTCCTTGCTGGTTTCTGTTTAGGATGAACTCTGGTGAGGCGTCCCATCAGGGAAGAGTATCCCAAACTAGTGTCTCATTATCAATGCATTTTGCAAGCTTACATTTATGACAACATTTGCAATCAGCCAAAGAGAACAACATGCCTGTCTGGAGCAGGGGTCAGCTTGCTCTTTCTGTAAAAGTCCAGTCAGTCAGTATTTTAGGCTTTGCCTGTGGGTCATGAGGTCGTTTTAGACATCAGCCACCGCCCCGTCCCTGGAGATGGGCTGAGTCCCCAAGGACTTGATGGTGAGGCGGGCGGTGCCCCTGGGGGGCAGAAGCAAACGCTGGGCGTCGGGGCTGGGGTCGCCGCCTCCGCGGGCGGCGGCAGAGTTGGGGAAGCAGGACGGCCGCCGCCAGGCCGTCGTCTCTGCCGCGGCCCACACCTGCCCTGCCGGCTCCAGGCAGCCTCTTCCTCGGGTGAGCCAGACGCTGGGAAAGCTCCCAGTGGTGGATCTTTATTTCAAAGTCACATCACTCATGACGTGTCAGCTGTCAGCCCCTCACCTGTCTGAACAAGAATCAAGTTTCTAAAGGTTCACACCACGTGCTGCAGGAAGCGCTGGTTCAGGGGCCCGCGGGGGTGGTCTGTGAGGCTTCGTCTGAGCTGGGAGACCAGGGTGGTCCCCAAGAGTCAGACCGTCCCCCTCCCACCTGGCGGCAGGAGGGCTGGGGCTGTCCCTTGGGGAGGCGCGGCCCGAGCACTCAGGTGGGCTCAGAAGCTCTCACGTCTTTTCACCCGGGAGCTGGAAAGCTGGTAATACATAGGTTTCAAATATGAGATGCTGACTTTTTTGAATAATAAAAGCTAATGTTTGTTTTACTAGTCTCTAGTTTCTACAAATTAACTTTGAACAATGCCATTCAAGCAAACACTCAGAATCATATAGATACTGATATCTTGCCACATTTTTTTTTTAAGAATACTCTTTCTTTCTTTCTGGCCAGTCTGGGTTTTCACTGCTGCCGCAGGCTCCTCTCTAGTTACAGCGACTGGGGGCTCCTCTCGGTGGAGGTGAGCAGGCTTCTTGTGGTGACTTCTCTTGTTGTGGAACTCGGGCTCCAGGGCACAAGGGCTCCATGGTTGCGGCTCCGAGGCTCTAGACTCCATAGCTGTGGCTCACGGGCTGGGTTGCTCCGCAGCATGTGGGATCTTCCTGGATCAGGGCTTGAACCCGTGTCTCCTGCCTTGGCAGGCGAGCTCTCCACCCCTGAGCCACCAGGGCCGCTCCTCTTGCCCCGTTGGACCGGAGCTCTTCTCTGATGAAAGCCCCTCACACAGCGGCCCACCCTCGCAGCTCCCAGCGGGGTTCTCGCCGTCCCTCTTTCTGACCTGTCGGCCTCCGTGTCACTCTGTCACTTCTTGAGAGACACACAGACCGCTCAGTCTTTTCTAATATACTCATTTTGGACTTGAAAATTCGACCTAAGTCTCATTTCAGTTCCATTTCACAAGTTTTGGTACGTGGTTCTTGCTCAGATGTGATTCTAAATACTCTGGTTTCTATCAGGATTTTTCCTCACCGACAGCAGACAGACCGACCTTGCGTATATACGTAACAGTTCCAAATACATAGGCTTTGAGAAGGGGGTAGTAGTGGGAATACAGTCTTGTTTCACTGATTTCTAATTTTATTAAATCGCTGAGAGGAAGCACAGCCTGCGTTGCTCCACGCTGGCACAGCCGAGCCCTGGATCCAGGAGCAGAGATGAGCAGAGAGCCGGGCTCAGGGCCGGGAGGACCGGAGGGGAGCAGCCTTCGGGTGGGAGTGGACCCGAGTAAACCCAGCGCTCTCCCGGGAGGCCCGGGCGCAGGGGACGGGCAGAGGCGTCGGCCGCACATCCCGTCTCTGGTGGCAGGCGGCACCAGCCAGCTCCCCCAGGGCCGGGTCTGCTCTCACCAAGCACCCTTTTACACGCTTCCCGTGCATTTCAGCTTTCAAGCTCGCTGTGTTGAAGTACCGTTCTGCCCACTTCACAGAGGGGAAGACTCAGGCGAAGAAAGTTCCAGACCTTCATCCAGACTCTGGGGAGGGGAGACGCGGAGCTGGGCTTGAGCCCCGTCAGCCTGACTCAGGACCCACATCCGCAGCCTCAGGGGTCACAGCAGAGAGACCAAGCCCGCGTGGGGAGACAGACACTGTGCCGGCGACGCCTTCTCAGGCCCTCCGGGCGCTCCGGTGCCCTCCAGGCATTTAAACTTGCTGCGGTCATGAAGCGCTCGCTGACCTGCCCGTCTGTGAGGAAGCCCAGAGACGGCGCTCCAGCCGGGAAGCGTGCAGCGCGGCCACGTTATGGGAATTTAATGAAACGTCTCCCGACAAGCACATCATGCAATAACACCATGAAGATTAAAAAGCCAGCCAGCAGCCCAGGCTCTGGCAGGAATGGAGCTGAGCCTCAGGAATACCCATCATTTTCAACAAAAATAAAACAGGCCGGCGTGTGGCTGCAGCCCCCGTCTGCTGGGGGACCCCCGCGTGTGGACGGTGAGAAAGCTGCCGCGGTGGCCTCGGCCGCGGCGGGGGCTCGGGGAGGGCTGGGGCTCCAGGAGCGGGCGGTGGTCCCCGAGGCCGCCGAGCGCAGGCGCGCGGGGAGGAGCACGTGCCGGCTCTCCAAGGGTTCCCACTGGCCGCCCAGACGGGGCCACCGAGGCAGAGGCCACGCGCGCCGCCCAGCTCGCCCAGCGGCCGAGGGGCACAGCTGGGTCTGAACTCAGCCGGTTTCCAGGCGGGGCTGGCGCGGAGCTGGTTCAGCAGCTCCAGGCCTCGGAGGGCGGAGGCGGGCAGAGCCGGCAGCCTCGACCGGTCCTGCTCGGGGGGCGCGGGAAGCCCAACCCAGAGCCCCCGGCCGAGGCCTCGCCCCTCCCCGAGGACGGCCACGGGCTGATGGCCGCCTGGCCCCCAGGCGTGTGGCCCCAAGGCCGGCGCGTTCACTCCCAGAGAAAACAGACAGGCGGCAGGGCTCGCGGCGGACGCCCCGGGATACCCACCGTCCCGCCCGGGCCCCCGCCGCGGAGTGCGGGTGCCGCCCCGGCGGACCGGCGTGCCCTCGCGCTGGACATGTGACAGCACCCACACTTGGGACACACATGGGCCGCACACGGTCCGCCAGCCACGGGGGGACATGCACACCAAGGCTGCTCCCGGGGCTCCGGCAAGAAAGGCGAGGGGCGCCCTTGGCCGGATGGAGCAGCAGCGCCCCAAAGGGCTCTGGGGATGGCGCGGCCTGAGCGGGGGGCGAGGGCGGCGGTGGCGGCTCTAAGGGGGCTTCGGTCTAAAGAAGCGACTCTCGCTCAGGAGTAAACCCAGCCTCACACCTACGACACTCTGAAAACACTCTCAAAATGAAAATAAATAAATAAAAAGACTAGAATTGAATTAAACACCAGCTGGAGAACTATCTTAAGTCTTTGAGTCAAAACCCTTACACAAATACACAGTTGGTTCCAGCAGAGCAGCTTTCACCTGAACTGTTACTGTCACTTCAGTTCCCTCTGCTGTTGAGAAAAGGTGAGGCGGCTCAGCACGGCGAAGAGCCCAGGGAAAGGAAGGAGCTCTACAAAAAGTCAAGCTCATGATTTGAGTTAAATTTAGTAAATGAGGGAGAAGGGACAAGTCCAAAACTAAAGACAATTAGGATGGCTAAACCCCCAAGCCTTCCTAAGGGAAACGAACCCTTCTTGTAAATTCCTGTAGAACAAGGAATTCTTTCAAAATTTAAATCCCAGTAGCTGACTGGCCACATAAACACTGCATCTCTAAATTCTTCCACTACAGAAAAATGGTGGAGAGACTTTACTAGGAGGCCTCAGCTTACAGGCCAGTTTTGTGACCTTGGGCAAGCTACCGAGCCCCCGGGGCGTCTGTTTCCCCCTCCGTGAGATTGGTGATGGGGGAGCTGTTGTGACACCAAGGCGTCCCCAGCCCCGACCTTCCAGTTTATTTCAAGGGGCTCAGGTGGCTGCTGCCTCTCTCTGAAGGTCACGAAGGGTGCTGACCACACGGAGCTCTGCACGGAGGCTCTGACGCGGCTTTAGGTTCTGCCAGGACCGAGGGAGTCGGTCCCCAGGAGGCCTCCGCGGCGGCGTTTAAAGGCTCAGCCGCTCCGCACGCGCAGCAGGGCGGAACAGGGAGAGACTGAGAGCGCTCCCCTGCGTCCGCTCCAGATGGGAAACCTGGAGTTCATCTGGGCTCATTCTCGCCACTGTCTTGGACTCTCCTCTTTCTGCTCCTTTAATTAACGTATTCACGTGAACAGTGGTCAGACCGCCGAAAGCCTAAAACACACGGGCACTGGAATGTAATAGGGCAGGGGAATTAATCTGGCACGTTTGCAAATACTGAAAACAAAATGTGATGCCGAGAAGCGACCCGAGGAGAAAGCGGGCAGGAGCAGAGCCCCCGCGTGGTCCTGCTTCTCATTGGAGGTGCACGGGCTCCTCTGAACCAGCAGCCGGCTGCAGGGGCGCCGCTGACCCTCCCGGGAGCAGCCCCTCGCCCCGGCCTGCGGCTGCACTCTCCCCGTCCCCGTCCTCGGGGACGAGCCTCAAGGGCACACACGGAACCCCGGTGGCTGGCCCGGACCTCAGACCCGGCTCTGGGAGGCGGGCGGCCCGTTGCACTGTATCTCAGCGGACCCCACTGTCGCACAACTGGCGAGGTCATCCTGACTCCCGGCTGGGACCCCGCCCTTCCTGGGGGCTGGCCGTGCGCTTTGCCAGAGGCCTGCGGCCACCGACGGGTCTGGGCCGACCCCTCCACCCGTCCACATGGACGCCTGCCCGCTGCCAGCGGCAAGTGCTGAGAAGCTCCCCCTGGACGCCTGCCCCCAGAGGCCGCCCGCCCGACTTCTGCCGGCCCCCAGCAGCCTGACCCCGCCACTCCCACAACACACGCACACACGTGCACACCCACCACACACACGTATGTGCACAACACGCCCATGTACACACACACAGCACACACACATGGCACACAGCACACGCACAGATCCACATAACACATGCACACAGGCCGCCCGAGCTCTGCCTGATCTCAAGGCTCCGAGGCCCCCGAGCGGGTCTCGAGCGACTCCCGGCTCCCCGCACAGGCAGGCCCGGGGTCCGCGTGGACGACGCCGCGGCCCCGCGGTCGGGAGCGGCCTTTGGAGCAGAGGCCAGACCTGAGGTGACGCCACACTTCCGCCTGGCAGCCTCCCTCCCCTCTGCCTGGAGACAGGTCCGTGGACGGCGGGGGCTCCTGGTATTCCACACGACCTCGGCCTACCCAGGAGGCAAGCTGGCGCTGCTTCTGGGCTCCCCGAAACCCCGTGCCATCAGCGCAGCCTCCGCGCCCCCCGATGGAGAGGCCTCTGGTCTAACTTTCAAAGTTCGTAAAGGCAGGAAGCAAAGGAGATGTAATAGGGCAGGGGAATTAATCTGGCACGTTTGCAAATACTGAAAACAAAATGTGATGCCGAGAAGCGACCCGAGGAGAAAGCGGGCAGGAGCAGAGCCCCCGCGTGGTCCTGCTTCTCATTGGAGGTGCACGGGCTCCTCTGAACCAGCAGCCGGCTGCAGGGGCGCCGCTGACCCTCCCGGGAGCAGCCCCTCGCCCCGGCCTGCGGCTGCACTCTCCCCGTCCCCGTCCTCGGGGACGAGCCTCAAGGGCACACACGGAACCCCGGTGGCTGGCCCGGACCTCAGACCCGGCTCTGGGAGGCGGGCGGCCCGTTGCACTGTATCTCAGCGGACCCCACTGTCGCACAACTGGCGAGGTCATCCTGACTCCCGGCTGGGACCCCGCCCTTCCTGGGGGCTGGCCGTGCGCTTTGCCAGAGGCCTGCGGCCACCGACGGGTCTGGGCCGACCCCTCCACCCGTCCACATGGACGCCTGCCCGCTGCCAGCGGCAAGTGCTGAGAAGCTCCCCCTGGACGCCTGCCCCCAGAGGCCGCCCGCCCGACTTCTGCCGGCCCCCAGCAGCCTGACCCCGCCACTCCCACAACACACGCACACACGTGCACACCCACCACACACACGTATGTGCACAACACGCCCATGTACACACACACAGCACACACACATGGCACACAGCACACGCACAGATCCACATAACACATGCACACAGGCCGCCCGAGCTCTGCCTGATCTCAAGGCTCCGAGGCCCCCGAGCGGGTCTCGAGCGACTCCCGGCTCCCCGCACAGGCAGGCCCGGGGTCCGCGTGGACGACGCCGCGGCCCCGCGGTCGGGAGCGGCCTTTGGAGCAGAGGCCAGACCTGAGGTGACGCCACACTTCCGCCTGGCAGCCTCCCTCCCCTCTGCCTGGAGACAGGTCCGTGGACGGCGGGGGCTCCTGGTATTCCACACGACCTCGGCCTACCCAGGAGGCAAGCTGGCGCTGCTTCTGGGCTCCCCGAAACCCCGTGCCATCAGCGCAGCCTCCGCGCCCCCCGATGGAGAGGAGCCTCTGGTCTAACTTTCAAAGCTCCTCGAGCGCTGGCGGCTGACATCCGGCTGCCGCGGCTGCGTCTGTCTGCCCGCGTTAGGATCACCTCATCTTCCCCACCCGGATCATTCGCAGACAAATAGGATCCGACAGGCTTTCCGGGTGGTTCCGCGGTGAAGAATCCACCTGCCAGTGCAGGAGACACGAGATGCCGGTTTGACCTCTGCTCAGGAGGAGCCCCCGGGGCAGGACACGACCACCCCCTCTGGTGCTCCTGCCTGGAGAATCCAGACAGAGGAGCCGGGCGGGCTGCGGGCCACGGGGCCTCGGAAGAGTCGGACACGACTGCGCGCACACACACGGGATCTGACGGAGACATTCTCTTGCTATGCATTTCCTGAAACCTCCCTCAAATGAACTATCTGATACCCGCACGCACCGCCACTGCGAAGGCCCCCAGGCTCCCAGAGGCGGCAGGCCTTCCAGACGCACTCCTGCCGCGAGCGATTCTGGGAGGAACGCCTCGCCCTGGGCAGGCTAACCTCGTGACGTGGGACCGGCGGCGGTTTCCCTCCAGGCGTGCGGGAAGCCCGAGGGCCGGTGCCGGGCCAATGTCTGTGTGCCTCAGTTTCTCCACCCGCCCCTCCAGAGGGTCTGAGGGGTAGAAAGTGCCAGGCAGCACCTGGCTCAGAGCAAACCCTCAGGAAACATCAAAAATCAGTACTACTCTGGCAGAACACTTCTGACGGTACTTAAAAGAGCCAAGTCATAGGAGTGCTGATCTACTGGAATTGGTAACTATTTTCTTTCCAAAATACGCAACGTGAGCCCCCTCACCTGTTTTACAATGGCTTGTTTCTTGAAATTTCTAAAAAGTAAGATTGCGCTCAGCACTCGCCTTCTGCCCGAGGGCTGCACGGGTTCCGCCTCCGCCCGCGGGTCCTCGGGGTCCAGGCTCACCTTCCACGGGAGGGACGGGCAGGACTGGTGCAGCCACAGCCTCTTCTCGATTCCACACGTTCTCACGGGCTTTGTTTTCTCCTTCTTGCTCTTCTCTGGGGCACTGGCCACGATCCCGCCGACTGCCAGCCGCCCTCGGTTAACAATCCGTGTCTTGAACCTTCTGGAGGCAGCTCCTGCCACACACGCCAGGCGGGCCTCGCGGAGAGCCTGTCCTAGGCCGGGGCGCCACTGGGAGCCTGCGGGGCGCGAAGGGAGACCGCGCCCGGCTCCCCGCCAGGTGAGGGGCACACGCGCTTCAGGACAGGTGGGCAGGGTGGGAGCCTGCCCTCCCAGCCACTGCCCCCGCGGCCACCGCGGAGCACTCCCAGAGGCCCACGCCCGTGCAGCACGCTCTCACGGCCCGGAGAAACCGCGGGAGCAGCGAGGCTGTCTGTCTTCCGTCACGTCCAGGAATGCCGCTGTGAGGCGACGGGCCGTGGGGCTGGACGGGACAGCCCGGCCCCGCCTGACTTCTCTCCGGACGACACTGCTCCACGGCCTGGCAGAACGGCCGGCCTCTTCCCGTAGCGGGTGTGCTGTCCACAGCCGGCCCGCGTCTCCTCGGACGCCCTGACAACACCGTCACTGAAGTGGACCAGGTCCTTCGTCCCACAGACAGAGCGCTGGCTCTTCCTTCTCGCGGGGCAGCCTGGTGTCCAGCAGCCCCTCCAGGACCCCAGCCGACGTCAGCCTCCCCGGAGGGCCTCCTGAACCCCCCTTGGACACTCGGACTCAGTCAGCTCGGCGCGGCCTGGCAGGGTCACGTCCGGAGAACCACTGACCCTCGGAAACCAGCTTTCCATGGCTTCCCACCCTGGAGTGTTCGCAGGGCGGCTTTCTGATGCCCCGGTTTCCCCAGCTGAAAACGGAATAATCCCACCAACCACCAGCTTGCACCTCGTCTAAGAGCGTCCGGCCGACGCGGCCTTTCACACAGGAGCCTGCAGCTGGTCTTGGGAAAAGCGCTTCCTGAACACCTGAGGATGCGTCCAGATCGCCACACCCGACGGCGCGCCTGCCTCGCAGAAGGCACCTGAGGCTGCCCACCCCGCGGCGAGCGGCTCCCTGAGGTGTGGACGGAGGACGGGTGGGCCCGCGGTCGCACCTGCGCGCTCGCGGGGACCTCGCGGAATTGGCGCGCTGGTGGTAAAGAATCCACCTGCCAGCCCCGGGGCTTCCAGAGACGCGGTCTGATCCCTGGGTGGGGAAGATCCCCTGGAGGAGGCAGTGGCAGCCCCTCCAGCACTCCTGCCCGGAGAACCCCGCGGACAGCGGAGCCTGGCGGGCTGCCGGCCACGGGGCTGCAGAGATACACGACCGAGTGGCTGGGCACACACAGCACGCTCGGCACACGTCCGTGCTCAGGCGCCGTCACGGGGGCTCGGCACCTGCAGGGACGCCCCACCGCGGGTGGCAGCGTGCCGTGGCATTCGGGCAGAGGGACCAGAGCGTCTCCACGGTCTCGGGGACTCCTCCCAGACGCTGCCGGCAGACACCGCTCGACGGGATTCCCCGTCGCCTCCTCGCCCGGGCCCCTCAACGGGGAGCCCCGCCTAGGAAGGCCGCGGGAGCCACGGCCACGTCTTCCGTGTAAGCCGTTCCGATCGTCCACCCACACTCTCCCCGAGGCTCCCGCTGCACGTACGTCTGGACCCCGAGTCCAGTGCCCTCAAGGCTGTGCGCGTGGGGCTCCCAGCACGTGCCCCGGAGAGGCCCAGCCCCAAGGAGCCCCCGCTCGACCCGCACACTCAGAGGCCGCGGGCCTGCCGCCAGCCCCCACCCACCCGGCGTCACGGCCGCCCTCGGCGCGTCTGGGCAGAACTCCCCCCGAATTCTCCGTTCTTCTCGTATTTTGCATCTTGAGTCTTTTACCCCCACCCTCACCTGTTTTCTGCGGCCCTGGAGGGATTCCACATTCGCTGTCCCTCCAGGTTAGCCGGGAAGCTCCGCTGCCCTTTCTCAAGGGACAGCAAGTGCCAAGCAGGAGCCAGCACGGCCTCTGATCCTGGGGTCTGCAGGGCACGGGCCGTGGCGTCGCGCTGCTGGCCCCGGGCCCGTGAGTGGGATCATCGCAGCGGGGAAGGGGCTTCTGTTTCGGCAGGAAGCAAGCCCTGGGCTCCCTCTTCCTCTGCGCCTCCTTCGCGACAAACGCCCCTACGTCTGACTCTGCGAAGCTGGCTGGAGCAGCGCCCCGACACCCGCTTCTGGAGCACCTCACTCACCCCAAACCCACAAGGAAACAGCAGCAGTCGTGCCTGGACCCTGGAGGCCGCCCTCCCCGCAGCCCGCGCGAGGACGTGCATCTCCTCTCTCGGCTCCTCGAGTGGGTACAGGCTGTCCACGCACCCCGCCCGCCTTCGGCCGACCCCACCTGCGCTCACTGCTGCCCCTGCAAACCCCGCCGAGCCCCCAGGCACCTCGGTCTGTCCTCTGCTGCGGCCACGCTCCCAGCGGCCTCTGCAGCCCCAGGCTCATTCCTTCCAGAGTGTTCTGTAGCCCGGGAGCTGCCCTAGGGCTGTGCGTTAATCACGCCTTTTTATTTTCTGTATTCTCTGATGTTGCTGGGAGGGAGGGCTGCCGCCCCTCCTCCCGGGATCAGTGAATTCCGAGTCAGTGAACAGCTCCTGGTCAGGTGCTGACCGACCCCTCCAAAGCCCAGCCCAGCCCCTCCCCTGTGGGCCCGCACACCCCAGCCGCTGTCCACGAGCCCCCAGACAAGCAGGCCTGTGCCCGGAGTCCACTGGAATTCTCCGGACGAGCCAGGCCTAAGCCTCTTCCCTGCCTCTGCCTCCTCCCCCCGGAAACCACACTGAGGGCTCCTGGCCACGTCCCCTCCCTCCCCCGGCCTCCTGGGACCCTGGCGCTGGCCCGTGTGCGTGTCCCCCACCCCATGGCAGGGGAGCCCGGACCTAAGAGTAACACGCTGTGCCCCGATGGCCGCTGTCTCCGGTCAGCTGACCCACCATCCGGGCGGTGACACGTGTGGACCCAGGCTGCGGTTCCCGAGTCCCGACGCTCCTCGTGGCGGCCCCTCGGTCGCCCTCGAGATCAGAGCCCTTCCTTTCCAGAGCCTCGGCCCGCTCCTGGTCCCACTCCTGTCGCCGGGGCTGTACCCGCTGCTCGGCAGGCGGCCGCCCGACGCACGGGCCCCAGTCTCCCACCCGGGGGGCCGTCCGGTCCCGGCCACTCGCCCCTGAGCCTCCCGAGGCCACCAGCGGCGCCACCGTCTGTGACCTTCCGGGGCCACGTCCAGATCAGACGGGAATCGGACCCCCCGAGGGACCAGCACAGCATCCGCACCTGCCGCGCCCGGGCCTCCCAGGCCCCGCCGGGCTCTCAGCGCGGCGCCCCGCCCGCCCTGCCTGATCCGCCAGCGCTTCCTCCCAGGTCAGAGTGAACGCTCAGGCGCACGCTGACCACGTGTCATCTCGGCTGAGCCTCTGTGTCCGAGGTCGTCTTCTGCCCCCACTGGCCTCGTGCTCCCCTGCTGCGCCACGCTCCCAGCGGCCTCTGCAGCCCCAGGCTCATTCCTTCCAGAGTGTTCTGTAGCCCGGGAGCTGCCCTAGGGCTGTGCGTTAATCACGCCTTTTTATTTTCTGTATTCTCTGATGTTGCTGGGAGGGAGGGCTGCCGCCCCTCCTCCCGGGATCAGTGAATTCCGAGTCAGTGAACAGCTCCTGGTCAGGTGCTGACCGACCCCTCCAAAGCCCAGCCCAGCCCCTCCCCTGTGGGCCCGCACACCCCAGCCGCTGTCCACGAGCCCCCAGACAAGCAGGCCTGTGCCCGGAGTCCACTGGAATTCTCCGGACGAGCCAGGCCTAAGCCTCTTCCCTGCCTCTGCCTCCTCCCCCCGGAAACCACACTGAGGGCTCCTGGCCACGTCCCCTCCCTCCCCCGGCCTCCTGGGACCCTGGCGCTGGCCCGTGTGCGTGTCCCCCACCCCATGGCAGGGGAGCCCGGACCTAAGAGTAACACGCTGTGCCCCGATGGCCGCTGTCTCCGGTCAGCTGACCCACCATCCGGGCGGTGACACGTGTGGACCCAGGCTGCGGTTCCCGAGTCCCGACGCTCCTCGTGGCGGCCCCTCGGTCGCCCTCGAGATCAGAGCCCTTCCTTTCCAGAGCCTCGGCCCGCTCCTGGTCCCACTCCTGTCGCCGGGGCTGTACCCGCTGCTCGGCAGGCGGCCGCCCGACGCACGGGCCCCAGTCTCCCACCCGGGGGGCCGTCCGGTCCCGGCCACTCGCCCCTGAGCCTCCCGAGGCCACCAGCGGCGCCACCGTCTGTGACCTTCCGGGGCCACGTCCAGATCAGACGGGAATCGGACCCCCCGAGGGACCAGCACAGCATCCGCACCTGCCGCGCCCGGGCCTCCCAGGCCCCGCCGGGCTCTCAGCGCGGCGCCCCGCCCGCCCTGCCTGATCCGCCAGCGCTTCCTCCCAGGTCAGAGTGAACGCCACGCTCAGGGCGCCACGCTGACCCACGTGTCATCTCCGGCTGAGCCTCTGTGTCCGAGGTCGTCTTCTGCCCCCACTGGCCTCGTGCTCCGGCCACGCTGGCCGCCTTCTTCTTCTGTAAAAACCGCGTGCAGCCTGCCTCTGCCCAGCTCTCCTCACGTGCGGGGAACGCCTTCCCGCCCAGAACCCCAGGCACAACGTCCTCTTTAGGGTCCTTGAGCGTCAGCCAAGCTCGCTTCCTCCCACGCTGTGTCCCGCGGCTCCCAGTGCCGCTTCCTGGAAGGCGCGCTCTTGTCTGTGGCTTTAGGGGGCACCTGCGAGGCTGGGTCCCGCGGCCCTCGCGTCGGGATCAGCATTCTGTGGGAGCGGTGACCGGTGACCACCGAGCTGAACTCACCTCTGGCTGCTCTGTGGTGTAGACGTCCCGAGATGCACACCTCCTGACTTACACTGTTTGGCCTTGGCGCTGGGTCCCCTTAAGGAGGACGTCCTTCCACGTGGGGCTGGGATCTAGCGATTCCCACGGAGGTGTCACTTCTGCCCCCCGAGGGTCTAGGCAGCTCCCCTGGCTTTTCTGCCAGCTTCCAGCCCGGGAGGGCGACAGGTGTCTGAGGCACACCCAGCCCCGTGGGTAGAGGCTTCAAGGCGCCAGCGTCTGAAGGCTGAATCCTCCGCGCCCAGGGCCCGGGAAGCCAGCCAGGCCTGGAGCTGAGGCCCTGCGCAGGGTGAGAAGTCTTCCGGTCCTGTCATCACCGACACGCTGGGGCCCGGTCTCCTCCCGGGGGGGCTCAGTTCTAAGCACGGACGGGACCTGAGACCTCCGCCCGGGCCCTTTCTGGCTGATGCCGCAGCGGCCTCGGGTCCCGGCCACTCGCCCCTGAGCCTCCCGAGGCCACCAGCGGCGCCACCGTCTGTGCCCTTTCCCGGGGGCCACGTCCAGATCAGACGGGAATCGGACCCCCCGAGGGACCAGCACAGCATCCGCACCTGCCGCGCCCGGGCCTCCCAGGCCCCGCCGGGCTCTCAGCGCGGCGCCCCGCCCGCCCTGCCTGATCCGCCAGCGCTTCCTCCCAGGTCAGAGTGAACGCCACGCTCAGGGCGCCACGCTGACCCACGTGTCATCTCCGGCTGAGCCTCTGTGTCCGAGGTCGTCTTCTGCCCCCACTGGCCTCGTGCTCCGGCCACGCTGGCCGCCTTCTTCTTCTGTAAAAACCGCGTGCAGCCTGCCTCTGCCCAGCTCTCCTCACGTGCGGGGAACGCCTTCCCGCCCAGAACCCCAGGCACAACGTCCTCTTTAGGGTCCTTGAGCGTCAGCCAAGCTCGCTTCCTCCCACGCTGTGTCCCGCGGCTCCCAGTGCCGCTTCCTGGAAGCCCCTCTTGTCTGTGGCTTTAGGGGGCACCTGCGAGGCTGGGTCCCGCGGCCCTCGCGTCGGGATCAGCATTCTGTGGGAGCGGTGACCGGTGACCACCGAGCTGAACTCACCTCTGGCTGCTCTGTGGTGTAGACGTCCCGAGATGCACACCTCCTGACTTACACTGTTTGGCCTTGGCGCTGGGTCCCCTTAAGGAGGACGTCCTTCCACGTGGGGCTGGGATCTAGCGATTCCCACGGAGGTGTCACTTCTGCCCCCCGAGGGTCTAGGCAGCTCCCCTGGCTTTTCTGCCAGCTTCCAGCCCGGGAGGGCGACAGGTGTCTGAGGCACACCCAGCCCCGTGGGTAGAGGCTTCAAGGCGCCAGCGTCTGAAGGCTGAATCCTCCGCGCCCAGGGCCCGGGAAGCCAGCCAGGCCTGGAGCTGAGGCCCTGCGCAGGGTGAGAAGTCTTCCGGTCCTGTCATCACCGACACGCTGGGGCCCGGTCTCCTCCCGGGGGGGCTCAGTTCTAAGCACGGACGGGACCTGAGACCTCCGCCCGGGCCCTTTCTGGCTGATGCCCTGCAGCGGCCTCGGGGTCGCTCCTGTTTGCCCGCCGTCCTGGGTGTGCGCCCGCACCCTTTCCTGCCCAGGTGTCAGCACTGTGTCCATAACCACCCGGCCAAGCCCCTCTGCTGGTGCGTGTCCACAATCCCCCAGCCTCCGTCTGCACCGAAGAGCCTCCTCCGCAGCCGCCTCCGGGCTCCTGCCTGCCCTGGGCCCCGGGCCCGGCCTCCGGGCTCCTGCCTGCCCTGGGCCCCGGCCCGGCCTCCAGGCTGTCCGGCTGCTCAGCCACGTCCGACCCTGCGACCCTGGACCGCAGCCTCCAGGCTCCCCTGTCCTTCACCCTCCCTCTGCGTTTGCCCGGACTCCTACCGTTGAGTCGGGGATGCCCTCCAACCACCTCATCCTCTGCCGTCCCCGTCTCCTGCCCTCCATCTCTCCAGCATCAGGCTCTTTTCCAGTGAGTCAGCTCTTCACGTCAGGCGGCCACAGCTTCAGCTTCAGTCCTGCCAATGAACACTCAGGACTGACTTCCTTCAGGGCTGCCTCTGGCTCAGGCACCTGCTCCTCAGAGTGGCTCCAATCACCAGGCTCCCTGCTGGGCTCCCAGGGTGCACACGATCAACACGTGCTCTCAAAGGAAAGACGGACTTTCAATATTGTGTCGCCCACAGCCGGTGGTGCTGGCGGCGTCCTCCCCGAGGCCAGCTCGTCCGTCCAACCACAGCTCTCAGGAGCAAGGAACCTTCCACTGCGGAAGGGTGGCCACTAGGGCACGAGCAAGAGGGGACACGTCCACGGCCTTTCAAAGCCAGCGACGCCCGGAGCCGCGGGGGCTGCAGGCACAGGTGCACCTCCTCCCCTCGTGGCCCCCCCACGGGCCGACACCACCGGCTTCCTGGCGGCAGGGTCAGGGCGGCGGCGGTCGCGGCAGCCGCCGCGCCCCACCAGCCCCTCGGGGGAGACGTGGGCCAGGGGCCTCGTGCGGTGACACCGGACGCAAGGGTGGCGACGAGGGCGGTGACCACGCAGCGGAGCCGGGGGTGCGGCGGGCCTGCCTCCCGCGGGGGCGGTCCGGCAGCAGCCACGCGGCCTCGGTGCCACGGGGCACCGCCCATCCGCCGGTCTGCACGTCTCACTCATCAGAGTGCCCGGCTGCCCTTCTCACCATAAAGTTTTGTTTTCACATTGGTGTGTCTCAAAGAATATGTTTAGGTTTTATAATGTTTTCACATCAGTGAGTATTTTTCATCTTGCCCGCCATTAAATCTTGGTGTATTTTTAAAATCTAAAATATAAAATAAGACAGACAACAACTTCAGCACTCCGCACGCGAGCGGGGCTCGCAGACCTGCGCCCGGGGACCCCTCTCTGCCGCCCGTCCCCGTCGGGTGCCCTCCTCCCGGCGACACGTGGGCACGGAGCCTGGTGGAGCCCGGGCGCCCGGAGGCGAGGGAGACAAGGCTGCTGTCCTCACGGCGTGTGCATCTCCAGGAGGCCGTGGCCGGACGCTCAGGCCTCCACCCCAGGCCTGGTGGACAGCAGCGCCCTCCCCGGGCCTCGTGAGGGCCGGGACGCCAGAGGAGGGGGCCGGGAGGGTCGCTCCTGACTGCGGCGTGGATGCGCTGCAGCAGCGGGCTCCTCTCGGTGGCAGGGAGGTCAGGGACAAGGGACTACGCTGAAGGAAGGCACGCACAGCGCAGCCCTGGGCTCGAGGGCCCGCTGGGCATCCTCGGCTCTGCCATCTGTGCAATGCGGCCACGACATGCCCAGCCCAAGCCATCTGCTGTGTGTACAGTGCTTGCCATTTGGGTCGGTACAAATGCTATGCAAGCAAGTGTTAAGGAAATATTCCCTATCCCGAATGCTCAAGGCAAATGAAGCCCAGCTCTGGGTGCAGCAAGAGAGGGACCAGGTGATTACAGGAAGAGCGGCCCACTCTCTCCTGCCCTGGGGAACCGTTTCCTTCCTTGCCTCTCGCGACCCTGCAGGAGACGGCGGGATGTCCCGACCCCTGCGGGCTCCTGCAGGGGCCGCGGCGGGCGGGCGGGGCGGCTGGGTTTGCTCCAGAGCTGCCCCCTGGCAGCTGGCTCTCCTCTCACCAGTCCTGGCCGCCTCGCCCTGCTGCCCAGGCTCTGAGGACACCCTGAGCGGGAAAGGGCCCCTTTCGTCCAGGTCAGGTGCTCGCTCTACGGGGTGTCGACTGCCCGGCGGGGAGGGCGGCCTATGAAGCGGGGAGGTTGCCGCTTTCGTGCCTCCCTGGCGTCTGAGGAAAGGAAGCCCAAGGAACAGGTCTCGGCTCAAAGAATATGTTTAGGTTTTATAATGTTTTCACATCAGTGAGTATTTTTCATCTTGCCCGCCATTAAATCTTGGTGTATTTTTAAAATCTAAAATATAAAATAAGACAGACAACAACTTCAGCACTCCGCACGCGAGCGGGGCTCGCAGACCTGCGCCCGGGGACCCCTCTCTGCCGCCCGTCCCCGTCGGGTGCCCTCCTCCCGGCGACACGTGGGCACGGAGCCTGGTGGAGCCCGGGCGCCCGGAGGCGAGGGAGACAAGGCTGCTGTCCTCACGGCGTGTGCATCTCCAGGAGGCCGTGGCCGGACGCTCAGGCCTCCACCCCAGGCCTGGTGGACAGCAGCGCCCTCCCCGGGCCTCGTGAGGGCCGGGACGCCAGAGGAGGGGGCCGGGAGGGTCGCTCCTGACTGCGGCGTGGATGCGCTGCAGCAGCGGGCTCCTCTCGGTGGCAGGGAGGTCAGGGACAAGGGACTACGCTGAAGGAAGGCACGCACAGCGCAGCCCTGGGCTCGAGGGCCCGCTGGGCATCCTCGGCTCTGCCATCTGTGCAATGCGGCCACGACATGCCCAGCCCAAGCCATCTGCTGTGTGTACAGTGCTTGCCATTTGGGTCGGTACAAATGCTATGCAAGCAAGTGTTAAGGAAATATTCCCTATCCCGAATGCTCAAGGCAAATGAAGCCCAGCTCTGGGTGCAGCAAGAGAGGGACCAGGTGATTACAGGAAGAGCGGCCCACTCTCTCCTGCCCTGGGGAACCGTTTCCTTCCTTGCCTCTCGCGACCCTGCAGGAGACGGCGGGATGTCCCGACCCCTGCGGGCTCCTGCAGGGGCCGCGGCGGGCGGGCGGGGCGGCTGGGTTTGCTCCAGAGCTGCCCCCTGGCAGCTGGCTCTCCTCTCACCAGTCCTGGCCGCCTCGCCCTGCTGCCCAGGCTCTGAGGACACCCTGAGCGAGAAGGCCCTTGCGTCCAGGTCAGGTGCTCGCTCTACGGGGGGTGTCGACTGCCCGGCGGGGGAGGGGCGGCCTATGAAGCTGAGAGGTTGCCGCTTTCGTGCCTCCCTGGCGTCTCAGGAAAGGAAGCCCAAGGAACAGCGGTCTCGGCTACAACCAGCACTTAAAGCTAAGTCACAACTGACTTCTGGCCAGAAATTGGTTTTCATTAGTGACTAAGCAACAGAGATCTCTCCGGTGCCTCATACTTGGGGCTGGGCTGGGGTGTGGAGTGTGGAGTTTGGCACGGAAATGGGATGGGAAGGAAGGAAAGAAAGAAAAGAGGTTTTTACAGAAAGGATACACGCTCGTTTTTTGCGTAAACATCTGTCTGTTGAAAGGCGGTGTTTTTTCAAATCTCCCGAGGAGTTTAAAGGCCTCTAGAGGACCAGTTCACACCCCCACGC
The DNA here is from genome assembly GCA_022376925.1 of Tragulus kanchil. NCBI lineage: Eukaryota > Metazoa > Chordata > Mammalia > Artiodactyla > Tragulidae > Tragulus > Tragulus kanchil. The sequence continues at coordinate 2,040,738 of JAIOJX010000005.1, forward strand.
CAGTGTGTCCAGTCGGCGCTGCCCCTGAGGTCAGCCAGCCAAACGCTGAAAGTCACACACGGTTCTCAAAGCCCCAGCGGACTCGCCCAGGGACGACAAACGCCGGCCAGAGGCCAGAGCGGGAGCGTCTGACGCTGCCGGTCGTCCTGGCTGCGCCTGCTCCACTCGGCCGTCGTGGCGTGAGCGTGGTCACTGACGGCAGATGCGGGAGCAGGTGAGCACAGCTGTGCTTTAGTGAAACTTGACAGACGCAGACGGCGTGTGGGAACCCACCCGCCCCTCGGTCGGGGGAGCGGGGCTGGGGTGGGCCTCTGCTACACCGTTCCTGAGCGTCTGCAAACACGCTGCCTCCTCCCGACGCGAGGCCCTCCCCTTCGCAAGCCCCTTCCTGACGGTCACGTCTGAGCCCCCCGCCGCGGGTGACCCCGCCGACGGAGGGCAGGCTGCTGGGACCAGGGGGGCGCCCGGGCGCGTTTCACGCCTGCCCCCCATCTACTTTTGCATATGCTAGCACGTTTCCCAAGAGAAAACGTTTAGAAGAGAACATTAAGAAACTCTTTGATAGATGAGAAGTGGAGAGACTCCACGGAGAGTGCGGGCTTCGCAGGGGGCGAGCGCAGCCCGGAGGAGGAAAGTTGTTTTTAAAAAAGAGGACAACTCCTTCACTAAAGAACCACCGCTGAACCGGGAGGGCCGTCTGGGGGCGCGGGGGGCGCGGGGCGGTACTCACGACCAGCAGAGCAGCGTGAGCAGGAAGGGGCAGATGATGAGCGCCTGCAGCAGCTGCCAGTCGCGGCAGAGCGCGGCCAGCCCGGGCATGAGGAACTGGCCCGCCGTGGCCACGAAGCTCGCCACCATCGTGATCATGAACCGCTTTCCCGGCGGGCACAGCTCTATTCCTGCAACAAGAAGGGACAAGAGAGCTGTGAGCGCTGGCCGGGCCGGCTGCGTGGTCCAGGCAGAGGCGCTGGCTCTCCCCGCCGGCCGGGCCACAGCGCCCATCAGAACGCGTGACGGAGAGGGGCCGCCCGGAACAGGAGACACGGTGGGCCTCCCTCGCGGCCCGCAGGCCCTCTGCCCTCTGCGCGTCTCGGCGCTCCCTCTGCTGGCTTCCCCCCGCCTCTGCCCTGCACCCCGAGCTCTGCACGGGCCACAGGGAGTCCTCCAGACCCCGACCTCAGCACGGCCTGTGTCCCAGCCATCCCTGAGCCCGGAGTCCCAGGCAACCCGCTCGCCCGTGAGCCCAAGTCAGACCAGACACAGCCGGCCCGTCTTCTCAACCAGACGGGAAGCAAACCCCGATTGTGCAGGGCAGATCTCACTGAAGCTCCCTCTCCCCCGGAACCCTACCGCCCCCCGCAGCCCTCTCAGGGGACGGCCCCACCAGCAGGGGCAGCTCTGGCTCACCCCCACAGCTCCAAGAACAGTGTCGGCCCTCAGGACGTGTCAAGGACATCACCGTCCTTTCCACGGCAAGAATCTATGCTCTTAATTTGACCTCGAGTCAAAAAGACGGTCCTCAAACCTGGAACCGCAGCGCCCAGGGGAGCCCCCGTGCGCGCCCACGACACGCGTCCCTGGAATAAAGGTCCCAGCCCCAGAAAATGCAGCTGGGTTTACACACGTCCCCTCTACAGAGCATATCGTTTGTTTGCTATTCTTTTTCAACAATTTGCAGGATTGCCCGAAGCTTGTTTTTTTAAAAAAGTGTGAAGCGATTAAAAAGAAGAAAGACCCTCAGGAGATAACACTTCCCACGTGTCTGTACCCAGAGGCTGTTGGTACGTCAGAGGCCACAGCCAGCTGCCGGTGGTCCGGAGGCCGGAGCGGAGGTCAGAAGTCCAAAGGCAGAAAGAAGAGAAGCAGGTGAGGGGCGAGCCGGCAAATCACCTCTGGCCACGAGGCTGGGGTCGACGCCAACAAGGATCACGCGCTCTGCCAGGAAACACTCACACCCGCTTACACACACAGAACTAATGGAAGCGTGAGGGTCTCCATCCCGGTCCCGCGACGAACAAATAGGTCACCGCCCCCGCCGCTGTCCACGGGCGAGAGAAACCTGGCCTTGCTGACGAAGGACTCCTGCCGTTTAACTAAGAAAACGGGATCAGACGGCCATTTGCTGCGACGCAGTCCCCTTGCTGTGCCCGGGCCAGGTTCAGGTCAAGGGTGACCTCCTGGCAGAGCTCAAGCACTCGCCCCAGAGCTGGCATTTCTGCGCTTAGCAGTAAGCAACAGGAGAGGGTCTTCTAGAAAAGACAGTCAGTTGCAAGTCGCAGTTTTCATGTATTAAGCACGAGCAGAGGATGTGTTGCTATGGAAACCGGACCTCGGCCTCAGCCAGGGCCAGTGTGACGCTCTGGGGCCCGGCACTGGCCAGAGACAGACGAGGGAATCTCGCGCTTGGCCACACAGCTGACCACAAACCAAGAGAGAGCGGTAACGCCCAGACCCCGCATGGCTTGGGGTCCTCGGGCCCCGCACGCGGCCAGCGGCTGTCCTTGGCCGCCTGGCTCTTCTGCGCCACGACGCGGTTAAGCACGAAGTGTCTGCGCTGCCGTGCTGCTCCCCCAGGCCCCGTGGGGTCCGCGCCCTGTGCGGTCTCGCCGAGGTCACCGGCCACTCCCCACCCGGGTGGAGGCGTGCGGGCGGCCAGGGCGCGGCGCCCCTCGCTGCGTGTGTCAGGGTGACCCTGCAGGGCGTCCCTCCCCAGCGCCTCTCCTTCCTCTCCCTACGCGGCCCCGCCGTCCTCGAGCTCCTGGTACCGGACGGAAGCCCCGCTCCACCTGGGAGCTCGGTAGACACAGAGCCTCGGGACCCGCAGGACCCTCTCTGCACGCTAGCGAGGTCCCCAGATGCCTCACTGAGAACACCGGCTCAACCCCCCAGCCTGCGTGTAAGCCTCACCCACCCCCGGCGCAGGGGTCTGCCTCCCAGACGCACGTCTACCTGCGCCGGGAATGAGGAGCGGCACTTCCGGCCTCTCCGGGGCTCGTGTCTGCTAGGAACCCTAGCAGAGGTTCTCCTTTCTCTCATCTGCTGGAAAAACGCAGCGCACTCCAGCAGACCCACGGTATTGCAGCATTCCTGCTGGGGCAATGGGAAACACTGGGATCCGAGGCAGGGACGCCGGCAGGACGCCTGCACACAGTGACCTCTGCGCCGCGCACCAGGAGCCGCCGGAAGCAACTATGCCCCGAAGGTGGCTGGAAAGAGGTTGGAAAAAAGAGTAATTATCATAGAACCGCAGGCACTTCAGGTTTGCCATTCATCACACGCTCCTTTTGAAGGATGAGAAGTCGGCTTTTCTGAAGCCAGGCGGGGAAGGGACACCGCAGAGCGGGGCCCCAGTCCCCCAGCCGGAGGGGTGGGGCTGCAGGTAGAGTTCGCCGGGAGAGAGGCCTGACCCCAGCATTGCCCGCGGGCGCTCTGGACCCTCACCCTCTCTTAAATACACTGTAAATAGACTTCCGTGCACTCGTGGCTGGAAGCGGGGTCTACACACACGTCTGGCGGCCAGCGCAGGTGCCCAGATGCCGCCGCGACCCGGGGAAGGGAGCAGGGGCCTGATCTCAGTGGAGGAGGGTTTCTTAGAGCTCAGGAAAGGACTGTCTCCCCACACTGTGTCCAAGCACCAGAATCAAACATACTTCTGGACCGGCCGGTGGGGAATGAGAAGTCCACCAAAGCGCAAGGCACTGCTGAGCGGCTCCGCCGTCCCCACTGAGGGGCGAGCCCGCCAAGGGCCGCCGCGCCCAGGGCAGCTACCCAGAGGCCCTTCGTCCAGACTCATGTCCTCCACGCTGACACCACTCTCCATCCTCCCAGCCGTCTCTGTCACCAGCCAATCAGCTCAGGAGCCGCTGGAGAAGCTGGCCAAAGGAGGACAGCGGACCTTCCGAGTTGGGGGCGAAGGCACCATGCCCCAGCTCAGGCCCCACCCCCAGCCCAGGCCACGCCCCCAGCTGAGGCCCCGCCCAGGCCTCCTCGGGTAGCTGATGCCCCGGGCCTGGGGTCCTCCTCCCCTCGCCCCCGCCGGGTCGCTCATGGGCCGCTGCCCCTACACTGGCCAGTGCGTCTCCTCTCCCTGCTTCCTGCCTCTTGCCACACTGGGATCCGAGGCAGGGACGCCGGCAGGACGCCTGCACACAGTGACCTCTGCGCCGCACCAGGAGCCGCCGGAAGCAACTATGCCCCGAAGGTGGCTGGAAAGAGGTTGGAAAAAAGAGTAATTATCATAGAACCGCAGGCACTTCAGGTTTGCCATTCATCACACGCTCCTTTTGAAGGATGAGAAGTCGGCTTTTCTGAAGCCAGGCGGGGAAGGGACACCGCAGAGCGGGGCCCCAGTCCCCCAGCCGGAGGGGTGGGGCTGCAGGTAGAGTTCGCCGGGAGAGAGGCCTGACCCCAGCATTGCCCGCGGGCGCTCTGGACCCTCACCCTCTCTTAAATACACTGTAAATAGACTTCCGTGCACTCGTGGCTGGAAGCGGGGTCTACACACACGTCTGGCGGCCAGCGCAGGTGCCCAGATGCCGCCGCGACCCGGGGAAGGGAGCAGGGGCCTGATCTCAGTGGAGGAGGGTTTCTTAGAGCTCAGGAAAGGACTGTCTCCCCACACTGTGTCCAAGCACCAGAATCAAACATACTTCTGGACCGGCCGGTGGGGAATGAGAAGTCCACCAAAGCGCAAGGCACTGCTGAGCGGCTCCGCCGTCCCCACTGAGGGGCGAGCCCGCCAAGGGCCGCCGCGCCCAGGGCAGCTACCCAGAGGCCCTTCGTCCAGACTCATGTCCTCCACGCTGACACCACTCTCCATCCTCCCAGCCGTCTCTGTCACCAGCCAATCAGCTCAGGAGCCGCTGGAGAAGCTGGCCAAAGGAGGACAGCGGACCTTCCGAGTTGGGGGCGAAGGCACCATGCCCCAGCTCAGGCCCCACCCCCAGCCCAGGCCACGCCCCCAGCTGAGGCCCCGCCCAGGCCTCCTCGGGTAGCTGATGCCCCGGGCCTGGGGTCCTCCTCCCCTCGCCCCCGCCGGGTCGCTCATGGGCCGCTGCCCCCTACACTGGCCAGTGCGTCTCCTCTCCCCTGCTTCCTGCCTCTTGCCACACTGGGCCGGGAGGAACACGCCCCTCACTAATGACCACCCTGGCTGAGGACATGGCCCCTGAACCCGGGAAAATAGACCTGCGACCCGCGATTGCGGAATTCCTTATGACAGCGAGAGCGCCTGAAATCGCCAGTCCTGGGGACTCAAATAGCACCCGAGGGCGTGAGTGCAGAAGGCTGCTATTATCTTCCCCGGCCTTGGAGAACTTCCTCTCCCTCAATTTAGGACCTGCCAACCCAGCGGAAGGTTAACACTGCCTCCATCAAGAGAAACAGCAAAGAAAGCATACGGCAGCGTCAGTATTCCCTACAAATCACGTCCCAGTGTCCGTCAGGCACGCCGACACCGACGTCTAGAGCTCCACTGCGGAAGAAACCGCACCGCGCACCTGCCGGCCACCCACCAGCTCTGCAGCGCCAGGCTAGGTCGCGCCCCCTCCCTGGGGCTAGAGGCATCTGTGGGCATCCTCCCTGCCTTCAACTCACTCCATCTGCTCCACTCTCTGATGCAGGCACTGTTTTTGTTTTGTTTTTTTCAGAAGAACATCTGTTTTGTCAATTTCATGGTGTCCAGCAAAGGATCTTAGAGTTGTTTGAAAGATATGAATTCAATAAATGATTTTTATCAAGCCACAAGATGGCCACAGTCAGTATAGTACAATGATTTGTCCCTGAAATTTTCAATTAAGTGTGTGTTATCTGGACTCTCACCGAATATTCAATGCCAAACAACATGAAACTAAGTCAATTACAACGCATATTCCTGATGAGTAATGTTGCGGTTAAGTTTATATTTTTAACCTTTTTATTTTGTACTGGGGTCTAGCGTCAGTGCTGTTTTGAATACTTGTTTTACACAAGAGAACCCACAAGCCCAGGCCTGAAGCGCAAACCCTCGAGTTGGGAAGGCACCATGCCCCAGCTCAGGCCCCACCCCAAGCCCAGGCCACGCCCCCAGCTGAGGCCCCGCCCAGGCCTCCTCGCGTCGCGGATGCCTCGGGCATGGGGTCCTCCTCCCTCGCCCCGCCGGGTCGCTCATGGGCCGCTGCCCCTACACTGGCCAGTGCGTCTCCTCTCCCTGCTTCCTGCCTCTTGCCACACTGGGCCGGGAGGAACACGCCCCTCACTAATGACCACCCTGGCTGAGGACATGGCCCCTGAACCCGGGAAAATAGACCTGCGACCCGCGATTGCGGAATTCCTTATGACAGCGAGAGCGCCTGAAATCGCCAGTCCTGGGGACTCAAATAGCACCCGAGGGCGTGAGTGCAGAAGGCTGCTATTATCTTCCCCGGCCTTGGAGAACTTCCTCTCCCTCAATTTAGGACCTGCCAACCCAGCGGAAGGTTAACACTGCCTCCATCAAGAGAAACAGCAAAGAAAGCATACGGCAGCGTCAGTATTCCCTACAAATCACGTCCCAGTGTCCGTCAGGCACGCCGACACCGACGTCTAGAGCTCCACTGCGGAAGAAACCGCACCGCGCACCTGCCGGCCACCCACCAGCTCTGCAGCGCCAGGCTAGGTCGCGCCCCCTCCCTGGGGCTAGAGGCATCTGTGGGCATCCTCCCTGCCTTCAACTCACTCCATCTGCTCCACTCTCTGATGCAGGCACTGTTTTTGTTTTGTTTTTTTCAGAAGAACATCTGTTTTGTCAATTTCATGGTGTCCAGCAAAGGATCTTAGAGTTGTTTGAAAGATATGAATTCAATAAATGATTTTTATCAAGCCACAAGATGGCCACAGTCAGTATAGTACAATGATTTGTCCCTGAAATTTTCAATTAAGTGTGTGTTATCTGGACTCTCACCGAATATTCAATGCCAAACAACATGAAACTAAGTCAATTACAACGCATATTCCTGATGAGTAATGTTGCGGTTAAGTTTATATTTTTAACCTTTTTATTTTGTACTGGGGTCTAGCGTCAGTGCTGTTTTGAATACTTGTTTTACACAAGAGAACCCACAAGCCCAGAGGAATGAAGGGACTAGTCCAAGCTCCCACCGCTGAGGAGGGAATGGCGTAGAAGCCAGGTGCCCCCTGCCCCCGGTCGCACCTGCCCTGCTTCTCACTGCAGGAAGGTCTGAACCGGAGTCCCAGGGGTTCCAGCCTCTTGGAATCTAAGCCCCTGGGGGCCGCCCCAGCTGGCTGTGCTCACAGCCCCGGACGGCGGCGGCCCGCAGGGGCTCGGGCGTCTGTCACACGCGGACGGGATGACGGACTCGTTCCGGCTGGCTCAGGGGCGCTGCCCGGGCTCCTTGTGCCTCAGATTCCTGCGGCGGAATCGGCGAGGGCCACGGCGGCTGAGACGGGTCCGTGCCGCTGCAGAAGCCGGTCTCACACGGGCGCGCCCTGCGGTTCGCAGCCACACACGGATTAACATGTGGGGGAAACACGGCCCACAGAGCCCCGTGTCCTTTCCAGATCACGAGTTCTTTCTACAGCCTTATGTGTCTTTCAAACGAATATTACAACCACTCAAAATGAGGAAAAAGGACTTACGTGCTCGCTGGTGTCTCTGCTCAGCGATCACTTCTGTTTAAAACCAGTGACTGACGTTGCGCACTACACGTGTGATGCTTAAATGAATCCACACCACGCTCCGTCTCCCAGTTACTTAAGAAGAGAAAGAATCCAGGGAGAGAAGTGACCCGAAACATCCGAACAGCCTCACGCCCACTGAAATTCTGGCATTTCGGGTCTGCTGGGTGCGTTCAACCTGAGTGAAGGAGCAGAGGCGGGGAGGGGGCGATTTTGGGGTCCAGGACCAGCTCAGGATCGCCACCCAGGCTTCCAGCTGCCAGTTCCCAAGCGACAGTCCTCAGTCCTCCTGCTGTTTGGTGCCGTCCATTTCACGGGCTGAGACCACACTTGGGCCAATCATGCTTCTGTGATTAGATGATGGATCCAAGCTACAGGGCTCACAGGCCTCCGGTGTGGAAGCCCAGAGGAACGTGGCCACAGGGAAGGGTCCCGAGTCAGCGCTCGGGGCTCTGGCCCAGGCGGCGGCACGGCCCCGGGTCGCCGGCACTGCTCTCCATCGGCGGGCCGCGCTTGCTACTTCAGGAGCCTGGCAAGCAGTCAGGAAACGAGGGCCTGGATTTATGGCAAACAGAGCTCCGCCTGAGGCCGGAGTATCACCACTGTATAATACCTGGCCAACGGTAAGTGCCCTCCAGTCTTTGGCATGAGTTTCCTAAAGAGGGAGGAATTCTTAGTAACGTCGTCTTTCTAGACAAGGTCTTCCTTTTTTCGTATTTTCCTCCTCTTCTTATCTTCCCACTTCTCTTGTGTATGCATTTTAAAAATTTATTTATTTATTTATTTTTGGCTCTTCTGGGTTTTCACTGCTGCCGCAGGCTCTTCCCTAGCTGCAGGGAGTGGGGTCTCCTCTCTAGTGGAGGCGAGCGGGCTTCTTGTTGCAGTGGCTTCTCTTGTGGTGGAACTCGGGCTCTGGGGCACACGGGCTTCGGTCGTTGCGGCCCACGGGCTCCACAGTTGTGGCTCTGAGGCTCCAGAGCACAGGCTCCATAGCTGTGGCTCACGGGCTTCATTGCTCCACAGCATATGGGATCTTCCTGGATCAGGGATTGAACAGGTGGACTGGGTGCACTGGCAGGTGGATTCTTTACCACTGAGCCACTGGGAAAGCCCTGGGTATGCCTTTTTTTTAAAGATTTTTTTTAAAGTGTGGACCATTTTTAAAGTCTTAATTGAATTTGTTACAATATCACTTCTGTTGCTTATGTTCTGGATGTTTGGCCTTCAGGCGCTGTCTTAGCTCCCCAACCCAGGATAAAACCCAGTAACCCCTGCATGGGAATGTGAAGTCTTAACCAGCAGATCAGCAAGGAAGTCCTGATTCTGCATTTTAAAAAAAAGTTTGTATATTCACCAAGAAGGGAGACTCTTGTACTGACCCCACAGACCGTGTGAGGGGCCAGCAAGGGTCGATCTTTTGCTTCTCTTGGTTCTTCTGCCTCTTTCCTCTCACTGTTTCCTATAACATTTTAAAGTATTGAAATCACATGGTTTTACTTCTAAACCCAAATATACATCTCTATTAAAAAAGATATTTTCTTACATAACGACCATCATCACATCCAAAAAAATTAATAATAACAGTTTAACGTTCTTTACTATCCAGTCTATACACACATTATTTAATTACTCCAAACATTTCTCTGTGGGTTCAAATGAGATCCATACTCTCGGCTCTACGTTTCCTTCCATCCAGAATCCCTCCTCCCAGCCCCTTTCCTGGGGTGTCGTCTAGCTGGAGAGGCCACGTCTAACGGCCACGGCTTCTCCCTGAATCCTCCACACGGGGGACGGTGGCCCCAGACCCCCCGGGCCCCCTCCAGGCCGGCTGACTCTGTCCCTGGGGTGGCCCAGCAACCTGTGCTGATGAGCCCAGCAGCGGGCTTGACACCACCGCGTCACTGAACCCTTCTAATAACTCTTAAGAGGCAGCACGATTCACCATTCAACTTTAAAGATAACAAAACACACATTTCTGGGCCCGAATCTCCAGATGCAGAGTTGGGGGTATGGGTCAAGGTCGCAGAACCTGCATCTCTCTCAAGCCGCCAGGTGATGCAGTTGCCGCTGCCTCACTCAGAAACCAGCGCTCTGAGCCCTGCGCGGAGAGCTCAACGCGGCTTAGCCCCGAGAGCCCGTATTAATGTCCTCTTTGCAGGATTTCTCTGGGAAAAATAACCACCTCAGATAAGCAGATGATAGTCACCATTCTAAGGGCAGAAGGCAAAGAGTAACTTAAAAGTCTCTTGATCAAGAAGAGAGTGAAAAAGCTGGCCTGAAACCCACTACTCAAAAAACTAAGATCGGGCTTCCCTGGTAGGTCAGTGGTGAGGAGTTCACCTGCTAATGCAGGAGACACGGGTTCAATCCCTGAGCTGGGAAGATCCCACATGCTGCAGAGCAACGAAGCCTGTGAGCCACAACTGCTGAGCCTGTGCTCTAGAGCCTCGGAGCCACAACTATGGAGCCCGTGGGCCGCAATGACTGAAGCCCGTGTGCCCTAGAGCCTGAGCTCCACAACAAGAGAAGTCACTGCAACCAGAAGACTGCTCACCTCCACTAAAGAGGAACCCCCACTCCCTCCAACTGGAGAAGAGCCTGAGGCGGCAGTGAAAATTCAGAAGAGCCGAAAATAAATAAATAATTTAAAATTTTTTAAAAATCTAAAATTATGGCATCTGATCCCATCACTTCATGGCAACAGATGGAGGAAAAGTGGAAACAGTGGCAGATTCTCTCGGGTTCCAGAATCACTGTTGATGGTGACTGCAGCCACAACGTTAACAGATGTTTGCTCCCTGGAAGAAACGCTAGGACAAACCTAGAAAGCCTATTAAAAAGCAGAGACATCACTTTGCTGAAAAGGTCCATATAGTCCAAGCTATGGTTTTCCCAGTGGTCATGTGTGGATGTGAGAGCTGGACCATAAAGAAGGCTGAGCACTGAAGAACTGATGCTTTCAAACTGTGGTGTTGGAGAAGACTCTTGAGAGTCCCCTGGACAGCAAGGAGATGAAACCAGTCAATCCTAAAGGAAGCCAGCCCTGAATGCTCACTGGAAGGACTGAGGCTGAAGCTGAAGCGCCAATGCTTTGGCCACCGGATGGGAAGAGTCGATTCACTGGAAGAGCCCCCTGATGCTGGGAAAGACTGAAGGCAAAACGAGAAGGGGCGACAGAGGGTGAGACGGTTAGAGACCATCGCCGACTCCACAGACATGAGCTTGAGCAAGCTCCAGTCCGTGGGGCTGCAAAGAGTTGGACATGATTCAGTAATTAAGCAACAACAAACAACAAAGTTGCAACCCTGGGATATTAAAAATAACCCAGGTCGCGGCTGCACACAGTTTATAATACCCGATGGCCTGCAGCCTCGGGGAGACTGGAGGTTTGCTCCTTCCCAACACCATACGTGGGGTTTTCTCCCCAGTGAAGAAACAGTTCTCTCAGTGCCCAAGGGGCAAAGCAGGCGGAGGCACAACAGGCCTGGAGTTGCAAAGAAGTTCGACTCTCAGCCTATTTCAGATGAAAGCAAGCTCAGAGAACGCCCACCAGGGCAGGTGGAGCCACATGCCAGGCAGGTAAGAAACGTGCCCAACTGGCCTGGCGTGAGGGCGGGCCTGTGGCGCATCTACACTTAATTAGGAAATTAATCTCTGCCTGGGCCACAGGGAACGCAGCCGGGCTGGGTCTACTCGTGCCGCTGGCTGGCTTCACGGGGACGTCAGGTCCCCCAGGTCCCCAGGTCCCCGGAGCAGCCATGCCCACGCCCTCCGCCCCTTCTTCACGCAGAGCACTGCGCCCGGCACCGAGCCGATGCTCAACAAACACTGAAATGAAACCACAAAATAAAGGCCTCCTGCACGAGCCCAAGAACTGGTACACGAGAGCCTGCAGCGTCCCCCGAGCTCCTTCCCACACGGGCAGGAGGGTCCCTCAGGTGCAAGGACGCCCCGTGCTCACTGACTGCCGCCCACAGAAGAGCCGGCGGCCGACAGTCACCAGGGTCAGCCCTCGCCGGCCCCTGAGGCTCCCGGCGGGTCGCTGCCACCTGAGCGGGCGCCTTCAGGGGCTGCTGCCAGGCTGCGGGGGGCCGCGTTCGCCGCTGACCCAGGCCTGCACCGTCAGCATGCCTGCAGAGGGGACAGAACGCTCACGGGAGAGACTGGCCCATCACCCCGAGGCGACAGGACAGCAGTGTGGCCCTCATTCCCACCGCGACTAAGGTCCAGGTCAGCCTCCTGCCGGCTGCGTTCCCGCCCTGCACCACGCCGGCCCTGATTTTGGTAACAGTGAAACCGGCGTTCCCGTCCCTGCCTTCCTCTCCCCGCCGTGTGCGGGGACACCGACTGCCTCTCACGAGGCGCACAGGTTTCCAGCCCTGGCCTCGGCCCCCCACATCTCAGCTTTGACCAACCGGCGTTCCGTCCGCACACAGTTGGGGATATTAAAATAACCCAGGTCGCGGCTGCACAGTTTATAATACCCGATGGCCTGCAGCCTCGGGGAGACTGGAGGTTTGCTCCTTCCCAACACCATACGTGGGGTTTTCTCCCCAGTGAAGAAACAGTTCTCTCAGTGCCCAAGGGGCAAAGCAGGCGGAGGCACAACAGGCCTGGAGTTGCAAAGAAGTTCGACTCTCAGCCTATTTCAGATGAAAGCAAGCTCAGAGAACGCCCACCAGGGCAGGTGGAGCCACATGCCAGGCAGGTAAGAAACGTGCCCAACTGGCCTGGCGTGAGGGCGGGCCTGTGGCGCATCTACACTTAATTAGGAAATTAATCTCTGCCTGGGCCACAGGGAACGCAGCCGGGCTGGGTCTACTCGTGCCGCTGGCTGGCTTCACGGGGACGTCAGGTCCCCCAGGTCCCCAGGTCCCCGGAGCAGCCATGCCCACGCCCTCCGCCCCTTCTTCACGCAGAGCACTGCGCCCGGCACCGAGCCGATGCTCAACAAACACTGAAATGAAACCACAAAATAAAGGCCTCCTGCACGAGCCCAAGAACTGGTACACGAGAGCCTGCAGCGTCCCCCGAGCTCCTTCCCACACGGGCAGGAGGGTCCCTCAGGTGCAAGGACGCCCCGTGCTCACTGACTGCCGCCCACAGAAGAGCCGGCGGCCGACAGTCACCAGGGTCAGCCCTCGCCGGCCCCTGAGGCTCCCGGCGGGTCGCTGCCACCTGAGCGGGCGCCTTCAGGGGCTGCTGCCAGGCTGCGGGGGGCCGCGTTCGCCGCTGACCCAGGCCTGCACCGTCAGCATGCCTGCAGAGGGGACAGAACGCTCACGGGAGAGACTGGCCCATCACCCCGAGGCGACAGGACAGCAGTGTGGCCCTCATTCCCACCGCGACTAAGGTCCAGGTCAGCCTCCTGCCGGCTGCGTTCCCGCCCTGCACCACGCCGGCCCTGATTTTGGTAACAGTGAAACCGGCGTTCCCGTCCCTGCCTTCCTCTCCCCGCCGTGTGCGGGGAGACACCGACTGCCTCTCACGAGGCGCACAGGTTTCCCCAGCCCTGGCCTCGGCCCCCCGGGGCCACATCTCAGCTTTCCAGCTCACGGCCTTGAGGGGTACCTGCCCCGAGGCTGGCCTCCTGTGGAAACTGAGACTAAACAGGCCCGGATCCGAGGAGAGCCCACTGGCGGCCGCACCTTCCCATGGAAACAGCATCGTCCAGGAGAGGCGGCTGTGGGTAGGGAGCAGCGGCGAGGCCGCGGGTGGGACCTGCACTCTCGGGGACCCAGCCCCGCGGCCTGGGCCCGGGCCCTCAGCTCACTCGGGCCGTCCCGGGAGAGGCAGACGGAGAGGGCGTCGGGCACGTCTGCTCCAGCGCCGGCACAGCCCATCTGAGTACTAATAACTCAGGGATCGGCCCGACGGCCCGGGGCTTCGGGGGCGCGCCTGACCACGGCGGAGGCTCCCCCAAAACGCACCTTCAGTTCCAGGTAACCACGAAACACATGAGCTGCTGTGGAAGTTTCTAACTCTCGTGGAAGTCGGGGACTTTTTAGAGAAGGGCACCTTCTGAAGTGCCGAGAATTCTCACCGAAGCAGGAGGAAGGGCCTTTCTAAAGGATCCACTGTTTAAAGGCAGACACAGTTCCCCGTGTGAAAAGAGAAGAGACGCCTGTCACAGCGCGTGTGGGCCTCAGGGACACGCAGGTCTGGGGAAAGGCCGGCCCCGGGGCGGGAGGGTGACGGAGGCCGGGGAGCCTGTCTGTGGGTCCGATGGGATCCCTCTGGAAAGGACACATTTAGCATTTTTAAAAAGCAGCGAGGGAGGCACTGTAGATGCTAAGTACTTTTTTTTAAGTTAAAATGCATTATTTATGTGTGGCTGTGCTGGTCTTTAGTGCTGCCCGTGGGCTGCTCTCGGGCTGCGGTGGGAGGTGGGGTCTCTCGCGGGCTCCGGTAGCTGCGGCCACAGGCTCAGTGGCTCTGAGGAGAGAGGGATCTTCCCAGCCAGGGACGGAGCCAGGAACCTGCACTGGAATCTGCACTGCCAGGCAGACTCTTAACCACTGGACCCAGCCCGATTCTAAGCACCTGTCAGAGCAGCGTCTTCACGCGCTGTTCCTTCTTCAAGGAGGACAGTGAGGAGCCAGCAGCCTCACCTTTCACGATCCCCGTGCGCACCGGGGTTCTCCCTGCACACACGCCTTTCGGACCATTCTATACCATTCAGAACGGCCGGCTGGGAGGTCAGGGGTCATCTGGCGCCTGTGAGTTCTTGGTGCTGAAGGAGGTACGTTCAGGACCCACAGCACTTTGTAAAGAGCAAGACCCCACGTTGAGGCCCCAGGGAGGCTGGCCGGTCCCGGGTGCCCCTGGGGGCTGCAGCAGAAAGAGGGTCCCAGAGAGGAGCCCTCTCCTCAGGCTGAGAGGACAGAGGCAGAAAGTCTGGGAAAGTTCTGCCATGCACTTAGTTTCTTTGTTGTTTAAAAGATTTTATTCCAAAAGCGTACTGTTTATATGCAAGGCGATCAAACCCTTCAGTCCTAAAGGAAATCAGCCCTGAATATTCATTGGAAGGACTGATGCCGAAGCACCGACCCTCTGGCCACCAAGAGCTGACTCGTTAGGAAAGACCTGATGCCGGGCCTGAGGGCGGAAGGAGAACGGGCTGATGGTTAGATGGCGTCACCAACTCAATGGCCAGGAGTCTGAGAACTCCAGGAAACAGCGGAGGGTAGGGAGACCTTGTGAGCTACAGTCCACGGGCTTCAGAGTCAGACAGGACTCAGCGACCGAACAGCAGCAGCGGCGGCGGCAGCTGTTTATAGAGTGCAAGAGGCTATTTCCAGGGGAAGCCTTGAGGGCCCGCTTAAAACTCAGTGTCAGATCCCCCAGAAACGCCTTGAGGTTTATACAGAATGTGGGGCTTACACGCCAGCCATCCTGATGTGAGGAAAGAGTTAGGATCTCAAGGGACAGGAAGCAGGGAGAAATGAATGCCACGTACAGAGAGGAAAGAAAGTGTTGGAAAGCAAGGTCTGTTTAGCTGCGGCCACAGGCTCAGTGGCTCTGAGGAGAGAGGGATCTTCCCAGCCAGGGACGGAGCCAGGAACCTGCACTGGAATCTGCACTGCCAGGCAGACTCTTAACCACTGGACCCAGCCCGATTCTAAGCACCTGTCAGAGCAGCGTCTTCACGCGCTGTTCCTTCTTCAAGGAGGACAGTGAGGAGCCAGCAGCCTCACCTTTCACGATCCCCGTGCGCACCGGGGTTCTCCCTGCACACACGCCTTTCGGACCATTCTATACCATTCAGAACGGCCGGCTGGGAGGTCAGGGGTCATCTGGCGCCTGTGAGTTCTTGGTGCTGAAGGAGGTACGTTCAGGACCCACAGCACTTTGTAAAGAGCAAGACCCCACGTTGAGGCCCCAGGGAGGCTGGCCGGTCCCGGGTGCCCCTGGGGGCTGCAGCAGAAAGAGGGTCCCAGAGAGGAGCCCTCTCCTCAGGCTGAGAGGACAGAGGCAGAAAGTCTGGGAAAGTTCTGCCATGCACTTAGTTTCTTTGTTGTTTAAAAGATTTTATTCCAAAAGCGTACTGTTTATATGCAAGGCGATCAAACCCTTCAGTCCTAAAGGAAATCAGCCCTGAATATTCATTGGAAGGACTGATGCCGAAGCACCGACCCTCTGGCCACCAAGAGCTGACTCGTTAGGAAAGACCTGATGCCGGGCCTGAGGGCGGAAGGAGAACGGGCTGATGGTTAGATGGCGTCACCAACTCAATGGCCAGGAGTCTGAGAACTCCAGGAAACAGCGGAGGGTAGGGAGACCTTGTGAGCTACAGTCCACGGGCTTCAGAGTCAGACAGGACTCAGCGACCGAACAGCAGCAGCGGCGGCGGCAGCTGTTTATAGAGTGCAAGAGGCTATTTCCAGGGGAAGCCTTGAGGGCCCGCTTAAAACTCAGTGTCAGATCCCCCAGAAACGCCTTGAGGTTTATACAGAATGTGGGGCTTACACGCCAGCCATCCTGATGTGAGGAAAGAGTTAGGATCTCAAGGGACAGGAAGCAGGGAGAAATGAATGCCACGTACAGAGAGGAAAGAAAGTGTTGGAAAGCAAGGTCTGTTTAGGAAAGTCTGTTTATGCCATTTCTCGTCGCTGGTGACACGGAGTCACTCTTCCTGGCATGGCCCCCTCCCGCCCCAAACGATGCTTTCCACAAAGGGGGATTCACAGACGCTGAATTCTTGTAGCAGAGCCTGCTTTCGGGCAGAGCAAGCCTCTTCCCGCACCTGTCAGCGGGCAAGCCCCTTCAGCTCGCAGCAGCCCTTCGTCACTGTGGCCCCGGACCTTCCAGAGCAGAGGCGGTCAGCCGCACCGCCGCCTCCGTCCACAGCCTCGCTCGTGCCCTGCAGACAAGAGCGTGTCCTGCTTCACAGGGTGGCCCCGAGCGGCCGGCAGCCAAACCGGCTTCTAGGCTTCCAGCACCCAGAACTTGAACCCAGACCTTCAGATTTTAAAACAGCGGATGTGAACGTTAAGAACGAAGTGAAGAATGCTGCCTTCCAGCCACAAGCGCAGCTCCCACTGAGACACACGGTCTTCCTGTTAGTCACCTCCTTCCACTAAGACCTGCTCAATTTATCACCCGGGCCATTAACAAGACCAGCCCTTAAAAAGCGAAGCTTAGCCATGAGGGCTCCCTCCCTTGTTTGCCGAGACAAATTAAACACTCAGCAACCAGCAAATGTCTAAGGGCCCATAGCTTGCTCCTGAACTGTCCATCTGCTTCCACAGAGAACGGCATTGACTGATGACCTCGGGGCCTGGGGTGGAGTCGGGCCCAGTGAAGAGCCAGTCCTCGTCCCACAGCAGTGGCCACCGGCAGGCAGCTCTCACACTCTAGGAGGAAGGAAATACTTCATCTGGAAAAGGACAAGTGGAAGCCAGGAGGCGGTGCAGAAGGAGGAACATACATCCTACACAGATTCTGAGAATGTTACTTCCTTCAGTAACTTTTACCCTTGGTTCATTCATTCCTAGGATTGCTGAAGAGGATTTGTGCTCAGGCACAGGACTCAAATTAGAGTGTTCAGCCTCATCCCTGACATCACGGGGACTACTCTGGTTTCCCCAGCTGTTCCCTCCAGAACTGCACCTGTGCAATCCGGTGAGAAAAGAAGGCTTCTCAAATTTAATTAAAGTTAAACAAAATAAAACATTCAGTTGTCAAGTTTGGCTCGACATTTCAGCCACATTTCACGTGTTCTATTGGACAACCCTGATCTAGAATCTGATGTCCAAGTGACAAAATAAAGACACTTCGCCAACATTCTCCAGAATGTGTCAGTAGGACGGGTCGGGGGACTGAACTTAAAAGATGATTTTTAGGGCTTCCCTGGTGGTCCAGTGGGTGAGGAGTCCGCCTTGCAGTGCAAGGGGCACAGGTTCCATCCCTGGCCTGGGAAGATCGTGCCGCGTAGTGGCTGGACGGATGTGTCCAACTACCAAGCCAGTGCTCTGGAGTGCATGCACCCTGAGCCGGTGCTCTGCAGCGAGAGAGGCCACTTGCAATGGGAGGCCCACGCAAGCCAAAGAATAAATATGGATGATGAAAAAATCAATAAAAGAGGCCAAAATTTTTAAAAAGATGACTTTTAAATTGTGAAATATTTCAATATATAGTGGAAAAGTATAAGAAGTAATAAAAGAAACTCATGTGCCCAACACTCATCTCGGTCAAATCTTGACGTTTACCAAAATCCTGAGCTTCCTTTTTTTAGTGAAGGTCTTAAAAGCGAAGCTTAGCCATGAGGGCTCCCTCCCTTGTGTGCCGAGACAAATTAAACACTCAGCAACCAGCAAATGTCTAAGGGCCCATAGCTTGCTCCTGAACTGTCCATCTGCTTCCACAGAGAACGGCATTGACTGATGACCTCGGGGCCTGGGGTGGAGTCGGGCCCAGTGAAGAGCCAGTCCTCGTCCCACAGCAGTGGCCACCGGCAGGCAGCTCTCACACTCTAGGAGGAAGGAAATACTTCATCTGGAAAAGGACAAGTGGAAGCCAGGAGGCGGTGCAGAAGGAGGAACATACATCCTACACAGATTCTGAGAATGTTACTTCCTTCAGTAACTTTTACCCTTGGTTCATTCATTCCTAGGATTGCTGAAGAGGATTTGTGCTCAGGCACAGGACTCAAATTAGAGTGTTCAGCCTCATCCCTGACATCACGGGGGGACTACTCTGGTTTCCACAGCTTTTCCTTCCAGAACTGCACCTGTGCAATCCGGTGAGAAAAGAAGGCTTCTCAAATTTAATTAAAGTTAAACAAAATAAAACATTCAGTTGTCAAGTTTGGCTCGACATTTCAGCCACATTTCACGTGTTCTATTGGACAACCCTGATCTAGAATCTGATGTCCAAGTGACAAAATAAAGACACTTCGCCAACATTCTCCAGAATGTGTCAGTAGGACGGGTCGGGGGACTGAACTTAAAAGATGATTTTTAGGGCTTCCCTGGTGGTCCAGTGGGTGAGGAGTCCGCCTTGCAGTGCAAGGGGCACAGGTTCCATCCCTGGCCTGGGAAGATCGTGCCGCGTAGTGGCTGGACGGATGTGTCCAACTACCAAGCCAGTGCTCTGGAGTGCATGCACCCTGAGCCGGTGCTCTGCAGCGAGAGAGGCCACTTGCAATGGGAGGCCCACGCAAGCCAAAGAATAAATATGGATGATGAAAAAATCAATAAAAGAGGCCAAAATTTTTAAAAAGATGACTTTTAAATTGTGAAATATTTCAATATATAGTGGAAAAGTATAAGAAGTAATAAAAGAAACTCATGTGCCCAACACTCATCTCGGTCAAATCTTGACGTTTACCAAAATCCTGAGCTTCCTTTTTTTAGTGAAGGTAAGAAAACAATGGATGCAGTGGGAGCCCCCGTGGACCGGTCAACACGTCCAGAGGCGCCCTACTGAAAGCTCACGGGAGGCCAGCGACGGGGCCCCACGACCCCGCTGTGAGCACCTTGGGCTTCGGGCCAGACACGCGGGCTCCCTGTTCAGCGAGGCCACGGGTCCCTGGCTCCCTCTGCGCGTCCCCACATGGACATGGGCCCTGGTGGCCTGGTGCCGCTTCCTGCCTGCCCGTCCAGAGCACCTGGGCCGTCCCCGGGCGTCCAGCCCATGCTGGACACTGAGCTAGGGGCAGTGCGCTCCCCTGCTCCGCACAGCCACCGTCCCTCACTCGGACCGCCCGGAGGCTGTGGGGGCCAGTCTGGCTCAGACCTCCCACCTGCACAGAATCTCCTTCTAGCCCCAAGGAGACACTCCCGGCTGACCTTCCCGAGCCGCCCCCGTCAAGGCCAGGCCTGGACTAAGGACGTCTGTGAAATTCAGACTCTAGAATGAAATCAGAACATTCTCTAACACACACATACACACAAAAAAGGAATTCAGACTCTGAGAATGAATGAAGTGACCAAACGCCCTGCTCTCCTTCCCTCCCCTCGGCCTCCACCACCACCCTGGAAACAGACGCTACCCTTCCACTGCCTGGTCAGAAGAGTAAACATTTCTCCCTCTGGGTAAACAAGGAAGCCAAGGCACCATCTGAGCAGGGGAACAAGGGAGCCGGAAGGACGGCTGCCCGCTCACGGGGCCAGGGGCGCCCCAAGGCCTCAGAGTCCGGAGAGGCCGGCCCTCAACGGCCAGGAAGCACAGGGCTGCTCCGCGGGGGCCTGCCATCTCCGCACTCGCTCCCCGCCTCCCCGCCCTGCCTCCGGGCCCCAGGCAGTGACCTACGGGCCTCGCCTCCACTCCCCACCCGTCCCTGTCCACACTTTCCAGAAGACACTGGCTCACAGACTCTGACCACCAGCACAAGGCCCAGGGCAGCCTCGAGGCCCCCGGAAGTCTCCAGAACCTTCTCCGGGGTGTGGGCACCCCCAGGGCATCCCCGTGGGTCCTGAACTACTCCAGGGCCAAGCAGGCCTTCCTCCGCCTCCAGCTCCTCACGGCCTGGCGAACAGCCACGCCTGGCATGACTTGTTTTTATCAGATTAAACTGTATCATCCCTCTTCCCACGCAAGACTGGGTTTCTGTTGGTGAAGGACAGTGACTACCCAACCAGCGCTTTAAATATCACTCAGACTAGGGCGGCAGAGGGCGGACAGAGGAAGACGGATCCTTGCCGCTACCTAGAAACAAGCACGACGCCAAAGTAGGAATTTCATACTTGGCGGGCCGTGTTCCCGACTGCCTGGCACCTTAAGGACGGATATCTGCGTGTTGCTTCAGTCTCTCAGGGTACAGACCCAGCAGACAGAGGTCTGTCGCATGTCCTGATCCTGGGACACAGGAAAGAGGGGGCCGCATGCCCCTCTGTCCGCCCTGCTGCCAGACCTCAGTGTTCCACCGATTCGGAGGCTTAGTGTCTCTTGGGCACACGAAAGTCTGGGAGGGGGTTACAGCGTTGATGTAAACTTCTGCCCAAGTACTCCACAGCACTGTGACCCAGTACTAGTACCTGCCCAAGTACTCCATAGCACTGTGACCCAGTACTAGCACCTGCCCAAGTACTCCACAGCACTATGCCCAGTACTAGCACCTGCCCAAGTACTCCACAGCACTGTGACCCAGTAGCACCTGTCTAAGTACTCCACAGCCCCATAACCCAGTACACGCACCTGTCCAAGTACTCCACAGCACCGTGACCCAGTACACACACAGGGCTCGTGACACAGTGGTTGATGTTTAGTCACTAAGTCCTGCTGCGACCACATGGACCATAGCCTGCCAGGCTCCCGTGTCCATGGGAGTTGCCAAGGAAGAATATTGGCATGGCTTGCCATTCCCTTCTCCAGAAGATCTTTCTGGACCAGGGATCAAGCCCGTGCCTCCTGCGTGTGCTGGATGGTTTTCTTGTTATCACTGAGTCACCTGGGAGTCCCCGTGTCACAGGACACAACCCTTAGTGCCCTGCCCCCAATCCTAGTCTTTTCCTTTGAAAAGGCTGAGAAGGCTCCCCAGCTGGATGTGGCGATGTGCTATGAGCAGCAGTTTCGACCCTGCTTTAGGTCAGGATTCAGATCACTTTAGAAGCAAGGGCATGGGGGCCTCAGACCTGGGTCCCCAGGGGGCCCGTCCTGCCCGCCACCTGGTTTTCTACAACCTGCCGCCTGTTAGTATTCAGTCTGTGAACTACAAACGGCTTTTGCATCGTCAACAGCCCCTGAGCTTGTTTTATCAGATTAAACTGTATCATCCCTCTTCCCACGCAAGACTGGGTTTCTGTTGGTGAAGGACAGTGACTACCCAACCAGCGCTTTAAATATCACTCAGACTAGGGCGGCAGAGGGCGGACAGAGGAAGACGGATCCTTGCCGCTACCTAGAAACAAGCACGACGCCAAAGTAGGAATTTCATACTTGGCGGGCCGTGTTCCGACTGCCTGGCACCTTGGGGCGGATATCTGCGTGTTGCTTCAGTCTCTCAGGGTACAGACCCAGCAGACAGAGGTCTGTCGCATGTCCTGATCCTGGGACACAGGAAAGAGGGGGCCGCATGCCCCTCTGTCCGCCCTGCTGCCAGACCTCAGTGTTCCACCGATTCGGAGGCTTAGTGTCTCTTGGGCACACGAAAGTCTGGGAGGGGGTTACAGCGTTGATGTAAACTTCTGCCCAAGTACTCCACAGCACTGTGACCCAGTACTAGTACCTGCCCAAGTACTCCATAGCACTGTGACCCAGTACTAGCACCTGCCCAAGTACTCCACAGCACTATGCCCAGTACTAGCACCTGCCCAAGTACTCCACAGCACTGTGACCCAGTAGCACCTGTCTAAGTACTCCACAGCCCCATAACCCAGTACACGCACCTGTCCAAGTACTCCACAGCACCGTGACCCAGTACACACACAGGGCTCGTGACACAGTGGTTGATGTTTAGTCACTAAGTCCTGCTGCGACCACATGGACCATAGCCTGCCAGGCTCCCGTGTCCATGGGAGTTGCCAAGGAAGAATATTGGCATGGCTTGCCATTCCCTTCTCCAGAAGATCTTTCTGGACCAGGGATCAAGCCCGTGCCTCCTGCGTGTGCTGGATGGTTTTCTTGTTATCACTGAGTCACCTGGGAGTCCCCGTGTCACAGGACACAACCCTTAGTGCCCTGCCCCCAATCCTAGTCTTTTCCTTTGAAAAGGCTGAGAAGGCTCCCCAGCTGGATGTGGCGATGTGCTATGAGCAGCAGTTTCGACCCTGCTTTAGGTCAGGATTCAGATCACTTTAGAAGCAAGGGCATGGGGGCCTCAGACCTGGGTCCCCAGGGGGCCCGTCCTGCCCGCCACCTGGTTTTCTACAACCTGCCGCCTGTTAGTATTCAGTCTGTGAACTACAAACGGCTTTTGCATCGTCAAAGGGCTCCAAACAACCGCAGGAAGAATCATGCTTCTTGTGTGGAATGTATGTGAAATCTGAATTTGAGAGTCTGCCAACAACGTCTTCCTGGAACTCAGCCATGCTTGCTCACTCCCAGCCCGCCTGGGCTGCTCTCACGCCGGCACAGCGACCGATGACCCGCAGGACCCAGAAGACCAGGCCTCCACAGAGAAACTCTGCTGACGTGTGCCGGGAAGCTCCGACAGGTGCAGACTGGACCATCCGGTCGGCCGGTCAAGCGGGCTGCCAGCCTCAGGAGGTGCATATTTCACTGCCCGGGCAGCGGGCAGGATCTCAGTCCCTTGGCCAGGGATCAAACCTGCATCTGCTACAGAATCCCACGCCCTGGACCTCCAGGGAAGTCCCAAGGTTAGAACATTTCAGTTTTACTTCCGTTTGTACCAGAATGATGAGTAACACCACTAGACAAGCGTGGTGATTTTATTATGCGAACAGATTCCTGAAGAAGGCTGAGCCTTCGTCAGCCAGAGAGGCAACGGCGGAGCTTCTCGGGGTGCACGGGGTGGAGGGTCCTGCTCCGAGTATTCCAAAGGCGGTGAGTGCGTTGTCCAAGGGCGTTTTAATTTTTAATGAGCTTCTCTTATTAGGCATTTAATTTGTGGTGGAAGAAAAGGACTGTGTTAAAACCATCCCTTTTGGAACTTATAATTACGAGCCTGCGTTTCCTCTACAAGAAGGAACACCAGGCTGATGAGAACACATTTCTCTTAACATTCAAGAAACCACTGTGGATGGAGCGTCCCCTCGGAATGGCTGCAGACAAAGGCCCGCGGAGGCCACGGCTGAGGCTGGTGTACAGGAAAGAGCAGGCTGAGGGAGGCTGGTGTTCGCGAGGCCCACGTGGGAGAGGAGAGAGCGCGCCCGTCTGCCCTGAAGCTCGTGGGCCTTCGTCCAGCGTCACCCAAGGATGTGGAAACGCCTGGGGATTTAGCCTCTGGTGGGGACAAGGGAGGGAGAAGGCAAAGCAGGCGGAAGAGGAACTGAGCGTGGCTGGGCTGCACCCTGGGCTCTGAGGACGCGTCCCCAGGCACACGCAGCCTGCCTGGACAGCCAGAGGTGGGAGGGGGTTGCCGTGGACCAACAACGGGCCCCCAGCGCCAGCAGCTCCAGAGGCCTCTCTCCTCTGCCCCTCGTGGCTGTGGCCCAGGGCTGTGCCAAGGTCCGCAGCCCCCACCCCACCGTGCCCACGGCAGCTCCCCCTGGGAGGCCACATGTCTGTCATTTGGAGCCAAAACGATGGGCAAGGGGACTTGGTGCTTCCCTGCACAGAAAGCTGGAAACCCAGGCTCTAAGTAATTCTTAGCTCCGACAGGTGCAGACTGGACCATCCGGTCGGCCGGTCAAGCGGGCTGCCAGCCTCAGGAGGTGCATATTTCACTGCCCGGGCAGCGGGCAGGATCTCAGTCCCTTGGCCAGGGATCAAACCTGCATCTGCTACAGAATCCCACGCCCTGGACCTCCAGGGAAGTCCCAAGGTTAGAACATTTCAGTTTTACTTCCGTTTGTACCAGAATGATGAGTAACACCACTAGACAAGCGTGGTGATTTTATTATGCGAACAGATTCCTGAAGAAGGCTGAGCCTTCGTCAGCCAGAGAGGCAACGGCGGAGCTTCTCGGGGTGCACGGGTGGAGGGTCCTGCTCCGAGTATTCCAAAGGCGGTGAGTGCGTTGTCCAAGGGCGTTTTAATTTTTAATGAGCTTCTCTTATTAGGCATTTAATTTGTGGTGGAAGAAAAGGACTGTGTTAAAACCATCCCTTTTGGAACTTATAATTACGAGCCTGCGTTTCCTCTACAAGAAGGAACACCAGGCTGATGAGAACACATTTCTCTTAACATTCAAGAAACCACTGTGGATGGAGCGTCCCCTCGGAATGGCTGCAGACAAAGGCCCGCGGAGGCCACGGCTGAGGCTGGTGTACAGGAAAGAGCAGGCTGAGGGAGGCTGGTGTTCGCGAGGCCCACGTGGGAGAGGAGAGAGCGCGCCCGTCTGCCCTGAAGCTCGTGGGCCTTCGTCCAGCGTCACCCAAGGATGTGGAAACGCCTGGGGATTTAGCCTCTGGTGGGGACAAGGGAGGGAGAAGGCAAAGCAGGCGGAAGAGGAACTGAGCGTGGCTGGGCTGCACCCTGGGCTCTGAGGACGCGTCCCCAGGCACACGCAGCCTGCCTGGACAGCCAGAGGTGGGAGGGGGTTGCCGTGGACCAACAACGGGCCCCCAGCGCCAGCAGCTCCAGAGGCCTCTCTCCTCTGCCCCTCGTGGCTGTGGCCCAGGGCTGTGCCAAGGTCCGCAGCCCCCACCCCACCGTGCCCACGGCAGCTCCCCCTGGGAGGCCACATGTCTGTCATTTGGAGCCAAAACGATGGGCAAGGGGACTTGGTGCTTCCCTGCACAGAAAGCTGGAAACCCAGGCTCTAAGTAATTCTCATTGGTCATCTGAGCCCCTGCTGGCAGCTTCCAGAGCAACCGTGCTGAAGCCAGATGGCAGGGCCAGCAAGAGGGCAGGGGGCGTGCTCGGGGCTGTGGCGCCCAAGGCCCAGCTGGCAGCGCTCGACTCCAGAGCCGCGTCACAGCGGAGGCACCTCCAGCCGCCCCTCACCGGGCAGGACCGTGGGCAGGTGGGTGACGAGGGCACCGGGCCAGGCCTCGAACGGAGGTTGGGATGGGCAACGTGGAAGTCACATACACTCGCACGTATGCACACCGGGTACACACACACGCAGCACCCCTCCACGCACATGCGGTGAGGGCGCCAGGCTTCGCTGCAGCAGTGGTGAACAGAGAGGACAGAGGAGCTGCTCTGAGGGGCTGATTTCCAGAGGCTTTGATGTTGGCCTCCATCTCAGGCTCGTTTTCTCAGCTTTAATAAGAAAACTATCAACACTCCCCCGAATCACAGAAAACAGAATCGCTGGGTCCTTCTGTCACATCCGCACATCAGGGAAAACTGCCGAGTCTAAACAGCGGATTTCTTTGTGTCCTGAGAACGGTCAGTCCTTGCCTGGCCACTAACCGCGTCTGACTCTTTGCAACCTCGTGGACTGTAGCCCGTCAGGTTCTCTGTCCATGGGATTGTCCAGGCAAGAAGACTGAAGTGGGCTGCCATGCCCGCCTCCAGGGGATCTTCCCCACCCAAGGATCAAACCCAGGCTCCTGCATTAGCAGGTGGATTCCTGACCACTGACCCAGATAGTGATTTACGACCCTTTATGGGATCATCGAGGTAAACAACAGGAAAAAGGTTCAAATGAAAACAAAAGACAAGAGTGATTGTGCCTTTTGTCCTCAAATCACCAAATCAGTCAAGCACTGCTTTCTGGGGTGGGCTGGGGGCAGGGGCTAGGGAGAGGGAGGCCGTGCTCCGTGCTCTCCACTGATGGTCTGACACAGTCCTCTGTCCCTCCTCTCCTCCACGGGCGGACGTGCCTCAGGACCCCAGCTCAGCCCTGAGCACGACACGTGCACAGGGTCTGAGTCCCAGCTGTGGATTTTCCTGATCTCTCACAGGTGGGCTGCTTGGCTTTTCGGAGGGAGCCACTGGGGAAAACCCCATTCCTGGGGCAGGCTGACGACATTCCCCCGGTGCTCTCCGGGGCGAAGGGAGCACAGCCAGCTTCGGTGAGGTCATCCGCCTGGGCCCACGGGGTCGGCTCGCGGGGATTTCAATGATGTCAGGGTTTTCCCTTGGCGCTGGCACAGCCAAGGCGAGCCACTTGAGATTCCAGGCCAGAGATGCACAGACCGCTCGGCTGGCGGGGCAGACCGGACCCTCCCCCGGAGGCAAGCACCGCCCTGAAGACCCTCTGTGGGCAATTCATCGGGAGATGCCTATGTGCCCAGGGTCCCGTGTTCTCCCACCTTCACGAGAGGGTGGTCAGGGGAGGGAAGAATTTTCAGAGAGGCTGGGAGTCTGTCTGTCCTGCCCCCGCAGTGCACCTGATCTGTGTCCCTGTCGTGTGAGTCGCCCCCTGGCCAGAGGCCACAGTCGTCTCCAAGACCCGGACCTCAGTCCTTTCCCTTTCGGGGCCTGGCACCCGGGATCCGCTTAGAAACAGATGGACGGGCCACGCGTCAGTGGCGGAGCAGACACGCTGTCTGTGTTTCAGCAGATGCCCTGTCCTGAGCGGGGAGAGGCGAGGATCAGGGTGGGGTCGGCCGGTTTCAGCGATCCGCTCCGCTGGTCGGTCAGGACGACCACAGCGGGAAGGAGCCGCCCTGGGCAGTGGCTGCAGAGTGCCCTAACCCAGCGTCACCTCCAGAGAGCACGAGTCTGCCTGGCGAGGGCTGCGCCAGGTCCCAGGGAAGACGGGACCACGGGAAAGTCACGCTCTGAGGGTCGGGTCACAGCTCCGGTCTTGCCCCTAAAAGCTGCAGGCGTCTGGAGGCCTCCGGGCCGCCTCCTTTCCTTCGAGTGGGAGACGGCGCCGCCGCCGAGCTGGCACGCCTGACCACACCAAGACACAGCCGCGCGTCCACCTGCAGGCCGGGGGCGCCCAGCCTTGCCGTGGCCCCCGTGCCCGCCCGCTCCGCGGGCCACTGTTCTCTCCGGTCAAAGCACGGGGTCTCCCTCTCACATCCGAGCAGCATCTCTTTCCCTTTCCCTTGCGGAGATAAAACAGGATGACGGAGGCCCTAAACCCACCCATCTCCTCCTCTTCAAACTGAAAATCAGAAGTAAGAGTACCAGAGGAAAACGACAAACTTACTACGCCCGGGAAGAAGCCTTTCGACCTCAAAAGCAGGCGGAAGCCCGGTTTCCTGCTCATTGATCCTCCGTGCCCGCTCTGGCAACATGACCATCGTTCCTTCTCCCTGACCGTCGTACCACAGCAAGAGAAGGGGCCAGGGCCACGGCCAAGGAAGGACGAGCCCCAGCGAGGTCACGTCTGTGACGTGACAAACGGGGTCTGACCCGGGTCCTCACACCCGACGCCCTCCACCACCTGCTCCCAGGCGGCAGGGTTCGTCACTAGCTTCCCTGTTCACCTTCCGGGGCCTTCCAAAGGCTGACGTCAGCGCCCAGGAGACAGAAGCACGTGACCTCTGCCTCCTCCACCGCCCCGCTGGCTGTTTCTCATCAAGGCCCAAGCTCAGTCCTCAGCACAGCTGAACCAGGCCGACTTGGCCCCAGTTCGCCCCTTCTCCTCTGGTCTGCGGAGGCACCTCCCAACACAGCCCCGAAAAAGGAAGTTCAGGCGAAAACCGAGCCGCTCAGTGTCTGTGTTTCAGCAGATGCCCTGTCCTGAGCGGGGAGGCGAGGATCAGGGTGGGGTCGGCCGGTTTCAGCGATCCGCTCCGCTGGTCGGTCAGGACGACCACAGCGGGAAGGAGCCGCCCTGGGCAGTGGCTGCAGAGTGCCCTAACCCAGCGTCACCTCCAGAGAGCACGAGTCTGCCTGGCGAGGGCTGCGCCAGGTCCCAGGGAAGACGGGACCACGGGAAAGTCACGCTCTGAGGGTCGGGTCACAGCTCCGGTCTTGCCCCTAAAAGCTGCAGGCGTCTGGAGGCCTCCGGGCCGCCTCCTTTCCTTCGAGTGGGAGACGGCGCCGCCGCCGAGCTGGCACGCCTGACCACACCAAGACACAGCCGCGCGTCCACCTGCAGGCCGGGGGCGCCCAGCCTTGCCGTGGCCCCCGTGCCCGCCCGCTCCGCGGGCCACTGTTCTCTCCGGTCAAAGCACGGGGTCTCCCTCTCACATCCGAGCAGCATCTCTTTCCCTTTCCCTTGCGGAGATAAAACAGGATGACGGAGGCCCTAAACCCACCCATCTCCTCCTCTTCAAACTGAAAATCAGAAGTAAGAGTACCAGAGGAAAACGACAAACTTACTACGCCCGGGAAGAAGCCTTTCGACCTCAAAAGCAGGCGGAAGCCCGGTTTCCTGCTCATTGATCCTCCGTGCCCGCTCTGGCAACATGACCATCGTTCCTTCTCCCTGACCGTCGTACCACAGCAAGAGAAGGGGCCAGGGCCACGGCCAAGGAAGGACGAGCCCCAGCGAGGTCACGTCTGTGACGTGACAAACGGGGTCTGACCCGGGTCCTCACACCCGACGCCCTCCACCACCTGCTCCCAGGCGGCAGGGTTCGTCACTAGCTTCCCTGTTCACCTTCCGGGGCCTTCCAAAGGCTGACGTCAGCGCCCAGGAGACAGAAGCACGTGACCTCTGCCTCCTCCACCGCCCCGCTGGCTGTTTCTCATCAAGGCCCAAGCTCAGTCCTCAGCACAGCTGAACCAGGCCGACTTGGCCCCAGTTCGCCCCTTCTCCTCTGGTCTGCGCGGAGGCACCTCCCAAACATAGCGCTGAGCCTTCAAAACGGAAAAAAGGAAGTTCAGGCGAACAAGTACATTCGGGGCGGTTTAGCCGCTCAGTCGTGTCTGACTCTGTGACCCCCAGACGGCAGCCCACCAGGCTCCTCTGTCCGTGGGATTTTTCAGGCAAGATACTAGAGGGGGTGTCCTTTCCTTTTCCAGACACAAATACACAGGATACCACTTATTTAAAGTGTCTTTTTTCTTTTAAGGCAAAGCAGAACCATACAAGGAGGACTTACGAGACACAGGTGTGATCCCTGGGTCGGGAAGATCCCCTGGAGAAGGAAATGGCAACCGACTCCGGTATTGCTGCCTGGAAAATCCCACGGACAGAGGAGCCTGGCGGGCCACAGTCCACGGGGTCGCGAAAGAGTGGGACCCGACGGAAGTGACCTACCCGGGAGCAGGGGACCACACAGCGCCCTCAAGAGGGCGTCGGACGAGCAGAGGCGGGCGGAGGTGAAGGGACCCCCGGGG
The DNA here is from genome assembly GCA_022376925.1 of Tragulus kanchil. Lineage (NCBI taxonomy): Eukaryota > Metazoa > Chordata > Mammalia > Artiodactyla > Tragulidae > Tragulus > Tragulus kanchil. Next base: position 2,070,093 of record JAIOJX010000005.1, read on the forward strand.
GCCGGGTGAGGACGGGTGCTCCAGACGCATGGGGCGGAGCGAGCAGAGGGCCGGGGGGCCAGACTATCTCAAACGGTATCGATCGTAGCCGATTTACACTGTGTTCATTTCTGCTGGACGGCGGAGGGCCTCAGCCACACACAGGCACACTCTCTTTCATCTTCTTTTCCATCGTGGTGGAGCACAGGCACTGACTGCTGGGCTCCACGGGAGGACCTTGCTGTCCGTCCAGCCTGCACAGGCTGGCTTGCACGATCGTGCTTTGCGCCTGAGTCTGCGGGGGGAGGCGTGCGGCCGCAGGACATCAGCAAGGCTTCCTAGTGGCCGTGGAGGAAAGACGTCCAAGCTTACCCGCTCCTCTGAGTGGCCCCCCTGCGCCTGCCAGCCCTCGGGAGCTGGAGGCCCCCCCAAGGCTCCAGCGCCCAGGAGACAGAAGCACGTGACCTCTGCCTCCTCCACCGCCCCGCTGGCTGTTTCTCATCAAGGCCCAAGCTCAGTCCTCAGCACAGCTGAACCAGGCCGACTTGGCCCCAGTTCGCCCCTTCTCCTCTGGTCTGCGCGGAGGCACCTCCCAAACATAGCGCTGAGCCTTCAAAACGGAAAAAAGGAAGTTCAGGCGAACAAGTACATTCGGGGCGGTTTAGCCGCTCAGTCGTGTCTGACTCTGTGACCCCCAGACGGCAGCCCACCAGGCTCCTCTGTCCGTGGGATTTTTCAGGCAAGATACTAGAGGGGGTGTCCTTTCCTTTTCCAGACACAAATACACAGGATACCACTTATTTAAAGTGTCTTTTTTCTTTTAAGGCAAAGCAGAACCATACAAGGAGGACTTACGAGACACAGGTGTGATCCCTGGGTCGGGAAGATCCCCTGGAGAAGGAAATGGCAACCGACTCCGGTATTGCTGCCTGGAAAATCCCACGGACAGAGGAGCCTGGCGGGCCACAGTCCACGGGGTCGCGAAAGAGTGGGACCCGACGGAAGTGACCTACCCGGGAGCAGGGGACCACACAGCGCCCTCAAGAGGGCGTCGGACGAGCAGAGGCGGGCGGAGGTGAAGGGACCCCCGGGGGCCGGGTGAGGACGGGTGCTCCAGACGCATGGGGCGGAGCGAGCAGAGGGCCGGGGGGCCAGACTATCTCAAACGGTATCGATCGTAGCCGATTTACACTGTGTTCATTTCTGCTGGACGGCGGAGGGCCTCAGCCACACACAGGCACACTCTCTTTCATCTTCTTTTCCATCGTGGTGGAGCACAGGCACTGACTGCTGGGCTCCACGGGAGGACCTTGCTGTCCGTCCAGCCTGCACAGGCTGGCTTGCACGATCGTGCTTTGCGCCTGAGTCTGCGGGGGGAGGCGTGCGGCCGCAGGACATCAGCAAGGCTTCCTAGTGGCCGTGGAGGAAAGACGTCCAAGCTTACCCGCTCCTCTGAGTGGCCCCCCTGCGCCTGCCAGCCCTCGGGAGCTGGAGGCCAAGGACCCCCCTTCTCGGAAAGGGACACCTCTGAGGAGTGGCCCTGGCGGCCACTCACTTCCTCGCCTGCTGCTGAAAATACAGCTGACCCTACACTGAGCCACGGCGCTCTGCCCTCGGTCAGCATCTCCATTTCGCTCGGCAGATCTTCAGCCCAAGGAGAAGAGGGTTTATTTTAGAACAACTCGCTGGCCTGGACCCCGTCCACGTGGGACGTGTCTCCCCCAGCCGGCAGCTGTGTCGTAACTGAGGACTCTGTCCTCTGCTGGGCAGTGAGGACGGGCTGGCTTGACCGGCTGGGTGTTGAAATCGGTACCATGATATAAACAGAGTACGATGCACGGTTACGCCAGGGCCCTTCAGAGCATTTTTAGACTCATGACCTCGTCAGGCCTCGGTATATCCTATAAACAAGGATATCAGGTATCATGTCCGCTTCTAAGATGGTCAATGACACCTTCAAAGGCTGGTTCATTGACACAGGGATGCACCAGAGACACGGGCTTCTACGTCTCCACCACCATGGGCAGCCCGGAGGCTTCTGGAATCCACACAGTCCTGAAGCAGACAGCCCAGCCTGGAGGACATGATCACAAAGAACGTCCAGCACAAGATGCTCCCTCCGAGGGCAGGGCCCCCAGGTCTCAGAAGTCCAGCGGCATTTAAAGGCCAGGGGGATATTTACCATTGCTTTTGCCAAACAAACGCTCCCTCACCCTAAAGGTCCAAAGCACAGGATAACTCCCAGGGCAAACCACCAGCTAGAGGACGAGCCTCCGCCTCCGGAAGGTCTGGGCTTTAATGACGTCCGTAGGTCTGGCGGGCGGCCGGCCAGGACTCCTAACCGAGGGGCCACACACAGGCACACTCTCTTTCATCTTCTTTTCCATCGTGGTGGAGCACAGGCACTGACTGCTGGGCTCCACGGGAGGACCTTGCTGTCCGTCCAGCCTGCACAGGCTGGCTTGCACGATCGTGCTTTGCGCCTGAGTCTGCGGGGGGAGGCGTGCGGCCGCAGGACATCAGCAAGGCTTCCTAGTGGCCGTGGAGGAAAGACGTCCAAGCTTACCCGCTCCTCTGAGTGGCCCCCCTGCGCCTGCCAGCCCTCGGGAGCTGGAGGCCAAGGACCCCCCTTCTCGGAAAGGGACACCTCTGAGGAGTGGCCCTGGCGGCCACTCACTTCCTCGCCTGCTGCTGAAAATACAGCTGACCCTACACTGAGCCACGGCGCTCTGCCCTCGGTCAGCATCTCCATTTCGCTCGGCAGATCTTCAGCCCAAGGAGAAGAGGGTTTATTTTAGAACAACTCGCTGGCCTGGACCCCGTCCACGTGGGACGTGTCTCCCCCAGCCGGCAGCTGTGTCGTAACTGAGGACTCTGTCCTCTGCTGGGCAGTGAGGACGGGCTGGCTTGACCGGCTGGGTGTTGAAATCGGTACCATGATATAAACAGAGTACGATGCACGGTTACGCCAGGGCCCTTCAGAGCATTTTTAGACTCATGACCTCGTCAGGCCTCGGTATATCCTATAAACAAGGATATCAGGTATCATGTCCGCTTCTAAGATGGTCAATGACACCTTCAAAGGCTGGTTCATTGACACAGGGATGCACCAGAGACACGGGCTTCTACGTCTCCACCACCATGGGCAGCCCGGAGGCTTCTGGAATCCACACAGTCCTGAAGCAGACAGCCCAGCCTGGAGGACATGATCACAAAGAACGTCCAGCACAAGATGCTCCCTCCGAGGGCAGGGCCCCCAGGTCTCAGAAGTCCAGCGGCATTTAAAGGCCAGGGGGATATTTACCATTGCTTTTGCCAAACAAACGCTCCCTCACCCTAAAGGTCCAAAGCACAGGATAACTCCCAGGGCAAACCACCAGCTAGAGGACGAGCCTCCGCCTCCGGAAGGTCTGGGCTAATGATTATCCAGATGACGTCCGTAGGTCTGGCGGGCGGCGGCCCGGGACGGCACGGGGACCACTCCCTAACCGAGGGCCAGAGGTGGCAATCCCACAGGGTGGGTGCGTGTCCCGGCGCCCCAGGCTCCGCGTCCGTCACAGACCTTCACCGCTTCAGAAACTGAGCTCTTTCTAACTATCAAAGAAAGTAAAAGTTAGTCGCTCGGTCACGTCCACTTGCTGTGTCCCCTGCAGCCCGCCAGGCTCCCCGGTCCGTGGGATTCTCCAGGCAGGAACACTGGAGGGGGCTGCCGTTCCCTCCTCCAGGGGGGCTTCCCGACCCGGGACTGAACCCAGGGCGGCCACACTGCAGGCAGATTCTTTACTGTCTCAGCCACCAGAGGCTATCGAAGAGACGCCCAAAAGCGCATCACACATGAACATCCACACTTGACCTTTCTGGAGACCAAATTAAAAGCTTCTTGAGTTCACGGACTCAGTTCCCATCCCCTGTCCCACGTCCAGCTCTGGGGGCGGAGAAGACACTGAATGCGGGTGGACAGAGGAAGCCAGAGGCTGGCCATGCCTTCCGCACGCGCCCGCCGGCTCATCCCGCAGGGGCCCGCAGAGGCCCTCTCCTGGGAAGACGCCGCAGTGAGCAAGCCGCCTGCCGGCCTCAGGGGCCAAAGGGCCAGGGAGGAGGCAGTGACACAGACACCTGGGTGTGTGGAGGGGGGAGGGAACCGTGGGGAGGCTCTGCAGGGGAAGCGATGTTTGAAACTGCCTGTGGGTGCTCGAGAGAGGGCTGGGTGGAGTGGAGAGGGGTGGGAAACCCGTTGGGGAGGCTTCTGGAATCCACACAGTCCTGAAGCAGACAGCCCAGCCTGGAGGACATGATCACAAAGAACGTCCAGCACAAGATGCTCCCTCCGAGGGCAGGGCCCCCAGGTCTCAGAAGTCCAGCGGCATTTAAAGGCCAGGGGGATATTTACCATTGCTTTTGCCAAACAAACGCTCCCTCACCCTAAAGGTCCAAAGCACAGGATAACTCCCAGGGCAAACCACCAGCTAGAGGACGAGCCTCCGCCTCCGGAAGGTCTGGGCTAATGATTATCCAGATGACGTCCGTAGGTCTGGCGGGCGGCGGCCCGGGACGGCACGGGGACCACTCCCTAACCGAGGGCCAGAGGTGGCAATCCCACAGGGTGGGTGCGTGTCCCGGCGCCCCAGGCTCCGCGTCCGTCACAGACCTTCACCGCTTCAGAAACTGAGCTCTTTCTAACTATCAAAGAAAGTAAAAGTTAGTCGCTCGGTCACGTCCACTTGCTGTGTCCCCTGCAGCCCGCCAGGCTCCCCGGTCCGTGGGATTCTCCAGGCAGGAACACTGGAGGGGGCTGCCGTTCCCTCCTCCAGGGGGGCTTCCCGCCCCGGGACTGAACCCAGGGCGGCCACACTGCAGGCAGATTCTTTACTGTCTCAGCCACCAGAGGCTATCGAAGAGACGCCCAAAAGCGCATCACACATGAACATCCACACTTGACCTTTCTGGAGACCAAATTAAAAGCTTCTTGAGTTCACGGACTCAGTTCCCATCCCCTGTCCCACGTCCAGCTCTGGGGGCGGAGAAGACACTGAATGCGGGTGGACAGAGGAAGCCAGAGGCTGGCCATGCCTTCCGCACGCGCCCGCCGGCTCATCCCGCAGGGGCCCGCAGAGGCCCTCTCCTGGGAAGACGCCGCAGTGAGCAAGCCGCCTGCCGGCCTCAGGGGCCAAAGGGCCAGGGAGGAGGCAGTGACACAGACACCTGGGTGTGTGGAGGGGGGAGGGAACCGTGGGGAGGCTCTGCAGGGGAAGCGATGTTTGAAACTGCCTGTGGGTGCTCGAGAGAGGGGCTGCGGGTAGGGCCCAGCTCACTCCCAGAAAGAGAGGCTGAGCGCCGGCTCGCCCTCTGGGACCCAAAGCCCCTGGAAGGGTCTGTTTCGCCAGCAAGGACAGCACCGGAAGGAGCCACAGGTCCGTGAGGAGGGGCTGCAGGGAAGAGCTGCAGGAGAGGTGGGGGACACCATGCATCCCCAGGAGGCCGACTGCCCTCGGGCCGCGCGTCCCGGGCGGCCGCTGCTCTCCGTCCCTGGGCTCCACCTCTGTCCTGTCTCCACATCAAGTCTGGCCTCCTCCCGGCCCCCACCCTGTGCATCTGTCAATTAACACGACAGGAAGACGGCCAGAGAGCCGGCAGGCGGTGCCCAGAGTCACAGACCGCCTCACCTGAGACCAAGGGCGGGTCCCGAGGAGGGGCCGGCTGTGCCCCGCCCGAGGCCGCGGCGGGCTGGGAGGCCCACCTCCCGGAGGACGCGCCACCACCTGGCAGACACGGGGCTGCCACGCCGGCGGCTGGTGCTGGCCCCCGTCCCTCGTCACCAAACGGTCTTCTCAGGCCGCACACATCAACACCCAGCTGGACAAGGACCCCGAGGACAAGCTTAAAACAGAATGGAAACCAAGGAAGACCTGCAGGCAGTCAACGGGCGGGTCGACGACGCATAACGCCACCAGTTTTTAGGGAAACGCTGGTACAGCGACCATAAGGCTCGGGTCGGAGAAGACACCAGACATCACAGCCGCCAAGACGGCAGGATGTGGAGCGCCAGGGGCCGAGCACGCAGCTGGTGGGAGTGCAAAATGGGGCAGGTGCTGCGGCAGTCACATGGAGGCACCTCAAAGAAGTTCAACACAGAATTACCGTATGAGCCAGCAACCCCGCTTCCGGGTGTATACCCCAAATAACGACGCATCGAGGCTCAAAAAGATATCTGCGTATTCACGTCCACAGAGCACGAGTCCCAGAAGCCCGAGAGAAATGGCCCCAGGTCCCACGGAGGCAAGAATGGGGAAACACAATGTGGGGTACAACCTGGGTGTGTGGAGGGGAGGGAACCGTGGGGAGGCTCTGCAGGGAAGCGATGTTTGAAACTGCCTGTGGGTGCTCGAGAGAGGGGCTGCGGGTAGGGCCCAGCTCACTCCCAGAAAGAGAGGCTGAGCGCCGGCTCGCCCTCTGGGACCCAAAGCCCCTGGAAGGGTCTGTTTCGCCAGCAAGGACAGCACCGGAAGGAGCCACAGGTCCGTGAGGAGGGGCTGCAGGGAAGAGCTGCAGGAGAGGTGGGGGACACCATGCATCCCCAGGAGGCCGACTGCCCTCGGGCCGCGCGTCCCAGGCGGCCGCTGCTCTCCGTCCCTGGGCTCCACCTCTGTCCTGTCTCCACATCAAGTCTGGCCTCCTCCCGGCCCCCACCCTGTGCATCTGTCAATTAACACGACAGGAAGACGGCCAGAGAGCCGGCAGGCGGTGCCCAGAGTCACAGACCGCCTCACCTGAGACCAAGGGCGGGTCCCGAGGAGGGCCGGCTGTGCCCGCCCGAGGCCGGCGGGCTGGGAGGCCCACCTCCCGGAGGACGCGCCACCACCTGGCAGACACGGGGCTGCCACGCCGGCGGCTGGTGCTGGCCCCCGTCCCTCGTCACCAAACGGTCTTCTCAGGCCGCACACATCAACACCCAGCTGGACAAGGACCCCGAGGACAAGCTTAAAACAGAATGGAAACCAAGGAAGACCTGCAGGCAGTCAACGGGCGGGTCGACGACGCATAACGCCACCAGTTTTTAGGGAAACGCTGGTACAGCGACCATAAGGCTCGGGTCGGAGAAGACACCAGACATCACAGCCGCCAAGACGGCAGGATGTGGAGCGCCAGGGGCCGAGCACGCAGCTGGTGGGAGTGCAAAATGGGGCAGGTGCTGCGGCAGTCACATGGAGGCACCTCAAAGAAGTTCAACACAGAATTACCGTATGAGCCAGCAACCCCGCTTCCGGGTGTATACCCCAAATAACGACGCATCGAGGCTCAAAAAGATATCTGCGTATTCACGTCCACAGAGCACGAGTCCCAGAAGCCCCGAAGGGGAAATGGCCCCAGGTCCCACGGAGGCAAGAATGGGGAAACACAATGTGGGGTACAAACGCAATCTTGAGAAGACGGGGTGCGGACCACGTTCCAGCACGTTGAAGACGCGGCGATGGTCACAGAAGGGCCGATCCCGCAGGATCCCCTTGTGCGAGGGCCCTGGAGCCGTCGGACTCAGAGACGGGGCAGGGGGGTGGCTGCCAGAGGCGGGCGGCGAGGGGCGGGCGGGGCGTTTAACGGGATAGGGTTTCAGTAGCACGATGAGCACGCTCTGGAGACAGACAGTACAACGAGGACAGACGTAACGCTGGTGAGCTGCACACTTGAAACAGGTAAAAAGGTACCTTACACATTATGTGAATTTAACCGGAGTAAAGATCAGTGGAAGGGCGGCACGCCCGCCTTGGAGCGCTGGCCTGGTCTGGGCTCATCCGCCGCCCCCGCCCGGCCCTCGCGTCCCCTTTCCCGTCGGGGGCCCAGATCCACTCGGTCGCCACGGCAGGGCAGTGACTCTGGGAGCTTGTTGTGCAGCATCCTCAGGGCAAGGGTGCTGCTTTCGGCCGGATGGTCAGCTGTCAGGCACCTGCTCAGCAACGGGGGGAGGTCACTTCAGGGCCTGCTCCCCTCCTGAGGCCGCCGGGACCACCTCCTTCCACACGTCCATCTCCAAGTTTCCACTTACTCCCTGTCCGCCGCCACCGAAGCCAGACGCTGCCCCCGTTCCTAAGCACTGAGCTGAGCCCTTTGCAACGCCCGGGACAGCGGTGCAGACACGTCACGAGGCGAGGCCTCCAGCAGAGGCCACGGCTTCCCTGGGAAGGAGGGCGCGGGCGTCTGTGGCCAGGTGTGGGCGGCGGGGAGGCTGGAGGGAGCCCCGGTGGACAGCAGAGGACGTGCGTCTGGAGGGACCCGGGAAGCAGCAGCATTCCACCCCCCACGTTTCCGCAGTTCATGGACGAGACCGGGGACGGGAGGGCGCTGAGGACAGGAAGGGGCTAGGAAGCCGGCCTGCGTGCTGCGGGCCATCCAGGCCAGCAGGCGGAGACAGGCCGACTGTGCTCCCTGCCGGGGCCCCTGCTCGGCTCCGCCGCCCGGCCTGCCGTCCTGGCACGGCGGGGCCCCCGCTTCACCCTTCCCAGAGGACACAGGCACGTGGGGCAGAGCCAGGGCACAGCGGGGCCCACGAGGCTGCCGCCGCCTGCCAGGCACAGCCAGAGGACACTCTTACTGGACTTCAGGTCACAGGTCTGGTCTTGCCGGAGGCTGGACGGTGCGGCTTTACCTGACCTGGCCAGTGTCCACCATCCCCTCACGGCAACTGAACCAGGCGTGACCCCTGGCTCCCCGGGGCCCTCTGCGAGCCTCGCTGGAGGGGTCACCGGTGCACAGGCAGCAGGCTCTGTCCAGCGGGCACCCAAAGCGCCACAGAGGCTCGGTGGAAACGAGCCGTGGCCCGACAGAGGCGCCGACGGCCTGCTCGGGGTCTGTGGTTCAGAGCCCCTCCTGCTCTCGACCCCCGAGGCGGGAAGGCAGAGCAGGTAAGTCCCCGTCCAGACCAAGCGCGTCTCCTACATCACGCAGCTAGCGAAGTCCTCACCCGCCGGCCGGAATCCAGGCGCTGCGACTCCCGGTGGGGCTCGCCACGCTCACCCCCACTCACCCGTCCCTCGCCAGAGCATGGCGGTGGTCAGGACCCGAGCGGGCGGAGCCTTGCGGGGCGAGCTCACGCCAGGCCTGACGCCCCGCTCACACCCGGGGTGACGTCCCACGGGAAGGGCCCGAGGCTCCGCACAGGTGAGGGGGTGTCAGGAGGGGGCCCCACCGCTGCATTTCGGGGTCAGCGTGTGCAGCTCACAGAGGAAGAGGTGGCGGGGGAGGGCGCTGCTCCAGGCCGTGACGCCCCCTCCCTGGGGAGGAGCCCCTGCCCACACCCGCTCCTGGGCCGCTGCTCGGGCCGGCCCGCCGGGGGCCCAGGGCGGGGTGTGGCAGGAGACCCGTGCGGCCAGCCTTCGAGGACACGTGGGCTGAGTCTGGGGTGCTGGGGCCGGGGAGCGAGGGGATGGGTGGGGGCCTGGAGCGGCCCCCGTGGAGTGGCGAGGGGGTGGAGGGGCTCCCAGGAGCAGCCACGCCTGGGGCCGATGGGGGGCGCGATGACGAGGAGCAGGAAGCTGCAGACACCACGGCGGTCCCCGAGGTGGGAAACCCCGTGTCTGCTCCTTACCCCGGTTCCAGAAACAGGGCGGAGACACTACACGCCTGAAGGACCAGGGCCACCAGACAGGCTGGCTTCCCCGCCAGCCCAGGGTCCCGGCTGGGTCCCCAGCCAGCACGGCCCACCTGCGGAGGATGCAGCAGCAACAGAAGGCAGCTGCACGCCTGCCTGGGGAGGTGGCCATTCCCCACTGGACGGCATTTCTTTTGTTGTTGTTTTTAAATAATCATTGTTCATTGCTTTTTTTTCTTTTTGGCCACTTTTCTTGGTCTTTAATTATTTTCATCCATCTTTGTTCTTTGGCCCGTGTGGGCCTCCCATCGCGGTGGCCTCTCTCGTCGCAGAGCTCCTGCGCGGTAATTGGACACATCAGTCCAGCCGCTCTGCGGCACGTGGGATCCTCCCAGGCCAGGGATCGAACTGGCGCCCCTTGCAGTGCAAGGCGGTGTCCTTACCCACTGGACCACCAGGGAAGCCCAACTTTACAGCATTTCTGATGAAGAATCAAACCTTAAAGACACGGATGAAACCTACCCCCATGGAAGCTCCCCACCATGAATTTTGCTAGAATATGTCCATTTAAAATTCTTTTCTGTCTTTACCCCAAGACAGGGATGGCCCATGTGTTCATTTTCTCGCCCCTAAAAAAATTAAAACATTAAGGAACTAGCTGTCAGGCCCTAACGTCCGTGTCTTCAGCCCGAGTTCCTCTGGGGACTTCGCGGAGTGGTGGTGCAGGTTTAACCCACGGGACTGGGGCCGGGGCGGGCTGCCGCGTGCACACCGTCAGGCACGGCTTCTGCCTCCACAAGGAGCTCATCACCCTCCTCATCCCCACCAGGAGGCCTCCCGGGGTGCACAGCTACGACCTCTCACTCGTCCCCTGCCCCCCGGGTGGGGCAACGGCCAGTCGTGGCTTCTGGAAGCAGGGGGTTTGGATAGAAACTTGAACCCTTGGTTCTCTCGGAGGGAGGGCTCGCTAGACCCAAAGGCCCGCCCCTCCGGTGAGGCCATCCGCACGGTTTCAGCTCTGGCCACGAGGTCAGGCTCCCCGGGCCCCCGGCCCCTCCCCAACAGGTGTGTTTGCACCGTGCCATCCCGGTGGGAAACCCGTGTCTGCTCCTTCCCGTTCAGCGGCAACTACGAAGGACCAGGGCCACCAGACAGGCTGGCTTCCCGCCAGCCCAGGGTCCCGCTGGGTCCCCAGCCAGCACGGCCCACCTGCGGAGGATGCAGCAGCAACAGAAGGCAGCTGCACGCCTGCCTGGGGAGGTGGCCATTCCCCACTGGACGGCATTTCTTTTGTTGTTGTTTTTAAATAATCATTGTTCATTGCTTTTTTTTCCTTTTGGCCCCTTTTCTTGGTCTTTAATTATTTTCATCCATCTTTGTTCTTTGGCCCGTGTGGGCCTCCCATCGCGGTGGCCTCTCTCGTCGCAGAGCTCCTGCGCGGTAATTGGACACATCAGTCCAGCCGCTCTGCGGCACGTGGGATCCTCCCAGGCCAGGGATCGAACTGGCGCCCCTTGCAGTGCAAGGCGGTGTCCTTACCCACTGGACCACCAGGGAAGCCCAACTTTACAGCATTTCTGATGAAGAATCAAACCTTAAAGACACGGATGAAACCTACCCCCATGGAAGCTCCCCACCATGAATTTTGCTAGAATATGTCCATTTAAAATTCTTTTCTGTCTTTACCCCAAGACAGGGATGGCCCATGTGTTCATTTTCTCGCCCCTAAAAAAATTAAAACATTAAGGAACTAGCTGTCAGGCCCTAACGTCCGTGTCTTCAGCCCGAGTTCCTCTGGGGACTTCGCGGAGTGGTGGTGCAGGTTTAACCCACGGGACTGGGGCCGGGGCGGGCTGCCGCGTGCACACCGTCAGGCACGGCTTCTGCCTCCACAAGGAGCTCATCACCCTCCTCATCCCCACCAGGAGGCCTCCCGGGGTGCACAGCTACGACCTCTCACTCGTCCCCTGCCCCCCGTGTGGACAAAAGGCCAGTCGTGGCTTCTGGAAGCAGGGGGTTTGGATAGAAACTTGAACCCTTGGTTCTCTCGGAGGGAGGGCTCGCTAGACCCAAAGGCCCGCCCCTCCGGTGAGGCCATCCGCACGGTTTCAGCTCTGGCCACGAGGTCAGGCTCCCCGGGCCCCCGGCCCCTCACGTGCACCCGAGCCAGGGAATCGCCCGCCCGGAAAGCCCAGGTGTGTTTGGGGAGCCGTGAGTTTCCTGTAGTTTTATATAAGACTGTACTGGTGCACGTAAAACACGCATTTTCCAGGGGAAGAACCTGGAGTTTTTTTCTTTTTGTCAAATTCTGGAAGGGGCCTCTGACCCAAAAAAGGTTCGGACGACGCAGAAACACCCCTTTAAAGGCGGGTTCGTTTCTGTCACACCGGCCACGTTTCAACATAAAGTGGGTCAGAGCCGTGAGAAGTGGACAAAAGTCGAGCATGGGCATTTCGTCTGTAAGATTTTAGGGAAATTAAAACAAATTCTCTGGTGGGCAACGTTACGCGAAAGGACTGCGGTGGAACAGTGGCCAGTGATGGCCACGGGGTCAGGGGTCAGGGTCAGGGTCAGGAAGGAACAAGAGCTGCCAGAGACCCCGAGTGGACGCTAGCTCATCCGTCCTACCCGGGCGCTGGCCCCAAGGTGGGGCCGCAGGCCGTGGCCGAGCTGGCCGAGCGGTGCCGGTTCTGACCTAACCTGCCGGAGAGCCGCGCGTGCCGCCCACAGGTCCCACCTCCCCTCTGGGAACACCCTGCTGACACGGCAGCACTGCTGGGAGATGAGCTAATTAAGATTCCGTGGTCTTTCCCAGAGATACTCTATTTTTAACCTAATTCTGTCACTTGAAGTGCGAGGTTTACATTTTTTCAGTAAGAAAATACCTTTTCCTTTTTAATATTCCCATGAATAATTTAGCCTCGCGGATAATTCCACCAGTCTCCTTCAAGTGTTTCTTCTCGAGACAGATGGGGACGTTCTGGGCAGAAGGGGCGGAAGACACGTGAATCCCTGCTTCTCACCCTGCAGGGTCCCTAATTAAAAATAAAAGAACCACAACAACAGAAAGACGAAAAGGACGGCAGTCTGTGAGCTCTGCACCTCGCCATCACCTCCCGGTAATTCTCGCGCAGCCCTGGGTTCAAAGCGACAGATCCACTCTGTGAGTGTTCTCCCAAAAGCTCATGTGTAAACTGATTGTTCGAAATAAGGGCACAAATAAAGGAACCTTCTATGAGGCAGAAAGACTCACAGACACAGAGATCACGGTTTCAGCTCTGGCCACGAGGTCAGGCTCCCCGGGCCCCCGGCCCCTCACGTGCACCCGAGCCAGGGAATCGCCCGCCCGGAAAGCCCAGGTGTGTTTGGGGAGCCGTGAGTTTCCTGTAGTTTTATATAAGACTGTACTGGTGCACGTAAAACACGCATTTTCCAGGGGAAGAACCTGGAGTTTTTTTCTTTTTGTCAAATTCTGGAAGGGGCCTCTGACCCAAAAAAGGTTCGGACGACGCAGAAACACCCCTTTAAAGGCGGGTTCGTTTCTGTCACACCGGCCACGTTTCAACATAAAGTGGGTCAGAGCCGTGAGAAGTGGACAAAAGTCGAGCATGGGCATTTCGTCTGTAAGATTTTAGGGAAATTAAAACAAATTCTCTGGTGGGCAACGTTACGCGAAAGGACTGCGGTGGAACAGTGGCCAGTGATGGCCACGGGGTCAGGGGTCAGGGTCAGGGTCAGGAAGGAACAAGAGCTGCCAGAGACCCCGAGTGGACGCTAGCTCATCCGTCCTACCCGGGCGCTGGCCCCAAGGTGGGGCCGCAGGCCGTGGCCGAGCTGGCCGAGCGGTGCCGGTTCTGACCTAACCTGCCGGAGAGCCGCGCGTGCCGCCCACAGGTCCCACCTCCCCTCTGGGAACACCCTGCTGACACGGCAGCACTGCTGGGAGATGAGCTAATTAAGATTCCGTGGTCTTTCCCAGAGATACTCTATTTTTAACCTAATTCTGTCACTTGAAGTGCGAGGTTTACATTTTTTCAGTAAGAAAATACCTTTTCCTTTTTAATATTCCCATGAATAATTTAGCCTCGCGGATAATTCCACCAGTCTCCTTCAAGTGTTTCTTCTCGAGACAGATGGGGACGTTCTGGGCAGAAGGGGCGGAAGACACGTGAATCCCTGCTTCTCACCCTGCAGGGTCCCTAATTAAAAATAAAAGAACCACAACAACAGAAAGACGAAAAGGACGGCAGTCTGTGAGCTCTGCACCTCGCCATCACCTCCCGGTAATTCTCGCGCAGCCCTGGGTTCAAAGCGACAGATCCACTCTGTGAGTGTTCTCCCAAAAGCTCATGTGTAAACTGATTGTTCGAAATAAGGGCACAAATAAAGGAACCTTCTATGAGGCAGAAAGACTCACAGACACAGAGATCAGAGGCGCGGCTGCTCGGAGCAGGGCAGCGGGGAGGGAGGGAGCGGCAGTGTGGGATTAGCACCCCAGTATACACAGGGTGGATAAACAAGGCCTTGCTACATCCCACAGGGAGCTATATTCAATATCCTGTAATAAACCATAAAGGAAAGAATATTAAAATAAAATATATATATATGTATAACTGAGTCACTTTGCTGTAGGGCAGAAATAACACAACATTGTACATCAACTGTACTTCCATTAAAAAAAGAACTAATGATGTAAAACCTATGTTTAGACTCTCAATTTGAGGACACAGTCTACACAAGTATTTCAACTACGAGACTGCTGAAATGCCTCCTACTTAAAATATCTATGTGTTGAGACAATACTACTTCGGTATTAGACGTGGTTTGGTAATGTATTTTAAACATAATTTTTTTGTGTGAGAATTTCCATCGCATACAAATACACCTCCAAATTCAAGAGGAAAAAAGAAAACCTCAGTCCATGGTAACCACTATTAATATGTGTTAACATCTCATTTTTGTTTTAGGAGGAAGAAGCAAGCCTTAAGAGAACAGCTCCCGTCTGCTGAGTGTGACCTCAGTCTGTGGACTAGGGCGTCCCACTAAACTTCACGGTGTGGGATCTACGCTGCCGTTGTGAAGGCTGCCTTGGTGGGGAGTTCTTCCCCCTAAACTCGTGCATTGACTTTTTTTTTTACAAAAATAAAGGTGGTATGGCCACCTGATGCAAAGTGACAGCTCTTTGGAAAAGAGCCTGTTGGGAAAATAGAAGAAGGCGACGACAGAGGACGAGACGGTTGGAGGGCGTCTCTGAGTCCATGGACGGAGCATGGCCAGAGCAGCTCCGGGAGACGGTGCGGGACGGGGAGCCTGGCGTGCCACCGTCCGTGGGGTCGCAGAGCTGATTGCGACTGAGTGACTGGGTGGAAAGGTGGGTAACCACACCGAGGAAAGCAAGAAGTCTTTATAATATTAAACTTTTGGGGGGAAGTGACTTACATGGAAAGTATTTGGTAAGACGACTGAAAGCCTTAAACACACCTGGAAGAATCCTGAGTTGGTCCTTGAAGAGCCTGGAGTCTCACGGGGGCAGAGGCAGCAGGTTGGGACCCTGGGGCAGGGGGCTGCTCCAATTCTGACTCCAGAGTGTCTCTGAGAGTTTTCACACATCGCCGCACAGGTGAGAGGAGTGGGCTCCCAGGGACCCTGACTCGGGAGAGACCCTCGTCGGGGCAGGGGAGCGGCCCGGGGCAGCGGCCAGCCGTGCGGGTCCAGACCTGCGGCCCCTGAGGCCAGAGGGCCCTCCCGGCCTCCCAGGCCAGGCTTCCCTCGCTGAGCCGCGGGCCCACCTGCCCGAGCGTGGGCTCAAGGCCCAGGTCAAGCAAGCTCCCCACGACCTCGCTGGGGCCTCCGCCTGCCTGCCTCGTACACATTTAACGGGGAGGCAACATCGATCCCGGTCGACCGTCAGGGACGCGACTGACCTCTTAAAACCAGCAGGGCCTTCAAAGTAGGACATCAAAGACTCCATCTCCATCCACCGGCCAAAGCGCCTCCTGAACCCTGAGCCCCCGCCCACCGCCCTGGGCCTACACAGCAGGCCTTCAAGGGCAGACGGCACAGGACCAAGTGTGTGCTTTCCTGAAAGCAGCTCCTACCTCAGGCTTAAAAATAAACCAAAAAACGAAACAAATTCCTCAGCTCCTGGGAATGTGGTCTTGTTCTCAGGGAGGCACTTGATTTTATTCACTCTTTAAGAGATTACGTTGTAACAAAGATATGAACTTAGTTGAAAATGAGCCTTGGAGAGTCCATAACGAGGGTCCCCTCCTCTCTTCAATGAGCGTTTTATCTGGAGCCTGGGTTACCAGCACGACTCAAGACCTACTCTCAAGACTCACGAGCAATGGCAGAAATTTGAATGAGCTGCTCTTGGCTGAGTGGCTGCGGGGCCTGGTAAACCCAAATGAGCAAGACTCTCCTCCAATGGACACGGGTCGGTGGGCCGAGAACCAGGACAGGCCCCGGCGGCTTCTCCACTCAGAAGCCAGCGGTCTCTGTGGGGACCACCCGGCGCTGGCGTCGCGGGGCGCCAGC
This sequence comes from Tragulus kanchil, assembly GCA_022376925.1. Taxonomy (NCBI): domain Eukaryota; kingdom Metazoa; phylum Chordata; class Mammalia; order Artiodactyla; family Tragulidae; genus Tragulus; species Tragulus kanchil. The sequence goes on from JAIOJX010000005.1 coordinate 2,086,189, forward strand.
CTCCACGGACCCGCGTGGGCAGCGCCGGCTCCAACAGACCTCTCCTAACGGACACGGACACTCCAATGTCTTAGAGTGTTCACACATCACTAAATACTCATCTTCTTTTGATGTTTTATGAATCGTAAAAAAGAATCGTAAAACCCACTCATGGCTCAGTGACCGTATGAAACGGGCTGCCGGCCAAGCGTGGTCAGTGGCCGTGGCTTGCAGACTCCTGGGTCCGGGCCTGTGCGGGAAGGTGGGCTACCTGGACATCCCGGGCCTGCTGCCCTGTCTATAAAAGGAGGACGAGCGGCTTTGTCTCCTGGGTTCTAAGGATCAGACGCCTGAGTATAGAAAGCACGAGGCAAGAGCCCACGGGTCTTCCCACAGGGGCGGCCTCGTCGGTCACGGCGATAGCAGTTCGGCTTCCAACGCCTGCTCCTTGGCAGCGTGGTGTTAAGCGCTGCGTGCTTTTTATAGTATTTCATCCCATCTACGAGGCCATCGATTTGAAGATGCCCCGTTACTGAATGGACCACCAAGACAGAAAAAGCTGCCAGTTAACCTCTGACCCAGCATCGACCCTAAGACGCATCCTGATTTCACAAACGCCGAGCTACGGGGGAAGGGAGGCCTGCGCTCCAGGGCCAGCGTGGCACTGCGTCTGCTTCAGGCCCACGCGCACCCTAGGGGCGGGGGGCACGCCGATGCCCCCTCACAGGAGAGGCGCCGGGGAGAGGTCCGCGCCTGTGCTCCGCCGGCCGGGGCTGGGGGTGGGCGGCACGGTCCGGAGTCTGACTCTCAGGCACGGACACCTGGCAGAAGCGGACCCCGCTGGAACTCCGAGCAGGAAGTGGTAAGGTCCAGGAGTCGGGGACAGACGAGCCCCGTCCTCGGCAGAGAGGACACGCCCAGGCCAGCGGTCGGGTCCCTCGGGCGCGGCAGCGCAGGGCGAGGCTGCGGAAGGAGGTCGCAGGAAACGGAGTCCTAGACTCGGGATGGAAATGGGAAGCCCCGGCGTCGCGCCCGCAGGCCCCCTGGCGGCGGCCGGGAGCCCCGCCCAGCTCACGGAGCCCGGGGTGACGGGGACAGAGGGCACACGTGGTCTGGGACCTGGGGTTCCAGGAGTCACCCCTCAGCTCCCTGGCCGACCAGCCTGGCTCCTGGGACCTAACTCTGTGGCAGGGAGGCTCCCGCCAAGAGTCTGCTTCCTTCTGGGGGTCGGTCCGAGCCAGGCAGGGGGACGGGTGCGATCAGCCGCTGTTGACCCCAGGTGCTGGGTCTCCGGGGAGCGCCTGGGGACCGCACCTCCCACGAGCTGGCGCAGCTGGCGAGTGAACCGCCTCCCCACTCCCCCAGCTCCTGGGGCTCCCCTGGGAGTGGAGGCTGGAGTCGGGCCCGGCCGGCCTGGACTTCGCCCCGTGCTGAGTTTGCTCTGCGGCCTCTCCTGCAATAAATCGCAGCCGAACTAGACGCTGACGTGCTGAGTCCTTCGAGTCTCAGCCCCGGGGGTGGGGTGGGGGTTCCAACACAGAGAACCCTCAGTGGCTTCCCTCCAGAGCCCCGTCCCTGCGAGGCGGCGCCCAGCCGGTGCTGGACGGAGGCCCTTTCTCCGCCGGCCCTGGAGCAGAGGCTGTGAAGCCGGGGAGACGGCACCTCGTCCTGCCCCGGTGTGGACCGAGCGCCCCTTCCACGCTCCTCTGGGAGAGGCAACCTCACGATTTCTGTCCTTCGAGGGGAAGACGACGTGACGGGAACATGGAGACAGGGACGGCGCGGGGGAGGGGACAGCGGCTCACACCACTGGGGCCAGCCGTGTGCCTCGGCCACTGCCCGCTGCGCCCGTCCTCAGCAGCCCTGGGAGGCAGGTGCCTCTGTGAGCGCCGCCTTCACCAGGAGGAAGCTGATCACACGGAGGCCGCGGGCTGCCCTGGGCGACCCACAGTTACTGGTGACCTCATCTGGCCTCAGAGTCCGCGTCACCACTGCACTCGACCACCCCTCTGGATGCTGACAGATGTCTGCACGGGGGTCCCCAGGCCCGCGTCAGCTCCTCCTGCAGGGAGCACGGGGCTCGCTCACGTCCCGCCGCCCCTGAAGGACTCGGGGTGAGTTCTGCCGCCTCCGCCGCCCTCTGAGCGCTGTGGACGGTCCGCGCCCGCCACGACGCTGGGGCCCCCAGGGCGCCACGCTGCGCAAGCGGCGAGCACTCAGAGCAGACAGACAGGAGGGGGTCACCATCAGGGCTGGGGGGCCCGCGCAGACTAGCACCGTGCTCTAGGCCTCAGGGAGCGTGCGGACGCTGCGGGAGCTCAGAGGTGAGTTCCTGGCAGTCAGAGGGCAAGCCTGCCTCTCACAGGGCGGCAGCCAAACGGGCCGAGAGGGGAACCGGCCACGACCGCGAGCGGCACGGGGCCTAAAGGGCGACTGGCTGAACAACGGACGCACCTGCGCAGACCTGGGTGCACTCGAACCTCGACGGCCCTTAAACAGAAAGCTCGAGAGCGGAGGGCAGCCCTGAGGAAGTGACGCGTGCTGAGAGCCATCTGGGGTGCAGGGAGGGGCGGGCCAGAGCCGCGGGGAGGCGGAGGGGGTCGCGAAGGCACTGAGAGTGTCTCCACACGACGTGACCCTGGGAGGCGTGCGGCCGGAGCCCAAGACAGAGGCAGGCTTCGCGGCAGGCACGCGGGACCCCGGCCCACCCGGCCTCTCTGAGCGGACGGCGGGTGCTGTGGGTCTCGGCCGTTCCCGCTGGAACCTTTCAGAATCCTAACCGGCTCGGGCTGGGACCTGCTGCTAGCCATGGGCTTAAGAGCCATCTCTAAAGAGAACCGATGGCCTCTGGTGTCTCACAGCGGCAGGGTGTTCACGACGGCCCAAGCGTAGGCTCGGAAAACACGGGAACAATGGTGAGACGGAGGGAGTAAGAAGTCAGAGGAGAAAATCAAAGGCACTCACAGCTGCACAAAGAAGACGATGCTTCCAGGAAAAAGCCACCTTAGCAGCTACAAGAAGCAAGTTTCTAAATAACGACACGCTACAAGGGGGAAGAAAAAGGAGAAAAAATGAAAAGCAAGCCCGGGAGAAGACAGACTCGCCGACGGCTGCTTCCTCCACCCTGGTCGGCAGGTAATTCGCCAGCTCCCCGGCTTCAAACAAACCTCCCCTGTCAACACACGGCTCCTACGGCCGCGCTCAAAGCTGATGAGCTCTCAGGATCGCATCCGAGCACATTCCGTGTTCTGAAACAAAGGATCAGTTACCGACCCTCGGGAAGCTAACTGCTTTCCCATTTTTCCAGCAGTTATGCCTCCAACTGAACCGTTCCCCTCCCGGGGGGCCGTGCCCTCGAGCAAGCTTTCCTGCCCGGGACCAGCGTGTGCCCGTGGCCAGCACCAAGGCCGTGGCCGTGGAGTGAGGGAGCCATTCTGGGGGAGAAGCTGCTCAGTCCTACCGCTGAGGCGACTTCCTGCTCTGTGCACAGGCCCTCTCTCCGGGCGTGGGGAGACTGTCTCCCCTAATACGTGTAGTACACGGTTGTATATTGAATATCCAGTCAATTCTGCAGTTGGCTCTTTCCAGTTAATGATCATGCTTTGTACACATAGGATGGACTTCCCAGGTGGCTCGGTGCTAAAGAATCTGCCTACAATGCAGGAGACTCGGGATACGAGGGTTCAATCCCTGGGTTGGGAAGGTCCCCTGGAGAAAGAAATGGCAACCACTCCAGTCTTCCTGCCTGGAGAATCCCATGGACAGAGGAGCCCGGTCAAGCATTACGTAGCGACTAAGCACGTGCACATACATTAGGTCTCTACCGGAAAAGACGAATTTCTGGTTTAATGGAACAGAAAGAAGAGATGCAGATGCAAATGTCTATCAGCTGTCTCTGTTCTCATTAAAATATTCCCCTCAGAGGAAACCACATGCCTCCTCTCTTTACTTGGGCTGGCTTATTTTTTTTTCTTTTTTAGATACATATACAGATTTTTTTTCTCTCTCTCTCTTTTTTTTTTTTTTTGCTTTTAAGTAGCTGATATTGTAGGAATTTTAATAGTAGAAATAAATTCATTGATGTCACGTCTATTTCTGTTCCCCCTCTAGCAGGCGCTAGGAAGCCTCCTCTATATTTCACCTCTGAATATTTTATGGCCACATGAAATTCTTCGGAAAACACATTGCATTCAGGGTGATAAAGACCCCGCAGATTTTATTCAACAATCGTGCCAGTAAGCGCGAGCAGTAAGTGCTAATGCTGGCTTCAGTGCACAAGTGCCCATTGTCCGTCATTGCAGCCGGGCACCGCGAGGGCGCGGCTGGCCAGAGGCTGGGCTCGGCCCCCTCCTCCCGCTCCTAGTTCACCGACGGATCTGAGCGGGTTGCTTCTCCACGGCTGCGCCGAGACCCGGCCAGGTGCACAGCGAGCCCTCTTTCCGCCGGAGCCCGCCTTTCAGGCTGGGTCAGAGCCCCTCCCTCAGGGGTGAAGAACCCACCTGCCAAGCAGGACATGAGGGTTCGATTCCTGGAACAGGAAGGCTCCCTGGAAAAGGGAAGGGCAACCCACTCCAGTGTTTTTTTTTTTTTTCTTTCTTTTACTGATCTTTCGTTTATCTATTCTCATCCATCTTTGTTCTTTGTTCCCATCGCAGTGGCCTCTCTTGTTGCAGAGCACCGGCTCTGGGTGCCCGCACTCCAGAGTGCTGGCTCGGTGATTGGACACATCGGTCCAGCCGCTCCCATGCTGCACTTTTTCCCAGGTGGCTCGGTGCTAAAGAATCTGCCTACAATGCAGGAGACTCGGGATACGAGGGTTCAATCCCTGGGTTGGGAAGGTCCCCTGGAGAAAGAAATGGCAACCACTCCAGTCTTCCTGCCTGGAGAATCCCATGGACAGAGGAGCCCGGTCAAGCATTACGTAGCGACTAAGCACGTGCACATACATTAGGTCTCTACCGGAAAAGACGAATTTCTGGTTTAATGGAACAGAAAGAAGAGATGCAGATGCAAATGTCTATCAGCTGTCTCTGTTCTCATTAAAATATTCCCCTCAGAGGAAACCACATGCCTCCTCTCTTTACTTGGGCTGGCTTATTTTTTTTTCTTTTTTAGATACATATACAGATTTTTTTTCTCTCTCTCTCTTTTTTTTTTTTTTTTTTTTGCTTTTTAAGTAGCTGATATTGTAGGAATTTTAATAGTAGAAATAAATTCATTGATGTCACGTCTATTTCTGTTCCCTCTCTAGCAGGCGCTAGGAAGCCTCCTCTATATTTCACCTCTGAATATTTTATGGCCACATGAAATTCTTCGGAAAACACATTGCATTCAGGGTGATAAAGACCCCGCAGATTTTATTCAACAATCGTGCCAGTAAGCGCGAGCAGTAAGTGCTAATGCTGGCTTCAGTGCACAAGTGCCCATTGTCCGTCATTGCAGCCGGGCACCGCGAGGGCGCGGCTGGCCAGAGGCTGGGCTCGGCCCCCTCCTCCCGCTCCTAGTTCACCGACGGATCTGAGCGGGTTGCTTCTCCACGGCTGCGCCGAGACCCGGCCAGGTGCACAGCGAGCCCTCTTTCCGCCGGAGCCCGCCTTTCAGGCTGGGTCAGAGCCCCTCCCTCAGGGGTGAAGAACCCACCTGCCAAGCAGGACATGAGGGTTCGATTCCTGGAACAGGAAGGCTCCCTGGAAAAGGGAAGGGCAACCCACTCCAGTGTTTTTTTTTTTTTTCTTTCTTTTACTGATCTTTCGTTTATCTATTCTCATCCATCTTTGTTCTTTGTTCCCATCGCAGTGGCCTCTCTTGTTGCAGAGCACCGGCTCTGGGTGCCCGCACTCCAGAGTGCTGCGTAGTAATTGGACACACCAGTCCAGCCGCTCCGCGGCACATGGCTCTTCCCAGGCTAGGGATCGAACCGGCGCCCCTTGCACTGCAAGGCGGTGTCCTTACCCACCAGGGGAGCCCTCCAGTATTCTTGTTTGGAGAATTCCATGGACAGAGGAGCCGGGCTACTTACTGTCCATGAGGTCACAGGAGTTGGACAAGACTATAAACTTCAAAAATTACCAAACGCTCCCCGGGAAAGTTCAGGGTGTGCTTCCCCTTGTCAAGGACAAGACTGATTTCTCACGCTGCGGGACACCGTGAGGCAAATCCACGGCGTCGCACCTGCAGGGCGGGAGGGTCGGGGGAGGGCGGGCGGCGTTCCACTCGGCCGGGAGCTTCGGCTTCTATGTCACTACAGCAAAGACGCCTGTGGGCCTGGCACGGCCCCCTCGCCTTTCCCCCGGGGCTGGATCGCTCCCACTAACTCTCCTGCGCCAGGTCTCCCTGAACACAGGCTGAAAACTGACAGCCCTGGGGCTGAAGGGAGAAGCCCTGCAACTCAAACTGCAGCTCGCTGCTGGGCGGGCTCAGGACCCGAGGGCCGCAGCACCCGGCTGGAGCGCTCCCCAGCAGTCCTGCAGCTCTGCTGGCGAGAGATGATGAGAAAGGTGCGTCTCCCAGAGTCAGGATCTCAGAACAGAATCAGTTTAAGCCTTTGGGGTGGATGGTCTGGAGCGGGCGAGACAGAGAGAGACACACAGACCGAGGGGGACACCTACGTGTGTGCAAGAGAAAACAGGAGGAACACGATGAGGGTGAGGAGGGAGGGGTGAAGAGATCAGAACCCCCAAAATGACAACTGTTGAAGATACCCGACAGAAAGCCTGTCCACGGCTGGAGCCGCGCCTCACGAGTGTGCACCACGCGCGAAGTGCACAGGCCCACGGGCTGGACGCGCTGCCCACCCCTGGCAGGAGGTTTTGGATATGTTCAGACGAGTGTTTCAGGTGGACAGGACTCCGTGTGAACACAGGGGGATGACGCTGTTGAACCTGATCCCCACCGGGCCTGCCCTCCGGGAACTCAGGGAAGACCGTGTCCCTGGCCGCTGCAACAGGACCGGTGAGAAGAGGGAGCGGGTGGCCTGGCGGCACCAGTGAGGCGTGTTGCTGTACATCCGGGCTCTGAACAGCAGCCTGCCTGATGAGGCAAACACCTCCTGACACGGCCATGACCCCAGACATCCTGGTGGATTTATCAACATGCACAAAGTCCTTTGGAAGTGGGCCTTATGTTTGGAACTCATTTAATCTTTACAAAACTCTATCCAAAGTCAACACGCAACTTTCATGTTTGTTCTAACTCACGGACAGACAAAGAAAAGGGTGCACACAAGCAGGTGTGCCCGTATTTCTTAACCAGTGGGCTGTGTATTAGTTATGGGCTATGTCGCTCTGTGGGAACGAAAACCTCTGTCATTTCAGACACTTAAAACCTCAGAAGCTCATTTCCTGCTCTGACTACCTGCCCTGTATCGGGCTGGATCGCTCCCACTAACTCTCCGCCAGGTCTCCTGAACACAGGCTGAAAACTGACAGCCCTGGGGCTGAAGGGAGAAGCCCTGCAACTCAAACTGCAGCTCGCTGCTGGGCGGGCTCAGGACCCGAGGGCCGCAGCACCCGGCTGGGCGCTCCCAGCAGTCCTGCAGCTCTGCTGGCGAGAGATGATGAGAAAGGTGCGTCTCCCAGAGTCAGGATCTCAGAACAGAATCAGTTTAAGCCTTTGGGGTGGATGGTCTGGAGCGGGCGAGACAGAGAGAGACACACAGACCGAGGGGGACACCTACGTGTGTGCAAGAGAAAACAGGAGGAACACGATGAGGGTGAGGAGGGAGGGGTGAAGAGATCAGAACCCCCAAAATGACAACTGTTGAAGATACCCGACAGAAAGCCTGTCCACGGCTGGAGCCGCGCCTCACGAGTGTGCACCACGCGCGAAGTGCACAGGCCCACGGGCTGGACGCGCTGCCCACCCCTGGCAGGAGGTTTTGGATATGTTCAGACGAGTGTTTCAGGTGGACAGGACTCCGTGTGAACACAGGGGGATGACGCTGTTGAACCTGATCCCCACCGGGCCTGCCCTCCGGGAACTCAGGGAAGACCGTGTCCCTGGCCGCTGCAACAGGACCGGTGAGAAGAGGGAGCGGGTGGCCTGGCGGCACCAGTGAGGCGTGTTGCTGTACATCCGGGCTCTGAACAGCAGCCTGCCTGATGAGGCAAACACCTCCTGACACGGCCATGACCCCAGACATCCTGGTGGATTTATCAACATGCACAAAGTCCTTTGGAAGTGGGCCTTATGTTTGGAACTCATTTAATCTTTACAAAACTCTATCCAAAGTCAACACGCAACTTTCATGTTTGTTCTAACTCACGGACAGACAAAGAAAAGGGTGCACACAAGCAGGTGTGCCCGTATTTCTTAACCAGTGGGCTGTGTATTAGTTATGGGCTATGTCGCTCTGTGGGAACGAAAACCTCTGTCATTTCAGACACTTAAAACCTCAGAAGCTCATTTCCTGCTCTGACTACCTGCCCTGTGAAGGCTGGCAGGGTCTCTGGCCATCCCTGCCACTTGGGGTCAGGTGGAGAGAGTCGTGATGTGTCAAAGGCCCCCAAGTCCCTCGCTGGTCATTCAGCCTCTTGGCCCAGGAGGGCCCTGTCACTTCTCACGGGGCGGGGCCGGACACGGGGACCTGGTCAAGGGAGGCACCGGCCAGAGGCACCGGGGCGATGGTGCCGTGTTAGAGGAGCTGACCGCGCAGAAGTGCTTCACGCCCACACCGTGCACGAAGAAGCCGACCTGGACTCCTGGATGCTCCGTGGCCCGAGACGTCTCTAGACGCCCACTCCAGCGCCCTCGTCAGAGCCCAGGACTGCCACGGAGATGGGCTCGGGGCTCCGCCGTGGTCGTCCGCGCCAGCCGCACCGCACGGCGCCCCGGGAGGCGGCTCAGCACCTGGACGGCGGCACCCAGAGTGCGGCCGGGGCTCCGCCCCTCCACTTTCGCACCCCGGTGTCTCAGCGCCGCTCACGAGGGTGGCTTCTGTCCATGTGGCCGAAGGTCGGGCGCCACGCAACGCGGGAGGACAGACGGGTGGCCGAGGGCTTCAGCCGACCCCGCCCAGCTCCCCGGCAGCCAGGGACAGCAGCCAGGCCCACCGCTCCCGCCCTGCGGCCGAGAGGGGCAGCGCTGGGCGGACAGCACAGGCTCCCGCTGACCCCCGCGCTACGGCCCCGGCTCCTCCGCTCCCCGCGGGCGGGCGCGGCTCCCTCCCTCTGGGCACTGCGCCGCGGAGCATGGGCTGGGGGCTGCCCCACAAGCGCTGGGGACACCAGTCTCCTTCCCACCCCCCTCCCCGGCCCCTACTTTGTCCACACGTGTTTCAGACGAACTGGTTCCGCAGAGAGCAAGTCGCGCTCCTCGGTGACCCTGGGAGGGGGCGTGAACACCCCCACAAAACAACACCGAGACCGGGGCGGACCCCGCGCTCGCCTGTCTGCCGGAGGCTGCCTCTGCCCCGCGGCGTCCCCCGTGTTTGCCCGGACGCTGTGAGCCCAAGAGGCCGCGCCCCAGGGTCAGGGGAAGGCTGGGGAAGGTCGATACCCACTCGTACCTGGACCTCTTCAGAGAAGCCGCTGCGCTCAGCTCAGCAAACAGCAGGCCATGCCTCCCACCCCCGCGCCTGGCCCCAGAGCCCATCCTGTGTGCCCGGCCCTCCGTCCTCTGCACACGCAGCCTGCCAGGCTCCTGCCGCAGGTGCTGGCAGAGCATCGGGAAGCAGGGGCGGGGGAGGGACGGGGAGGTGGCCTCCAGACTTGTCCCCACGTGCATCCCAGAGGCCCCGGCAGCGCTCTCCTCCATGGCTCCACACGCACACGCAGCAGGCTGCTGGAAGGCGCGCTGCCGTCCCGGCCTGGAAACCGCTACCTTTCCACCTGGACCGGAGCCACCGCCTCCCCTCTGGCCTCTCAGGGGCCACCGCCCACCCTGCCCACCCCTGTCGGTGACCCGGGCTTCCTTTCGCCGCCCCCTCCCCAGCCTGGAAAACCGTCTGGAGCAGAGGCGGGCACACACAGGGCCGCCGGCCCATTCGGTCCAGGGACTACTTTTGAAAATAAAGTACACAGAGGGGCACTTGTGTCTAGGCGTCATCGGCAGCTGCTTTCTACCACGCGGGCACTAGAGAAACGCTTCGGCCCAGAGAGCCTGAAATATTTCCCATCCGTGTTGAGCTGCGGTCGAGGGTCTGCGGCAGGGGGAGGGGCCGGGAGGGCAGAGCACTAGCCCCACGACGGGGTACCGTGGGCCGTGGCTGCCACACGCAGACCCTCAGACCACGAGCCCCGTTTCCTGCACGAAATACTTTCTCATCTGCCAGAAACTGGGATGTGATGACGAGTGAGCTAAAGTTAAGCTCTGGGGCTTCCCTGGTGGTCCAGTGGGTAAGGACACCGCCTTGCAGTGCAAGGGGCGCCGGTTCGATCCCTGGCCTGGGAAGATCCCACGTGCCGTGGAATGTCTGGACCGATGTGTCCAATCACCGAGCCGGAGCTCTGATAGGCATGCGCCCAGAGCCAGTGCTCTGCCGCAAGTGAGGCCACTGCGATGGGAGGCCCACACAGGCCAAAGAACAAAGATGGATGGAAATGGATAAATGAAAGACCAATAGAAGTGGCCAAAAAAAACCCACCAACAACAAAAAGTTAAGCTCTGCCTGTGGGAGTTTACAGTCACGTGCTGGGACGGAGAAGGAGTAGAGACGCGTGAAACATCCTGAGGGGCCAAACCGTGGTGGCCGTCCACCCAGCAGTGCGGTGAGAGGGCTCCAGTGCCAAGGCCGGCACAGGAGCGCCCGGGGAAGGGGCCGAGCGTGAACCGCCAGGCCGGAGCAGGCTGCCTGGTCCACACACCGGAGTCGAGAACACGCACGGCTAGAGGACAGGCTGCTCACGGATCCCAGCAGATGCGGCAAGACGACAAAGATGAGCAAAGGAAAGAGACACACCCCAGCCAGGCTCGCAGGGGTGGGGTACCGGGGGGCAGGGGGGTCGCAGGCGGCTGCGGAGGCGGGGACGCACGGGTGCTGCAAAGCAGCGGTCTTGCGCCTCAGCTGTGCCTGGTGCCAGAACCCTGCGTGTCTGCCTTACTCAGTTTTATCTCTGTTCACTCTCCAGCCAAACTGACCTTTGGAAGCCGTCCCTGTGATGAGGGAGAAGGCCCCCATCTGGCACCTCTGACGGGCTGGGGGAGGTGGGGGGCCGGGAGAAAGCCACTGGACCAGAGGGCGCACCCGTCACCTGCAGACCTGAGCACACTGCACCCAGAGAAGCAGTCGGGGAGAGCGATCCGGCCAAGAGGGCCGTGCAGAGTCCAGGCGCCACAGAGGCAGCGTGTCCGAGGACCCGAAGCAGCAGGGGACGGGGCGGCGGGGCGGCAGGGCCGAGGGTCCCCGGCCGCACGGAGAGGCACGTGAGCCTCTGAAAGGCCGACGCCACCGAGTAAACAGACACGGGGGGAGTCGCCTTCGCAAAAGGCTCTCCCGGCTGCGCCTGAACAGGAGCTTGTTCTGTGGCCCCGACTCCCCTCGGGGTCCTGCGGGGTGGACAGCGAGGCTGGTCCCGGCCTGTCCCTCACGCACCTCACACGAGCACGCGGGGGGTCAGGCCCACACCGGAAGGCGCTTCGTCCCCACGGTGGCTGGCATGGACTAGGGATGTCACACGCAGCAGCCCAGAGGTTAGTGTGAACCAATCAGGGTGCACGCTGAGTGACACACCAGCGCACCAGGCAAGCCTACGCTCACGGAGATGGTCTAACGGAAGATCTCCGCGAAGTGGACGCCCCTTCTCGAAAGCAACCTCCTACCAGACGCCGGCTTTGCCGTGGAAGATGTGGATTCATCAGACCCATTTTCAACAAGCTTCCTATTGCAACACATCTTAGGTCTTTATAAGTGAAAACCACGAAGGCTGTCAACATTTCAAAACCATGTGAGTAGGAAAATCAGTTCAAAACCACATTTCTCTCATGGCAAGAAGAAACACGCATATATGATAATAATCATTATTATTCTATAAAAAGCTACAAAGAAAACAAAACATGAAAACAGCACAGCCTCTGGTTTCATCATCACACCACTTCGCTCAAACTTGTAATTTAATTACTAAATAATGCCTGTATTTTTTGCTTCCTGTTAATTCTATTTGGAAAAAAAAAGTCAGTATTACTCATACTATGGTTGTCGAAAGGCAGCCCAGACTATCTCCAAAGAACACAGGGACCGGGGTCCTTCACTCTCTCTGACCAGCCACTCCGCTTCCGTGCACACGCCCTGAGGAGCTGGAGGCGGGGCTCTGAGCAGGCAGCCGTGCACACGCGTGTCCACGCGGCCCTACGCGCAACAGCCCAGAGGCAGGAGCCGCCCAAGCGACCACCGACAGAGGAGCTTAAGGTGTGCGGCACCCACGCGGCGGGAGACGGGTCAGCCTTCCGAAGGATGGTAGCTCTAGGATGGGATGGGGGGGAATGGGATATACGTATGACTAACCGGGAATGAGACATATCCGTAAAACCAAAAAAGCAAAATAAAAAAACTTGTGATTCTGAAAAAAGAAAAAAAAAAGGAAGGCAGATGCAGCCCAGGTGACAGCACGGACGCACGGCGACAGCGTCGGGCCCAGTGAGCGAAGCCCCGAACGACCAGTGCCAGGTGACGCCTCACGTCAGGGCCCCAGCATCGTAAGAGTCACAGAGACAGGAGGCACACGTGGGTGCGAGGCTCCGGGAGGCGGGGAGGGGAGCGGGTGTCTTCTGAGGACAGAGTTTCAGTTTCACAAGATGAAGAACATTCCAAGACGCAGGGTGCCAACACTCACTACGTGAACACAGCAAAGGCCAGAGCTGTGCGCTGACCAGGGGCTGAAATGGTGTTATGCTCTGCATGCGTGGTGACGCTGAGCCACTGCAGTCGTGTCCCGCCACCTGCAAAGCCCCTGCGTTATGCACATGTTACCACACACACGCACACACACACACAAGTTCCCAAGCATGTCTCAGCCGAGCCGCACGGCTGGTGACTGGCTGCAGATGCGCCTCTGCCTTGCTGTGGCCCCGAGCGTCTCTGCGTTCCTTGGGGACGTCCTCTGAGGGCACAGGAGTTGACCAGAGGCCAGGACATCCATGTCCTCCCCTCCCACCGTGGTAACAAACCCACGTGCCTGCTACCCGCCCCCACAACCCCCGTCCTCGCAAGCCTCCTCAGACAGCCCTCTGGTACCGAGGCGGACAGGTGTGCTACAGCCGCTTAGCCGGCAGGGCAGATCTGGTCAGCGGACATTTTTTCAGCTCACCTTCTCCAGAGCACATCCGCAGAATAATCCATTAGGCACTAAGATCCTCCCCCCGACACACGCCCTGAGGAGCTGGAGGCGGGCTCTGAGCAGGCAGCCGTGCCCACGCGTGTCCACGCGGCCCTACGCGCAACAGCCCAGAGGCAGGAGCCGCTGCGACCACCGACAGAGGAGCTTAAGGTGCGGCACCCACGCGGCGGGAGACGGGTCAGCCTTCCGAAGGATGGTAGCTCTAGGATGGGATGGGGGGGAATGGGATATACGTATGACTAACCGGGAATGAGACATATCCGTAAAACCAAAAAAGCAAAATAAAAAAACTTGTGATTCTGAAAAAAGAAAAAAAAAAGGAAGGCAGATGCAGCCCAGGTGACAGCACGGACGCACGGCGACAGCGTCGGGCCCAGTGAGCGAAGCCCCGAACGACCAGTGCCAGGTGACGCCTCACGTCAGGGCCCCAGCATCGTAAGAGTCACAGAGACAGGAGGCACACGTGGGTGCGAGGCTCCGGGAGGCGGGGAGGGGAGCGGGTGTCTTCTGAGGACAGAGTTTCAGTTTCACAAGATGAAGAACATTCCAAGACGCAGGGTGCCAACACTCACTACGTGAACACAGCAAAGGCCAGAGCTGTGCGCTGACCAGGGGCTGAAATGGTGTTATGCTCTGCATGCGTGGTGACGCTGAGCCACTGCAGTCGTGTCCCGCCACCTGCAAAGCCCCTGCGTTATGCACATGTTACCACACACACGCACACACACACACAAGTTCCCAAGCATGTCTCAGCCGAGCCGCACGGCTGGTGACTGGCTGCAGATGCGCCTCTGCCTTGCTGTGGCCCCGAGCGTCTCTGCGTTCCTTGGGGACGTCCTCTGAGGGCACAGGAGTTGACCAGAGGCCAGGACATCCATGTCCTCCCCTCCCACCGTGGTAACAAACCCACGTGCCTGCTACCCGCCCCCACAACCCCCGTCCTCGCAAGCCTCCTCAGACAGCCCTCTGGTACCGAGGCGGACAGGTGTGCTACAGCCGCTTAGCCGGCAGGGCAGATCTGGTCAGCGGACATTTTTTCAGCTCACCTTCTCCAGAGCACATCCGCAGAATAATCCATTAGGCACTAAGATCCCTCGACAAGCGCCCCAGCTCTGAATCCAAGCGGGATGCGGCCAAATTAAATGCACTTGAAGCAACGCAGCTCTCAGACTCCCCATTACAACACCCCACTCCCTGCCAGACACGACGAGGACAGCTCAGGAGGGTTAAAACACAGCATCTTTACACACTCCTCCTAGGTCTTTAATTACCTGCAAATGGATTTATTAAGCAGCCGGCTCAACATTAGCTAGAAACACAGCCCTGACGCCACCTATCCTGTAAAAGATCCCCAGGAGTTTAGAAACGGACCCGAGGGAAGACGAGGGGGGGGCAGGAAGGGATGCTGTGGGCGGCGGCCCCGAGGGGCCCGCAGGAAGGCGGATGAGCCTCAGCACCGGAGAGAGAGGAAGGAGAAAAACACCCTTGTTGCACCGACAGCACAGAGAAAGCCACAGCTGTGCCCTTGGCAAAGGGGCACCCGCGCTCCTCAGCAAGTCTGCTTGTTCGGAAAGCTGGGGAGGGGCTCCACATAAAGCGGCCGCAGAGGCCCCTGGTCTTCTGAGGCAGCCTTGTTCTTCCTGCCCAGAGGAGACGGCACCGCTGGCCACGGCCACGCGCGAGCCTGCTGCCTGCGGCTGGCCACGCCAGGCCGAGACAGCCCGGGGCGCAGAGCCAGCACTTCTGATCTGCAGGCGGAGAAAGTGAATCCACAAGATCCGGGAAGCCTACGTCTGGGTCTGCGCCCCAAAGAACTGGAATCGAGGTCTCGTCCCTGTTCCCTTCAGCACAATGGACATCAGTCAGAAGGTGGGGCAACCCAGATGTCCATGGATGGACGTATGGATAAACTACACATGGTCAAGACAGACGCCGGAATATTCCTGCTGTTGTTCAGTCGCTGAGCTGTGTCTAACCCCTTGCCACCCTACTTCCCCGTCTCTCACTATCTCCCAGAGGTTGCTCAAACTCACGCCCATCAGGTCGGTGATGCCATCCAGCCACCTCATCGTCTGCCGCCCCCTTCTCCTCCTGCCCTCAATCCTTCCCAGCATCAGGCGCTTCCAAAGAATCATCCCTTTGCCATCCAAGTGGGCCTCAATCCTTCCGTTCAGGACTGGAATGTTGCTATTAGGCACTAAGATCCTCGACAAGCGCCCAGCTCTGAATCCAAGCGGGATGCGCCAAATTAAATGCACTTGAAGCAACGCAGCTCTCAGACTCCCATTACAACACCCCTCCCTGCCAGACACGACGAGGACAGCTCAGGAGGGTTAAAACACAGCATCTTTACACACTCCTCCTAGGTCTTTAATTACCTGCAAATGGATTTATTAAGCAGCCGGCTCAACATTAGCTAGAAACACAGCCCTGACGCCACCTATCCTGTAAAAGATCCCCAGGAGTTTAGAAACGGACCCGAGGGAAGACGAGGGGGGGGCAGGAAGGGATGCTGTGGGCGGCGGCCCCGAGGGGCCCGCAGGAAGGCGGATGAGCCTCAGCACCGGAGAGAGAGGAAGGAGAAAAACACCCTTGTTGCACCGACAGCACAGAGAAAGCCACAGCTGTGCCCTTGGCAAAGGGGCACCCGCGCTCCTCAGCAAGTCTGCTTGTTCGGAAAGCTGGGGAGGGGCTCCACATAAAGCGGCCGCAGAGGCCCCTGGTCTTCTGAGGCAGCCTTGTTCTTCCTGCCCAGAGGAGACGGCACCGCTGGCCACGGCCACGCGCGAGCCTGCTGCCTGCGGCTGGCCACGCCAGGCCGAGACAGCCCGGGGCGCAGAGCCAGCACTTCTGATCTGCAGGCGGAGAAAGTGAATCCACAAGATCCGGGAAGCCTACGTCTGGGTCTGCGCCCCAAAGAACTGGAATCGAGGTCTCGTCCCTGTTCCCTTCAGCACAATGGACATCAGTCAGAAGGTGGGGGCAACCCAGATGTCCATGGATGGACGTATGGATAAACTACACATGGTCAAGACAGACGCCGGAATATTCCTGCTGTTGTTCAGTCGCTGAGCTGTGTCTAACCCCTTGCCACCCTACTTCCCCGTCTCTCACTATCTCCCAGAGGTTGCTCAAACTCACGCCCATCAGGTCGGTGATGCCATCCAGCCACCTCATCGTCTGCCGCCCCCTTCTCCTCCTGCCCTCAATCCTTCCCAGCATCAGGCGCTTTTCCAAAGAATCATCCCTTTGCATCAGGTGGCCAAAGTACGAGAGCTTCAGCTTCAGCATCAGTCCTTCCAGTGAATATTCAGGACTGGAATGTTGCTCAGGCTTAAAAAGGAAATTTCGACACATTTTACACCAGGGGTGAACCTTGAACACATTATGATAAGCGAAACAAAGCAGTACAAAAGGATAAACACTGCATGATGTCACCAACACGAGGTCCCTGGAGGACTCAGATGCACAGACAGGAAGTAGGATGTGGGACAGTGGCTCCTGAGTGTGGAGAGAAGGGCAGCGCTTAACGGGGACAAAATTCCAGTGGGAGACGGTGGTGACGATGTACAGGAATGTGAATGTGCTTAACACACCACCACTGAGAAATGGTGACGGGGGTCAGTTTAATATTATATGTTTTATACCACAATGAAACAACTTTTAAAGAGTGCACTCAGAGAATCAGGGTGCAGTGAAAGAAAGAAGCTGGTGAATTCTGCGTGAACAGCCAAGGAAGTCTCTCTGAGGAGGGACAGAAGGTGGAGGGCAAGATAAAGTCCAGGTGGAGCTTGCTGCCATCTTTCGTCGGCTGCCCCCAGATCACCATCCATCATGGGAGCAGAGCGTTGAGCGATCCGTTCTGAATTCAGCCACCTTGTTGGCGTCTGTGTAGTTCACGAGGCTTTCGTGAGGACTCTCAGCTCATTACCACCGCTATTTACAACTATCTACGTGATAACATCCCGTATCCTTTGCCCTCATCTCTCTGTTTTTTTAAATTTTTTTTGACCATTTCTGTTTATCTTTCATTTATTTATCTTTGTTCTTTGGCTCGTGTGGGCCTCCCACCGCAGTGGCCTCTGTTGTCGCAGAGCACCGGCTCTGGGCGCATGCGCTCCAGAGCTCCAGCTCCGTAATTGGACACATGGGTCCAGCCGCTCCGTGGCACGTGGGATCTTCCCAGGCCAGGGATCGAACCGGCACCCCTTGCACTGCAAGGCGGTGTCCTCACCCACTGGACCACCAGGGAAGCCCTGCCCTCATCGTCTGCCGCCCCTTCTCCTCCTGCCCTCAATCCTTCCCAGCATCAGGCGCTTTTCCAAAGAATCATCCCTTTGCATCAGGTGGCCAAAGTACGAGAGCTTCAGCTTCAGCATCAGTCCTTCCAGTGAATATTCAGGACTGGAATGTTGCTCAGGCTTAAAAAGGAAATTTCGACACATTTTACACCAGGGGTGAACCTTGAACACATTATGATAAGCGAAACAAAGCAGTACAAAAGGATAAACACTGCATGATGTCACCAACACGAGGTCCCTGGAGGACTCAGATGCACAGACAGGAAGTAGGATGTGGGACAGTGGCTCCTGAGTGTGGAGAGAAGGGCAGCGCTTAACGGGGACAAAATTCCAGTGGGAGACGGTGGTGACGATGTACAGGAATGTGAATGTGCTTAACACACCACCACTGAGAAATGGTGACGGGGGTCAGTTTAATATTATATGTTTTATACCACAATGAAACAACTTTTAAAGAGTGCACTCAGAGAATCAGGGTGCAGTGAAAGAAAGAAGCTGGTGAATTCTGCGTGAACAGCCAAGGAAGTCTCTCTGAGGAGGGACAGAAGGTGGAGGGCAAGATAAAGTCCAGGTGGAGCTTGCTGCCATCTTTCGTCGGCTGCCCCCAGATCACCATCCATCATGGGAGCAGAGCGTTGAGCGATCCGTTCTGAATTCAGCCACCTTGTTGGCGTCTGTGTAGTTCACGAGGCTTTCGTGAGGACTCTCAGCTCATTACCACCGCTATTTACAACTATCTACGTGATAACATCCCGTATCCTTTGCCCTCATCTCTCTGTTTTTTTAAATTTTTTTTGACCATTTCTGTTTATCTTTCATTTATTTATCTTTGTTCTTTGGCTCGTGTGGGCCTCCCACCGCAGTGGCCTCTGTTGTCGCAGAGCACCGGCTCTGGGCGCATGCGCTCCAGAGCTCCGGCTCGGTGATTGGACACATGGGTCCAGCCGCTCCGCGGCACGTGGGATCTTCCCAGGCCAGGGATCGAACCGGCACCCCTTGCACTGCAAGGCGGTGTCCTCACCCACTGGACCACCAGGGAAGCCCTGCCCTCATCTTTAACAGATGGGAAATGGACCAAGAGAACTCAGCTTTAGTACGTGACGGCCACACACACACCTCTGCTCCGACAGAGCCGTGAGGCCCACGAGTCTACTCACTCACCTCTTCTGTGCCAGGGACGGCGCTGGGGACCAGAGACGCAGGGGAGAGAAGGATGGAGAGGTGCGGCTCCGTGGAGCTCGCTCCAGCGCGGGGGCAGTGCTGCCGGAGACGCCGTGACGAGCGTGTCCCCAGGGCTGGCAGACACTGGAGGGAGCGCAGACGCTCCTGAAGGAATGACCTGGGTGACGGCTGCCGACTGAAGCGAGCAGAATCACGGGGACAAGGGACAAGACACGGCCCGGCCTACAGAGGTCCGGAACGGAGCGTTTCAGGCAGAGGGCCAGGCCCGTACAAATGACCCCGGGAACCAGGGACGGCCTGGCACAGAGAGCAGAAAGGTCAGTTTTGCTGGGAAACGCAGCCAGGTCAGCGGGAGGCAAGGACTTTACCGGCCACGCTGAGGAGCTCGGGCTGCACCCTGAAAGCCCCTGGAGGGTGAGGCAGAGACCACAGGTCACCCCACACCCCTACCTCTGTCTCCTGCAGGCTCATGGACATTCAACATGAAACCACACCGCCCAGCACGGCCCCTCCCCAGCGACTAGGTGCAGGCAGGTCACTCAGGGCATGTCGCAAGTGGCCCCCACGACCTTCAAGAGGTGCCTTCATGGAAAGATCATTCCCGCCTCGCCTCTTGCACCGCTGTGCTGGCTGGAACGCGGGCGGGACGGCAGGATTAGCCGACAGGGAGGGTCCCTCCGGCCCCAGAGGCAGGAGACTGTCCACGCCAGCCCTGGATGACGGATGACTCCAGTGCTGGTAGAAATGAACAGCTCCTTCATTTAAACCCCTGTCATTTGGGGTTTTCTGGCTTTCACAGCGAAGCCACGGCTAACTAACCCAGAGGCTCTGAGGTAGATGGGCGCAAGGTCTTGTTCACGATGTAGAAATACCACCCTGGTTAGGAGAGGAGGTTAGTTGCCTGGCTTGACCAGGAAGACGGCTCAGGAAGCTGCTGTGGTTATTCAGGCAAGAAGCGGAAAGGCTTTGCCTCGGGGGCTGTCGATCTTTCGAGGACTTGCTGATTAAGGAAACGGCGCCTCAGACACCCGGCTGGAGCCCAGGGGTGGAGGGTGGCTCCTGACTGAGGCTGGCGCGGTGAGGGGCTCTGTTTCAGCCCCACCAAACCCGGAGTTCCTTCAGCAGCCAGGCCGAAGACCCACGCGGCAGCTGGGCAGACCGGCGGGAGCTCAGCAGGGAAGGAGGAGCTGGCGCAGTAGCGCATCTCGAGGGGGTCTGCCCGCACGCTCCCCCAGCGCAGGCCTCCCGGGAGGCTCAGGGGCAATGAGTCCGCCTGCCAGCGGATCCCGGGTCGGGAAGCTCCCCTGGAGGAGCGGACGGCGTCCTCTCCAGGACTCCTGCCCGGAGAATCCCAGGGACAGAGGAGCCTGGTGGGCGACAGCCTGGGGGTCGCACAGACACGACGGAAGCAACTGAAGGACGACAGCATCCCGGCGATGTGGTGTGGGGTTCCAGCAGCACTGGGATTAAATTAATTATAACTAACGAAGACTACAGATTCAGGGCCCCAGCCACACGCCCTGCTCCAAAGCGGCGATGTCCGAGCAGTGGGCACACAGCAGAGCGGGCACTGCCAGCCGCAAGGTCTCTCGGAGCGCTCTGGTCTAAACCTCTTTAGAAATAGTGTATGACCACGGATTCGCTTCGCCTCAGAAGCTGACGTGGGAGAGAGAGCGGGAGAGCCACTGTGCATGCTCCTTTGCCCAAAGTCTTCAGTCTGTGTTCATAACCTGTGTAACCGTTGAGAAGGTAGCCATCAGGTTTCAACGGTTCCTTTATTCTGAGTTGCCTCATCAGCCCCTAAGAAAGGAGGCGCACAGGCGAGGCTCTTCCGTCGGCTGAAGGCAGGCCGCCCCGCCCCCCTGCCCACCCGGACGCCAGGCAGCGGCGCTGGGACAGAAGAACCAACTGTGCAAACACTCGCTTCTACCGTCACAGGGCGTCGGGGAAAACGCCAAAAAAGGAGAGCCTGGAAAAACACCAGAAGGGCAATAATCCCGTGAAGAGAACATGAAATAAGACACCACGGGGACCCTGCAGAGGAAGCAGGAAATACACACACCTCCCTCAACCTGCGGCCAAGACCAGCACTGGGCTTTCGGGTGACGATCACAAAGGAAAAGTGAAGTCTGGGCTCCGTGATACCCTTGCTATCCTGTGGACCCCCTCCACCAGGCTGGGTCTTCCCAACCGGGGATCCACGGGCAGGTGGATTCTTTACCACTGAGCCACCTGGGAAGCAAGTGATCCAATTACGCCCTCTTAAAGAAGGCGATCCGAGCGCCCTGGAGCAAGCTGATAGCCCAGCCACTCCAGGCTGACATCCAAGCTCCGACAGCATCCGCGTCCTCCACGCGCCGCGGGAAACGTGAGGACAGATCCGAAGGGTGATCCCGAAGGAGACCCTCTTCTCTGTGACAAACTGCCCAGAGCAGACGCCCACAGTAAACTTCATCTGTGGGGACAGAGGTCTGAATAACTGGTTCCCCCACGGAACTCCTTCCAGGGAGGCCTTCTGTGATAAAGGGGACCTTTTGATTCCAGCGGGTGAGACCCAGAGAGAATGAGAACAGCACAAATCACTGCTCCCTGCCGGCCGCCACGGGACGCGCGGGCAAGACCCCAGCACGGTCTCCCAGAAACACAGAGCGGAGCAAACGCTTTCTCACAGAGCCGGCGATGGCCATCCTGTGCCCAGAGGGAAGGGCAGACACCTCAGCTGGCACCCACGCCCCGGGAGGCCCCAGCCCTCTGGGGAGGCCGTCTCACTCCCCCGGAGACCTCGCGCCTGCTGGCCAGGCTCCTGGGTGGGAGGGAGGAGCTTCTTGGGAAGGCGCCTGGCCCGCGGGACGCGAGACAAGGCCGGGGAGGAAGCGGACCCCGAAAAGGGACGGGGGCGAGAGCAGCACAGGCAGATCAGGCCACCCACCTGGTGACGGGGAGGGGAGCTGCGGCGGCAGGAGGGGCACAGGGAGAAGGCCCCCTGTGGGGCCGGGTCCGCCTCAGGAGCACGGCGCCCGAGCAGGAGAGGGGCCTGTGGCCCCCTGCGACCGCGGCCTAGATGGTCTGCAGGAACCTTTATATTTTATGTTCTCGTGTAGTTACGTCTTATTTTCTCCTCTCAGAAAATTCGTCTATTGAAACATGAACGTAAGCGTCACCCTGAGTGTCTGGGTGGGCGGCCCAGACCCCTGCAGGGAGCTAGGATTTCCGGCCCACATTTGTGTCTGAATCCACACTCACGAAGGCCACGGTCACCATGACCGCCTGCGCAGATGTAGGCGTGGCAGTGGTCTGAAGAGTGGACTCGCTGCAAGTAAACAGCAGTCCAGGACGTGGCCAGGCTGAGGCCGGCCGTGGCCAGGCCACGCACGTCAGCACCAGGAGCTGAGCGTCGGCCAGGGGCAGCGAGAGCAGGTGTTTGCTCCCTGCGGGAGCCGAGTGCATCCCGGCTTCTGTGGGTGGTGAGGGACCAGCTGGAGCTTAGAGCTTCCCAGGTCACCTGGGTGGTCAGGAGCGCCTAGAGCATTCTGGCGCTCCTGACATGAGTGCTAGGACGCAGCTGGAGCCTAGAGCATGCTGGGTAACGCGAGTGGTGAGGGGCTGGGTGGAGACCAGAACCGTGTCTAGGGGAGCCTGGACGGGCAGCTGGGACAACGCCCAGGTTCCGTCTTCGGTGACCCGGGATGGAACCAGGCTCCCGCAGGGTCTCAGACAGGGAAGGCAGTGTTTTGGGGGGACTGGTCAAGCTGAGGCAGTGGAGAGCAGACCAAGGAAGCAGGCCACGCCGAAAGCTGGAGGCTGTTACGGCGCCTGCATGAGAGAGGAGAGCCTGGACGAAGGCCGCGGCCACGGGGAAGGAGACGCCTCGAGGAGGTGGGACCGGAGCCTAGCCGACTGAGCCTGGACAAGGGCCGGGGAGGACCCGGTGACCACGCTGGACTCCTGGACGGATGTTCCTCCAAATGGTGGGGTGAGGGCTGCAGCCCGGGCTCCCAATTCCCCATGTGACAGGCGGTGCTCGCACGGGCGCCGCCCTCCCCCGCAGGTCTGCCGGGGCTCACACCAGCCTCACTTCCAGGCAGGAGGAGCCGGTGGGACCTTCGGGGCGTCTCGGGGGGCAGACTCAGGAGGTGATTCAGAAGTTTAGGAGCAGGGTCCTCGGCATCAGAACAGCAGTTTCAGGCTCCAGAACAGCCAGTGGGCCTACAGCCTGTGCGACATGAGAGATACCCGGGTGGACGGAGGCAGGAAGGCGTAGCCTGAGCGAGCAGAGGCAAGTCAGAATAGCCTGACAAGCGGGGCCCAGGAAGGGCCAGCGACAGCGTCCAGGAACGCTGGGACCCTGACTCCAGCTCTCTCTGCTGCAGCCTTGCTGTGCTCTCTCCCGGGCAGTGGCGAGGATCCGTGAAGTCCAGCCTCTCCACCCCTCCCCCTCCTTTCCCCTCTCGTAACCACGGTCTGTACTCTGTCTGTGAGTCTGTTTCCATTCTGTAAATAAGCTCACTGGTACTGTGTTTTAGTCTGCGCACACATGTGACACCGTAAGGCACCTGTCTCGGCTTACTGCACGCGGAGTGAGGCGCTCCCGGTCCAGCCAGGCTGCGGCAAGTGGCATTATTTCATTCTTCTCACAGGACTGAGCCGTGACATGGGCTCCAGGTCCTCGGAGACGAGGCACCTGTTGATGAGGACGGCGCGTTGCCCTGTGCTCAGCCCGAGGGCGCACAGCGAGGACGCGACTCATGGTGGTGCTCGGCCCCGGGAAGCCCTCCGAGGCCGGCTGCTGAAGGCGAAGGCGGTCCTGCTTCACAAGAGCCCCCGCGGAACAGACTCCCCGGAGCCCGGCTGCTCTGGCGCGACGGGGAGTCACGGGGGCCCTACAGCAAGCGGCAAGGCTCCACATCGCGGGCGTCACGTTGGTCTCTGGTGTCACGGCCCAAATTGTGTCATTTATTTACTTTTTGCCAATAGGAGTCTTAGCAAACCCATCACGACTTCACCTCCCAGCAGATCCGCTTGGGAGTTTTGAAGAGGCCTGGTCTTCTTCACTGGCCCCAAGGCAATGTGTATTTCCTCTCTCTTTTGTTTCAAGAGTGAAAAACAGAACTGAGTCAGCCCAGTGTCGCTCTCCGCAGCCCCCTTGCAGTCAGCTTCCAGCCCAGGGTCCCTTCCTGCCTCTCCACACGAGCACAGACGCTCCTGCAGGGTCTGCCGGGGCTCTGGAGCGGACCAGCGAGGCCTGCAGCCGCTGCACAGGAGGGTGCGGTGCTCGGGGCGTGAAGGCGGGGCGGGCGCGGGGGCTGGGAAGCCCCCACTGCCACCCCGCCCCTCCCTCGCCGCCTCCCGCCCGCCCTCAGTGCGCCGCCTCCGGAGAGCCGCAACGGGCTGCCTGGCTAGGAGGGAGGGGGACGCCCTCCAGAGCCCAGCGGCCCTGTTTGCTGTCCTCGCCCCGGGGCCTGGACACCCTCAAGGCCGGAGGCGGTTCCTGGTGGGGCCTGGAACGAAAAGCCCTGCAATTCCAAAGCGGGAAGGCCGGGGGCACCAGGGGTTCCCTGTGGCTTTGCTGTCCTCTTATTCAGACAGCAGTATTCAACGTCGAGATCTGGAATCCATTCATTTTTGTTGTCTACCCGTTTTCGCCACAGGTGGTTCCGGAAGGGCCCCCACAGTTCCATGGTCCCACGGGACACCCTGCACGCTGCGCCCTGCCTTGAGAGAGAGGGAGGCAGGGGCTTAGAGACAGGGCCGCGTGCGGCGACACAGAGCCGGCCCACCACGGGGCTCCCACTGCACGTGGGTCTCCGGATTTCCAGATTTTCCTCCTTCCCTTCTGGTATGTGAAAGCTCGATTCAAATGAAGCACCCTTGGGTCCAGTAACATCCTCCAGTAAAATCCCTGGGTGTCTAGGAACGCCTAGCCCTTACCAGCAGACCCGGTGCTGACATAACCCTCCGCTGCGGAAAGGGGGCTTCCCAGGGGATCAAACAGTGGAGAATCCGCCCACCGACACGGGAGACGCAGCTTCCGTCCCTGGGTCAGGACGATCCTCTGGAGAAGGAAATGGAACCCAGTCCAGTGCTCTTGCCTGGAGAATCCCGTGGTCAGAGGAGCCTGGGGGGCTGCCGTCCACGCAGTTGCAAAGATTCAGACACGACCGAGTGACTGAACATGCATGCATGCTGAAAAAGGCATCCAAATGCTGTAATTTTAGAATGCTAGATAGCTAAATATTTGCTATTCTTTGCTGCCAACTTTAAGACAGATTATCTTCACCAAGTTCAAAACACCCCAAGTTATACGCACTTTGAAGCCTATGTACACACACTGTGCCCTGCCTTCCAGCCGAAGACGGTGTCCAGGCCTCAAGGAGCCCTCCTCTGCCATCGCCTGTCCACCGCTGATGTGGACGCACAGAGAGGACGCAGTGCACCCTCGTGTGCTCCAGACACACCCACTTTGCACTTTCTTCTGAGTAAATTCTCCATATAAATCCACACCGCGGCTAGCAGGCTAAGAAGGGGGAGAGGGGGCCTGCCATTCTTATTTGAAGAATTGGCACCACTTAGAGAAACATGAGTCCTCGGTGGCACCTCCTGGTCCCCACTGGCCGGCTCGCCCCTCCTGTCTCAGACCAGCCCCAGGGCCCGGACCCATGCGTCTCCAGCCCATTGGGGGACAGGACTGGGCACCCCTGCCCGCTCTCAGGAGACGGAGGGTGTGCCAGGGGGGCTCCAGGGAGGTGGCGAGGCAGGTGGGCGAGGGGACAGAGGCCTCGTCACCTTCTTCTACATCTGCTCTTCCCTCCTCACAGCCTGTCTGCCGGGTTCACCAGGCGTTCCCGTGAAGGAGAAGACAGATGCGAACCCAAGTCCAACTTCCCAACTGTGCCATTTTGAACCTGCATCAGACCAAAACTGTTTGGAACTTAAAAAAAAATGTCTGTCAAAGGTTCTGGGCAAGCTCTGACTCACAGGCTTGGTGGACAAAGCCTGTCGGCAGAGCTGGTCCCACCAGGAGAGCAGGGCGGGGCCCCCAGGGCGACCACTGGGAAGGCCGGGCGTCTGATGACGGGGAGGTGGGGGTGAAACGAAGCGATGGGTCACGGTGGCCAAGCCCACGTTCTCGAGAAGCTGTCCCTTCACCCGAATGCGATGCAAGCACTAGCTCCCGGGCGGCTGAAGCCCTCACACCCGACCCCACAGCCCAGCAACCCGCGACCTGGAGCCCCAGCTCAGTGGACTGTTTCCTTACCGTAAACCACAGCTTTGAGGCTCAAAAACCCTGGTGACTGAAATGCATCCCAAGGAACACTCAGAAAAAAAGCATCAAATTATAGGAATCCACACAACAGCAAGGAGAAACATCCCACGGCACACTGGAAACGCCTATCTTCACCAAGTTCAAAACAGCGTTGTTCCACACTGTGCCCTGCCTTCCAGCAAGACGGTGTCCAGGCCTCAAGGAGCCCTCCTCTGCCATCGCCTGTCCACCGCTGATGTGGACGCACAGAGAGGACGCAGTGCACCCTCGTGTGCTCCAGACACACCCACTTTGCACTTTCTTCTGAGTAAATTCTCCATATAAATCCACACCGCGGCTAGCAGGCTAAGAAGGGGGAGAGGGGGCCTGCCATTCTTATTTGAAGAATTGGCACCACTTAGAGAAACATGAGTCCTCGGTGGCACCTCCTGGTCCCCACTGGCCGGCTCGCCCCTCCTGTCTCAGACCAGCCCCAGGGCCCGGACCCATGCGTCTCCAGCCCATTGGGGGACAGGACTGGGCACCCCTGCCCGCTCTCAGGAGACGGAGGGTGTGCCAGGGGGGCTCCAGGGAGGTGGCGAGGCAGGTGGGCGAGGGGACAGAGGCCTCGTCACCTTCTTCTACATCTGCTCTTCCCTCCTCACAGCCTGTCTGCCGGGTTCACCAGGCGTTCCCGTGAAGGAGAAGACAGATGCGAACCCAAGTCCAACTTCCCAACTGTGCCATTTTGAACCTGCATCAGACCAAAACTGTTTGGAACTTAAAAAAAAATGTCTGTCAAAGGTTCTGGGCAAGCTCTGACTCACAGGCTTGGTGGACAAAGCCTGTCGGCAGAGCTGGTCCCACCAGGAGAGCAGGGCGGGGCTCCCAGGGCGACCACTGGGAAGGCCGGGCGTCTGATGACGGGGAGGTGGGGGTGAAACGAAGCGATGGGTCACGGTGGCCAAGCCCACGTTCTCGAGAAGCTGTCCCTTCACCCGAATGCGATGCAAGCACTAGCTCCCGGGCGGCTGAAGCCCTCACACCCGACCCCACAGCCCAGCAACCCGCGACCTGGAGCCCCAGCTCAGTGGACTGTTTCCTTACCGTAAACCACAGCTTTGAGGCTCAAAAACCCTGGTGACTGAAATGCATCCCAAGGAACACTCAGAAAAAAAGCATCAAATTATAGGAATCCACACAACAGCAAGGAGAAACATCCCACGGCACACTGGAAACGCCGCCGCCGGGGTCCAGACCATCGTCTCCGCAGCCAGTGAGGACCGGCCCCTCGCCCGCCCGCGGCCGACGCAAGGTGCTTCTGGGAGTCCTTTCCAGTTAAGACTCGGCGTCTCATTTTGCAACGTAATCAGTAACTCAGTCGCCTGTGAAATTTCTGGTCACTCTTTGATGGTGTGTAAAATTCGTCCAATTCTTCAGGCTGTCTGGGTTTGAGGAGGGTTATTACAGTGAGAACATGAAGCTTTGAGAGAGTTCTTCAAGGAAATCACTCCCTGTTGTTAGGCCAAACAAACAAAGGATTGTTCGTTCACCTGCCTTCACGAAGGCATGGTCTGTGCCAGCAAAGAGCAGGCTCATCACTTCCACTTGGGGAGAGAGAGCGGGAGGCAGATCCACAGAGGACAGAACCTCAAAAAAGTGTAAGAAAACCACTCCTTTCCCCCACGACCTACGACGTCCCAAGGCAAGTCAACTCCAAGAGCACTCCTCTCTCTGCGCTTCTCCTCAAGGACACAGCTTAACAAAAGCTGCGGCCCCCTGTCTGTGAGGCGAGCCATCCTTGCCAGAAGAATTCACACGTCAAGTCATGGCTGCCCCTGTCGAGAAGCCCCCGTTTCTTTATCTCTGGCAAGACTTTATTTTCCTAAACAGACAGGGAGTCAGGGTGCTTTTCTTGGTCTGTGGTTCCCCGCCCCTGGCCTAGCTAGGCCAACGCTTTCCATTGTCTTTTTTTTTTGGTCCAGAACAACAGAGATACACAGAGGCCACCAGGGCGGCCCGAGCGTGTTTAATTATTTCGGCGTCTCGCGCAGCCTGAGAGGTGGCGGCACCTCAGCGGCAGCCGTGGCTCCCAGCTTCGCAGCTCGAAATGTCCCTTCACCCGAATGCGATGCAAGCACTAGCTCCCGGGCGGCTGAAGCCTCACACCCGACCCCACAGCCCAGCAACCGCGACCTGGAGCCCCAGCTCAGTGGACTGTTTCCTTACCGTAAACCACAGCTTTGAGGCTCAAAAACCCTGGTGACTGAAATGCATCCCAAGGAACACTCAGAAAAAAAGCATCAAATTATAGGAATCCACACAACAGCAAGGAGAAACATCCCACGGCACACTGGAAACGCCGCCGCCGGGGTCCAGACCATCGTCTCCGCAGCCAGTGAGGACCGGCCCCTCGCCCGCCCGCGGCCGACGCAAGGTGCTTCTGGGAGTCCTTTCCAGTTAAGACTCGGCGTCTCATTTTGCAACGTAATCAGTAACTCAGTCGCCTGTGAAATTTCTGGTCACTCTTTGATGGTGTGTAAAATTCGTCCAATTCTTCAGGCTGTCTGGGTTTGAGGAGGGTTATTACAGTGAGAACATGAAGCTTTGAGAGAGTTCTTCAAGGAAATCACTCCCTGTTGTTAGGCCAAACAAACAAAGGATTGTTCGTTCACCTGCCTTCACGAAGGCATGGTCTGTGCCAGCAAAGAGCAGGCTCATCACTTCCACTTGGGGAGAGAGAGCGGGAGGCAGATCCACAGAGGACAGAACCTCAAAAAAGTGTAAGAAAACCACTCCTTTCCCCCACGACCTACGACGTCCCAAGGCAAGTCAACTCCAAGAGCACTCCTCTCTCTGCGCTTCTCCTCAAGGACACAGCTTAACAAAAGCTGCGGCCCCCTGTCTGTGAGGCGAGCCATCCTTGCCAGAAGAATTCACACGTCAAGTCATGGCTGCCCCTGTCGAGAAGCCCCCGTTTCTTTATCTCTGGCAAGACTTTATTTTCCTAAACAGACAGGGAGTCAGGGTGCTTTTCTTGGTCTGTGGTTCCCCGCCCCTGGCCTAGCTAGGCCAACGCTTTCCATTGTCTTTTTTTTTTGGTCCAGAACAACAGAGATACACAGAGGCCACCAGGGCGGCCCGAGCGTGTTTAATTATTTCGGCGTCTCGCGCAGCCTGAGAGGTGGCGGCACCTCAGCGGCAGCCGTGGCTCCCAGCTCGGCATCGCTCGCTGTCGCCAGCTCCTGCCAACGGGCTTCCAGGTACCGACTCCCGGGGAAGATGCCAACAATCCCTGGCTTATGTCCTAATTACGCAACCACGTCTCCCTTTGGTGAATTTAAGGAAACTACAGCTTAATGGAGAGAGTCTTTCACTGGAATGTACCGTAGAAAAATTCCAAAGCCGAAAAAGCCTTAAGCGACCCTGCACATAAAAGCACAAACACGTTCCCCCGTCAGCAGCACGTCCCAAAACAAAGAGCCCACCCTCCCAGCCAGCTCCGCAACCAATGACATCTGCCCAAATCACGCCTCTCCCCACATACGATGCCAGGCACCTGCAAGACGGGAAAGAGAACCAGACCCAGGTCTCTTTGGAGAACGTTCCGACCTTTCCAGCAGATGCATTAAGTGAGATGAGAACCTGCCTGTTGAAGGGATCGAATGTCAGGAGCATTAAAAATTTATCTTCCAAATAATCAACGCCTTCAGTGCAAAAAATTTAGTTAAGGAACACTTCAGCCCTGTGGCCAGGTTTATCAAGAAATTCCTTGAAAGGAGAACAAATTTCCAAGCACTCACGGAGAACAAACAGTACTTGTGTATAAAACAAGCACACTAATTAGGAAGTTCGGTCGCCTGCCCTGGGGACCTAGGGCTGGACTCCTCAGTTCTCTCCGCCAGCTTCTGTCTCCTCCAAGCTCCCCGAGGGAGGCGCTGCCCCCACCCCAGCGCTGTGCACTCACCCCTTTCTTTCCTTGTTTGAGCCCCTCCTCCCAAACATCGCCCTCCTTCCGTCTCTCAATCAACCCCCGATTCACGTTCTTCGCATGTTATCTCTATGAACTCCAGGTCATCGTGCATTCTTCTGCTTTATTTTAATTTTGCTACAACTCGGGCAAGGGCCACTAGTGCCACCTGGAAATTCTCATTCTGCCTGGCCTAGCTAGCCAACGCTTCCATTGTCTTTTTGGTCCAGAACAACAGAGATACACAGAGGCCACCAGGGCGGCCCGAGCGTGTTTAATTATTTCGGCGTCTCGCGCAGCCTGAGAGGTGGCGGCACCTCAGCGGCAGCCGTGGCTCCCAGCTCGGCATCGCTCGCTGTCGCCAGCTCCTGCCAACGGGCTTCCAGGTACCGACTCCCGGGGAAGATGCCAACAATCCCTGGCTTATGCCCCTAATTACGCAACCACGTCTCCCTTTGGTGAATTTAAGGAAACTACAGCTTAATGGAGAGAGTCTTTCACTGGAATGTACCGTAGAAAAATTCCAAAGCCGAAAAAGCCTTAAGCGACCCTGCACATAAAAGCACAAACACGTTCCCCCGTCAGCAGCACGTCCCAAAACAAAGAGCCCACCCTCCCAGCCAGCTCCGCAACCAATGACATCTGCCCAAATCACGCCTCTCCCCACATACGATGCCAGGCACCTGCAAGACGGGAAAGAGAACCAGACCCAGGTCTCTTTGGAGAACGTTCCGACCTTTCCAGCAGATGCATTAAGTGAGATGAGAACCTGCCTGTTGAAGGGATCGAATGTCAGGAGCATTAAAAATTTATCTTCCAAATAATCAACGCCTTCAGTGCAAAAAATTTAGTTAAGGAACACTTCAGCCCTGTGGCCAGGTTTATCAAGAAATTCCTTGAAAGGAGAACAAATTTCCAAGCACTCACGGAGAACAAACAGTACTTGTGTATAAAACAAGCACACTAATTAGGAAGTTCGGTCGCCTGCCCTGGGGACCTAGGGCTGGACTCCTCAGTTCTCTCCGCCAGCTTCTGTCTCCTCCAAGCTCCCCGAGGGAGGCGCTGCCCCCACCCCAGCGCTGTGCACTCACCCCTTTCTTTCCTTGTTTGAGCCCCTCCTCCCAAACATCGCCCTCCTTCCGTCTCTCAATCAACCCCCGATTCACGTTCTTCGCATGTTATCTCTATGAACTCCAGGTCATCGCGTGCATTCTTCTGCTTTATTTTAATTTTGCTACAACTCGGGCAAAGGGCCACTAGTGGCCACCTGGAAATTCTCATTGCAGTGGCATCTTTCCCAATACCTGACCTGAAATCCCAATCTAAGAAAATATAGCTCGTTATTTACATCCTGCTTCATTTCAGAGAAAACGTAAGATGGCTCACATACATCCTTACAACAAATGACACTGGAACTGTGATACAAAAATGTGACAAAGGGCACTTCCCTGATGGTCCAGAGGTGAAGAGTTCTCCTGCCAATGCAGGAGACACGGGTTCGATCCCTGACCCGGGAGGATCCCACACGCTGCGGAGCAACTCAGCCCGTGAGCCACAGCTATGGAGCCTGTGCTCTAGCGCCTCGGAGCCACAACCATGGAGCCCATGTGGCATAACTACTGAAGCCCGTGTGCCCTAGAGCCCGAGTTCCACAACAAGAGAAGTCACTGCAACAAGAAGCCTGCTCACCTCCACTAGAGAGCAGCCCCCACTCCCTGCAACTAGAGAAGAGCCTGTGGCAGCAGTGAAAGCCCAGAATAGCCAAAAATAAATAAACTAAATAATATATTACTTTAAAAAAATGTGACAAAGGAAAAATGAAAGCAGAAAACCTCAAACAATACTTAGGAGAGGGGCCAGCAGCATTTAAAGCTCAGCTTGTCGAGCCCACACAAGCGCGAGATCAGGTTCTCAGTTTTCCAAGCTCCCCAGCAGTCTGCGGAGAGAGACTCACTGATGGGGGACAAAAATACACCGGCCTGCTGGTCACGCCGGCCCCCATCTGCCTCTGTAAGCTGGAGCACCGCCACACCGAGCCATGTACGTAGTATTTACTGCTTTCAGGATAACGCCACAGCGGCGCTGAGACCTGCAATGGATTAAATCCCCGACCCCTGGGCCCCCTGGAGGAAGACGGGTCCGCGGCCCCGTGACAGCAGCGGAGCTGTCCCGGGAGAAGCGCGCCCTCCGTGCGGACCCGGAGCACAGGGGAACCCTCCGCGGGGCGCTCACTGTGCCCGCTCAGGAGAAGCTCCCTGAGCGCCGTCTGGACGGGCGTCTCCTCCGCTCGAGCCTGGGAGGGCGTCGCGGGGGGAACCCTCTCCGGGTCCGGCGGCCGCAGGGGAGTCTGCAGAGTCCCCCAGCCTGCACCCCCACCTGACCCCAGGCAGGCAGGGCGCCCGGGTGGGGCTCCTCGCCCCTTGGGCCCCGGGGGTCCCCCGAGTCCTCTCTGCTAAGTTCCGGAAGCATGGCGCTCCCGTTCTGCCGCCTGCAGAGCCGCCCTGGGGCAGCGTCATCCACAAGGCAGAGCACGGAGCCCTCCCGCGAGCACGGGGCCCCGCAGGGTCGGGCTGGAGAGCAGACCCCACGCTCTGCCCAGGCATGGCCCGCGGGCCGGAGGCCGGGGGAGCCGCAGGGAGCGGCGAGGGCGGACAGCCAGGCCCTCGTGGGGACACGCTCGGGCCGTCGCCCACCCCCGTCCGCTCTAAAACACACAGCCTCCAGACGGCCGGCACCTCGACCCGATGACCACGTGCGGCCTGAAGGACCCCGAAGAGCAAGGTTTCCAAGATAAATGCAAATAACCCGAAAAGGGCGATTTCCAAGAAACCACGATCAATTCAATGTCAGAAGAAGATGACAAAACGGCCGACTGGGGTTAGTGCACATCTGTAGCCTTTCTCTTCTCTGCGAGCATAAAACCACGCTATCGCCAGCGACAGTTCTATTCTCCGCCACAGAGAACAAAATCCAGCTATTGAACCGTGTCATTGAAAGAGCAGCCACTAACCTGAGGCAGCTCTGCTCCAGGCAGTCAGAGCCGTGCTCCCGGCAGTCAGAGCCGTGCTCCTGGACCCTCCAGACATTCCTGCTGAATCTCTAAGCGATCCCACCCGTGTTCTCAAAGGGAAAGGACACACGTTGTGAATCATCTTACATTCTCCCTTACAGTATAAAACTGGAAAATAAACATCCACGCCTAGAACCCTCCTTCTCCTCGTGAGCCGGCAGCCATGTGCCAGGAACACCGTCCCCAAGACGCGAGCCACCCCTGCCAGGGCGTGTGGATGGCCATCAGCCCGTGGGTCAACAGCGGAAACGACCTTTGCCCCAAGAGGACCGCCACTTAGTCTCCCAGCACCAGGGTTTAGGGTTCAAGTTCAGACCAGTGAGGCCACCTTGGAATGTGGAAAATGTGGACTCTGCATTGCTTTAGGGAAAACCAAAATAAAGTAAAATAAAATAAAAGCCTCTTTAGAGATCCATCAGAACACGGAGCCCACACCAAACCCGAGCAGGTACTTGGCTTGCTCTCCTGGAACCCAGAGCCAGAGGCCCAGGTCCGTCCAGAAGGAGCGCGGAATGTCAACACAGACCATCCCGGGGGAAGCAGCACCCCGTCCACACCGGCGGCAGGGATCCCCACGTCGCCAGGCAGCGATGCAGCCCCCCACGTGCCCACCACACGCGGAGCCGGAGCCAGAGCCTGGGCGAAAGCGAGGGTCAGACGCACAGCCTGGACCGGCTCACGCCGCGGCCGGCGCCCCCAGAGCCTCGGGGCAGCCACCGCCCGAGCCTCGCGCGCCCACCCCGTCCTCGGCACGGCGGCCGCGGAGGCTCCTACTTACGCAGCGCGTACAGGGTGAGGATCACTCCCGCCAGGCAGAAGCCTTCGAAGAACCGGAGTGTGCTGAACATGGTCACGTTCACGGACAGCGCCACGGCCAGCCCGAAGATGAGGATGGAGACGATGCAGGAGAGCAGCACGGGCCGCCGGCCGAACCTGCGGGCGGACAGGGACCGGTCAGGCGGGGGCGCCGGCCGGAGCCAGAGCATCCCCGGGACGCAGCGGGGCTCCCCGGAGGCCGGCCGGGTGCCACAGGGCGTCTGCGCCCTTCCTGGACCCGCGCGGGGAGGCCTCGGGAGGCGAGCACCCAGCCCTTGCCTGTAGGCACGGGACGCAGATCAGCAGCCAGGGCGTCACGGACGTGGGACAGGAACCTATCCCTGCTGGCGAGCCTGTCCTGAGGACACGGGGATGCGTCGGCAGAACCCACAGTGACCCCCGAACGCCAGCCTCGGCCCGCCCCGCGCAAAGCGCCCGGGAAGCTCTGAGCTGTGAACTGGCTCCAGAGTCCACACAGACGCCGGGCCGCTCCTCCGGGCTGGCCACTGCTCCGGCCCGGTCTCGCCCAGGGGCCACGCCGGCCGGGGGCTGGCTTGGACTCCAAGATGAGAGGCAATCCGACCGGAGCGGAGACTGAACGGAGGTAGCCTCAGCGGTGGGTACTGAGCGTGGACCTGGGGCGACACTCCAGGGGTCCCTCCTCCGCGCTGAGCAAAAGGCCGGCGCACCCCAGCCGGCCAGAGAGGGCCCGGGGACCCCCAGGGGGTGGGGTGCTGCTCGGTGCGGCTGGGGCGAGTGGGTGGCCGGCGGGGACGGGGAGGCCCTCGGTTCCCACCCTCCCAGACCAGCCTGCGGGAGGGCCTCCCTCGCACGCGTCACACTCAGCCAGCGTGACCTGGAAGCGACGCTCACGGGGACACTGGGCCTGACGTGCCAAGGGAACAAGGTCCAGGCCTGGTACCCAGACACCTGGACAGCTGCCTAAAAGTGAACTGCCCGCACGGGCAAACAGAGAGGAGCGAGGAGCCGACCTGGGGCTGTCGGGGCAGGAATGAAAACCGCGCAGAGTGAGCGTGGACAGGAAGGGGGAATGTTCTAGACACGGGCGTAGGTGTCACTGGACAGAGCCAAACCCACGGAACTGTGCACGGGACGTGCGTGAGCTCACGGTGCGTAAAGTCTCTCTCAATAAATCCATTTTATAAAAATTTTGGCCTCTTTTTTAATTGATTTTTATTTACTTATTTTCATGCATCTTAATTCTTCAGCCTGTGCGGGCCTCCCACCACAGTGGCCTCTCTCACTGCAGAGCACCGGCTCTGGGCGCATGCACTCCAGCGCTCTGGCTCATAGTTGGACACACTGGTCCAGCCGCTCCGCAGCACGTGGGATCCTCCCGGGCCAGGGATCGAACTGGTGCCCCTTGCATGACAAGCAGATTCTTTACTCACTGGGCCACCAGGGAAGCCCTCAATAAATCCATTTTTTTTAAGGTTTTTTTTTTTCTTTCTTTCTTTCTTTATTTGACTCCACTGGATCTTAGCTGCAGCATGTGGGATCTAGTTCCCTGACCAGGATGGAACCCAGGCCCCCTGCATTGGGAGCACAGAGTCTTAACCACTGGACCACCAGGGAAGTTCCAATAAATCCATTTTTAACAGAGCAATGCTCGTGAGCCTGTGACCTTGCCCCGTGCAAGACGCGGGCGTCATGTTAGCCACGTCAGAGGCGGGACCTCCAGAACACAACCTCATTCGTAATTCCTCAGGCTTCTAAGCATCCCCACTGGTCACTATGGGCTAGAGAAACCGGGCCACGATTATGAACTCAGTGCCATGTAAGCTGATGTGCTTGTCAAGACTTTAGCCATTACTTCCCTTGCGGCTGGGGCGAGTGGGTGGCCGGCGGGGACGGGATGCCCTCGGTTCCCACCCTCCCAGACCAGCCTGCGGGAGGGCCTCCCTCGCACGCGTCACACTCAGCCAGCGTGACCTGGAAGCGACGCTCACGGGGACACTGGGCCTGACGTGCCAAGGGAACAAGGTCCAGGCCTGGTACCCAGACACCTGGACAGCTGCCTAAAAGTGAACTGCCCGCACGGGCAAACAGAGAGGAGCGAGGAGCCGACCTGGGGCTGTCGGGGCAGGAATGAAAACCGCGCAGAGTGAGCGTGGACAGGAAGGGGGAATGTTCTAGACACGGGCGTAGGTGTCACTGGACAGAGCCAAACCCACGGAACTGTGCACGGGACGTGCGTGAGCTCACGGTGCGTAAAGTCTCTCTCAATAAATCCATTTTATAAAAAATTTTGGCCTCTTTTTTAATTGATTTTTATTTACTTATTTTCATGCATCTTAATTCTTCAGCCTGTGCGGGCCTCCCACCACAGTGGCCTCTCTCACTGCAGAGCACCGGCTCTGGGCGCATGCACTCCAGCGCTCTGGCTCATAGTTGGACACACTGGTCCAGCCGCTCCGCAGCACGTGGGATCCTCCCGGGCCAGGGATCGAACTGGTGCCCCTTGCATGACAAGCAGATTCTTTACTCACTGGGCCACCAGGGAAGCCCTCAATAAATCCATTTTTTTTAAGGTTTTTTTTTTTCTTTCTTTCTTTATTTGACTCCACTGGATCTTAGCTGCAGCATGTGGGATCTAGTTCCCTGACCAGGATGGAACCCAGGCCCCCTGCATTGGGAGCACAGAGTCTTAACCACTGGACCACCAGGGAAGTTCCAATAAATCCATTTTTAACAGAGCAATGCTCGTGAGCCTGTGACCTTGCCCCGTGCAAGACGCGGGCGTCATGTTAGCCACGTCAGAGGCGGGACCTCCAGAACACAACCTCATTCGTAATTCCTCAGGCTTCTAAGCATCCCCACTGGTCACTATGGGCTAGAGAAACCGGGCCACGATTATGAACTCAGTGCCATGTAAGCTGATGTGCTTGTCAAGACTTTAGCCATTACTTCCCTTGATGGCTCAGATGGTAAAGCGTCTGCCCGCAGTGCCGGAGACCCAGGTTCAGTCCCCGGGTCGGGAAGATCCCCTGGAGGAGGGCGTGGCACCCCCCAGTCTTCTTCCTGGGGAATCCCATGGACAGAGGAGCCTGGCGGGCCCCAGCGCACGGGGTTGCAGGAGAGTCAGACACGACTGCGTGACGAACCCTTTCACGTTCTCTCCCTTGACGTGCGCAGGGGCCACTGAGCCCTTATCGGGAATGACTACCAGGAGTTCTGTCCACATCCAACTCGTTTACAGAAATGAGTTTAAACACGGCAGGCTGGTCTCCTCCACTGAAGGAAAAGAGTCTAACCTCTCCCCTACTTGCCCTGCCTCCTCCCCTGCAGCAGGGGACGGCCACCCGGCAGCTCAGTGCGTCAGGACCATTAGCCCGACGACAGCCGAGCACCGAGCGGCCTGAGCCCCCTTCCTGTGTCCTGCCTCCCTGACACCCGCTGGACCCCCTCTTCCCTGTCCCCACACTTCAGAAAAGACCCTGGTGTTTTTTTTTAACTTGTAGAAACAATTCTAAGTCTTTCTAATGGCTGCTGGAACCATGCAGTGCAGCTTCATACTGGAAATGTGGGACAAATACGGTCTGCAAAGCCAGAGCCCCAGCCCTGGGCCCAGGGTCCCCTCGGTCCCGTGAGGCTTGGGCTCTCTTCGGGGAGGGCGTCAGGGGCAGATACGTGCCAGTGTTTAGAAACCACTGTGGTCCCAGTGCCCCGGCTCTCCCCAGAGCAGAGGTTTCCCACCCGAAGACCAATAAAATCCCACCCCCACACCTGGGATGCAAGGTGTCGTCAGTCGGGACCTGGGATGGTTGGAGTAACAGCCTCAGGGACACCCCTGTCTGACCCCCGTGACTGGGGCACCTCTCATGGCAGCAGGGGCCCTGCAGACGGGATCAAGGCGAAGGGCCTCGAGGGGAGGCACCCATCTTCTCTGCACGCGGAACCAGAGAGACGGCCTCATGAGACGGGCCTGACCAGCCATCATGGGCTCTGAAGCCAGAAGTGGGGCCGGGGGCCAAGGAACAGAAGAGCCGGTGTCGTTTCGCCACAAAGTCGTGTCCGACTCTTTGCACCCCATGGACTGCAGCCCGCCAGGCTCCTCCGCCCACGGAGTCTCTAGGCAAGAAGACTGGAGCATGGTGTCACTGCTTCCCCAGGAGATCTTCCCCACCCAGGGGTCGAACCCTGTCTCTCGCACCAGCAGGTGGGCTCTATACCAGAGAGCCACCTGGGAAGCCCGGAAGAGCCTCCAGAAGCTGGAAGAAGCTGGCCCGGCCCAGCCCCCACGGCAGCCTCCCAGGACCTGAGAGACGGCACGATGTCCAATAAGACCCAGTAGGAGCGGGCGTGAGGTCAGAGCCACTGACCCAGCTGGTCCCCTCCCTCCGCCCACGCTGACACGCACTGAACGCATGTAGAAAACAGGCTCGTTTTCAAGAAAAAAGCAGGCAGCTGCAGTTTTATGAGATGCTAACTGGGGCCCTGGTGTAACCTACGACCTGATCACCTTCCCTTCATGGCCGTGGACCAGTGCCGGGGGCTGTGAACCCTGGACTTCCCTCTATGTGTGCTTATCTCCTTTGAAGCAAGGCTCTCGCGGGGGTAAAATGCAGAAAGCAAATCCATCAAGGGTGGAAAACACCCAACTTTCCAACTGGAACTGAGGCCCACTCACAGTGCTCAGCAAGCCGCAGCCCAACCTGCCCGCCCCGACCCTCTGGGAGCCCCTTGCTCACCTCCCAGGACCTTGGCCAAGTGGCTGCAGCTCAGACCCTGGCTGCTCACCAAGAAAGACCCCACACTCTTCCCCCTGGGTCCCCAGGGCTGGCGAGGGATCACGGAGGCCGAACTCCATGCATGGGGAAGACATGAGAAACTACAGGACCACTGGGCACAGCATCGGCCACTGCAGGGGGGCGAGGCCCACTCGCTTTCCCCGCGGCACCACTGACTCAGGACACGAAGGCCTCAGCCAAGTCCGTGTCTTTAGGAAGAAGTGACCTGGTCAAACGACTCTGTCTTCCCAACCTATTTCAACAGAGGTTTCTGGGAAATAAAATTTCTTGTGGCTGAAACATTGGGATTAGAGTATCTTTCAGATCAACACAGTTCACCCTGAAGACCTTTAAGCTCAAGCAGCTGGTTTAAAGAAAAAACAAACCCTCATCTTTTCCAAGTCCTGCCCCCTGCCCCCCAAAATACCCACCACCAAACCCCATGCGGGGGCCTGCCTGGGCTTCTAGGGGTCACTGGCAGCATCTGTGTCTGCCCCAGGGAATATGTCTTTAAGAAGCACTTAAGATGATGATTAAGCAAAAAGTGTCTGGGAGCCAGAGAGCCACCTGGGAAGCCCGGAAGAGCCTCCAGAAGCTGGAAGAAGCTGGCCCGGCCCAGCCCCACGGCAGCCTCCCAGGACCTGAGAGACGGCACGATGTCCAATAAGACCCAGTAGGAGCGGGCGTGAGGTCAGAGCCACTGACCCAGCTGGTCCCTCCCTCCGCCCACGCTGACACGCACTGAACGCATGTAGAAAACAGGCTCGTTTTCAAGAAAAAAGCAGGCAGCTGCAGTTTTATGAGATGCTAACTGGGGCCCTGGTGTAACCTACGACCTGATCACCTTCCCTTCATGGCCGTGGACCAGTGCCGGGGGCTGTGAACCCTGGACTTCCCTCTATGTGTGCTTATCTCCTTTGAAGCAAGGCTCTCGCGGGGGTAAAATGCAGAAAGCAAATCCATCAAGGGTGGAAAACACCCAACTTTCCAACTGGAACTGAGGCCCACTCACAGTGCTCAGCAAGCCGCAGCCCAACCTGCCCGCCCCGACCCTCTGGGAGCCCCTTGCTCACCTCCCAGGACCTTGGCCAAGTGGCTGCAGCTCAGACCCTGGCTGCTCACCAAGAAAGACCCCACACTCTTCCCCCTGGGTCCCCAGGGCTGGCGAGGGATCACGGAGGCCGAACTCCATGCATGGGGAAGACATGAGAAACTACAGGACCACTGGGCACAGCATCGGCCACTGCAGGGGGGCGAGGCCCACTCGCTTTCCCCGCGGCACCACTGACTCAGGACACGAAGGCCTCAGCCAAGTCCGTGTCTTTAGGAAGAAGTGACCTGGTCAAACGACTCTGTCTTCCCAACCTATTTCAACAGAGGTTTCTGGGAAATAAAATTTCTTGTGGCTGAAACATTGGGATTAGAGTATCTTTCAGATCAACACAGTTCACCCTGAAGACCTTTAAGCTCAAGCAGCTGGTTTAAAGAAAAAACAAACCCTCATCTTTTCCAAGTCCTGCCCCCTGCCCCCCAAAATACCCACCACCAAACCCCATGCGGGGGCCTGCCTGGGCTTCTAGGGGTCACTGGCAGCATCT
This sequence comes from Tragulus kanchil, assembly GCA_022376925.1. Taxonomy (NCBI): domain Eukaryota; kingdom Metazoa; phylum Chordata; class Mammalia; order Artiodactyla; family Tragulidae; genus Tragulus; species Tragulus kanchil. The sequence continues at coordinate 2,126,370 of JAIOJX010000005.1, forward strand.
GTGTCTGCCCCAGGGAATATGTCTTTAAGAAGCACTTAGAGATGATGATTAAGCAAATTCTGAACACACAGGAAATCACACTTCATGTTAACACAAGGAACACCCAAACAGATGCTAGCTTTGAGGGAAGAAATTTCCAGAACTTGAAGGTGGTCTCTCTGGGTCCCTCTACCTGCTCATCCTGGGAGGCCCCCCGCAGGCCCGGCCAGCTGTCTCAGCTGACCAGAGGGCACTGCGGAGCACAGCCTCGACGTGAGGGGTCTGCTCCGTGTCACTCCTGGCTTTGTTATGTCTCTGATCCAAGTGTCCCTTTTCATTAAAAAAAAAAGCCCCCCTTACAGAGAGAGACTGTCGAGGGGGAAGAGTCCTCCACGCCTCCCTGCTTCGGCAGCCCCGTCACAGCGCTGGGCCACGGCCACGCTGTCCGGGCCTGTCCCCGCCGCCGGCCTGTGCCCAGACGAGAGCCCTGTGGCTCAGCTTCCCCGCGGAGCCAGGCTCTGGGCCCCCCAGGAGCTCGGTTCCAGATCCTGGCTGTCCCGCCTGCATGCCGAGGGAACCCAGGGATTTCACTTCCATGTCTGCGCTTGGTCTGTCCCGGGGTGGGGCACGGCAGGGGTCCCCGAGAAGCAGGGCTGGGTGGAGGGCACCGCAGCGCAGGGAGATGCTCGGCTCAGCGCCTCGCGGCCCAGGCGGCTGGGGGGGACGGGCTGCCGACATCGCCACGCTTCCCCTCACCAGGGCGACCCCTCATCTCCTTCCAACCGGACTCTCGCGTCACCCTGACCCTCCGCTGGCCCCTCGGCCACCCACATAAAGCACATGTAGTCTCGCCGCCGGCCAGCACCCCTCTGCCTGCCCCGCCCAGCCGTCACCCACAGGCTGTCCACGTGGCAAGGCCCAGCTGCTCAGGGACCTGCATACGCACTGCTGGCCAAGCCGACGACAAGGACGGTCCCTCTCTAAGATCTGCCCAAGTCCACCTAGCTCTTCAGAGTGAAGAGTTGGCCTTCCCCTTCCCTCTTTTGAGGACCCTTGTCTGTCCACCTGCTCGGGATCCCGCCCAGAAAGCCTCCAGGCCACGTCCCTGGACTCCTTCCAACCTCGCTCTGTCAGGAGACAGGCTGCCGGCTGCCGTCTGGTCTGCCAGATTCTAGCAGCCAGGGAATCGCCGTGAATTCAAATTCGCCCTTCTAAAGGGTCTGCTCTGGGCCCTGGCCAATTCTTTCCATTCTGAATTCTGCACGGCTGCCGCCAGGGCAGGGGAGAGCCTTGTCACAGAAAGCCCGCACCGACGGGAGGCGGCCGAAGCTCGCCGGGGCTCCGGGAGGGTGGCGGGGCGGGCATGCGGTACTCACCAGTCAGCAACGCATCCAGTTATCAGGTAGCCAAAGATTAATCCAACCAGTAAGGAGAACTTAGCGACATGGACCTTCCAGGCATTATCACACACAAGATCCCACTAGAGGGGGGCAAACAGAAAACAGATCAGAGAGCAGCACACACAGAGGCCCGCTGTCATCAATCACAGAGCGCACATAACGTGGGCGGGGGCGTGACGCCCCTCACAGGCTGAGTCACGCGTGCCTCCAAGTGTCTCTCTGGGCTTTTGAAAATCCCACACTGAGACACACCACTTGCCCGCGGAAGGCAGTGTAAGGCTTCGGTCTGGGGCGGGCAGAGGACGGGGACCCTCCTGACATCCGGGGATGTGTCTTCCCTCCATCCCAGTGGGAGGCAAGGCCGGGCGGCCCCGAGGACCGGCAGAGCCATCGCATGCCCTGCAGGTGGGACGCCCCTGCCAGCGTCTGCACAGTGTCGCCAGGGCACGAGGAAATGTAAAGCAACCACTGTGTTTCCATCCTGAAAACTCCCCGGACTTCAGCAGTCGCCTCAGTAACTGAGACGGTGAGCAGTAAACACTGAAATACCAACTTGAAGCAGTCTTGTACGTTCCTTGCCAATGTCCCTCACGTAGTTTCCCATATTCCACGCTGAAACCACCTACTCCACTTGGAGAGAAACCCAATCAGGTGGTGAATACAACATTTAGACTATTTTAAAAATTTATTTATTTATTTTTGGCTCTTCTGGGTTTTCACTGTTGCTCAGGCTCCTCTCTAGTTGCAGGGAGTGGGGGCTCCTCTCTAGTGGAGGTGAGCAGGCTTCTTGTTGCGGTGATTCTCTCGTGGAACTCGGGCTCTAGGGCACACGGGCTTCAGTAGTTGCAGCTCCGAGGCTCTAGAACACAGGCTCTAGAGTTGCAGCTCACGGGCTGAGTTGCTTCACAGCTTGTGGGATCTTCCTGGATCAGGGATCGAACCCGTGTCTCCTGCATGGGCAGGCAGATTCTTTACCACTAAGCCACCAGGGAAGCCCCACTTAAGCTATTTTTAAGATTGAAAAATTTTAATAATAATAAAAATAATAATTAAAAAAATTTAATTAAAAAAAATAAAAAGAGCTCTCCAATTTTTCCTTCCTCCTTAGGCAGGAGCAGGCGAATAATGCATGTCCGCTCCGTTCAAGTGCTATGCATCCAAGTGAGCACCCCGGGGACACGGCTTTCCGTCTACAAGCAGCTGATGCCTGGGCCCAGGGGCCAATAACTGGGGTCTCGGCGTCGACGGGCTTTAGGTCACGCTGGGCTCCTGCGCCACCACGGGGGGAGGTGCCAGCGGCCTGCTGCCCGTCCCCCGGATCTGCGGGACACACCCAGGGCGGGGCACTGCTGGCTACATGGAGTCACATCATTCACAATTCAGACTCAGGGGTTCTTTACGGGCATGGGGTGCCCCTGTGTCTTCTCGGGGACCCACAGCAGCAGCGGCACCTGGGAACGCGTCAGAGACGCACCTTCTCGGACCCAGGCCGGAGCCCGCGTGGGAGGTTTTGGAGGAAGCGAGAGAGAGGCCGTGTAACAAGCCGTCCCGGTGACATGATGACGCCCTGGCCCGCCACGCCTGTGCCAACCTGAACTCAGTGAATGAGCTTCCCGGGCCCGGGCTCAGAGAGTCCACTCCCAAGAGCACCCCAGAGGCCGCAGCGAACAGTCACAACGGGACCGGCCGGTACAGCAAACGCCCGGCCAGAAGACTAGAGGGGCAGCTCAGAGGGTTTGGGAGGCCGTCAAGGAAAACCGCACTCCTGTATATGCTGCCTCTAGGAGAAAATGTACTTTCAACAATGAACACCTTCCAAGGTGCGCCCTCCGCCCAACCCCAGAGACGCAGCCCTGCCCCTGCCGTGAGTCACGGCGCCAGAGCTGCCGGGGCACGTGGCCTCCGCGCCCCACCCTGGCCTCTACACTCTGAGGCCGCTTCTGAGCCGTCTCCCTCCCCTCTGCCCACGAGGTCACTGACCCTAAGGGTACGGGCTGCATCGTCGGCCCAGCGGGCTCCTTGCGGGAGGAGATGCTCACGACACCTGTGACCATCACAGCCGGGTCCCGGCAGCGCACCTCCCTGCACCTCGGCCGGGCACATTCTCGTCAGGAGGGCGCGCCCAGTTCCAGGTGCTGCGGGGGCGCGGGGGCACCAGCTGCTGGCTCTGCTGCCCGGGATCGGTCACTCCGGACTCCACCCAGACGTCCCACTGGGGAGTTTGAGGTTAAGCAATGCCGAGGAGCACCCCGGGCTTGTAGGAGACGGCCGGGAGGCATGGGCGAACCTAAGCACGTGGGCAGTGGCGCAGGGGAGGCGGGCTGCCGACGCGGCTGTGAGCCCAGGCCTCCGAGCCCCAACCGGGCCCGGCCTTGGGCAGCCACCGCCCAACTCGGCTGCCTCCCAACACGGTGCGCAGGGCAACCTCTGCCAACGAGCGAGGCGGGAGCAGAAAACTGAAACAGCCAGGAGACAGAGCCTCTCCCACGGCCGGCAGGGAGAGGCGACCCGGCCAGCAGGGCCTGCGCGCACCCCGTCCTCGGCCTGGGGGCAGGGTCCTGGACAAAGCAGCCACCTGGCGCCTCAGCCCCCTCAGTCCGGCACCAGGGCAGACAGCACCTCTGAATCAACAAGAAAACTACTCCAGACCCCAGCAAGCTCCTGAGATAAAGACCCCCTGCCTGGGGTCTGCTGGGCACCCCGAGAGCCTGGAGGCACATTCCGTAAGCCAGCCAGGCATGGCTGGGAATCCCCAGGACAGGTCTGAACTCCTCGCTGATGAAAATGAAATACGCCAGAGCGGCTATTCGAGACCTTCGGAAGTTTCAGGCCCCCTACAAACGCGCCAGAAGACTGGGGCAGCTCAGAGGGTTTGGGAGGCCGTCAAGGAAAACCGCACTCCTGTATATGCTGCCTCTAGGAGAAAATGTACTTTCAACAATGAACACCTTCCAAGGTGCGCCCTCCGCCCAACCCCAGAGACGCAGCCCTGCCCCTGCCGTGAGTCACGGCGCCAGAGCTGCCGGGGCACGTGGCCTCCGCGCCCCACCCTGGCCTCTACACTCTGAGGCCGCTTCTGAGCCGTCTCCCTCCCCTCTGCCCACGAGGTCACTGACCCTAAGGGTACGGGCTGCATCGTCGGCCCAGCGGGCTCCTTGCGGGAGGAGATGCTCACGACACCTGTGACCATCACAGCCGGGTCCCGGCAGCGCACCTCCCTGCACCTCGGCCGGGCACATTCTCGTCAGGAGGGCGCCCAGTTCCAGGTGCTGCGGGGGCGCGGGGGCACCAGCTGCTGGCTCTGCTGCCCGGGATCGGTCACTCCGGACTCCACCCAGACGTCCCACTGGGGAGTTTGAGGTTAAGCAATGCCGAGGAGCACCCCGGGCTTGTAGGAGACGGCCGGGAGGCATGGGCGAACCTAAGCACGTGGGCAGTGGCGCAGGGGAGGCGGGCTGCCGACGCGGCTGTGAGCCCAGGCCTCCGAGCCCCAACCGGGCCCGGCCTTGGGCAGCCACCGCCCAACTCGGCTGCCTCCCAACACGGTGCGCAGGGCAACCTCTGCCAACGAGCGAGGCGGGAGCAGAAAACTGAAACAGCCAGGAGACAGAGCCTCTCCCACGGCCGGCAGGGAGAGGCGACCCGGCCAGCAGGGCCTGCGCGCACCCCGTCCTCGGCCTGGGGGCAGGGTCCTGGACAAAGCAGCCACCTGGCGCCTCAGGCCCCTCAGTCCGGCACCAGGGCAGACAGCACCTCTGAATCAACAAGAAAACTACTCCAGACCCCAGCAAGCTCCTGAGATAAAGACCCCCTGCCTGGGGTCTGCTGGGCACCCCGAGAGCCTGGAGGCACATTCCGTAAGCCAGCCAGGCATGGCTGGGAATCCCCAGGACAGGTCTGAACTCCTCGTCTGATGAAAATGAAATACGCTCAGAGCGGCTATCGTTGCTGGAAGACCTTCGGAAGTTTCAGGCTCGCCTGGCGGCTCAGACGGCAAAGAACCTGCCTACAGAGCAGCAGACGCGGCTCCATCCCTGGGCTGGGAAGCTCCCCTGGAGAAGGAAACGGCCACCCGCTCCACCTTCCTTTCTGTGTGTGTCGGGGGGCGGGGCGGGTTGGGGAGGGAGGGGGCGGGCCACTTCTACTGCTCTTTCATTATCTATTTTCATCCACCTTTGTTCTTTGGCCCGTGTGGGCTTCCCATCGCAGTGGCCCCTCTCGTTGCAGAGCACCAGCTCTGGGCGCATGCGCTCCAGAGCTCCAGCTGGGTAACTGGACACACGGGTCCAGCCGCTCCGCAGCATGTGGGATCTTCCCAGGCCAGGGATCGAACCGGCGCCCCCTGCACTGCAAGGCGGTGTCTTTACCCACTGGACCACCAGGGAAGCCCCCACTCCATCTTATTGGGCTGGAGAACCCCGTGGACAGAGGCGCCTGGGCGGCTGCCGTCCACACAATAATGAAGAGTCAGACTAGACTTAGTGACTAAACAACAACGTCCCTTTAGTGGTCAGATCAGGCCGGCCTGGTCTGCAGGGGGCTGAGGTGTGCTCCTGGAGCCGGGTCCCCAGCCGCCCACGGACTGGCCAGTTCTCAGGAGCGGCTGCAGGCCTCCTTCAGGAGGCCCGGCCTCGGCTGTCCCTGCAGAGCTCTGAGCGCTGACTTCACCAGCCCTCTGCCTGGGCGGGCTTCCTCCCACAGCAGCCGAAGGGCGACCGCCCTCAGTGTTTCTGTGACGGTATTGACTGACGCTCCCACTAGAAATGGGTCAAGCGCCGAGAAAAGTAACAAATATGAAACGAATGGTTAAAGGACCCCTGGGAAATGCCCCATTCCTCTAATTAAAATTAAAGCTCAATACTTCATTAATGACATTTTTTAAAGTCTAAGATGCAGGAGAAACAGAAGATGAAGTCTGTGCTGGGGGTGCTAATGAAGCACCGCATTTCTGGAAGGCTGTCTGGCAGCGGGCATCCCGTGACTTGAAATCGTGACCACCCTATTCCAGCAATTCATTTCCTTGAAACTTCTCCCAAGGAAGCCTCGAGGGAAGCCCGCAGACGCCCTGGTATGATGATCCTCAGGGTCCGTCACCTGTGAGAAACGGGAACCTGCCCGATGTCCAGCGAGACTACAGAGCGTGAACACGCTCGCTTCTGAAAGCAAATGACTGAGGAGGATGCTCCTAGCATCACGGTATGAGAAAGCCTCCGAATGAGAGCCGTGAGAGGAGACGCTGGTGCGAAAGTGCACTAATCACTCAGTCGTGTTCGGCTCTGGGCGACCCGAGACCGTGGCCTCTGTCCCCAGGCAGCAACACCGGAGTGCGCTGCCATTTCCTTCTCCGGGGGATCCTCCCAACTCAGGGATCAAGCCTGATCTCCTGCACTTTTCAGGAACTAAGTGAGTATTTCCGCCAAGTTTCACCTTTTGTGCTGGAGATCTCCATGAGACACCCGAGGGTCCCGGCAGTCAAGATGCATGTCTCCTCTAAACCTGAGGGGTCGGCGGAGACGAAAGGAAGCCCTTTTGCTCAGACTATAAAGGGGGCAGCACCGGTGAGAATTTCAGAAGCTTCGCCAGCACGGGACAACGGGCGAGCTACGGGAGTCAGTGAAGCGCAGGGGCAGCACCCTGGTGCACCCCGCGTCTCCCCTAGAGCAGCCCCGCCAAGCCACCGCTTCCCACTGCGGCGGTGCCCGGCTCCGCGCCTCCCGGCCGGGGACAGAAGTGCCAAGAATGCACACGCGTGCACACATACACCCTGCTCTGCGCTTCCCAACTGGAGGCTGGAAGAGTGGCCACACACACACACACACACACACACGACTCCTCCACCCTGGAAGGCCGGTCACGCGCACAGGGCCCACAGAGCCCATCAGCTGCAATCAGCGGCTCCGCACGGAGGCCGCCTACATGGGTCTGTGTTTTTCAGTGGCTGGTTTTTTCTTTAAACTTGGCTGTATTTGGACTTCTTCCTAAAAGAATCTATCAAAATTCAGGAAACGCTGCATGGAAAACCTTCTTTTCCTAAAAGAATCTATCAAAATGCAGCATTTCTGGAAGGCTGTCTGGCACCATGTGACTTGAAATCGTGACCACCCTATTCCAGCAATTCATTTCCTTGAAACTTCTCCCAAGGAAGCCTCGAGGAAGCCAGACGCCCTGGTATGATGATCCTCAGGGTCCGTCACCTGTGAGAAACGGGAACCTGCCCGATGTCCAGCGAGACTACAGAGCGTGAACACGCTCGCTTCTGAAAGCAAATGACTGAGGAGGATGCTCCTAGCATCACGGTATGAGAAAGCCTCCGAATGAGAGCCGTGAGAGGAGACGCTGGTGCGAAAGTGCGCTAATCACTCAGTCGTGTTCGGCTCTGGGCGACCCGAGACCGTGGCCTCTGTCCCCAGGCAGCAACACCGGAGTGCGCTGCCATTTCCTTCTCCGGGGGATCCTCCCAACTCAGGGATCAAGCCTGATCTCCTGCACTTTTCAGGAACTAAGTGAGTATTTCCGCCAAGTTTCACCTTTTGTGCTGGAGATCTCCATGAGACACCCGAGGGTCCCGGCAGTCAAGATGCATGTCTCCTCTAAACCTGAGGGGTCGGCGGAGACGAAAGGAAGCCCTTTTGCTCAGACTATAAAGGGGGCAGCACCGGTGAGAATTTCAGAAGCTTCGCCAGCACGGGACAACGGGCGAGCTACGGGAGTCAGTGAAGCGCAGGGGCAGCACCCTGGTGCACCCCGCGTCTCCCCTAGAGCAGCCCCGCCAAGCCACCGCTTCCCACTGCGGCGGTGCCCGGCTCCGCGCCTCCCGGCCGGGGACAGAAGTGCCAAGAATGCACACGCGTGCACACATACACCCTGCTCTGCGCTTCCCAACTGGAGGCTGGAAGAGTGGCCACACACACACACACACACACACACGACTCCTCCACCCTGGAAGGCCGGTCACGCGCACAGGGCCCACAGAGCCCATCAGCTGCAATCAGCGGCTCCGCACGGAGGCCGCCTACATGGGTCTGTGTTTTTCAGTGGCTGTTTTTTTCTTTAAACTTGGCTGTATTTGGACTTCTTCCTAAAAGAATCTATCAAAATTCAGGAAACGCTGCATGTTTCGAAAACCCTCCACTGCTTTTTGCCTCTAAGCTCATCCTGCAGTTGTAGGAGCTTCAGTAACCCACACAGCTGCCAATTAGGGCTGGCACTCTCGGAAGCTTCCTTAAATGACACAACAAAGGACCCTGCCAGACGCTCCGGAGGTTTTTTTCTTTCTTTCTTCCTCTGTTTTTCATTCATGGCTGCTCACGTGGTTCCTCGACTTCCCCCTCCCCCAACGTGCTGCCCCAAACTCAAACACAGCGTGTTGAGGGGAACAGCTGAGCTGGAATCTCTCACCGCGCCTGCCGGTGCGACACCGAAGAGGCCGTGAGCCTGAGCCCCGCTGCGTGTCGTGTGCGTGTCTGTGCTGGGGGAGCCTTCCAAACCCACAGCACCGGGGCCAGCAACCCCTCAGCGCCACGTGGCCCGTGCTGGACTCACGCGGTCACTCTAGGGTCCTCCTAACCCCTCCTCGGGGATCCGGCTTGTCCCCCTTCCTTCCACCGCGGACCCCGACGTCTACTGCCCTTCGGCTGCAAGTATCACTCTGCGTTTGAAGAACCATTTCCTGATTCTCAGTGAATCTGACCATCTTTAAAGGGCTGGAAATAAAACCTCTCATTTATAGCACGGGGAACTATATTCAGTATCTTGTAATAGACTATAATGGGAAAGAATTTTTACAGACCATAATGACACATGTGTGTATAACGTGTAACCCGATGGCTCTGTTGCACACCTGAGGGTGACACAATATTGTAAATCAACGACTCAATTTCTTAAAAAATACATACAAATTTTAAAAAGAGAACTGAAAAAGAAAATTATCTACCTTAACAGGCCCCAAGGAATGGACGCAGGATCAACTCTGGGAGGTGACACTCGATTTTCCTTTATTGTTTCTAAAGGAAGCAAGGATGTGTGGAGCTCTGAGCGGAGCTTATTTTAGTAAATGTCCTGATTAATCCGCTATCACGCCCTCGGTGGCCCCGGGAGACGCGGAATCTACGTCTCACAGGCAGGACAGATGAACAATGACCATCGATCAACCAAAACCTTGGAGAGCCTTTCCAAATCCTACAGCACATATTATACTACCTCTAAGAAGAAAACTGAGAGTACACCCTACGTGTTAAAAAAGGGCTATTGCAAAACCAGGAAAAAAGCGAGGAAAAAGGCCCATTGAGAGCACCGAACCCAAGGAATCACTCACGGCCTAAGTGAAATCAAAACACTGGCTTCTAGCACATAATAGATGGCAGTAATCAAGAGACTCAGAAATTAACAAGCTGTTCCTCGTGTTACTAAAGAGATCTTTAGTATCATATAGCGCAGGAGCACGCGTGGACTTTACCCTTGAAGACTGTCTCCCTAATGCTGGAAAGAAGCCAAGTGGGGGCCTCTGAGCAGGAGGGTCAGGGAATCCCCGGAATGGGAAGAATGTGGTCACCCAGGTGACCAGCGCAGAAGAACTCAGAGGCAGAAGGAAAAGCGTCTCTCGCCTGTGAAAGTGACCGCCCGGCGGGCGGTGCCCTGACTTCTCTCGGCCTGCGAAGCGCCCCTGTGCCCAGGCAGCCCTCCCCTCCCGGAAGGCACCTGCCCCGCCCCGCCTGGCCAGGGTCCACCCTCGCCCCGCACCAGCTGCTCCCACGCCCGCCCCCACATCCACGCACACCTGCTCTCCCCCTAAGCGCCCGTTCAAAGGACTAAAACCTCTCATTTATAGCACGGGAACTATATTCAGTATCTTGTAATAGACTATAATGGGAAAGAATTTTTACAGACCATAATGACACATGTGTGTATAACGTGTAACCCGATGGCTCTGTTGCACACCTGAGGGTGACACAATATTGTAAATCAACGACTCAATTTCTTAAAAAATACATACAAATTTTAAAAAGAGAACTGAAAAAGAAAATTATCTACCTTAACAGGCCCCAAGGAATGGACGCAGGATCAACTCTGGGAGGTGACACTCGATTTTCCTTTATTGTTTCTAAAGGAAGCAAGGATGTGTGGAGCTCTGAGCGGAGCTTATTTTAGTAAATGTCCTGATTAATCCGCTATCACGCCCTCGGTGGCCCCGGGAGACGCGGAATCTACGTCTCACAGGCAGGACAGATGAACAATGACCATCGATCAACCAAAACCTTGGAGAGCCTTTCCAAATCCTACAGCACATATTATACTACCTCTAAGAAGAAAACTGAGAGTACACCCTACGTGTTAAAAAAGGGCTATTGCAAAACCAGGAAAAAAGAGAGGAAAAAGGCCCATTGAGAGCACCGAACCCAAGGAATCACTCACGGCCTAAGTGAAATCAAAACACTGGCTTCTAGCACATAATAGATGGCAGTAATCAAGAGACTCAGAAATTAACAAGCTGTTCCTCGTGTTACTAAAGAGATCTTTAGTATCATATAGCGCAGGAGCACGCGTGGACTTTACCCTTGAAGACTGTCTCCCTAATGCTGGAAAGAAGCCAAGTGGGGGCCTCTGAGCAGGAGGGTCAGGGAATCCCCGGAATGGGAAGAATGTGGTCACCCAGGTGACCAGCGCAGAAGAACTCAGAGGCAGAAGGAAAAGCGTCTCTCGCCTGTGAAAGTGACCGCCCGGCGGGCGGTGCCCTGACTTCTCTCGGCCTGCGAAGCGCCCCTGTGCCCAGGCAGCCCTCCCCTCCCGGAAGGCACCTGCCCCGCCCCGCCTGGCCAGGGTCCACCCTCGCCCCGCACCAGCTGCTCCCACGCCCGCCCCCACATCCACGCACACCTGCTCTCCCCCTAAGCGCCCGTTCAAAGGACAAAACCCACTTCAACACCGATACGCAACCCCGAGCAGCACCCGTGTGTCGGGGAAAGGCAGCCTTTCTGCGCCCCCCGGGATCTTCTCCTTCAACGGCCGCATATGACCTCTGGAAGCACACAATGACAGGGGGCAGAATATCATAAGGATGCCGTGAGCACACTTCTGCATATTTAAATGACATCACTGAGCGGCTCCCCTCGTCCTGCCCTGCTCTGTCCTGCTATGGCGCCCGGTACTCAGGATAAAACACCAGACTGCTCAGCGGAACACACCTTTGCCTGCTGTTTACAGGGCTTCCCTTCCCCAGCTCAGGGCGGGAAACCACCGCCCACAGACCCGACACGGCCTGCCACCTGTTCTGCAGGTAGACCCGGATGGGAGGCCAGCCACACGCGCGGCCCACGCCGTCTCTGCTCGTGCACAGGCGTGTGCGCAGGGCAGCGTAGGGACGACGCAGACCACATGGCCTGCAAAGCAGAGGAGGCCTACGAGTCGGCCCTGCCCGGGGAAGGCCAGCCGACCCCGGCTCACGACTGTGAACTCCCTGACGAAAGCGGCCGTGTCACCAGTCTCTTGGCGACGTGGGGGTGGGGAGAGGCCAGGCGGCGCGCCCGGCAGCGGGCGTGTCTGTGCCCGCTTGCGTCCACGGTGCCGGGGGTCTTCCCAGCCCTCCTCCTCGCTGCCACGGCTTCTTCCAGTAGGATTTACACGACGCCACGTGACCACCCGGTCTTAGACATGCGCAGGAGCACGCGTGGACTTTACCCTTGAAGACTGTCTCCCTAATGCTGGAAAGAAGCCAAGTGGGGGCCTCTGAGCAGGAGGGTCAGGGAATCCCCGGAATGGGAAGAATGTGGTCACCCAGGTGACCAGCGCAGAAGAACTCAGAGGCAGAAGGAAAAGCGTCTCTCGCCTGTGAAAGTGACCGCCCGGCGGGCGGTGCCCTGACTTCTCTCGGCCTGCGAAGCGCCCCTGTGCCCAGGCAGCCCTCCCCTCCCGGAAGGCACCTGCCCCGCCCCGCCTGGCCAGGGTCCACCCTCGCCCCGCACCAGCTGCTCCCACGCCCGCCCCCACATCCACGCACACCTGCTCTCCCCCTAAGCGCCCGTTCAAAGGACAAAACCCACTTCAACACCGATACGCAACCCCGAGCAGCACCCGTGTGTCGGGGAAAGGCAGCCTTTCTGCGCCCCCGGCATCTTCTCCTTCAACGGCCGCATATGACCTCTGGAAGCACACAATGACAGGGGGCAGAATATCATAAGGATGCCGTGAGCACACTTCTGCATATTTAAATGACATCACTGAGCGGCTCCCCTCGTCCTGCCCTGCTCTGTCCTGCTATGGCGCCCGGTACTCAGGATAAAACACCAGACTGCTCAGCGGAACACACCTTTGCCTGCTGTTTACAGGGCTTCCCTTCCCCAGCTCAGGGCGGGAAACCACCGCCCACAGACCCGACACGGCCTGCCACCTGTTCTGCAGGTAGACCCGGATGGGAGGCCAGCCACACGCGCGGCCCACGCCGTCTCTGCTCGTGCACAGGCGTGTGCGCAGGGCAGCGTAGGGACGACGCAGACCACATGGCCTGCAAAGCAGAGGAGGCCTACGAGTCGGCCCTGCCCGGGGAAGGCCAGCCGACCCCGGCTCACGACTGTGAACTCCCTGACGAAAGCGGCCGTGTCACCAGTCTCTTGGCGACGTGGGGGTGGGGAGAGGCCAGGCGGCGCGCCCGGCAGCGGGCGTGTCTGTGCCCGCTTGCGTCCACGGTGCCGGGGGTCTTCCCAGCCCTCCTCCTCGCTGCCACGGCTTCTTCCAGTAGGATTTACACGACGCCTACGTGACCACCCTATGATGGCCACACAGGCAACAGAGTTCTAAGCGCTCCTGTCACACTTTCCACCATCAGTGATTTCCCCCAAGGGAAAGAGAACTCTAGCATTATCATAAAAGCCCACAGAACATTGGGCATGATAAGCTGACTTAAAGTAGTAAGCAATTCTCTCTTAGTAGACCAGATCTTGTTATATAAACTAAACATCGTCTCAACAACGTGTGAACCACCTGCCGCCGTCCAGGCGCTCCGCTGGCTGCCCTGACTAGGCATCCCCTTCGGGCACTAGAACAGCCTAGGATTCAGGCTTATGACCCGTGAGCCCATTTTACAGAGGAGGAAACTGAGGCTGAGGGGAAGCTGCTAGTCCACAGTCAAACGGCTTCTCAGCAGAAGGCTATACATCTGTGTCTGATTAAAACTCATAGTCTCCCCCTAACCATCAGCTCAAACAGACAGCCTTCGCTCATGCCAATACAAACAATTCTCTGGTTTAGATCAGACTGTTAGAGGTTACAGCATCTCTCTTGCCAAGGATTCAGAAGACCTCGGGTACCTGGAGGCCAAGCGCGACCCTGGAAGCAGGACACGCTCTGCCGTTACCTTCATTCTTATGATGACTGAACACAAATGGCTGGCCACATCCCGGGAAGAGCGAGGACGTACTCACAGGCGGCGACTAAAGATAATCTTTCAGGGTCTTACTTTTCATAGAATTTTAGCGCCAGAAGGCTGGGGAAAGTCAAAGGCAACCTCCTAACGTTGAAAATGAGAAACCTGAAGCCCGGGGAGGTGAAGGGACTTCTTCAAAATAAAAACGCCGTGGCTGGGCCAGACCTCCCGGGCCGCCACCCCCCCAGCTCAGGCTGCCGGGAGGGGCCTCGATTCCTGGCAGTGGCCCTGAGGCAAGCCGCCCAGGTCCAGCACCACTGGGCCGGACGACGACATGTGGTCCAGCGCCTGACCTCAAGGTCACCTGTCAGCCCCGCGGTCACTCGCATGCAGAGGAGGCTCAGAGCTGACTCAGCATCCTAACCGAGACCAACTCTTGGGTTTCTTGTCAAATAGACACTTTCAAAATACTGTGTGAATCAGAGCCGTGGAGCCGCTTGACCAGTTTTCTCCGTTTCAACATCCATCTAAGCATCTGGAAAGAAGGGGAGTGGTATGAGGCGAGGGGGCATCTTTAGGCAGGGATGCGCTGGCTTTGTCCAAGTCAAATCAGAAGCCGGGACAACTGAGGATCTAGACGATCACGTTTTCCATGAAAATCGCCAACACCCACATGCTAAGCAAGCGGCACAGAGCCCTCCGCTGCTGAACTCTCACGAGCTCTTGGACAGCGCAACTTTTTTTCTGAGGTGTACTTGGGCCGGGCGATAGTTTATCAAGCTCTCGGAGGAGGCGCACTGTCCGATGAGCCAGCGCCCGGGGAAGGCCTGGAAGCCAGAGACCGGCCCAAGGGCGGGCGGGGTGGGCGCCCCGGGCCCCGCGGCGAGCGCGGAGGTTCTCAGCCGACAGACCTGAGTTTCGGTTCGAGGCACGAGAGCCAGGAGCGTGACCTCACCTCCCAGGGCCTCAGTTGCAACACGTATGACAGAGGAGTCATAAAACTTGTAATAGAGGCGTGTTATGAGTCAAGACTAATACGAAGCATGTGCCCGTGTAGTCACCGGCCCCAGCGATGAGGAGTCATTAACTCAGGCTGCCGGTGAAGCAGGTCCTTCAGGGCGTAGGCCTGCCGGGAACACTGATGGAGAGCTAATAACACCACTTTCAAACAGGGTTTTGATGCTGAGAGTCCGGAGTCCTCACAGAGCCTCACCCCAGCTGACCCTAACGGAGGGGCACCCTCTGTCTGTGCCGCCGGCTCCTGAAGAGACAGGGCAGCGGCGAGCACAGGGGAGGGCCGCGGGGGAGCGGCTCCGGTCGCGCCCCTCGGGGTCTGACCCCGTCACGGCCTTCCCCCGCGCCCGGATGGGACGCCGTGTGCTTCGCCAGGAGCAGATGGGACAGCAGCCCGGCCTCCTGTCCCAGACACCCCCAAACAGTCACAAACACAGCGCCTCTCTGTGTTTCCGAAGGAGAAAATGGAGGTAGGTTCTCAGCAGAGAGCAACGCTACCGCGCCCACGAGGCTGTTTTCGGCGTTTCCCCTTGAACCAGCTATTGCTGTCACCCGGACACTGAGTGGACCTGGCGACGCGACAGCAGAGGGTGACAGCGTGGCTTGTCTCCTGCCGCCCAGGGCTCAGCGGTGCCGGACGCGCAGAGGCAGACGGAGGACGGGCGCCGCTGTCCACACCCCGCAGGGCCGGGGGACCCCCGTGGGGAACGGCGCCCGCTCCCCACAGCCCCGCCCAGCGGGGGCATGGCCGCGCCCCCCTCCCAGCTTCTCCTCCGGTGCTGGCTGGGCAGACGGGACGGCAGCTGGGAGATACCCTTCCTGGCATCACTAGGGGTCAAGTGAACAGACACTCTCCAAGAGTTTCCTCAAATAAGACTCAAAAGCCTCCTGAAGCCACCGTCAGAACCAGCTCCCCGAGGGTACTGCCCGCTGCCGAGACCCGGAGGGTGGGCTCCAGGACCCACGGCGGGCAGGGGCAGAGGGAACCAGGGCAGAACCGCCCGCCAGAGGGGGAGCTGGGGCAGAGACGCCTCGGGCCCGCGTGGCTGCGAATGGCCTGCCGAGCGGCCAGGCTGGGCCCGTGGCGGCCGCCCTTGCCGGCCCCGCCCCAGAGCGGCACGGACCCGCTCGCCTCCTCCCGGCCAGGCCGGCCCGAGTCCCGCGGGCTTCACTCAACACCGGGACAGGCCCGGGACGGCGGGCTCCTGAGAGGCGCCTTCTGCGGCGAACGCGCCTGGAGCTGCACACTTGCGAAGCCGTGGCGCCCAGGCTCCCTCTCGCGACAGGATCAGCTGATCAGCGCTTTGCAGGGCGCGCTGGGCGTGGCCTCGCTACTTAAGCCCGGGCACCTGAACCCCACGCCAGCCTTGGGCATGCCCCCAAAGCGTGCAGTGCGCCGACGAAAACCCTCCATCCACCATGGATTCCACAGAGCGGATTTCACACAGCTGCCCCAGGGCCACCAGGCCACCCTCTGGGCACGTGTCCCCTCGTCTCTGAGGCTCGGGGGGAGCAGAAGCCACGTGAACGGCCCATAAACGCGACCTTCGGCTGGACGACGCTTCTCTGCGTGGCTGCGTCTCTGAGATGCACTTTTTCTGTCAGCAGCTGAGGCTGCTTCTGAAGGTGCGTGAAAGGGCACCGGCAGGTGTTCTCGCCTGCGGTAATAGTGACAGGGCAGCGGAGTCAGCCCTGCAGGGCTTCCCAGGGCCTCTGCTGGACGGCACGCCGCGGATCCTGAAGAGGGGCTCTGTGACGGCACCTCCCGAACTACGGAGGCCCTGAAAGTCTCCCCTCCACGCTCCAAAGGGCATCTTTCAAACTGGAAGACAAGATGCGTTGCTGGGTACATTCTGTGTGCCTTGTGACCTTACAATCCCAACGCAAATTATACCATGACAGATCCCGGGATGCTGAGCCCAGGGCCACCCTCCAGTCATTCCTGCCCCCACGGGAGGGGAGGGGCCGCCCTTCAGGCACAGCAAGGACCTTCGACAGAAGCAGGGCTCGACCAGAGAAAAGGAAAATGACAAGTGGGTCCTCCACGTCTGCAGGAGACCGTAAAGGCTGACTAAGGAGAGACGAGCAACCGTCCGACGCTCTTCGGAGAAGACACGCGGAAGGTCAGTCGTGGCCAAACACCGTGGCTGTGCACAGGTTCGCCGCCTCAGAAGGACAGGTGCCGCCCTGGGCGTCCCGCTCGGTCCGCCAAGGCCGGGGCACTCACGGACTCCCTGTAGTCACGTATCCAAGAGAAGCAAACACAGGACACAAGCAAACATGTGCATGTTCCCTGTGCAAAGCACAACAGCCGAAACATGGGAGCCCCCCAGGGTCCACAGGCACTTGAACGCATACCTAAAACGGGACCCCCACACGCGACGGCGCGTTACTCAGCCCTGCAAAGGAAGGGGGGTCTGACTCGGGCTGCGGCGGGGGTGGCCCCGGGGACGCCCGCTTCCATGAAAGACGCCGGTCACAAAAGGACAGACGGTGTCTGATCCCACTGACACAAGGTTGCTAGAGTCCCATTCAAGGAGCCAGAGACTGGAAGGGTGGGTGCTGGGACCGGGGAGACGGGAGAGAGAGCTTAAAGGGACACAGTCTCGGTGCAGGAAGAAGGCAAAGTTCTGGAGACGATGGTGGGGATCGCAGCACCATCCTCCGTACTTAACGGCGTCAACGGTAGACTTGAGGTGGTCAGAACGGTAAGCTATTTCATACTTTTATCAAAATGTTTCAACTGTGAAATAGCACCGTGTTCCAGTTCTAGCAGTGTCAAAGCGGAGCTGACGCGTCAGCATTCTGCTTGGCTCACGCTCAGAGGACGCCCCTCGAACAGCAGGACGAGCCGGGGCAGCCACTTCCTGCCTGCAGAGCCTCAGCCTCGAGGGTCAGAGCCCAAGACCGGCTTCCCAGGCCTCTCCGCACAGCGCCTCCTGCCCCCTGGAGAGGCCGCTGCTCCCGGAGACGTGAAGAGAAGCGGCACGGCCTGCCTGCCCTCCCTCCGACACTCAGGCCAGGCTCCCAGCACTTCGCTTCTGTCCTCAGGCAAGCAGGTCCCTCTCTCCGCGTCCCTGCCCGCAGGCGGCACCTGCTGCAGGCCCAGTGGGGGCTTGTCTGCACGTCAGGGGGTGACCCGGCTTCCGCGTTTGGTGGCTACGTGCTGGCCACGACTCGGGGCCAGAGCCAGGAAGCAACAGTGCCCAGCGCTGTTCCTGTGTCGAGGCTCGCAGGCTGGAAAACCGGCCGAAAGTGAGCAACGAGAACCACCTGAACTCAGGGCGCCGTGTGCGCACGTCCCAGAGGCACGGAGTTCCGCCGTGCCAGGACTTTCCCAAGCCCCAGCTGGGCAGGGGGTCGGAGGGGAGCGGCGCCCGAGCCAGACACGGAGCTCGAGGCGGGAGTGGGGAGCAAGGGCAGCCCCTGGGAGAGCCCCCCACCCCACGCTGCAGACGGGAAACCCATCGAAACCCACTTTTCAATGGAGTTCCAATGTCAACGGGAGCCGAAATGCGCGCTGGCCCTCGCCTGGCGCTGCTCTTGACGGAAACAGCCCGCTCCAGGCTGGAGGCCTCTCAGAGGGAGGAGACAATCCCCAAGCCCGCTGTGCAGGGGACGGGGGAGGAGAGAAAGGCGAAGAAGGAGGGGAGAAGCAGGCAGGCCCTGGCCTTTCTACGGGCGCCGCGACGGGCCGGCACGAGGGCGCAGGCTGCAGAAGAGACTTGCAGTGACCCCTCTTGGCTGAGACGAGCTGCCCAGACGCTTTCTTAAGGTGAGGAGGCAGGGTCCCCAGGCGTGGCCGTGGCCCAGGCGGCCACCACCGACCACAGAAGCGCGTGTGCCTGGGCCGACCTTCACTTTGTCCCAAGGCCTTCCAGACGTCTTGCTTGAAAGGCGTGGCGTTAACGAGCTGAGAACCGCAACCGTCTGCACAATGCCGAGCGCGGCTGCCCGCCCGCCCCCGCGGGTCCCCGAGAAAGGGCTCCACCAGACGCGGGCCCCAGAGCGCCCACGCTGCAGTCTGCACGCGGTGCTTCAAGGCCGACGCAGCGAGCCCCTCTCCACCTGAGAAATGCGGTTCCAGGAGGCCAGGTAACGCCAGCGGCTGGAGGGCTGAGCAGGACGGAGGGGAAGAGCTGGGACCCTCCCTCCGACACTCAGGCCAGGCTCCCAGCACTTCGTTTGTCCTCAGGCAAGCAGGTCCCCCTCCGCGCCCTGCCCGCAGGCGGCACCTGCTGCAGGCCCAGTGGGGGCTTGTCTGCACGTCAGGGGGTGACCCGGCTTCCGCGTTTGGTGGCTACGTGCTGGCCACGACTCGGGGCCAGAGCCAGGAAGCAACAGTGCCCAGCGCTGTTCCTGTGTCGAGGCTCGCAGGCTGGAAAACCGGCCGAAAGTGAGCAACGAGAACCACCTGAACTCAGGGCGCCGTGTGCGCACGTCCCAGAGGCACGGAGTTCCGCCGTGCCAGGACTTTCCCAAGCCCCAGCTGGGCAGGGGGTCGGAGGGGAGCGGCGCCCGAGCCAGACACGGAGCTCGAGGCGGGAGTGGGGAGCAAGGGCAGCCCCTGGGAGAGCCCCCCACCCCACGCTGCAGACGGGAAACCCATCGAAACCCACTTTTCAATGGAGTTCCAATGTCAACGGGAGCCGAATGCGCTGGCCCTCGCCTGGCGCTGCTCTTGACGGAAACAGCCCGCTCCAGGCTGGAGGCCTCTCAGAGGGAGGAGACAATCCCCAAGCCCGCTGTGCAGGGGACGGGGGAGGAGAGAAAGGCGAAGAAGGAGGGGAGAAGCAGGCAGGCCCTGGCCTTTCTACGGGCGCCGCGACGGGCCGGCACGAGGGCGCAGGCTGCAGAAGAGACTTGCAGTGACCCCTCTTGGCTGAGACGAGCTGCCCAGACGCTTTCTTAAGGTGAGGAGGCAGGGTCCCCAGGCGTGGCCGTGGCCCAGGCGGCCACCACCGACCACAGAAGCGCGTGTGCCTGGGCCGACCTTCACTTTGTCCCAAGGCCTTCCAGACGTCTTGCTTGAAAGGCGTGGCGTTAACGAGCTGAGAACCGCAACCGTCTGCACAATGCCGAGCGCGGCTGCCCGCCCGCCCCCGCGGGTCCCCGAGAAAGGGCTCCACCAGACGCGGGCCCCAGAGCGCCCACGCTGCAGTCTGCACGCGGTGCTTCAAGGCCGACGCAGCGAGCCCCTCTCCACCTGAGAAATGCGGTTCCAGGAGGCCAGGTAACGCCAGCGGCTGGAGGGCTGAGCAGGACGGAGGGGAAGAGCTGGGACAGAGGCCTGGGTCTCAGCCTGAGCCGTGGCCGTTCCCTCCCGGGCGCCCGGCCCCTCCCGAGCGTCCAGCCCCACGTCGCTGCCGGCCAGCCCTGGCTCTCACAACCACACGGTGCTTGTGGCTAAACCAACGCTGAAAAAGCCACGTGTAAAATCATGGTTCAATCCTGGGGATGTCTTCACAAAACCTAGAGGCATCAAGCTACCCAGCCGGCGCTCACACCTGCCGTTCAGAGCACCAGCGACCCGAGCAGCGGAGAGGCGCCTGCTGGCTCCAAGCTACCCAGCCGGCGCTCACACCTGCCGTTCAGAGCACCAGCGACCCGAGCAGCGGAGAGGCGCCTGCTGGCTCTCCTCTTGGGCTCGGTAACATCCCTACCACGGGATCACGCGGCCTCTCCACTGACCACGGCGGGGCCCCTGGCCCTCCACTGTGGTTTCCAAACAAGCGTCCCCTGGTGCCTTCACCTGCTTCAGCGGGCACACGGTTCAGAGAGAGGAAGCGTGTGCACGGCCACAAACACGCTTCCCGCCTCCCCCTCTAAAAAGGCCCAGGGACTTAAAAACGGGACAACCCAGGGGAAAACGCCACGACTATCAAGCTTTAGAAATAGTGGCAACTGGTGTGGGCTGCACTTCCTGGCTTCCTTTAGGGTCTGCGGACGGAGGGGAGAGGTTGGGAGGGCTGACTTCCCCCCACGCCCAGCCCTGCCCGGAAACCCTCTCCTAACCCCCTCCTCTCCCTGAAAGGCACAAGCAGGATCCCGCGAGCAAGTTCGTGGGAAGAGAATTCCCTTGCCTGGCCCACACTCGGGCCGCTGCCCTGCCGTCAGCTGTGGCTGGCAAAGAGCAGACAGGCGGCCACCACCGACCACAGAAGCGCGTGTGCCTGGGCCGACCTTCACTTTGTCCCAAGGCCTTCCAGACGTCTTGCTTGAAAGGCGTGGCGTTAACGAGCTGAGAACCGCAACCGTCTGCACAATGCCGAGCGCGGCTGCCCGCCCGCCCCCGCGGGTCCCCGAGAAAGGGCTCCACCAGACGCGGCCCCAGAGCGCCCACGCTGCAGTCTGCACGGTGCTTCAAGGCCGACGCAGCGAGCCCTCTCCACCTGAGAAATGCGGTTCCAGGAGGCCAGGTAACGCCAGCGGCTGGAGGGCTGAGCAGGACGGAGGGAAGAGCTGGGACAGAGGCCTGGGTCTCAGCCTGAGCCGTGGCCGTTCCCTCCCGGGCGCCCGGCCCCTCCCGAGCGTCCAGCCCCACGTCGCTGCCGGCCAGCCCTGGCTCTCACAACCACACGGTGCTTGTGGCTAAACCAACGCTGAAAAAGCCACGTGTAAAATCATGGTTCAATCCTGGGGATGTCTTCACAAAACCTAGAGGCATCAAGCTACCCAGCCGGCGCTCACACCTGCCGTTCAGAGCACCAGCGACCCGAGCAGCGGAGAGGCGCCTGCTGGCTCCAAGCTACCCAGCCGGCGCTCACACCTGCCGTTCAGAGCACCAGCGACCCGAGCAGCGGAGAGGCGCCTGCTGGCTCTCCTCTTGGGCTCGGTAACATCCCTACCACGGGATCACGCGGCCTCTCCACTGACCACGGCGGGGCCCCTGGCCCTCCACTGTGGTTTCCAAACAAGCGCGTCACTGGTGCCTTCACCTGCTTCAGCGGGCACACGGTTCAGAGAGAGGAAGCGTGTGCACGGCCACAAACACGCTTCCCGCCTCCCCCTCTAAAAAGGCCCAGGGACTTAAAAACGGGACAACCCAGGGGAAAACGCCACGACTATCAAGCTTTAGAAATAGTGGCAACTGGTGTGGGCTGCACTTCCTGGCTTCCTTTAGGGTCTGCGGACGGAGGGGAGAGGTTGGGAGGGCTGACTTCCCCCCACGCCCAGCCCTGCCCGGAAACCCTCTCCTAACCCCCTCCTCTCCCTGAAAGGCACAAGCAGGATCCCGCGAGCAAGTTCGTGGGAAGAGAATTCCCTTGCCTGGCCCACACTCGGGCCGCTGCCCTGCCGTCAGCTGTGGCTGGCAAAGAGCAGACACCCTGTCTGTCTGTCTGGCTTTCTGCTCCCAAGCTTAAGACCGGAGCCGCTTGCCGGCACCAGGCTCACCCGGCTCTTGCTACGCCAGGAGGGATGGGGGCTCCCAGCACGGTTCCCACGCGGCCGGAGGCCCTGCAGCCCAGAGCCCTGGGGCGGGCGAAGACCGCAGCACAGGTGGCGCAAGCCAGGGGTTCTGGGGCCAGCAGGTCCACGTGCGGCTCCTCCCACCTCCCGCGGGCCTCCTCATCCGCCAGAGATGCAGGGCAGCTGTGGGCCACGACGCTGGCCCGGGAAGGCTACACAGACGCCTGCGTCTTAGGGGCTGCGGCCCCTCTGCAAGCACCCCGTCCCTCCAGCTTCCAGCCCCCGGAAAGAGAAGAGGGGAGCTTACCCAGATTATAAACGAGTCAAGCCTCCCACTAGCGGCTCTGATCCTGCCAATCAGTGCAGAAATCTCAGAACTGAAAGATAACGAGGACCAGGAAGGGCTTGCTCAGCTCTGGTTTCCATGCTTGCGGCGGCCTGCGTGGAAGGAAGCATGAAAGCCCCAAAGTCCGTGCACACGCGGACCCCACACGTGGCCGGCACAGGCGACGGAAGCCAGCCGAAGAGCCCCCGGCGGGGGCGGCGAGGCTCCGCGGAGACGCCGGGAGGGGCAGGGAGGGGCCGGGAGGGGCCGGGAGGGGCCGGGCCGCCCCTGCAGCGCTGCAGGCGGCGTTAAGAGGCAGGTACCTGGGTCCAAACCCACTGCACTACATGCTTGAAATCTGCCCGTGGACTGGATGTTCACTGTACCCCATCTTGAAATTTTTGTTTTGAAATTTTTTAAGTATTACAATGCTGTGGCGGCTTCAGCTGAACACCCGGGGGTCAGGCACACACCCGGCGTCCCCTCTCCCCGGCCCCTCCCACCCAGGCTGCCGCTGGCCACGGAGCAGAGGCCCCTGGCTGCACGGCAGGTCGGAAGGGGCAGCGCAGGCCAGCCGGCGGCGGGGGTCGGGCTTTCTCGCCCCCCGCCCCTCGTGTCCCCCGGCGGGGCTCATGCACGGCGCTGTGCACGCGCCTCCTGCCGCGGTCCAGTACCGGCAGCACCTGCAACGCTCTTAAGAGCGTCCGGGCCTGCGGGCGTCACGGCTGCTGTGTCCTCCTCCGCGGCGTCCAGCTTCCCCGCCCGTGCCTTGCCGGAGCGGTTCAGCGACCAGTGAGGCAGAGCAAACAGCGAGACACGGCCCTCGTTGGTTCTCCGCTTTAAATTTAGCAGTGTTGGGGGCTTCCCTGGGGGCCCAGTGCAAGGGGCACAGGTTCGATGCCTGGCCCGGGAGGATCCCACGTGGCGCGGAGCGGCTGGACCGGTGTGTCCAATGACCGAGCCGGAGCTCTGGAGCGCATGCGCTCAGAGCTGGTGCTCTGCAGTGAGAGAGGCCACTGTGACGGGAGGCCCACACAGGCGGAAGAATAAAGATGGATGAAACAAGTAAATAAAAAACCAATAAAAGAGGCAGAAATTTTTAAAAAATGAAAAAAAATGAGCAGTGTTGGATTCCCCCCGCCCTTTTTTAAATCAGGGAGGTGGTTTTAAACGGGCCCCCAAAGACAAGGCAGAAACAGCTAGCTGGCTGGGCTTCCCTCCTCCTGCCCCAGCAGGTCTCTGGTGACTGTCTCGGGATGGGCTGCGAGGGAGATACCGCAGGTGTGCCAGCTCGGATGAACCTCCAGGAGGGCAGGCATCCGTCTATGCTTTCCCTCCTGACCAGGGAAGCCCCCACCCCCTCACTTTCTCCTCCTCTCCGGGAGCACCCCACCCTCGGGGCATGACTCACTGGCCTCTGCAAACAGAGCTGCCCGGCACACCCCAGCCCGGCACACCCTCTGCACTCGCCCCGGGCTCTCCTCCCGTCTGGAGGGACCCAGAGGGGCTCAGCGGCTGCCTCTGCCCTACAGGCTGAACCAGCCTGCCAGAGAAAGGCGGCTGTGGACCACGGCCTCCCCTCGGTGGAAGGCAAGGCCTTTTGGAGACCGAAAGCCTATTCTCAGTATCACGAGGACAGGCTTAGTGGCTTCAGTCACGTGTCAGTCTTTGAGACCCCACGGACTGCAGCCCGCCAGGCTCCTCTGCCCATGGAATTCCCTGGTCGAGAACACTGGAGTGGGTTGCCATTTCCTGCGCCAGGGGATCTTCCCGACCCAGGGATCGAATCCGGGCCTCTTGCATTGCAAGCGGTTTATCATAACCAAGTCTTAAACCGCGGGTCACCCCAGCCTCCCACCTGCTCAGCTTGCACCACGTGGCTCCTGGAGCGAGGCCTGCCCCAGCCCTCACGCGGCCCCCCTCCACCAGCCTCCCTGAGCTCACCTCTCAGCCTCCAGTCCACCGCCCGTCACAGGAGGACGGGGGCTACGGATGGGCAAGAAACAAGACGGCAGGTGAGAAGCTAATTAAGGAGAGAGACCACCGCTTCTGCTTAAAGCACAAGCCAGTCTGACGCAAACCTGCTATCAGCAGACACCCAGACACCAAAAAAATCACAACAGCCTCATAACCTTGATGATACCCAGTTTTGAAAAGCAGCCTCTTCTGGGACTTCCCGGGAAAAGGATTAAAAATAAACCTCCTATTACTAGGAAATAATAATAATAATAATAAATCCTACTCTGGAACCTGGAAGACGCAACGACTCCCCCACCAGACGACAGCTCCAGAAGCTTCCAGGCTGTGCAGGGGCCCCGCCCAGACGTGGCACCCGCTCGCCGGTCTCGGTCTCTCACCAGGTGACCGCTGGCCGAGGCCGCCTTGCCTCCTGAGAGCCAGCTGGGGCACTCTCCGGCCCCTCAACGCTCGGCGAGGTCCCCACGCCCACATCCCTGGATCTCTCTTCCCTAGTGACGCCCGGGACTCCAACCGGACCCTCAGAAGGACAGCGCGTGGGACAGACGGACGGCACAGGGGGCATCTAGGGAGGGAGCAACCTCACTGACCGGGAAGCCGGGCCGACGAGGCTGGGAGTCTGAGCTTCCCCGAGGTGGCCGCAGGGCTCTGGCCCGTGGAGGGGACCCTCCGCAGGCTGGCTCTCAGAGGCACACGTGCCGCGGCGAGGCCACCCCTGGACGAGCGCAGGTCACCCTGTGCGGAGGGAGGGCCCCGCTCGGCCGCTCCGACAGGGTACCCAGTGCCCGCGCGTGGCTCGGCCCCGGCCGCTTGGCGGCATGTCCCAGCGGGCAGCTCCCGTTTCCTGCTGCTGAAAACACTGTGAAACCACCTGAAGGGGAATTACAGAAAAGGCTGGTCTACATTAAGGCCATTTTGAAAATAAATACCTGTCACTGGCAAGTAAATGTTTCTTTTTACAAGTAAGTAACCACTGGCCTAAGCAGAGGTTCAAAGGGCCTGTTTAACAAGTGGCGGACGGTGAGCAACACCCGTTTGCAGGTAAACTCGCGGGGCTGAAGGTCGCTCCTGGCAGCTCTGTGGCTCCGGGCGAGTGACCCGGGAGCCGCGGTCTCAGCCAGGCTGCCCCCGGCCCTCTGTCGGGGGCGCTCAGGAGACGGTGGCTGTCCACCCTGACCCGAGCCCCTGACAGCCGGGGCTGGCCCCCTTGCCGCACCCCAGTCACACACAGCAGCGCCCCGGTCCCTGCTCTCCGGGGGTCGCCCGCACCCCTCCGCCGCTGTGGCCACCAGTGTCCCAGACGCCGCCCCGCGTGGAGATGCCCGAGAATCGCCTAAAACAACGGGTGCCTGGGGCCTGCAGGTGCACCCCGAAGCTCCCCAGGCGCACCTAGGTTTGCCGGACACCAGCTCCGCCCCGATCCCAGACCCAGAAAGACCAACTCTGTCGACATGGAGCTTTCACTAGAAGAAGAGACTGTGGCGGAAGGTTCTGGAAAGATTGGCTTAAAGTCACGCTGGGGCCCAGGGCCCAGCGCGAGGCCCGGCGTGATGAGCGGCTGCTTCCGACGCTCCACCTCATGCTTCCCGAACCTCGGTAGCCCCTGGATACAGGACTTCGAGCCCGAGCTGACCTGCGATCTGTCCTCTGCTTTCCGTTCTTGTCATCCGAGACTTAAATCAGCGTACCCGCCCCCTCCAGGAACCGCAGAAAAAGGACCCCACTTAGGCGACCTGCCGTAGGGGAGTCAAGCCCACAGAGAGGCCGGCTGGGCTGGGCTGGGGGTCTGGGCCTCGATGGGCAGAGGCTCAGTCTGGAAGGTGAACAGGTGCTACATGTGGACGGGGCGAACGCCTCAACACTGGGCGTGGCCTGATGCCTCGGAACTGCACACCGACCCACGGTCCGGACGGTCCGTTTTATGTTACGCACATTTTACCACACAAAAAATTTAAGTAATACAAGAACTTAGTGTTTACAGCAAACATTTGTTTATATCCAGTTGGGGCTAGTATAGTTTCTCAGGACAAAGCCACCAAGAGGGCCCAATTTGTAAAGCATCTTTTTTTTTTTTTTTATAAATTTTTTTTTTTTTAACTTCATGCTATGAGCTTTATTTTTAGTTATTTGTATTTTCATCTATCTTCATTCTTTGGCCTCTGGGCCTCCCATCACAGTGGCCTCTCTGACTGCAGAGCATCTCTGGCATATCCAGTTGGAGGCCTATATAGCGAGTGACCCCGGGGGGCGGGGCGGGTCTCAGCCAGGCTGCCCCCGGCCCTCTGTCGGGGGCGCTCAGGAGACGGTGGCTGTCCACCCTGACCCGAGCCCCTGACAGCCGGGGCTGGCCCCCTTGCCGCACCCCAGTCACACACAGCAGCGCCCCGGTCCCTGCTCTCCGGGGGTCGCCCGCACCCCTCCGCCGCTGTGGCCACCAGTGTCCCAGACGCCGCCCCGCGTGGAGATGCCCGAGAATCGCCTAAAACAACGGGTGCCTGGGGCCTGCAGGTGCACCCCGAAGCTCCCCAGGCGCACCTAGGTTTGCCGGACACCAGCTCCGCCCCGATCCCAGACCCAGAAAGACCAACTCTGTCGACATGGAGCTTTCACTAGAAGAAGAGACTGTGGCGGAAGGTTCTGGAAAGATTGGCTTAAAGTCACGCTGGGGCCCAGGGCCCAGCGCGAGGCCCGGCGTGATGAGCGGCTGCTTCCGACGCTCCACCTCATGCTTCCCGAACCTCGGTAGCCCCTGGATACAGGACTTCGAGCCCGAGCTGACCTGCGATCTGTCCTCTGCTTTCCGTTCTTGTCATCCGAGACTTAAATCAGCGTACCCGCCCCCTCCAGGAACCGCAGAAAAAGGACCCCACTTAGGCGACCTGCCGTAGGGGAGTCAAGCCCACAGAGAGGCCGGCTGGGCTGGGCTGGGGGTCTGGGCCTCGATGGGCAGAGGCTCAGTCTGGAAGGTGAACAGGTGCTACATGTGGACGGGGCGAACGCCTCAACACTGGGCGTGGCCTGATGCCTCGGAACTGCACACCGACCCACGGTCCGGACGGTCCGTTTTATGTTACGCACATTTTACCACACAAAAAATTTAAGTAATACAAGAACTTAGTGTTTACAGCAAACATTTGTTTATATCCAGTTGGGGCTAGTATAGTTTCTCAGGACAAAGCCACCAAGAGGGCCCAATTTGTAAAGCATCTTTTTTCTTTTTTTTTTATAAATTTTTTTTTTTTTTTTTTAACTTCATGCTATGAGCTTTATTTTTAGTTATTTGTATTTTCATCTATCTTCATTCTTTGGCCTCTGGGCCTCCCATCACAGTGGCCTCTCTGACTGCAGAGCACTGGCTCTGGGCGCATGCGCTCCACAATGCTGGCTTATGTTGGACACACCAGTCCAGCCACTCTATGGCACGTGGGACCTTCCCGGGCCAGGGATTGAACCAGTGCCCTTTGCATTGCAAGGCGGACTCTTTGCCCACTGGACCACCAGGGAAGCCCTTTTTTCTTTTTTAATATTTAGTGTTTGTTTTTATTTTTAAAGTTTGGCCTCTTTTATTGGTTTATTTATTTATTTATTTTCATCCATCTTTGTTCCTTGGCCTGTGCGGGCTTCCCATCGCGGTGGCCTCTCTCGTTGCAGAGCACTGGCTCTGGGCGCATGTGCTCCAGAGCACTGGCTCATAATTGGACACAATGGTTCAGCTGCTCCGCGGTATGTGGGATCTTCCTGGGCCAGGGATCGAACCAGTGTCCCCTGTACTGCAAGGCAGACTCTTTACCCACTGGACCACCAGGGAAGCCCTCAAGCATCTTTTTTTAAGCACACATACACCCTTTATTATATACCCTTAATATTCCCTGTGGACCATCTTTAAAATAGAGCTATAAAGCAGAAAACAGTGATCACTGATGGTCCCCTCACGCAGGGGTCACTCCACAGGTGTGCCGATTCATCTCCTTGTTGATAAACACATACGCCAATCACCGGGATCGTGATACACACTAATGTTCATGCTGCTTTTGGCCCTTAGTATATTTTCCTTTTTTCAAACTGGAAGATAACTGTTTTATAATAGAATTCGTTTCTGCTCTGTGTCAACCTGAACCAGCCACAGGTGTACACACGTCCCCTCCCTGCTGAGGCCCCTCCCGTCTCTGTCCCCACCTCACCCCTCCGGGCGGCCCTGGAGCCGTGGGCCCGGCTGCCCGCGTCCCGCGGCGAACGCCCGGGCAGGCCAGCCCCCGGTGGCTCACGCGTGTTTCCCTTCTCACAGGCAGCGCAGGCTCCCCTGCTGTTCTCTGTCTGTCCCCCTCCTTCCCCACTGTGCCCGTGAACCTGTCCTACGTCTGCATCTCCACCGCTTCCCTGCACACATGTTCGCCAGCACTGCCTAGATTCCACGCGCACGTGTTACTCTACAGTCTTGGACGTTCTCTTTCGGACTTGCTCTGTATAATAGGCTCTAGGTTCGTCCACCTTATGAGGACTGCTTCAAATACGTTCTTTTTTACATCTGAGTAATAGTCCATGGTATGTATGAACCACAATGTCTGTAGCCACTCCTCCGTTGATGGACACCTAGGTGCTTCCATGTCCCAGCTGTTGTAACAGGTGCTGCAGTGACCACTGGGGTGCATGCGTATCATTCAGTTACGGTTTTCTCAGGGCATGTGCTCAGGAAATAGTGGGATGGTGGGGTCATGTGGTGGTTCTATTCCCAGACTTTTAACGAATTTCCATAGTGTTCTCCATAGTGCTGGACCAATTTACATCCCCACCAACAGTGCAAGAAGGTTCCTTTTTCTCCACATCCTCTCCAGAATTTACTGTTTGTAGATGTTTAACGATGGCCATTCTAACCAGTGTGAGGCGATACCTCATCGTAGCTTTGACTTGCATTTCTCTAACGAGTGATGTTAAGCAACTTCTCATGTGTTTGTTGACCATCTGTGTGTCTTCCTTGAAGAAATGTCTGTTTAGGTCTTCTCTTCTGACCATGTTTTGATTGGGTTGTTTTTCTGGTATTGAGTTGCATGAAGTGCTTGTATATTTTGAAGGTTAATTCTTTGTGAGTTGTTTCTTCCATTCTGAGGGTTGTCTTTTCATCTTGTTTATTGTTTCCTTTGCTGTACAAAACCTTTCAAGTTTAACTAGATCCCATTTGTTTACTTTGTTTTCATTTCCATTACTCCAGGGGGTAGGTCAAAGAGGCCCTTGCTGTGATGTAGGTCAAAGAGTACGCCGCCTATGTTTTCTTCTAAGAGCTCTATAGTTTCTGGCTTACATTTAAACCTTGAATCCACGTTGAGCTTATTTTTGTGTACGGTATTGCTATTCTAGTTTCATTCTTTTCCATGTAGCTGTCCAGTTTTCCTGGAACCACTTACTGAAGAGGCTATCGCTTCTCCATTGTATATTCTTGCAAAGACTCCTTTCTAACCTTGTTTCCTTGCTATTCTAATTTCGTGCTACCGCTTCCCTGCACACATGTTCGCCAGCACTGCCTAGATTCCACGCGCACGTGTTACTCTACAGTCTTGGACGTTCTCTTTCGGACTTGCTCTGTATAATAGGCTCTAGGTTCGTCCACCTTATGAGGACTGCTTCAAATACGTTCTTTTTTACATCTGAGTAATAGTCCATGGTATGTATGAACCACAATGTCTGTAGCCACTCCTCCGTTGATGGACACCTAGGTGCTTCCATGTCCCAGCTGTTGTAACAGGTGCTGCAGTGACCACTGGGGTGCATGCGTATCATTCAGTTACGGTTTTCTCAGGGCATGTGCTCAGGAAATAGTGGGATGGTGGGGTCATGTGGTGGTTCTATTCCCAGACTTTTAACGAATTTCCATAGTGTTCTCCATAGTGCTGGACCAATTTACATCCCCACCAACAGTGCAAGAAGGTTCCTTTTTCTCCACATCCTCTCCAGAATTTACTGTTTGTAGATGTTTAACGATGGCCATTCTAACCAGTGTGAGGCGATACCTCATCGTAGCTTTGACTTGCATTTCTCTAACGAGTGATGTTAAGCAACTTCTCATGTGTTTGTTGACCATCTGTGTGTCTTCCTTGAAGAAATGTCTGTTTAGGTCTTCTCTTCTGACCATGTTTTGATTGGGTTGTTTTTCTGGTATTGAGTTGCATGAAGTGCTTGTATATTTTGAAGGTTAATTCTTTGTGAGTTGTTTCTTCCATTCTGAGGGTTGTCTTTTCATCTTGTTTATTGTTTCCTTTGCTGTACAAAACCTTTCAAGTTTAACTAGATCCCATTTGTTTACTTTGTTTTCATTTCCATTACTCCAGGGGGTAGGTCAAAGAGGCCCTTGCTGTGATGTAGGTCAAAGAGTACGCCGCCTATGTTTTCTTCTAAGAGCTCTATAGTTTCTGGCTTACATTTAAACCTTGAATCCACGTTGAGCTTATTTTTGTGTACGGTATTGCTATTCTAGTTTCATTCTTTTCCATGTAGCTGTCCAGTTTTCCTGGAACCACTTACTGAAGAGGCTATCGCTTCTCCATTGTATATTCTTGCAAAGACTCCTTTCTAACCTTGTTTCCTTGATCTATATTTCTAATTTCGTGCTAGTGACATGCTGTCTTACTAACTGTAGCTTTGTGGTATAGTCTGAATGTCAGGAAGGTTGATTCTTCCAGCTTTATTCATTTTTTCAAGATTGCTTTGGCTATTCAGGGTCTTTTGTGTTTCCATATAAACTGTGAACTTTTCTGTTCTAGTTCTGTGAAAAAACACCATTTGTAGTTTGATAGGAATTGCATGGAATCTGTAGATTACTTTGAGTAGTATAGGCATAGAAAGAACCTACCTCCACATAATAAAGGCCATATACAACAAACCCACAGCAAACATTATTCTCATTGGTGAAAACCTGAAAGCACTTCCTCTAAGATCAGGAATAAGACAAGGGTGCCCACTCTCAACACAAATATCAATGTCGTTTTGGAAATCCCAGTCATAGCAATCAGGGAAGAAAAAGAAATAAAAGGAATTCAGATCGGAAAAGAAGAGGCAAAACTGTCACTATTTGCTGATGACATGATACAGAAAATCCTAAAGATGCCACCAGAAAATTACTGGTGCTAATCAGCGAATATAGTAAAGCAGCAGGATATAAAATTAACACACAGAAATCCTTCGCCTTGCTACACACTAGCAATGAAAAATTAGAAAGAGAAACTAAGGAAACAATCCCATTCACCAGTGCAACAGAAAGAACATAGTATCCAGGGACAAACCTACCTAACGAGACAAAAGACCTGCGGGCAAGAAACACAGAGGCCGGTGGGAGAGACGGAGAGGACGCGGGCCGGTGGCAGACGCACCATGTTCTTGGACTGGAAGGATCAGTGTGGTGAAAATAACTGTGCTACCCAAAGTAAAGCATCTCCTAAACCCACAGGAAGAGCAGCTTTAACCTAATCTGGGAGGAAACAGAAGCGCACACGGTGGGGCTGCGGGCAGGACCCCCCAGAGCTCCACGGGAACCCTGGGCGGCGGGCCCGGCTTCCGCCAGCACCCTCGCCTCTGGCCCTCTTAAGGCTAAGGGTGACTTTCCTATGTAGCTGTCCAGTTTTCCTGGAACCACTTACTGAAGAGGCTATCGCTTCTCCATTGTATATTCTTGCAAAGACTCCTTTCTAACCTTGTTTCCTTGATCTATATTTCTAATTTCGTGCTAGTGACATGCTGTCTTACTAACTGTAGCTTTGTGGTATAGTCTGAATGTCAGGAAGGTTGATTCTTCCAGCTTTATTCATTTTTTCAAGATTGCTTTGGCTATTCAGGGTCTTTTGTGTTTCCATATAAACTGTGAACTTTTCTGTTCTAGTTCTGTGAAAAAACACCATTTGTAGTTTGATAGGAATTGCATGGAATCTGTAGATTACTTTGAGTAGTATAGGCATAGAAAGAACCTACCTCCACATAATAAAGGCCATATACAACAAACCCACAGCAAACATTATTCTCATTGGTGAAAACCTGAAAGCACTTCCTCTAAGATCAGGAATAAGACAAGGGTGCCCACTCTCAACACAAATATCAATGTCGTTTTGGAAATCCCAGTCATAGCAATCAGGGAAGAAAAAGAAATAAAAGGAATTCAGATCGGAAAAGAAGAGGCAAAACTGTCACTATTTGCTGATGACATGATACAGAAAATCCTAAAGATGCCACCAGAAAATTACTGGTGCTAATCAGCGAATATAGTAAAGCAGCAGGATATAAAATTAACACACAGAAATCCTTCGCCTTGCTACACACTAGCAATGAAAAATTAGAAAGAGAAACTAAGGAAACAATCCCATTCACCAGTGCAACAGAAAGAACATAGTATCCAGGGACAAACCTACCTAACGAGACAAAAGACCTGCGGGCAAGAAACACAGAGGCCGGTGGGAGAGACGGAGAGGACGCGGGCCGGTGGCAGACGCACCATGTTCTTGGACTGGAAGGATCAGTGTGGTGAAAATAACTGTGCTACCCAAAGTAAAGCATCTCCTAAACCCACAGGAAGAGCAGCTTTAACCTAATCTGGGAGGAAACAGAAGCGCACACGGTGGGGCTGCGGGCAGGACCCCCCAGAGCTCCACGGGAACCCTGGGCGGCCGGGCCCGGCTTCCGCCAGCACCCTCGCCTCTGCCCGCCCTCTTTAAATGATGCTAAGGGGTGACTGTGACTGTCCACCAGCAGGATTGCGTTGTACAAAGACCCCCCCTTTAATAAAACATTTAGCCAGCATTCCTGTGACTCGACATTCCTCCCCATGGGCTCCTGTGACTCAGCTGTGGGTTCGCTGCTCCGATAAGAGAACTCTGATTTCCGGAGGAGGGTTTGCAGTGTGAGCAGCCTTCCAGCTCCTGGGGCCTGCAGGCCTCGACCTAACTCGACACCGGCCAGTGAGTTCTACTATCACTGCAGGAAAATGAGAAAGAGACACACAC
Organism: Tragulus kanchil; assembly: GCA_022376925.1. Taxonomy (NCBI): domain Eukaryota; kingdom Metazoa; phylum Chordata; class Mammalia; order Artiodactyla; family Tragulidae; genus Tragulus; species Tragulus kanchil. Next base: position 2,159,808 of record JAIOJX010000005.1, read on the forward strand.
ACACAGGAAAGGCGTGGAGATGCAGAGGGCTGTGTGGAATCGGGAAGACAGATGGGGGACGGCACGGGGGACCCGGGCTGAGCTTCGCGGCAGTGACGGCCAGCTCTGTGCACGAGGGCAGGCGGGGCAGGCGGGGCCCGGGAGCGGCTCAGAAGGGCCACGTTTTGCTCCATGCTCCTGGCTTGCTGTCTTGATCTTGGGCATCACGTGAACACGGGGCCTGCGTTTTCACCCTGCAAGTGACGTGCCTGGTCCTGAGGAGGAGACAGATTTCGAGAAGCCAGGAGACCTGCCCTGAGGGGCAGGGGCAGGGCAACACTTTGCCGCCGGTCCCACTGTCTGTCCAGGGGCTGGCTCCAGGCCCACGTTGAGCTGGAGCTAACAGCTGTGGCCGTCTATACCTATTATCTAGGAAAAAGCCAAAACAAAGCCTCAGGAGGTGTGTTTCTGCCAATTCCACACCAAACTGGAGGAGCCAGGTATGTTACATCCCGAGTCCTGGGAAGAAAACTGTCTAGAGCATTTGATGGCTAACGCAACAGTATTCATTTATTCTCCAGTCACTGCCCCAAAGATCCACCTCTTAGAGAAGAAGATCCACCTCTGGTCTTTCTCACACAAGGAACAGCTACTGTTGCCCCCGCTGTCCCAGGGTCTGCAGGGGTCCCCCACCTGGGGTAACTGCACCCTGGGCCCTGAAACCTGCCTCCCCAGGAAGTGCCCTGGACAGAGGTCCCTGTCGGTCCGCGCGGGCCGTGGCCTGACAGAGGGCCAGGTGAGCAGAGCCCCGTCTGGCGTGGGAGGGAGCCGATTCCGGGAGAGGCGGGCGCGGCTTCTCGAGGGGTGAAGGTGGCAGCAGAGCCCCTGAAACAGCCCGGCCCGTTGTACGTCTCGGATCCCACCCGGGGCCTCCTGAGCCACTTCTGCCTCTTCCCAACCAATGGCTTTTCTATTGTGTTAATGAACGTCATCCAAAATTTGTTTTCATCACTTGCAACCAGACGAGTCTGGAGACGAGATGGCAAACGGCGCTCACTGCTGCCCGTGGGGACCTCAGAGCCCACGGGCGGGGTTCCAGCGCGGCCTCAATCCACTGCAGGGAAATCCGCTCAGGTCAGCCCGTAACCGTGCCCCCGCTTCCCCAGAAACGCGGGCTCCTGGATCTTCAGGCCCCTGGCCTGGGGGGAGGTCAGCCCCGACGTCATCACCAGCCCTGGGCAAACGCGGAGAGGAGCAGAGGCCGCAGGTCTGTGGACCGCCAAGGCCAGGGTCAGTGCCTCCCACAGCCGCAGCCAGGACAGCGCTCAGGGGGGCCTGGCTCTCCCGTTTACACCTGCCCTGAGGTCATCTCCCTGACCCTTGCAGGAAAGGCTCAGGCTAGCATCTGCCCCTCTTTCAAATTCCGCTTTCTCTCCCATCTGCTTCCAGCCAGCGCAGCCAACCAGACTTCTAAATTCCATCCACCATCCTTCGTTGAAGGGCGTGGACTCTGATTTCTGACCCATGACCTCCGTGGAGGCACAGAAGCCTCCCCACATCCCGCCTCCCCCTACCAGCCAGGAAGCTCCTTTCCTTCCTCAGATCTCTGAGCCCTGCGGCCAGAGACCTGCTCTGTTTTCAGAGGAGACCTCAGAGAGCCAGCCGACTCTTCCCAGGGTCTTTCAGACAACACCCCCGGAGGCTGCTCTCGGTCGGACCCCTCAGGGCACCTAGATCGGGCAGCCCGTGTGAAAGGCAGGCCTGGCGCCCCGTGTCTGCGGCTTCTGGGCAAAGGAGGGAGGCACCCTGGAAAGCCACAGAATAAGTCACCCCGCCAGGTACGGCCTATCAGCTCCTCCCCATCTAAACACTTCTGACCTGACTCGCTCAGCCAGTCCTCACCCCACAGAGGAGGAAGAAGGGAATCTGAGATTTCCAGGTGCCACCTAGAGGGAGAGAGGGCTTGCTCCTGTCCTGTCCTACCGGGGAAGAGGACAGCCCTGAGCCCTCAACCTGTGAGGGTCCTCAGGGGAGCAGGTCATAACTCTCCCTGCCCAGCTGAACAGCTCCGGTCTTTTATGACATCAGCTCAGGCGAGCTGGCCTTTATGGGGAGGACACCCGTCAGGAGGAGGACGCACACGGCCAGTGCGAGGGGCCCGAAGGGCGGACTAGGCGGCTCTAAGGAATGAACAGGGACCAGCGCAGACGGGAGGAGGAAAGGGTTCAGGAAATGGGCTCAGGAGAAGCAAAGACCAGGAAACTGCCCCAGATGTCATCACCAGCCCTGGGCAAACGCGGAGAGGAGCAGAGGCCGCAGGTCTGTGGACCGCCAAGGCCAGGGTCAGTGCCTCCCACAGCCGCAGCCAGGACAGCGCTCAGGGGGGCCTGGCTCTCCCGTTTACACCTGCCCTGAGGTCATCTCCCTGACCCTTGCAGGAAAGGCTCAGGCTAGCATCTGCCCCTCTTTCAAATTCCGCTTTCTCTCCCATCTGCTTCCAGCCAGCGCAGCCAACCAGACTTCTAAATTCCATCCACCATCCTTCGTTGAAGGGCGTGGACTCTGATTTCTGACCCATGACCTCCGTGGAGGCACAGAAGCCTCCCCACATCCCGCCTCCCCCTACCAGCCAGGAAGCTCCTTTCCTTCCTCAGATCTCTGAGCCCTGCGGCCAGAGACCTGCTCTGTTTTCAGAGGAGACCTCAGAGAGCCAGCCGACTCTTCCCAGGGTCTTTCAGACAACACCCCCGGAGGCTGCTCTCGGTCGGACCCCTCAGGGCACCTAGATCGGGCAGCCCGTGTGAAAGGCAGGCCTGGCGCCCCGTGTCTGCGGCTTCTGGGCAAAGGAGGGAGGCACCCTGGAAAGCCACAGAATAAGTCACCCCGCCAGGTACGGCCTATCAGCTCCTCCCCATCTAAACACTTCTGACCTGACTCGCTCAGCCAGTCCTCACCCCACAGAGGAGGAAGAAGGGAATCTGAGATTTCCAGTTGCCACCTAGAGGGAGAGAGGGCTTGCTCCTGTCCTGTCCTACCGGGGAAGAGGACAGCCCTGAGCCCTCAACCTGTGAGGGTCCTCAGGGGAGCAGGTCATAACTCTCCCTGCCCAGCTGAACAGCTCCGGTCTTTTATGACATCAGCTCAGGCGAGCTGGCCTTTATGGGGAGGACACCCGTCAGGAGGAGGACGCACACGGCCAGTGCGAGGGGCCCGAAGGGCGGACTAGGCGGCTCTAAGGAATGAACAGGGACCAGCGCGCAGACGGGAGGAGGAAAGGGTTCAGGAAATGGGCTCAGGAGAAGCAAAGACCAGGGAAACTGCCCCAGATGTCGACACGGCTCACTCCAGGAAGCCACGGGCAGCAGCCCACAGCCACCCCGTCCTCAGGACCGTCTCTGACTGGCCGGCAGAGATGGAGCTAAAGGGCAGGGACCTCTGTCAGCCCTCTCCCCGGGTGGGGCCCCCGGGCGGAGGCGGGAATGCCCCCGGGGTGAGTGGGTGAGAGAGTCTAGTCTTGCACCTCCGGGTCTGGACACGCCAGTGACTCCCAGCCGCCTCCTCCCTGACCTGCACTGTGGACTCACAGGTAACAGCGCGGTCAGCCGTGCCCAGGGCAGACTTCCACCCATGCGGGGCTCCGGGCACAGGTGACGCTGATCAAATAAAGTCCACTCTGGCCAGCGGCTTCCCACGTCAGAGCCCTCGGCCTCGTCGAAATTGAATGAGCAGCCTCCGCTTTGGAGACGGACGGCAAGAGAAAATGCTAGACCCCTCCACGGCGAGCGCCGCTCCTACCCACAGCCCCGGAGCAGGTCGGGCCCACCTGCCCTGGGCCTGCCGCTCAGCGGGCTCCTCCAGCCCCTCTGCGGGCTCTCCCTCGGGCCGGCGGCCTCCCTCCAGCAGCAGCAGCAGCCCAGCATCCCCACGACCCCTCCGGGGGCCCTGAACAGGGTCCACCGGACCCTCTCGTCCCCACAGGCTCTCCCTGGGCGCCAGCCTTCTCAGCTCCTCTCTCGGCCGGCTGAGCTGGCCCCGTGACCGTGAGTCACCCCGGCCTGCGCTCCCGGCCACCCCGCAGCCCCAGGCTCCCGCAGGCCACGGGCCCTTGAAGAAGCTGCTCCCTCTCCCAGAGAAAGACCCCCCCCCCACGGCTCCCCTGCTCTCTCCTCCCCAGGCCTCAGACTCGAGGCGAGGCCAGCCCGTCTGGGCCCGGCGCTCTGCTCTCCCTCACTGCCCTTTCTTTCCCTGTAGGTAGCTCAGTCTGTAATTAAAAAATCATGATGTCAGCTAAGGTGCAGCTCCCTCGCGAGTCTGTCAGCGTGGGGGGACCCGCGCGTCTCTGCCTGGCACTGTATCCCCAACACAAACCCCAGAGCCTGGTCCAGGATCCGCACGCGAGGCTGCAGAAGGGAGGAGCGGGGGGGGGGGGGGGACAGCTCAGGGCCACACTCCGTGGCCTGGTGGTTGCCTAACAACTGCTTCAAAGAAGAAAAATAAACCCAGGTGTGCAGCGTTTGCAGATTTCCCCCGTGCAAACGCTCCTACCCTGGCCGCCTCCCAGCCCCCAGCCCCGCGTCCTGGCGGTGCGGTCCGACCGGCTCCCGGGCCAGGAGACACGCCGTGTTCAGCAATGTTTGGAACACCATCAACCTTTGACTCCATCCTACCTGGAGCTGAAGGCCAAAATGAACTGAGGCTCATAAAAACTGCTGGAGACAAGAGGCCTCGAGGCTGACCCAGACCAAGAAGATGAAGGACAGGTGAGACCTGGGGACGAACCCTGGCTCCCCGAAAGACGGAAGCGCTGCCCAGCCACCGTGCGGGTGCCCGTCTCTCCATCGGCGAGGACCACGCCAGACTCTACGTGGAGGTGCGCGCCCTGAGCACGTCAGGGCCTCCAGAAAGGCTGCTTTACCCGCGACCGCGCACTTCTTTCCTTCCCCATAACTCACCCTGAGAGCTCAGAAGCAGCAGCACTGGTACCTACAACACATCGAAAAGGCGCTGAGAATCATAAACATAGCAGAAGACGTCTCCCCCTAACATTCCGGGACTATAGAAGCCCTAAATCTAAGGCAAAACCCAGAAACCAAAAAAGATTCATTGGACACAATCCAAACGTCTGTGCGTGACAAAAACACCACAAACAAAATCAAAAGACAAACCAACAACTGCAAGTGGGGGGGGGGGCATTTACAAGACTTCCCAAACAGGTAATTTATGTCATGCGTGATGTAAACCAGCAAGGACACACAAAAAGGCAAAGGATGTGAAGAAACGGTTCACAACAAAGGAAAAACAAATGGTTCAAAAGTTTTCAGAGAGGCATTTAACTTTCCTCCTGTCAAGAGAAGGCAACAAAGACCGAACGCCATTCCTCATTTGTCAGGTGAGGAGACGTGCAGAAGTGTGACGGCATCCAGGTCGGGGAAGGCGTGGGGGAAAGGGCCCGGCACCGTATCCAGGGAGTGCACGTTGGTCATAAGATCCCCAGGCACAGCACCGTGACCACATCTATCAAAATACACGCGGAGCCAAGTCTGACCCTCCACTTCTAAGTTTCATGTGTGTGGGAATTCCATTATATATGATATGATCACAGAGGGTGGAAACAACCAACACGCCCCCTTAGAAGGTGACTTGTTGAGGTCTGCACAGAAAAGGAGGCACCGCCTGTCCGGACCTGCCCGCCCCCCCGCCCCCAACACACACACAGGTGCTCAAGAAGCATGAAACAGCGCAGAGGATATGTTCTGGTTCAGGAGAGAAACATAAACAAGGGAGAACATACTCAGAGTATTCCTGAAAGGATACATGAGGCACTGCAACCATGGTTGCTTCTGAAGAGGGAAACTAGGGGCAGAGACGGTGAGGAATCTTGCGTTTCCTCCTGGTCTTCTGTTCCACGGGGGTGCGTTCCCTACTACGGTCAATTTCTAAAAACAGACACGCACGACGATGCTCAGTGCTGTGCTGTCCACAGTAGGCTCACTACACAAAACCACACGAGGATGACCCTACAACCCCCCATAACTCACCCTGAGAGCTCAGAAGCAGCAGCACTGGTACCTACAACACATCGAAAAGGCGCTGAGAATCATAAACATAGCAGAAGACGTCTCCCCCTAACATTCCGGGACTATAGAAGCCCTAAATCTAAGGCAAAACCCAGAAACCAAAAAAGATTCATTGGACACAATCCAAACGTCTGTGCGTGACAAAAACACCACAAACAAAATCAAAAGACAAACCAACAACTGCAAGTGGGGGGGGGGGCATTTACAAGACTTCCCAAACAGGTAATTTATGTCATGCGTGATGTAAACCAGCAAGGACACACAAAAAGGCAAAGGATGTGAAGAAACGGTTCACAACAAAGGAAAAACAAATGGTTCAAAAGTTTTCAGAGAGGCATTTAACTTTCCTCCTGTCAAGAGAAGGCAACAAAGACCGAACGCCATTCCTCATTTGTCAGGTGAGGAGACGTGCAGAAGTGTGACGGCATCCAGGTCGGGGAAGGCGTGGGGAAGGCCTGGCACCGTATCCAGGGAGTGCACGTTGGTCATAAGATCCCCAGGCACAGCACCGTGACCACATCTATCAAAATACACGCGGAGCCAAGTCTGACCCTCCACTTCTAAGTTTCATGTGTGTGGGAATTCCATTATATATGATATGATCACAGAGGGTGGAAACAACCAACACGCCCCCTTAGAAGGTGACTTGTTGAGGTCTGCACAGAAAAGGAGGCACTGCCTGTCCGGACTTGCCCGCCCCCCCGCCCCCAACACACACACAGGTGCTCAAGAAGCATGAAACAGCGCAGAGGATATGTTCTGGTTCAGGAGAGAAACATAAACAAGGGAGAACATACTCAGAGTATTCCTGAAAGGATACATGAGGCACTGCAACCATGGTTGCTTCTGAAGAGGGAAACTAGGGGCAGAGACGGTGAGGAATCTTGCGTTTCCTCCTGGTCTTCTGTTCCACGGGGGTGCGTTCCCTACTACGGTCAATTTCTAAAAACAGACACGCACGACGATGCTCAGTGCTGTGCTGTCCACAGTAGGCTCACTACACAAAACCACACGAGGATGACCTACAGGTGAGCTCTTTCTAGAACTATTTCTGTTATGATGATATTACAATTATGTTTCATCCTAATTAAACTGTACTGAGTCACTTGAAATAGCGTCTAGTCTTGAGCCCCAGAAAAAGAATTCAACTTACTTTCTGGGATATTTAAGCAACTCTCAGGTTACTTCCAGAATAAAAGCCAGCAATCTATGAGAATTCTTGGCAAATAGAAAAAAACATCAGAAGATGGGCGATAAACAAACATCTTAAATTTCACGTACAGAAAGAGAGTGACGCTTAGGATGCACTGCTGACACCGATTTTAAGCAAAAGTCTAAGGGTTGTTCAAGGAAGTGGAGAGCTAGAAACCAAGGGTTCACTCTGAATAACAGTTTAAAGTCAGCAGAGTGGTGTTGAGCGTGACAATCTTTTCTGCATGGCTGGGGATAAAAGGAAGAGCAATGAACAGCATGCGGAAGTCGAGGACCAGCTTCCTGGTCCACTCAGGGACTGGGTGGACCTAAGACAACCTAAGACTAGGGACCGAAAACCTAAGACAACCCTCAGGGTTAAGACTGGCCACGAGCGGCTCCACAGTCTTAACCAAAGGAAATAAGGCGTGAAAGTGTTTTGAAGACTTTCTAGAGCAGAACAAAAGAAAGATGGCTTCCTCACCCTTAGTTTGAAGGCCTGCGAAGCCTGAACCCAGGGACCAAGGCAAAGAAGAGAAATGAAAACAAACAGAAACAGAGGAGAAGTAGAACAGACCCCAACAGGAGAACTCTAACAACCCCAGACGAGCCGCGTGTCCAGTGGGCGCAGTCTGAGAGTCCCTGGCTCTCCAGGATCCCCTCGAGGTTTGGTGACCATGGCCTCAAGGTAGACAGACAACGCGGCTACTCAAAGTCCGAACACACCGACTGTGAGCTTCACTCGTGGAGGCAGCCGACATCTTCCCTGACCAGAACCCCTGGGCCTGCCGGCCGCGGCCTGCCATATTCTGCTTAAGCGACATGCACGCCTGTGGAGCCGTCAGAAGGGCAAATTCTGTGCTTTCTGGAAGGACCGAAGGAGCCAGAAAACGCCTAGCCAGGAAAAGGACCAGCACCCGAGTGTCCTCGGACGTCCGCGCACATGTGACCTGAAGGAAAGAGCGTCACTCGGAGGTGCTGCACAGGCCGGCGTGGGGCGACCTGGGGTGGAGCCCCAGAAAAGCATGCCCCTCCGCCAGGAGGAGCGACCTGGAGAGGGCTGCCTAGCCTGCGGGCTTCTCAGCAAGGGACGGTCCCCCGGGGACGCCCTCCGGGAGGAGAGAGAGGCCTGTCCGTTCCCAAACGCCTTCCAGCTAGAAGAGCCTGGGACGCGACCTGGCCTGGCAGTTTCCCATGTGTAGAAGCTGCTGTCTAATCGGTCCCCAACTTTTCTGGCTCCAGGGACCAATTTCATAGAAGACAGTTTTCCCACAGAGTAGGGGCGAGGGGGACGGTTTCGGGATGATGCAAGTGAGTTGGCTTTATCGTGCAGTTCATTTCTAATTTAATGCTGCCACCGATCCGACAGGAAGTACTGTTCTGTGACACGGTGGTTGGGGACCCCCATAAGAGGCTGCAGAATACATAGTAATGGCATACATTGATCACATATATTTAATATAGTGAAATATATTCATTGGAAGGACTGAGCTGAAGCTGAAGCTCCAATACTTTAGCCACCTGATAGGAAGAGCCAGCTCATTGGAAAAGAGCCTGATGCGGGGAAAACTAGAAGGCAAAAGGAGAAGAGGATGACAGAGGATGAGATGGTTGGATGGCATCACTGACTCAATGGACATGAGTTTGAGCGAGCTCTGGGAGAAGGTGAGAAACAGAGCAGCCTGGTGTGCTGCCGTCCATGGGGGTCTCAATGAGTCGGACGTGACTGAGCGACTGAACCCGGGCCTGGTGCTCCCTCTGCAGCCACCGACCTCCTGATTCCTGGGGAGAGAACAGGGCCTCTGTTCAAGGGAGGGGCACACACAGAAGGCCGAATGATAAAGACTTTCCTACAGTCCGTGGGGTCGCAGAGAGTCAGACATGAGCTTGGATGCACTGCACAGGACGTCTTTGTGCAGGGCGAGGGGCAGACCTTGGCGCTCAGAGTGGGAGGAGAGCACCCAAGGCCACCCCGAGACCCTGCACGCCCATCCTCTGACAGAGGAGAAGCGGCCACCTCGGCTCCCACTGGCCAACCAAGCTGGCCGGCCCCCGACTCCCGGAGTCAGTGCCCACCCCAGGACACATTCCCCGTCCGTCTGTCCGATACAGGATCCAGCAGAGAAGGCAGGCCTCGGTACTGCCAAAAGGAGCTTAAAACGCTCCTGAGAGCTCCACTTATGGAACAGAACACCGTGGAAGGACAGTCCTTTATTTAGATCTTATTTGTGTGTGAAAATCAATATGTCCTTTTTAGCCTTTACCTTAGAGGAAAATGTGTCTCTACCTATCGTCCCCAAATGTTCACCTCCCGACGGCCTTGTCATCTGTCCCTAGCTGACGCATCAGGCCCCCAAACCACGTTGCACGCACTTGACCCCCTGGAGTGCTCGCCGCGAACACCTGTCCAGCCCTCTGAGGTGCGAGCACAGCCTGCTTCCAGGAGCTGCTCCAGCTTCTTCCTCCCACCATCCAGGGAGCCACCGACGCTCATCCCCCCTCCGAGATCCCTGCGGGCCTCCCCTGTCGCCCCAGGACAGAGGCACCCTGTCCACACATCTGCGTGGATCTACAGGACTCCTCCTCGACTGCAGGAAGAGGCTCAAAGCATTTGACAGTGTTGCAAACCCTGGCTTTCACAGACACACACACAGGAGTGAGATACTCCTTGTTCTTAGTTTTTCCTGCTGGTAGACAAAAGACAGCCACTGACCTCCACGGATGGGAAGCAGTCGCAGGGCCGCCTTGGCCAAGGACAGGCTGACGGGAGGGACCAAGGTGAACCTGGCTAGAGGGACCTCCCCGTGGACTGCGAGTTCGGCCGTTCCCAGAGGCCAGACTGTTTCTCGCCAGGCTGGTACAGCTGAAGACAATGGTTATGATGATGTAAGAGTTTCATCTTACACATCCATGAGGCACAGCTGTTTACTAACACACATTTCGGGGGAGGGGGAACTACACGCACATGGATTCTTACAGACCGTCCGATTTCAGCCCTGCATTTAAACAAAGCATTCCAAACTCTGCCCAGAAGTGCCCAGAAGCGGGAGAAAGGTCTACCTTACTCTGAAAGGCAAATCAGCTATTTAAATCAGCTATTTAAAACACAGAGGGGCAACGCAACACTGGCACGCGATTCCTCGTCTGTGCTAAGAAGGGCAGATCTCCGTGGGTGCCAGGGGTGTTCACTCCCGAGTTGTGCCCGTTCTCCATCTCTACGGGGCCCCACGACTCTCGGCAGCACTCCTGTTCCACTTCCCAGGAGGCAGGACCTCTGCTGCAGGGGACCCCCGGGCTGGAGCAGGTGCCAGGTGGAGCGGAAGCGGGCCGGGATCTCCTCTCAACGCCGGGACAAAAGCGCTGCTGTGTGAGCCCGGGTTCCCAGAACTACCCGAACTCTCAGCATCCTTTCTATGGGGCCTGCTTTCTCGGGAACACTGGGGTGTCCAAGTCCAACAAGAAACACGGCAGGACTGAGCCTGGGGACAGGGACAGGGAAATTTCAAAAGCCGTGTGCTCCTCTGGCCACCTCCTGGGCTCTCCAGTCCGCTTTAGTGAGTTTCCAGAGCCAGCGGGGGACGGCTGCCCTCCGCTGGGAGGGACACCTGGGAGCAGGAACGGTTCTGGCGAGGCCGATCCTCCGTGGGAGGCTCGGGGCAGCCGGCCAGGCAGGGGACCGAGCCCAGGGCCCAGCTCCAGCGGGCAGACCTTGAGGGAGGCGCGTCTTCAGGGCCAGCTGCTCACAGACCAGGCCTGGCCCACCCCTGCCAGAGCCAAGTGCCAGCTCCGGGGCGGGGAGGAGGGGCGCTCCTTCGGGGCGGGGGGTGCGCGGGGACGCGAGTGTGGGTGCCCAGTGGGAAGGCGAAGGTGCCCCTTGGCGCGGGGAGGCAACGTCCCCGCGGAGGCCCGCGAGCGCGCGGCTGCACACCCAGGCCAGCACGTCTGTCTGGGTGCGGGAAGGAGGGCGAGCCCACGGCTGGTACAGCTGAAGACAATGGTTATGATGATGTAAGAGTTTCATCTTACACATCCATGAGGCACAGCTGTTTACTAACACACATTTCGGGGGAGGGGGAACTACACGCACATGGATTCTTACAGACCGTCCGATTTCAGCCCTGCATTTAAACAAAGCATTCCAAACTCTGCCCAGAAGTGCCCAGAAGCGGGAGAAAGGTCTACCTTACTCTGAAAGGCAAATCAGCTATTTAAATCAGCTATTTAAAACACAGAGAGGCAACGCAACACTGGCACGCGATTCCTCGTCTGTGCTAAGAAGGGCAGATCTCCGTGGGTGCCAGGGTGTTCACTCCCGAGTTGTGCCCGTTCTCCATCTCTACGGGGCCCCACGACTCTCGGCAGCACTCCTGTTCCACTTCCCAGGAGGCAGGACCTCTGCTGCAGGGGACCCCCGGGCTGGAGCAGGTGCCAGGTGGAGCGGAAGCGGGCCGGGATCTCCTCTCAACGCCGGGACAAAAGCGCTGCTGTGTGAGCCCGGGTTCCCAGAACTACCCGAACTCTCAGCATCCTTTCTATGGGGCCTGCTTTCTCGGGAACACTGGGGTGTCCAAGTCCAACAAGAAACACGGCAGGACTGAGCCTGGGGACAGGGACAGGGAAATTTCAAAAGCCGTGTGCTCCTCTGGCCACCTCCTGGGCTCTCCAGTCCGCTTTAGTGAGTTTCCAGAGCCAGCGGGGGACGGCTGCCCTCCGCTGGGAGGGACACCTGGGAGCAGGAACGGTTCTGGCGAGGCCGATCCTCCGTGGGAGGCTCGGGGCAGCCGGCCAGGCAGGGGACCGAGCCCAGGGCCCAGCTCCAGCGGGCAGACCTTGAGGGAGGCGCGTCTTCAGGGCCAGCTGCTCACAGACCAGGCCTGGCCCACCCCTGCCAGAGCCAAGTGCCAGCTCCGGGGCGGGGAGGAGGGGCGCTCCTTCGGGGCGGGGGGTGCGCGGGGACGCGAGTGTGGGTGCCCAGTGGGAAGGCGAAGGTGCCCCTTGGCGCGGGGAGGCAACGTCCCCGCGGAGGCCCGCGAGCGCGCGGCTGCACACCCAGGCCAGCACGTCTGTCTGGGTGCGGGAAGGAGGGCGAGCCCACGTGAGCAGCGTGGACACGCGGGCTGGCAGCCCCGCAGGAGCCGGGTCTGCAGGAGCGCGCGGGGACGGCGAGGGCACAGCCAGGGAGGGGGTCGCGGGGCCGGCGCGCTCGCAGCCCTTACCTTGCTGACCACGTTCTGGACGAGGCCCGTGCGGATGCCGTAGTCCCACGCGTGGCAGTCGCAGTGGGAGGCGTTGTCCCCCTTGTCCGGAGGGGACGCGAGGGGCGGCGCGTCGTCCCCGTCCGCGCCGCCGCCGCCGCCGCTGCCGTTGCCCAGGGGGCCCGCCGGCCCCCAGCCGGCGGTGGAGAAGGGGGTGGTCGGGGGGCTGGTCCAGTTGGCCAGGTCGCCCCACCGGCCCGTGGCCGTGACCCCTGCCGACTCGGCGCCCTTGCCGGCGCCGCGGCACCAGAAGTTGGGCTGGTCCAGCAGGAAGGAGTCCGAGAACTGGCTGAAGCCGATGAACAGCGCCGGGATCCAGGTGAGCAGCACGAGGGTCTTCTGGTAGCCGCCGCCCAGGCCCCCGAGGAAGGGCAGCACCGAGCCGTCGTAGTCCAGCAGCAGCAGGCTCGGGGCCGGGCCGCCGGCGGCGTGCGGCGCGGGCAGGGGCTGCAGGGCGCCGCGGCCCCCGAGGGGCGCCGAGGCCGCCGCGTCCCCGGGCGGCAGCGCGCCGTTCTCCTCGGCCGCGGGCGGCAGCCTCCCGGGCCCGCCGCCCGCCGCCTCGCGCCGCCGGTCTACCGCCATGGCCCGGGCCCGCGGCGCCCGCAGCGGCGCATAGAGCGCGGCGGAGGCTCCCGCGGGGCCCCGGGCGGAGCGTGCGGGCCCGGCGCCGCCGCCGCCGCCGAGGAGGGCCCGCCGCTCGCAGGGACGCCCGGCCGCCGCGCGCGTCACTGCGCCCCCATGGCCGGCCGCCCGCGCCCCGGCTGCGGCCCCGGCGGGCGGAGGCCGCAGCCCTCAGCCGCCGCGGCTCACCGGCCCCGCGCCCGGGCGCGGGGAGGAGGAGCGGCGCCGCGACCGCGCGGGTGCCGGCCGGCGGGAGCTCCGCGCAGCGAGGCGCGGGCGCTGCGGGCGCTGCGGGCGCTGCGGGCGGCTCCGCGCTCCCCGCGCGCCCGGGATGCCTCTATCCGACCGCGGCGCCTCCCGGAAGCCGCGAGCTCCGCACCAGCCTGCCGCGCCGGCCGCGCGCCCCGGCTCGGCTCCGGCCTCGCTCCCTCCGCCCCCCGCGCCCGGCCCGCCCCCTCTCCCCGCGCGGCGGAGGTAACGCGGCACCTGCTGCGCGGCCCTGCGCGCGAGCGCCCCCTCCGGCCCGTCGCCGCCGCCGCCGCCGCCGCGGGGCCGGGAGGGGCGGGGCCTCGGGGCCGGGAGGGGGAGGGGCGGCGCGCGGCCGCGGGCGCCCGGGGCTGGGCCCGGAGGGGCCGGGCGGTCCTGCGGCTCGCCGCGCCTCGGTGGCCTCTACGCGTTTCCCAAGCGCTCGCCGCCAGCCGCCTGCACCCCACGCCCGGCCCCGAGCCGAGGGTAGCCGGCGTTCGGGCGCGACCCTGGCGCGGCTTCCAGGGGCCGACTGGCTTGACTGTCGAGCCGAGGGGGCGTCTTCGCCAGTTTCAGCTCGCGGGCCGTCCGCAGCGTCGGCTCGCCCGCAGCCGACCGCGGCGCCCACTCCCAAGTCGCCATTTCCCGCCCCACTCCCAAAGGAATTCTATGGAGCCACGAGGCTGGAAGGAAGTGCTGCCACCCCCGAGTTGCACGGAACTGTCAGCCCCGGGCCGTGAAGGGCGCCGGCGTGTCCCGCCCCCTCCCCAAGGTGCACTCGCGCTCGGGCAGAGCGCACCCGCGCACCGGCGAGGCCGGCCGCCCCTCCGCCGGATCCAGAACACCGCCCTGCGGCAAAAGGCAGCGTTCGCACGTTTCCTCCGGCACCCGCCTGCCCAGCGATAGAGACCCTCGACTGGACACTCTGGGAAGTTTATTAATGAGGGTCAAACAGAGCAGCCCCTTTCCAGCCTTGTTTGGGGTGGGGGGAAGGGGAAGAAATGCTGTTGCTTTCCAGAAGAGTACAGCCGAAGCTGCATATGCGGAACGTGCTCTTGCATTTCCATCATGTGCTTACATTTTTAACCTGCCGTTCCTTTTTGTTATGGGCAACACGTACTCACTGAGTAAAACACGGGAGCGCCCAGGGAGAGAGAGAATTTTTTAAAGGCTTCCTGGGGCCTGGACGGCGGGGGTCAGGGAGCTCATAGACTCTCCCGTGAGCCTGAGAAAGGGAGATTAGATACGCCAGGGGCCGAAGGAAACGCCAGACCTCCGAGAAATGGGTCTTAAACCTGCACGTATTTTCACACGAAGCCTTTCGTTAGCGCTCAGTGTTTCCCTAAGAACTGAACTTTGGAGCCTTGACTGTCAAATACACGGGGTCACTCAGTCCTCTTGGGACCCCAAGAGGGAGTTCCTCAAGAGGAAGGCAGAGGGTCAAGTGAGTACCAGGTCGGGCGGAGCCAGACCTCAGGCCTGGAACCAGGTCTTTTGACTTGGCACTCCAGGTTTCTCCATATTAACAGGCAGGGTAGACAACAGCAACACCTCAACAAAACCAGCAAAAAATAATTTTTTTTTTTAAATCACAGGAAAGACTTTTTCAAAGATACTTGTCAATATGCATTTTTAGGTGGGAGAAGTCCTAGCCTTGGGGAGGGGTTGATTAACTTCTCCGGAAAAGATGATTAAAAACCCTCAAGTGGTACTTTCCCAGAATTTGAGGACACACTCTGTAATGGTACCCTTTAAATTTCAAACTAAGAGAAAGCCACATAAGATGTTTGGAATGAGCCTGCGGCAGCACTGACCTGAGCGCTGTGATTACGTTGCTGATTAGATTAGGGTTTCCCTAAATCCCTCTTGGATCCACGTGGCCCCCTCCCAATCTAGTCCAGAAGATTAAAAGGTAACAATTAGAGTGGTCTTCAGTTTATTAAGACCTATTGCAGGTGACTGCACTGAGGGACCTAGAACAGAACGAGTCAGGAGAGGGAACTGGACCCAAGGCCACCAGGGTGAGTGTTTACGTTCCTGGCTGGTATGGGGCACCTGCTGTCACGTGGCTGAATTCTACTCGCCCGCCCTGTAGTCACCAGCAAGGGCTGGTTTTTTTTTATTTACCTTAAATTAGAAGAGTACAGCCGAAGCTGCATATGCGGAACGTGCTCTTGCATTTCCATCATGTGCTTACATTTTTAACCTGCCGTTCCTTTTTGTTATGGGCAACACGTACTCACTGAGTAAAACACGGGAGCGCCCAGGGAGAGAGAGAATTTTTTAAAGGCTTCCTGGGGCCTGGACGGCGGGGGTCAGGGAGCTCATAGACTCTCCCGTGAGCCTGAGAAAGGGAGATTAGATACGCCAGGGGCCGAAGGAAACGCCAGACCTCCGAGAAATGGGTCTTAAACCTGCACGTATTTTCACACGAAGCCTTTCGTTAGCGCTCAGTGTTTCCCTAAGAACTGAACTTTGGAGCCTTGACTGTCAAATACACGGGGTCACTCAGTCCTCTTGGGACCCCAAGAGGGAGTTCCTCAAGAGGAAGGCAGAGGGTCAAGTGAGTACCAGGTCGGGCGGAGCCAGACCTCAGGCCTGGAACCAGGTCTTTTGACTTGGCACTCCAGGTTTCTCCATATTAACAGGCAGGGTAGACAACAGCAACACCTCAACAAAACCAGCAAAAAATAATTTTTTTTTTTAAATCACAGGAAAGACTTTTTCAAAGATACTTGTCAATAT
Source organism: Tragulus kanchil (assembly GCA_022376925.1). Taxonomy (NCBI): domain Eukaryota; kingdom Metazoa; phylum Chordata; class Mammalia; order Artiodactyla; family Tragulidae; genus Tragulus; species Tragulus kanchil. The sequence goes on from JAIOJX010000005.1 coordinate 2,175,922, forward strand.
GCATTTTTAGGTGGGAGAAGTCCTAGCCTTGGGGAGGGGTTGATTAACTTCTCCGGAAAAGATGATTAAAAACCCTCAAGTGGTACTTTCCCAGAATTTGAGGACACACTCTGTAATGGTACCCTTTAAATTTCAAACTAAGAGAAAGCCACATAAGATGTTTGGAATGAGCCTGCGGCAGCACTGACCTGAGCGCTGTGATTACGTTGCTGATTAGATTAGGGTTTCCCTAAATCCCTCTTGGATCCACGTGGCCCCCTCCCAATCTAGTCCAGAAGATTAAAAGGTAACAATTAGAGTGGTCTTTAGTTTATTAAGACCTATTGCAGGTGACTGCACTGAGGGACCTAGAACAGAACGAGTCAGGAGAGAGAACTGGACCCAAGGCCACCAGGGTGAGTGTTTACGTTCCCTGGCTGGTATGGGGCACCTGCTGTCACGTGGCTGAATTCTACTCGCCCGCCCTGTAGTCACCAGCAAGGGCTGGTTTTATTATTTACTTATTTATTGACTGCCTCCTGCCCCCAGAGAGTTCCTGTTCGCAGCTGTGCTTCTGCTGCCTGACACACCAGAGGCAAGTATTGTTGAATAAATGAGTGTGTCTAGTTGTTATCGTTTGGTGATCCTTCATCTCTGTTTACTCTGATTCTTCAGTCACCCAGCAACCTTTTGATGATTGTTTAATCTCTCAAATATAGTGCTCACATCAGCCAGCATGAGAATTCAAATGATGCTGACAATTCGAGGTCTTCTTCTGTTATTGTGGTCAGTGATTCGCTCCCAATGTAAAGCTCTTGTGGGCAGTTAAAAGATGCGTGTTCCTTGGAAGAAAAAGCGGTGATAAACCTAGACAGCAGAGTGGAAAGCAGAGACCTCACCTTGTTAACAAAGGTCCGTAAAATCAAAGCTGTAGTTTTCCCATAGTTCCGTGAGAGCTGGACCATACAGAAGGCTGAGCACTGAGGAACTGACGCTTTCAAATCATGGTGCTGGAGAAGACGCTTGAGAGTCCCTTGGACAGCAAGAAGATCAATCTCATCAATCCTAAAGAAAATCACCCCTATTGATTGGAAGGGCTAATGCGGAGGCTGAAGCTCCAGTGCTCTGGCCACCTGACAGGAAGAGCTGCCTCGCTGGAAAAGACCCTGATGCTGGGAAACATTGAAGCCAGGAGCAGAAGAGAGTGGCAGATGGTTAGACAGCCCTCAAGTGGTACTTTCCCAGAATTTGAGGACACACTCTGTAACCCTTTAAATTTCAAACTAAGAGAAAGCCACATAAGATGTTTGGAATGAGCCTGCGGCAGCACTGACCTGAGCGCTGTGATTACGTTGCTGATTAGATTAGGGTTTCCCTAAATCCCTCTTGGATCCACGTGGCCCCCTCCCAATCTAGTCCAGAAGATTAAAAGGTAACAATTAGAGTGGTCTTTAGTTTATTAAGACCTATTGCAGGTGACTGCACTGAGGGACCTAGAACAGAACGAGTCAGGAGAGAGAACTGGACCCAAGGCCACCAGGGTGAGTGTTTACGTTCCCTGGCTGGTATGGGGCACCTGCTGTCACGTGGCTGAATTCTACTCGCCCGCCCTGTAGTCACCAGCAAGGGCTGGTTTTATTATTTACTTATTTATTGACTGCCTCCTGCCCCCAGAGAGTTCCTGTTCGCAGCTGTGCTTCTGCTGCCTGACACACCAGAGGCAAGTATTGTTGAATAAATGAGTGTGTCTAGTTGTTATCGTTTGGTGATCCTTCATCTCTGTTTACTCTGATTCTTCAGTCACCCAGCAACCTTTTGATGATTGTTTAATCTCTCAAATATAGTGCTCACATCAGCCAGCATGAGAATTCAAATGATGCTGACAATTCGAGGTCTTCTTCTGTTATTGTGGTCAGTGATTCGCTCCCAATGTAAAGCTCTTGTGGGCAGTTAAAAGATGCGTGTTCCTTGGAAGAAAAAGCGGTGATAAACCTAGACAGCAGAGTGGAAAGCAGAGACCTCACCTTGTTAACAAAGGTCCGTAAAATCAAAGCTGTAGTTTTCCCATAGTTCCGTGAGAGCTGGACCATACAGAAGGCTGAGCACTGAGGAACTGACGCTTTCAAATCATGGTGCTGGAGAAGACGCTTGAGAGTCCCTTGGACAGCAAGAAGATCAATCTCATCAATCCTAAAGAAAATCACCCCTATTGATTGGAAGGGCTAATGCGGAGGCTGAAGCTCCAGTGCTCTGGCCACCTGACAGGAAGAGCTGCCTCGCTGGAAAAGACCCTGATGCTGGGAAACATTGAAGCCAGGAGCAGAAGAGAGTGGCAGATGGTTAGACAGTATCACCGAGTCAATGGACATGAATCTGAGCAAACTCCAGGAGATAGTTAGGGCAGCCTGGCCTGCCGCAATCCAAGGGGTCAAAGATGGATCGACAACAAAGTGCTACGGTCACCCCTGTTTCTAAGAGAGGAAACTGACCCACACAAGTTTCCATCAGTTTGCACCAAACCCAAACCCGGACAGTCTGGAGATCTGGGGGCCAAATTCAAGCCCACAACTCCTGGCCATAAGGCTGCGACCCAGGTCCAAACAACCCCGACCCTCGCGTTGGTCCACTGTCCTCCCAGGCAGGCTTCCACCCAGCTCAGCAGAGCTGCGTCTGTCCGGCAACACGAGGAACCACTCCAAACCCACCCAGTGGCCAAAGAGGACACCAGCCACAGAGGCACCCCGTGCACCCCGCCGAGCCTCGGTCTTCACAGATTCCAGGTCAGACGTGGAGGCCAGGAGTGTGCCGGCCTCCCTGGACCGAGCAGCCGCCCCGGCGCTCCTCAGGGTCACGGGGCTCCCGGCAGCGGGCGGGGAAGAGGCACTGGCTGTTGCACGGGCCGTGCGGCACCTGGTGAGACGGCAGGACGTCATCACAGACTCCGTGGACGTGATCTGCGCGAGCTCCGGGAGACGGTGGAGGACAGGGAAGCCTGGCGCGCTGCAGCCCGTGGGGTCGCGAAGCGTCGGACACGACTGAGCGACGGAACAACCGCAACTGGGTTTGCAGACGGATGGTGTGTAGGCCCAGAGCGGCTCGCAGACCACACAGGATGCTTCCAGAAAAAGCTACTCACACGTAAAAATCGCAAGTCTTGTAAGTACACGGCAGAGGGCCTGGCCCTGTGGTGCTGCGTTTTCTTGGAAGACAGTGGACAGACAGGAGCTCTCCAGCTCATCTGGCTTCTTCCAGGCACACTGGAATGTGGGTGTGTACAGGTCATTTTTCTGGCCCCAGAGAATGTCTGGGATTGTGGACCTAAATTTATGTTAGTAACCTGAACTCACTGATCTCTGTTTATCTTCCCGTGAAAGCATGTCAAACATGTGTGTTTCATGCAGTGAACTGATGGAAAAACATAGAGAACAGACATATGGACATGGTGGGGAATGAGCCAAGGGTGGGAGGCGTAGAGGGGGTAACATGGAAACCTATACTGTCATATGTGGAAAAGACAGCTATGGTCATTGTGCTGCGGGAGTAGGAGTGCCTACAAGGGCTCGGTGCGACAGCCTGGAGGGGCGGGATGGGGGCGGGGAGGGAGGGGGCCAGGGATGTGTACATGGCTGATCTGGGGACATACATGTCTGTGAACAACAAAACTCTGTACAAAATTTTTTTTTTAAATGTGTGTTTGCTATTTTCTTAAAATTGAGAAAATAATGAAAATAAATGAAAGATACAGCAAATCAGAGTACAACCTGAGATTTGATTTTAAAAAATACAACAAATCACAAATAGACTTGAACAGTTTTATTTCCTTGGAGATAACAGGAAAGAAAAAAGCATATTTAGCTTACTTCTAAAGTTGGTAGAGGGCTAATTTTAAATCCTCCCTAGTTCTGGAAGAGTTAGCTTTCAGGAATTGGTGTCAGGGTTAATTAAAATATTCCAAGCAATCATAGCAAATGGATTTCACATTTTTTTTTACCTGTATGTTCATTTTAAAAATTTATACTTGAAATGTAGGTAGATATATTTAAAATTTTTTTTTTATTACAGTTTGATTTCTTTCTTTCAAATAGCTATTTGAAAGGTAGGATAGGAGGATAGGAGAAAGTGATGTAAAATTCCTTCAAAGTCTGCTGTGTACATTTGAACTTTATTTATATCATCCTTTGACTTTTGGAATGTTAACTTTTGACTAACAAGGAATGTGACATTTACAAAACCTATCATAAATGAAAGCGCAACAGCTACATTTATTCTGTGGAAGAAGTCATACACATGTCACAAACCTGTCCTTGAAGAAACTTACAGGTAAGATCTTGAGAAAAACTGGAGTGCAGGCCAGTTCACTTTTCCTGGTCCAGTGGAAAGGAGTAGCAGAGTGAAGCTGAGACTTCCGTGCAGAAAGCCGCCCCGGTCAACGCGGTTGACAGGCCCCAGTGAAAGGCTTGGTTAGGATTTACGCTTGAGCTCTCATCGAGTTTAGAAACAGTTAGCTGGGGAAGGATGGAGGAGCCGGGGGGGCTGCCGTCCAGGGGTTTGCAGAGAGCTGGATGCGACTTAGCAACGGAAGGCCAGCAGCACGGAGGCTGGTGGCAGAGCTGGGAGCCCTTCGAGAAAGACGTCCGGTCACCTGTCCCTGCACACGGGCTGGCCACTGCTGGAGCCTCGGAGGCGCCGTCCGGGAGGAAAGGCGCTACCCGGCAGGAGGATTGGGAGGGACGTAAGGGGATGGATGGCTCCCGTCGCTGTGGCCACAGGAGGCCTTACACAAAGCTGGGTCATGAGGTCGCTGTCTCTGCAGCCTGGAAAACGGTAAGCCAGGAGCATTCTTCCTCTGTAAGCCAGAAAGGTCCCAGCAGAAGCAAGTGGAATTCCTCTCTGCAGGGCGGAACCCTCGGCCCGTTTTGACACCTAGGAGAGTACCATCTGAGATTTGATTTTAAAAGCGGGTCAACTCAATGGGACGGTCCTGCTATGTGTCTTGAACCATGACAGGTCTCATTTGGCCATGGTTGACCATCTTGGAGCTCCTGGACAAACACAGCCCCTATAGGCAACTGGACATCAAGATGGAATAGATGTGCTCAATTCCTTGTGTTCTAGAAGAGTCGCCAGAGGCAATGGCCATTTTGCTTTCAAGTTTGGATATCTCTTGGGGGCTCCATAATTCTTTTACATTCACACACAGATCCATTTATAATCAGTATTCTAAAAATTAAGTTACATGGTTAATGTCTTCTTTTAGAAGATCAAACCAGTCAGTCCTAAAGGAAATCAACCCGAATACTCATTGTAAGGACCGATGCTGAAGCTGAAGCTCCAATACTTTGGCCACCTGATGCGAAGATAGGACTCATTGGAAAAGACCCTGATGCTGGGGAAACAGAAGGCAGAATGAGAAGGGGACGACAGAGGACAATATGGTTGGATGGCCTCACTGAACATGAGTCTGAGCTCCAGGAGACAGGGAAGGGCAGGGAAGGCTGGCGTGCTGCCGTCCATGGGGTCGGAAAGAACTGGACACAACTGAGTGACTGAACTTAACTGACGAGAGCAAAGGCATCCAAGGAAAGCAGGTGTCGTGGCGTATTCCTGTTTCCTTTGTTTTTCTCAGAAATCTGAGCTTGGAAAGAAAATGTGTTTTTGCCACGTGGTTATGATTTTGTTACCTTAGACGAGTGATTTTATACTTTGCCTCCCCGCCCCTCTTTCCACTCTTGAGGAGGAAACGTGTTCTGTGCAGAGGAAGGTATCCCCTCGGAGGCCGTCCGGGAGGAAAGGCGCTACCCGGCAGGAGGATTGGGAGGGACGTAAGGGGATGGATGGCTCCCGTCGCTGTGGCCACAGGAGGCCTTACACAAAGCTGGGTCATGAGGTCGCTGTCTCTGCAGCCTGGAAAACGGTAAGCCAGGAGCATTCTTCCTCTGTAAGCCAGAAAGGTCCCAGCAGAAGCAAGTGGAATTCCTCTCTGCAGGGCGGAACCCTCGGCCCGTTTTGACACCTAGGAGAGTACCATCTGAGATTTGATTTTAAAAGCGGGTCAACTCAATGGGACGGTCCTGCTATGTGTCTTGAACCATGACAGGTCTCATTTGGCCATGGTTGACCATCTTGGAGCTCCTGGACAAACACAGCCCCTATAGGCAACTGGACATCAAGATGGAATAGATGTGCTCAATTCCTTGTGTTCTAGAAGAGTCGCCAGAGGCAATGGCCATTTTGCTTTCAAGTTTGGATATCTCTTGGGGGCTCCATAATTCTTTTACATTCACACACAGATCCATTTATAATCAGTATTCTAAAAATTAAGTTACATGGTTAATGTCTTCTTTTAGAAGATCAAACCAGTCAGTCCTAAAGGAAATCAACCCCGAATACTCATTGTAAGGACCGATGCTGAAGCTGAAGCTCCAATACTTTGGCCACCTGATGCGAAGATAGGACTCATTGGAAAAGACCCTGATGCTGGGGAAACAGAAGGCAGAATGAGAAGGGGACGACAGAGGACAATATGGTTGGATGGCCTCACTGAACATGAGTCTGAGCTCCAGGAGACAGGGAAGGGCAGGGAAGGCTGGCGTGCTGCCGTCCATGGGGTCGGAAAGAACTGGACACAACTGAGTGACTGAACTTAACTGACGAGAGCAAAGGCATCCAAGGAAAGCAGGTGTCGTGGCGTATTCCTGTTTCCTTTGTTTTTCTCAGAAATCTGAGCTTGGAAAGAAAATGTGTTTTTGCCACGTGGTTATGATTTTGTTACCTTAGACGAGTGATTTTATACTTTGCCTCCCCGCCCCTCTTTCCACTCTTGAGGAGGAAACGTATCCTCTGTAACGTGTTCTGTGCAGAGGAAGGAGACTGGCACTCCATAGCATCTGCCTCTGCAAAAGGCCTTGACAGGGAAGTGCAGGAGGGGCCTTGGGGGCCCACGTGAGGCAGGCCCAGTGATGCGTGCTTGGGCACAGCCCGTGCGTCATCGCTGGGGGACTTCGGCTTAAAGGCGTGGAGCGCGGGGGCAAGAGGGACCTAGTCCACTCTCCTGCTCCAGAAACACATGGCAGGCGGGGGCCCCCAAACACACATCAGAACCAAAGGACAAAATGACCCAAGAGCAGCCCATGCTCACAAGCGGTTTTCAACGGTAGACACACATCAGAACCAACTGGTAAAAAGCCCAAACGGCACTTGGTGCTCTTGGCGGCTAGCCTGGCTGCACATGGGTGGCCTTACCTGGTCTTGGAGCTTGTCGGCTCATCCAGACGCGTATTTCTGTCCCACCAAGGCAAAGTGGAGGTTGACAGCCAGTGCCGAGCAGCAGAAAGACAGGGAGGATGCCTGGAAGAAGTGGTCTCGGTAGCTGCTAGGAGCTCTCTCCCCAACCTCTCTCTCAGGGCCTGGTGACCACGCGCAGAGGCTCCTCACAGCCGTCCTGGTGCATCGACCCGGCGGCTCTGCTCTGGGAAAACCACCCCGGGGCGCGAGGTACCCCGAGAGCCCAGCAGCCCCACGCTGGGAGCCGAAATCCACGCGGTAGTGGGTCCAGAGACTACCCTGGTGGTCCAGTGGCCAAGGCTCCCAGTGCAGGGGCCTGGGTTTGACCCCTGGCCAGGGAACTAAATCCCACACGCTGAAACTGAGGAGGCCACATGTGGCAATAAAGATCCCGTGTGCTGCAGCGAAGCCCTGGTATAGCCACAGGAAAAAACAAACAAGACCAACAGCTGGGAAGTCTCTGAAGCAGAAACATCATTTTCAAACAAAGTGGGTCCAGCTGCTTGCCACTCAAAAGCCAATAAAGAGGCCAGTGTGGTAAAAAGTTTGCTTAATTTCAGAGGCCAGCCACCTGAGGATGGGAGGGAGCTCCGGTCCAAAGGCCACGCTCCCCCACCCACCAGCCGACAATCAGTGGCAAGAACGTCTGTGGACAGAGGATGGGGCTCCGTGCAGAACAGCACGGCCAGCTCTGCCTGTCACCCTGAAGGTGGTCCGCGGTCTGACCAGCATCGTCTTGATTAAGTGCGGGGCATCTTCAGATCCAGGACTGGTTTGTTCCCAGTTCCCTGAGGCCAGTTCTCAGGATCGTGGCAGCTTAGGTCATGGCTGCAGTCAGCTCATCACTCAGTTAAATTCCTCCACCTGGTGGGGTTTCCATCTCTACAAGATGGGATGTGGCTCAAAATATTACCTATAGCCCTTGAGGAGAAACTGAAGGTTCTTGATTTTGCTTACTGACTAAACTAATACTGTTTTGTCATGTTTAAAAAAAAATTAGTATAGTAAATTGATCTAGACTTGGAGGCTGGCTTTTGTTTGCTAAAAATCACAGATGTCCCGTTTGCTTTCTTGTGGTTAGGAAGTATGCCATCAGGGAACTTCCCTGGTGGTCCAGCGGCTGAGGTTCCATGCTCCCAATGCCAGGGACCTGGGTTCAATCCCTGGCGGGGAACTAGATCCCACACGCCGTAGCCAAGAGATCGCATGCTACAACTACGCAACTAAGAGCTGGCACAACCAAATAAATAAATAAAAATATTTTTTAAAAAAAGACATTTTGATATCAGTTACATGTAGCATTTTAAACACAATACAAATCGACATATCTACAAAACAAAGACAGATTCACAGAGAGAGAGAACAGGTGGTAGGGAGGGGTTAGGGGTGAGAAGGACTGGGAGTCTCGGCTTAGCAGATGCAAACCATTAGATACAGAATTAATAAATGACAGGTGCCCCTGCATAGTGCAGGGAACTCTAGTCAATATCCTGTGATGAACCACAGTGAAAAAAATATGAAAATATGTATATATATACGTATAACCAAGTCACTGCTGTACAGCAGAAATTAACACAACATTTTAAATCAACTATATGTCAATAGAATTAAAAAATAAATGTAAAAGTTTGCTTAATTTCAGAGGCCAGCCACCTGAGGATGGGAGGAGCTCCGGTCCAAAGGCCACGCTCCCCACCCACCAGCCGACAATCAGTGGCAAGAACGTCTGTGGACAGAGGATGGGGCTCCGTGCAGAACAGCACGGCCAGCTCTGCCTGTCACCCTGAAGGTGGTCCGCGGTCTGACCAGCATCGTCTTGATTAAGTGCGGGGCATCTTCAGATCCAGGACTGGTTTGTTCCCAGTTCCCTGAGGCCAGTTCTCAGGATCGTGGCAGCTTAGGTCATGGCTGCAGTCAGCTCATCACTCAGTTAAATTCCTCCACCTGGTGGGGTTTCCATCTCTACAAGATGGGATGTGGCTCAAAATATTACCTATAGCCCTTGAGGAGAAACTGAAGGTTCTTGATTTTGCTTACTGACTAAACTAATACTGTTTTGTCATGTTTAAAAAAAAATTAGTATAGTAAATTGATCTAGACTTGGAGGCTGGCTTTTGTTTGCTAAAAATCACAGATGTCCCGTTTGCTTTCTTGTGGTTAGGAAGTATGCCATCAGGGAACTTCCCTGGTGGTCCAGCGGCTGAGGTTCCATGCTCCCAATGCCAGGGACCTGGGTTCAATCCCTGGCGGGGAACTAGATCCCACACGCCGTAGCCAAGAGATCGCATGCTACAACTACGCAACTAAGAGCTGGCACAACCAAATAAATAAATAAAAATATTTTTTAAAAAAAGACATTTTGATATCAGTTACATGTAGCATTTTAAACACAATACAAATCGACATATCTACAAAACAAAGACAGATTCACAGAGAGAGAGAACAGGTGGTAGGGAGGGGTTAGGGGTGAGAAGGACTGGGAGTCTCGGCTTAGCAGATGCAAACCATTAGATACAGAATTAATAAATGACAGGTGCCCCTGCATAGTGCAGGGAACTCTAGTCAATATCCTGTGATGAACCACAGTGAAAAAAATATGAAAATATGTATATATATACGTATAACCAAGTCACTGCTGTACAGCAGAAATTAACACAACATTTTAAATCAACTATATGTCAATAGAATTAAAAAATAAATGTAAAAATGTTCCTTGTCACACACACACGCACACACAACAGAGCTGAGTCAAAGAGACAAGCTCCTGCTTTGAGCAAAAATATAAAGTCCTATTTGCTAATTACCCAAATTGTAAAAAAACTAGGACTTCCCAGATGGCATAGTGGTTAGAGAATCCACGTGCCAGTGCGGGAGATGCAGGAGACACGAGTTCTGCCTCTGGGTTGGGAAGATCCCCTGGAGGAGGAAATGGCAACTCACTCCAGGATTCTTGCCTGGGAAATCCCACGGACAGGAGCCTGGTGGGCGACAGTCCACGAGGTCGCCAAAAGAGTCGTGGACTGTCGCCCACCAGGCTCCTGGTGGAGGAGGTCACTCAGAGGACTGAGTGACCGAGTACATGAAGTGTGAGACTGTCATGGCACAGAGAGCCAAGGAGAGGCGGTGAGCAAGCATGATGTGGCGTCTGATGGCATCCTGGAAGAGAAGGACTTCCTGTCAAGAAATATCTGACTCGGGCTTCCCCTGGTGGTCCAGTGGAGAAGGACACCGCCTTGCAGTGCAAGGGGCGCCGGTTCGAGCCCTGGCCTGGGAAGATCCCACGTGCCGCGGAGCGGCTGGACTGATGTGTCCAATTACCGAGCCGGAGCTCTGGGGCGCATGCGCCCAGAGCCGGCGCTCTGCGACGACAGACGCCACCGCGATGGGAGGCCCACAGGAGCCAAAGAATAAAGACGGATGAAAATAGAGAAATGAAAGCCAATAGAAGTGGCCCGCCCGCTCCCCTCCCTCCCCAACCCGACCCCTGCCCAAAAATAAATAAATAAATCTTTAAAAATAAATAAATAAATTAAAAAAAAAAAAAAGAAATATCTGACTCAACTATAGACTTCATTGAAAAGAAAATATCAATATTGGCTCATTCGTTGTGACAAATACACCTGGCTAATGCAAGATGTTAATAATAGGGGGCATTAGGTATAGAGTATGTGGAAACAATCCTTGTCATTTTTTTCTATAGGTGTCAAAGTATTGTAAAATAATACTGTAATAATAATAATAATAATATTGTAAAATAATTTTTTTTTAAAAAAAGGTGATTTAGGGCTTCCCCTGGTGGTCCAGTGGATAAGGACACCGCCTGGCAGTGCAAGGGGTGCCGGTTCGATCCCTGGCCTGGGAAGATCCCATGTGCCGCGGAGCGGCTGGACCGATGGGTCCAATTACTGAGCTGGAGCTCTGGAGCGCATGTGCCCAGAGCCGGCGCTCTGCGACGACAGACGCCACCGCGATGGGAGGCCCACACAGGCCAAAAGAACAAAGACAGATGAAAATAGAGAAATGAAAGACCAATAGAAGTGGCCCGCCCGCCCCCGTCCCTCCCCAACCCGCCCCTCCCAAAAAGGTGATTTAATACTTTTTCAAACACTGTCTCATTGATTGCTCTAAATCAGCAATTTTCTTCTCTATAGTTTCTATGTCTACAATGATATATTTTAAAATTTTTAATTGGACTATAGTTTAACAATTTGTGATGATATTTTTAATCAAGTAAAGATTCCACGGTTTAGAACTCAAAGTTGACAGGAGAGCAGAAAAAAACAAAAACATTGAAAAATAAATTTTAATTTTATTGATTTATTTTTGGCTGTGCTGCTGGATCTTTGTTGCTGCAGCGAGTGGGGGCTACTCTTCATTGCGATGCTTGGGCTTCTCACTGTAGAGGCTTCTCTTGTTGCAGAACACAGATTCTAGGGGGCACGGGCTTCGGTAGTTGTGGCTCCCTGTCTCTGGAGAACAAGCTCAATAGACGTGGAGCACGGGCTTAGTTTCTCGTGGTGTGTGGGATCTTCCCAGCCTAGGGATCAAGCCCATGTCTCCTGCGTTGGTCAGTGGATTCTTTACCCCTGAGGTAGCATGGAAGCCTGAAATATAAGTTTTATTAAAACTTGTTCTAATAACTGATTTTTTGAACTATTCAAAAATGTTAAAACATACCAACAGCACTGAGCCTGCCTACTGTGGTCCAGGCTGTGGTCCATCAGAAAGGCTGGCGGTGGGCCACGAGCCTCGCAGCAGCCTGAGAGTCAGGCCAGCTCACTGTTCAAACTCTCCTGTTCCGTTTGTTTGCATTTCCATCCCGTATCATGTTTTGATCATCAACCCAGAAATGCACTTGTACCAAGCCTTCCTTTAATTGTTGCACAGTTCTTCCCTCCTCCTCAAAGATTCCATTTCTTTCACGTTAACACAGAGCCGTCAGGGAGGCTGTGACTGCCTGGGTGCGGGCAGGAAGCAGCTGCTGTCCGGCGACAGGGTCGAGCGGCCTTGAGGTTAACAGTCTTTGACAGAATCTTTCCCTCAACCAGAAAATGCTGGGACTATAAACCTGAGGCGTCCAGGTAGAACTTCTACAGACGCCACAGCGATGGGAGGCCCACACAGGCCAAAAGAACAAAGACGGATGAAAATAGAGAAATGAAAAACCAATAGAAGTGGCCAGCCCGCTCCCCTCCCTCCCCAACCCGCCCCCTCCCAAAAAAAAGGTGATTTAATACTTTTTCAAACACTGTCTCATTGATTGCTCTAAATCAGCAATTTTCTTCTCTATAGTTTCTATGTCTACAATGATATATTTTAAAATTTTTAATTGGACTATAGTTTAACAATTTGTGATGATATTTTTAATCAAGTAAAGATTCCACGGTTTAGAACTCAAAGTTGACAGGAGAGCAGAAAAAAACAAAAACATTGAAAAATAAATTTTAATTTTATTGATTTATTTTTGGCTGTGCTGCTGGATCTTTGTTGCTGCAGCGAGTGGGGGCTACTCTTCATTGCGATGCTTGGGCTTCTCACTGTAGAGGCTTCTCTTGTTGCAGAACACAGATTCTAGGGGGCACGGGCTTCGGTAGTTGTGGCTCCCTGTCTCTGGAGAACAAGCTCAATAGACGTGGAGCACGGGCTTAGTTTCTCGTGGTGTGTGGGATCTTCCCAGCCTAGGGATCAAGCCCATGTCTCCTGCGTTGGTCAGTGGATTCTTTACCCCTGAGGTAGCATGGAAGCCTGAAATATAAGTTTTATTAAAACTTGTTCTAATAACTGATTTTTTGAACTATTCAAAAATGTTAAAACATACCAACAGCACTGAGCCTGCCTACTGTGGTCCAGGCTGTGGTCCATCAGAAAGGCTGGCGGTGGGCCACGAGCCTCGCAGCAGCCTGAGAGTCAGGCCAGCTCACTGTTCAAACTCTCCTGTTCCGTTTGTTTGCATTTCCATCCCGTATCATGTTTTGATCATCAACCCAGAAATGCACTTGTACCAAGCCTTCCTTTAATTGTTGCACAGTTCTTCCCTCCTCCTCAAAGATTCCATTTCTTTCACGTTAACACAGAGCCGTCGGGGAGGCTGTGACTGCCTGGGTGCGGGCAGGAAGCAGCTGCTGTCCGGCGACAGGGTCGAGCGGCCTTGAGGTTAACAGTCTTTGACAGAATCTTTCCCTCAACCAGAAAATGCTGGGACTATAAACCTGAGGGCGTCCAGGTAGAACTTCATTTTCTAGGGGACGTCTCCAAAGGCGAGAGCCTGGTTGATCTGTCTCCGTAGCCACACTGCACGGCACTCAACCAGTATTTTTGGAAGGGATGAAGGGTGGGGGCCATGGACAGGATTTTGCCAGGAAGAGAGAGGCAGCAGAAAGGAACAGAAGGAAGGCAGGCCCTGAGGAACAAGGAGATTAACATGTTTGTGAAAGTTTAGGAACCGTGGGGCATTTCTATATGGTGATTTAATCATGGTATCTTAAAGAATAAAATTTGGTGATACTCATGGTGACACAGTAAGAAATATATTGGAGAAGGAAATGGCAACTCCAGTATTCTTGCCTCGACAGAGGGGCCCGGTGGGCTCCTGTCCATGGGGTCTGGTGGTGACTGCAGGCCAGCAGCGTCAGAACTGAATTAAGTTCAGGATACCCTGCTGGTGTCCCAGAGACTTGCTCCACGTGGGAGAAAGCCCTCTGCACGCGGGAACCCCAAGTCACGTGACTTGGGGACCCCAAGTCCTCTGAGCAGCAGAGGAAACCCTCAGGCCAGAAAGACCTAGGAGGGAGAGACGTGGGAAGGAACAAGGACACTTTTCCAAAGACTACTTTTAACATGAACATTAAGAATTCTGGGGAAATCCTCACTTTAGAAAATGACATTATACAGCAATAATAAAATAAACTTGACTGTGACTTAATTGGGGTATGTTTCACACATGCACTTTTTTTTTTGGCCACTTCTATTGGTCTTTCATTTTATTTCCATCCATCTTTGTTCTTTGGCCTGTGTGGGCCTCCCATCGTGGTGGTCTCTGTTGTCACAGAGCGTCGGCTCTGGGCGCATGCGCTCTGGCGCTTCGGCTCGGTAGCTGGACACATCGGTCCAGCCACTCCGCGGCACGTGGGATCTTCCCAGGCCAGGGATTGAACCGGCGCCCCTTGCACTGCAAGGTGATGTCCCTACCCACTGGACCATCAGGGAAGCCCACATGTGCACGTTTTAAATGTATAGTCCAGGGACGGACACGCCCACGAAACCCTGAGCCCCATCGACCGTGCGGCTCTTTGCAGCCAGTTCCCACCCCTCAGATGTTGGCTGAGCCGCTCCCCTCCCCGCAGGTTGGTTGTTCCTCTTCTCAACGTGCAGGTGGAAGCAGGCACACTGTCCCAGGCCGGCTCCCTCCCTCAGCATAGCCCCTGTGAGAGCCCCGCGTCCTGGTGTGAACCAGTGTTTGACTCCGCTGTGTTTACTGCTGAGCAGCGTTCTCTTGACACCTGTTGCCCGGCTCGTGGGCCTCTTGGAATCAAGCTGCTCTGAGCCCTCAGAGCCAGTGCTCTGTGTGGACTCACGTTTTTGCTTCTCTCGGGTGAACGTCCAGGAGCAGCGTTAGTGGCTTACAGGGCAAGACCTGCCTTGCTTCCTGAAAATGATACTGTTGGGGTCACCCACCCGCAGAAACCACCCTGACGGCCACTGTTGGAACAAAAGGCCCAGGCCGGACGGAGCGTCGCCCACGCCGGCATGGAGCGGCTGTGCTCTCAGGAGACGCGGACACTGCGGACACGTGGACAACGGAGAGATGGCGCCGATCGTGCTGGCTGGCGTGTCGGAGCTGACGTGAGTGCCTGGCATGTCGGTATCTGGAAATGGACCTCTTTTAGGCAGCATATAACGGTCTCATACTTGCTTACGTAGCAAAACATGGACAGGAAGCTGCCCACACTGAGAACGCATTAGTATTTTCTTTGTATGGAAACTATTGACCTATGGTAAACCGACTGGTGCAAAAGAGAACAAAAAGGGACTTTCCTCGCATATGATACCAAAAGGTGGCGTGGCTTCAAACTCTGCTGAATCTGCTTCTCTGCCTCCCAGGGCCACTTTCTTCTCTGTCACCATCGTTCTCCGGCTCCTGGGGCGGGTCCCCTGCCCGCTCAGCCTGGCGGCTCTCCAATGGCGTCCCCAGCGGGTCTCGGTGGCTGTGACCGTGGCTGGCGGGTCCCGGGCTCTCCTGGGCCCGTCACCGTGGCCCCTGGGCTGGGGTGCTGTGTCCAGGCTTGGTCACACAGAGGAGGTGGCCAGAGTCTGGTCTGAACCACGTGCAAGAGGGGGCAGTTGGGGAGTCCCCAGGCACAAAAACAGCACTGTCCGTTTCTGGGCTTGTTAGAAACGTCGTGCAAGTTGAAGATTTTTTAATGTATCGATGTCGTTCGGGGCCCGTCGTCTCAGAGACAGTGGATGAGACGTTAGCGACAAGCTGTCCGGAGAGAACCCTCCGCTTCTCAGGGAAGTCAGCAAAGACACCAGAAGGCCCTCGGCCCACAGAGCACCGGTGACTCTCAGGGACTAAACCCCACGTCCCCCGAGGCAGGGGAGGGACAGCCGCTCACGTGGCCGCCCCCCCCCCCCCCGAGATGCAGATGCGGGACCTTCAAGGCCTCCTGGCTGCAGGGTGCTTTGCCCAGACCCCGCGGGCGGGAGCAGCTGTGCTGGGGGTGGGGGGCGGGCCTGGGAACCGGAGGCCAGCCCCAGGGGGGTCTCTTCCTCAAAACGTTGCTCTTGGATTCCTGGCGGGGGTGGACAGGCCAGCGGGCACTCAGCGCCCCTTCACCCGGGACAGGAGAGGGTGGAGCGGTGAGCCCATACCCCTCGTCTGCTTCCTTATCCCAGGGCCTGCTTCCAGGCACCAAAGCCCCAGTGCAAGAAGATAAACGTTTCAAGTCCCCCGAACACTCGGCAGAATCTCTTTGAGAAGACCAGAATGTCTAGAGTCAGACTTCCTGGTTTTTTTCTCCAGACCTCCTAGCTTCCAGCTGTGTGACCTTGAACGGGTCCAGTCGTCTCTGTGAACCTTACTCTCCTTATCAGCCATGGTTGTTTAGTGGATAAGTCGTGCCCCGCTCTGGGTGACCCCATGAACTGTCTTCCACCAGGCTCCTCAGTCCGTGGCGTTCTCCAGGCAAGAACACTGGACTGGGTTTCCGTTACCTCCTCCAGGGATCCTCCTGACCCGGGACTGAACCTGCGTCTCCTGCACCGGCAGGCGGATTCCTTCCCACAGAGCCGCTGGGAAAGCCCTTCCTCATCAGCAGAGCGGGAGTGACCGTAACAGCTGCCTCAGTGCCGCGCTTCTGTCACGGGGTGGCTCCGGGACGCGTGAGGCCGTGGGACAGGAGACCCGAGTGGGCGCAACATCCAGGATCACTTCGGTGCCGTCAGAAGCGGCCACCCCAACCTCAGCCCCTCGGGAGACTAGGACAGAGCTTAAATGATCCCTCATCCCCACAAACCGGGTCAGACTCTAGCATCGGGCGAGCAGAGCAAAGACGCTGGCGTCCCCAGGACACTCCACGCCGGTAGCTCTGCTAAGCGACTCTGCAGCCCAGCCCGATGGGCGCAGGGCTGGACTTGGCTGACCGGTCAGGTTTCCTGGGAGCGCTGACTCTGGCCTTGACCTCTGTGTTTTGCCTGGAATCCCCAGGGGCCGCTTTGCCCAGGGTCAGGCCAGCCGGTCCTCTGTCCACGGGGCTAAATCCACATCACCGAGAGTGAAGGACGGCCACACCCGGCCGGCCGGCAGCCTGTCCGCCCGCCCAGCCCTGCCCTGCGGCAGCCCGGGGCCGGCTCCCTGGCCCTGGTGTTGCCCCTGGCGGAGCTAACCCCCGACCCTGACCGCGCCGTGCCCCGTCCACCCTGTCCTGCTGCACACATCGCTCTGCGTCTTTGGGAGAACCCGAGAAGGACAGGCTCCCGGCCATCTCAAGAACCGACCCAAGGACCCACACCCTTCCCTGTGCGTTGCTCGCTGACGGCCCTACACACCCGCGATGGCCGCTGTGGAGGGGAGGCGAGCCGGCTCGAAGGCGCTGAGTGACTCGCCCAGGCTCACACGGTGCCCAGACCAGGACCCAAGCTGAAGCTCAGCCTGGCCTCTGCCCCGTCCTCTCTGCAGAAGGGCGTGTCGGGCTTGCCTTCCCCCTGCAAGGCCTTGCTCCTGGAGCCACACCCTCCCTGCCCCAGTGCCGGAGGCCTTGGGACCCCCAGAGTGCACCCCTCGGGAAAGCGCCGCCTGCAGCCCCCAGGCCGGCACTGTCACCCTCCGGCCCCCTGGGGCACCGCTGGCTCTCGGGAATCATTTAGCTAATCGGGAGACTCGTTTCCACATCCCTTGGTCAGTCAGTGAATAAAACCGGGGTCTAGACAGTGAAGGCTTCTTGGAAACTTGCCTGATGCCTGTCCTCCCGCTGAGACGGCTCTGGAGTGTAGAATTCTGTGTCTTCCCCTCTGTCTTCCTGTTGGGACGACCGGCAGCACAGGGGGACTGCCATCACCCCCTTCACTGGAGGCCCCCAAGGAATGGGCCCTCTTGGGCTGGAGGGGTCAAGGCAACAACGGGTCTGAGCGGTCAAGGGAGCTGGGCGTCGCCCTGGAGACGCAGGCGAGCTTTCAGCAGACCGGGTCCAAAGCAGCGAGAACCTAAACGCCACTGTCTAGGGTTCCATCGTACGTGTTCACCTTTTTTCCACCTAGTTCACTAAAAAAAAACTACCTCAGTGCTTTGCATCAGGTGAGGTTTTTCTGTATAGAAACAGGTATTTTAATTAAAAACGTTTTATTTTATATCAAAGTACAGTCGATTACCAGTGCTGCAGGCATGTCAGGCGTCCAATGAGGTTGTCGCAGGGAGGAAGCCAAATCTGACTTCATGTTGGAAACTGTTTCTTTGACAAGCTTTTCGTTGCTTTTGTTGCTTTAATTATACAGAATGGTTTGCTTCAGAGAATCCTGCCCTTCTGCCTGACTGTTAGTGCCTTTGTTTGGAACCGTGTCCACCTGCGGATGCCAGGAAGGGAGAAACGAGCACGCCCCCTGCCTGAGGTCTGCCGTTCCAGGAGACGTTTCCAAAATCCTTTTCACTTTGCCTTTTTACTTTCCTTCCTCACCTCACCCCCATCTCTGATCTATAAATGAACTTTGCATCCAGACCCCGATAAGAGGGTTATTTTGAGGCGCTAGCCTGCCATCCTCTGGTCAGAGGCTTTCCGAATAAAGCTGTTTCCCTGCCTCAGCACCGCGTGTCATGTGGCGAGGAGAGTGAGCTTAGACTCAGTGATAATTTGGTTGAGTTACACATGTACATGTCTTTCTTCTTTTTCAAATTTTTTTCCCATTTAGGGTTTTACAGAATATCAAGCAGAGTTCCCTGCACTATACAGTAGGTCCGTGATGGTCCTAGATTTTAAACATAGCAGTGAGTGTAGCTGTCCGTTCCAAACTCCCAACCTATCCCTCACCCCGTCGTTTCCCTCTGGTAACCCTAAGTTCATCCTCTAAGCCGGGGAGTCTGTTTCTGTTTTGTAAGTAAGTTCATGTGAATATTTTTTTTTAGATTCCACTTTCAAGTGTATTACATTTCCTTTATTCCTCTGTCCACGGACATTTGGGTTGTTTCCGTCTATCCTGGCTACTGTAAATAGTACTTCTCTGAACACCGGGGTATGTGTGGGTTTTTGAATTATGGTTTCTCGGGGTAGACGCCCAGTAGTGGGCTTGCTGAGTCATACAGTAGTCCTATTTTTAGTTTTTTAAGAAACTTCCAAACGGCTCTCCACAGCGGCTGCACCAGTTTACACTCCCACCAGCAGGGTAGGAGGGAGATGACGCTGAGCATCTTTCAATGTGCCTCTTGGCCGTCTTTGGAGTATGTCTTCCTTAGAGAAATGCCTCTTTGGGTCTTCTGTCCATTTTTTCTTATTGGATTTTGTTGTTGTTGTTTTTGATATAGATAGAGCTGCAGGTGTTGTTTATAAATTTTGGAGATGAACCCCTTGTCAGTCACGTCATAAGCAAGTATTTCTCCCATCCCCTTTGGGTTGTCTTTTAGGTGTTTTTACGATTTCTTGTTGCTGCACAAAAGCTTCTGAGGATAATCAGATCCCATTTAGAAGCAGGTGTTTTTAAACGGTCTGGAATGGGAACGCTGGAATCTCTCCTCTTCCCGGAGGACCAGGGACCCCGAGGCCGCCACTGCTGTCGTTCAAGACATCCAGTCCCGTTTCCTGGAATTGCCTGTGGAGTCTGCAGCACATTCTTTGAATTTCCTCAATTGTGAAAAAAATGTTTACCCTTGACGTTAAGTGGCTGAACGTTCCCTAAAGCCCGGCTGAGTGGTTCAGCGGGGAGAGTCACTAGGGTTTGAGGTGACCTTGACTAGCAGGCAAGGAGGGGGCTTATGTGTTGTCCCATGTGCCACTGAGGGTCCTGAATCTCTCCTGAGGCCCAGGCAGCCGTCGGGGAGGAGAGGCCTCGCCCTGACCGCGGTGACCACGGCAGGGGCAGGCGGGACCAGGCGGTCTCCCGGAGGCGCTTGAGAGCACCACGCCCGCTTTTGGTCTCGGCTGAGCGTTTATCCCTCACGTGTTCATGTAATGAGGATTGTCGCCACGGGTGCAGACCCTGGGAGCTCTGGGGATGGATGTCAGCCTCCCTGGCCCCCGCCCTCCGGGTGAGGGCGGCGTCTTGGTCGCTCTCCTCAGCTGCGCGTTCCCGCTGGTGAGATGAAAGTGCTCCTCTGGGGTCTCTCTTCTTTGATTTGCAGTTTTTCCCCTTTCAAAGGAGAACACAGTGATGGGCACCCGTCTGTTTCCCGGCCTAATTAGATCTCCGGGTGGGAACTCCTGCTGGTCCCGCTGAGTGAGTGTCCACCCCAGCGCCCTCGTGGGGAGGCTGCTGGAGCAGATCTCAGCGACTCCTGGTCCCCCCGGCTCAGGCCAGGAGGCAGGATGGTGTGGGGGGAGCGGGGTCCTCCGTCCCTCTTCTAATCACCAAGCCCCACACGCTCTAGACTCACGATCGGCTCCAGGAGCGTCTACAGTGGCACTGGGCCTTACTGCTGGAAGCTCTCGGCTGGCAAGAGAGGCTATCTTGCATTAAACCCGAGTACCGACTCACTAATTAAGCCCTCTCGGAAGCTTTGTGAATATAACTGCCCATGCCCTGCCCTGGGCAAGGAGGGACGGTCTCTCCTCGGCTCCCAGAGCTGTCTGGAGGTCAGTCAGGGGCGAGCTGATTAGTGGGTTTGCCCGCGTGTCCTTCCTAGACAAGAAAAAGTCAGTCACTTCTCCCTTTCCCAGGCCGGCGGGGAACACAGTTTTGCATGGTAACACACGAGGAAGCTCAGGGGACCCTCCTGCAGGCTGACTCAGCCTCTTGCTTTTGGGAAGAGGAACCTGAGGGCCAGGAAAGCTGCATCCTTAGCCCAAATCAGAGATCCCATGGGAGGCCAACCCAGGGCTAGAGCTCAGGTCTGATGCCCAGTTCACACGTCCTGGGCGCGGCCCCCCAGAAACTGCGTGTGCGGAGGACTGCCCGGTCAGCCGTCCATGACTGACGCTCAGTCCACAGGCCTCCTTCCCTCACGTCCCTCCAACCTCGTCTTTCTAGACACCTCATCCTTCCCTCGGGGTTGCTCCCTGAAATGTGGAGCTCTCTGAAGATTCGACTGTACACCCTTCATCTTTTGAACCTTGTAGGAGCTCAAGCAATGGGGATGCAGGGATGGATGAAGCCTGGCAAGGCATCACCGCACCAGGAGCCCTTGACTCTCCCGATGGTGCCAGTGAGTCTGGCTAACCAGCCGTTGTGCAACTTCCACCAGCTAAGCCTCCGTCATTTTGAGGAAGCAGGCTTCTTTTAAAAGTACTAGTGCAATATTTAGAGTCCAAAATAACACTGTCACTTACCCAAAGTTCCACTCTCCCTCCTGAACTTAATTTTACAAGGCCCCCACAGAAGGGGGTTTCTTCTGGAAAGGCCAGCCTCTCTTATGAACTCCGCCCTCCTTGGGATTTCTAAGCCGTTTTCAAAATGTCTGAGTCTGTCAGCCTCTCACTCAGCAGGGTCAGGGTCCTGGAGGAGCTGACGTCTGTCCGCAGGGAATCGCTGCACAAACACCGGAGACACTGACGAGGCGAGAGGCAGGCTCGGAGGCCCAGCACCCTCTCCTGGACGTGAGGCTTGCGGTTCCTGCAGGTGCTTTGAGGGGCTGTACAGACACGTCAGAGGCTGTGGGTCTAAGTGGAGGGGGCATTCCTCTTTCTTTCTGGCAACATAATCAAATTATGGACCAACACAACGCGAAAGAGCTCTGCAAAATTAAAAATAGAGCAAATACCCATCGTGTTTTGGGTTGGCCAAAAAGCTTGTTCAGTTTTTCCCGTACAATGTTATCATTCTTATTCAATAGGATTTTATTATTACTGAATTATTTTTCACTATTGTTCTTATTCTACTAAACTCCTAATGTTACTCTCACGGGTGCAGTGACCATGTCAGGGGTGATGACTGCTAGAAGCCGGTGCCTCTCCTGAAGGGACTCCTGCCGAGAGGGCTGGCCACTGCCCGCTGGCCTGGCGTGTGAGCCCTCCGCCTGGGCCCCCTGTGTCCCCAGGGCCTCCTGGCTCCGCCCAGCCCTCCCAGCCTTTGGCTGTCACTTGTTCTTTATGCATAAACCACCTGCTGGGTAGACGGTGCTTGTAAGCAGAGGGAAATATTTCCGCTGCTTCGCCAACTGCTTCTCAGGCCCTTTTCTGTCTCCAAAGCAAAAAAAAGGCCACTTCATAAATACCCCCTGGTCCCCAGGGCAGCCTCTGCCCAGCGCGTGTGATTCCCACGGCAAGTTCTTGCCTCTTAGACCTACAGGGAGAACCCACGGGACTAATGCAAACGTGCTGTTCAGTTGCTAAGTCCCGTCCGGCTCTCGGCCACGCCACAGGCTGCGGCCCGCCAGGCTCCGCTGGGCGTGGGTCTCCCAGGCAGGAACACTGAGGGGGTGGCCATGTCCTTCTCCTGGGGCTCTTTCTGACCCAGGGATCAAATCTGCATCCCCTGCCTTGGCAGGTGGGTTCTTGACCGCCGAGCCCCCTTGGAAGTCCTAACGCAAACTTTAAAACCCCTCGACAAAGAAAAAGAAAAAAACCCTTCAACACATCACATAACTAGCCAATGGCGGCAGGCGTTTTTAAGGGGGTCACGATTTCCATTGTGATTCTGGGGCGGCCCTTGGAGTAAGAGAAACCAGGCAACCGCCCCGCCTGCTGCGTGGGGAGAGCGTCCGCGGCCGCGTCTCACCGGGGGACCGTGGGAAGCGCCAGGACAGTGCCGGTGCAGGCGGCACGCGTGGTTTCGTCCGCTCAGGCGGAGGGCCTTTCTCTGGGGTCTGTGGACCTGGAACTATACACCAATGGTGCGCGTTTGTCTGGGGCAGAGGTTCCGGTCTCTCCTCAGGCTTTCATACAGGGTCAAGATGTCTCGAAAGATAAAGTGCCTGAAGTGGAGATGTTTTACTGTTTACTTTTCACTCTGTATTTATTTTGGCTGTGCTGGGTCTTCGGTGCTGTGGGGCCCTCCTCCAGTTGCAGAGAGCAGGGGCGGCTCTGCAGCCGCGGTGCACGGGCTTCACCCTGCGGCGGCGCCTCCTGCAGCACAGGCTCCGGGGCGGCGGGCGCGAGAGCTGCAGCTCAGCTGCCCCGTGGCCCGAGGGATCTTCCCAGGTCGGGGACTGAACCGGTGTCTCCTGCATTGGCAGGTGGAGTCTTCATCACGTGGAGACTTTTTAAGTGTCGGTTTACTGACCTGTGCCCTAAAAAAATCCCACTTTGCGACAACATTCTAAACGTGCAGTTTTAAAAGATGTGGATGATTTTAAAGTGCATTCATTTATTTTAGACTTAGAAGCCGAAGAGATGGTAAGAAGGTCACCCCGCGGATTACTGGGCCCCAGAACCAGGCACTTGCCTTCCCTGGACGCGTGATGGTCTGACGGGGGTCTGGACATGTGGATTCTTGCTCATTCATAAAACATTCGTTGACCCTAATGCCACGTGCCACGCACTGTCGTAGGACCACTGCCCAGAGGCTGAAGGCACCGATGGGCAGGTCACAGCCCAGGGAGCAGCTGAGGATAGTGCAGAATGCTTTGAGAAAAGCGGGTGCAGGTCTCACAGAACTCCTGACCCAGACAGGGGTTCAAAGAAATCTTAAAATATCCTTGAACTTCTTCTACACCTTACGAGTTTGGGAGAAGATGCGTGGGGTGGCTTCTCAGGAAGGGAGAGGCAGCAGGAGCAGCTTCACATGTCTAGAATGATCCAGGGCTCTGCAAGTGCAGGTCCAGAGTCTTCGAGGCTGGGTGGGCCCGTGTGTGCCTGCTAAGTGGCTTCAGTCGTGTCCGAGTCTCTGAGACCCCGTGGGCCACAGCCCCCGCAGGCTCCTCTGTCCACGGGATTCTCCAGGCAGGAACACTGGAGAGGGCTGCCATGCCAACCCAGGGATTCCCCGCCCACGGATCGAACCTGTGTCCCTTGTACTGGCAGGTGGGTTCTTCACTGCTCGTGCCACTGGGCAGGCCCGAAAAGCTGCTGGCCAACTGCAGTCTGAGTAGTTCAGGGTAGGGTACAGGCTCCTGGAAGAATCTCTGTCGCTGAAATGGTTCAAATATTCGGGAAAAATACAGAGAATACAGAAGCCTGTACCGCCTCAATTCTACCAATGCGTCAACATGTCTGCCCCATGGTGTCTTAAAGACACACTCTCCCCTCCTGCCTCGCCTTCATGCCACCACACGCTCCTGCATTGGCAGGTGGATTCTTCATCACGTGGAGACTTTTTAAGAGTCGGTTTACTGACCTGTGCCCTAAAAAAATCCCACTTTGCGACAACATTCTAAACGTGCAGTTTTAAAAGATGTGGATGATTTTAAAGTGCATTCATTTATTTTAGACTTAGAAGCCGAAGAGATGGTAAGAAGGTCACCCCGCGGATTACTGGGCCCCAGAACCAGGCACTTGCCTTCCCTGGACGCGTGATGGTCTGACGGGGGTCTGGACATGTGGATTCTTGCTCATTCATAAAACATTCGTTGACCCTAATGCCACGTGCCACGCACTGTCGTAGGACCACTGCCCAGAGGCTGAAGGCACCGATGGGCAGGTCACAGCCCAGGGAGCAGCTGAGGATAGTGCAGAATGCTTTGAGAAAAGCGGGTGCAGGTCTCACAGAACTCCTGACCCAGACAGGGGTTCAAAGAAATCTTAAAATATCCTTGAACTTCTTCTACACCTTACGAGTTTGGGAGAAGATGCGTGGGGTGGCTTCTCAGGAAGGGAGAGGCAGCAGGAGCAGCTTCACATGTCTAGAATGATCCAGGGCTCTGCAAGTGCAGGTCCAGAGTCTTCGAGGCTGGGTGGGCCCGTGTGTGCCTGCTAAGTGGCTTCAGTCGTGTCCGAGTCTCTGAGACCCCGTGGGCCACAGCCCCCGCAGGCTCCTCTGTCCACGGGATTCTCCAGGCAGGAACACTGGAGAGGGCTGCCATGCCAACCCAGGGATTCCCCGCCCACGGATCGAACCTGTGTCCCTTGTACTGGCAGGTGGGTTCTTCACTGCTCGTGCCACTGGGCAGGCCCGAAAAGCTGCTGGCCAACTGCAGTCTGAGTAGTTCAGGGTAGGGTACAGGCTCCTGGAAGAATCTCTGTCTCTGAAATGGTTCAAATATTCGGAAAAGTACAGAGAATACAGAAGCCTGTACCGCCTCAATTCTACCAATGCGTCAACATGTCTGCCCCATGGTGTCTTAAAGACACACTCTCCCCTCCTGCCTCGCCCTCATGCCACCACACGCTCCTCAGCAGACCCCGCTTCTGCCCTGGTGTCTGTGGTTTCCACCCATGGTGGCAGGAGGCACGGATCCCCAAGCAGGGCCGGGATGGAAGACGATCTGAGCGCACGATAGCCCGTCGATTCCACAGAGGCTTTCAAACCAGACTCATCAGGCATTCGAAAACCATTTATCTTAAATGCATCTCTGGAACACACCGGGACTTTACAAATGACTGTGAAATATGTCTCCTTCAAGTTTTACGTTAAGAAGATGGGAAGCATCACGATTCCTATGCGGGACAAGGGCATTTTTCTAATCCCACAATTTTCTCTGCAAACATAGAACCAGCGTCTCATTCCAGCCTGTGGAAGAGCCACCTCTTTCTCAAGAACCAGCTACTGTGTGCGTTTGCAGACACAAAGACCAAAATAAACCAAGCGGGCCTACTTTGGGAGCCTCAGGTGATGAGACACGGGAGGAAAGAACGAAAAAGGGGGACGTCTCTGGCGCCTCCCATGCCGGAAGCTGGACAGCGCGCACCTTGCTCCTCTGGGGTCCGGGGGGCGCGCGCCGGGGTTTGGCAACGCAGATGGACGAGGGCGCCGGGGCCATGAGGGCTCCGCTCTTCCAGGAGGGAGACAGAGCTGAATGATGGCGTTAGGAGGCCCCGTGGGGAGGGCTCCACGCAGATGAAGACGGGGTGGGGCGTGAGCACCCAGAGGGCGAGGCGCGGGGGAGCACAGGCCAGCCCAACGGTCCTGGGTGTTGGCTTACTGACCGTGGCCTCTGTCGCGGCCGAGGTGTGGCGAGCAGGGATTCGCTCACCGAACGCCACTGGCTGTGGCCCCCACTCATTCCTGCAGATGCTGAGGACTGACAGCGAGACCGGCTTCAGTTTCACTGTTAAAGGGTCCTTACCACCTTCTGACCTCACGGCTCCACGTCCTGGGAGAACAGAGCCCCACGCTGGAGGGGGAGGCAGCATTCCTGAGCGCCCCGAGCACTGAAAGACGAGGGCCCCCCGAGCCCCGGGCGTCGGGGCTGAGCCTGGCCTGTCCCCGTGCCTTAAAGACACACTCTCCCCTCCTGCCTCGCCCTCATGCCACCACACGCTCCTCAGCAGACCCCGCTTCTGCCCTGGTGTCTGTGGTTTCCACCCATGGTGGCAGGAGGCACGGATCCCCAAGCAGGGCGGGGATGGAAGACGATCTGAGCGCACGATAGCCCGTCGATTCCACAGAGGCTTTCAAACCAGACTCATCAGGCATTCGAAAACCATTTATCTTAAATGCATCTCTGGAACACACCGGGACTTTACAAATGACTGTGAAATATGTCTCCTTCAGGTTTTACATTAAGAAGATGGGAAGCATCATGATTCCTATGCGGGACAAGGGCATTTTTCTAATCCCACAATTTTCTCTGCAAACATAGAACCAGCGTCTCATTCCAGCCTGTGGAAGAGCCACCTCTTTCTCAAGAACCAGCTACTGTGTGCGTTTGCAGACACAAAGACCAAAATAAACCAAGCGGGCCTACTTTGGGAGCCTCAGGTGATGAGACACGGGAGGAAAGAACGAAAAAGGGGGACGTCTCTGGCGCCTCCCATGCCGGAAGCTGGACAGCGCGCACCTTGCTCCTCTGGGGTCCGGGGGGCGCGCGCCGGGGTTTGGCAACGCAGATGGACGAGGGCGCCGGGGCCATGAGGGCTCCGCTCTTCCAGGAGGGAGACAGAGCTGAATGATGGCGTTAGGAGGCCCCGTGGGGAGGGCTCCACGCAGATGAAGACGGGGTGGGGCGTGAGCACCCAGAGGGCGAGGCGCGGGGGAGCACAGGCCAGCCCAACGGTCCTGGGTGTTGGCTTACTGACCGTGGCCTCTGTCGCGGCCGAGG
Source organism: Tragulus kanchil (assembly GCA_022376925.1). Lineage (NCBI taxonomy): Eukaryota > Metazoa > Chordata > Mammalia > Artiodactyla > Tragulidae > Tragulus > Tragulus kanchil. The sequence goes on from JAIOJX010000005.1 coordinate 2,202,959, forward strand.
TGTGGCGAGCAGGGATTCGCTCACCGAACGCCACTGGCTGTGGCCCCCACTCATTCCTGCAGATGCTGAGGACTGACAGCGAGACCGGCTTCAGTTTCACTGTTAAAGGGTCCTTACCACCTTCTGACCTCACGGCTCCACGTCCTGGGAGAACAGAGCCCCACGCTGGAGGGGGAGGCAGCATTCCTGAGCGCCCCGAGCACTGAAAGACGAGGGCCCCCCGAGCCCCGGGCGTCGGGGCTGAGCCTGGCCTGTCCCCCGTGCCCTCGGTGGACCCCGTCCCCCTCTCCGGCGGAGACTGGACGCAGCTGAGATGCCTCTGGAACCCAGTGTTTGCATCAGCGGTGGCTACGTGGGTGAAGGCTCCACCCGCGAGGCGAGAGGCACCGGAGACGCGGGTGGAAGCCCGGGTCAGGAAGGTGCCCTGGAGCAGGCAGGGCGACCCACTCCAGTCTTCTCGCCTGGAGAATCCCGTGGACAGGCTCACAAAGCGCTGGACACGACTGAAGTGACCGAGCACATTCGTCTGTTTCCAAAAAAGTGCCCCCCGCCAAGAAAGGGAATGCCGCCTTCCTGCACCGACAAGCGGGCAGGAGGTCAGCGCTGAAGCAGGCTTCGGGGGTTTGATTGTCCGACGTCGTGGCGGCCCAGAAACTGTGACCAGGAAATCTTCAGGCGTACTGGGACTCAACGGCCTACACACTCGTGGTGGGTTTAACCCTCGGATGAGCCCGGGAAAAGGTCACGTGCCTCCGTCCCCACCCCCAGGAACGCTGAGACGCCTGCTGGTTCATCGGCTTCCCAGGGAGGCAGGGCCAGGATGGGGCAGAGGTGGCCCGACTGAGGCCGGCGCTCACTCCAGGAATCACCGCCGCCCACAGAGGGGGCCGTGGGACACGCTGACCACATGGCGGCGGGGAGCAAGCTGCATTTGTTCAGAACGCTGGCAGGAACGCGGGTGTTAACGGCCTTTCCTAGGAGGCTCATGCAGAAATAAGGCGAGTGTCGCTGGAAACGGGAGGAAGGCAGTCCCGGTTAAACCTGACGACGGTGAAACCTGGCTAGACGGTGTCCAGGGTGGAGTGGAAGGTGGAACTTGCAAGTGAAGCGCTGAGACGTCTAGCTGAGGCGACGTTTCAGCCAAGCTTGAGGGAGCAACTTGGTTTTCCTCGAGTATAGTTGGAGAGGAGGGAGGGGCTAGCAGCAGGCCTGGGGAGCTATGTGCACACCTGTGCTCAGAGCCACATCCTCCACCGTGGCCGGGGAGCAGCCCAGGCAACCACGGACGGGCGACGGATCAACAAGCGTGGTCCATGCTCGCAGGGAAACAGGATCCGGCCAGCAAAAGCAAGGAGCTCCTAACACGGGCCACAGCATCGTGAACCCCGAGGACACAGTGCCCAGAGAAACAGGCCAGATACAAGAGGACGAATGCTGCACGATTCCACATCCGTGAGGCTCCCGGAGGCGTCAGGCTCACAGAGACAGGAAGCGGAACGAGGGGCGCCCGGGGCCGACGGTCAGGAGCGGGGCGTCGGGGTCGACTGGGGCCAGAGCCTCGCTTTGGGAGATGCGCGGTGATGGGTGGCTACACATCCCCGTGAAGCTGCCCGTGGACATGAGGCTCTGCGCCAGACCCACGAGCGGCCAGGAGGGCGAAGTCTGTGTTCTGTATAGCTCGCAGGTGTTTTAATAATAAAAAAATTGCAAAGAAATCAAGAAACAAGAAAGCTGTCTAGTGAATTTGAAAGGATTTTACCTCAATTTGAGACTTCAGCCCAGGGCCCAGACCTGATCGAACCCTGCTTGGGACTTGAACCCACGTGGCTATTGCTTGAATTCCAGCCAAAACCCTCTTTGGGACTCGAACCCACGTGACTGGAGCTTGAATCTAGCCAAAACCTGGGTTGGGACTCGAAGCCACGTGGCTGAGGCTTAACCCCAGCCAAAACCCTGCTTGGGACGTGAATCCACGTAGTCAGGACTCAATCCCGGCCACAGTCCTGTCTGGGACTCGAACCCACGCGGCCAGGACTTAATCCAGCACTCACCCAACGTCCGGACCCTCTGAGGCTCAGGTTCTTCGTGCCTCCACGCAGAAGGAATTCAGCGAGAGGCAGAGTGATAGGCAAGAAGAGGATTGATGAGGATAGGGTACTTGTAAGCGGTGCAAGTGGGCAGGCAGGAAAGCTCTGCTGTGCTCTCCCTTGATTGAGCGGGCAGCCATATATATAGGATGGTAAAAGGCCGCCCCCCTCGAGTAGACGCAGATGCGTCTGCGTCTACATCATTGGCTGCTTCTTGGCCAGCTCCTCCTTCCTCAGCTGTTTATACCCAGTCGAGCCTGCTTTACTGAATAAGCAGCAGCTCTCCTGAGTTATCAACTCACTGGCCTCCGAACCATTCTCAGGTGTCTCCCTTCTACCTACCGTCCCCTACTAGGACTCCACCACCACCTACCTAGTCTACTCTGTCCCTTTTAAATTCTTATGCCTTGAACCTTTCAGGTCTCTTGCCCCTGGGCCTGGAAGACTCTCATTTCTTCACCGTCTGCGCCCAGCCTGTCCCCACACCCTGTGCTCTTCTCTGGGCTTGTCTTTTCTCTCCTGCCACCATTCCGCTACCCCAGGCCAGCCCACACCCCCTCATGCTTGTGGTTGGGGTCCCGCCGCCTCTGTTCCGGGCTCCGTTCTGCCTGCTGACAGGTTGAGCTTGAACGCCCTGCCCTCGCCCACCCACCCGCAGCTGCTGGGCCCTGTCTGTGTGGTCCCGGCACAACTCCCCGCCCAGGCCCTCTGCTCCCTGGCCTCTGCTCCCATGGTCACCCGCAGCCCCTGCCTCCTTCTGGGCTCCTCCCCATACCTGCTCCCAGTTATCTCCCTGCTCACCCGCTGCCATCACGGCCAGCGTCCCTGTCACACCTTGACCCAGCTTTCATTCTCAGCGCCCCTCGAGGCTCCCTGGCTGGGCAGGAAGCCGCTTCCTGGCCGGGACCACTTGGCGCTCCTTTTGCCCGGCTCCCAGCAGGTGTTCCACAGCCACCTGTCAACTGATGTGCGTAGATTCCAACTTAGGCAGCTGAGCTGAGCAAGCATCAGGTTGCTACTCGGTTTCCAGAACGTCGGCTGTGCTACTGTACAGCTATTGAGGCTGTGCGTCCTGGCCCCGGGGTCTGCCAGGGCAGGGATGCGCTGGGCCTCCTCACTGGGGAGAAGGCGGCTCTCGGGGGCACCTGAGGGCAAGGCCGGGAGCGGGGAGCCGTGCGGGAAGGAGCGGAGGCGTGTGAGACAGGCCCGCGCGGAGAAGACGCGTCCATCGCCTCAGAGAAGGGCCTCGGTGGGCGGGCACTGGGAGCCCCACTCTGGCCCGGCAGCGGTGCGGGGGCGGCGGGCGGCGGGGCCGGTCGCCTCCAGGGCGGAGGGGGGGTCGAGGTCAGACACGCCCCGCCTCCCACGGCCACCCCCTCGCGTCTTCCCAGCCCTCCTCCTCCCTCCTCCTCCTCTCCCCCGTCCTCCCCTCGCCCTCCGACTGCAGCCCGTGAGGCTGGGTGAAGGAAAGCCCGGGGCAGCACGGTGCTCTCCGCAGCGGGAGCCGAGCGCCCCGGCCTCAGCACCCCGGCGCTGCTCCGCCGCCGCGCTCGGGCTCCTCCATGCCACGTGCTGGGAGAGAGCCAAGCCTCCGGCCCTGCGGGGGCCGAGGTCTCATCGCACAGCGGCGGTGCTGCCCCGAGCCGCGCTGTGTGTAGGGAGGGGCTCCGGGCCGGGGTGGGGTGGTGGTCTGCAAGCAGGTGCCCCCCTCCCCCGATGTGAGACTCACCCCACGAACAGCACGGTGCCAAGGACCTGTGCCCCCCATTGCACCGGAGCAGGGGAAAATAAGCCTCTTTATTGGGGGACACGATTCATTTTTGCTTTGTTTTTTCAAATTCTCTATGATTTAAAAGCAACCCTCTTTGTAGAATCATGGAAAGGCCCTTCTCCCGTTTGTCAGCGCCCTGGCTTCTCGCCCTCACCGCCCACGCGGGAGCCAGCAGATCAGTTCCCTCCTGGACGTCTCTGAGGACAGCATCTGGTCTTGGGAATGTCCTGCTGCGTCGTGGACCCAGAGGCCTCAGGGCGGATGGGCCTCTCCGGACGCTTATTCAGAGGAAGCGCCAGCCACGACAGAGAACTCCGCCGCCCCGAGGGCTCCGGGTGCCGCCCAGGGCCGGGGCGGGCTCGCCTGGACCTCCTCCTTCTCGAATAAAGGAGTGGACACCAAGGCCCGCGTTCCCCGGGCTTTCTAGTAAGATCTTACAAAGCTCCCAAATGACCGCATTGTGTTGCTATCTATCGAACAAAAGATGTCTGTCGACAAATACCTCCCCACCATTGAAACTGAGGTTGAAATTCTCACAGTTCAGGCTGCTTTTTAAACAAGCTTGCCTTGAAACGTGTCCCCCAGGTGCGGGCACTGGGAGCCCCACTCTGGCCCGGCAGCGGTGCGGGGGCGGCGGGCGGCGGGGCCGGTCGCCTCCAGGGCGGAGGGGGGGTCGAGGTCAGACACGCCCCGCCTCCCACGGCCACCCCCTCGCGTCTTCCCAGCCCTCCTCCTCCCTCCTCCTCCTCTCCCCCGTCCTCCCCTCGCCCTCCGACTGCAGCCCGTGAGGCTGGGTGAAGGAAAGCCCGGGGCAGCACGGTGCTCTCCGCAGCGGGAGCCGAGCGCCCCGGCCTCAGCACCCCGGCGCTGCTCCGCCGCCGCGCTCGGGCTCCTCCGTGCCACGTGCTGGGAGAGAGCCAAGCCTCCGGCCCTGCGGGGGCCGAGGTCTCATCGCACAGCGGCGGTGCTGCCCCGAGCCGCGCTGTGTGTAGGGAGGGGCTCCGGGCCGGGGTGGGGTGGTGGTCTGCAAGCAGGTGCCCCCCTCCCCCGATGTGAGACTCACCCCACGAACAGCACGGTGCCAAGGACCTGTGCCCCCCATTGCACCGGAGCAGGGGAAAATAAGCCTCTTTATTGGGGGACACGATTCATTTTTGCTTTGTTTTTTCAAATTCTCTATGATTTAAAAGCAACCCTCTTTGTAGAATCATGGAAAGGCCCTTCTCCCGTTTGTCAGCGCCCTGGCTTCTCGCCCTCACCGCCCACGCGGGAGCCAGCAGATCAGTTCCCTCCTGGACGTCTCTGAGGACAGCATCTGGTCTTGGGAATGTCCTGCTGCGTCGTGGACCCAGAGGCCTCAGGGCGGATGGGCCTCTCCGGACGCTTATTCAGAGGAAGCGCCAGCCACGACAGAGAACTCCGCCGCCCCGAGGGCTCCGGGTGCCGCCCAGGGCCGGGGCGGGCTCGCCTGGACCTCCTCCTTCTCGAATAAAGGAGTGGACACCAAGGCCCGCGTTCCCCGGGCTTTCTAGTAAGATCTTACAAAGCTCCCAAATGACCGCATTGTGTTGCTATCTATCGAACAAAAGATGTCTGTCGACAAATACCTCCCCACCATTGAAACTGAGGTTGAAATTCTCACAGTTCAGGCTGCTTTTTAAACAAGCTTGCCTGTTGAAACGTGTCCCCAGGACCCACGGGAAGGATTTCTGAAGGCGAGGGTGGAGACCTCTGGGCGCCCGGCCAAGGCCAGGGGTGGGGTTCGGAGGGCCTTTCTCGACGGCCTCGGGGGGCTCTCACACGCTGGGCAGGTTGAGAACCGCAGCCTTGCATTCCCGGGACTCACTGAACCACCGAGGGTGGCCAGCGAGGCCCCTCAGGGTCGCCCACCTCCCCTTAGGGTGCGCTCACAGCCCAGGATTGCCGGCCGGTCACCCAGAGATCCGGCCCCGCTCGGCCCCAAAGCCAACGCCAGCTTGGAGAGCTCAGTGAACAGCCCGGACGATCCTGAAGGTTCTGCTTGGGGAGGAGGGGCTCGCCTTGCCCCCCCAGAGCAGCCGGCCGGACCCCACGGGCTCCTCTCCGCTCTGGAAATGGCCTCTCCTCAGTCTTCAACGCCTCCCCTTATCTTCCCCTCGACACCTCTTCCCCAGAGCTGGCCGTTAGCGAGTCCACTCCGTCAGACAACGGCAGGGGACAGCCTGTCCAGGGGCTGCGGCCCGAGACCCCCGGCCACCCTGTGCTCGGACCAGCGGGGTCGGGACCCGCCGCCTTGAAGGAGAAGGTCACCGTGGGCGCTGCGGCTGCCGGGGAGAGGGCGCGGGTGCACCTGGTACGCGACGCGGCTGGGTGACTCCGGGGAGGGCCTGCGGAAGCTGGCCTGGGTCCACACGGGAGGCTGGATGCCGTCGGAAGGCAGGCGCCCTTCTTCGACTGGGCAGCTCAGTGCATCTTTTTAAAAGGAGAAGAGACGATGAAATAATTGGCAAAGTAGCAGTTACTCATTTGAGCCAGAGAAAGTGTGTCTTTGGGGGTGTCGCGGTGACCTGGTTTTCATCTGTGTTTAGATGGAATTATGAAGTGGCCTTGCTCTGATCCGTCTTACGGCGACCCCGGGGCTGGGGTCCTGGGAGCTGCGCAGCCCGGCCAGCCTCCTGGGGCGGGGAGGCCGCCTGAAGGCGTTTTTCAGTGCTGAGTCGGGGCTTCCCGCATGGCTCAGCGGCAGAGAATCAGCCTGTTTGGGCAGGTTTTGTCACCTTCCTGGGCTTGGTTCCCTCGCCTGGAAAATGGGACGAGGCCACGGCCTCTGGGGCCTGCCCCGAGGAACGCGTGCGCAGGGGTGAAGCCCCGGCTCGGCCCCTCCCGCCCTCCCGGCCGGCCACACTGCCGAGGGAAGCGGAGGAGAGGTGCCCGAGGGCAAGATCACGCAGGCACTCTGTCTCACTGCCCCGTGTGGGACTCGCTGCCTGTGACATTTGAAAGTTAAAAGAGGTGTCCAGTGTGTGCTCCCAGCCCAGAGGACTCGGAGGGGCCTCCTGGGAGCAGCCGGGGTCGCCTGCCTGTCTAGGAAAGGGACCCTTGCGCACCAGCTCTCCAGCCCTCCTGACGCAGGAGAGGAGACGGAGCCCTTGCCACGAGCTGCCCCGGCGCAGCTGACCCCAGGGGACGGCGGAGGCCAGGGATGCCCGGCGCTGCCGTCCACGGGGGCTCAGGGGGCCGGCACGACTGAGCGGCTGAGCCACACCGGCGCGTCTCAGCCTCCCAGCAGGGCCTCGCGTGCCGGACACGTGGGAAACTGCTGGGTTCCTGGACCGAGAGCCCCTGACGAGCAGCTGGGATTGGCTCCGCATGGCCTGAGCCTGGGGCTGAGTGCTGCCTCTGTTAACTCGGTTCTCCTGACGCCCCTGTGAGACACGTGCTCCCAGGAGGCCGGTGCTAGAGCTGGGGAAGCCGAGACACCAGGAGGGGACCGTCCGGGGTCCCCCAGCCCGTAACTAGGTCTCGGTTTCCTCTCCCAGGAAACAGGACGTTCAGGGTTCCTTTTCTGGATTTGGACCCAGGTGGCCTGATTTTCAGAGTCTGTGTTCTTCACTTCTCAGCTTTGTCCCCACAACACCACTGGTTCTGAGAGAGCTGTTCCTGGCCGCGTAGGGAGACGGTCTCTGGCGTGGGCACTGGCTGGCCCGGACCTTGTGAGTGGACCCTGCAGGCCCCGGCAGGTGCTGGTGCTCAGGCCTGAGGACCAGTGCCTGCTCTCCCTTCGTCCCACGGAGGCCTTGGCTGGAGGTAGAGAGGAGAGGTCCAGCGAAGGCTGGCACAGGCCCTCCAGGACACGCTGGGGTCACCGCTGTTGAATTTTAATGAGGGCAAGAAATGGCCTGGGCTGGAAGGATGCCGCCTTGGTGTTGGGTCCGTTGCTCTCTGCAGCAGTAAACGCAGGCGCGTTTCTACCTTTCCTTCCCCCTGCCCTAAGTGCCTACCGCAGAGCAGACCACTGATAATCAATAAGCTTTTACCGTGCCCCTAAATTACTTGTTTTCTACGTAAAGCTGGCCCAAGAGCGATAAATCTCTGCTGGGAAAGGCTTCCTGGACGGCGGCTGTATTCCCGGAAGGGAGGAAAGGGCTGTGGGTGGAAAGGCGGCAAAACTGGAAACCCGGCCAGCTCTAGCGCCAGGGGCCTGCATCTCCTCTTTCTTCTCTCTCTTTCATTTCCTCGTCCTTCCTTCCTTCTTTCTTCCCTCCCTCCCTCCACTCCTCCTTCCCGCTTCCTTCCTTTGCCAGCATCCTGGGTCTGGGAGGCCAGGGCTGGTGCTGGAAGAGGACACCGCCACCTGGCTCTCTTGGGCTCCCTGTGTCTCGGAGCCCCTGGGCAGAAAACAGCGGCCGGTCCACTGGCTGGAGTGACGAGCCCAGTAACACAGGAGAAAGCTACAGCAGCTCAACAGAGGGGCAGGCGAGATGGTTCAGGATGGCATTCACCTTGCAAATGAAGGTTCGGGTTGCTTTACCAGGTCAGGGCCCAGACCCAGACGGCCGTGGAAGGTCTGCCCAAGGGCTCGGGGTCCCCGAGAGGGCAGAGGAAGGAAACCGCAGACCTCAGTCCCGCCCTGGCCGGTTACGGGAGGAGCCGGCACCTTGCCTGTTTCCTCCTTGCTTAGATGTGTGTGCCTTTCTGTGTGTATGTGTGTCTTTATGTGTGTATGTCCTGATGTGTGCAGACATGACTGTTCTCCTCTTTCCACTATTATTTTACACACCGCCTAACTGGACCATTTCATTTCAGGTAACGGGACCATCAGCGGGACTGTAACTTGAGAAGTAATGAACTTCTCCATAGTGGGAGCAGAAGCGTTGTGAAAGCACCCCTGTCCCAAACTGCTGTGTGATTCTCTCCCCGGATTGGACCAGCGCAGCGCCCTTGGCATGACGCAGGGGCTCCTGCCCTGGATCCAGGGTCCTTCCCCCGCCCTGGCGGCCCAGCTGCCCCCAGCAAGCTTCCCCAGCAGGGGTGGTGGGAGCCCACCGAGGCGGGCGGGCGGGAGGTGACAAGGCAGGCAGGAGGCCCAGGCCGGGTGACTCAGGCACGTCACTGGGGCCTCGCTGGCCCTGCACCAGGAGGAACACGTGAGCCTCCAGCTGGCGGCCGCTTGAAACGTGGTCAATATACAGCACTGCCGCTGGAAGCCGGGCCGCAGGGCCCTGGGAGGTGCTGGTGCAGAGCCTTCCGGCTTCTGCAGGCATGGACGTCAAGCCAGAAGGCGGGACAGCGCCAGCGAGGGTCCCCTCAGATGCACAGAGCCCCGCCCCACCAGATGCACCCAAAGGAGAGCTGAAATGAAAGCGTGGGGGTGAGCACGCCGGGTCCCTCTGCGGACTTCTCCGCGGAGACCAGGCGAGAGCGGGGCGGGAGGGCCGTGTGGCAGCGCTCTGTGCGAGGACCGCCTGGTGTGCTCGCCACACAGGGCTTCCACAGGCCTGATGTCATCTAAAACCAAACACAGAGTTCCTGAGGGCCGACAGGTGCTTCCCCACGTCAGGCCTGCGGAAGCCGAGGCCCGGGAGGGACAGCTCACTCCCGTCACGTGGCCAACGCAGCCGGCTTGCAGCTTGGGTTCTACGGTCTTCCTGGCCACAGAGCTTCATGAGTATTCCAGAAGGGTCATTGGTCTGAAAAAACATTGTGATCTTGTGCCTGGGTTCTAATAATTGTGTAGGTCTCTGAAACTCTCAGCTAAAAGCTAGGTCAACGTTTAGGAAGAAAACGTCTTTTGGGCTGTAGGTAAAATATTATCCGGTGCTGTAAATGCCACAGAGCTTAAGCGATTAGAAAGGTATGTGGAAACAGTCTCTGCTGTCTCCTTGTTCTAGATAAGTAGGTAAGAGTCCTTCCATCGTATCTGACTCTTTGTGACCCCCTGAGCTGTATCCCGCCAGGCCCCTCTGTCATGGGTTTTCCAGGCAGGAATACCGGAGTGGGCTGCCGTGCCCTTATGCAGGGGATCTTCCCGACCCAGGAACTGAACCCGGGTCTCCCCACTCCAGGCGGACTCTTTACGGGCTGTCCACCAGCAACTCTGGCCTCCTCGCACGCACCCTCCCACGCAGACAGACATCCAGGGCGGGGAGCCGATGCTGATCTCGGCGACGCCCGGCCACGGCAGCTGTACTCACTGCCGCGCCCCAACCGAGAGCCGAGAAGGCACAGAGCACGTGGTCTGAGCATTTCTTTAGCCATGCGAGCACATTCTGAAATAGAGAACTTAGGACAGGCTGGGTTCTGGGCTGGGGAGCCTGTTTCTAAACAAATCACATGGGTTGGTTTTTTTTTCCTCTTTGGTCTTTTATGTATGTATTTACTCTTTATTGAAATGTATTTAATTTATAATGTTTCAGGTATACAAAAAAGTGATTCAGTTATATGCATACATATGTGTTTTTATGTATACATGTGTGTATATCTATCTATACATGTATATATATATGGGCGTCCCCGGTGGTGCGGACATTAAAGAATCTGCCTGCAGTGTGGGAGACGTGGACTGAAGGAAATGGCCACCCACGCCAGTGTTCTTGCCTGGAGCATCCCATGGACAGAGGAGCCTGGCGGGCCACAGGCCATGAGGCTGCAGAGTCAGACATGACTGAACAACTCCACACACACACACACGTGTGTGTATATACATATGTATGTATATGTATATTGTTCTCACAGAGAGCCGTGTTCAATATCTTGTAATCATCTATCAAGGTTTATATATACATATTCTTCAGATCAGTTTCCTTGATAGATGATTACAAGATATTGCATTTTGTTTCCTGTGCTGTATAGTAGGACCTTGCTGTTTATCTTATATATAGGAGTATGTATCTGTTAATCTCTAACTCCTCATTCATGCCTCCCCTCTTCACCCTTTGGTAACTGTAAGTTTGCTTTCTGTGTCTAAATAAGCCGTGGGTTTGGGGGAATAAAGGACTCCTTGGAGACCGCAAGTTCAAAGGTGCCCCGAGGGAGCTTATGGCTCAGATTTCAGACAAATAGATTACACCTTTGGTTCAGACTAATTCTGCCTGTGTGCCTCTAAAAACACATGCAAACGAATGTGAGCACTGACTCAGTGCTTAATTGGTCTGATGTATTAATCACGATGTCACGATACCGGGACACTCAGCTAGAATGTGCAATTTCATAAAGAGAATCCGATTGAAGAGTTCCTCTGTTGGGGAAGCCCCCTCCTCCGTCTCGGGAGAGGGCTGCTCCGGCCGTAAGCAAGCCCTTCGCTGCGGACGCGTCCCCCCGGGCTCCAGCACCCCGCTTTACCCTTGCCCCGTCAAATCGGGAAGAAAGGCTCCTCATCAGGCTCACGCCAGAGCGACAGGACCTCAGGGAGGGTCCTCAGAGGCTCTCCCGAGTGACGGGGCTCACTCCGCCTACCCCTCAGGCCACCGCGAGGCTTCTGCCCGGTCATTTGTGGCTGCCGAGGTCAGGGGACGGGAGGAAAGGACCTGAGTAACAGGAGAGGGGGAGGTGAAGAGGGGACGCCGGGAGGGAGGGCAAAACGGTGGGCCGCCTCCTGCCTCCTGGACACCCCTGGGGTCTTTCCATCATTATTTTACTTTCGATTGGAGAATGATGGCTTAGTGCTATGCTGGCTTCTGCCATACACCGCGTGAATCAGTCATACGCCTCCCTGTGTCCCCTGAGCCTCCCTTCCCACCTGCCGGTCGTCACTGAGCACGGCTCTGAGCTCCCCGTGGTACACTGCGACTGCCCGCCCGCGGTTACTTTACACCTGGCGGTGTGGGTGTTTCCCTGCCGGCCGCACCTGTTACACCATGGCGGCACAGCTCAGCAAAGAGCCTCAGCCATACTCCTCAAGACAGACGTCTCGGTATATAATTGGGAGACAACAATTTCATTTTCTAAGGGAGAATTTTCAGTAAAAAGAATTTACGTGGGGCTTCCCTGGTGGTCCAGTGGGTAAGGACACCGCCTTGCAGGGCAAGGGGCGCTGGTTCGATCCCTGGCCTGGGAAGATCCCACGTGCCCCGGAGCGGCTGGACCCATGTGTCCAATCACCGAGCCGGAGCTCTGGAGCGCATGCGCCCAGAGCCGGTGCTCTGCAACGACAGACGCCACCGCGATGGGAGGCCCACAGGAGCCAAAGAACAAAGATGGATGAAAATGGACAAATGAAAGACCAATAGAAGTGGCCCGCCTGCTCCCCTCCCTCCCCACCCCAACCCCCTCAAATAAAATAAATAAATAAATCTTTAAAAAAAAAAAAAGAGTTTACGTGGGCAATTGCATTCTTCCCTTTCAACACATCTGCCTACGGCTGTCTGCCACTGTACAGACAACGCTGTCTTGTATCGCCTGTGAGCCAGCACTTTCTAAGGAGGCCGATGGCGGAATCCATCCTCTCGCCGCTGTGATCGCAGAGCGGAGAGACCCGTCTCCCGGTGGTGCGCGCTGAGGCTCGGGGAGCTCAGGGCATCATGCAACAGGAAGGCAGAAACACCAGGGTCCACGCTGAGGCCCCCTTTATCCCGGGTCCTGTGCTCTTTGCCTCCAGCCTGGAGGCCGCGACCCCAGAGCCCTCACGGGAGGGTCGCGATCTCTCAGACTGCAGGTGGTTGATGTCTCCATCTCCTCTGCATCCTCCCCTCCTTCATCCTCCATCCGTGGGATTCGGCTCCCTGCTCGTAAACGGAAGCGGCAGGAAGGTCGGCATTGAGCCAGCGCCCTCCCACCCGGCCTGGCCCTGGCACCTGGGAGCCGCGCCCCAGCCTCCTCGTGCCTTTGGTCTCCCTTCTCTGTGCGAACACAGGAGCAGAGGCACGTGTCCTTATCTCCTACGTCCCTACCCAGAGCGGCACACCAGTTACCCCAAGCTTGGCACTGACTCTGCCTACCTAGCCGAGAGCCCGGCGAATGAACGCCGATTTTAGCTTCCAGGGGCCCCTTTCCCCGACGCAGGCTTTTCTCCGAAAGGAGAGCCTCAATTTCAGACAGACGTCTCGGTATATAATTGGGAGACAACAATTTCATTTTCTAAGGGAGAATTTTCAGTAAAAGAATTTACGTGGGGCTTCCCTGGTGGTCCAGTGGGTAAGGACACCGCCTTGCAGGGCAAGGGGCGCTGGTTCGATCCCTGGCCTGGGAAGATCCCACGTGCCCCGGAGCGGCTGGACCCATGTGTCCAATCACCGAGCCGGAGCTCTGGAGCGCATGCGCCCAGAGCCGGTGCTCTGCAACGACAGACGCCACCGCGATGGGAGGCCCACAGGAGCCAAAGAACAAAGATGGATGAAAATGGACAAATGAAAGACCAATAGAAGTGGCCCGCCTGCTCCCCTCCCCCCCCCCCCTCCCCCCCAAAATGAATAAATAAATAAATCTTTAAAAAAAAAAAAAGAGTTTACGTGGGCAATTGCATTCTTCCCTTTCAACACATCTGCCTACGGCTGTCTGCCACTGTACAGACAACGCTGTCTTGTATCGTCTGTGAGCCAGCACTTTCTAAGGAGGCCGATGGCGGAATCCATCCTCTCGCCGCTGTGATCGCAGAGCGGAGAGACCCGTCTCCCGGTGGTGCGCGCTGAGGCTCGGGGAGCTCAGGGCATCATGCAACAGGAAGGCAGAAACACCAGGGTCCACGCTGAGGCCCCCTTTATCCCGGGTCCTGTGCTCTTTGCCTCCAGCCTGGAGGCCGCGACCCCAGAGCCCTCACGGGAGGGTCGCGATCTCTCAGACTGCAGGTGGTTGATGTCTCCATCTCCTCTGCATCCTCCCCTCCTTCATCCTCCATCCGTGGGATTCGGCTCCCTGCTCGTAAACGGAAGCGGCAGGAAGGTCGGCATTGAGCCAGCGCCCTCCCACCCGGCCTGGCCCTGGCACCTGGGAGCCGCGCCCCAGCCTCCTCGTGCCTTTGGTCTCCCTTCTCTGTGCGAACACAGGAGCAGAGGCACGTGTCCTTATCTCCTACGTCCCTACCCAGAGCGGCACACCAGTTACCCCAAGCTTGGCACTGACTCTGCCTACCTAGCCGAGAGCCCGGCGAATGAACGCTCCGATTTTAGCTTCCAGGGGGCTTCCCCTTCCTTCTCGCAGACGCAGGCTTTTCTCCTGGGAGGGTAAGTCATCAGGTTACCTAGCCAGGTCCTTGGGTCGGCCACTCGCTGGTTTCCATGGATTTTTTTTTTTTAAAGATTTATTTATTTATTTACTTTGGGCAGGTGGCGGGTTGGGGAGGGAGGGGAGCGGGCGGGCCACTTCTATTGGTCTTCGATTTCTCTATGTTCATCTGTCTTTGTTCTTTGGCTCCTGTGGGCCTCCCATTGCGGTGGCCTTTCTCGCTGCAGAGCACCGGCTCTGGGCGCATGCGCTCCAGAGCTCCAGCTCGGTGATTGGACACATCAGTCCAGCCACTCCGCGGCACGTGGGATCTTCCCAGGCCAGGGATCGAACCAGCGCCCCTTGCCCTGCAAGGCGGTGTCCTTACCCACTGGACCACCAGGGGAAGCCCCTCCATGGATTTTAGAAGCACAAACAATCCTGAAGGGAGTCACCTGCTCAGAGGTCCCTGCTGACGCATCAGGAGGAGCCCCAGGAGCGGGTCGCTGAGTCAGGGAAAGCCCCCTGCACATCTGACTGGCCGTGCCCCCGCAGGGCAGGCGGGCGGGCCCCCTGAGGCGGCAGCATCGGCCTCCCTGGCCCTAGACGATGGAGCGTTTGCCCGTTCCCGCTCCTCGGAGGCAGGCTGCGCCCTGGCGCGGGGCAGCGGCTCCTCTCTCTGGCCCCCAGGCGTGCCTGTGTTTGAACCACGTGCATTTCTTGTTCTGTGAGCTGCCTGTGGGCTCAGCCTGTTTTTCTGTTAGTCTTCTGGTCTTTCTTGCTTTCACCTCTGAGAGGTCTTCACATATTTTGAGAAAAGCACTTTCTGTATCATGAGGTATAGTTCTTTTCCCCAGGTTTGGCCCTTTTGCTCTATCCTTCTGAGTTGTGCGTTGGTTTTGGTTTCTGTGTGGAAGTAGCCACTGTTCACGGCTGAGCCGGGCTGCGTGCGTCAGAGCCACGAGGCGTCTGCGGGGACTGGGCTGAGCCCGAGGAGCTGGCCTGTCACCCCAGGCTTCTGACTCTGTGGGCCAAGGGTGGAGTCACGATGAGTCAGGGCCTGGGACTTCGGTCAAGGTGAAAGGATTTTACCTCGATTTGAGACTTCAGCCCAGGGCCCAGACCTGATCGAACCCTGCTTGGGACTTGAACCCACGTGGCTGTTGCTTGAATTCCAGCCAAAACCCTCTTTGGGACTCGAACCCACGTGACTGGAGCTTGAATCTAGCCAAAACCTGGGTTGGGACTCGAAGCCACGTGGCTGAGGCTTAACCCCAGCCAAAACCCTGCTTGGGACGTGAATCCACGTAGTCAGGACTCAATCCCGGCCACAATCCTGTCTGGGACTCAAACCCACGCGGCCGGGACTTAATCCAGCACTCACCCAACGTCTGGACCCTCTGAGGCTCAGGTTCTTCGTGCCTCCACGCAGAAGGAATTCAGCGAGAGGCAGAGTGATAGGCAAGAAGAGGATTGATGAGGATAGGGTACTTGTAAGAGGTGCAAGTGGGCAGGCAGGAAAGCTCTGCTGTGCTCTCCCTTGATTGAGCGGGCAGCCATATATATAGGATGGTAAAAGGCCGCCCCCCTCGAGTAGACGCAGATGCGTCTGCGTCTACATCATTGGCTGCTTCTTGGCCAGCTCCTCCTTCCTCAGCTGTTTATACCCAGTCGAGCCTGCTTTACTGAATAAGCAGCAGCTCTCCTGAGTTATCGTCAACTCACTGGTCTCCCAACCTTTCTCAGGTGTCTCCCTTCTACCTACCATCCCCTACTAGGACTCTACAACCACCTACCTAGTCTACTCTGCCCCTATCAAAGGGGCATGAAATACTGCCCAGAGAAAACGCAGGGACACATCTTCCCTTTCTCTACATGGTCAGCCCCACTGCAGACCGCTGTGCCCTCTCCCTGTCAGCTTTGTCTGGAAACAACCTTCCAGAGTCAGGCTGCTGGGTGCAAAAGAGAAATGAACCACTTAGTCCTTGAAGACTGGACACAGTATGCCTCCAAGGCTGCAGGACTCCAAAGGGCACATCAGCCCTGGTTTGTTATGTTATCTGGTCCAATCCTGCATAATTGGCAACAAAAGAATCCAATTTAGCAGACGCTAAGCAGCAGCCCCATGGTGGGCACACCGCTGGCCGCCGGGGCTCCCAGCATAACAAGGTCCCTGGCTTGTTCATGGGCCTCTGGTGGTCCTGCGGGTTGCCAGGGAGGAGGTGGGTATTAGAACCGCTTAAGGGACAACCTTGTAAATAGTCACTAGGGGCCTTTTAAAGAACAGGAATCTTTACGTTTAACATTGACTTGTTTTAATGCAAGGACAGAACTAAAGTTGTTGAGACTTAAGGGCTTCGTTACCACAAAAGAGATTACTCCTCTTGGTGTAAGAGATTACAGAAACAACGAGCCGCTCTTCAGTGGCTCAGTCCTGTCTGACTCTGTGGCCCCGTGGACCGCAACCCACCTGGCTCCGCGGTCCACAGGATGTCCCAGGCAGGACTGGAGTGGCCGCCGCTTCCTTCTCCAGGGGTCTTCCCACCCAGGGATGGAACCTGAGTCTCCCGGCAGGCGCCACTGAGCCTCCTGGGAAGCCCTACGGAAAAACAAGCAGGTTGAGATTCTACATGTACACACACACGCACACACGCACGTCTAGGCTGCGTGTCTCCACGTGAGAACACGCCAGCTGTCTCTCCCAAGCAAGGACGAGGCTTTGGGGCTCTCCTGGTGCCTCCGTCTCCCTCCGTGTCCTCGTCACTTTGTCGCCATGCTATTGCTGGTTGAAGGGACCTCCCCCAAAGGCGCACCCGAGTTCTAACCTGGTGCCTGTGTATGTGGCGTCCTCTGCAGACAGGGCCTCACGGAGGCAATCAGGTGGCATTGAGGGCTTCCGGGTCACAGTGGCCTGCGGCTACTGTCCCCACAGGCGGAGGGACGCTCCGACACACACACAGAGGCTGCAGTCGGGGTGGGCGGTCACCAGCCTTGGGACACCTGGGGCGGCCGGTGGCCCCTGGACGCTGGGGGAGGGCTTGGAACAGTCCCACCGGAGCCCCGCAGGCGCCAACCCCGCCGCCACTGGACGGTGGACTTAGCTTCCAAGGCTGCAGGACTCCAAAGGGCACATCAGCCCTGGTTTGTTATGTTATCTGGTCCAATCCTGCATAATTGGCAACAAAAGAATCCAATTTAGCAGACGCTAAGCAGCAGCCCCATGGTGGGCACACCGCTGGCCGCCGGGGCTCCCAGCATAACAAGGTCCCTGGCTTGTTCATGGGCCTCTGGTGGTCCTGCGGGTTGCCAGGGAGGAGGTGGGTATTAGAACCGCTTAAGGGACAACCTTGTAAATAGTCACTAGGGGCCTTTTAAAGAACAGGAATCTTTACGTTTAACATTGACTTGTTTTAATGCAAGGACAGAACTAAAGTTGTTGAGACTTAAGGGCTTCGTTACCACAAAAGAGATTACTCCTCTTGGTGTAAGAGATTACAGAAACAACGAGCCGCTCTTCAGTGGCTCAGTCCTGTCTGACTCTGTGGCCCCGTGGACCGCAACCCACCTGGCTCCGCGGTCCACAGGATGTCCCAGGCAGGACTGGAGTGGCCGCCGCTTCCTTCTCCAGGGGTCTTCCCACCCAGGGATGGAACCTGAGTCTCCCGGCAGGCGCCACTGAGCCTCCTGGGAAGCCCTACGGAAAAACAAGCAGGTTGAGATTCTACATGTACACACACACGCACACACGCACGTCTAGGCTGCGTGTCTCCACGTGAGAACACGCCAGCTGTCTCTCCCAAGCAAGGACGAGGCTTTGGGGCTCTCCTGGTGCCTCCGTCTCCCTCCGTGTCCTCGTCACTTTGTCGCCATGCTATTGCTGGTTGAAGGGACCTCCCCCAAAGGCGCACCCGAGTTCTAACCTGGTGCCTGTGTATGTGGCGTCCTCTGCAGACAGGGCCTCACGGAGGCAATCAGGTGGCATTGAGGGCTTCCGGGTCACAGTGGCCTGCGGCTACTGTCCCCACAGGCGGAGGGACGCTCCGACACACACACAGAGGCTGCAGTCGGGGTGGGCGGTCACCAGCCTTGGGACACCTGGGGCGGCCGGTGGCCCCTGGACGCTGGGGGAGGGCTTGGAACAGTCCCACCGGAGCCCCCGCAAGGCGCCAACCCCGCCGCCACTGGACGGTGGACTTAGCTTCCAGGTCAGTGAGAGGAGACATGTCCGCTGTCCCAGTCTGGGGGCTCTGTCGCCGCAGCCCTGGCTGACACGTATGTATAGTGGTGTAGTCCTTTCCACAGGGTCTAGGTTTAGGTTAACCACGTTCTGCTTGGTAACAGTAGATCTTATTGGAGTGTGGCGCATGCTTTATCTTTATTTTTGCTTTCTTTAAACATTCTCTGTTCACCACTTGTGCCTTTAGTCACAGGCTCCCTTTCCCAGGGGTGGGTTCACCTCCTCACCTTCGGCCTCCGGGTGCTGTCCTGTCTCCCTCCCCTCCCCCTTTCCGCTTCCCCTCTTCCCTCCCTGCCTTTGCCCCACCCCATGCTGCAGGATTGCTTAGCTGCTGGCTAGTTGTTTTTCATCTGACACCTGAGGAAGGAGCTCCCTGCAGACCGTCTGCTTTGAATTAAAGAGCTAACTTGACCTGCCCGTCCTTCTCTGAGGCCGGGTTGTGTGTCTCGACATGCAGCTTGAAGCCTGTTTCTCTGTGTCCCAGAGAACGGCCCTGGCCGAGGGAAGGACTTGGATTGATCAGCGTTATTTGCTGGACTGCCTGGACTTTGTTTCATGAGCCAGGACCTGCTCCGCCGCGTGGCAGGGCGCACCCAGTTCCCACGGGAAACTCCGGGGTTGGGACATGCCCCCCCGGCAGTCTGACGGCAGCCCTCCTCTCCCCTCCTCTCCTCCTGCCTCGTGTACCATTTACCTGTTTCCCTCTTACAGCTGACTCTACCTGCCCAGTCCGAGGAGAGAGACAGCCCCTCTCAGCTTGGGGGGCCCTCCAGTGTGGCTCTGGGGGCGAGGCTGAGAAGGCTGGCCTGTCGGCTCTAGGCCCTGGGCTCTGCTTCGGAATCGCGCCCGCTTTCCTTGCCTTCCAGTTTTTAAATGAACTTCTTGGGGGTTATATTCTTTTCCTCCTTGGTTGCTGTCGAGAAATTCCTTTTTTGCTGGTTAATCTTTTCCCCTTTTTTTTTTTTTTTTACTGAAAATTGGGGAGGGAAACTCTGTAAAGCTATCTCGGAGGTGATGCTTGGCACAATAGCAGCTGATCTAATCTACTAATAACAGCAGCGAGGTTAACTGGGCAGACGGATGAAGACGCTGTTACTCAGACTCCCAGTACCGGCGTCCTGGCTAGGGACGCGGCAGAGGAGGGGCAGCACCCACGGGTGGTTCTCCCTGAGAAGCAGTGTGGCAGGGCTCTCGGAGAAACAGAGCCAGCAGGATCTATCCGCCTGTTTGTGTTGCTGCTGTTAGTTGCTCAGTCGTGTCTGACTCTCGGCGGCCTCATGGGCAGCAGCACGCCAGGCTCCCCTGTCCTTCACTATCTCCCAGAGTTCGTCAAATTCATGTCCATTGAGCTGGTGATGCCATCCAACCCTCTCGTCCTCTGCGGCCCCTTCTCCTCCTGCCCTCCGTCTATGCTGGCCTCAGGGTCTTTGCCAATGAGTCAGTCCTTCATGTCAGGTAGCCAAAGGACTGGCGTTTCGGCTTCAATGTCTGCATCTGTGTCTATATCTTTACCCAATCTACCCCAGCATCTGTTTTCTCCACACCTGTTTGCTTCTTTCTCTCGCTCCCTCGTTCCTTCCTTCTTTCCTTCTGTCATCCACAGAGCACTGCAGAAGGAGAAAACCGCTCATCCGATGGATGGAGCCTGAGAAGGTCCCCTGAGCTCAGCGGCCCTGGAGCCGGGGGAGCCAGGCCGCACAGTGGCGAGCGGCCCACGCCGCGGCCCCGGCGAGGGTGAGGCCCGCCCGCCCTGGGGAGGACCACCTGCTTCACGCAGCTTATTGAGTCAAACACCAGCTGCTTCTGGAAGCCCCTTCACAGAAACACCCAGAAGAGCGCTTAACCAGCCGCCTGGGCGACGTGTGACCCAGTCAGGTGGACACATCAGGTGAGCCATCGTAGCCAGTGTCTGGCACAACAGCCAAGAATTTAGATGCCAGACTCCGACGGACACGGATGTGAAATGTTGGCACGGGGAGCTCTGCTCAGCATTACGTGGCAGCCCGGACGGGTGGAGTTTGGGTGGCCATGGACACACGTGTGTGTGTGGCCGAGTCCCTTGCCTGTTCACTTGAAACTGTCACAGCGTTGGTAATTGTGTGTGCAATGTGTGTGTGCTCAGTCACGCCCAACTCTTTCTATATCTCAGTCCCAAATAAAAAGGTAAAAAAAGAAGCCCTGATTCGTCTAGGCCAGCGCCGTCCAGGCAAAAAGAATCAGCTATAAAGGTACTTTCAAATTTTCTAGCAACAACATTTGAAAGAATGAAAGAAAGAGATTAACTTAAATAAACCAGTAAATACGACCTTTGGGGGAGGAATATTTTTAAAAAGCGGTTCGGCGAGGGCTGGGAGCTCAGCCATCATCCATCAGGGCATCGATACTCCCCGTGATTGACTCATCGCAGCAGACCTCGGAGCCCAGAGCCCTCGCCCGACGTCCCTCCCTACCCTGACCTGGCCTGATGACACAGCAGAGAGGGGGTCAGCCTGCTCTGTGGTCACCCGTGGGGACACCGAGGCCCAAAACTAGCCATTGGCCACCCAACGCCCGTGCGTCTGAGCAGCTCAGCCGGCAGACAGACCTCCCGGGGTGAGTCTCAAGGGTCTTGAGCCATCGCGCACCCTTGCAGGCCGCACAGCCTGTCTGGCGGGCTCCGTGTCCAGGCGAGATCCTGGAGTGAGCTGCCGTTTCCTTCTCCAGGGGGTTCCTCCTGACCCAAGGGTCGAACGTGGGTCTCCTGCATGGCAGGCGAATTCTTGACCATGTGAGACATGAGGGAAGCTTGTCAACTAGAGGACACAAAAAATGACCTCCAATCAGTGAGAAATAACCCAGGAGAACATTTAGAAAACACACTGGACCGGTCTCTCATAGAAGTGGAACCGTGAGCAGTGAAGCAACGGAAAGACAGACATGGACAGCGGACATACGGACATTGTGGGGAAGGAACAGAGGGTGGGAGGCGTAAAGGAGGTAGCATGAAGGCCTGTACCATCACATGTGAAGAAAATGGCTATAGTCAGTGCTCTGTGAGAAAAGGGGATCCTTCAGGGGTGCTGTGTGATGGTCGGGAGGGGTGGGAAGGGGGGATATACATATGACTAATCTGGGAACATACGTATCTGTAAACAACAAAACTCTGTAAAAGTTAAAAGCAAAATAAAGGTTTAAAAAAATAATAAAATAAATAAAAATCAAAATAAAAGAAGAGGAACCGTGAATGGCCAATAACAAAATGAGACGCTCGCCAGAGCAGGGATTAGGAAAGCAGCCCAGAAACCACACAGGGTCAGGCGCTTCTCCCTCCAGATTACCTGCATTTTTATTAAGGATCTCAAAGACCAAAAGCGTTCTGAGCCGAAGGGGTGGGCTCAGACGGTGACATGTCCTCTCTGCAAGAGGCCGCAGAGCGACGTTCCCCGGAGGGGATCTCAGAGGAGGGCAGAGCCCCAAACCGGAATGCTGGTGGGGCGGCGGGGATGGTTCAGCCAGCAGGGAGAAGCACACGCGGGGGACGCGCAGCCCAGAAAGGGCGCTCCTTGGTCTTTGCTACTTCAGGCCGCGGTTTTCAGGAAGTGAAGGGTACAAACTGTGGACAAGCGTCCCAGGAGGACAGCCGTCAGTCTGGGCTAGGATTTGCTGCGTGGCAGAAGGGAAGTCACGCGGTCTGACAGTGCTTTTCAGCAAGAGGCGGCCTGAGCCGCACTCGCACGCTTGTCTCTGACTCCCCTCAGAGGCCGTTTGGACCCGGAAGACCACGTCCTTCCCTCCTTGGTGGTGGAAGTGGTGGCATCAGGAGCTCTGCTCCTGGGCTAAAAGTGGTGTGACGGGGGGGCAGTCGCTTAGCTTCTCTGAACCTCATTTCTTTCTCTACAGGAGGGTAGTGGCCTGCTCTGCAGTTGGGACATCAAAGTTAGAGATAAGCCTCAATAGAGCTGCTAAGGAATAAATTAAAAAGGCAAATACACCTTAAAACGTTAACTGAGAGACATCATGAGAAAACACCTTCCCCGTGTGAATCCTGGTGCTCGCCAGGGCAGAGGTTAGGAGCCTCTGCTCACTGTGACGTGGCGGCCTGGGCGGGAGGCGGTGCAGGGATGCACGTGCACGTGAGGCTGAGCCCCGCCGCTGTGCACCTGAAGCTACCAGCGCGTGGTGGCTCAGCTCTGCTGCCGGTCAGTTGTCAGTTATGTCCAACTCTTTGCAGTCCCATGGACTGCAGCATGCCAGGTTCCTCTGGCCTTCACCCTCCCCCGGGTGTTTGCTCACATTCACGTCCATTGAGTCGATGATGCTGTCTAACCATCGATACTCAATATAAAATAAAATGTTTGAAAAAAAGAGCAGAAGGTGTTCACCACGGGAGGGAAAATACTGCGCACCCCAGCCCTCAGCCCTTCGTCTCCCGGACCCGGCCTGCCTCCCGGAGGGAGCGGCCTGGGCGCGGTACTGCACCCGGCCTCCCGCGGCCACTCAGCCCTGCGGAGGAATCTAGGTCCTGCCTTTATCTGCATCTAATTCAGTCTGTCTTCTGAGCCTCGCCCAGGGGTTACCAGGGAAAGCACTTTTAATTATGCTATATTTTTAATTAAAAAGTATCAATTCATGTCCACTGTGATTCAGATTTTGACCTGAAAATGTAAACAATTTCTTGGGATAATTCTCTTCTTCCGGGCAAATGCGCCCAGACTTTGACCGCCTTCCCTCCCGCTTCCTGCCTCTCCTCTCCTCTAACGGGGGGCAGCTGGGGGCTGTGGACGACCCTGGCTGCTGACCCGGCCCTCCACACACACATGCCTGCCCACATGGGTGCACACACGGACACACACGCTAGTTGATCTCTGTCTCTGGGGACCTTTCTGTGCGTTTCTCCGTCTGCTCCCAGCTGGATGTCCTGCCGCTGGTGGAGGACGGCTGAGGCAGAGGTCGTGCTCTAACGCAGCCCCCTGGCCCAAGAGCACGCGCCGAGACACTTGCTGCGGAAGGTCTCTGGAATGGCCGCAATGCACAGTGGGCAGAGCCCTGGCTCTGGAGCTCCACGCGGACCGTGGTTCTCTGTCTCTGGATCTCGGCTCTGCGCTTCTGCCGGGGCGCTAGGGAGGGGTCGCTTTCCGTGGGGCCTGGGCTGTCGGAGCTCCGTGCCCCTCTCCATCAGCCCCCACCCGCGGGGGAGAGGCGCACAACCGCCTGCCGAGGACCCTGGCTGGAGCTGGCCGCCCAGGATCGAGGTGCCACAGGGCCGGTTTCTCCCGAGGCCCCTCCGGGCCGGAGCTCGCCACCCACTGCCCGCGTCCTCAGAAGACCATCCCCTGGAGCCTCTTCTCGGGCCAGAACTCCTCCTCTTCTGAGAACGCCCGTCAGAAGGGGGTAAAAACCACCCTAGCCCTGCGTTAAGCCAGCCCTTACAGCTTCTGTGTCCAAACACAGCGCCGGCCTGAGACCCTGAGGGCTAGAATATCAGCGTGAGTCTTGGGAAAGGGGACAAAATACGAATTCCCCAAGATTTGCTTTATGGCACCGTCGATCATTTCTTTTCTCTTTTTGGCCGTGTGTCAGCCCGTGGGACCTCAGCTCCCTGGCCAGGGACTGGACCCGGGTCACCACAGTGACGGCTTGGAAGCCTAACCACTAGGCCACCAGAGACCTCCCTAAATAATTTCTGTAAACAGTCCATGAACATTTTATAAAGATTTTCTGTTTTACATAAAAGTAGTATATGTGTTAGATAAAGTGTATTGTGTAATTTAAACACTCTAATCATATTCTTTTTCTACTCACGTGTTAAATTCAAAAATATAAATTTTTTTAAAGCTCGTTGTGATCTTGTCAAAATGACCTTAAATTCCTAATTTTTTTTTTGGTTTCAAGTATTTCCACACAATGTAGTTGGTGTGGAAATGTGTATGGTTGTTACAATTTGTTTAGAGATAATATCTCTCTTCAGTAAAACTCCTCTGAGCCTTATTAGATATTTTGACTTTAAAGTATAGTTGGATATTCATATTTCGGCCATTTGTCATGGTTAGCATTTTTCTAATACATCCCTGTGCCATTCTTTCTTTCTTTTCTTTCTTTCTTTTGTTTTTGGTGGAGAAGCTGTGGGATCTTAGCTGCCCAACCAGGGATCAGGCCTGCACCCCCTGCCCTGGAAGGTGAAGACTTAACCACTAGACCCCCAGGGACGGCCCTCTTGCTCAGTTCTTTGTTTCCACCCTTTCCTTCATCATTAGCTGTAGATCCGTACCTTAAAAGTAACGGCGGGCTGTTTTTCGCTCTTCCACTTAATCTTTCTTTTCTTCTTGAGTGTGAGTCATTGCAAGGAGAATAAGCTTATCCGTGCATGTTATATACTGCGATTAACGATACAGTCTGTCTCCTGCTGTCTTTGTTTTATGTTCATTGTGATTTCTTGTCACTTCCTTTTTTCTACCTTTGTTGCTTCTTTGCTCGATCATTTCATGTCTTCTTTTCTCCTCCAGTGGTATGAGAAATTACATCTAAATGTTATCCCAAGAGTGGTTACCCTGAAATTATTACAAACGTATTTCATCCCACATTCTTCTATCAAAATGAAGAATTGGACACTGTTCACAACCGCCAGCCTTCCCATCGCCACCAATTTAAACACGAACACTCACTTCACTTTTTCCCCTTCGGATCCCCAGGTTTTTGTTACATACTCTGGGGTTTTCTTCATATTCCTCCCTCTCTTATCCATTCCTTTAAAAATAGTTTAAAACTCACAACACTGTAAATCAACTACACTTCAAAAAATAAATCTAACAAAAAAACAGATCCAAAAACAGTGTAACACTTATTCATTGTGAAAATCACGCGCCCAGGTGGAGACTGGTGGTTGTTTCGTTGTTTAGGGTGAGGGAGGAAAGGGTGTGGAGTGAGTGTCGCGGCTCACCCAGCAAGTGCGTTTCAGGGAAGCCTTGAGTGGTGTCTGCTTCCCTCCCCATCGCTTCCCTGGCAGCTTCCCAGATCGGGTTCTCAGTGGCTCAGTGGGTAAAAAAGTCCACCTGCAATGAAAGGGACATTGGAGCCTCGGATTCAGATCCTGGGTCGGGAAGATTCCCCGGAGGAGGACACGGAAACCCGCTCCAGTATTCCTGCTGGGAAATTCCAGGGACGGACACAGCTGAGCGACTAAGCATACACTCCCTCACGTAAGAAAAGCATCTGTCATTCGGAGGAAAAAACCAAGTGCAGCCGCTTCCAGCTGATGTTCAGGTGTTTGCCCAGCCCGGTGAGCACTTGTTCATCCGGCTGGAGACTGGCCGGTGGCAGAGTCCCTGCTTTCCTCGGGGGATGCAGACTTCCGCCTACAGCTGCTTGCTCAGGACCCGGGCAGGTCTGCCACCTGGGTTCATGTGAGGTTTCCTCTCCACCTCATGTGGAAAGAGGGATCAGGCCTGGCACAGAGCTGGCTATCCCAACACGTTTGGGTCAGAGCTGTCCCAACACGTTTCTCTTCAAAGAAAAGCTCAGGTGTTTCGGAGAAAGCCCTGCGGGTAATCCGGATTATCCTCACTGGGCCGTGAGCATGGGCATCGTGTTTGGGGTTGGGTAGAACAGCTCAGAAGGACGTTAGAGTCTTTACTTGTCAGCCACCCAATATCTCTGACTGTTTGCTTTGTGTATGATTTCCTGTCTCTGCAGCTTCTTTTTTAAAACACAGGATCTCATCATTCGTGTTTTAATGTTGAATTCATCTGTGTGTGTACTTTGGGCTCTGCTGGGTCTCTGGGGCTGCTCTCGAGCTGGGCTGCGGGAGCTTCTCATCGTGGTGGCGTCTCTCGCTGCCAAGCAGGCCTCCGGGGCGCGTGGGCTGCCACAGTCGGGGCGTGTGAGCGCAGGACGTACGGCACTCGAGAGCCCGGCCGTGGGGGCGCACAGGGTTAGCTGCTCCGCGTCTTCCCAAACCGGGGGTCGAACCTGTGTCTCCCGCACTGGTAAGTGGATTCTCAACCACAGCCCCACCAGGAAGACCCAGCTGCAGTTGCGTTTCAAGAGCTTAATGCCGACTCCCTTGGGCTCATCCTCTGAGCTTTCCACTTGTCTTCACCTTACAGCTCTCCCCTCTTTGCCTTTTTACCTCTTGAGAGGAACCTTCTTCAGTTACTTTCCCAACTACAAAATTTTATTTTCAACAGTATTCTTTCTGCTGCTCAGCACCTGGCATAAATACTGTTTTCCTTTCATTGCTCTTTTCCTTCTACAATGATTTTCTATGTCACAAGGGGGTTCTTTTCACAATGGGAACCCTTGGTGGTGGGCTTATCCTCTAGGACATCACTGTGAACATGAATCAGAATGTATGAGAGACTGTCTTCCGGTTCCTGCGTTGAATCCTTTAACTTGGGAGCCGTTTGCGCTAGCTGTCTGGTTTACTCTCCTCTCTGGTGCCTCCTCCTCCTCCTGTGCTAGGAAACTGTCTTTGCCTGATCATATTTATAAGTTACGGATCATACTTACAAGTGACCGTATTTACAGGTCACATTTATGACCCGTCTAGGATGGGTTAATGTGTGATTCCCTGTCCAAATGTAGAATGTGCTGATCAGCATCTCCCTTCCTGCCCAGGGAAGATGCTAACTGGAGAGTGTTCTGGAATCCAGGAGGGCAACGGGCTGCTTTGCTTGAGAGCCTTTGAGGTGCTCATTGGCTTCCCCCATCCCCGCCCCATCCCCTCAGTGGGTTTGGGCAGAGATGAGGTGTTCTGTGACTAGCGGGAGACCACCTGGGCTCCAGGGAGGGGGTGGAGCTCGTCTGGGAAGCAGTGGCCTAGAGCTGACAGCATGGGCCCCGCACACAAGGGCTGTGGTTTGCTGAAGAGTAGTGGGGGCCCATGCCAACCGGGTGCAGAGAGAGATCCAGAGAAAGGCCAGGTGCGGCCCAGAGGGGCTGGAGAGGCGAGGAACTCAGGCCAGAGCCAGATTTTACAAATGAAAGACATCTGGTGATGGCTTAAACAGTTTTGTTTCCAGGAGACAAGAATCCAAAGGGTCCCAAAGAGAGGGTGGGGAAGATGGGAAAGAGTGTCAGGTCAGGGGGAGAGAGGCTGGGGGAGCAGCTGGGGACCGAAGAACCAGGGGTCCGGCAGGGGGTGGGTAGGAAGCAGAGACGGGGCAGGACCGTAAGGGAGGCCGGGTCAGAGGGCCTCTGTCAGAACCTCGGGAAGACGGAGGAAAACCAGGAACTGGAAAGAATCCCGGCTTAATAATTCATCGCAAGTGCGATACTTAAATTTAAGGCATATTGGCCATGTAAACTGAGTTGCTGGCCAGTCCAAACATCCATTTGAAATGAATGGCATCTGGATCCCTGCTCCCTTCCTGAGCAGAGCGATCACATCGTCCCCTCCCCAGGTCACGTCCTGGATGCCGCTGCTGCCGCCAGCCCCTCTCCCAGCCTCGCCTGGCTGCTCCCGGCAACGGCACCTCCTCTCTTCCGGAAGGGGAGACGTGGAGTGGCTGTCTTCAGAAACACAGCCAGGTGGGAGAAAGCCCTGGGAGAGTGGGAGGACCCGGCTTCCGCCGCAGGGGACAACACTCCGGGCTGTGCTGCCTGAACCGAGTCATTTATCTCTCGTGACGCGACAGCAGTGGAGTGTGGGGCGCCCGCTCTGCAGGGAGCGAGAGTCGAGGAGAGATCAGATGCGCCTAAAAGTCCCCCGGTTAGTAAGGAGAGAAGCGGGGATGCCCGCCCTGTAGGCGTGGCCCCGAGCCCGCGTCCCCCGTGGCTGGTGCGTCCCCTGGCCGGAGCTCCCGCACCCTCCCCTCCACCGGTGCTAACGAGGACAGAGAGGGCAACACAAGCGCATTTCAAAGCCCATCTCGTCTTTGTAAGTCTTGAGAAAGCTCATCTCCTCTCACTACGCTCTAGCTAGTTTAGTTTTGTAGGATCTCATATTCACGGTGGGCTTCCCAGGTGGCTCGGCGGTCAAGTACCTGCCTGACAGTGGGGGAGACGCAGATTCGATCCCTGGGTCGGGAGGAGGCACTGGTGAAGGAGCGACGACCCTCGCCAGGATTCCGGCCTGAAGAGCCCTGCGGACAGAGGAGCCGGCGGCCGCAGCCTACGGGGTCGCGAGGAGGCAGACACGACTCGGCGACTAAACAGCAGCAGTATCCACGGAGCCGAGATTCTCGGGCGTCTCCTGTTGGCAGCAGCGGGGTCTGCTTCACCCTCATCATCAAAAAGATGCGGACGTGGAATGCACAGCCCGTCCGCGTGTGGCCTTTCAGCAGAGCACGGGTGGCTATTCAGTGGCACTCCCCAGCCCCGAAGGCAGCTCTTGCTGCTGGGCTCCACACGCTGCTCGAGAGTGGAAGGTTCTTCTGTGGGAACAGCGCGGAGATCCATCGATTTTTCTCTAGTGGTGAAAGCGGCCCTGTTAGACCGGCTCTGTGATCTGCAGACTCCAGTGAACACGGCTTTTTTTTTTTTTTTTCCTTTTTCCCAAATGGAGCAAGTGAATAGATTTAGCTGCTCTTCAGAGAAAAGTGGCGAGCATGTGTACGTACATGTGTGTTTTGTAAAGAAGCAAAACTTGAAGTTCGAAAAAGAAGCCAGCAGGCACTCCTGTTCCTTAAAGAATGCCAGTCAGGGTGGCGCTGCCTCCCGCCCCCACATCCTTGCAGTGGGGTGTGGAGGAGGCTCGGGCCCCGGGACACACAAGCACCACGTCAGTGCCGCTGGCCCAAGGCCAGGCCAGGTGCGGCGTGGCTGTGGCAGGGGTGAGGGTGCAAAGGCGGAGTTTCCACAGCTGCGCTATTGTGCCCGTGCGTCCACTCTCCGCCCCCACCGAGGACAAGCAGAGGAACAGACATTGTTTTGTGTCTGAGCATGCATGTGTAAATAGCTTTTCTTCCTCGTGTTTATTGTCACGGTCTAATTCTACATGCTGTGAAGGCAGTGCCAGAAAAGGAGGCCGTAAGATGTATTTGCAAGAAGAAACTCATGGCATCAACCCGGGGAAAGGAAACTTATTAGCACTTAAATTCTCTCTCTCTCTCAAAGGAGAGTCTGGCTCAGGGTCCTCGAGGCTGGCGTCAAGCCGTCGGCAAGACTGTGTCCGGTGAAGCCTCCACTCGGCCACAGATGCTGCCCGCAAGCTTGATTCCCAGGATGTGACGGGTGACCCTCCATCCTCAGATCCTCCCTGTTCCCGATGGAGTGGGGTCTCCACGGGGTCGCCTTCCACGAGCGAGAGCAAGGCAGAGCCAGGGCCTCTCATGGCCTGGACTCTGATGCATCATCCCTCCTGCACAGTTTTGGTCACACAGGCCAACCCTGACGTAATAAGGGGGGGACCACACACAGTGCGGACCCCGGAGCGGCCGTAGGGAGGGTCGCTTCCTCCAAGACTGGCTGCCGTAAGCCTCCTCGGAGGCGCTGGCTCATACGTGTCTTTTCACAGCCAGTGTATGGCACAGGTGTGGTCAGGTCAGAGGCGCCCACAGAGGTCTGCGGAACGTAAGGAATGCTGGCCACAGAAGCTGCAATCAAGAAACTCCTGAGGATAAGGCGCAATCAGAAATATCCCCTAATGAGCGTAATAAATACTGCAGAATGTTTTCCTGGTTTTCAATTGTTTTCATTCATGTTAATGAAATTAAGCTTGAGTTAAATAGAATAGAACTGAGTGTCTGGGGGAGGGTCTGGATGGGCTCTAGCGGGTTGTTTCTTGCTTAAGTATCGTAAGAGACATGGATTCTGTTCAAACCCCAGCAGAAAGATGAGGCATCATCACCCCATACCACTCCACGAGGACTTGCAGCGCCCTGGCCTCTGCGTTCTCAGAAAACTGAAGCAGAACTTCTTGGGAAGAACCGCAGACCTAACTTTAGCAGTCATCTACTGAGGATTTGTCTATTTTTAATTCTGGCCTCTTTTATTGGTTTTTTATTTATTATTTTCATCCATCTTATTCTTTGGCCTGTGTGGGTCTCCCATTGCATTGGCCTCTCTACACGGTCTAATTCTACATGCTGTGAAGGCAGTGCCAGAAAAGGAGGCCGTAAGATGTATTTGCAAGAAGAAACTCATGGCATCAACCCGGGAAAGGAAACTTATTAGCACTTAAATTCTCTCTCTCTCAAAGGAGAGTCTGGCTCAGGGTCCTCGAGGCTGGCGTCAAGCCGTCGGCAAGACTGTGTCCGGTGAAGCCTCCACTCGGCCACAGACGCTGCCCGCAAGCTTGATTCCCAGGATGTGACGGGTGACCCTCCATCCTCAGATCCTCCCTGTTCCCGATGGAGTGGGGTCTCCACGGGGTCGCCTTCCACGAGCGAGAGCAAGGCAGAGCCAGGGCCTCTCATGGCCTGGACTCTGATGCATCATCCCTCCTGCACAGTTTTGGTCACACAGGCCAACCCTGACGTAATAAGGGGGGGACCACACACAGTGCGGACCCCGGAGCGGCCGTAGGGAGGGTCGCCTCCTCCAAGACTGGCTGCCGTAAGCCTCCTCGGAGGCGCTGGCTCATACGTGTCTTTTCACAGCCAGTGTACGGCACAGGTGTCGTCAGGTCAGAGGCGCCCACAGAGGTCTGCGGAACGTAAGGAATGCTGGCCACAGAAGCTGCAATCAAGAAACTCCTGAGGATAAGGCGCAATCAGAAATATCCCCTAATGAGCGTAATAAATACTGCAGAATATTTTCCTGGTTTTCAATTGTTTTCATTCATGTTAATGAAATTAAGCTTGAGTTAAATAGAATAGAACTGAGTGTCTGGGGGAGGGTCTGGATGGGCTCTAGCGGGTTGTTTCTTGCTTAAGTATCGTAAGAGACATGGATTCTGTTCAAAACCCAGCAGAAAGATGAGGCATCATCACCCCATACCACTCCACGAGGACTTGCAGCGCCCTGGCCTCTGCGTTCTCAGAAAACTGAAGCAGAACTTCTTGGGAAGAACCGCAGACCTAACTTTAGCAGTCATCTACTGAGGATTTGTCTATTTTTAATTCTGGCCTCTTTTATTGGTTTTTTATTTATTATTTTCATCCATCTTATTCTTTGGCCTGTGTGGGTCTCCCATTGCATTGGCCTCTCTCATTGCAGAACACTGGCTCTGGGCGCACGCGCTCCAGAGCGCTGGCTTGCATTTGGATACACTGGTCCAGCCGCTCCGCGGCACGTGGGATCTTCCCAGGCCAGGGATCGAACTGGCGCCCCTTGCACTGCAAAGCAGACTCTCTACCCACTGGACCACCAGGGAAGCCCAGGATTTGTTTATTTGTAGATTTGAAGGAAGATGTTATCTCCTCCCTTAACTCCTTTGTCCTCCATACGTTCTTAATTCCAGAGACCAGAGAAAATAAAAACATGAAGTATTTTTAGGGCAAGGTTGGCATAAAAAACATTGCCATGATTTTGCCCTCTGTGTTTCAATTTACAAAGAAATAAAGCTCAGGTAAAAATCACGACAGCTATCATTTATTGTGTGTTTCTAACATGCCCCATACTTCGCTGTGAGATGGATGCCTTTGTTTCTTTCATATTTCATGGTGATGCAGACCCAAGAGTGAGGGAGGTAGGGTACTCCTGAGGTCATGAATGCCCCGTGCCATGCCCGGGCCCCTGAAACGCTGCCTTATCCATCACAGTCTACAAAGTATAAATCATCCTTGAAGAGGAAATGGCTCTGAATGATAGAACTTTATCAAACTTCATATGAGAAATGACTGAAAGTCATATATTCAAGGACAGCTTTTGGTAAATGGAGTCTTACTATTTAATGTTTTAGAAAAGATGACCGCACACTGACCTCTCTTGTACTTGAAATGGACTTACCTGCCCAGAACAAGCTTGAAAGACAAGTCTAAACCACACAAAATCTTATCTATAAGAGCCTACTCTCCTCTTGATAAGCTTGATGATGCTGAGTTGCGATATCACAAAAAACTAAGCCTGAAAGACCAGTTGTCACTAGAAT
Source organism: Tragulus kanchil (assembly GCA_022376925.1). Lineage (NCBI taxonomy): Eukaryota > Metazoa > Chordata > Mammalia > Artiodactyla > Tragulidae > Tragulus > Tragulus kanchil. The sequence goes on from JAIOJX010000005.1 coordinate 2,235,118, forward strand.
TTGGCTAAAAAATGGCATTGGTCAGGCAAGATGTATTGTAAGTAACCTTTGTGGAGAAGAAATGACAAAGACAAACGGAAAAGACACATACTCACAGGAGTCCATGCACAGGAGTGAGTGGGCCTTCATGGCTTCCACTGGGTTAAAAACGGCCACCTGATCAGTTCCTGACCGACTGTCCACTCTTTCCTTCTTCAAGCAGGTACTTACTTGGGTTCTTGTGGTGAGAATTGAACAGGACGATACATTAGAAAATTCACAATAGCTCCTGGCAAAGAGCGATTCTCGATAAATACCTGTGCTGTTTGTCCACATGACTGAATGCGTTTCATGGAATCCCGGGTGAGTGGGCCACTGGGATCCCTTTTCACAAAGGACAAGATGAATTTGGAAGGAGTTCTGTTACGAGATCAAGGTCACCAGGGAGAAGGTGGAACTGAAAGGTTTTTACCTCGATTTGAGACTTAAACCCAGGGCCCAGACCTGATCAAACCCTGCTTAGGACTTGAACCCACGTGGCTGGAGCTTGAATTCCAGACAGAACCCTGTTTGGGACTCGAACCTATGCGGCTGGGACTTGAACCCAGCCCATACCCTGTTTGGGACTTGAACCCATGTGACGGGCTTGAACCTAGCCAAAACCTCGTTTAGGACTTGAACCCACCTGGCTAAGGTTTAACCCCAGCCAAAACCCTGCTTGGGACTTGAATCCACGTAGTCAGGACTCAATCCCAGCCAAAACCCTGTCTGGGACTCAAACCCACGCGGCCAGACTTAATCCAGCACTCACCCAACGTCTGGACCCTCTGAGGCTCAGGTTCTTCGTGCCTCCACGCAGAAGGAATTCAGCGAGAGGCAGAGTGATAGGCAGGAGAGGTTTGATTAGGATAGGGTACTTGTAAGCAGTGCAAGCGGGCAGGCAGGAAAGCTCTGCTGTGCTCTCCCTTGATTGAGCGGGCAGTCATATATATATAGGATGGTAGAAGACCGCCCCCCTCGAGTAGACGCAGATGCAGGACGCACATCATTGGCTGCTTCTTGGCCAGCTCCTCCTTCCTCAGCTGTTTACACCCAGTCGAGCCTGCTTTACTGAACAAGGAGCAGCTCTCCTGAGTTATCATCAACTCACTGGCCTCCGAACCATTCTCAGGTGTCTCCCTTCTACCTACCGTCCCCTACTAGGACCCCACCACCACCTACCTAGTCTACTCTGTCCCTCTCAGAACCACAACATCTGAATCCAGGGTTTCTGACCCCAGAAGCCAAGTACGTCCCGGGGGCAACACCTGCTTCTCAGCGCTGGGCAGCAGCTCCCGGCAGGGTTGAGCGGGAGGATGAGGAGCCTGGGACGAGACCCCAGTGGGCTTCCTCTGCCCCTCCCCGCCTTCCTTCTCTTGCTTCTTCAACACAGACGGGGCGTCCGCTGGGACCCAGGTCCTCTCGGACACTGGGCGGCGAGGGGCGCGTGCAGACCACATACTCCTGCCCTTGGAGGGCTCACCATCGATCCACAGTGGAGGACTTCACACCCTACTGGTGGTGACTGAGGCACGAGGTCGGGGGTTGACTTTCTGGAGGAGCAGAATCTGAACTGGGATCTTAGGAGAAGAGGAGGAGGACACAGGAGGCAGGGGTCCGCGGGGAGGAGGGAGGCCTCGGGCCAGGCGCTGCCGGGGCAGGAGGTCCGGGGAGGGTCTGCGGTCCTTAGAGAAGCCAGGGAAGCTGCGGCCCGAGGGGCGGGCGGGTGGCGACGGGGTTGGAGAGCTGCTGCTCCCCTGACGTGAGGAGGGCTGCAAGGATGATGTTCGGGTTTGCAGGGTAGTCTGGCTGAGGCGGAGGGTGTTTGGCGGCAGCACCGCAGAGAAGGAAGCCAGCGTGGCCCCCGGGGCTCTGCTCACCCGGCCCTGTCCCCTGGGACGTCCTCGCCCCAGGAAGCTTCTAGGCACCCAGGACTCATCCTTGGGTCCCTCGGGCGGCCAGCAGGGCTTCCGACCGTATCCCTCGCTCTGGTTGGTCCCCGCTTTCTCTCGGCCCCAAGGCTGCCCCCTCCACCGGCCATCTTCCGCCTCCTCTCGGCCTCCCCGCCTCCGCCCGCAGCCGCTTCTCGTGATGAAATGTTTCATGACACCGTCTCCCTGGCAATTCTTTTCCACTAACATCAGCATTAGTTATCTAAATTTGATTTGCAAGGGGTCTCACATTTCATTTTAACATTTCCTGAATTAAAAGCATTTTAATAAATGATACTTAATATACCAAAGAGAGACCACATATTAAAATAACTTACGTTCTTCACACAGGCCTTTTATGCATAAGATGAAGCATTTTTATTTTTCATAAAATGAGAAAGGAAAGTATTCACGGTGAGAAAGCCCCCTCCTGGCCCGTGCTCTCGCTGCGGTCTGTAACTTGACTCGAGTCCTCACTGTGGCGACACCTCCCACAAGGCGACAAGGGATCTGGTGAGGACGCGCCCCCGCAGGGTTCGTTTTTGTGGACCGGATGGCCCCCGGGCGCGGGGACTCCGGCTCTGGGGCCGTTCCAGAGCTCCAGGGAGGGCTCTCGGGGGTCGGTGGGCGCGGAAGGGGGCCGGGCGCTGGCTCTGCACAGATAAGACAATGGCCTTGGGCTCACGGGTCAGAGGGAGGGGCTTGCCTTCCTGATTTGCCCTCAAGGCCTTCCCTGGAGGCTCAGACAGTGGAGAGTCGGCCTGGGAAGACCCCTTGGAGGAGGGAATGGAGCCCACTCCAGCGCTCTCGCCGGGGGAAGCCACGGACAGAGGAGCCTGGCGGGCCACAGGCTCTGGGGTCCCGACGCATCGGACACGACTGAGCGAACAACAGTCTCACGTTTTTCATTTTCATCATCCTCCCCCACGTACACGCGCACACATGCACACACACGCACCTTCCCTCTCCTCTCTCTTTTTTTCTTGTATCCAGAGCAGCATCTGTGTGACATGGAGTCTGAATACGTCGTGTTCGTTAAAAGAGGATAAAAGAAGGCATGATCTTGTGCTTCTGCTCGGGTGCTCTATTTTTTAGAAAGTGCAGCACCCCGCGCCTCTGCTCGGTGGCCGGCGGGGCTGTGGGTCACGCGAGGCTGTGTGGCTCTGGCGCGTCAGGGGGTAAACAGACTCCTGCAGCCTCACCCCGGCGGGAGCGAGAGGGACCGCGAGCCGCCCGCTCTGGGAACAAGGACCTGTCTAAGGCGATCGCGCTAGAGGAGGAAGTGGGGCAGCAGGGCTGGGGGCGGGTCGAGAGAGCGCTGGGGGCGCTGGGGGGTCAGGCCAGGCCTCCCTGGGCGGAGGGCAGGCGGGAGTCTCTGAAGTGGGGGAGGGCCGCGGACCTGCCCCCTCCCCGGCGGTGCCCCCTGACTCGCAGGGACCAGCTCTCCGGCAGCAGACACGGGCTGAGGTTCCTTGTTCAGAGAAACATCTACAAGTCCTCCCTCTTCTTGGTGGGCTCTGCTGACCTCAGCGGCCCACAGGCGGTGGAATTTAGAAACACGTCCTTTCCGGGGCAACCTGCGCCCCCCCCAGGACCGACGTGGCCGCGCCGACTGGGGTGCCGTGGACGGTGCTGGTCTTTGGGAACCCAGAGCGGGACGCTGGAGAGGCTGCTGCAGGCTGTATGCGTTGCCCAGCAACGCCGTTGGCCGGACTGGGAACCAGGCCTGGGACAGGGACAACGGCACACGGCCCCTGGATCTGGGGAGACAGACATGAAGAAGGACCAACGAGAACCCGGAGAAGCCAGCAAACGCACCTCGTGGAGCCGCCCCACTTGCCCAGAACCTCGGCGTGGCGGAGCCAGGTCCTGGGGTCTGATCTGTTCTGACGGCGGAGACCCACCAGGCAGCGCTTATTTTTATGAGAAGGATCACTACGTTTGACATGGAAACACTCACAGATGTCCTAGGCCTACGTCCTGCCGGGTCAGACTGGCTGCCGGGAGGTGTCCCGCCCCTAGGAAGTCAGCCCGGCAACGGCTCAGCACCATTGTGACTCAGGAGTGGGGACGCGGGGCTGGGGACGTGGTGGGCGGATGGAGCCTTTGGGTCGGGCACCCAGCATCATCAGGCTCTCTCTCTGCCGTGTGGCCGGAGGGCGCAGCCCTCGCCGTGTCCTGCCTCATTCACACCTCTCGGCAGGGCCCAATCGCCCGTGTGCGCACACAAAGAGGGCGACTTCACACACCTGAGGCCTGGGCGCGTGCCTGCCCGTGGATGTGGACACCAGGCGCTGTTCCATCAGGTCAGGATTGTCCTTAACGTCACCGCCGGTGGGAAAACGGATCCTCGGAGCCCGGCTCCCTGCGGTGCCTGACTTGAAAGATGCGCTTTAAGAAGCTCCTGAGGTGACAAGGAAGGACCAGTGGGTGCCTCGCGTCCTCTTAAAATCTCGTCTTCGACTGGACGGCACACAGAGTTCTTAGGAAACAGCTCTGTGATGAATGAGACAGGAAATGCAAGCGGTTCACATCAAAGAGATTCAGACGCAGGTCTGACAGTAATGGAAGTCCCTTCTCTTTTGCTTTTCAATTCAGAAAGCGACGTCCTCCCTCTTCTTGGTGGGCTCTGCTGACCTCAGCGGCCCACAGGCGGTGGAATTTAGAAACACGTCCTTTCCGGGGCAACCTGCGCCCCCCCCAGGACCGACGTGGCCGCGCCGACTGGGGTGCCGTGGACGGTGCTGGTCTTTGGGAACCCAGAGCGGGACGCTGGAGAGGCTGCTGCAGGCTGTATGCGTTGCCCAGCAACGCCGTTGGCCGGACTGGGAACCAGGCCTGGGACAGGGACAACGGCACACGGCCCCTGGATCTGGGGAGACAGACATGAAGAAGGACCAACGAGAACCCGGAGAAGCCAGCAAACGCACCTCGTGGAGCCGCCCCACTTGCCCAGAACCTCGGCGTGGCGGAGCCAGGTCCTGGGGTCTGATCTGTTCTGACGGCGGAGACCCACCAGGCAGCGCTTATTTTTATGAGAAGGATCACTACGTTTGACATGGAAACACTCACAGATGTCCTAGGCCTACGTCCTGCCGGGTCAGACTGGCTGCCGGGAGGTGTCCCGCCCCTAGGAAGTCAGCCCGGCAACGGCTCAGCACCATTGTGACTCAGGAGTGGGGACGCGGGGCTGGGGACGTGGTGGGCGGATGGAGCCTTTGGGTCGGGCACCCAGCATCATCAGGCTCTCTCTCTGCCGTGTGGCCGGAGGGCGCAGCCCTCGCCGTGTCCTGCCTCATTCACACCTCTCGGCAGGGCCCAATCGCCCGTGTGCGCACACAAAGAGGGCGACTTCACACACCTGAGGCCTGGGCGCGTGCCTGCCCGTGGATGTGGACACCAGGCGCTGTTCCATCAGGTCAGGATTGTCCTTAACGTCACCGCCGGTGGGAAAACGGATCCTCGGAGCCCGGCTCCCTGCGGTGCCTGACTTGAAAGATGCGCTTTAAGAAGCTCCTGAGGTGACAAGGAAGGACCAGTGGGTGCCTCGCGTCCTCTTAAAATCTCGTCTTCGACTGGACGGCACACAGAGTTCTTAGGAAACAGCTCTGTGATGAATGAGACAGGAAATGCAAGCGGTTCACATCAAAGAGATTCAGACGCAGGTCTGACAGTAATGGAAGTCCCTTCTCTTTTGCTTTTCAATTCCAAGTGTAATTACTGCATAGAGAGCTAGTCCTGGAAAGTTGCGAGGATATGGAATTTTTGTACAAGCATTGCTTTAACATCCTCGACTTATAAAGTTGGTGTCACCCTTGACCCTGGCTCCCGCCCGAGGAGGCTGTGTGAGGCGAGATCCCCTGAGCCTGCTCACAACTCATTTCTCCCTTTGGACCATCTGCAGTCCACTGCCCTCTGTCCTCTGCGCAGTGCCGACCTGACGCCTGGAGCTCTGGGTCTGGCCCGGAAGGGTCATCCCGAAGGGTTAGGGGTCGGGTTCGCCCTGCCTTGCTCCGAGTCTGAGCGCCCGTGTACACATGTCCACCTGGGGAGTAAAACCTGTGTGCAAGCAAGGCGCCGCCCTAGAGCCTGCGGTGTTCTTGTAACCCATTTGACACAAGGGAGCAAGGTGATTCTATGCCATTTCATTAAATGAGCTGAATAATTCAAATCAGTTGCATCCTGCTGATTAGAAATAACTGATAAAAACTGCTCAAGAGGGCTTCCCTGGGGGTCCAGTGGGTAAACAGTCTGCCTTGCAGTGCAGGGGGCGCCGGTTCGATCCCTGGCCCAGGAAGATCCCACGTGCCGCGGAGCCGCTGGACCGGCGTGTCCAATTGTGAACCAGCACTCTGGAGCGCGTGCGCCCGGAGCCGGTGCTCTGCAATGAGAAAGGCCGCTGCAGTGGGAGGCCCGCACAGGCCAAGGAATGAGAAGGGTGGATGAAAATAAACATAAATAAAAGAGGCATGATGGGGAAAAGAAAAAGGAAAAAAAGATAACATCGGTCAACCTCTGATCACTCCCATCAGTCCTAAACCAAAAAAAATAAATAAATAAACTGCTCAGGATAAGTCATGAGAAATAAAAGCCCTGGGCCCCCTGTCGACTTGAAGATGCGCTTTAGAAGCTCCTGAGGTGACAAGGAAGGACCAGTGGGTGCCTCGCGTCCTCTTAAAATCTCGCTCGACTGGACGGCACACAGAGTTCTTAGGAAACAGCTCTGTGATGAATGAGACAGGAAATGCAAGCGGTTCACATCAAAGAGATTCAGACGCAGGTCTGACAGTAATGGAAGTCCCTTCTCTTTTGCTTTTCAATTCCAAGTGTAATTACTGCATAGAGAGCTAGTCCTGGAAAGTTGCGAGGATATGGAATTTTTGTACAAGCATTGCTTTAACATCCTCGACTTATAAAGTTGGTGTCACCCTTGACCCTGGCTCCCGCCCGAGGAGGCTGTGTGAGGCGAGATCCCCTGAGCCTGCTCACAACTCATTTCTCCTTTGGACCATCTGCAGTCCACTGCCCTCTGTCCTCTGCGCAGTGCCGACCTGACGCCTGGAGCTCTGGGTCTGGCCCGGAAGGGTCATCCCGAAGGGTTAGGGGTGGGGTTCGCCCTGCCTTGCTCCGAGTCTGAGCGCCCGTGTACACATGTCCACCTGGGGAGTAAAACCTGTGTGCAAGCAAGGCGCCGCCCTAGAGCCTGCGGTGTTCTTGTAACCCATTTGACACAAGGGAGCAAGGTGATTCTATGCCATTTCATTAAATGAGCTGAATAATTCAAATCAGTTGCATCCTGCTGATTAGAAATAACTGATAAAAACTGCTCAAGAGGGCTTCCCTGGGGGTCCAGTGGGTAAACAGTCTGCCTTGCAGTGCAGGGGGCGCCGGTTCGATCCCTGGCCCAGGAAGATCCCACGTGCCGCGGAGCCGCTGGACCGGCGTGTCCAATTGTGAACCAGCACTCTGGAGCGCGTGCGCCCGGAGCCGGTGCTCTGCAATGAGAAAGGCCGCTGCAGTGGGAGGCCCGCACAGGCCAAGGAATGAGAAGGGTGGATGAAAATAAACATAAATAAAAGAGGCATGATGGGGAAAAGAAAAAGGAAAAAAAGATAACATCGGTCAACCTCTGATCACTCCCATCAGTCCTAAACCAAAAAAAATAAATAAATAAACTGCTCAGGATAAGTCATGAGAAATAAAATGAACTTACAATTAGCAATGTGTCAAACGCTTAAAAAATATAATCACAAAGGTGAAGAAACATTGTTCTTTTATTTTTCAGTATCTCCCCTGAGTAGGTTTTCAATAGCTTTTCCTTCCTGAGAAAATAAAGTGCCTTTTTATTATGCTTAATATTAGCTGTCCTTACGATCAATGACGAACATGAAAAGCCTTATTTTCATTGTCAGGAAATCCAGTACAGCTCCACCACGGAGAGCTCACACAGCAATGTGTGATTTTCAAAACATTTTGGCAACAAGAGGAATGGGAAGCCTTCAATAAAATAATTGTGTGTCTCTCGGAGCTCTAACACTTCTGAGATGAACAGAGCAGGGGATGGAATCCGGAGGCTGGTGTTCCAGAGCCGTGCCGGGCGGCCTCGCCGGAACGTGGGTTCCCAGCGCTGGTGTCCCCATGTGGTGTGACCGGTGGGGTCTGAAGAGAGGGCGTCGCTGGCGGCTGAGGAGCGCCCTCCGGGAGCCCAGGCTTGCTCGCTCCGGCGGAGGCCCTCTGTGGCCCCCGTGGAAACGCCTTCTCGGCGTGTGGTCTGTGAATCACGAAGTCCAAACCTCCCAGGCAGCAGGAGAATTCCGATCCTTGGCTCCCGGCGCCTTGGACTCGGCGTCTGGGGCAGCGGGGTGGGGCGCGGGCAGGGAACGTGCGTCTGAACATCTGAGAGGGGCTTTGGGGCGTGGAGCCCCGTGGCCGGGGACGGTCTGGCTCAGACTGTCACAGACGCCGACGGGGCGGCGTCGCAGCAGCCAGAGGAGGAGGGGGTGGCCTTGGGCAGGCACGCTGGGGCGCCCTCTCCTCTCCCGAGTGACCTGGGCCGGCTCCTGGCTGGACACAGTCCGCCCTGCAGCCGGCAGCTCGGAGTCGGCGCTTCTAAGCTGTTCCCCGGGGGTGCTCGCTCTCCACCCGGAAGCCAGAGGCACACCCGCAAAGCCACGCAGGGGGGGAGCCTCCCCCCCCCCACCCCGGGCGACCCCAAAAAGATAACATCGGTCAACCTCTGATCACTCCCATCAGTCCTAAACCAAAAAAAATAAATAAATAAACTGCTCAGGATAAGTCATGAGAAATAAAATGAACTTACAATTAGCAATGTGTCAAACGCTTAAAAAATATAATCACAAAGGTGAAGAAACATTGTTCTTTTATTTTTCAGTATCTCCCCTGAGTAGGTTTTCAATAGCTTTTCCTTCCTGAGAAAATAAAGTGCCTTTTTATTATGCTTAATATTAGCTGTCCTTACGATCAATGACGAACATGAAAAGCCTTATTTTCATTGTCAGGAAATCCAGTACAGCTCCACCACGGAGAGCTCACACAGCAATGTGTGATTTTCAAAACATTTTGGCAACAAGAGGAATGGGAAGCCTTCAATAAAATAATTGTGTGTCTCTCGGAGCTCTAACACTTCTGAGATGAACAGAGCAGGGGATGGAATCCGGAGGCTGGTGTTCCAGAGCCGTGCCGGGCGGCCTCGCCGGAACGTGGGTTCCCAGCGCTGGTGTCCCCATGTGGTGTGACCGGTGGGGTCTGAAGAGAGGGCGTCGCTGGCGGCTGAGGAGCGCCCTCCGGGAGCCCAGGCTTGCTCGCTCCGGCGGAGGCCCTCTGTGGCCCCCGTGGAAACGCCTTCTCGGCGTGTGGTCTGTGAATCACGAAGTCCAAACCTCCCAGGCAGCAGGAGAATTCCGATCCTTGGCTCCCGGCGCCTTGGACTCGGCGTCTGGGGCAGCGGGGTGGGGCGCGGGCAGGGAACGTGCGTCTGAACATCTGAGAGGGGCTTTGGGGCGTGGAGCCCCGTGGCCGGGGACGGTCTGGCTCAGACTGTCACAGACGCCGACGGGGCGGCGTCGCAGCAGCCAGAGGAGGAGGGGGTGGCCTTGGGCAGGCACGCTGGGGCGCCCTCTCCTCTCCCGAGTGACCTGGGCCGGCTCCTGGCTGGACACAGTCCGCCCTGCAGCCGGCAGCTCGGAGTCGGCGCTTCTAAGCTGTTCCCCGGGGGTGCTCGCTCTCCACCCGGAAGCCAGAGGCACACCCGCAAAGCCACGCAGCCCGGGCGGGAGCCCCTCAGACACGGCGCCCCGAGCGGTCCGCGGGGCCCGCGTCGCCGACACCCTGGGCCGGGGCAGGTCGCTGAGGCCCGACACCCAGGCCAGGGATCTCCCGGCCCCGTGGAGGCTCAGGAAACTGCATCCGTGCGAAATTTCTGCTCATCTTTTCTCTCTCGTACACTAACAGAAATTATTTAATTCAATTCAACTTGGTACCCATTAAGAGCTTAGCACTTAATTAAAAGTTTCATTTATTTCGTTCAGGAAACCACAAGCAACAATAGGAGTGAGAGCGGGCGTTGAGGGCCCACGGCCTCGGGGCCTCTGACTGCTGTGGGGTTGAAGGGTCTTCACGGCCCCCGGGAAGCCTGTCCCTCATCCCCTTCCTGCCTCGTTAGACTCCACTGTAGCCGCCCTCGTGAGGGAGGCCGAGCGCTGACACCTGACTCCCCCAGCCGCCGGGGGTGCAGCCCCCAGCGCCTGGGGGAAAGCAGGGCCTCGGGTCAGCGGGAGCAGCGCAGAGGGGCCCCTGAGAGGCTGCCAGACGGGGGCGGGGGAGGAGAGGAGCCCCGAGGACCTCCCATGCCCCTCGGGGCCACTGAGCGTGGACGGGGCCTCGGTCCAGAGTGCCACTCGCATCAGGGCCCCAGAAGGGGCCGGGTCAGGACCCAGGCCGGCGGGCCGAGGCTCGGCGGGGAGGGGCTGCGGGGGCTGCAGGGGCGCAGAGGCGCGAGGCGGGCCCCTCCGTCCCCCTGCAGGTCCCGTCTCCACAGCGTCCACACCGTCGCTCTCCCCGGGGCCTGGCCGCCAGCCCAGGTGGCAGAGGGTCAGTAACAGCATCTCAGGGTGAACGCCTGGACACCGCCGTCCGGCGCAGCGGGGCCTTCATTCAGCCGCTTCCAGCCAGAAGCACCTGCTGCTGGGCAGCCCTCGCGGAAACCGGGCGCTCAGGCAGGACGTCGGCTCGGCGTGGTCAGCCCTGAGCCCCCAGCCCAGGCGTCTTCTCTGCGGCTTCTGCCTGCGCCTCCTTTCTGCGTCCATCTCCCCCCGGCTTCCCCCACCGCCCCACGCCCTCCGGCTGCAGGTCATGACACAGTTTTAAAAAGCACTGTGGCCTCGCAGGCTGGAGCTCTTTGATTCTCACATGGGGTCACACCCGCAGCTCTAGAAATTGGGGAAACCTGTCCTTCGTCTCCGCATTGGGATCCTCACACCAGGACGTGCTGTGGGGCGTGGGGAGAGGCAGGCATGGGCCAGGGTAAGGGGAGGGGGCTCCCTGGAGAGACCACAGTCAGCCCACCCCGGGCAGGCCCCGCGCCCCGCTGCTGACACCAAGCAGGCAGCCCTCCCCACCCCCGCGCCCTGGCTTTCTCCTCTAGTGGGTGTCCACTCTAGCCCGGTTAAAGGGTGGGCTGGGAGGCGGGGGAGGCACAGCCGGCCACACCCGCCCTCGTCCTCGTCCTGTCCTCGCGGACCGGCTCGGCCCCATGCCCCCGGGTGCTCCAGGCCCTGGCGGGCACTTCCGCCCGAGCCAGCGGTCAAAGTCAGCGGGAAACGGGAAAATGACGAGGGCAGCACAGCCTCCTGCTTCCACTGAAACACCGGGTTTATTTTATTATCCGTATTTTAGGAAGTTTAGCTTACTGTTGGCTGCCAATAAAGCGTGTGGTTTGAAAAATGACATCTGATGAGTGCATGCCATAAATCCCTTACTTTGGACATAAAAGTTACTGATACATGATATCTATTTGTAAAATGGCCACCACTTCTCCATAAATGTTGGATTGTTATTACGAAAACATGGTCCAGGAATTTAAAAGTGCTGACACCGTATGAAGCGGATTTCATGGGTCGCTGATGGGTCATAGCCCACAGGGCTTCTGCCTCCCAGGACCCTGGGATAAACGACCCCTTCCAGCCCAGGTGGCAGAGGGTCAGACACATCTCAGGGTGAACAGCCATCTCAGGGTGAACGCCTGGACACCGCCGTCCGGCGCAGCGGGGCCTTCATTCAGCCGCTTCCAGCCAGAAGCACCTGCTGCTGGGCAGCCCTCGCGGAAACCGGGCGCTCAGGCAGGACGTCGGCTCGGCGTGGTCAGCCCTGAGCCCCCAGCCCAGGCGTCTTCTCTGCGGCTTCTGCCTGCGCCTCCTTTCTGCGTCCATCTCCCCCCGGCTTCCCCCACCGCCCCACGCCCTCCGGCTGCAGGTCATGACACAGTTTTAAAAAGCACTGTGGCCTCGCAGGCTGGAGCTCTTTGATTCTCACATGGGGTCACACCCGCAGCTCTAGAAATTGGGGAAACCTGTCCTTCGTCTCCGCATTGGGATCCTCACACCAGGACGTGCTGTGGGGCGTGGGGAGAGGCAGGCATGGGCCAGGGTAAGGGGAGGGGGCTCCCTGGAGAGACCACAGTCAGCCCACCCCGGGCAGGCCCCGCGCCCCGCTGCTGACACCAAGCAGGCAGCCCTCCCCACCCCCGCGCCCTGGCTTTCTCCTCTAGTGGGTGTCCACTCTAGCCCGGTTAAAGGGTGGGCTGGGAGGCGGGGGAGGCACAGCCGGCCACACCCGCCCTCGTCCTCGTCCTGTCCTCGCGGACCGGCTCGGCCCCATGCCCCCGGGTGCTCCAGGCCCTGGCGGGCACTTCCGCCCGAGCCAGCGGTCAAAGTCAGCGAGAAGCGGGAAAATGACGAGGGCAGCACAGCCTCCTGCTTCCACTGAAACACCGGGTTTATTTTATTATCCGTATTTTAGGAAGTTTAGCTTACTGTTGGCTGCCAATAAAGCGTGTGGTTTGAAAAATGACATCTGATGAGTGCATGCCATAAATCCCTTACTTTGGACATAAAAGTTACTGATACATGATATCTATTTGTAAAATGGCCACCACTTCTCCATAAATGTTGGATTGTTATTACGAAAACATGGTCCAGGAATTTAAAAGTGCTGACACCGTATGAAGCGGATTTCATGGGTCGCTGATGGGTCATAGCCCACAGTCTGAAGCGACTTCTGCCTCCCAGGACCCTGGGATAAAACTGAGCCCGGCCGTGTCCTGAGGTCGAGTCTGGCCGTATCTCTAAGCAACCCCGTGACGTCCCCCTGGGAGCCTGTCCCCTGGGAGTTGGAGACCCTCGGCCCTGCCTGCTGACTTGGCACCTGCATTTTGCCCGCGGGAGACTCACACACAGCTGAGATTCAAGAAGTGCTGATTTCAACAACTTTCCCAGCGGAGCCGGAGGGAATTTCACACCCCAGCCAGAGAAACAGCGAAACAGCCCTGAACTCACCCCCAGAGAAGCCAGCGGCGCCCGAGCTGCTCTCAGGTTTGTTCAAGGCTCAGAAGGAACCCGGGGAGGGAGCTGCGCCGGTGGCTGCAGGCCCCTGTCTCCAAGGAGGCCAGTCCCGCTGGAAGCTCTGGGAGAGGAAAGGCGTGGGAAGGAAGGGTGCGCCCAGAGGACGGCCAGCCTGGGCAGACACGAAGACAGCCGGTCCTAGGGACACGCTCACGCTAAACATGCTTGGGCTGCTTATCTAAAATCCAGAGCAGCCTCCGCACCCTGCCCTCCACCTGCAGCCCCGCCACGGAGGCCCGCTGCCCGCGCGGGGCTGCCGCCTCTCTCTCCCGCCCCCCACCCCGCTGCCTGTCATAAAAACGGGCAGAAAGGAGCCCCAGGAACGACGGTGGCCGCAGGTCGACTCTTGCGGTCTGTTCCTCTGGTCTGGTGCAACGTGCACGGGTTCCTGGCACCGGGGAGGGACGGGCACCCCTGACCCCCGTCGATCCCTGGCCCGGGAAAATGACAGGGCAGCACAGTCCTGCTTCCACTGAAACACCGGGTTTATTTTATTATCCGTATTTTAGGAAGTTTAGCTTACTGTTGGCTGCCAATAAAGCGTGTGGTTTGAAAAATGACATCTGATGAGTGCATGCCATAAATCCCTTACTTTGGACATAAAAGTTACTGATACATGATATCTATTTGTAAAATGGCCACCACTTCTCCATAAATGTTGGATTGTTATTACGAAAACATGGTCCAGGAATTTAAAAGTGCTGACACCGTATGAAGCGGATTTCATGGGTCGCTGATGGGTCATAGCCCACAGTCTGAAGCGACTTCTGCCTCCCAGGACCCTGGGATAAAACTGAGCCCGGCCGTGTCCTGAGGTCGAGTCTGGCCGTATCTCTAAGCAACCCCGTGACGTCCCCCTGGGAGCCTGTCCCCTGGGAGTTGGAGACCCTCGGCCCTGCCTGCTGACTTGGCACCTGCATTTTGCCCGCGGGAGACTCACACACAGCTGAGATTCAAGAAGTGCTGATTTCAACAACTTTCCCAGCGGAGCCGGAGGGAATTTCACACCCCAGCCAGAGAAACAGCGAAACAGCCCTGAACTCACCCCCAGAGAAGCCAGCGGCGCCCGAGCTGCTCTCAGGTTTGTTCAAGGCTCAGAAGGAACCCGGGGAGGGAGCTGCGCCGGTGGCTGCAGGCCCCTGTCTCCAAGGAGGCCAGTCCCGCTGGAAGCTCTGGGAGAGGAAAGGCGTGGGAAGGAAGGGTGCGCCCAGAGGACGGCCAGCCTGGGCAGACACGAAGACAGCCGGTCCTAGGGACACGCTCACGCTAAACATGCTTGGGCTGCTTATCTAAAATCCAGAGCAGCCTCCGCACCCTGCCCTCCACCTGCAGCCCCGCCACGGAGGCCCGCTGCCCGCGCGGGGCTGCCGCCTCTCTCTCCCGCCCCCCACCCCGCTGCCTGTCATAAAAACGGGCAGAAAGGAGCCCCAGGAACGACGGTGGCCGCAGGTCGACTCTTGCGGTCTGTTCCTCTGGTCTGGTGCAACGTGCACGGGTTCCTGGCACCGGGGAGGGACGGGCACCCCCTGACTCTCTCCCTCCCAGGGTCCGTCTGTCCTGCCACAGCCAGGAAGCCTCGAGCCGGCACACGCAGCCCGACTCCCCCAGAAAGAGGCCTGAGCAGAGCTCTCCGGGATCCCCTTCCCTTCAGTTTCAGGGCTCCTTCCCACAACAGCGAAAAGGCTTTCTGGAAAGGTAGTAGCCTGCCCAGCGGGGGAGGAAGCGGAGCTCTCAGGAAGCACCCACATCTCTCCGCCAGTACGTGGTCCTGTGAGCCCGAGTGGCTGGACTTCCCGCCAAACTTAAACAAAGAACTCGTTTCTGCGCCTGCCCTGAGGGATCCCCCTCCCCTTTTCTCCTGCTCCCCTCCTCCCTAATAAAACCTCCTCGTCCCATCTCCGGGGCGCGATTTCCCTGGCCCATCTCTCAGACCTGTGGATCTCGCCTGGGAACTCTTCCCAAATAAACTTCTTCCCTAACAGCTTGCAGCCCGCCGTGTCTTTACGATTCTTACATTTATAAGCATTGAATAGGAGTCCGCCCATCTTTCCGCCGTGTGCTCTCAGAGGGCGTGCATCGTCGCTGTTCCCCCAGGCCAGGGAGGCTGAGATGAGGCCAGGGCCAGCCTGCTGGGGCGTGGAGCAGCCTTCCAGGAGGGAAAGGGACCCGAGGGAAGCACCAGAGAAGGTGGCATCAACGCTGCCAAACAAGAGAGGGTGGTGGTGTTTTTGCTGTTTTTCCCAAACGCTGGAGATGCTGTCACAAGGTGAGCCTAGACTGGGGTCTGGCCCCAACCCATGCAAACCTGCACAGTACCTGACACCCATCAGCCCAGTTTCCTCGTGAGGGGATGGGCACCTGCCAGCCCCCACCGCCCCAGGAGCTTGTGGAGAGACCCCTCGAACTGGGTGTGAACCACCTGGCACGGGGGGCCCCCCTGAGGTCCGCCCCTCCGGGACAGGACGCTCTCACAGCCCCAGATACGCAGGGGTGTCCGTGGAGCCAGCAAACGGACTCCTCCTTCCGTGTGGTCACGGCCGTCTCCATAGTTAGAACACGCGTTGCAGGGGCGCGCAGGCAGGAGCGCCCGAGAGCCCAGACAATGCCCCATTCACGGAGGACGGCGGCTGGTGACTGTGTACTGACCACGCGGTGGGTGGAGGGACGAATGAATAGCTAACGCCCAGGGCCGCTGCCGCCGAGGGGCAGGGTTTTGTGCACAAGTTGGGCAGAGGCACACGGAAATCAAAGGAGATCCTTATTTGCTTGGCAGTTTTCTAAATATTTGTCTTTTCCCAGAAGGGTTCCAGGAAGCGGGTTGAAAAGGGTAAACAGGAACAATGCCCCACCTGTATTCTGAGGACAGGTACGGTCAGGGGTGGGAGGAGGCCGCAGGGGGAGGCCAGGCGTTCAGAAGAAGGAAAAGAACGAAGCTTGGTTTAGCAATGTTCTTTCAACCCAGAAACATCTGGAGAAGGATTTCCAGCGTTGTGCTTTGGAAGTCGATGGTCAAGAGCGGACACAGCAGTGGCGTGCGCGCGGTGTATGCTGAGCGACTGTCCCCTCCCTACCTGCCCTCCAGGTTCGAATCCCGGGGAAGCCGGGCAAGTCCTCTTCTTTGCAGAGGGGACTCGGGGGCCGGGCAGCCTTCTGTGTTTTATTTGGAGTTGAAGGGTGCCTTCAACGTGTGTATTTTTTGAAAAGCTGGAACGTGCGAAGCTGTGACAGAGGCACCCAAAGTGAAGCGCACGGGATTAGAAGCGAGGTGACCACGAGTGGGTGAGAAGCGCGCGGCTGGGCGGAGCGGGGAGTCCGGCCCGCAGCCTCGGACTTTGAGCTGCAAGCCCCGGCCCGGCCAGCCTGGCTCCCTGCGTCCTCGTGCTCCGCCCCCGTGCTCCCGCCCACGTCTCGTCCTCCAGCCCGGTCAGCAGGCAGGGCCCAGCCTGCCTCGGGACGGACCCCCCGCAGAGGGCTCCGTCGCCCCAGTGGCCCAGGTCCAGGGCCCGCACGGCCGAGGTCTGCCGGGTTGGCTCGGTCTCTGCTGGGCTCTGACCAGGCCATGGCCGCAGACGGGCTGCCCAGGCTGAGGAGCCCTCCCCGCTCCGGCCACGTGCGTCCAGGGCAACAGGGCACGGCGCTGGGCCCCCAGAGGGCCACTCTGTCCAGCGTGGCCAGGAGGATGCTAGGTGCTGGGAAGGCCCCAGACACACGCTCCTTTCCACTGAGTGAGAGCTTCGACACCCGAGAGGGGCCTTGGCAGCCCAGCGTTCCGTGATGCGGAGCGGGGCTCCGGGCAGGCAGATGCCAGCTATTCACCTCCCTTGGGGAAAGGAGATACGAGGGCTCCCAGGGCCGCTGCCGCCGAGGGGCAGGGTTTTGTGCACAAGTTGGGCAGAGGCACACGGAAATCAAAGGAGATCCTTATTTGCTTGGCAGTTTTCTAAATATTTGTCTTTTCCCAGAAGGGTTCCAGGAAGCGGGTTGAAAAGGGTAAACAGGAACAATGCCCCACCTGTATTCTGAGGACAGGTACGGTCAGGGGTGGGAGGAGGCCGCAGGGGGAGGCCAGGCGTTCAGAAGAAGGAAAAGAACGAAGCTTGGTTTAGCAATGTTCTTTCAACCCAGAAACATCTGGAGAAGGATTTCCAGCGTTGTGCTTTGGAAGTCGATGGTCAAGAGCGGACACAGCAGTGGCGTGCGCGCGGTGTATGCTGAGCGACTGTCCCCTCCCTACCTGCCCTCCAGGTTCGAATCCCGGGGAAGCCGGGCAAGTCCTCTTCTTTGCAGAGGGGACTCGGGGGCCGGGCAGCCTTCTGTGTTTTATTTGGAGTTGAAGGGTGCCTTCAACGTGTGTATTTTTTGAAAAGCTGGAACGTGCGAAGCTGTGACAGAGGCACCCAAAGTGAAGCGCACGGGATTAGAAGCGAGGTGACCACGAGTGGGTGAGAAGCGCGCGGCTGGGCGGAGCGGGGAGTCCGGCCCGCAGCCTCGGACTTTGAGCTGCAAGCCCCGGCCCGGCCAGCCTGGCTCCCTGCGTCCTCGTGCTCCGCCCCCGTGCTCCCGCCCACGTCTCGTCCTCCAGCCCGGTCAGCAGGCAGGGCCCAGCCTGCCTCGGGACGGACCCCCCGCAGAGGGCTCCGTCGCCCCAGTGGCCCAGGTCCAGGGCCCGCACGGCCGAGGTCTGCCGGGTTGGCTCGGTCTCTGCTGGGCTCTGACCAGGCCATGGCCGCAGACGGGCTGCCCAGGCTGAGGAGCCCTCCCCGCTCCGGCCACGTGCGTCCAGGGCAACAGGGCACGGCGCTGGGCCCCCAGAGGGCCACTCTGTCCAGCGTGGCCAGGGAGGATGCTAGGTGCTGGGGAAGGCCCCAGACACACGCTCCTTTCCACTGAGTGAGAGCTTCGACACCCGAGAGGGGCCTTGGCAGCCCAGCGTTCCGTGATGCGGAGCGGGGCTCCGGGGCAGGCAGATGCCAGCTATTCACTCTCCCTTGGGGGAAAGGAGATACGAGGGCTCTCTTTCAACCACATGGAATTTTCCGGTTTCCAGCGTGCCTTTTGTGAGGTATTAATTATTGGTGAGTGCCTTAGCAGAGGTCAGCAGATCCGAGGCTGAAAGAACGGAGACACGTGACTGCAGGGAGGGTGGGGACACGGCTGCACTCCAGCCGGGAGACCCTGGGCCCAGCCTGGCTCAGCGCCCGGCGCTCTGTGAGCTCAGGTCCAGGAGCCGCCCTAAGCCTCGTCTTCCCCCCCGGTGAAACCAGGTGATGCCTCCCCATGCCACGGTGCAGCTGAAGGGGCCAACAGGCTGTGGGCTGTGAATAGGTTTTGGCAAATGTGAAAGTGAACATGTTCATTGGTCAGTCGTGGCTGACTCTTTGTGACCCCACGGACTGTAGCCCGCCAGGCTCCTCTGTCCATGGGGTTCTCCCGGCAAGAGTACTGGCGTGGGTGCCGTGCCTTCCTGCAGGGCACCTTCCCCACTCAGGGATCGAATCCGAGTCTCTGATATCTCCTGCGTGGGCAGATGGGCTCTTTACCACTAGCGCCACCTGGGAACCCCACTGCACCCCAGAGGAAGCTTATAGATCCAAAGAAACAAGTGACTACAACCTGAGTATCCTGAGATCCACTTCTGTGTTTAGAGTTCTATTTAACGTGCTTAGCGGCTTTGTAAGGCAATCAGGTAGGAGATTCGATATTCTCATTATTGCTGCTAGTAAGTCTGTACCTCTAGAGTCTTCCTGTTTCCATCTCGCAGGAAATGGCCCTCTTTGCTGAGGAACTGCTGAGGTCGCAAAGCTCACGACCGGGCAGCCGGCTCAGGACCTCCTGGCAGTGGTCCAGGCAGAAAAGCCATCCGTCTCCCTGGGCCCCGTTTTCCTCCTGGTTACATGGGGTAGCCGCAGCCGACCAACAGAGCCCGTGTGAGAATTAAGGAATGTGTCTATACAGGACTTTCCTAGTGTCGGTTGTTAGGAACGAGTGGTTGGGTGAGGGGCAGGGGATGAGGAAGGGCTGGGTGGCGGCCACAGGGTCCATCACTTCTTCCCTGGGGCACCTCTCTCTACCTCGTCTGAATTCACAGCACATTATTGGTCTGGCAGAAGGAGAGAAGTGACCTCTCTTTAATTTTCAGCCCGGGCACCCTGAAGCTCGCTTTAGCCCCCGCACACAGGGCCGGTTACTCCATCAACCGCCTCCCTCCCCACCAAGCACCCTCGCGGGCCTGGCCTCTGGCCGGAGCCCAGGAGATGTGCCCAGAAGCCCTTCCTCGGGTTTCTTCCCTATCAGCCCCCACCGTCTGTGGCTGCGGTCAGGCCCTTAAGACTTGCCAAGAAACAATTGCAAAACATGAAGCACATCGATCTTATCCCTCAGCAGAGAAAATCAATTCAGTGCTTGTTGGGGAAACCTCATCTTGTATGAGGTCGTGTGGGTGAGTGTTTTGGTCCCTGTCTTTTCTGGTCTTTATTTTTCTCCATCAACACGCGCGCGGGGAGGCACCCCCGGCACTTCTAGCCAGCGTGCCCTTTCCGGGTCTTGAGTCCAGGCCTGGAGGGCAGGGGCGGGGGGGGCCTGGACAAGTTCGCTTCAGAGAAAGAGCGCGGCCTGCTGTCCTGGGGGCCCTTGCTCTCCTCCCCTGACGCAGGCTGCCCGATGTCTGCGCCCCATCAGTGTGCAGGGAAGGAGACCACAGGGTCCGCACTCCTGTGAGACCTCTACAAGCATTGGCCAATTTCCAATCATATACGCAGACCTTGCAGAGGTCTAAAGCGGATGTGATCTTTGGAGTTTCAAAAGAAATCGTGTATATTATGTAACCCGTAGCCAGTGTGATGACTGAGTGACAGAATTCAGAACGGTCACGCCTGGCCTTTCCAGGCGGCGCTAGTGGTAAATGATCCACCTGCCAGGGCAAGAGATGCCGGAGGCGCGGGCTGGATCCCTGGGCTGGGAAGATCCCTGGAGGAGGGCACGGCACCCCACTCTGATAGTTTTGCCAGGAGCAGCCCACGGACAGAGGAGCCTGGTGGGCTCCAGTCTACAGGGTACAGCCGACCAACAGAGCCCGTGTGTTTCTATACAGGACTTTCCTAGTGTCGGTTGTTAGGAACGAGTGGTTGGGTGAGGGGCAGGGGATGAGGAAGGGCTGGGTGGCGGCCACAGGGTCCATCACTTCTTCCCTGGGGCACCTCTCTCTACCTCGTCTGAATTCACAGCACATTATTGGTCTGGCAGAAGGAGAGAAGTGACCTCTCTTTAATTTTCAGCCCGGGCACCCTGAAGCTCGCTTTAGCCCCGCACACAGGGCCGGTTACTCCATCAACCGCCTCCCTCCCCACCAAGCACCCTCGCGGGCCTGGCCTCTGGCCGGAGCCCAGGAGATGTGCCCAGAAGCCCTTCCTCGGGTTTCTTCCCTATCAGCCCCCACCGTCTGTGGCTGCGGTCAGGCCCTTAAGACTTGCCAAGAAACAATTGCAAAACATGAAGCACATCGATCTTATCCCTCAGCAGAGAAAATCAATTCAGTGCTTGTTGGGGAAACCTCATCTTGTATGAGGTCGTGTGGGTGAGTGTTTTGGTCCCTGTCTTTTCTGGTCTTTATTTTTCTCCATCAACACGCGCGCGGGGAGGCACCCCCGGCACTTCTAGCCAGCGTGCCCTTTCCGGGTCTTGAGTCCAGGCCTGGAGGGCAGGGGCGGGGGGGGCCTGGACAAGTTCGCTTCAGAGAAAGAGCGCGGCCTGCTGTCCTGGGGGCCCTTGCTCTCCTCCCCTGACGCAGGCTGCCCGATGTCTGCGCCCCATCAGTGTGCAGGGAAGGAGACCACAGGGTCCGCACTCCTGTGAGACCTCTACAAGCATTGGCCAATTTCCAATCATATACGCAGACCTTGCAGAGGTCTAAAGCGGATGTGATCTTTGGAGTTTCAAAAGAAATCGTGTATATTATGTAACCCGTAGCCAGTGTGATGACTGAGTGACAGAATTCAGAACGGTCACGCCTGGCCTTTCCAGGCGGCGCTAGTGGTAAATGATCCACCTGCCAGGGCAAGAGATGCCGGAGGCGCGGGCTGGATCCCTGGGCTGGGAAGATCCCTGGAGGAGGGCACGGCACCCCACTCTGATAGTTTTGCCAGGAGCAGCCCACGGACAGAGGAGCCTGGTGGGCTCCAGTCTACAGGGTCACGAGCCAGTTGGACACGACAGAGCGACTGAACAACATCAGCAACACGCCCTCGTCAGAAACCTGAGTATTGAAGATGGATCCTTTTCCAGACCCCGGGCAGCCTGGAGAAGGGTCTTCTCTCTGCCTGGACCCTGTCTGCGGCCGCGGGTTTACCAGGACGCTGAAGCCTCAGGCCTCTGACTCACACTGGCCCCTTCCAAGGTCCGGGGGAGGACGCCGCAGGCTGTCCACACACTCACACGCTCCTGTGGAATTTGCCAAGCACGGTGTTCAGCTTCGTTCATTTTTTCAAAAGTATAATATCCTTCTTAGGTATTTAAGATGATAAAAATATACATTCAACCTAAGAACCAAGCGTGCAGTAAAAATTGACTGCTTAATGTTAAGTCAAGCGTGTCAATACAATTTTTTAAAAAAGAAAGGAAATAAAACCGTACGTTTAACTTCTTCGAGTGCGTCAACTGGGACTGCAGTCAGCTAAGGCCGTGCCTCCTCCCACTCGACGCCCCCCAGGCGCCCCTCTCCCGCGGGGGTTGCTGCAGCTTTGCTAGAGCTCTCCAGGGCTAAGGTGGGGCTACATCCACTCTGGGCTTTTATGATACCTGAACAAGGCTGGCAGCTGCTTCCAGGTATGGTTAAGACCCGGGCAGCCGCCCAAATGCAGAGTAACGGCTTCCAGAAGAAAACAGAGTGTTCCATTCAGAGAGAGTCGCGCAGATTGGAACACAAAAATACAGACCGTTACCTTGAAAAGTACGGATAACCATCCAGAGCTGAGTAACGACCAAGCCGCTCAGTCGCGTTTGCTCCAGGCCCTGCCTCTCCAGCCCCGCCCACCCCAGGTGCTCCCCAGCTCACCCAGCGGCCTGGACAGAGCGTGGCTCTCTTTCCTGCTCCTCTTCTGTTCTCCCAGCCTCCACCTGGCCTCTTCAAGGGGGTGGGACTTTCTCTTTATAGCTTATTGTCTTTAAAATGCGCCTCTAACTCTATGAACTTAAAAAACCTGGACGCTCTATTTTTATTTGACTGTGTAAGAATGTTTGCGTTTGATGAGTCAACACGTCTGTTTTATTTGTAGTAAAAGTACAGCGGAGCTGAAGAGCGGGCTCAGCCTAGCTGACCAGACAAAGCGGAGGCCGGAGACCGTTGTCTGACTGTAGAGGCCCTCGGCTCTGCTCTGGAAAGAGGGTGCACAGCGCGGCCTGCCCTGACCCATCTCACAGTGTGACGTCATCAGGCTCCACCGCTACGTTACTTTCATCAACAGATATCCATACGTGTCTTCTATATTATATTTTTCCAATGCGTTTCCACACGACGTGACAGTCGGCAGGGGACGCCAGAAGCCTGTGTCCTGGGCCCCCTGTGTTCCTCCCGGAGGAGCTGGATCCCATCCGCCAGCCTCTCCTCCCTCCTCCGAAGGACCAGAGACGCTCAGCAGGCACAAGAGCTGGGCCCCGACTCCCAGCACGCCTCCTCCTCCGCCCCCTCTTCTCCACTTTTATTATCACTTCTCAGGCTGTTAAACACGAGAGAGACAAAGCCTGCCACCTTCTGTATTTCTGGCCCTTTTCCCTGCCTGGGCGCTCGGTCGCGCCCCACCCTGCCGTGAAGCCCGGCGCCACCCGAATCTCCCAGCCCACCTCCCAGGCGTCCGAGGACCCCGCTGCAAGGGGGCTTCCACAGAGCGGGACCCTGGGCGGCGTTGCGGCTCCCGGGGGGTCTGAAAGGAAAGGTGAGAAGGCCTGCGGACATGCCTACAGAGGGGCCTGCCCTCCGGCCCAGGGTGCTCTCCGCCCCACCCCGCCCCCACTCGCTTCCTAACTGTCTAGCGAGCAGCCCTGGGGGCCAGTGTCGAGTCTGGGCGGAGGATACGTCTGAACGGCAGCAGCCAGACCCCCGGCTGCGTGGAGCGCACGGTCCCGTGGGAGCGACAGACAGTAAGCGTGGTGCTGGGCAAATGACCCGCGTCGGTCACGAGAAGCCCCAGAAACAGCGAGAGCGTGAGGACCACGCCGTCCTCCCCAGGCCCTGGCTGAGCTTCAGACCCTTCGGAGCTTCCTTGAGGGAGGGGCGGCTGTCCGTACCTTCCAAGGTAACGGTCTGTATTTTTGTGTTCCAATCTGTGCGACTCTCTCTGAATGGAACACTCTGTCTCCTTCTGAAGCCGTTACTCCTTTCGGTCATGCTGGTGCAGTGGCCCTGGAGGGCCCCTAGGGAGGGGGCCTGGGCGCCGAGAAGACCCGCCCCGGGACTGCGGGCTGGCCCGGGGGGCCTGCGCTCCCGCCGCTGTCCTCGCTGTCCTCGCGGAGCTCCGGGCTCCTCGGGGAGGGTGCACCCCAGCGCAGGCGGTCCCGCTCGTGGGCGCTGGCCTGCAGGGGCTGTGCGCAGCCAGGGCTCCACGGTCGGCCAGACGCAGACCCCCACGGGCATCAGACGAGCCCCCCGACTCAGCTCCCTGGCTGTGCAGGGTGAGCGCCCTCTAGCACCGCGGCGTTTTTCTGAATTAAAACAAAACGTGAAACGCCACACACAGACCCTCCGGTGTCCAGGCGCCGAGGGCCCTCGGACGTGTCCGTGTCCGGCCCTGCGTGCTGGAAGCGCGGGCTGGGGAGGAAGGCGCCTGTTCGGACTCGCCCCCTCCAGCGCTCCCGGGGTCCTCTGCGGAGCCCGGCCACGGCCTCGCCTCTGCGGGCTCGGGGCGGGGGAGACTGGGTGAGCCCGGGCAGGTCCTGCAGCCCGGGGTTAGTCCAGCCTTCAGAAAAGGGGCTCTGCGCTCACCCGTCTAGTTCTGGAAGCGCACCCCCGAGGAGCGTCCCCTCGGCAGTCCCCGGGGCCCCTGGAGGGCCAAAGCTCCAGGCCGCCAGCCGCTCAGATCACGAGGCGTGAGCTTGGAAGCACTCAGAGAAGCTTCGGTGAGAAACATCTGAATCAGATACAAGAGTCCACAGATCCCCAGGGAAGAGCCACCTGCTCGGTTAGGGGCTTTCGCCCTCCGGCCCAGGGTGCTCTCCGCCCCACCCCGCCCCCACTCGCTTCCTAACTGTCTAGCGAGCAGCCCTGGGGGCCAGTGTCGAGTCTGGGCGGAGGATACGTCTGAACGGCAGCAGCCAGACCCCCGGCTGCGTGGAGCGCACGGTCCCGTGGGAGCGACAGACAGTAAGCGTGGTGCTGGGCAAATGACCCGCGTCGGTCACGAGAAGCCCCAGAAACAGCGAGAGCGTGAGGACCACGCCGTCCTCCCCAGGCCCTGGCTGAGCTTCAGACCCTTCGGAGCTTCCTTGAGGGAGGGGCGGCTGTCCGTACCTTCCAAGGTAACGGTCTGTATTTTTGTGTTCCAATCTGTGCGACTCTCTCTGAATGGAACACTCTGTCTCCTTCTGAAGCCGTTACTCCTTTCGGTCATGCTGGTGCAGTGGCCCTGGAGGGCCCCTAGGGAGGGGGCCTGGGCGCCGAGAAGACCCGCCCCGGGACTGCGGGCTGGCCCGGGGGGCCTGCGCTCCCGCCGCTGTCCTCGCTGTCCTCGCGGAGCTCCGGGCTCCTCGGGGAGGGTGCACCCCAGCGCAGGCGGTCCCGCTCGTGGGCGCTGGCCTGCAGGGGCTGTGCGCAGCCAGGGCTCCACGGTCGGCCAGACGCAGACCCCCACGGGCATCAGACAAGCCCCCCGACTCAGCTCCCTGGCTGTGCAGGGTGAGCGCCCTCTAGCACCGCGGCGTTTTTCTGAATTAAAACAAAACGTGAAACGCCACACACAGACCCTCCGGTGTCCAGGCGCCGAGGGCCCTCGGACGTGTCCGTGTCCGGCCCTGCGTGCTGGAAGCGCGGGCTGGGGAGGAAGGCGCCTGTTCGGACTCGCCCCCTCCAGCGCTCCCGGGGTCCTCTGCGGAGCCCGGCCACGGCCTCGCCTCTGCGGGCTCGGGGCGGGGGAGACTGGGTGAGCCCGGGCAGGTCCTGCAGCCCGGGGTTAGTCCAGCCTTCAGAGAAGGGGCTCTGCGCTCACCCGTCTAGTTCTGGAAGCGCACCCCCGAGGAGCGTCCCCTCGGCAGTCCCCGGGGCCCCTGGAGGGCCAAAGCTCCAGGCCGCCAGCCGCTCAGATCACGAGGCGTGAGCTTGGAAGCACTCAGAGAAGCTTCGGTGAGAAACATCTGAATCAGATACAAGAGTCCACAGATCCCCAGGGAAGAGCCACCTGCTCGGTTAGGGGCTTTCGAGGAGAGCCCGGCCCGGCGCCCACTCCCACCCCAGCCCTCGGCCTCCTGCTGCATCCCTGCCAGACGGCAGGGGCACGCTGACGCCGCCCGCTCTGAGCCCGCTGGGGGCCAGGTGCCCGGCTGGGGACGGAGCGCCAGCCCTGGGGCACGGCGGATTAGGACGGACAGGCCGTGGGTGGAGGGCGGCGGGTGGCCGTGGGGACGGAAGTGCGAGGTGATCTGGGACAGGACTTCACGCTGCCTGAACGTGGAGCGGGCGGGGAAGGCAAACAAGGGTCCCTGCATTTCTGGGTGGTGATGGCTGGGAGACAGTGGGTTTGGAGAGGAGGCAGACGGCCGCTCGGGACACGCCGAGCCAGGGGAGGACGTGCGATCAAGGGAGGACTTGCGGGCGGGTGTGGGGCCCGGCAGAGGCTCTGGCCACCCCTGAGGCGGCTCGGGAAACCCCTCCAGCCTGTCCGCCGAGAGGGCCCCGTCGTCTGGAGCCTGAGCCCCGTGGACTGTGAACCTCACGCTCTCCACACTGGGACGAGGGTTTGTCCCAAAAGTCTGTTTCACAACCACTCCGAGGACAGCTCACAACACACGGTGGAGAATGCAGACGCACAGGAAGTCTTGGCAGGCCACGGCCCCCTGAGATCAAATGCAGGCTGGCCTGGGGAGCCGGGCCCGGGGACAGGCCCAGCCTGGCTGCCAGCCCCGGGCCTGCGCGGGAGTGCCGTGGGGTCACTGCGCACTCCAGCGAGAGCCCTGAGGCTGGGGCGAGACCCGGGGCGTCTGCAAGGGGCCGGCGGGGCCTCTGTCTCCCGCCCAGCGCTGCCCAGGCCTCCGGTTGACTAGCAAACCCGCACGGCACACGCCAATTTATCGTCCTGAATAATTGATCCAGCATGCATGAATAATTCAGGCTCAGCTGGGACCCACGGTGGAGAAATCCTACAGTCCTCTGGCTTTCTCTCCCTGCGTGAAGAGGCAGGGACAGGGCCGGAACCACCCCCCGGGAGCCGCAGGCGAGCCTCCCCAGTCCCGCGCCAGCCCCGCCCAGCCGCACAGGCCAGTCTTGGGGCAGGTGGGCTCTCCCGCTGTGCGTGGCTCCAGGTTCCCTGTTGCCGCAAAATCTTTTAAATTCTAGAACCTTCTCTCTTTGTGAGGGGTACAAGATTTTCTAGGGCTTTCACGTAAGACAAGCCCCCACCGCCTTGGAAAAGGGCAGAGCCGCCCCGTACCAGGGCTGGGAGGTCTCACTACTTGCTCTCGCCCATTGCTCTCCGACAGCCGGGGGAAGAAGCCGGTCGACAGAAGCGCCCAGTTGCTCAAGGCCACACCCCTTCGGCTCAAGGGCTTTGCAGGTGGCATTCCCTCTCCCGGGCTGCTCTTTCTTGCCCGCGCCTCCCCGCCATGTATCCTCCCTCCACGGTTCAGCTTAACCGTCCCTGGCTCAGGGAAGCCCCGTCAGACCCCGGGGCGTGGCACCTGCCGGCTGACTGGATGCGGGTCGCCTCCAAAGCCCTCACGCTCTCCTTCAACTTGCAGCGGAAGGAAAGGAGGGGAGCACGGAGGCCTTCGGAGGTCAGGTTCACAGCTTACACAATGGCTTCACAGAAACCCAAGTCTCAGCGTCTGGAAACTCCCCAGAGCTGCAAGCTGGGGATGGAGCAGAGCGGGGCTCTCGTCTCCCAGGCCCCAAGCCGGAGCCTGGCACCCCGTCTCCACGCTGCGAGGACCAGCCCGGGTCTGTGCTCAACGCTTCATCTCAGCGCAGCTTCTGGTGTCATCCTGACCCTGGACCCCGTGCTCCTCTGCCCACAGCTGAGCCCTGGAGTCCGCCCATCCGAGATCGGGGTGGGGGCTTGGGGCTCTGGTAACATTTCCGGTTCCCAGGGAAGGGCTGTTCCTTAAAGTCATGAGGCTTCTGGAACTCGGGGTAAAGCCGCCACCGGAGGCAGGTCTCCTGAGGGGAAGGCACGCTGGGAGGGTTGGATGGGAGAGTGGCTCGGCCCCGTGAGGAGGTCTGGCGGGCTGGTGGGGTCCAGCAGCAGGTGCCCCTCCAGAGGGAGGACGGCGCAGCCGGGACTCACCTGCGAGGCTGCACGTCCGCACGACGCCGAAGCCCGCACTGCTGGGGCTCTGAACACGATGAGCAAACCTGATTAACTCAGAGCTCGGCGCCCTCCACCCTTTCCTCACCTCCTTTCTCTCTGCTCTGTTCCTCAGGCATCTTTCCCACACACGTGCTGGGTGCTTTCACCCAAATTAAAACATAAGAAATGCCCTTTGGTCACGCCAGTGACCCGGCCAGCTCATGGCCACCCACCAGCACAGAGCCCGGGGATACCTTGTGCCTGTTGGACGATTCCCTCTGAACCCGGATGGGAGCACCCCCTCTGCAAAATCTACAATAAATCGCTCCAAAACGGGTGCCCCATAACAGAATCCATTACCTATCGGCCAGACACTACTAAGCACTTCCGAGGCTTTTCTTCACTGGATTCTCATATGATCGTCCCTCTTTCCGGGCCTCTTGGGATTGGCTCAGAGTCACCCACGGGGGTGCAGCTGAGATCGGAACCCCGTCCACCTGTCCAGAGACAGCACAACCACTGTCTCGGAACTGACCGCAACAACGTTGACCCTCATGCACTAACCCACAACTATTAAGAAAAGACTTGTGGTCAGAACCACTTCTCTCCTGAACCGTAGTAGCAATTACGCGCAGGGATTAACGCTCCTAACAGCGCCTGAACCTGCTCCAGGTGGAGAATCAGGGCAGCGAGTGACGGCGAGGAGGCAGGACGGGCTTGGGGACGTCGTGTGCGCGAAGGGCAGAGCCGGGCTCCAGAGAGGCCGGCCGAGCCCCCGGCTTCAGGCCCTGGCTCGCCTTCCAGGCCAGCGCAGCCCTGGTCCTGCTCAGAGCGCACTGCCAAACTGAGACGATAATAAAGGAAATGCGGACGCCTGACCAGCCTCCTGAGATTTTTGGAAGAGACTGTGGAGAACTCCCCGGGATGTTCCATTCGGCTCATCGGCCGTTTCTATTCGTCGCCCAGATGGGTTTCTCCTCCCTGGGCAGAGCTGGCCGCACGGAACAGACTATGTGGGCTCTGAGCTGAGTGTGGGGCCCAGGGAGACACAGGTCTGTAGACAAAACACAGAGGCAGTAAGTCTGCTGGTGACCGGAGGCCTCGTGGAGGTGGTGGAGGGCCGGCTGCGCGTCCGGGCCCGTGAGTGGACGGGACCAGCCACAGGTGGACCGTGGCGCAGGGCCCTGCTGGCTGGAGCAGTCGGGGCTCCACACAGAACTGGCCGGACAGGGCGAGGCCTGCGGGCTGGGGCCTGGGCGCGCAGGCTCCCCCGGGAGCACCTGCGGCAGGGGCTGGAGCAAGCCAGCCGCTCCGTGGGCAACAGATCACAGCCCGCCCGCCTCGGGGAGGGCCCCCGGGTCCAGCTGCTCCTCTCGATGAGCTTCGACCTTCCAAATCCAAACTTGCCCCTGCTTCTAGTGACCCAGGAAGCCGAAGGACCGGGCCCCAGGGCCCCAGGAGAGCGAGGCCAGTGGCCTGGTCCTCCTCGGCACCAGCCCGTCTTCCTGCGGCAGGGGCACCAGGTGCAGAGAGAGTACCCACGGCACTTCCTCATTCTTTTCTCTTATTTTCTTCCTGGGGAGAGCCCAGTGGAGCCACCCCCACCAGGCCCTGCACCCAAAGATCCAGCAAAACCAGATTCCCAAGGGAGTGACTGCGGCCTGCAGGGCGGGGGATAGGGGAGGAGACCGCCCTCTCGGCTGCGGCGGGTGGGGGGACTGGCCTGCCTGCCGGAGGGGAGGGGAGGCCCGGTGTGGGTCTTGGGCGCCAGGAGGACGAGGTTAAGGGCCTGCTCACGCCAGAGCCCTGAGCTCACCTAACCAGAGCCCAGCGGCCCCCAGGGGTGCCGGGTCCCCAAGAACGGCTCACCTCCAGCCTGGAGGCCAAGCTCAGGCCCAGGGAGTCGAGGCCTGAAGAAGCAGCTCTAACTGAAGTCTAGGCTGGGACCAGACCAGCCAGGAAAGGCCCCCAGGCCCGTGTCCCCACCGCGCCACAGCCGGGAGGGGACGCAGACCGTCCCGTGCGCTGCCCGAGCCATCAGGGCCCCTGCCCCGGGGTTCAGGAGGACCTGAACGGTGCCCAGGAGGGAGCCTCATGTTCGGCCCGTGGCCCTGACTCCCTGGAATCTCGTCCTCCTGCTTCCCTCCTCAGCCTCCTCGTCCTCCTCACACTCTGTCCATTTAGGACTTGTCCCCCTGCTGGCCGACGGCCTCTCTCCTCCTCCCCTGCTCGGCGTGCTGGCCTCCAGCCTGGACACCGGCGACACTGGCCGCCTCCCGGCACCACCGCCTCGGGGCTGGGAGGCCGTGCCCGGGGGCTCACTGGATCTTCACTCTGCCCACAGCAGGCTGGCTCCGTCGAATCAGGTCCACTCACGACATGAAAAACATGTCACAAGGGGTGGAGGAGACGGTCCACCGGACTACTGCTCTCAGTGAGTCACCATCTCAAGTCACCGGGAGACTCTGCGACCCCAGCTGCTCCAGCTTCTCAAAGCCCTCATTTTGATGTTGTTTCGGTTGAACACTTGAGAAGCTGAAATCGGCAAAGATCAAGCCCTTCCTGAGGGGTGGCAGCGGGTGCCTGCTTCTAGTGACCCAGGAAGCCGAAGGACCGGGCCCCAGGGCCCCAGGAGAGCGAGGCCAGTGGCCTGGTCCTCCTCGGCACCAGCCCGTCTTCCTGCAGCAGGGGCACCAGGTGCAGAGAGAGTACCCACGGCACTTCCTCATTCTTTTCTCTTATTTTCTTCCTGGGGAGAGCCCAGTGGAGCCACCCCCACCAGGCCCTGCACCCAAAGATCCAGCAAAACCAGATTCCCAAGGGAGTGACTGCGGCCTGCAGGGCGGGGGATAGGGGAGGAGACCGCCCTCTCGGCTGCGGCGGGTGGGGGGACTGGCCTGCCTGCCGGAGGGGAGGGGAGGCCCGGTGTGGGTCTTGGGCGCCAGGAGGACGAGGTTAAGGGCCTGCTCACGCCAGAGCCCTGAGCTCACCTAACCAGAGCCCAGCGGCCCCCAGGGGCGCCGGGTCCCCAAGAACGGCTCACCTCCAGCCTGGAGGCCAAGCTCAGGCCCAGGGAGTCCAGGCCTGAAGAAGCAGCTCTAACTGAAGTCTAGGCTGGGACCAGACCAGCCAGGAAAGGCCCCCAGGCCCGTGTCCCCACCGCGCCACAGCCGGGAGGGGACGCAGACCGTCCCGTGAGCTGCCCGAGCCATCAGGGCCCCTGCCCCGGGGTTCAGGAGGACCTGAACGGTGCCCAGGAGGGAGCCTCATGTTCGGCCCGTGGCCCTGACTCCCTGGAATCTCGTCCTCCTGCTTCCCTCCTCAGCCTCCTCGTCCTCCTCACACTCTGTCCATTTAGGACTTGTCCCCCTGCTGGCCGACGGCCTCTCTCCTCCTCCCCTGCTCGGCATGCTGGCCTCCAGCCTGGACACCGGCGACACTGGCCGCCTCCCGGCACCACCGCCTCGGGGCTGGGAGGCCGTGCCCGGGGGCTCACTGGATCTTCACTCTGCCCACAGCAGGCTGGCTCCGTCGAATCAGGTCCACTCACGACATGAAAAACATGTCACAAGGGGTGGAGGAGACGGTCCACCGGACTACTGCTCTCAGTGAGTCACCATCTCAAGTCACCGGGAGACTCTGCGACCCCAGCTGCTCCAGCTTCTCAAAGCCCTCATTTTGATGTTGTTTCGGTTGAACACTTGAGAAGCTGAAATCGGCAAAGATCAAGCCCTTCCTGAGGGTGGGGTAGAGGCCAGCGGGTGCCTGGGCACGAAGCTCCCAGGAGCAGCAGCCGACAGGCCCAGAAATAATCGTGTATTTTCAAACCACAAAGAGGAAGTGCACCTGCAGTCAGCGGCTGCCCTTTGCCAGGGCCCACTCTCAGGCCAGACCTGCCTCTCTTCAGAAGAAATGAGCTTCAGCAGAAAGACGCTCATGTTCCAGCCCTGAAACTGTGTGGCCAGCGGCTCCCCGCCCAGCCGAGAGCCTGGAGACCAGAGCGCTGCCAAAGGCCCACGAACACCTGCTCAAGTGTCAGGGAAACACAAATCAAAACTGCAACGAGGGGCCACCTCACGCTCCTCAGAATGCACAGTGCAAAAAGGCTACAAATGCTCAACACTGGACAGGGCATGGAGAAAAACGAACTGCCTACACCATCAGTGGGAAGGTGAGTTGGTGCCGTTTCTGGGGTACAGCACAGTGATCCGGTAACACAGAATACACCTAAAAGGGTTTTACCTTGATTTGAGACTTCAGCCCAGGGCCCAGACCTGATCGAACCCTGCTTGGGACTTGAACCCACGTGGCTGTTGCTTGAATTCCAGCCAAAACCCTCTTTGGGACTCGAACCCACGTGACTGGGGCTTGAATCTAGCCAAAACCTGGGTTGGGACTCGAAACCACATGGCTGAGGCTTAACCCCAGCCAAAACCCTGCTTGGGACGTGAATCCACGTAGTCGGGACTCAGTTTCGGCCAAGACCCTGTCTGGGACTCAAACCCACGCGGCTGGGACTTAATCCAGCACTCACCCAACGTCTGGACCCTCTGAGGCTCAGGTTCTTCGTGCCTCCACGCAGAAGGAATTCAGCGAGAGGCAGAGTGATAGGCAAAAAGAGGATTGATGAGGATAGGGTACTTGTAAGAGGTGCAAGCGGGCAGGCAGGAAAGCTCTGCCGTGCTCTCCCTCGATTGAGCGGGCAGCCATATATATAGGATGGTAGAAGGCCGCCCCCCTCGAATAGATGCAGATGCAGGACACACATCATTGGCTGCTTCTTGGCCAGCTCCTCCTTCCTCAGCTGTTTATACCCAGTCGAGCCTGCTTTACTGAACAAGGAGCAGCTCTCCTGAGTTATCATCAACTCACTGGCCTCCGAACCATTCTCAGGTGTCTCCCTTCTACCTACCGTCCCCTACTAGGACTCCACCACCACCCACCTGTTCTTCTCTGTCCCTGTCACATCTATTGCTTTTCAGGTTCGTCTCCAACATAGGCAATTACAAGACACTGACTGCAGTTCCCTGCTCTATAGTAGGACCTGTTGTTGATCTAATTCTTTACCGAGCAGTTTGTACGGTAATCCCAAGCTCCTAATCCATTTGTTGACTTTCTGTGGCGTCGGACGCTTCCCCCAGCTCTGAAGTCTTGGTGCAGAGGGTGTTTACAGTGGTGTTTAACCTAATCTCCTCCCTTACCCCCACTTCCAGCAGCTTCCACACTTACCCAGCAGCTGCTTCACGTCACTGGTGGACTTACCCACTCAGGGGGACATGTGGGCCCAGAGCAAGCTTCCCGTGCCCACCCGAAGCCCTCTGGCACCAATTGTCTAAGATCATGGTTTAGAGGCTGAAAAGTCCCGATTCTTTTACTTGATCATGTTTCTTGTTACTGTTGATTTTTGCGGCACTTAAAATCAGGGCGTCCCACAGAAAGCTGAATTTCCAGCTTCCGGTGAAGACGAGGTGAACGGGCCACGTGAGGGGGCCCCAACCTGGGTTGGGACTCGAAACCACATGGCTGAGGCTTAACCCCAGCCAAAACCCTGCTTGGGACGTGAATCCACGTAGTCGGGACTCAGTTTCGCCAAGACCCTGTCTGGGACTCAAACCCACGCGCTGGGACTTAATCCAGCACTCACCCAACGCCTGGACCCTCTGAGGCTCAGGTTCTTCGTGCCTCCACGCAGAAGGAATTCAGCGAGAGGCAGAGTGATAGGCAAAAAGAGGATTGATGAGGATAGGGTACTTGTAAGAGGTGCAAGCGGGCAGGCAGGAAAGCTCTGCCGTGCTCTCCCTCGATTGAGCGGGCAGCCATATATATAGGATGGTAGAAGGCCGCCCCCCTCGAATAGACGCAGATGCAGGACACACATCATTGGCTGCTTCTTGGCCAGCTCCTCCTTCCTCAGCTGTTTACACCCAGTCGAGCCTGCTTTACTGAACAAGGAGCAGCTCTCCTGAGTTATCATCAACTCACTGGCCTCCGAACCATTCTCAGGTGTCTCCCTTCTACCTACCGTCCCCTACTAGGACTCCACCACCACCCACCTGTTCTTCTCTGTCCCTGTCACATCTATTGCTTTTCAGGTTCGTCTCCAACATAGGCAATTACAAGACACTGACTGCAGTTCCCTGCTCTATAGTAGGACCTGTTGTTGATCTAATTCTTTACCGAGCAGTTTGTACGGTAATCCCAAGCTCCTAATCCATTTGTTGACTTTCTGTGGCGTCGGACGCTTCCCCCAGCTCTGAAGTCTTGGTGCAGAGGGTGTTTACAGTGGTGTTTAACCTAATCTCCTCCCTTACCCCCACTTCCAGCAGCTTCCACACTTACCCAGCAGCTGCTTCACGTCACTGGTGGACTTACCCACTCAGGGGGACATGTGGGCCCAGAGCAAGCTTCCCGTGCCCACCCGAAGCCCTCTGGCACCAATTGTCTAAGATCATGGTTTAGAGGCTGAAAAGTCCCGATTCTTTTACTTGATCATGTTTCTTGTTACTGTTGATTTTTGCGGCACTTAAAAATCAGGGTACGTCCCACAGAAAGCTGAATTTCCAGCTTCCGGTGAAGACGAGGTGAACGGGCCACGTGACGGCCACACCACCACCACGAGCTTCGCCGAGCAGGGCGGCTGCCTCCCCCACGCGGCACCAGCTCCCGGCCCGGCAGACCCACCGCTCACCACGGCCTCCTCATCGCGGGGCGGCACGGTCACCAATAACTGCTGCACTTAAAAACGACTGATGGGCACGTCTGGTCCTTTCAAATGTGGAGACAAAGCACATGGTCTAGAAGATCGTGTTTTCCAGGGGGGGAAAGAAAACAAAAGTCAGAGAATGCTCAGCTGCATTTTATAAGAAAACATGTGAAAATCTGACACGGCTTCAGCGATCTCGCTGTGCTGGCTGAACAGGGAAGGGTCTCACGTGAGAGCTGAGACGGGCCTGGGGAGCCGCGCCACGTGCCGAGGGGTCGCGCGGCCCTGTGAGCGGAGGAGCTCGGAGGGCTGCCACCCCTGTGACCCCTCAGCTGGGGAGGAGCCCCCCATGGAACGTAGAGAGCGAGGAACACCCGAGAACCCGCGGTCATGGAGCTTGGACGTTGATACAGACTGAAGCTGACCCCGCGAGAGGAAGGCAGACGGGCGAGCCCATCGCCGTCGGGAAGCAGCTGGAGGCCGGGCAGGCGCAGCGGCCGCGGGACAGCCGCCCGCAGCACGGCCGGGTCAGCGGAGGGGCTTCCCGCGGCCGCCAGCGAGGAGAGCGCAGAGGGGAGCCGGAAGCCAAAGCCACACGCCGCCCGGTCACCTTCCAGTTTGCTCAGGTCCCTCCCACGGTGAGAACACGTTCCCTTAAGGACGACGAGACGGGAGGGCTGGGCAGCGGGGGGCCGCCCGCGGGGTCCACCCGCCCCGGGGCAGGGGCCACGGGAGCCACGAGACACACCAATCAAAAGCAGAGTACTGTGTTTTATTTAATTAAAATAGATTAAAAAACAGACTATGTGAAAGAATTAGGATTCTCAATAATTTACTATTATTTACACGAGCAAATTCTGGGCGTTAGTAGACTCTGTGAGGAGATGAACGCACAGGGCAGTTGGGGACCCGCTGGGGACCCGCGGGCCCTGGTGCCTATTCTGTCAGGCTGGCGTGGCCATGGCATCGTGGAGAGCTGGGTGACGGGCAGGGGGCCCTCAGCTGCCTGGGGCCACCACAAGGGCACCCCTCACAGAACGCCAGGTGGGGATCCATCCTCTTGGGAGAAGCCCTCACCGTGTCCCTCAGGTGGGCACCGGTCAGCAGCTCCCCTGTGTCCACCACACGCACGGCCGGCCTTCGACAGCACCCCCTAGGCAGACACAAAGCCCGCGGTCTCCGGTAAGATGAGAAGCAGGCCTGGAAGCCACACGTCCAGGCTTCAGTGGGCAGCAGAACGCCCCTGTGTCCTCCAGAACGTGGCGACCCACCAAGGTCTAATCGGAGTGGCCTGTGGGCTGCTCGAGGGACGGCACCGGGCGCCCTGGCAGCCCGGGGCGGGGCGGGTGTCCAGTCCCGGCCGGGCCGTCCTACAGGCACTTGAGGTCCCTCCAGGCTCGAGGGAGCGAGCCCGGGACGCAGACGCAGGCGGGAAGACCCCTAGAAG
The DNA here is from genome assembly GCA_022376925.1 of Tragulus kanchil. Classification (NCBI taxonomy): domain Eukaryota; kingdom Metazoa; phylum Chordata; class Mammalia; order Artiodactyla; family Tragulidae; genus Tragulus; species Tragulus kanchil. The sequence goes on from JAIOJX010000005.1 coordinate 2,270,838, forward strand.
CAGCAGGGACCCCTTGATCCGACTTCCAGTTGCTGGAGACTTGGGGTCTCCACTGGTGCAGGCGGCTGGGGGGGCCCTGCCCCCGGATGACAGTGGAGCGGTGGCCTCGGGCTGGGGAAGGAGGCGCCCAGCGGAGCCTCAGTCCAGAATGTCCGTCTCGAAGGGCACCAGGTGGTAATAGGACAGGTTGGTGACATAGGCCGCTGGGTCGTCGCCATCCTCCAGCTCGGCGGTGAACTCGCCGCCATTCTCAAACCTGCGAAGGCACAGCGGTGAGGCCGGGCCGGCTCCTGACCCTCGCCAGCTGAAGGAAGGGCTGCTGGGCGCCGTCAGGCTCTCTGGCAGCGCCCACGGCCCTCAGCAGGCCTGGCACATGCCCCTGCCCCCAACCCAGGCGCCACCGAGTGGGGAGAACCCCGCCCACGAGGCCAGGTCAGCGCACTTACAGGTGCTCTGTGGGGTCCACGGCCCCGTGCTGGTCTTTGCCGTTCGGGATGCTGTGGTCAATAACGATTGTTTCCGTATTCGCTAAACAAAATCCATTGGACCTCATGATTTCTGAAAACGACAGCAACGAGGGAGACACGCGGAAGGGGGTCACATTTTGAAGCCTCGACGCCCGCAGGCTCACGAGCCCCTCGCCCCCGCCTCCTGCTGTGCCCGCACCTCCGGGACACTCGACCCGGCGCTCCGCCTCCCAGGCTCAGGGCCGCGGCCCCACGCCAGCCCAGAGGTGCGCCTCTCCCCAGAAGGGTGCCCGGTGGGCTGAACGCCCTCCCCAGACCGCTGCCCGTGGGTCTGAAGCTGGAGCCGAAAGAGGCTGGGCTCGAGGGCGGGCCCACGGCGCACGCTGCGACCCCTTCTCTCGAAGCTCTCGCCTGAGTCTGACGCGAGAGCAACACGGCCCAGGGGTGCCGCGAGGATCCGGAGAGATCAGCACGCGCTTCAACCAAATGGGCAACTTCACCTTTTATACAATTCTGTGTCTAAACGACCTCCTTATCAACAAGCACAACTGGGGCGATTTAAAAAGCCAACAAAGAGACTGTCCTTGTGCGTCCACCCTGGCTCGTGGCTGCCTTCCAGGGGCAAAGTCTGAGGCTCCCCCGGCTCTGGAAGCGGGGCGCGACGGGGGAGGGGTGGGAGGGCAGCTGGAAAGCACGGGGCTGGGAGCTGAGGGTGCACAGCACAGCCCGACGGGCAGCCCCGAGATACTGGGTGCAGCGTCCTAACTGGAAACCTCAAGACTGGACTGGACGATCTCCAAGGACCCTTCCAACTCTAAGAGCACGCGAGGTACTGGCCTCTCACCCCATCTGGCCCGTGTAAGCCTAAGTGCGCTCGAAGGCCTTCTCCGGCCTGGGGACGCTCTGGCGGGCGCTTCCCGGGAACTGGTGTCCCCCGTCCCCCCAGTGGATCGCAGACTCCACGAGAAGACTGGGGTTGGGGCGGTGGGCGCAGGGCTCTAGCTGCCCGAGCGCGGGCCCACCCCAGCCTCTGCCCCCGGCCAGCACACTGTGCACTCCGGCCCTCCACCCGCCTCACCCTAAAAGCACGCTTTAACCACACCCCAGATTCCTGCCGGCCCCTCAAGTCCATTGGTCATCGTCCTCACGCAGGCCGAGGCACGGGGCCAGCTCTCAGCAGCCCCCTCGGCCCGGCCCGGCCGCAGGAGGCCCTGCTGCTCTCTGATCGGGCAGCGGATGCTACGGTTGTCCAGGGGATTGTTTCATTTTTTACATCTTACCATAATTTATTTTAGCCCCATGTGCAGATTTGCTTTTTAAAAATAACTGAAATCGTAATTTCTGTTTATTTTTAATTTTCCCAGGTATTTGGTTCTCAGTTCTTTGAATTTCTCTCCCTAGAAAGAGACTTGGGAACTGCCCCCGCACCCCAGAAAAGAAAAGTAGATTTCCTCCTCCAGACCGGCTCTGGGCCCGTGGGCCCCCCCGGGGGGAAGCTGGAGCCGAAAGAGGCTGGGCTCGAGGGCGGGCCCACGGCGCACGCTGCGACCCCTTCTCTCGAAGCTCTGGCCTGAGTCTGACGCGAGAGCAACACGGCCCAGGGGTGCCGCGAGGATCCAGAGAGATCAGCACGCGCTTCAACCAAATGGGCAACTTCACCTTTTATACAATTCTGTGTCTAAACGACCTCCTTATCAACAAGCACAACTGGGGCGATTTAAAAAGCCAACAAAGAGACTGTCCTTGTGCGTCCACCCTGGCTCGTGGCTGCCTTCCAGGGGCAAAGTCTGAGGCTCCCCCGGCTCTGGAAGCGGGGCGCGACGGGGGAGGGGTGGGAGGGCAGCTGGAAAGCACGGGGCTGGGAGCTGAGGGTGCACAGCACAGCCCGACGGGCAGCCCCGAGATACTGGGTGCAGCGTCCTAACTGGAAACCTCAAGACTGGACTGGACGATCTCCAAGGACCCTTCCAACTCTAAGAGCATGCGAGGTACTGGCCTCTCACCCCATCTGGCCCGTGTAAGCCTAAGTGCGCTCGAAGGCCTTCTCCGGCCTGGGGACGCTCTGGCGGGCGCTTCCCGGGAACTGGTGTCCCCCGTCCCCCCAGTGGATCGCAGACTCCACGAGAAGACTGGGGTTGGGGCGGTGGGCGCAGGGCTCTAGCTGCCCGAGCGCGGGCCCACCCCAGCCTCTGCCCCCGGCCAGCACACTGTGCACTCCGGCCCTCCACCCGCCTCACCCTAAAAGCACGCTTTAACCACACTCCAGATTCCTGCCGGCCCCTCAAGTCCATTGGTCATCGTCCTCACGCAGGCCGAGGCACGGGGCCAGCTCTCAGCAGCCCCCTCGGCCCGGCCCGGCCGCAGGAGGCCCTGCTGCTCTCTGATCGGGCAGCGGATGCTACGGTTGTCCAGGGGATTGTTTCATTTTTTACATCTTACCATAATTTATTTTAGCCCCATGTGCAGATTTGCTTTTTAAAAATAACTGAAATCGTAATTTCTGTTTATTTTTAATTTTCCCAGGTATTTGGTTCTCAGTTCTTTGAATTTCTCTCCCTAGAAAGAGACTTGGGGAACTGCCCCCCGCACCCCCAGAAAAGAAAAGTAGATTTCCTCCTCCACTCTCCCAGGATAAAATGACTGTTTATCAATCAGACTGGCCCAGTAATTGCTGAGATTTTCACTGCCTCTCTGGAGAAGTGACAGGGAGGGACAGCGCGCCTCGCTGGCCTCCCGAGGTCCGTCCCACTCCTCGTGAGCGGCCCCAGCCTGCGGCTCGTCCCGCCTCCCCTCCCGCTGAGCCCCCGGCCTCAGGCCGTTACAGCCCACAGACCGCCTCTCCCACCCTCGCTGAGGGAACTGGGGGGAAAGGCCCTACCAGTGAAAACAAACATCAGAGCTGCAAACCATGTGACTGTCGCCAGGAATCACCTAGAGCAGGAACTTCCGAGTCTTTCTTAAGAAAGTGAGATTTGGAGTTCTGGAACGTGGACTCTAGAAAATGGAGCCAGTTCCTCAAACAGGTTTGTCACACATCATCCCCTAACTGTGCGGCGAATGCAGCGAAGCCAAGCCAGTTAGAGAAGCCAGCTGGGCCTCCAGGAAACTCCAGTTCTGCCCCTTAAGCCGGAAGGAGGTTATTCCTCGCTCAGCGTTTTAGTCTGTAAAATGGGCCTAAGTGTCTAGCCTAAGGGGGCACGGGTGGGGCTAAACGAGGTGGTTTTATAAAGAATCTAGGGCTTCCCTGGTGGTCCAGCGGGTAAGGACACCGCCTTGCAGTGCAAGGGGCCCCGGTTCGATCCCTGGCCTGGGAAGATCCCACGTGCCGCAGAGCGGCTGGACCGATGTGTCCAATCACCGAGCCGGAGCTCTGGAGCACATGCGCCCGGAGCCAGTGCTCTGTGCCAACAGAGGACACCGCGATGGGAGGCCCACACGGGCCAGAGAATAAAGATGGATGAAACTAGACAAATGAAAGACCGATAGGAGTGGCCCGCCCACCTCCCTCCCTCTCACCCCCGCCAAAATAAATAAATAAATAAATGTTTAAACAACAACAAAAAAAAGAATCTAGCAAACGGTGGTGAAAATTAAGGCTGAGACTGCACCAAGGCCTGGTTTATAAAACATGAAATTCTATTTCCAGGCTTTGCAAACCTATTGACTCATCTGGTTTGTGTGGCTGATATCAGTTCAGCCAAGTAGCCAGACAGAGGCTGAGGTTTATGCTTCCTTTTACGCTGCGTGGTTTCCTTAGAGGTGGCAATAAGCTTTTGGATTAACATGGGGTGATGAACATTTAAGGGGGCATTGACCCAAAGCCTCACCCAGCCTGAGCCGCGGGCGGCGGCCGGCTCTCACACCGCGGGCGCCTGGCGCCACCTAGCGGCCCGGCCCCTCGCCGGCAGCCCGGAGGCCGGGGGGGAGCCCGGCGGGCGGTCCTCGCGGCTCCACCACCCGCGGCTACAGCAGAGGCGCAAGGAGGCCCGGGAGTCGGGGTAGGGGGTGACCGCGGGCGCTTCCATGAACAAGGGGAATTCAGCAGGACCGGAGTGGACGTGCTCGGGCGGGCTTGTGGAGAGAGAAGACGGAGCCCAGCGGGCGGGAGGCAGAGGGCCTGGAGAGAGGGGTCTCCAGGGACAGGAAAAGCCAGAGTGACCACACCCTGATGTGCCCAGGAGGACAGGAAATCAATCAATTCACGAGCCAGGAGGTCGGGTCCTGGGGTGACGGATATGGGCACTGAGGACACGTCCTGGGGAGGCGGGGAGGAAAGGGCTGCTGGGGACTCAGTCCACACACCCCAGATACCAGCCGGGACGGAGGGGCAGGTCTGCCCGCCGGGACCAGGCCCTCGGGGCAGGTGGTGCCACCGTAAAGAACAGACTTCTGCATTTACCATTTTCTCTTCTTAATACATTGATTTCCTCACTCGGCGAACAACGAAGGTACACCTTACCTCCGAAGGAACACACCCTCGCCCCGCCGGCCCAGTCCCCAGGACCTTGCTCGGGCCAGACGAGAACCCAGGCTCCCAGGACAGACCTCTTCCTTCAAAACGCTCCTCAGAGCACCGCCGCCAGCACCGGCGACAGAGCCGCGGGTGGCAACAACACGCCCAGGCCCGAGCGCCGCCCGCGGCTGACCCAGCCCGCCCTGGCTCCCGGACGACCCACGGGACAGCTGGCCGTCCCCTGCTACCGCGGCTGGCTTCGGCCAGAGGGCACAGCTGAATGTCCACGCTAAGGAGACCTGCACCGAGGGCCCCTTTCTGTCCTGCCTGCCTGAAAGCCAAGAACGAAATCAAGGCCGTGTGAGCGGAACTCTTATTTTTGCAGCCTGGACGACGGATTCTGGTCATTCGCTTCAAAATGCCTCATCAATGCTTTCCTCACGCTCTTTCTTGAGTTTTTATTCACACACCCAACGTAGCTCGCTGGGGCAGGATAAGCTCCAGGTCGGTTGGGAGAGACACACGGCTTCATAAAGCCCAGAAGCAGCCGCTTCCCCGGGTACTTCTGTCCTTCTCGCGGGCCATCGGCCTGGGTTCCCAGGGTGGACGGTGTGCCCAGCATGCGGACAGTGGGTTGGGAAGGCGCTGGAGACCTCGGCGTCCACAGCAGCCCTGCCCCCCGCACCCACCCCACACCTTCCGGCGGCTCTCACCTGATATTTTCACCGGACTCTGAAAGCTGGGTTGAATTTTATGGACGTTGTCATTTTTTAACACCTGGTCCAGGGGCGATCTTTCAAAGAAGGTGAGCACCACTTCCGACCTGGAGTACTGGGAAGAAACGCGCTCATTCCCACACACCTTCCTCCAGCCGGGGGCCCTGGGGCTCCGACCGAGGGGCAGACGCCAGGGCCGAGCCCGGCTCACCCGCCAGGGGCTTGAGGGGCTCGAGACCCAGGGCAGACAGGCTGGGCCGTAAAAGGGGGGGACGCTCTCAGTCCACACCCCAGATACCAGCCGGGACGGAGGGGCAGGTCTGCCCGCCGGGACCAGGCCCTCGGGGCAGGCGGTGCCACCGTAAAGAACAGACTTCTGCATTTACCATTTTCTCTTCTTAATACATTGATTTCCTCACTCGGCGAACAACGAAGGTACACCTTACCTCCGAAGGAACACACCCTCGCCCCGCCGGCCCAGTCCCCAGGACCTTGCTCGGGCCAGACGAGAACCCAGGCTCCCAGGACAGACCTCTTCCTTCAAAACGCTCCTCAGAGCACCGCCGCCAGCACCGGCGACAGAGCCGCGGGTGGCAACAACACGCCCAGGCCCGAGCGCCGCCCGCGGCTGACCCAGCCCGCCCTGGCTCCCGGACGACCCACGGGACAGCTGGCCGTCCCCTGCTACCGCGGCTGGCTTCGGCCAGAGGGCACAGCTGAACGTCCACGCTAAGGAGACCTGCACCGAGGGCCCCTTTCTGTCCTGCCTGCCTGAAAGCCAAGAACGAAATCAAGGCCGTGTGAGCGGAACTCTTATTTTTGCAGCCTGGACGACGGATTCTGGTCATTCGCTTCAAAATGCCTCATCAATGCTTTCCTCGCGCTCTTTCTTGAGTTTTTATTCACACACCCAACGTAGCTCGCTGGGGCAGGATAAGCTCCAGGTCGGTTGGGAGAGACACACGGCTTCATAAAGCCCAGAAGCAGCCGCTTCCCGGCTACTTCTGTCCTTCTCGCGGGCCATCGGCCTGGGTTCCCAGGGTGGACGGTGTGCCCAGCATGCGGACAGTGGGTTGGGAAGGCGCTGGAGACCTCGGCGTCCACAGCAGCCCTGCCCCCCGCACCCACCCCACACCTTCCGGCGGCTCTCACCTGATATTTTCACCGGACTCTGAAAGCTGGGTTGAATTTTATGGACGTTGTCATTTTTTAACACCTGGTCCAGGGGCGATCTTTCAAAGAAGGTGAGCACCACTTCCGACCTGGAGTACTGGGAAGAAACGCGCTCATTCCCACACACCTTCCTCCAGCCGGGGGCCCTGGGGCTCCGACCGAGGGGCAGACGCCAGGGGCCGAGCCCCGGCTCACCCGCCAGGGGCTTGAGGGGCTCGAGACCCAGGGCAGACAGGCTGGGGGCCGTGGGAACAAGAAGGGCCAGGACTGTGCTGGACTTTCACACACACCTGCCTTCACTTTCCAGAAAACTGGGACCCCCTCGCTTCGGCTGCTTCCCGGGGAGAGAAGGCCAGAGCCCGCAGAGCCCGGGCGCCTCCTTTCCTCGGCTGCTGCCCCAGCCCCGCTCCACCGGCACCCGTCCTGCGCCCTCACCCCGCTCCGCCCCAGCCCCACCTTGCGAGGCATGCCGACGATGGCCTTGAGCAGCTTCTCCACCTCGTTTAGCCTGGTCTCCATGTCGTGGGCGTCCTTTATGGCGATCAGTCCTGGAAGGGAGACCGACATGCCTCCGTGAGAAAAACAGACCAGGATACGTGTTCCCAAACTAAACGCAGAGCAGGCTGGGCCACAACAGGGATGCCACCGAGGTGTCACCCAGAAGAGACCTCTAGGAAGGGCGCCTGCCTCAGGCGGGTGCAGCTCTGCCCTGAGAGTCCGGCTCTCGGCCTCGGCTCAGGGTCCAGCAACCCAGGGGGTGTCTGTCTGAGAGCCGCAGAGAGGCCTTCAGAGGTCCCTCTGAGCAGGGTGGTCAAGCTCCGTCCGCCCCCCAGACAGGGCCAGAGCTCGGCTCCGCCAGCGCGGTGACTGCAGCCAAGGAGGCGGGACCCACCGGCCCCAGGACACAGCCGAGCTGACCAGCGCCCGTGGAGCCGGAGCCCCCTATCGGACCAGTCATTTAGAGGTGGGGTTTGGAAGGGCAAAACCAGATCTTTCCCAGAGCAAACCAGTGTGGGCATGACTCAGGGCGCCTTCCAGGAATCTGAGCTTCTACCCTCATTCCAGAAGCCTCGACCGGCTACTAGGAAGTGCAGCGCTTGGTCTTTAAAACACGAGAGACTCGGGGTGTGTTTCCGTCTCCCCGTGAGCCGTGCAGAGCACGGACCTTTCCGGGACAGTCCCTCCAACAGCTTGCCGGCGGGGAGCAACCAGGCCCTCAGGACATGTCACGTGGCCCGGGACGACCAGACCACAGCGCCTGGAGTCCTGGGGCTGGCTCTTTTCGAGGAGGAACTGGGTGAAAAAAACCGACCGAGGGCAGACGCCAGGGGCCGAGCCCCGGCTCACCCGCCAGGGGCTTGAGGGGCTCGAGACCCAGGGCAGACAGGCTGGGGGCCGTGGGAACAAGAAGGGCCAGGACTGTGCTGGACTTTCACACACACCTGCCTTCACTTTCCAGAAAACTGGGACCCCCTCGCTTCGGCTGCTTCCCGGGGAGAGAAGGCCAGAGCCCGCAGAGCCCGGGCGCCTCCTTTCCTCGGCTGCTGCCCCAGCCCCGCTCCACCGGCACCCGTCCCGCGCCCTCACCCCGCTCCGCCCCAGCCCCACCTTGCGAGGCATGCCGACGATGGCCTTGAGCAGCTTCTCCACCTCGTTTAGCCTGGTCTCCATGTCGTGGGCGTCCTTTATGGCGATCAGTCCTGGAAGGGAGACCGACATGCCTCCGTGAGAAAAACAGACCAGGATACGTGTTCCCAAACTAAACGCAGAGCAGGCTGGGCCACAACAGGGATGCCACCGAGGTGTCACCCAGAAGAGACCTCTAGGAAGGGCGCCTGCCTCAGGCGGGTGCAGCTCTGCCCTGAGAGTCCGGCTCTCGGCCTCGGCTCAGGGTCCAGCAACCCAGGGGGTGTCTGTCTGAGAGCCGCAGAGAGGCCTTCAGAGGTCCCTCTGAGCAGGGTGGTCAAGCTCCGTCCGCCCCCCAGACAGGGCCAGAGCTCGGCTCCGCCAGCGCGGTGACTGCAGCCAAGGAGGCGGGACCCACCGGCCCCCAGGACACAGCCGAGCTGACCAGCGCCCGTGGAGCCGGAGCCCCCTATCGGACCAGTCATTTAGAGGTGGGGTTTGGAAGGGCAAAACCAGATCTTTCCCAGAGCAAACCAGTGTGGGCATGACTCAGGGCGCCTTCCAGGAATCTGAGCTTCTACCCTCATTCCAGAAGCCTCGACCGGCTACTAGGAAGTGCAGCGCTTGGTCTTTAAAACACGAGAGACTCGGGGTGTGTTTCCGTCTCCCCGTGAGCCGTGCAGAGCACGGACCTTTCCGGGACAGTCCCTCCAACAGCTTGCCGGCGGGGAGCAACCAGGCCCTCAGGACATGTCACGTGGCCCGGGACGACCAGACCACAGCGCCTGGAGTCCTGGGGCTGGCTCGGTTTTCAGAAGCTCTAGGTTTGTTTTCTAGGGGAAAGGGTTCATTTGGCAGGCAACACAGTAAGTCCCTGTCGAGATAAAATTAACTTCCTAAACTAACTGACTGAAATGAAGAGGCCCCGAGTGCCTGCTCAGACGTACACACACACACAGACACACACAAACACACGCACGCATGCCCCTCAGTGATCTCTTGTCTGCTGTGGACAGTTCCACAGAGGAACACTGCCAAAATCCTCTGGGAAGTTGTTTTTAGAGAGAGGACAATTAATTATGTAAGTCATCAGCACAAAGAGCGTTTTTATTCTAAGCCAAGAAAACTCACGTTTCTGCTTTTATTACACCTAGAATACTGGTGTTAAATCACTCAGGTTCATGACACAGCTGTGCCTTTATTTAGCAAAAGAAAAAAAAAACGCATAGGAAGATTAGTTCTTGTATGGTCAATGCATATAGCACATGTATACCCATTTTCTAGGATGTAACACATGCGTAACCCATGGTTGGATTTATAACCATCCCGGGTGCCGCTGAGTCAGATAAATACATTCTGCTCTCCGCTGACCTGCCTTTAGGGTTGCAGAATTAGAACCCAAGGCACAGGACAACTAGTTCAACGTGGATTTCAGAGAAATAGTGAATAATGGAACAGTATGGATAGACCCTCAAAAAGTATTCATCATTTATCTGAAATTCAAACTTACTAGGTGTCCTGTACTTTATCTGGCAACCTCATCTTCCTGGTGACCTGTTTTCGAGAATGAAGCAGAGAAAGGCAAGGAGTACCTAGCCAGGCCTCTGGTAACACACATCAGTGCTTAGGCTCGAAGCACAGACCCTGGGGATCCAACCCCAGCCCACGTCGCCAGCTCCGTGCCCGTGACCCCACGCCCTCATTGTGAAATGGAGCTAGACCCTGTGGTCCCTGAGCCTTCCATGTCCTCAGCCTGTTCGTCTATGGAAGAACTTTAGTCAATGAGTAACTTTAATCAAAGAAGTGAGAACATGCAGGGAAAAAAAGAGGGGATAACAGTTAAAGGAGACCAAATAATATAATATAGTCACCAAGCAAAGTCAAGTTTCCTTCTCAAGAGCTATAGGTAATCTCCTAGGACTGTAGCCCGCCAGGCTCCTCTGTCCAAGGGAGTCTCCAGGCGAGAATACTGGAGTGGGTTGCCGTTCCCTTCTCCAGGGGATCTTCCCCACCCAGGGATCGAACCTGCGTCTCTATGTCTCCTGCATTGGCAGAGGGGTTCTTTACCACAGGCGCCACCTGGGAAGCCCGACCGGAGGGCAAATGGTGCTCCTAGGAAAGGGAAACAGGCTGCAAGACAGGAGGGCTGACGACATCTCATCAGGGAAGGAAGCCGCGGGCCTCTCTCCAGCGAGAAGAGAGTGACGGACGATTGTGTTCAGCTCTGGCTGTTAGCTGGGCACCTCCATCTCCCCGAAACAGACGCCGGGCGACAACTCAGGCGATCAGGACCAGCATTCCCAAGGCACGTTCTCCTTTGTCCGAGGGAACCCATCCACGCGAATGATAAGGACACGGGCCTCTTCCCAGGGCAGGAGGGCTGCTGCCAGTCAAAGGTGGAGCCTCATAAGCAATGGCTTCAGCTGGGCGCCCTCTAGAGGCTGCCCACCCCTCCGAGCCCGTCTCCCACCCACATCAGGGCGGGGAGGGCTCACCACCGGCCACGGGACCTGTGAGGGCCAGGCTCCCTTCAAACGCTAGTGCCCACAGTTCCCTCCTCTCCTGGGCCTGGAAATCTCACTCCTTTGCTTATTTTGAAGGTGTTTCCCATCGAACAGAGAGGTGTATAAAATGCAAAAGGAAAACATTTAAACAATCAAACCCAAAGCTGTGCCCTGCAGCCACAGTGCAGAGAAGAAATAAGTCTTCCTTTAAAATTTCTCCTTGGGCTTCCCTGGTGGTCCAGTGGGTAAGGACACCACCTTGCAGTGCAAGGGGTGCCGGTTCGATCCCTGGCCTGGGAGGATCCCGCGTGTCGCGGAGCGGCTAGACCGATGTGTCCAATGACCAAGCCAGCGCTCTGGAGCGCGTGCGTCCAGAGCAGGTGCTCTGCGACCACAGAGGCCTCCGCGATGGGAGGCCCAGACACGCCAAAGAACAAAGATGGATGAAAATAGATAAATGAAAGACCAATAGAAGTGGCCCGCCCGCCACTCCCACCCCCCTGCAAAAAAAAATGTGCTTACATACAATAATTTGGGATTATCTAGGATCGCTAGCTTTTGAATTCCAAACATTGTGGATGGAACGAAAACGGTGGGGTTCCTGTTTGACTCCGTTTTACGATCGTGATGCTAAAAACTGGAAGCGGGGAAGACGGTCTAGAATGTCCAGGGCTGTGTAGAAAGGCTCCTGCTGCCCGAGGACAGGCTGCGGCCACGCCGGGGCCGGCCAGCAGGGGCCGCCGCGGCCCGCGAGGACCCGCCCCTCGGAGCAGGTCCCTCCGGACGCTGACGTGGAACTCTTCACCCTCCCGGAAACCTGTCTAATTTCTGATAAAGCACAATCACTAATGCAACTTCAATTTTTAAAATTTTTCACTCTATACAATTTACGATGTGACCTGTGAATTTACTCTATACAATTTACTTTATACAATTTTCACTGTACACAATATACGATGTGACCTGTGAATTCACTCTATACAATTTACGATGTGACCTGTGAATTTACTCTGAAACCTAAAGACTGATAACACGGCTGTCTGTAAACCTCGGCGTGGGGCTCTCGCTTCCCTTAGGGGCTAACATTCGGGCCAGAGCAGCCAGGGGCCCTTTCTGTCTAAACCAGCGTAGCCTCGAGAAGCCAGCACACTCCAGGGTAGGTCTGCGTACAAACACGAACACCGAGTCATCCTGGGGACGCAAACTGAGTGTGCTGGTGTCAGCACAGAGATGAGGCTTCCAGCAAACACGGACCAGCCTCCAAGTGGCAGACACCTGGTCCTGCGCCCCTTCCGCCCTGAGGCTGCGGGCCGAGGGCCTCTGGTGACCGTGCCAGCCTCCAGGACAGGCTCGGGCTAAATCCACCTGTCCCGTCCTGAGCCCTGTCTGTGTCCGACCTTGCAGTGCAAGGGGTGCCGGTTCGATCCCTGGCCTGGGAGGATCCCGCGTGTCGCGGAGCGGCTAGACCGATGTGTCCAATGACCAAGCCAGCGCTCTGGAGCGCGTGCGTCCAGAGCAGGTGCTCTGCGACCACAGAGGCCTCCGCGATGGGAGGCCCAGACACGCCAAAGAACAAAGATGGATGAAAATAGATAAATGAAAGACCAATAGAAGTGGCCCGCCCGCCACTCCCACCCCCCTGCAAAAAAAAATGTGCTTACATACAATAATTTGGGATTATCTAGGATCGCTAGCTTTTGAATTCCAAACATTGTGGATGGAACGAAAACGGTGGGGTTCCTGTTTGACTCCGTTTTACGATCGTGATGCTAAAAACTGGAAGCGGGGAAGACGGTCTAGAATGTCCAGGGCTGTGTAGAAAGGCTCCTGCTGCCCGAGGACAGGCTGCGGCCACGCCGGGGCCGGCCAGCAGGGGCCGCCGCGGCCCGCGAGGACCCGCCCCTCGGAGCAGGTCCCTCCGGACGCTGACGTGGAACTCTTCACCCTCCCGGAAACCTGTCTAATTTCTGATAAAGCACAATCACTAATGCAACTTCAATTTTTAAAATTTTTCACTCTATACAATTTACGATGTGACCTGTGAATTTACTCTATACAATTTACTTTATACAATTTTCACTGTACACAATATACGATGTGACCTGTGAATTCACTCTATACAATTTACGATGTGACCTGTGAATTTACTCTGAAACCTAAAGACTGATAACACGGCTGTCTGTAAACCTCGGCGTGGGGCTCTCGCTTCCCTTAGGGGCTAACATTCGGGCCAGAGCAGCCAGGGGCCCTTTCTGTCTAAACCAGCGTAGCCTCGAGAAGCCAGCACACTCCAGGGTAGGTCTGCGTACAAACACGAACACCGAGTCATCCTGGGGACGCAAACTGAGTGTGCTGGTGTCAGCACAGAGATGAGGCTTCCAGCAAACACGGACCAGCCTCCCAGTGGCAGACACCTGGTCCTGCGCCCCCTTCCGCCCTGAGGCTGCGGGCCGAGGGCCTCTGGTGACCGTGCCAGCCTCCAGGACAGGCTCGGGGCTAAATCCAGTCCCGCTGAGCCCTGTCTGCCTCTTCAGTTCTCGAGTGAAGACAGACCCTTCTCGAGTCAGCTGGGAAGGCGTGTGTGTTACCCAAAGAAACCGCGTCCACAAGAGGAAACCCCCAGCGCAGCCCGGGAGGACAGCTTCCGAAACAGAAGTTTTACGATTGAGTCAAAAGAGACGCTGCATTTCAGAAGCACGTCCCCTGATGTCCAGGGAAGCAGAGGTGCTGGGCGAGGGCAGGCGCAGGCTCACCTTGCCTGCCCAAGAGAACCCACGCGCCTTAACCCCTGCCGCTGCCGCCGAGGCAGCCTCTTCTCTGACCCCATCCCTGCGCACGGGGCTTCCCAGGCAGGAGTCCTGGAGAGGGTGGCCATTTCCTCCTCCAGGGGATCTTCCCAGCCCAGGGATGCAGCCCTCGTCTCCTGAGCCTCCCGCATGGGCAGATGGACTCTTTACCGCGGAGCCACCAAGGAGTCTCATACAAATTTTGGAAACAAAATATTCTTAAAATTTCCAGGAACGCTCTCCATGATTCTTCCTAGAGACTTGTGGTCTGTAGATAATCACCGTAAAAGCAGTGGGACTCACGGGACGATGAGGTCGAGAGCGAGCCGAGCTGGTTACGCGCTGCTCCCCTCCCGCATCCAGATGGCCGGCTCCCTCTGACCTCACGTTCCAGGGCCGGGGCCGTCGCCGCCCCGAGCCCACCGCGCGCGGCACACAAGGCTCGGCCCTCCCCGCCGCCGCCCTGCCCTGGTCCCGTGACTCTGGGGGCAACACTGAAGGACAAGGGTGTCTCCCCTGCATCTTCCTAAGAACAAAAGCGGGGCAGGGCGAGTAGCCACAGGAGACAGAAGAGCAGGGGCAGGACAGCGCGTCTGGAGAGCGGGCGAGGGCTGCCCCGGCGGCCTCTCCCCTGCCACGCGGCCCCACGCCCCCCTTCCCCGGTGGCCTCTCCCCTGCCACGCGCCGCTCCCCTGCCAGTGAGACGCTCCCCTGCCACGCGCCGCCCCACGCCCCCTTCCCCGGCGGCCTCTCCCCTGCCACGCGCCGCCCCCCTGCCAGTGAGACGCTCCCCTGCCACGCGCCGCCCCACGCCCCCTTCCCTGGCCGCCTCCTTCTCTTCCACAAGCACAACGCCTTACTCCGCTTCAGACTCCACACGCCTGCGGGGCCACTCACGGAGCCTTAGTTTGTCTGAAGACTCCCCTGTCCACCCGAGCGCGGGCCGGGGAGCAGAGCGCTGCCCGCTAGCGCTGCGGGGTGTGGGGCATCCCGGCCGGTGCAGCGCCATCCCGGCAGGCGCCGGCCGCCTCCGTCTCACATCTGACAGCGGGTCTGCAGGGACGCAGGTAGGTGCGCGTCTCCAGAGACGAGGGTGAACAGACGTCACCCCAAAACCACACGCAGGCTGTCAAGGAGGAGCCTTATTTGGAGAAACAACACGGGGTTCTGAGGCGGGCCCTCCATCAGCCCCTCCTGCTGGCCTCTTGCGTCGCCTGTCGCTCCCTCCACGCACGCACGTCTGGTCCCCCAGTAAACTCCGGGCTCTCCCTCCCAGACCCACCGTGTTTGAGCACTCCCCACACCTTCCCCGGCTCCCCGGTCCTCCTCCAGCCTCGTGGGTGCCCAGCACAGCCACCGCGGGGCCCAGCAGGCCAAGACACTCCCGCTCCAAGCGCTCCAGCAAGAGCCCCCACTGAGCACAGCCTGCCCGCTCCCCAGCTCCCGGACCTCCCCTCCAGCCCTCAGGGCCCCTCACCACTCTGACCACCAGGCACGAGCCCGCCTCCGGGTCTCTGCACCCAGCCTGGCAGCCCCAGCCCAGGCACCCCCGTCGCCCCCGCCCCCTCCCCGCACAGGCCGTCTGAAGGTGAACCCCTCCACCTGCCCCAACAAGCCACCGATCCTCACTTACCTTCCCGAACCACTTTCTTCTGAACATGTACAACTATCTAACATTTTTGAACTTATCTTGATTATTATCAGATTCTTCTAACCGAGACACAGAATCATGGAAGTCAGAGGATCGTCTGTTTTGTTTGCTGCGGCATCCCCAGCACCCAGAGGATGCCCGGCACGGGGGAGGCGGCTGCAGACACTCACCGAGTGGACACAAAGCCAAAGTGATGATTCTACAGGAACCGGGAATCAAAGCCCACCTGAGCACTTTGGAAATAGAATCTCTTGCTGCAGTGATGACTTCATAAGGCACGAAATGGGTGTTTTGTTTTGTTTAAGGATCAAATTAGTCAAAAAAGCCAAGTAGTCACTGGGAAAATTCTGCACAATTGTCATTTAAAGTCTCATCTTCCAAGATGAGAGAGACAGGCAAGTGACCTTGCCCCATCTGGTCAGGAAAGCCTGTGATGTGTTACACAGAGGGGATTTCAATTGAAGACGTGGCCTCACCTGTGTCAGAGTGCAGACAACAGCAGAGAGCGACCCTTGGCCCCCCAGAGAGAGGATGTGCGGGAAGCCGCCACTTCCCCACCCCGGCCGGCGGGGGCCAGGAAGGCAGGACAGGCGCGTCAGATCCAGATGCAGAAGAGCCGAAGGTTAAGAGGTCAAGATGCCAAGGAAAAGGACAGAAAAGGCCAGACTGGTGCTGAGGTCAGCCCCGCCCAGAAGGAAGGCCAGGGAGGTGGGCCAGTGACCCCCGAGCCGCCACTCCACACAGGGGTCTAAGCACCTCTGCTCGTGTGTCCCCAGAAACACACACGTTCCCCGGACAGACGGCCAAGGCCAGTGCGGCCTGTGTCAGAAGGAAGGGAAAGCACACGCTCTGCAGGGAAACGCCCCGCCCGCAGCTGTCCAGGGACCCCGACCAAGAGCTCAGCACCCCGACGGCACGCGCGACCTAAGACGCAAGCCGGCGTCAAGGCTTCCGCACACCCTGGAGGTGCCCAGTCCTCCACCTTCGAGAGCCAACAGCCTGCTGCCGGGCTCGCTCACAGAGCTTTTGAAGGAGAGAAGTGGGCCCATCAGAACCAGCCCAGAAATACGCATCAAGTTTAAACTGAGGGCCTCTGATGGAGAAGTACACTGAGAAAACCCGGCATCTCAATACAGCACAGGCTTCTGGAGGCCTTTTGCCTGCACGGTTTTTTATCTCAGCCAATCTTTTTGTGCAAATAATAAATCTGCCTGAAGTAAGGTGAAGTCTTCTCTTGTATTATGGTGATGTCTTCTACTAGCAAACACCTTGCCTGGACTTGGGAGGCTCTAAGGAAGGAAAGCCGTGTACAGCACACACGGGCGGTGCTGCGCGCGGGGAGAGAGGGGCGGCTTGCCTCCAAGCTGAGAACCAAGCCCGGACCGGGGTCCCGTCTCCCCTCCTCTGGCCCCGGGCCTCGGCCTTCTCTGCCCCAGGGACGCTGAGCTGGCCGGGCAGGAGGCTCCCTGGTCAGGACTCCACCAAGAGGATGGTTCCCACAACCCACCACGGGCCGTTAGAGAGTCCTGGACACCCGACCCTGGTCCTCAGCTAACTGACCCCGCACCCCCAATGCAAGTGACACCCACGTCTTTCTGATTTCCCTCTTCAGACGCTCGAAAGCGGCTCTCAGGTGCCTTCTCCCAGGTGACACCCTCTTCCCGGCTCCCTGTGGGGGCCCACTCCACGCGGCGTTCTCCATGCTGACGCCTGGAAAGCCCAGGACAGACCTGGGGCCACCGGCAAGAGCGGGGAGCGTGCGTGTGCCCGGCAGGTGTGGGTGTGCACAGTGGCGGCCTGCGGGTGCCCGGCAGGTGTGGGTGTGCACAGTGGCGGCCTGCGGGTGCCCGGCAGGTCACATGCCTCACGCTCACCGCCTTCTGCTCCAGGGAGGGCAGGCCCCTCACCGGGCCCCAAGGCGACGGAAGCCGCGCCCCTCCCCACCGTCCAGGACCCTCCTCAGAAGCCACAGGGTGACGACAGAAGCCACGCTCGTGGAGGGCTAGCTACTGCAGACACTGAGCCCGCCCTCCAGCCTCACAAGGAAGGTGGGGTCCGGGCCGACGTCACAGGGTGGGGGAGCGAAAGGGAGCCCTGGATGACAGCTGAGCTGGGGCCTGGGACAGAGAGACCTGGGGACAGGGAGGGTGGGAGGGGGGAGGGAGGACGGGGGCAGGTAGCAGAGAGGGAAGGGGGTAGGGCAGACCCTGGGCCCGCTCTCAGGGGACCTGTGTGTTTAGGGCCCTCCCTGTCCCAGAAAGGATGTCACTCATTGAATAAACTGATGTTCCTTCATCTACCGACGCGTTCCTGCTGGGCCATCCACGTGATAAACTGAAAATATAATAACACGCTCCCTAACAGCAAGTCAAGGTGAATTGCTGCTATGTTTGAACCTGAACTCCCAGTCCAAACACCTTGCCTGGACTTGGGAGGCTCTAAGGAAGGAAAGCCGTGTACAGCACACACGGGCGGTGCTGCGCGCGGGGAGAGAGGGGCGGCTTGCCTCCAAGCTGAGAACCAAGCCCGGACCGGGGTCCCGTCTCCCCTCCTCTGGCCCCGGGCCTCGGCCTTCTCTGCCCCAGGGACGCTGAGCTGGCCGGGCAGGAGGCTCCCTGGTCAGGACTCCACCAAGAGGATGGTTCCCACAACCCACCACGGGCCGTTAGAGAGTCCTGGACACCCGACCCTGGTCCTCAGCTAACTGACCCCGCACCCCCAATGCAAGTGACACCCACGTCTTTCTGATTTCCCTCTTCAGACGCTCGAAAGCGGCTCTCAGGTGCCTTCTCCCAGGTGACACCCTCTTCCCGGCTCCCTGTGGGGGCCCACTCCACGCGGCGTTCTCCATGCTGACGCCTGGAAAGCCCAGGACAGACCTGGGGCCACCGGCAAGAGCGGGGAGCGTGCGTGTGCCCGGCAGGTGTGGGTGTGCACAGTGGCGGCCTGCGGGTGCCCGGCAGGTGTGGGTGTGCACAGTGGCGGCCTGCGGGTGCCCGGCAGGTCACATGCCTCACGCTCACCGCCTTCTGCTCCAGGGAGGGCAGGCCCCTCACCGGGCCCCAAGGCGACGGAAGCCGCGCCCCTCCCCACCGTCCAGGACCCTCCTCAGAAGCCACAGGGTGACGACAGAAGCCACGCTCGTGGAGGGCTAGCTACTGCAGACACTGAGCCCGCCCTCCAGCCTCACAAGGAAGGTGGGGTCCGGGCCGACGTCACAGGGTGGGGGAGCGAAAGGGAGCCCTGGATGACAGCTGAGTTGGGGCCTGGGACAGAGAGACCCGGGGGACAGGGGAGGGGTGGGAGGGCGGAGGGAGGACGGGGGCAGGTAGCAGAGAGGGAAGGGGGTAGGGCAGACCCTGGGCCCGCTCTCAGGGGACCTGTGTGTTTAGGGCCCTCCCTGTCCCAGAAAGGATGTCACTCATTGAATAAACTGATGTTCCTTCATCTACCGACGCGTTCCTGCTGGGCCATCCACGTGATAAACTGAAAATATAATAACACGCTCCCTAACAGCAAGTCAAGGTGAATTGCTGCTATGTTTGAACTGCCACTGAACTCCCTCCAGAGTGCCCTCAGCTTGAGACTCCAGGAAGCAGGGGCTGGGAGCCTTTCCCAGCGACGCCTCTGCCCCAGGATGTGTCAAGAGAATGAGCTAATTACCCACAGAGTTCACACGCGGGGGCTGCGGTGTCACTAGGGGGAGTGCCGATCCTTCCAAGACCTCGGGGCAGAGGGGCCGCCGAGGAGACCCTGCACACGCCCCCAGAGGCGCCCCCGGGGTCTGCTTGGAGAAAGGCGCTGCAGGCGGTCTCGCCCTGGGGGTGGGAGTGGGGCCCCAGCCCTCCCGCCGCAACTTCAGCCCGCTGCTTCCTCCTCCAGCCCCCTCTCCGCGGCCTCCGCAGGCCAATCCGTGGGCCAGAGAGAGGAAACGGGAAGCCACCCAGTCCCCGAAAGCCAGGAAAGTCACAAGGCCTGGAGGCGGCGGCCGGCTCACCAAACCCAGGGCGGGTCCGCCCTGGGAGCCCCTCCCGGGGAGGGACAGGGGCCGCGTGGCACCGCGCACTCGGGCTGTTGGCCAAGGGGACGGGGGCGCGGGCCTCCAGACAGGGCGCGACTCGCCGCCGGTCGCTGCCCTGAACTCTTCCCGAACGTTTCCGCAGCCCCTCCTGCCGCGGCCGGAGGCGGGGGTCCCAGGGCCTGGCCGGCGGCTCGCCCTGGTGACGGTCTGGGGCCCCTACGCAGATTCCAGCTCCCTGGCCACTGCACTTCACGATCTGGGGCGGGCGGGGAGCCGAGGTTCCCGGTCCCGTGCCAGGACAGGGCCGGGAGTCGCCATCCCGGCTTCACAATCGCTCCTGCGCGCCCCCTCGCCCTTAAAAGGCGCCCACACCCTGGCCCGCAGCCGACAGCCCGAGCCCCTCGGTCCCCGACACCCCCAGCCCCGCGGGCCGGGCCCGCGCCCACCTTGGCGCAGCGGCGCGCGCGCCAGCTCCGGCCGGTCCTCGGGGAAGGCGTCGAGGAGGCGCTGCCACAGGCGGCCCAGGTCGGCCAGGCTGCGGTGCAGGTAGAGCACGCTGCGGTCCGACCACTCGGTGCGGATCTCGAAGAACTCCTCGTCGCCGCGCCGGCTGACGATGAGCCGGCGGACGCCGTTCACCCAGCAGCCGCGCACGAACATGTTCACCAGCGACGTGCCCTCAAACACCGCCGAGGCCATGCCGCGGGCCCAGCATGCCCCGGCCGGCGTGGGACGCGCGGGGTCCGCGCGGAGTCCGCCGGGCGCCGGGCTCGATCCCGGGCCGCGGTCTGTGCGGGGTCCTCCCGGGGCCGGAGTGGAGCGGCCCGGGGTCTGTCCGGGGTCCGCGTCCGTCCGGAGACCGACTGGGTCGGCGGCGGCCCGGCTCCGGGCGCAGCGGCTCTCGGCGGCCTCCGCGCGCTCTCCGGGGCGGCCTCCGCGCGCTCTCCGGGGCGGCCACCGCTTTTACGGCGCTGCCCCTCGCGGGCGCCTCCGCCGTCCCCGCCTCCGGGCGGAGGTGGTCGGGCCGCCGAGCCCTGCGCCGCCTCCCGAGCCCGCGCCGCCGGGCCGCGGGGAGCCCAGGGCGCCGGGCTGGGCGGACACCCGGGCACCGGCCCCGCCTCCGCACCGCCTCCCGCCGGCCGGGCGGCGACGAGGCTGGGCCCGCGGGGCGGGGCGGCCTGCGCGCGTGGGCCCCCGGCGCGACTGCCCGCTTCCCGATCCTCGATCCCCGGACGCTCTCGGGTCCGGCGGCCGCGCGCCCCAGCCGAGCGGCGGAGTGGGAGCTGCACGCGCGCGGGGCGGAGTTCCGCGGCGGGGCGCGCCCGCTCCAGGGGCCCGGCGCCGGCCCGGCCTGGCGGGTTCTCGTACGCGCGCCGCCCGCCGTCCACCCCGCGTCCCCCGCGCATTCCAGTCGCGCCACGGCCCGGACGCGGCTGGGGACAGACGACGCGGCCGGCCCGCGCCAGCCCGCCGGGGCGTGCCCCCGGCAAGAGGGGGGACCCGCTGCTGCGGCCTGGGAGAGGGTCCCCGCGGAAAGAGGGCTGAGCTGGGGCGCAGGGTGAGCCGAGCGCTTTCAGAAGCGGCCCCGGGGAAGCTGCCCCGGGGAGCGGGGACTGGGATCTACCGCCGCCTGCACCGCAGGGTGGTCCTAACTGGGAGAGGTCATTTCCAGCCGAGTTCAAGAATCGGAAGTCAGTTCGCGTGTTGGAAGTTGGTTCCAGAGTGTCCTGGGCGACCTCCCGTCGCCCGAGGCGGGGTAGGCAGAGCCAGGGCGAGGCCCTTCGGCGCCCTGAGCTTTCAGAAGGTCTAAAAAGCCCACCGAGAGCGGGTTGCCCGTCCCAGGACTCCGTCTAGACCAGGGCTGTGTCCCCGGCTGCACCTCCAACGACCCCCACACGGTCCCCACCGCCACGTGTTCCTCAGCCTGCCCCAGGGCCTGGCCCACCGCAGATCCTCCCGTTTCATCCAAGCTTACCTTTGCCTCCCGTTTGCCTTGGGAACGGGGAGGAGAAGGTGTTTCCCGCGACCTGGTGGAAAGCCGTCCTGGTGTGGCAGCAGCCCCTAAGCGCTGGTGACTGCTGGACCTCCTGGTCCGCAGGAGGGACCTTCGGGAGAGGTTGAGGGAGCAGCAGAGCCGAGTTCACCTCCCGAAGCCCGGCTGAGGTCTCCCCTAGCCCGCACCCCTTCCTCCCTCCGCCGCTGGCCGAGTAGCGTGTCCCCACAGAGCGCGACTGCCTGTAGGCAGCCTTCCCGGGAGCGCTCAGGGCTCGCTTTCCACGCTTCCGAGGAGACCTCACCTCCAGTGAGGCCGCCCTCCAGACCTGCCAAGCTGGGGGGGTCACTAGAAGGAAGCAAGCACTCTTCTGTCTGCAACTTTTGTTCAAAGAGACCTGGAACTCCTGAATAAAAGTAACAACTGCCTAATTACGTTACTAATCATTACGGGAAGTCTGGTGGTTTAGTTGCGAAGTTGTGTCTGATTCTTGCGACTTCTACCGGTAGAACACAATGACCTGCCACTCTTTTAATCCATTGCATTGACACAGATTTTTAAAAAATCTATTAAGAAAAACCATCCAGGCCTTCCCTGGTGGTCCAGTGGGTAGAGAGTCTGCCTTGTAGTGCAGGGGCCACTGGTTGGATCCCTGACTGCGGAGGATCCCACCTGTGGAGGAACCGCAGGGCTGGTGTGTCCAATCGCAAGCCAGAGGTCTGGAGTGCAGGCGCCCAGAGCCGGTGCTCTGCAAGAAGAGAGGCCACTGCCCTGGGAGGCCCACACAGGCCAAAGAATGAAGATGGATGAAAATAAATGATGACTTAAAGGCAAAAAAAGAAAAAAAGAGAGAGATGTTTAAAAAGGAAAAAGTATCCAAATCTGAAAATAAGACCAAGGATTACTTAACTTTTCTAGGAGAATGCCCTGTTGTTTGATATTACTAGTTACTGTTAATCAAAGGCAATACCAGCTTGTAGGTCTGTACCCAGTAGAGGTGCAAATTGTTTTTGTCCCAAAGAAAAGGTAATCTCAAAGGTTATGATTTGTTGCTCTATAGGATACCGACCATTTCTACATCTAGTCTCCTAGTCTCACTTTAATATAGTGTGACTCTATAAACCCACTTCCCAAAGTGGTCTTAGAATCAGTTTTTTCATCTTATCAATGGCCTCAAATATTAATGAGGTGAATAAACTTTTGGCATCTGTGCATGCCATATTTGTAGAACGATTTGAGAGTTATATTTAAATTGGAAAATTATACTTGGTCAAATCTGACAGCAGGAATTGATGAAGAGATACTTACCCTCCTCCTGTGTGGAAAGGGCCCCTTGGAAGACAGTTTGTTGGTTGTTGTTAAAACTGAAAACTGGGGCGGGGGGGAACAACCTAAAACACTGTGCAGCACTTGCAATCCAACCATCCTTCTTCTAGAGTCAGCCCAGAGAGGCGTTTCCACACCGGCAGTGAGAGGAACGCGCAGTGCTGCAGTGAGAGTGGAAAGGCCTTCAGTGGTCATCAAGAGTGGAATGAGCACCTCCCACCGCACAGTGGCACCTGCCTGCCGTGGAATACTACACAGCTGCAGAAAATGCTCAGTCCTGAAAGTGGGACTTGCTGTTTGCTCTTTAGTTGCTCAGTTGTGTCCGACTTTACGACCCGTGAACTCTGGCCTCCAGGCTCCTCTGTCCATGGGATTCTCCAGTCGAGAATCCTGGAGTGGGTTGCCATGCCCTCCTTCAGGGAATCTTCCCTACTCGGGGATCGAACCTGTGTCTCCTGCACTGGGAGGTGGATTCTCTACTGCTGAGCCACCAGGGAAGCCCCAGAAACCACGTGAGTGGAAAACCTGTTGGGAGAACGGGCCGATGAGTACGGCAGGGTGCTGTCCGTGTCTATCCCAGAGCGGTGCTGAGTCTGGGAAGAACCTGCCCGGTCCGTGACGGTGCCTCTGGGGCAGTGGACAGACCCAGATGGATAGGGAAATGTCAACAGGGACTCTTGATGTGTCTCCTGTTTTCTTGTATGTATTTCTGAATTAAATGAATGCACATATTACTGTGTAATTTTCTTTTTTTGGCCATACCCCCTAAATTTGGGATCTTAGTTCTTTGACCAGGGATGGAACCCTCACCCCCGCAGTGTAAGGTCAGAGTCTTAACCACTGGCCCACTAGGGAAGCCCCACTTGTGTAAGTTTTAAAAGGTGTATCTAGGCACCCTGAGCACCTGGAAGTATTGGCTTGGCCTAAAAGTCCATTCGAATGTTCCGTACGCTGTTACAGAAAAGCCGAACGAGCTTTTTGGCTGCCTAATGAAGAGCCAGTGTGCCCCGTGCCCTCTGGGAAGTGGGACTAGCTCCTCGCGAGGTTTTCTTCTCAGGCTTTTTCTGATCCTTAAATACTTGATGGTGATAATGAAAGCCTCTGTGACACACGAGCTGGAGCTTCTGACTGCTGCTCCAGCCTGGCCGCCGGGCCCCGGGCACCGTCTCAGGCTCACCTGCGCTCTCTGTCTGGACGTGCCTTTCTGGGTATCAAGAGTGAACACCAAAACATAAGAAGCCCATGTCTGCTGTGAAGAGGGCTGCGCCGGGGACAATCAGACATGGCAGGGGTTCTGCCGAGGCAGTTCCATTTTATTAGTGTAGACTAACAGTTTTTATAGGCAAACGGAGAGGGCTTTGCAAGGGACTTCCTATAGTTACACCAATCAAGCTAAAGGTTCAGCAGTTATGTATTTACAGTGCAATAGGAACTCATGGTGAGCCGGCATTGCCCAGAGCAGGGAAACCAGGGGGATCAATCAGAAGTTTTGACAATGGACCTTAGATCATGCCCTGTCTCTTCCTGCAGGCATCCTTTTAGCACCAAACTGCAAATACGTGCTTAAGCTTCCCTATGCTTGCAAAGGCCCTCCTTCATCTAGGGCCCCACAGAGGGCGGAAAGGGTGCCCTCCCACCTCCGAGGACCATGTTCTGGCAGCATCAGAAGCAGGCGCAGGAGACGGGTGGTCTCAGGCCGTGAGTCAGGCTGGCTGGGTAGCTGGGCACCTGGGCTACATGATCCATGTGAGGCGGGAACAAAGAGGCGCTCTCTGGGTCACCTGCCCAGCTGCCAAGGCGGCTAGAATGACACAGGTGTGTCCAAGGAGGAGCCTGGCAGCAGCAAGCACTTGGGAAACCAGATACTTTCATCTGATTCTGAAGAGGAAAAATGGGAGTGAAAGACTTCATGAAATTCAAGGCCTTTACTCTTGAGGGGATGATCATTTGTCTGTTTGTTTCTCTTCTGTGGTGGTTTTGTTTGGGCTTAGATGATTCTTTTAAGCTCTACCCTCTCCCGCACCCTCACGGCTAAGAAAAGAAAGAGCAACGGTTCAGGTCACTCCCGGCCACTCTCCGTGTCCCGCCCCACCTGCCTCAGAGAGCGCAGCGGGAAGCTGGGGGCTCCAGCCCGAAAGAGGGACGGGGTGGGGAGGCGTTCCTGGCCCCCAGGGGACCCTGAGCCGCAGGTTCCTCCATATGGAACCAGCTGGCAGCCCCCTAGGCAGAGCTGGAGCTAGAGCCTTGTTTCCATCGCCACCTGTGGTTCAGATGCGTGGGGTAAACCAGGTATAGGGGCATCATTATTTCTGTGAAGTATAGAGGTGATTCAGAGTGTTGTGTTAGTTTCAGGTGGTTAGCAGAGGGGTCCAGTCGTGCACACGCCCGCTGTCGCTTAACTCTCCTTGCACACAGGCCGTTGCAGAGTTTCCTGTGCTACCCTGAGTCCAGGGCCTTTTTGGTTCTCTGTCTTGCAGGCGGCCGTCTGTGTGTGTCCACCCTAATCTCCCCATTTGTCAGTGCCCCCCTTAGGCCCTACGACCGTAGGTTTGTTTTCTGTATCTCTGGCTCCGTTTTAAGGCCATGTGTACCGCTTGTTTTTAGGTTCCATCTATAGGCAGTATCATCTGATACCTGTCGTTCTCCGACTTCACTCAGCATCACAGTCTCTAGGGCCGTCCGTGCTGCTGCAGATGGCATATTTCATACTTTTCTAAGGCTGGGTAATAATTTGCTTCGAGTTCCTCCTCGCCGGTGGTTCTGGGCCCAGGAATGCCGTTCAGGGAGCCTCCTACAAACACAGCTCTTCCCCGTTTCTCCTCACACACGCACCCGTGGCTGGGCCTGGGCGCCGTGAGTGTTCCAGGCCCACGGACGGGTCCGGCCCTCCCGACAGCCCTCAGGCGCGGGGAGGACATGGGCTGGGGAGGGGGCTCAAGTGCCCCCAGACCAGAGCTGCCCCTCCCCCAGGCCTGCCTGCTGAGCACACAGCCTCCTCTGGCTGGGCTCCAGCAGCACTGGTTTCTTCCAGCCGCTCCCAGCACCTCCCACAGGGACGGCGGGTGTCAGGCTCGCAGGCCGGCCGGCCTTCCCCTCGGCCCCCTCCCGGCACCACTGACCGCCATACCCGTTAGACGAACGCTTCTCAGGCCCCGGCGGGCCTGTGACTCTCCCACAAGCTCTTGGCAAAGCAGATCCTTGTTGGGTGGGTGGGGCCGGAGGGTCTGCATTTCCCACACATTCCCAGGAGGTCCCAGGGCCCTTCTCCGCAGGCCACTCTCAACAGCTGATTCCAGCCTCGGCCAGACAGAGCCTGTCCCGGGCAGCGTCAGGAGACCCCGCTGTGCCCTCCCCGGTGTCCCCCTCAGCGCCCGACTGTCGCTGAGTGCTAATCACGTGTTCGGGCTGGCATGTCGTCTCTGTGAGCTTGGGCACTGTGACCGTGTCCTGCATGTCTGTGTCCCCAACACCCTTATTTCTGTGAAGTATGGTGTTCAGATTTTTTCAGGTGGTTAGCAGAGGGTCCAGTCGTGCACACGCCGCTGTCGCAACTCTCCTTGCACACAGGCCGTTGCAGAGTTTCCTGTGCTACCCTGAGTCCAGGGCCTTTTTGGTTCTCTGTCTTGCAGGCGGCCGTCTGTGTGTGTCCACCCTAATCTCCCCATTTGTCAGTGCCCCCCTTAGGCCCTACGACCGTAGGTTTGTTTTCTGTATCTCTGGCTCCGTTTTAAGGCCATGTGTACCGCTTGTTTTTAGGTTCCATCTATAGGCAGTATCATCTGATACCTGTCGTTCTCCGACTTCACTCAGCATCACAGTCTCTAGGGCCGTCCGTGCTGCTGCAGATGGCATATTTCATACTTTTCTAAGGCTGGGTAATAATTTGCTTCGAGTTCCTCCTCGCCGGTGGTTCTGGGCCCAGGAATGCCGTTCAGGGAGCCTCCTACAAACACAGCTCTTCCCCGTTTCTCCTCACACACGCACCCGTGGCTGGGCCTGGGCGCCGTGAGTGTTCCAGGCCCACGGACGGGTCCGGCCCTCCCGACAGCCCTCAGGCGCGGGGAGGACATGGGCTGGGGAGGGGGCTCAAGTGCCCCCAGACCAGAGCTGCCCCTCCCCCAGGCCTGCCTGCTGAGCACACAGCCTCCTCTGGCTGGGCTCCAGCAGCACTGGTTTCTTCCAGCCGCTCCCAGCACCTCCCACAGGGACGGCGGGTGTCAGGCTCGCAGGCCGGCCGGCCTTCCCCTCGGCCCCCTCCCGGCACCACTGACCGCCATACCCGTTAGACGAACGCTTCTCAGGCCCCGGCGGGCCTGTGACTCTCCCACAAGCTCTTGGCAAAGCAGATCCTTGTTGGGTGGGTGGGGCCGGAGGGTCTGCATTTCCCACACATTCCCAGGAGGTCCCAGGGCCCTTCTCCGCAGGCCACTCTCAACAGCTGATTCCAGCCTCGGCCAGACAGAGCCTGTCCCGGGCAGCGTCAGGAGACCCCGCTGTGCCCTCCCCGGTGTCCCCCTCAGCGCCCGACTGTCGCTGAGTGCTAATCACGTGTTCCGGGCTGGCATGTCGTCTCTGTGAGCTTGGGCACTGTGACCGTGTCCTGCATGTCTGTGTCCCCAACACCCGGCAGTGGGCCTGGCGCGTGACGGAGGCTCAGCGCCTGCTGCGTACACTGAGGGAGAAGAACCAGTGACCGAGCCGCTGCAGTCCTCCTCGCCAAAATGACCGCCCCACTGTCCAACAAAGAGGCGTTTGGAGGGTTTCCTAATCTTATCACCAGCCCCAGATCTTCCAGGAGACCCGCATCCCCGGCATTGCGCCCTCTGGAAGGGACTCGTGGAGGTCGTCTCCCGGGATCGGGAGGACAGACTTCTCCTTTTCCTTCGTGCGCGTCTCGTGTTCCCCGGCTGTCACGCGGAGAGCGAGCGCCATGCAGTCGCGTGCGGGAAATCTCGGCGTTCGTCCAGCAGGCACTTCTGGTCACTTCCCCTTTGTCACTGCAGATGCCGAGCGGGTTCTCCTGCGGTCCGTGGCCGTCTCCTGGCCTCCGTGTCCTGCCTCTGAGGCGGGCTGCAGGGGCCACGAGACCCACTCGGGCGCGAGTTCTCTCTGACCCGTCCTCTCGTCCGCGTGCTCGCTCTCGTCCCCGCCGCTCCCAGGCCCCCTAAGACCACAGAGGGCAGCAGACGCCGCGGGGCCCTGGCCAGGGAGGGCGGCGGGAGCGGCGCCTCGGCGGCCGTGTGTGAGGCTCAGCCTCCGCGGGGAAGCGTGGGCGCTGCCGTCTGCCCCGTCGAGTTCCGTCCTCTTCCCCGCTCGCCTGCCAGCTCCCCTGGCCCGGGCTCCCTGCCACCGCGCCTGGTGGCAACCTTCGCCTTCCCTCCGGGTCCAAGGCGTGAACTCTTCTGCTTGCCCCTCTGTGTCCTTCCTAGGGAATCTCGAGGGCATCCTTCCCAAGTGGGAAATGCTTGTGGCTCTCTCTGTACCTTCGCGTCACGGTAGCGCTCGTTCTCCTCAACGCGGAGTCTAAGCAAGCGGGGCGGGGAGGAGATGGACCTGTGCGGATCGTGTCTGCAGGTGTCTCACAGAGGGCGCGCGGGTGACCCTCCTTTCTAAAGCAGACGAGCACCCCACGATTTCCTTTCTGGCTTGTGTGAGCGTTTGTAGCTTCATTCCCAGATGTGCTCGATGCAGGCAAGGCCGTATCCATAAAGCCTCTGGTTCTAGTCTCCTCTCTGTCTCTCTGGTTGACCTGGACGTCGGCTTCCAAGTGAACACCCCAGTGACGGCACGCGGGAGTTTGCACATTGAGTCGTCCAGCTGATCGCCACGTGTCTGCTCTCCCTTCTCCGTCTCGAGCCTGTAAGTGCCTCACCAGTGAGGCTTACCCAAGAACAAAGAGTTCAGCGAACCAAAACCAGAAAAAAAAAGCTCAAGGCCACAGCACCCATGCCCGCGTCTTGGTTCGGGAAGTTGACTTTCATAGAAATAAGTACATTTGCATTAGCAGTTACGATGAATTGTTCTGAGACTCATCCAGACAAGAAAATAATGAAAGTTTCTTTTCCCGAGGGCTCCTTAATTCAAAGATTCTAAATGACCTGGCCTCAGCTGGCCCAGGGCAGACGCTATAAGATCGAAAAAGCAAGTAAATGCATTTGTAAAGAGTTGGAGGAACCACTGCTTCCCAATGCAGACTACTGACTGAAGACAAGCCAGGACACATTAAATGCTTGCTTCTTCCTTATTTAAAATTGTTTGAACTGCTCCCATGGACCCTCCGAGGCAGGAGAGTGTCTGTGTGTGGAAAGCTCACGCTTGAGGTCTTTGCACCACCTTCCCAGATGTGCATTTGCTGGAAACCCGGTGCTCGTCTGATGACCAGCTCTGGGCTGAGCTGCAGCTTAGAAGGTAATAAACTGCAGCCTGTTCTGTCAGGCTCTGCTTTTTTGTTAATGATCTATGTGAAGTTCAGCAGGCCGGCACCTCTTTTGATTCTGATTATATGCCTAAAGCTCCGCCAAGTTCGCTGTCAGCAGATCCTGCTCTGACAGTCGGAGAGACGGCTCTCTTGGTTTGCTGGGGAACTGTGTTTGAAAGACAGACCCAAAAAAAAAAAAAAAAAAGAAAGACTCAAGACCGCCACCACAGTGGAGCCCACGCCGCCCTCACAGGATGGATCCGTTAGAGACCACCTCCCTGGGAGGACCGGTCTTCCCAGGGCGGCTGAGGGGACCTGCTCTGGGCAAACAGCCACCCCGGAACCACGCCCTCCTGGAGTTAGGCGCTGTCTAGCCTCAGTGGTAACAGCACTCGGTGATTAATTTTGCTGCTTTTGGTTGCCTTTAGGAGAATGAGTTTGGACCTGCTGTTGAGAGAAATTGAGAGAAAATGGAATTGAGCAGACTATTTTCCAGTTAATCCCAACAATTTTAAGTCCCAGGTGAGAAGAAATGCAATTCTTCCTAGAATACAAATGCAGAGAGACAGCGTGATCGCTTATTACCACCGTTTCATTCCAAAAAGGGTTCAAAGTGGTTTACAAAACCATGAATAAAAGAATGAAATCGACGGCTAAGGATACGGGGCAGAAGCCAAGCTTGCCCGGATCGCCTCATCTGTGCATTGCTGTCGCTGCTCAGTTCAGCTCAGGAGCTCCAGAAATGAGGAAGGATGATGATCCACGGAAGATAGATCTGGGATCCCTAGAAGGGGAAAAAGTGGAAGCAGTCACAGGTTTATCTTGGGCTCCAAAGTCACCGCGGACAGTGACTGAAGCCTTGAAATTAAAAGACGCTTGTCTCTTGGAATGAAAGCTGTGACAAACCTAGACAATGTGTTACAAATCAGAGACATCACTTTGCCGACAAAGGTCCATATAGTCAAAGCTATGGTTTCTCCAGCAGCCATGTACAAACGTGAGAGCTGGACCACGAGGAAGGCTGAGTGCCGAAGAATCGATGCTTTCAAGTTGTGGTGGTGGAGAAGACTCTTGGGAGTCCCTTGGATGGCAAGGAAATCAAACTAGTCAATCCTAAAGGAAAGCAACCCTGACTATTCATTGGAAGGACTGAGACTGAAGTTGAAACTCAAATTCTTTGACCATCTGATGCAAAGAGCCAACTCGTTGCAAAAGACCCTGACGCTGGACGATTGAGGGCCAAAGGAGAAGCGGGTCACAGAGGAGGAGATGGTCGGACGGCATCACCAGCTCAGTGGACGTGGATCTGAGAAGACCCCCAGGGACAGTGGAGGACGGAGGAGCGTGACATGCTGCCGTCCATGGGGTCACCAAGAGTTGGGCACAACTTAGCTACCAAAAAAGACTCTGTCTAAGTCACAGACTCACAGGAAAACAAGCGGTCCAAGTGTGTTGTTTAGACCATTTTTGACACCATTGAACTGTTACTCACAAATTTAGAATTAAGAGCATTGAGAAAAACTATTTGCACATATTCCAAGTGGTCCCACGTTACATGCGCCACCGTTCAGGAAGCGTGCATGGTCCACCTCCTTCTGCCGGCAAGATTTCCTCTGTAATAGCTCAACTTTCCTCTGAATCGGCTCCCAGCTGGGAGGGACAATCAGTGTTTTCAAACAAAAAGCACTTCCAGGAACTCTTCAGTCAAAGAACTGGTCCGCAGTTCTTCCAGCAGGGTGGGGGTGGCGGGTGGGCAGGAGGGGCTTTTCTGTCTCCTCTGGACCCAGTACTTGTGATTCCCCAGGTTCTTCAGTGAAACAACAGAATGGCCGGAAAACACTTGAAAAAATGTTTCTATGACAACGTGGTGTGAATGAGCAGACTTCCTAAGGAAATGAAACTCCTAAGAGCCTCTGTGGTATCGGTGATCTCAGAGGAGGACTTTTTTGCTTGTGTGTGTGTGTTTTCTTCTTTTCAGTTCACTGATGATAAATCCAGGTTCAAAGCTTATGACTAGTTAGCCAGCTACTTTTTCACCATTTCAATTTAA
This sequence comes from Tragulus kanchil, assembly GCA_022376925.1. Lineage (NCBI taxonomy): Eukaryota > Metazoa > Chordata > Mammalia > Artiodactyla > Tragulidae > Tragulus > Tragulus kanchil. The sequence goes on from JAIOJX010000005.1 coordinate 2,302,022, forward strand.
CTTTTTTTTTTTGAACTTTGGCCTCTTTTACTGGTTTTTTGTTTATTTATTTTCATCCATCTTTATTCTTTGGCTTGTGTGGGCCTCCCATTACAGTGGCCTCTCTCGTTGCAGAGCACCAGTTCGTAATTGGACACACTGGTCCAGCCGCTCCACGGCATGTGGGATCTTCCCTGGTCAGGGACTGAACCGGTGCCCCTTGCACTATAAGGTGGACTCTTTACCCAGTGCACCACCAGGGAAGTCCTCAATTTAAAAGTATGTACGCAACACAATCTGGGGGACCGGGGACAGGTGGAGGTAACCAACGAGATGGACCCTCGTTGCAAAAGACCCTGACGCTGGACGATTGAGGGCCAAAGGAGAAGCGGGTCACAGAGGAGGAGATGGTCGGACGGCATCACCAGCTCAGTGGACGTGGATCTGAGAAGACCCCCAGGGACAGTGGAGGACGGAGGAGCGTGACATGCTGCCGTCCATGGGGTCACCAAGAGTTGGGCACAACTTAGCTACCAAAAAAGACTCTGTCTAAGTCACAGACTCACAGGAAAACAAGCGGTCCAAGTGTGTTGTTTAGACCATTTTTGACACCATTGAACTGTTACTCACAAATTTAGAATTAAGAGCATTGAGAAAAACTATTTGCACATATTCCAAGTGGTCCCACGTTACATGCGCCACCGTTCAGGAAGCGTGCATGGTCCACCTCCTTCTGCCGGCAAGATTTCCTCTGTAATAGCTCAACTTTCCTCTGAATCGGCTCCCAGCTGGGAGGGACAATCAGTGTTTTCAAACAAAAAGCACTTCCAGGAACTCTTCAGTCAAAGAACTGGTCCGCAGTTCTTCCAGCAGGGTGGGGGTGGCGGGTGGGCAGGAGGGGCTTTTCTGTCTCCTCTGGACCCAGTACTTGTGATTCCCCAGGTTCTTCAGTGAAACAACAGAATGGCCGGAAAACACTTGAAAAATGTTTCTATGACAACGTGGTGTGAATGAGCAGACTTCCTAAGGAAATGAAACTCCTAAGAGCCTCTGTGGTATCGGTGATCTCAGAGGAGGACTTTTTTGCTTGTGTGTGTGTGTTTTCTTCTTTTCAGTTCACTGATGATAAATCCAGGTTCAAAGCTTATGACTAGTTAGCCAGCTACTTTTTCACCATTTCAATTTAACTTTTTTTTTTTGAACTTTGGCCTCTTTTACTGGTTTTTTGTTTATTTATTTTCATCCATCTTTATTCTTTGGCTTGTGTGGGCCTCCCATTACAGTGGCCTCTCTCGTTGCAGAGCACCAGTTCGTAATTGGACACACTGGTCCAGCCGCTCCACGGCATGTGGGATCTTCCCTGGTCAGGGACTGAACCGGTGCCCCTTGCACTATAAGGTGGACTCTTTACCCAGTGCACCACCAGGGAAGTCCTCAATTTAAAAGTATGTACGCAACACAATCTGTAAAAGTCCCTGTTTGTCACACGTCCGTCTGCTGTCTCCACTGACTCCTTCACTCACTCAACAGATTTCTATTGCAGATCGTAAGTCTGGGGAGACAGCCCCCAAATGAGCAGAACTCGTCTGACCCTTTGATGCTTCTTTCTGCATAAAAGATAAACAGTCCCTCTGGGTCGGAGAAATGACCAGGTGGTCACGGTTTCCTTTACGTTTTTGACTTTTTTTTTTAAAGATTTATTTATTTTGGTGGGGGTGGGGTGGGGAGGGAGGGGAGCAGGCGGGCCACTTCTATTGGTGTTTCATTTGTGCATTGTCATCCATCTTTGTTCTTTGGCCCGTGTGGGCCTCCCATCGCAGTGGTAACTGTTGTCGCAGAGCGCCGGCTCTGGACGCATGCGCTCCAGAGCTCCGGCTCAGTAATTGGACGCATCGGTCCAGTCGCTTGGTGGCACGTGGGATCTTCCCAGGCCAGGGATCGAACCGGCGCCCCTTGCACTGCAAGGCGGTGTCCTTACCCACTGGACCACCAGGGAAGCCCTGACTTATTTATTTTTAAATTTTATGGAAATATAGCTGACTTACAATGTTGTGTTTAATTTCTGCTGTACAGTCAAGTACTCAGTTATATATGCACATTATTCTTTTTCATTTATCACAGGCTATCGACTCCAGTAGCGGGACCTTGCTGTCCACCATCCGGTGGGCAACAGTTCACATCTGCTCACCGCCTCCTCCCCCTTCCCCTCGACAACCACAAGGCTGTTCTCTATAGGTATAGATCTTCCTGCATGTTTTTTAAATTTAGATTTGTTAGCTGAAGAGACTGGAAACTTCTGGCTCTTGAGAACTGGGACACAGGGATGAGGACATTCTAGAAGCGGATCAGGGTCCGCTAGTAAGTTCATCTATCAATTTTTAACGCTAGCACGGTTTAATTTCAAAGTAGAAGACATTTTCAAGACTGGAAGCTGTGGCCACCACCTCCCTGACTGTAACCGCAGTGGGTTCTTTAGAACCCGGTTTCGTTTTTGGTAGGTGGCCGGCTGCCTCTGCCTTCTACGGAATGCACCCGGAGATAAGGCCCCGGGGGTGTTCGCTACACAGTCAGGTGCTGGACCCTTCACTTCTGCACCCGTTTCCTCTCTGTTTTCAGGAACCCTACTCCCTGGAAATGAGCTCACTGAACAGACTGACACCCTGAGGGGCCCCCTTTCAGCCCTCGCTAGTAAATTTAAACAGCACATTCCATTGCTATAGCCAACACCTCCTGTTCTCTTGATAAAATTCACATATTCAGGTCTTATCCTGGGTTTAGTTAGCCTGTTAGATTAGGGGGAAACTCACCAAGGAGAGAAGTTATGGATGTGTCCCAACTTCCAATTTCATTCTTTCAATGAAAAAAAAAAAAAGAAGCATCACGTGGTAAACCTTTGCTGTAAGAATTTTGCTGAAATCCATTGGTAACTTTCAGCACTGAAGAGCATGGTGTCTGAAAGGAAGGAAGCAATCGGAAAGCAGAGTCTGCTCTCCCAGTAGATGGACAGTGACCGTGGGAACTCTGAGGATAAAGACCAAAAGAGCTGTTTCATCCCTTCCCCCTGTGCACCCTACTCTGTGGCTTTGTTGCGTCTCCAGTGCCGGGGTGGGGTGGGGGTGTGGGGGTCTTTCCCAGGGGCCTCCCAGAGCCAGCAGGGGCCCAGAGAGGAGAGGCCCTCTCTGAGGGGCACTTCTGAACCCCCACCCCACATCTTTTCTCTAAGGAACAGAAAGGCCTTGAAATTACTTTCTTTGTATTTTTCATCACTTCCCAGACTAATACAAACACACCGTATTTGCATAACATATTTTTGGTCCGCCTGAGACCCCACATCGAGCTTCCTGAATATGCATTTTATCCTGCGCAACGTCTGAAAGTCAAAGCTCTGATCTCATTACCAGCCTGGATGCTTCCACTGAGTTATTCTCCAGCCTTGAGAACCGCACCGCGATTTGTAAGCCAGCTAACAATTTCGTTTTCATCTCTGAAAGATGTAAATGAAAGCGTGCTTTGTGGGGAGACGAAATCAAAGCCCTCCGCATGAGTGACCCCTCACAGCCCAGCCTGGCTTCTTCGCGTGCTCCCTGGAGGCTGGCGAGCAAGTCTTGTTCTCTAGAACGTTCATCGTCGCCCAGAGAACCTTGCAGACGCTATGTTCCCAACACAGCACTGTTGAGCCCCCTTCACCGAGCTGTTCTCACTTGATCACCCCAGAGAATAACCATTTCCCAGCCCTGGAGACACCTCAACGAGCCACGTGCCGGCCGAGTTAAATGGCGTGGGACCCAGAGTGCCAGGACCCATGAAGGAGTCATCCATCTTAAAGGAAGAGAACGACAGACAGGTTACGGCTGCAAAAATGAGAAGAGCGATTTCACCGAGGCAGGTGGAAGGCAGTCAGAATCACTCTTCCAAGTAACTTCCTTTTCCTCGGGTTTTCACTTAGGTTCAGGTGCTTTGAGCCCAAACGCCCTGCCCAGATGATTTCTTTTAACCCTTAGCACCATCCTTGGAGGCTGATGGAGCCAGGGGCAGACGACTTCCCCTGGGTCCCACGTTAAGAGACGGATCAGAGACACGTCACTGGGTCTGTGGGCTGGGAATAATGGGCAGCTTCCGTCGTCACTGGTCCTGCGCCTATCCCTTCAGAGTCTTCTGCCTTCAGGAGGTTTCTGCCTGCAGAAACCTGGGAGGCCTGAGGCCCTGGGGCGCACGCCGAGAAGGCCCTGGGAACCGGAGGGGCGGGCACCTGCGCCAGGCCCTCGTCCTGGCTGCCCACCGGAGCCAGCAGCGTGGGGGCTCAGAATCGGGCGCCCAGGCCCAGCCCGTCGACCAGGCTCCGGCGGGAGCTTCTGGTGTCAGGACCTACTTTCGCGGGCGAGTCCAAGCTGTGGCTGGGCTGAAAACTGGCCGCCCACGGGAATGGCTCAGACGCTGTGACAGGCTTAGCTGGGGAGAGGGTTTGGGAGCAATCAGGCGGAGACCTGAGACCCCATCAGCACCGGCCGACTCCCCGGGGCGGTGGGGGGTGTCTCCAAGGAGTCCACCGTGGCCTGAGGAAAGCCCCCCGACGACAGCAGCCTGCCTGAAGGGCGTCGAAACACGCCTGGACGTTACTGTTGAAGGAGACGCCTGTGCACATGCAGGTTGTGGAGGCCACGCCACGTCCCCGAGCGCCCTGCCCCCACCCGGTGCAGACGGGGCCCCAGGTCCCGCTTCTGGGCAGCCCCACCCCACCCGCTCCTGGGAACTGGCTCTGCGCCGGCCGGCCCGGACCACGGACGATGCCCGGGTGACGCTGCGGGCCTGCCCGGGGAACCGGCCTCCACCCGGGGACCGACACCAGGTCAGGGGCACAGCCGCCGCGCTGAGAGCCGAGAGCCGGGGCCGCGCCTCCTCACCCCGCTCCCGCCCTGGTGACGAGGGCGGGGAGCCAGCCTTTGAGCCGTTTCCCCTTCCCTGTGCACTCAGATATACAGAAACATATATAATATACAAGAAAATACGTAATAAAGGTGCCGTCTCTCGTGCAGGTCTGTGTACGGTATGTGGATTCACGGCTTTTGTTGTTGTCCATCGACCAGCTGCAAACAAGTGCACTGAAACTCCTGCTTGCAGGCAGTGAGCTCGTTTCAAACAGCGTCTAGAAGGGTCGTCTCAGGAGGCTGGGGTGCGTGGGGAGGCGGCCGGGCGTGGGCTGGGGCTGACGGGAGCTCGGCACGCCGGGCTGCTGAGAGGTCTCCATTCAGGGTAACTGGTCCTGCCTTTGCCCCCAGGAGGTTTCTGCCTGCAGAAACCTGGGAGGCCTGAGGCCCTGGGGCGCACGCCGAGAAGGCCCTGGGAACCGGAGGGGCGGGCACCTGCGCCAGGCCCTCGTCCTGGCTGCCCACCGGAGCCAGCAGCGTGGGGGCTCAGAATCGGGCGCCCAGGCCCAGCCCGTCGACCAGGCTCCGGCGGGAGCTTCTGGTGTCAGGACCTACTTTCGCGGGCGAGTCCAAGCTGTGGCTGGGCTGAAAACTGGCCGCCCACGGGAATGGCTCAGACGCTGTGACAGGCTTAGCTGGGGAGAGGGTTTGGGAGCAATCAGGCGGAGACCTGAGACCCCATCAGCACCGGCCGACTCCCCGGGGCGGTGGGGGGTGTCTCCAAGGAGTCCACCGTGGCCTGAGGAAAGCCCCCCGACGACAGCAGCCTGCCTGAAGGGCGTCGAAACACGCCTGGACGTTACTGTTGAAGGAGACGCCTGTGCACATGCAGGTTGTGGAGGCCACGCCACGTCCCCGAGCGCCCTGCCCCCACCCGGTGCAGACGGGGCCCCAGGTCCCGCTTCTGGGCAGCCCCACCCCACCCGCTCCTGGGAACTGGCTCTGCGCCGGCCGGCCCGGACCACGGACGATGCCCGGGTGACGCTGCGGGCCTGCCCGGGGAACCGGCCTCCACCCGGGGACCGACACCAGGTCAGGGGCACAGCCGCCGCGCTGAGAGCCGAGAGCCGGGGCCGCGCCTCCTCACCCCGCTCCCGCCCTGGTGACGAGGGCGGGGAGCCAGCCTTTGAGCCGTTTCCCCTTCCCTGTGCACTCAGATATACAGAAACATATATAATATACAAGAAAATACGTAATAAAGGTGCCGTCTCTCGTGCAGGTCTGTGTACGGTATGTGGATTCACGGCTTTTGTTGTTGTCCATCGACCAGCTGCAAACAAGTGCACTGAAACTCCTGCTTGCAGGCAGTGAGCTCGTTTCAAACAGCGTCTAGAAGGGTCGTCTCAGGAGGCTGGGGTGCGTGGGGAGGCGGCCGGGGGCGTGGGCTGGGGCTGACGGGGAGCTCGGCACGCCGGGCTGGGCGCTGCTGAGAGGTCTCCATTCTGAGCATTACGAAGAGCTCCGTGCGTGTGTGTGTTGTGTCCACTTGTGTTGGCGTGTGTGTGGCTGTGTGTGTGCGTCGGGTGGGCGTGCTGGAGGGGTGCTGTGGGATGGCGTGTGTGCTGGGGGCAGGGGTGACCAGAGCTGACCTGTCCTGGGGTCCTCTGGTAGCAGCTGTCCTCTCTGCACTGGCCCCTGCGTGCTGGGCCGGGGACCGTCTCCGCCGGGCTGGACACGCCGGTGAGTCAGGAAGCGCCTGTGTTAAGGGAAGCACAGGGGCCTGAGCGGGGACGTGGAAAGCGGCTGAGGGCAGGGGTTGGCACCAGGCAGGCGCGGGCCTGGGAGCGGTGGGCGTTGCTGCACTCGCCCGTGCTGGCTCCTCTGACTGGGGAGGGCGCCTGAGGGGCGGAGAGCCCAGAGCTCAGGTGAGGCTCGGCTGCGTTTGAGGATGAGTTTTCCCTTTTGGCTCAAAGGAAACTGGAGCTGCAGACACGGGCTCAGACATCTGAGAGAGAGGACAGGGCAGGAGGAGGCCGTGAGGAGCAGGAGAGGGTCTTGGGGCTGCAGACGCAGGCTGGGGATCCGGCATGCCGCCAGCTCACCCTCCTCTGGATGTAGCGGAGGGAGCGGTTGGGACTCAGAACCTGCCGAGAAACTAAGGGAAGATGCCCGGCCCCGGGACTGCCAGGACCGCCGGGGCTGCAGCTCAGCCAGCCTGCGGCGCCTGCTGGGCTTCCCTGGGCTCTGTGCCTCGGGGCACCCACCTCGGGGCCCCTGGAGGGACCAGGATGCCCTGAGGGCCGTCCCTCCTCCTGTGCGGCTCTGCCTCTCCCCTCCCCCGGGCTGATCTATTCAACACAGATTCTAGGAGAGGTCTCCTGCCTGTCGGCTCTTTTCCTCCCCAAAAGCAGACCAGCATGTGCCAAACGCCCGCAGGAACAGGGCTCTCTCAGCCCCAGCCTCCCACAGGCACCCCCGCCACCACGGAAAACTGCTCAGGAAAGCGGCTTTGGAGGGTTTCCCGCCACCAACGTGTAATTTTCATGCAGCAGCTTGAAGCTCCTTCTAAGAAAACAGAATCAGACGGAGCCAGCAAGACGTGTATCGGCACACATACTTGAGTGTGCCAGACAGACCGCGCAGGGGGGTCGGCGCGAGGTGGGGTGGACGGGGGAGGGCTCGGGAGGGTGGGGGTCGCCAGAGCCGCGGGAAGCACGTCCTGCCCAGGCCGCTTGCTTGGCAAGAAAGTGGAGCCTTTCTTTACCAGAAAAGCAGCCCGAGTCGGAGTTCACTCAGTCCGGGCAACTCTCGTCCTCTTACTCATAACTGAAGTCTGTGAGGATGTCTGAAACCACATTCACAGTGATTTATGATTTCTCCATGGCATCCAGGCATGAAGCTCTCCTGGCCTCACACTGAGTGTGTGTATGTGTATAGGGGTGTGTGTGAGCTTCTGTGTGTATATAGATGTGTGTGGGCAGCATTTCGGTCAGTCGGGTAACCCCCGGCACAGTTCTGGAAAATGTGGCGGGAAGGAAAGTTCTGTATAATTGCCCAAGTGCAGGGGTTTGATACATCTGTTTCCTCCCCCGGCTGTGGTGGGATGGTTCTGCGTTTTTCTGTTCTCACTCACCCAGCCGTGAGTTTGTTCTCCCTTTTTCCTTGGTAACTTCTTTAGCCTGATGGCAACGCTCCTCGGGTCTGCAGAGTCGGGCGGGGGGTGCATGCTCCTCTGCGGGGTATTTTTGGTCTGCATTCACAGACCACTTTGCTCCCTCCGTGAGACTCAGCCCTTTTCTCTCTAGGATACTATCCAGTAGCAATCGAGAGTGCACCTTTAGCAGAATAGTCTTTTTAGCTCCTGATTCTTCCTGAGTTCTAGTCCCACCTGAGCCACTTCTTGACTTCCATCACTTAGAGACCCACCTTTTTTGCATCTCCGGGTAATTCATGGTCGGTTACAGGCAGAAACACCTGCACCGCCCACCTGGAGAGTCGGGTGTGTGTCTACATGAGGGTTATTTCAGCAGATTCTTTCAGGAACAGGTTGATGATGGAGGTGAGTGGACGCGGTCCTTGCTCTCGGTGGAAAATCCACAGGTAACTGGGTCTCTGTGACAGGCACCTGGATGAAAGCAAGTTGAGACCTTGCAACACTTTGTAGGGAAAGTTATTATTGTTGGATGCTCGTGGGGTGGTCGCAGCTTGGGTAGCGGTGTCCGACAGGGGGTCTCACAGGCTGATTTAGTCCCAGTGGAAAGCGCTGAGGCCCCAAGACCCAACTCACGGTTCATCTGACGGGAGCTTCCGGGGTTGTAGACGGGGTCCCAGGTAGAAACGACTTCTGAGGACTGGCCTTGCAAGAAACAAATCCATCCAGTCACAGTTTTCCCAAACTGTGTCCTGTATCCTCTTTCAGAGATGGTAAGAAGCATAGTGGGAAAGAAAAGATGATTGGAAATGGTTTCCAAAAGATCGCGGCATCCAGGCATGAAGCTCTCCTGGCCTCACACTGAGTGTGTGTATGTGTATAGGGGTGTGTGTGAGCTTCTGTGTGTATATAGATGTGTGTGGGCAGCATTTCGGTCAGTCGGGTAACCCCCGGCACAGTTCTGGAAAATGTGGCGGGAAGGAAAGTTCTGTATAATTGCCCAAGTGCAGGGGTTTGATACATCTGTTTCCTCCCCCGGCTGTGGTGGGATGGTTCTGCGTTTTTCTGTTCTCACTCACCCAGCCGTGAGTTTGTTCTCCCTTTTTCCTTGGTAACTTCTTTAGCCTGATGGCAACGCTCCTCGGGTCTGCAGAGTCGGGCGGGGGGCGGGGGGTGCGTGCTCCTCTGCGGGGTATTTTTGGTCTGCATTCACAGACCACTTTGCTCCCTCCGTGAGACTCAGCCCTTTTCTCTCTAGGATACTATCCAGTAGCAATCGAGAGTGCACCTTTAGCAGAATAGTCTTTTTAGCTCCTGATTCTTCCTGAGTTCTAGTCCCACCTGAGCCACTTCTTGACTTCCATCACTTAGAGACCCACCTTTTTTGCATCTCCGGGTAATTCATGGTCGGTTACAGGCAGAAACACCTGCACCGCCCACCTGGAGAGTCGGGTGTGTGTCTACATGAGGGTTATTTCAGCAGATTCTTTCAGGAACAGGTTGATGATGGAGGTGAGTGGACGCGGTCCTTGCTCTCGGTGGAAAATCCACAGGTAACTGGGTCTCTGTGACAGGCACCTGGATGAAAGCAAGTTGAGACCTTGCAACACTTTGTAGGGAAAGTTATTATTGTTGGATGCTCGTGGGGTGGTCGCAGCTTGGGTAGCGGTGTCCGACAGGGGGTCTCACAGGCTGATTTAGTCCCAGTGGAAAGCGCTGAGGCCCCAAGACCCAACTCACGGTTCATCTGACGGGAGCTTCCGGGGTTGTAGACGGGGTCCCAGGTAGAAACGACTTCTGAGGACTGGCCTTGCAAGAAACAAATCCATCCAGTCACAGTTTTCCCAAACTGTGTCCTGTATCCTCTTTCAGAGATGGTAAGAAGCATAGTGGGAAAGAAAAGATGATTGGAAATGGTTTCCAAAGTGACTGGAAGACATTACACATGGGCAAGCGCGCCCTGGACACTCCACGACCTGTGCCGGCTGATAAAAGACCCCTACGCCAAAAAGCACGAGCTAGATCTCTTTAATCTTAGTTCTGTTTAATTTAAACTTGTCCAAGTAGGGCGTTGTAGGGTCCCATTTTGAAATACCTGGTTGACAAATATTCTCCAAGGCACCCATCCAGGAAATGCTAAAGGGTAAAGGTCATGGTCAACACTGCAGGGTGATTACAAAAAGAAACAGAAGGTACAATGAAGACGTGTTGATATGAATCTATTTCTGGTATAGAAACAAAAACAACCCAAAATGCACGGTCAAAAGATAATAACTCAAAGGCTAGATGGACGTGCTGGTGAGTCCTTGTTTGTGGTTTAGGCGGGAGGCAGGTGCGCTAAGCCATCACCAATGCCCTCTGCCCTTCTTCTTAACTCACCTGAATATTTCTTGTTTGAGCCTGAACCTTAATGTCCTCTCACTAACGGGAAGATAAAACCCAGCCTGCAGGCCGTCTAGAGGGTGAGGAAATGGCGCCCTGCTGAACTCACAGCAGGTCCGTTGTCCATGGCTGCTCTCGTCTGCCCTAAAACTGAGGCTGAACACGCCCAAAGCCGATTCGTATGGAGCCTGCAAGATTTTAAAATAAAGCTGTTACTAACTGCCCAATGCTGCTGCAGAACGAGGGAAATCGTGTTTCGTGTTTATTCACCTTGGGCAGTCAGAAAAGAAAACCCTCACGTGGGCTTCTTAACTCCCGGTGCCAGTTCCTTCGAGGCTCCTGACGGGTGACGAGGCTTGAGCCTGGAGTCCTCCGACGGCTGAGGTGGCCCTGTGGTCACCATGGCCGTGGCCAGCCCTGGAGCCCAGGAGAGTCCCTCCCGGGCAGTGGCGGGACTGATGTCATCCAAAAGCTCACTTCCTGTCTCCAGTTTTTGTTGTACGAGTCAGCTTAGATGACTTGAGAGGAAAGTTTCTGCCAAAACCCAGAAGGAAGTGATGCCCCCGGCAGAGATGGTAAGAAGCATAGTGGGAAAGAAAAGATGATTGGAAATGGTTTCCAAAGTGACTGGAAGACATTACACATGGGCAAGCGCCCTGGACACTCCACGACCTGTGCCGGCTGATAAAAGACCCCTACGCCAAAAAGCACGAGCTAGATCTCTTTAATCTTAGTTCTGTTTAATTTAAACTTGTCCAAGTAGGGCGTTGTAGGGTCCCATTTTGAAATACCTGGTTGACAAATATTCTCCAAGGCACCCATCCAGGAAATGCTAAAGGGTAAAGGTCATGGTCAACACTGCAGGGTGATTACAAAAAGAAACAGAAGGTACAATGAAGACGTGTTGATATGAATCTATTTCTGGTATAGAAACAAAAACAACCCAAAATGCACGGTCAAAAGATAATAACTCAAAGGCTAGATGGACGTGCTGGTGAGTCCTTGTTTGTGGTTTAGGCGGGAGGCAGGTGCGCTAAGCCATCACCAATGCCCTCTGCCCTTCTTCTTAACTCACCTGAATATTTCTTGTTTGAGCCTGAACCTTAATGTCCTCTCACTAACGGGAAGATAAAACCCAGCCTGCAGGCCGTCTAGAGGGTGAGGAAATGGCGCCGTGCTGAACTCACAGCAGGTCCGTTGTCCATGGCTGCTCTCGTCTGCCCTAAAACTGAGGCTGAACACGCCCAAAGCCGATTCGTATGGAGCCTGCAAGATTTTAAAATAAAGCTGTTACTAACTGCCCAATGCTGCTGCAGAACGAGGGAAATCGTGTTTCGTGTTTATTCACCTTGGGCAGTCAGAAAAGAAAACCCTCACGTGGGCTTCTTAACTCCCGGTGCCAGTTCCTTCGAGGCTCCTGACGGGTGACGAGGCTTGAGCCTGGAGTCCTCCGACGGCTGAGGTGGCCCTGTGGTCACCATGGCCGTGGCCAGCCCTGGAGCCCAGGAGAGTCCCTCCCCGGGCAGTGGCCGGGACTGATGTCATCCAAAAAGCTCACTTCCTGTCTCCAGTTTTTTGTTGTACGAGTCAGCTTAGATGACTTGAGAGGGAAAGTTTCTGCCAAAAACCCAGAAGGAAGTGATGCCCATTTTTGCACCTTTGGTGTTGAGGGCTGGAAGGAAGCCCCTCTCTAAAGAAGCTCCACTCTGAGGAAGCTGGGAGCAGCCATCCGTCTACGGGCATTTACTGGACACGGCATTTATTCCCCCAGCCTCAGGGAGCTCGGCGTCTCGAAGGTGACGTTGGCGCCCAAGTCTCTGATGGAGGGGCCCCCTGCAGCTACTTATAGCTCCCGTGAGGGACTCACCCCTGTGGCACCAGCAGCCTGGCAGAGGGTGTGACTAAGCGGTCACGGTCATTTGAACGTCTCGGGATCCACTTTCAAGAGAGCAGATGAATAAGAATTGGCGGGCACTGCTCTTTTTGTCTTTCTCCACCAGACGACGTCCTGGGTCTGAGACCCTCTGAGACGTAAGCAGCCATCTCTGCTGTCCATTCACAAGCAAAATTGCTAGCTCAGACTTGCTACTAGTATTTACTCTCTGATTGGAAGCCTTGGGCATCTGATGTAAGGCATCCTAGTTCACAAGGCCCAAAGCTCTATGGATGCATTTGGTGCAAAACAGCAAAAGTGCCAAGGCTTCTGGTGAATCCCTGTGGGAAACCCACACCAGGGCACACGGTCCTCCTAAAGTGTTTCAGATCAGAGGGGAGCAAGTCCGACCTCCTGGAGACAGAAGAAAGAAGATGAACTCTGGAGACGGCCAGGGATGGTGGGAATATTTCAGCATCAGGCACTGTGTACAGAGTTCATGAAATGGCTCCTGTAATCCCCCAGCAATTCTATACAGTACGTCGCATTTCACAAATAGAGAGCCTGAGGCTCAGAGAGGCTCAGTAATTGACCAAGATTCTCAGCCAGGCTCACTGCCTTCCAGATTTTAGCCGAGCTACATGGAACTCTGCTTGGGAGCTTGGCTAAGGTGGTGGCATCTGATGAATCAGGCAGTTAAACAAGGGACCCCTCTCTAACTTCCCTTTTTAAGCAGCCTCTGTCGGTGTTCAGCCTTTGGGGTAATGGAATGAGCAGCCTTGTGTGGTTCCCCCTCACCAGCTGGGTGGCCTTGGGTGAGCCGATCATGATTAGACATCAGCTTCCTCAACGCTGAAACGGGAATAGCAATGATGCTGAATGAAAATAATGACCAGGGACACTAGAATCAGAGTAAACGCTTAGACTTTAGAGTAAGACGGATGTGTATTTGAACCCAGAGTCTACATTTAGGAACTGAGGAACCTTGGGGAAGTTCCTTACATTCTTTAGGCTTCAGTTTCCTCTTTGAGCAAATTGGAAAACAGTACCTCCCTCATGGTGTGGTCGAAGGAATCCGAGAAAGGAATAAATGGATGCAGGCAAACACTTTGCTGGGTGATTAGAAGGTTGTGAGAACTCAGTAAAAGTTTGCTACTGGTGTTACTCACACTGACACACCCACAAGACAGCTGCTGCTCTTGGAACTCAAAGCAGTCACTTGCATGGGTCGGTGTTCTGTGAACCGTCGCGTTTCCTCTCTGAGGTACGGATCACCAGCGGTGCTAGTGGGTGCGGCCCTGGCGAGGGCTCCCCATTAACAGTTCTCTTAGGCTTATTCTTTTTTCAGTATTAATAAGTGCATCGTTTCTTTTATTTTCAATTTTTTCATCATAATTAAGACTTACACAATTTTCACACAACAGTAGGATACAAATTCTATTCGTTTCCATAGACGATAAACCAGGAGACACTGGAACATATCCAGGGACATAAAGCCAAGTGTAAAAGCTTCATATCTAAAGGCATCAAAATCATACGGAGGGCTTCCTTGGTGGTCCAGTGGGTAAGGAGTCTGCCTTGCAGTGTTTGATCCCTGGCCCAGGAAGATCTCACGTGCCCTGGAGTGGCTGGACCAGTGTGTCCAATTACGAGCCGGTAATCTGGAGCGCATGCGCCCAGAGCCGGTGCTCTGCGACAGGAGAGGCCACTGCAGTGGGAGGCCCACACAGGCCAAAGAACAAAGATGGATAAAAATAAATAAATGAAAGACCCATAAAAGTGGCCAAAATTAAAAAAAAAAAAAAAAAATCGTAGTCTGTTCTCTTATCACTGTGGAATTACGTTAGAAGTCAATATTAAAAAACACTTGAAAATAACTCACATATTTTCAAGTGCAACGTGACATTTACTAAGAGAGCTCTTTGGCTTAGCCATTGAAAGTCTCCGTAAAGTTGGAAGCCTGGAAAAGTACAGACGGTGACTGCAGAGAAGAAGGAGTGTGGATGAGAAATTAATATCAAAATAGGAAATTAATATCAAAGATACTTTAAAAACCCCATGTATTTGGAAATTAAATGCCCACTTTCAAATGATGGGTATATCTAAGAAATGATAACAAGGAAAATTAGAAAATATTTGTAGCAGAACAAAAATGAAAAGAGAATTGACCAGAATTTATTGCGGGCAGCTGAAGCTTAGCCTCCTAGCCTGGCTCTTCATCCTTCCAAGAGGGTTTCTGAGCTCCTCAATACCTTTTTACTTGATTTCCATTCTCCTTAAAAGAGCAGGTTGGTTTCTGTCGCCTACAACTAAGACCACTGGCAGGACAGTCAGCCTCAGGATGGGGGGCTTCGGGCGACGCCGTCTGCTAGGAGCCCTGTTAGAAACTGCCCACTCGCCTCTTCTTTTGAGTAGAGAAAGCAGGTGCATCTCTAAGTCCTAGCGTGTACGAAATCAAAACATTTTCCATTTCTATGCTTGAATGTCCACGGTGAGGGAGGCATAACATTCAATTAAATCATTAAAAGACTCGTCCAAAATCCCACACAAAATACGATTTTCTACTTCCTGGACGGAGACACGAGCTTGGCTCTTCTCGTCTGCATGGCTGCTCGGAGGGGCCAGGGTGAGCCAGTTGCCATAGTGAGAGCTTCCTTTTCGAAGCACGGCGGAGACGCAGCCAGGTCAGAACATGTCCAGCAGTCACGTGATTCCGTCCCGCTTCCGTGGACACCAGCTTCCACTGTGAGGTCCGTGCACTGTTGCCGAGGTTCCTGAGACCTTCGGGGCCCGGGGAGCAGGGTTGGTAACAGCTGTTTCTCTCTTGATCCCGTTTTGAGTTCTACGATAGACGAGGCTCTGAGTGAAGCCTGAAGCCATCGAGAGGATCGGTGAGAGAGACAAGAGCTTCTTCATGTTCAGGCTCTGGTGACGCGTGGGCCTCCACGGGAGACCAGACACGCGTCCTGTACCTGATGAATGGACGGAAACCTCCACCACGGGCTCTCGTTTCAGGTGGTAACTTCCTACCACTCTCTTCGTCACCAGCCTCTCTCTTCCTTAGTTCATAAAAATGATCATAATAATCATGTCCATTTTTTATGAAATACCTACCAACAGCCTTGTTACATGCTAGATGCTTTATATACGTGATGTCATCGAACCTCTTGTTTTCTCTGCAAGATATTTGACAGATGAGAAAACCAAGATACAGGGTGACTACGAAGCTGACAGCGGTCCCTTTGAGAGGTTGACATGGTCAGTCATCTTTTCACGTGTCCATGTTTTATCCCCAGACAGACTCCCTGCAGGCAGGCACCAAGTAACACTGATCTTTCTAAAAACTGTGGTTTTAGAAATCATGCACTGAAGGAAAAAACGAAAGAAGGAAATCATGTCCTGGGCTGGTCAGGTGCTCCGGCTTTTAACAATCTCTGTGCGGGAAGAGGCGAGGCCGTGGCTTGAGCAGGGGCTTAGTGGTGCTCTGGGCCTGATGCATCGTGTTTGCCTGGTTCTATCGCGTGGGCTCTCCCCCGACTCCAGGCCCCTGCTGGTCTCAGGTGGCCGGTGCGGAGGGGCAGCTGGCTCTCGAGGGCCGCGGAAGGCGCTGAAGGGCCTGCGGGGCTTCTGGGCAGAGCGCAGGGTGTCCAGCCCCAGAGCTACATTGTTTGCGAGCTATTTCGGCTCTGTGACCCTCTAGTTCTCAAAAGCAAAAGGCCTTGGACGGGCTTGCTGGTGGGGCTGGTAGAGGATGTACCCAAATCTCACGGACACAGGCATTCCTGGGCCCACCCAGCACGGGACCCCCGCCCAGCACGGAGCTGTGTTCAGGCAGAGAGAGGCTGGGAGACCCGTGAACACCTGTGTTTGCTGTGACTTCGAACACGCTGAGGAATTTCCTCCAAGAATGATTAACCCTAAAGATAACAAAGCACGTCTGACCCAGCACTGAGTTTAATGATACGATATCCCCTGCCAGCTAGCAGATTTCCTCCCTCACCTGGATCTGAGGTGCTCTCGTTTAAACAGAAGGCCAAACGCCTCTTGTCTAAGCCTTGACCAAACTTACCACCAAGAGGAATGTGTTTTAAAAGACTTACTGTTAGACATGCCGGACTTCGTGTTTCTAAAGCAACTGCTCACAGAACATGAATTAAACATGTAATGGTGTGCTTAGAAAGGGAATGGATTTCTAATTTTTACTAAATCTAAAAAGAACTCTGAAGTGTTTAAGTTACTGAGATCAAGATAGGATTTGACTGCTTGGAAACGGAACGACGGACACCCTTGGCGTGTGTGCACAGGAGGCTTGCCGCAGACGTTTAATGCACGTCTCAGCGCCAGGCAGCCTGTAAGAACCTGGGGATACGAAGAAGGAGAACGCCCGGGCCTCTGACGTGGGGACGAGGCGGCTGCAGAATGCTTGCCAGGGCTCGGCCAGCCACGGCCCAAGGGCGGCGCGCAGACCACCGCAGCTCGGGGCTTATGGAGCCAGGGCCCCCTCCGTTCACCTTCCCGGTGGCTCAGTGGCAAAGAATCCGTGCCGATGCAAGAGACACAGGTTCAGTCCCTGGGTCAGGAGGACCCCTTGCAGATGGAAGTGGCTGCGCACTCCAGTATTCTCGCCTGGGAAGTCCCAGGGACAGGGGAGGCTGGAGGGCTCTGGTCCACGGGGGGCAGAGAGTCGGGCACGCCTGAGGGAATGAGCACACGTGCGTGCGCCCTTGTTCACAGACGTGTGTCTGTGGCTGGCTCTACCGCAGCCGCGCTGGGAGGCCGGACAGAAATGAGCGCCGTCACTCAGCCGCGCAGTCGTGTCTGACTCTTCGCGACCTTGTGGGCTGCAGCACGCCAGGCTTCCCTGTCCTTCCGCATCTCCTGGAGCCCACGCAAACTCATGTCCACTGAGCCGGTGACGTCATCGAACCATCTTGTCCTCTGTCTGCTCCTCTGTCTGCTCTGTCTCCTCCGACTCTTCCCCTGCCTCTGGGCCTTGTCCAGTGAATCAGCTCTTCACGTCAGATGGCCAGAACATTGGCACTTTGGTATCAGCCCTTCCAATGGGTTGATTTCCTTTAGGATTGACTGGTTTGATCTCCTTGACCTCTTACCTGGCTCTTTCCAGAAAAAAGTTTGCCACTCCCTGGCCTCGGAAGAGAGTATGCAGACCCAGACCCAAGCTCTGATATCGGGGATAGGGGCGAGGACCTGAAGCCTGGTGGACCTGAGGTGGGCTCTACAGGGCAGGAGGGGTGGGGACGGTGGACAGACAGGAGAGAGCAGCTGGGTTCTCTCAGGAGCGGAGATGAGGGACACCATTCCCACCCCAACACCTTCATGTACACACCAGGTCCAGCATCTCCCTGGGGACTGTTTCCCAAAACCATCCCTACGTGAACGTGAGTGATCCTTTGTTCCAGGGAACCTGGGACAATATGCCTAAAATGAACCCCTCTTTTTCAAGTTACTGGTTTCCTGGAATATTAGCTACCTTTTCTAATGCTGCTGAAAAGAGGCATCAGCAATATGGAATTCGGCAAGTTAAAATCTATGCAAGGACTTTTCTTCCCCCAGTCTTTATCATGACTGAGCTAAAGCCCTATCAGATCATTTAATCTTAATAGATAACAGTTTCACAAGTAACCGTTTAGTGATCTGACAGCAAGTCTTTGCTTTTTTTTGTTTTAATATTAGTTAGAGAATTAACGACAGGTTCAGGGTGGGTAAACAGGTCTGCTGAGGGGAAAGACAGCCTTGAGAAACTGCTCACTTAGCGCCTTCTTCCCCCCTTGGCTCAGTGAAAATGTGCAATGATCCCGAACCTTATACACTTTATGAATCCTGTTACTTAAATCCGTCCCTGCAAAATAACCTTATTACGAACTGTTCGAGTCTGCCAAGATTATCGGGGCCCCTGGTATCGGGAGTGTCCCTGCTCCCGACTGCTCTAGGGCCAGAAAGATCTCAAAGGGACAGGGTCTCCCTCACGGAGCTCTCCGTCCGGAGCAAAAGCACAAAAGGTTCAGTGTGTAAGATGGAAACTGTTCCTTTTTAAGAAGCTGTATTGAGGTAGAGTTGATTTACAATGCTGCTCATTTCTGTTCTACCCCAAAGTGACGCAGTTACACGTATATATATTTTCCTTTACACTTGTCACCATGGTCTGTCCCAGGATGCTGAGCACCGCTCCCTGGCTCTGCAGCGCGGCCTCCTTGTTTGCCCGTCCTGTATGTGACAGTCTGCATCTGCTCATCCCAAACTCCGGACCCTTCCCTCGCCCACTCTCCTTCCCCATGGCAGCCACAGGTCTGCTCCCTGCGTCCACGAGTCTGTCTCAGACGTGATCTGTTCTTAACAGAGGCGGAACCGTCTGTTGCTGCCGGTGAGTGTCCCGGCCTCCATCACTGTCTTGTTCTACTGTCAGCGATGTGACCCGCCCGCTGCGCCCCAGCCCTGTGGCTGGAGTGGACGCTGGCCCCTGGCCCAGCCCTGGCCCCATCCGGTGCCTCCTGCTCCCGTCACAGCGAGGGTCCCAGGCCCTTCCCTGACCTGCTGGACCGCCGCTGGGAGGACAAAGTCCTTCCCTCCTGGATGTCAGACTGCGCTCCAGGATGGGCAGGGCAAGGGAACGAGAAACACCCCAAAGGCAGTGGGCTGTGGGGGCAGGACCTCTGAGATGCTCACGGGGAGGAGATCCCACCGCCCGGGTCAGGAGGGCCCTGCCTGCAACCTGCCCTCGAGTAGAAATTCCTCCCGGGCAAGTGGCAGTCTGCAGGGCAGCATCTGCTGGACTCGGGCCCCTCATCACGCGGTTCGCATCCTGGCCGCCTGTAATCAGGGCTTGCTCTCCTCTGCCGAAGACCAGTGTCAGCCACGAGCTCCCGGAAGGAATCAGCCATCTGACTCCTACTTGACTGTGAAGTATAGTATTTTGGTTGGGTTATAATTTGCCCATAGCTGCTGCTAAAATTTGAAACATGCATACAATTATGGGACTGGCCCTTGACGTAGAAGCTCAGCTTTAAAAGAGCAGCTGAGTTTTCCCTGGTCGAGTGTCCCTGCTCCCGACTGCTCTAGGG
This sequence comes from Tragulus kanchil, assembly GCA_022376925.1. Lineage (NCBI taxonomy): Eukaryota > Metazoa > Chordata > Mammalia > Artiodactyla > Tragulidae > Tragulus > Tragulus kanchil. The sequence goes on from JAIOJX010000005.1 coordinate 2,321,351, forward strand.
CCAGAAAGATCTCAAAGGGACAGGGTCTCCCTCACGGAGCTCTCCGTCCGGAGCAAAAGCACAAAAGGTTCAGTGTGTAAGATGGAAACTGTTCCTTTTTAAGAAGCTGTATTGAGGTAGAGTTGATTTACAATGCTGCTCATTTCTGTTCTACCCCAAAGTGACGCAGTTACACGTATATATATTTTCCTTTACACTTGTCACCATGGTCTGTCCCAGGATGCTGAGCACCGCTCCCTGGCTCTGCAGCGCGGCCTCCTTGTTTGCCCGTCCTGTATGTGACAGTCTGCATCTGCTCATCCCAAACTCCGGACCCTTCCCTCGCCCACTCTCCTTCCCCATGGCAGCCACAGGTCTGCTCCCTGCGTCCACGAGTCTGTCTCAGACGTGATCTGTTCTTAACAGAGGCGGAACCGTCTGTTGCTGCCGGTGAGTGTCCCGGCCTCCATCACTGTCTTGTTCTACTGTCAGCGATGTGACCCGCCCGCTGCGCCCCAGCCCTGTGGCTGGAGTGGACGCTGGCCCCTGGCCCAGCCCTGGCCCCATCCGGTGCCTCCTGCTCCCGTCACAGCGAGGGTCCCAGGCCCTTCCCTGACCTGCTGGACCGCCGCTGGGAGGACAAAGTCCTTCCCTCCTGGATGTCAGACTGCGCTCCAGGATGGGCAGGGCAAGGGAACGAGAAACACCCCAAAGGCAGTGGGCTGGGGGGGCAGGACCTCTGAGATGCTCACGGGGAGGAGATCCCACCGCCCGGGTCAGGAGGGCCCTGCCTGCAACCTGCCCTCGAGTAGAAATTCCTCCCGGGCAAGTGGCAGTCTGCAGGGCAGCATCTGCTGGACTCGGGCCCCTCATCACGCGGTTCGCATCCTGGCCGCCTGTAATCAGGGCTTGCTCTCCTCTGCCGAAGACCAGTGTCAGCCACGAGCTCCCGGAAGGAATCAGCCATCTGACTCCTACTTGACTGTGAAGTATAGTATTTTGGTTGGGTTATAATTTGCCCATAGCTGCTGCTAAAATTTGAAACATGCATACAATTATGGGACTGGCCCTTGGAACGTAGAAGCTCAGCTTTAAAAGAGCAGCTGAGGGGGCAGCTCACAAACAATCGTACGTTCGTGGCTAAACATGAAAATGTCTCACGGGTCTTGCGGGAGTTGGTAGAAGCCCTTTGTCGTTGTTGACAGGAGACCTTAGGTTATAGCGGAACATAGTCCCTGTAAGTGGCTTTTGGAAGTCTCGGGGTCTGATAGGTTGCCGAAACAAAAAATAAAACCAGAGAAACCCAGGACCTCCCTGGACTGTTTCTACAGCTTCCTGAGCACCTGGAATCATTTCATACTGAAGGTTCTGAAGTGGGACAAGGTCTGCGGGTACACGCATTTGGGAAAGGCAGGGTTAGCGTCCTTATTTTGGGGACCCACCAAACTCCTGGCATTCTGAAGGCTCTGGGAGGTCCTGAAGTAGAAAAACAAGATCACACGTGGGGCCTCGGGTGACCTGGTTCCCACTTTACGTGGCACAGCGATAACAGCCCGTGGGCTGAGCCGTGGTTTTCTTAAGTGTCCAAAACAAAGCTTGCAGAGGCCATTGGTGGAGAGAAGAATTCCCAAGGGGCCCCTGGCCATCTTTGCTGAGAACTGATCCAGCCTGTCTCGGGATAGTGGGGCAGAGACCATCCCCAGGCTCAGATACTCGGCCTTCTGACCTGTCACAACATGCTGCTGGGAAGCCTGAGGACAGTGGGGCCCACGGTAGCGCGTGCGGACACGAGCAGTGCTGAGCACGGGCCACGTAGGGCAACGAAGAGCCTGAGCGACCACACAGAGGTGGCCGCTCCACACGTCAGACCAGCAGATTGTGGTGCGTGGAGATCAGTAGGTGTTGCAGCCAAGTAAGATGGTTCTTGGCTTTAAGAAGCCTAACGTCTGCGGGGCTGGAAGTATCTAGATTAAACCAGAACACAATGAGCTATGTTACAGAGAAGGATCCAGTACGCCTAGGGGCATAAAGTATCACACAGATTCAAGACAGAGGAATCCTCATTACCGGGAGCAGAACTATGTGAGAGGCTCCCTGGGGGAGAGTCTTGCTCAGGAGAACCTCAGACAGTGAGTGGAATTTCCAAACTGGCGTCCACCCTGGCGCCAGCTACGAGCGCTTCCACCACGAGGCACGGAGAGCCCTGCAGCCGGCGCTCTGGCTCTAGGGATGCGCGTGATCTCACGTGAAGGACAGAGGCCCGTGGCCAGACCTCGACAGCAGGCCGAGAGAACAAAGCCACGACTCAAAGGCTGCAGTCTGTGCAATGCCGTTTTTGTGACGTCCTAGAAAAGGCAGGACTATGGCGACGGAAGGCAGAGCAGCAGTCGCCAGGCGCTGGGGTAGGACTCGACGCGGAGGCGCGGGAGGGCTCGGTGGGGTGGGCGAGTCTCAACAGGGGGCAACGCCGCCGTCTGCATCTGTCACAGCTCCGACAGCCGCACGCGGAGAATGGGCTGAACGTTTCGTGTAGACCTTAGTCAACCTGATTTATTTTTTGTTAGAAAAGGATATATATCCATTGCTGAAAACTCAAAACAAGCAAGCAAAATGCCCAAAGGAGCACGGCGTGCTCCCTCATGGTACCGAAGCACGTCCTTCGGGACCTGCTATCGTAGACTTGGGACGGCACCGTCAGGGCTTCTAATCTTTATAAAGCAGGCACTTTCATGCCTCTCGAGCACTTCATCCTGGGGGTGGACCGGAAGTCACTTCACAGACCGCCTCTGGGGGGACACAGGGAGTTTCCACTCTTCTCTGATCATAACTAACACTCCCCCGTGCCAGTGCCCTGACGGCCCCTCAGCGGAGTGTCTGCTGAAGGCCTGAGTGTTTTTAGTGCTCGTGACGTGTCCCCGGAGGCGTGTTCTTCTGATGAACCTCAGACAAGTCATCGTTTGGGCAGGTAGGAAGTGAAACACACGTGGAGGCATGCCTCAGGAAAGAGGTAGCAGGCAAGCGGTGGAAAGTCACGTGAGCACAATGACCAGACTTCTGGAAAGTTCCCTAACCTGCTGCTAAGGGCAGTTTCAGAGGAGGCGGGGGGCCTCCGGTGCTCTGAGCCATCAGCAGCCCCACAAGGCGGCCGGGCAGGGTGGCCAGGCAGGGAGAGGAGCCCGCGGTTGCTCCTGCGCTGCCGTGCCTGGAGGGCAGCCTCACACACCTCGGCCCCCCGTGCCCGGCTGGTCACGAAAGGCGGATTTCTCGGCAGCTCTGGGCGTCCTTCACCGACAGACCCGCTCTGATCCCGTCCTCGGTGCCGTAGGGGAGGACTCACCGTCAGCTGCCATCACGGCTCAGCATCGGGCACGGAGCCCACGCCCAGCTCTGAATCTGGGGGCCTCATCGCCCGGGATGAATCGCCCGGGGGTGCAGGCGCGGGTGTCGGCAGGCGCGCGGCTCCAGGGCTAGGCCGGCTCCTCCCAGGTGGGCTTCTCGGGACACCTGTCTGGACGGAGCCCTGCCCGCTTCTGCGTGACCTCATCTCAGTCAGCCTGCAGAAACCCTGACACGTCCACACGCGCAGGTCCCCTGATGAGGACTTCAACCCACCGTCCTGGGGACACGACTCAACCCACACTGACTGTTTCCTCTGTCCCACTTAAGCCAACTATTCATAATTTCTGTTCATGGCTGAAAGCTTTCTTGTAAACACACACAAGTACCCTCCGGATTGAATATGTAAATCCGTGGTTCCCCTGGGGGTGGTTGGGGGAGGCAATCGGGGACCTCTTTGGCTGTCGCGACTGGGGACGGTGCTTGGCTTCCAGTGGGCAGGGGCCCGGGGAGGATGCCCGACAGATGTGGGTGGTCTGGTCTGCTACAAACGTCCCAGGTGGTGAGACACCAGCATATCTTTTCAGGGACCCGATGCTACCCCCAACATCTCCTGCACACACTCACCCGCGTCTCCTCACACCAGACACCCGGATCTTCATCCCAGTGAGGGGCGGGGCTCACAGCCACCTGCCTACAGGAAGAGACTGAGACCTGGGTGTAACAGGAAGTGAGAAACACCTGTTTAAAGTCATGACTCTTGATCACTCACCTCAGTGGACACCTGCCACTGACAAACGCCAACAGCGTGGGGCTTCCCTGGTCGCTCAGTGGTGAAGAGTTCATCTGCCCACGCAAGAGGCACAAATTCGATCCCTGATCCGGGAAGATCCCGCATGCTGCGGAGCAACGAAGCCCATGGGCCACAGCGATGGAGCCTGTGCTCTAGAGCCTCGGAGTCACAACTACGGAGCCCACGGGCCGCAACGACTGAAGCCCGTGAGCCCTAGAGCCCAAGTTCCACAAGAGAAGTCACCGCCACAAGAAGCCTGCTCATCTCCACTAGAGAGGAGCCCCCACTCCCTGCAACTAGAGAAGAGCCTGTGGCAGCAGGGAAAACCCAGAATAGCCAGAAATAAATAGATAGATAAAAGAATAATAATAGAAATAAAAACCAACAGTGCAAGGAGCCAATGCCAAGAAAAGGGACTCTGCAAAAAGCTGCTTCATGGGGAGGAATGCCCGGTTCGGTGAACCTGGGGCCGGCCCAGCAGGTGCTGCATGTGCACCTGTTGGGGAAGTCAATAGTGCCGCGGAGAAGTTTTGAAGGAGAACCTCACCTCCGAGGCCTCGCCCTTTATCACTCAAACACACGGAAACGACTCCAACCCCATTTCTGGAGCATCGTGGAAATGGCATTTGTGAGCGTGAATTGCTATGTGTGCAGACGGTGGAGTGTGTGTGGAGGAATACACACTGTTAGATAAACACGAGTTTCGTCGACCGCCTGAGACAACAGAAGTCGGCTGAACCGTGCAGTCTGGTCCGGGGCTGGTCTGGGGCTGGAGGAAGACCACCAGAGAGGCAAGACCAGGTGCAGGGGGTGGTCGCGGAGGTCCTGCTGGGGCCCGAGCTGGGCCCCCAGACAGAGAGGCTCGTGGCCTGCTCCCAGCCCCTTCCAGCCGCCCTCCCAGCCCCTGTGGGAATGCAGCCCCTGCCCCGCGTCCCAGGGGTCCTCATCCTGCCAGCCCTTGCCCTTGGGGAGCTGAGCCCATCCTCCCTTTGTGTGTTTCACGCTCTGTGACTTAGTGGTCCAGGAAGGGACAGTCAGGGGGCCGGGGGCTCAGGAGCCAGGAAGCCTGGCCTCGGGTCAGCCCCTCGGCGGCCTCGGGCAGAGGCGTCTGTCACAAAGGGCAGCTGGTCGAGATGAGCTCGCTTCCGCTCAGGCCGGGGAGGCCTCAGTCGAGGATCGCTGAGGCAGGACGAGCTCCTGGGCCAACTTGGGACCCAGCCACCTTCCAGGTGCCCCACCGGCCCCAGGCTCGGACCTGCGCTCAGACGCAGTGCCCTCACGGGCATGCCAGCTCTCACCTGCTCCCTTCCCCCACCCCCTACAGGACTCTCTCATAGAGAGACAACACGTGAGTGTTCTCCTCATTCAGGTACATTTTGTGAGGGCAAATCTTTCTGCGTGGAAGAAGTCTCCACAGAGATGATGCCTGAAAGTGCCCCACACGGTGACGCCCAGTGGGGTGGCTGTAGCTGGTAACATCGAGGGCAGACTTGAAAACTGCTGAGAGCACAGATCTTAGAAGTTCTCATCAAGAAGAGAAAAACATGGGCTCCCCTGGTAGCTCAGTGGTAAAGAGTTTGCCTGCCAATGCAGAAGACACGGGTTCGATCCCTGATCCAGGAAGATCCCACCTGCTGCAGAGCAGCTAAGCCCGTGAGCCACAGCGATGAAGTCTGTGCTCTAGAGCCTCAGAGCCACAACTATGGAGCCCACGTGCAGCAACGACTGAAGCCCGTGAGCCCTAGAGCCCGCGTTCCACAACAAGAGACATCACCGCAACAAGAAGCCTGCTCACCTCCACTAGAGAGGAGCCCCACTCCCTGCAACTAGAGAAGAACCTGTGGCAGCAGTGAAAACCCAGGATAGCCAAAAATAAGGAAAGAAAATGCATTTCTTTAAAAAAAAAAAGGAAGAAAAAATGTGTAAGTGTGTAAGGTGACGAATGTTAGCTAGATTTGTTAGCTATATTGTCACAATACACACACACACCAAACAAAGAAGAAATCTCCCCCTACCTAGACAAATACAGAGGTAAGAGCCTTGGAGTCACACTAGATAAATGTATTTTCTTGCATCTTGAATTTTCATGTCACACGACAGCCTGGAGACGGCTCTGCCATCAATGACCAACGCTGCTGGTTTTAACTGTTTCATCAAAAACAAAGTAGAGAAGAATTGCTCCAGGTGTTACAACCGTAGGGAAGTCTGGGAACAGCAGCACCTGTGAGGGGCTTATTAATAGAAGAAGTAGGTAGGTTTCTAGAGGGAAGCCTGTGACGAACCCAGGTGGGCCAGGGGCAGAGGTGGAAGAAAGCTGAGATATCATAGCAAGAGGGTCGTGGGGCAGTCAGAGTCTTGGGCAGAGATGGGGAAGGGGAGCGGCTTCTTGGCTTAACTGCCCGCCCAAGTCCCTCAGCCCCCACGGCTTCCTGAGCCCCCCGCAGGTTCTGAGCCTGAGGTCGGACCTCAGGCTGGGACTGTAGGAGTCAGAGGTCAGCTCGACGACTCGGGCCGGAGCAGCCCTGATGCCGGCCCGGTTCAGAGCCTGGACCCCGACGTGGCAGGTGAGTCCCGCCTGGCTGCCGCTCCAGAGTTCTGGTTCTGTGGGCTGCGCCCTGTGAAGTCGGCCTCTCTCTGCAGCCCCAGGCTGGAATGTGGTCCTCTCAGCTTGTCCTGCTTGCCGACCGGCCATCCTGGGACAGGCTTCACGAGTGCCGGGCCTCCCTGGGACCCCCTCAGCACGCCTCGCTGCCACCTGCCCCTGGCCCCTGCTCTCTCCTGTGGCCTGGGCATTCTGAATTCCACTCCAGTTCAACTCTGCACCTGCCCTCTTGGGTCAACCACCCTCCACGGGACCAGACCCATCGCACCTCCTGCAGGCCCTGGGCCAGGACCGTCCACACCACAGGAACCGTCACCGGTCACACCAATATGGCCACGTGTGTATGTGAGTCGTTCACTCGTGTTCGACTCTTTGTGATCCCAGGGACTGTAGTCTGCTAGGCTCCTCTGTCTGTGGGATTCTCCAGGTCAAAATAATGGAGTAGGTGGCCATTCCCTTCTCCAAGGGATCTTCCCGACCCAGGGATCAAACTCAGGTCTCCTGCACTGCATCTGAGTCATCTGAGCCACAAGGAGGTCACAGGTACTGGTCCCCAGCTCCACTCTGTCCTGGGTTTCCCCATGGGCCAGGTGGGGACCTCGGGAGTGGGCAGGAGCTGAGAAGATGGTGATGGGCAGATGGATGGATGGATGTAGGTGCAAACTGCAGAGCAGAAGAGAGAGCAGGGGAAGAGAAACAGGAAGTGAGAGACAAAGAGACAGCGAGAGACAGAGGTAACTTCCAACCTGTCTTTTCCTGCAGCTCTGTCCTGGGGAGCTTGCCCAAGGGCCCAGCTCTGAGGGCCTCGTGCTGGGCCTGGCCCTCCCGGCCTCGGCACGCACGCAGCCTGGGCTTGGCTCAAACGCCCACCTGCCAGGAGCAGCCCGGGGTGGGCAGGGCCCCTCCTGGCGGGAGGAGATGCAGGGGCTTAGGCTGGGGGTGTACCCTCTGCCGTGGAAACAGCCGTGGCCGGAGGTGGGATGGGGTGGACGGACCATGGCCGCGAGCTCTCGGCAGCTCCTCCCTGCAGGGGGAGGGCGGGTTTCTTTCCCACCCCTGGAATCTGGCCTTGCTGCCTGCTTTATTGGGCATAATGTGCTGGACGTGCCACCGATCCTGAGCAGGGCCAGCGAGGTCCTCTCAGCTTGTCCTGCTTGCCGACCGGCCATCCTGGGACAGGCTTCACGAGTGCCGGGCCTCCCTGGGACCCCCTCAGCACGCCTCACTGCCACCTGCCCCTGGCCCCTGCTCTCTCCTGTGGCCTGGGCATTCTGAATTCCACTCCAGTTCAACTCTGCACCTGCCCTCTTGGGTCAACCACCCTCCACGGGACCAGACCCATCGCACCTCCTGCAGGCCCTGGGCCAGGACCGTCCACACCACAGGAACCGTCACCGGTCACACCAATATGGCCACGTGTGTGTGTGAGTCGTTCACTCGTGTTCGACTCTTTGTGATCCCAGGGACTGTAGTCTGCTAGGCTCCTCTGTCTGTGGGATTCTCCAGGTCAAAATAATGGAGTAGGTGGCCATTCCCTTCTCCAAGGGATCTTCCCGACCCAGGGATCAAACTCAGGTCTCCTGCACTGCATCTGAGTCATCTGAGCCACAAGGAGGTCACAGGTACTGGTCCCCAGCTCCACTCTGTCCTGGGTTTCCCCATGGGCCAGGTGGGGACCTCGGGAGTGGGCAGGAGCTGAGAAGATGGTGATGGGCAGATGGATGGATGGATGTAGGTGCAAACTGCAGAGCAGAAGAGAGAGCAGGGGAAGAGAAACAGGAAGTGAGAGACAAAGAGACAGCGAGAGACAGAGGTAACTTCCAACCTGTCTTTTCCTGCAGCTCTGTCCTGGGGAGCTTGCCCAAGGGCCCAGCTCTGAGGGCCTCGTGCTGGGCCTGGCCCTCCCGGCCTCGGCACGCACGCAGCCTGGGCTTGGCTCAAACGCCCACCTGCCAGGAGCAGCCCGGGGTGGGCAGGGCCCCTCCTGGCGGGAGGAGATGCAGGGGCTTAGGCTGGGGGTGTACCCTCTGCCGTGGAAACAGCCGTGGCCGGAGGTGGGATGGGGTGGACGGACCATGGCCGCGAGCTCTCGGCAGCTCCTCCCTGCAGGGGGAGGGCGGGTTTCTTTCCCACCCCTGGAATCTGGCCTTGCTGCCTGCTTTATTGGGCATAATGTGCTGGACGTGCCACACCGATCCTGAGCAGGGCCAGGCGAGGTCTCTCCACGTCACACTTCCCGCTTTCAGGCTGCGGCGGCCACCACGCAGGAAGCCCAGGCTGGCTCGGCCACGCGCAGGAGGACCGCGGCCCGCGACAGTGCGGCTCACGGCCCGTGTGCTCCTCTCAGAGCGTCCCCGCTCGTCCACTCGCCAGGTGGCCACAGCCGCGAGAGTGACCCCAGGCGAGACCAGCAGAAGAGCCTCCCGCTGGTCTCGGCCCAGAATGCTGAACCTCAAGATTCAAATAAATCGTTGCATTTGAACCAACAAATATTTACTTGAACAATAAGTCACTGTTATTGAAGCAAATAAACCGTTGCTATTTTGAACAGCTGCTATTTTAAGTCACAGTATGGTTTTGTTTCATGACGACGATCACAGAGACCTGAGAAAACACCCGTCACCATCGCACGGCAGGGACCTCTTCTCCTGGACAGGACCGGGCGCGGCGGCCGGCCTCTGCGAGGCCACCCCTCGGCCAGGGGGTCACCGCGGTGGCCTGTGGCCTCTGCTCCCACGGTGTTGCTGATGGGGCTGCACGGCGCCCCTTCTCAGCCTGGAGGAGGGGTGTCCGCCGAGACTCTCAGACACCGGGACGTCCCAGGTGTCCTTGAGGCTCTGCTGCCCTGCAAACGGCCTTGGACCTCCGTTGCCTGGTGACTCTCCGTCTGTGGGGAGCCGGGCCTCCAGTGGGCCTTCTCGGTACCTCACCGCGTCCTCTGACAGAACCGGCTCTGCGGCCCTGGGGACCACACGGGATGACGTACAAGCAGGATCCCGCGGTCCAGCAGGCTCAGATGGGCTGTACGTATGTGGACAATCTGCCCGTGGGCCTCGATGTTCTCACCTGTCAAATGGACACAGCAAGGCTCCTCACAACCACGAGGCTCCTTAAAAGGACACAGAGGGAACGTCACCCAGAGTGATGTTTCAGCAAGTTCAGCTAGTCTCAAACTGAGCATCTCTTTCTTGGACTGACTGCGTTCCCTCTTTGGACCCCGCTTCCTGTGCCCTGGGAAGCAGCCTTGCAGCAAACACGCACACTCAGGCGGAGCTCACCCTCTCCTCGCTACTGTGACCAGTTCACGGCCATGGTCACTGTGAGGCTATATGTTGTCAGAAGCGAGCCAAGGGCCCAGGTGGAAATTAGCCTGCCAGAGAGCAGGCGCCTTCCCTGGGCCGGGCTTCCAGTGTGCTCAGGCCTTCCTGGACCATCACCAATGGGCCCTCGTTAACACAGACTTCCACAGAAGACGCTTCAGATAAACAGCTCAGGATGAACTGGCCTCTGCCCGCCCGCGTGGGCCAGCCTCCAGGTGGAGAGGGAGACGAGGCCCTCGGCTCGGCTCATCTTTCTCAGTGAGAGAGCCCTGAAGGTGCAGCCCTGGGTCTCCATCGTTAGAGGTGCTTCCACGGCCAGCCGAGGTTCCAGCACCAGGGAGCACGCTGAGGAGGGCGTTTCCTGGGTCGGAGGGGTTTGTTCCGTTGCATAAATTTCAGACTGTTTCGTGTATAAACAAGAAATTGTGCTCAGAAAATTGCAAAAGATAATCAAGATCCCAGAAAAATGGAAAATGTTTCTGGGGTAATGAAAGTCAGGAAAAATAAATTTAAAATCCGTGTTTGAATAAGGCTCTGTGTTATTTCAGTTCTTCGTGCATGTGAATGACTCACTGTAATCCAGTCACAAGCAATGGAAAAACTGAAATGAAAGACAACTCCTCACACACAGCTGGTTTACATGCTCTTATGTCTGATCGCTCTAATAAATCGCCAGGTGGAAAGATAGATACAATTCCCAGCAAAAGATAAGTTATTTCTTCTCGCTAAATAAATACAGGGTGTGTGGGTGCGTGTGTGTGCTTGATCAGGTCCGACTCTTTTGTGACCCCATGGACTGCAGCCCACCAGGCTCCTCTGTCCATGGCATTTTCCAGGCAAGAAAACTGGAGCGGGTTACCCTGCCCTTCTCCAGGGCATCTTCCCTACCCAGGGACGGAACCCGCGTCTCTTGTGCCTCTCCCATTGGCAGGGGAATTCTTTATCCATGAGCCACCTGGGAAGACCTTAACGAAGCACGGACTATGCGGTGAAAGAATGTCGGCTTGCAGTTGGGCTGCCCTCGTAGCTGTCCAGAAGCCGTCACACCTGGGACCCCCTCCTGCAGGACGGAGGCTCCGTCTGCATGGTATACAGGCCTCAACTCATTTGTTCATTTAAGAACGGAAGCCGTGGCGTGTGCCTTGATTAACTGAAATCAGTTGATTGAGCACCTGTTATATCATAGATACTGAGAAGGCCGCGATAGTCGAGCCTGGCCTGCCCTCCCAGAGCTCAGAGACGGGAAGCGCGTCACAGGGGGACGGTAGGCCGCGGGCGAGCTCCAGCCCGGCTGTGTGACCAGCACAGGCCCCGGGGGAACGGAGCACGGAGCTGGCCCAGCCGCCAGCCGACGCACCCCCCAGACAGACGGCCCGAGTCTGCGGGAGGGGCAGGGGCTGTGGCATCCGGTTCTGGGAGACCCGAGGGGAGCCCCCTTTTATTGGCAGCTCTCTGGCTTTAGGCCCAGGGCTGGTAAGTTTCTCCCATGAAGGTAAACTGCTTTCCCCTGGTGAGCCAGACGGTAGAGGCACAGTGACTTAGGCACAGTCACTCGGGGGGCATTGCGCGAACCCTGAGCCCTGGATGCTCCTCTGTCGGAGGAGGTGAAAATGCCATCTCTTCCCCCCCCTCCTCCCGCTCCTCCCCCGGCCACCAACCCCGCACTCGCCTTCCCTCCTCACCGAGAAGTGCGTCTGGGGGATGAGCGCTCTCAGGCCGCGAGGCCAAGCTCCCCACTGCCCTGGAGTGGCCTTTACTCAGGAGGCACTTTATAAACATCAAGAGATTATTTTTCCAAAATCATTTAAAAAAAAAAAACACCCGGGCACAATAAAAGCACATTGTGCTTCTCGGTGTTTGTTTCTAGGAAGTGTTTTTCCACTGGTGTTTTAACTGAAGGGTTTTGTTTCTTCTTTCGTCTCTCCTTGAGTTCTTGGCGGCCATCCACATACCGACATTTCACCCTGCGCTCACTCTGCCGAATAAGACTTCCAAACCCCAGCTCCCCGTTCCCAGGAGCTGGCCCAGCGACTGCATAGCTTCTGTCTCCTGCATCTCAGCTCCTCAGGGCAGTGCAGGCTGCATTTTTCCAGGCCTGGGACAGGATGCCAAAGCAGTGATGTCACAGCCCTGGCAGCGGCCCCTCCGCTTCCTGCTCGCTTCCTCCCGACAGACCCATGAATCCTATCAGCTTTACCCTTCCATTCGGCCTCCCTTCCCTGCTCCACAGACGACTGCACTGACCGGAGGTGGGAGCCCGGGGTCATCCAAACACGAAGCCCAAGTAGTCTTGTCCTACAAAGCTGGAACACACGTTCTCCCGCCTCGAGGAAAAGCACAGCGTCTGGCTGAACTCGGAGCGTCCTGGCCCAGAGCCGTGTTCCCGGGTCAGACGGTGGTGATCTCATCTGAAAAGCTGGAGGAGGCTCCCGGGCCGGGCGGGTGGGTCCCAGCCAAGGTGGCGGGGGTGGGCCCTCGGGCCTCCGGGGCGGGTGCTCTGTGGGGGGGTCAAAACAGAGGACACGAGTGTTCCAGACTGGGACCCACGCAGATGCAGGCGGCGGTCGGGATTAGCGGTCACTGCCTGCCCCTGCCCCTGCCTGGTGCTGCTCCCTCTGCATCCCACGCCCTTGCCCTCAGGTCACACTGTTGATCGAAAAGCTGAACAAGGGCCTGCTGCACAGCCCAGGGAGCTACCGTCCATGTTCTGGGATAAACCATAACGAAAAGAATGTAAAAAGGACCGTGTGTGCACTTACATGGCTGAGTCACTTTGGTGCACAGCAGAAATTAGCACAGCACTGCAGATCAACCACGCTTCCATTTAAAAAAATAAATTGTTGTTCAGTCACCAAGTCGTACCCAACCCTTTGTGACCCCACGGACTGCAGCCCACCAGGCTTCCCTGTTCTTCACCATCTCTCGGAGCTTACTCAGATTCTTGTCCAGGGAGTTGGTGATGCCATCCGACCATCTCATCTTCTGTCGTCCCTTCTCCTTTTGCCCTCAGTCTTTCCCCAAATCAGGGTATTTTCCAATGAGTCATCTCTTCGCATCAGGTGACCAAACTGTTGGAGCTTCAGTTTAAGCATCTGTCCTTTCAATGAATATTCAGGATTTATTTCCTTTAGGTTTGACTGGTTTGATCCCCTTGCTGTCTGAGGGACTCTCAGGAATCTTCTCCAACACCACAGTTCAAAAACATCAATTCTTTGGCGCTCAGCCTTCTTTATGGTCCAACTCTCACATCCCTACGTGACTGCTGGAAAAACAATAGCTTTAACAATATGGATCTTTGTTGGCAAAGTAACGTCTCTGCTTTTTTAATACGCTGTCTAAGTTTGTCATAGCTTTTCTTCCAAGGAGAAAGCAAACTGGAAAACTCAGGAGTGGCCACAGGACTGGAAAAGGTCAATTTTCATTCCAATCCCAAAGAAGGGCAATGCCAAAAAATGTTCCAATTACCAGCCTCTCAGTGATGCAACTGCAGTTTTTCTTGGAGGGGTAGTCACCCTTCCTGGACACTTCAGGGTGCAGTAGCCGCACCCCTCCAACCCGTCCCTGTGCTAGAGAAGCCTTCAATGAACGGTCCGTAAGGTGGCCGGGGGTGGGCCCTCGGGCCTCCGGGGCGGGTGCTCTGTGGGGGGGTCAAAACAGAGGACACGAGTGTTCCAGACTGGGACCCACGCAGATGCAGGCGGCGGTCGGGATTAGCGGTCACTGCCTGCCCCTGCCCCTGCCTGGTGCTGCTCCCTCTGCATCCCACGCCCTTGCCCTCAGGTCACACTGTTGATCGAAAAGCTGAACAAGGGCCTGCTGCACAGCCCAGGGAGCTACCGTCCATGTTCTGGGATAAACCATAACGAAAAGAATGTAAAAAGGACCGTGTGTGCACTTACATGGCTGAGTCACTTTGGTGCACAGCAGAAATTAGCACAGCACTGCAGATCAACCACGCTTCCATTTAAAAAAATAAATTGTTGTTCAGTCACCAAGTCGTACCCAACCCTTTGTGACCCCACGGACTGCAGCCCACCAGGCTTCCCTGTTCTTCACCATCTCTCGGAGCTTACTCAGATTCTTGTCCAGGGAGTTGGTGATGCCATCCGACCATCTCATCTTCTGTCGTCCCTTCTCCTTTTGCCCTCAGTCTTTCCCCAAATCAGGGTATTTTCCAATGAGTCATCTCTTCGCATCAGGTGACCAAACTGTTGGAGCTTCAGTTTAAGCATCTGTCCTTTCAATGAATATTCAGGATTTATTTCCTTTAGGTTTGACTGGTTTGATCCCCTTGCTGTCTGAGGGACTCTCAGGAATCTTCTCCAACACCACAGTTCAAAAACATCAATTCTTTGGCGCTCAGCCTTCTTTATGGTCCAACTCTCACATCCCTACGTGACTGCTGGAAAAACAATAGCTTTAACAATATGGATCTTTGTTGGCAAAGTAACGTCTCTGCTTTTTTAATACGCTGTCTAAGTTTGTCATAGCTTTTCTTCCAAGGAGAAAGCAAACTGGAAAACTCAGGAGTGGCCACAGGACTGGAAAAGGTCAATTTTCATTCCAATCCCAAAGAAGGGCAATGCCAAAAAATGTTCCAATTACCAGCCTCTCAGTGATGCAACTGCAGTTTTTCTTGGAGGGGTAGTCACCCTTCCTGGACACTTCAGGGTGCAGTAGCCGCACCCCTCCAACCCGTCCCTGTGCTAGAGAAGCCTTCAATGAACTACGTCGAAAGAGATCATTTATTATTTTCCTGGACACCGTGGCTAGAAAAGGCAAGAAGACATTTACTTTGGAGTCTGGGAAAGAAACTCCCTCCCTCTTCTGAGAGCAGCCTAAAGAGCCATCTCTCCTTGCCCTGTATGTGGACAGGACAGCAGGTAATTCCTGGAACTTGCTAGACCTCTTTTTATGACCCCAACAAGTGCCAGCCTGAGGGTGGGGCAGAAAGGAGGGTGAGGTCACTGCCCCTCTGAACGCAGCCAAGTCCAAAGTCCAGATGACGGCTGGTCTTTTCCGATAAGGGACTCACTGGATCTTTCCTTTAGGCCAGTGTGCGTCAGGCTTCCCTCACCTGAAACAGAAGAGTCCCAACTGATGTATGCAAATAAGCTTTGTCCCAAGTATGTAAACAAGCTTTGTAAGTTGCAACTCTTTATTAAAACATTTGTTTTTATTGTTGCTATTACTACTACTTAGAATAAAATACCTGTGGTCCAAGAAGCAGGTTGAAAAATATTTCTGCATTTTCATTTTAATTTAGTACCTTTCAGGAAAAAAAAAAACATCTAAATCACTATCTTATACTTAGTTCAGAAACAGATCTTAGCTAGAGTATCTATGAAGAAAGAAACAATTATAAAGCAACCCTACAAAACTGAGTTTTAAAAATATATATAGTAGGGACTTCCCTGGTGGTCCAGTGGTTAAAACTCTGTGCTTCTAATGCAGGGGGCCCGGTTTTGATCCCTGGTTATGGAACTAGATCCCACATACCGCAACTAAGACCCAGTGCAACCAAATTAAGATAAATAAAGCAATAATTAGAAATTAAGATAAATAAAGCAATAATTAGAAATATATCCCACGCCTCGCCCCTGCGGGGGGTGTGATCACACGCTGACCCGTCAGCCCACTCCCTGCTGGGTGTGTCCGCATGCTGTGACTGTGCAAATAAACGCTCACTCCAGAAAAGAAAAGAAATATATATATATATAGTAAAGCCACAGTCAAAAAAGAAAAAACTGTCAGATTTAGCTACATTAAAATGAAAAATACAAAAACTACTATGTGACCCCCCAAAAACCATCAGAAACTAAGTTAAAACACAAAGAACTCAAAATGGGAGAAATGTTTGGAATTTATATAACAGACAAAGGGTTGGTATTCACAACATAATGTAATATATAAAGAGTTCTTATGAATCTGAGCGGACTCCTCAAGGACAGGGAAGCCCGGCGTGCTGCGGTCCACGGGGCTGCAAAGAGCTGGACACCACGTAGTGACTGAACAACAGATAAATCAATAACAAAAGAAGAAATGGCCTCAATAGAAAAGCAGGCTAAAATTTTTGTCATGAAATTTAAAGAACACAAGATGCTCAACTGAAAATCAAAGAAAGTCAAGGGCTATCCCATTAAAAAGAATTACTGATACCAATATATATTAAATACTAGGCACTGTAAGAGTTCTCTCACAGAGACTCAGGTATAAAAATGATTATTACAAAGTTAAGGAAAGAACTTAAATTTCAAGCAATAGAAAACTGGTAAAATAGGAACTTGACCAACAAGAAAATTAGTAATAGAAAAACCCCACTGCCAGCTACAAATGAACAAAAGGGATTTGATTCCTTATGTTCACTCCCCTAAAGTAAGCTCTTAGCAAAGCTGTTCAGAATTGGGTCCTGAAAGTCTAAGAAGCACCCATTTGCCAGGTTCTGGCCGTGAAGGCCAACCCAACGCCTCTGAAACCAAACTGTGCTTAATCTAATCCTTTCCCCGCCCCTTGGATTTACCTTTGGACTAATCTGATAGCATGTCAGAGCTGCTGTGACCAGTAAAAGGCTGATATGGTCTATGAGCTCATGCCTTTGGCTGAGCGGTAATCCCCCCACTGCACCCCACCTCCAAGAAATTCAGATTTCTAGACAACCAGCAGCCAGGAGAAATTACCCAAACAAAGAAGCTCCAAGCTCCCTGATCCCCTGGTTTGTGATCAACTTAGATGTTTTCGTTTTTCAGTCTCTGAGTTGCGTCCGACATTTTGTGACCCCACGGACTGCAGTACAGCAGGCTTCCCTGCCCTTCACTGGCTCCCAGAGCTTGCCCAAACTCATGCCCATTGAATCAATGATGCCCTCCAACCATCTCATTCTCTGTCACTCCTTCTCCTCCTGCCTTCAGTCTTTCCCAGCATCAGGGACTGAGTGGCCAAAATATTGGAACTTCAGTTTCATCAGTCCTTCCAATGAATATTTGGGGTTGACTTCCTTTAGGATTGACTGGTTTGATCTTGCAGTCCAAGGACTCTCAAGAGTCTTCTCCAGCACCACAATTCAAAAGCATCAGTTTTTCAGCACTCGGCCTTCTTTATGGTCCATCTCTCACAACTTAGATAAGCTACTGAAACCGTTTTACCTCAGATTTGGGACTTAAACCAAAACCCAATTTGGGAGTCAAACCCATGTGGCTGGGACCCAACCTTGGTCAAAACCCCGCTTGGGACTTGAACCCATGTGACCGGGACTCAAACCCAGCCAAAACCCACTGTACCTGGTTTCAGGACCTAATGGAGCTCAGGTTCTTCATGTTTCTTCACAGAAAAGAATTCAGTGAGAGACAAAAAGAAATGGATTTGTTCAGAGTCAGAGAAAAGCACACCCCACGGACAGAGTGTGGGCCATCACAGGGTGAGTCCAGCAGCCTTGAAAATATGGAGTTCTTATCTTTTATGGGGTGGGCAATTGCACATGCTAATGAGTGGAAGGATTATTCCAACCCTTTTGGAGAAGGGGCAGAATTGTCACGGTGCCTCTGGGCGTGTCATTTAGCTTGCTGATTGAGGATCAACTTCTCCCATTTGATTCTAATGGGTTTATGTTGTGTCCCTGGGCTATGTCTTTCTTTCAAAAGTTGTGCCCTGCCCCTGTTCCTCTGGTTACACGACAGGCGAGGTCCCTGTGCCTGCGTGCTGAGTCACTAAGTACGTCTGACTCTTCACCACACGCGGTTAGCAGGAGCTCCCCAGGTGGCTTAGTGGTAAAGAATCTGTCTTCAATTCAAGAGCCTCAAGTTTGATCCCTGGGTTGGGAAGATCCCCTGGAGAAGGAAATGACAACCTGCTCTAGGATGCTTGCCTGGAGGATCCCATGGACAGAGGAGCCTGGTGGGCTGCAGTCCCTGGGGCTGCAAGGAGTCAGACAGGACTCAGTGGCTAAGTACGAGCTCACCATTCGCACCTGGGAACCTGCGGGGAACTTGTTCTTAAGATCAGGACTACAGGCTCAAGAGGATGCATTTGCTCCCTCCTGCCTCTCTTGTCAACCTTTTTGAGGCGTTTGAGGCTACCCTTGTTAGCTCTAGGGGCCGGCTGGCTCTGAAATACGGAGACTGTGATTGAGTTAAGAGGGAGGATGCCAGATAATAGGAAGGGGATGATGAGCTTTGTGGGCCAGACTGACATTCCGGCTCTGGTGAGATGGCAGGAAGGGCAGTAGCGATGGCTGCGGCCATCCTACAGTTGATTGGATTAAAGTGTGACTGGCTGGATTACCTCACTGAGAAAGGAGGCGGCCAAGCAATCTGATTTAAACAGAATATATATGTTTAATGAAGGGACTGGTTTAATAAAGAGAGCCTGGAGACAGGAGGGCATGGATGGCTTTGTGTTTCTGGGAGGGGAAACCGTGGAGGGAGCTGAAGCTTTTCTGTAGGAGATCCTGAGGGACTCCCCCGTGGGAAGCAGAACTTGTGGGAAGGGCGTCTCCAAAGGTGACGACCGTGAGAAGGCAGCTTCAGTTCAAGAACAGCCAACAGTCCAGGGCGGCTGCTGGGTCCTGGGGAGAGCGTGAGGTCATGGGGTCCTGTTACTAGAGACCTGATGGCTTCCCTGGTGGCTCAGCAGTGCAGGAGACCCCGGAGGCGTGGCTTTGATCCCTGGGTGGGGAAGATCCCCTGGAGGAGGGCATGGGAACCCACTCCAGTATTCTTGCCTGGAGAGTCTCGTGGACAGAGGAGCCTGGGGGGCTACAGTCCATAGGGTCGCAGAGTCAGACGTGACTGAAGCAACTGAGCATGCATGCAGGCTTCTATTATCCAAGCTCATCCATGTGTCCGTGTGTGTCTACAGAACTCTACCCAGTGGCATGCCTGTACAAGTTTCCAGGCAACTTTGGGGTGGGGAGAGGTGGAAATGAGCTGGAGGTTTGGGGCCTCCCAGCCCTTACCTTATGCCCAAGGCAGTGGCTCCCTCACTCTTAGGCAGGGACCCCTTTTTAGTTCCTCAGCCCACCAACCAGAGCACCTGGTGGGCTGCAGTCCCTGGGGCTGCAACCGATTGCTTCACCATTCGCACCTGGGAACCTGCGGGGAACTTGTTCTTAAGATCAGGACTACAGGCTCAAGAGGATGCATTTGCTCCCTCCTGCCTCTCTTGTCAACCTTTTTGAGGCGTTTGAGGCTACCCTTGTTAGCTCTAGGGGCCGGCTGGCTCTGAAATACGGAGACTGTGATTGAGTTAAGAGGGAGGATGCCAGATAATAGGAAGGGGATGATGAGCTTTGTGGGCCAGACTGACATTCCGGCTCTGGTGAGATGGCAGGAAGGGCAGTAGCGATGGCTGCGGCCATCCTACAGTTGATTGGATTAAAGTGTGACTGGCTGGATTACCTCACTGAGAAAGGAGGCGGTCAAGCAATCTGATTTAAACAGAATATATATGTTTAATGAAGGGACTGGTTTAATAAAGAGAGCCTGGAGACAGGAGGGCATGGATGGCTTTGTGTTTCTGGGAGGGGAAACCGTGGAGGGAGCTGAAGCTTTTCTGTAGGAGATCCTGAGGGACTCCCCCGTGGGAAGCAGAACTTGTGGGAAGGGCGTCTCCAAAGGTGACGACCGTGAGAAGGCAGCTTCAGTTCAAGAACAGCCAACAGTCCAGGGCGGCTGCTGGGTCCTGGGGAGAGCGTGAGGACATGGGGGTCCTGTTACTAGAGACCTGATGGCTTCCCTGGTGGCTCAGCAGTGCAGGAGACCCCGGAGGCGTGGCTTTGATCCCTGGGTGGGGAAGATCCCCTGGAGGAGGGCATGGGAACCCACTCCAGTATTCTTGCCTGGAGAGTCTCGTGGACAGAGGAGCCTGGGGGGCTACAGTCCATAGGGTCGCAGAGTCAGACGTGACTGAAGCAACTGAGCATGCATGCAGGCTTCTATTATCCAAGCTCATCCATGTGTCCGTGTGTGTCTACAGAACTCTACCCAGTGGCATGCCTGTACAAGTTTCCAGGCAACTTTGGGGTGGGGAGAGGTGGAAATGAGCTGGAGGGGTTTGGGGGCCTCCCCCAGCCCTTACCTTATGCCCAAGGCAGTGGCTCCCTCACTCTACCCTGTCCCAGCTCCAAGCAGGAGGGACCCTTCTTCTCTTGGAGTTCCTCAGCCCACCAACCAGAGCTTGCACGAGAACCCTGCCACTCGAGGGCAGGGCGTCTCAGCCTTGGCGTTAAACACCTCCACCCCAGGTCACACCAGGAAGTGAGATCTCCGGGGAGATCTCGGGGTGGGTAGCGATATCGGTGGAGTCCCCTGGAGTTTCTGGACCTCAGAGCTGTCCGCACTGAGCTGAAGTGGTTCACCAGTTACTGCCCAAGGGCTCCTGTTCGGATCTCGCTTCCTGCTGTGCGTGGCCATGAGCTGTATCCAGCAGTCTCTCCGGTTCTGAGGGGCAGCAGATTACCCCGTAGCCTTACTTCTCTGGAGTTTGTAAGAAGACCTGTTGATGTTCCAGTTTAACACTTGTCGTTAGTGTGGAGTGATGGCTTCTGAGCACCTTACCTACGCAAACCGGAGCACGCACACCCCCAGTGTTTAGAAGCGCTCCAACGACTCCAGCCCCTTGAATGCACATGCCCTGCAGCGTCCCCGCCCGCACCAGTCGGGCTGGCAGCTCCCTGCGGCGCGTGGCTGACACCCTGGGGATCCCCTCCACCGGCCTCTCGGGGCGCACCCATGGTTCCTGTCTCTTAGGTCTTCTTTTCTCTGAGTTGCTTCCTCTTTTGGATGGAGCACATCCTCCTATGCTTTATGATCAAGGGTTTTTGAGAACTATTTGTTCTTAGAGTTTGAATGTCTGAAACTTCTTCGTTTTACTCTCCTATGTGACTGAAAATGTGGCAGATGGAGAACGCTTTCTGTCAAGACTTCGAAGGCATTGCTCTGTAGTCTCATAGTTGGTTTACTTGTCTATTCCTCTTAGTACCTGGATTATTTTTTTAAGAGGATTAAAACCCACTCCCGTCCAGAGACAACCACACCTCCTTTACTTTTTCCAAGAGTTCATTGAAGCAACTGAGCCTCCCTATTCCAAGCTCATCTGTCCGTGTGTGGCTACAGAACTCTACCCAGTGGCATGCCTGTACAAGTTTCCAGGCAACTTTGGGGTGGGGAGAGGTGGAAATGAGCTGGAGGGGTTTGGGGGCCTCCCCCAGCCCTTACCTTATGCCCAAGGCAGTGGCTCCCTCACTCTACCCTGTCCCAGCTCCAAGCAGGAGGGACCCTTCTTCTCTTGGAGTTCCTCAGCCCACCAACCAGAGCTTGCACGAGAACCCTGCCACTCGAGGGCAGGGCGTCTCAGCCTTGGCGTTAAACACCTCCACCCCAGGTCACACCAGGAAGTGAGATCTCCGGGGAGATCTCGGGGTGGGTAGCGATATCGGTGGAGTCCCCTGGAGTTTCTGGACCTCAGAGCTGTCCGCACTGAGCTGAAGTGGTTCACCAGTTACTGCCCAAGGGCTCCTGTTCGGATCTCGCTTCCTGCTGTGCGTGGCCATGAGCTGTATCCAGCAGTCTCTCCGGTTCTGAGGGGCAGCAGATTACCCCGTAGCCTTACTTCTCTGGCGTTTGTAAGAAGACCTGTTGATGTTCCAGTTTAACACTTGTCGTTAGTGTGGAGTGACGGCTTCTGAGCACCTTACCTACGCAAACCGGAGCACGCACACCCCCAGTGTTTAGAAGCGCTCCAACGACTCCAGCCCCTTGAATGCACACGCCCTGCAGCGTCCCCGCCCGCACCAGTCGGGCTGGCAGCTCCCTGCGGCGCATGGCTGACACCCTGGGGATCCCCTCCACCGGCCTCTCGGGGCGCACCCATGGTTCCTGTCTCTTAGGTCTTCTTTTCTCTGAGTTGCTTCCTCTTTTGGATGGAGCACATCCTCCTATGCTTTATGATCAAGGGTTTTTGAGAACTATTTGTTCTTAGAGTTTGAATGTCTGAAACTTCTTCGTTTTACTCTCCTATGTGACTGAAAATGTGGCAGAAGGAGAACGCTTTCTGTCAAGACTTCGAAGGCATTGCTCTGTAGTCTCATAGTTAGTTTACTTGTCTATTCCTCTTAGTACCTGGATTATTTTTTTAAGAGGATTAAAACCCACTCCCGTCCAGAGACAACCACACCTCCTTTACTTTTTCCAAGAGTTCATTAGAACCCAGGCCAAGCCCTGGTCCCCATCCGCTGGCCGAGGACAGAGCCCCTCCCTGCTCCGAAGCAGCAGCCCTCGTTCCTCCTGTTGGTGACGTGATACTCTGCAGATTTCTCATGGTTAATGTCCCTCCTTCCCTCATCACTCCAGCCACCTCCAACGCCTCAAAATCCTAGGTGCCAGCTTTAGACCTGCCTCTCTAACGCGAGCCACCTCTGAGCAACAGGAGTTAGGACGTGAAGGTCCTCTGAGCCACGCCTGGCCCCATCAGACCAGCTGGGTACACTCGCAGGAACTTCGTGGGGCTTTGAACAGTGTGCTCAATGAGGCAGTCAGCCGTGTGTTTCCAGGTTTTTATCTGGTGAGATAAGGGGACACAGAACAATTCCTTCTGTGTTTCTATGGCTGCCCAGAAACCAAGAGCCTGGAGCTGCCTGTGAACACCTGTGCAAAGCAGTATCCTCCCCAGAAAGACTATCCTGGTCTGGTGGGCTGCACGATAGAATCTTCTCCTTTCTCCTGTGAGCACAGGATCGAGCCGTGGGGTCCACGCTGGGGCCTGGGTGCAAGAGGAAGATGAGCTGAGACAGACTGTTTGTAGGGGAGCGGACATCCCAAGCCACCACCTTGTGCACACGGGGCCCTGTTCTGTTCGAATCAAGGGGCACTTGGAGGCAGCTGACCCGAGTCCTGTGAGGGTTACCAGGAATTCCTCCCTGGGGAACATGATCCCAGGAGTCTGCACGCTCCTCCTGACACTGACCAGCCTTTACCATCTCCTCCTATCACAGCTGCCCCCAGGGTTCCACCAGCTGCCAGTCCACAACTTTCAGGTTTCAGAAATGCAAATATTTAACCAGCAGATTAGGGCGATGTTTGGCTTTGACATGTTAGTTTAGTCTTGTCTTTTTAAGGAAGTTAGGGTTTTGAAGACAGCACATTTCTAACTGTAGCACCCACATAATGTCATGGATAAATCTGACACTGTAAGGTGTAAGGCAACATAGTTCAAGACAAACACCTTGATCTTCCAGACCCACGTGGTCTTCACACGATCGTTTCCGTCGCATTGCCAAAGAGGTTGTGGATGAGAAGCGTGGTTCTCAGCTGTGCTGAGGGAGATTTCACAGATTTCAGCTGTGCAGGGGGAGACTCACATCGCCCCTCCACACCAGAAGCCCGAGGATGCCAAGACTAATCTCAGTTTCTATTGTAACTACCTATTGGAAAAAGAAAAACAGAGTGAGATCAAAGTTTAAAAATGGGGCTTCCCTGGTGGTCCATGGGATAAAGAGTCCGCCTTGCAGTGCAGGGGGCACCAGTTCAGTCCCTGGCCTGGGAAGATCCTGCATGCCACAGAGAGGCTGGTCCAGTGTGTCCAATTACGAGCCAGCGCTCTGGAGCGCATGCGCCCAGAGCCAGTCCTCTCCGACCAGATGGGCCACTGCAATAGGAGGCCCACACAGGCCAAAGAATAAAGATGGATGAAAATAAATCATAAAGGAAAAAATAAATGTTTTTTTTTAAAGTTTGAAAACATTGTTCAGGACAAAAAAGTGTGTTTTTAGTTCGTCTTTTTCCACCTCGCTGTAGGTGATATCACATCACAAGAGTTTCTGCCACAAGCCAGACCCAGTTCAGCCTTTGAAAGCGACACTGACATACAGTCCCAGGAAGGAGCGCTCTCACCCGTGAGGCCAGTCTTGAAGGACGCGCTGGTGGTGCTTAGACTCTGAGGACCATGAACCCCGAGAGCTCCTCAAAACTGCCGAGTCCCGCTGGCCCCCGCGCCCCAGCCCGAGAGGTCCAGCTCGCAGAGCTGCAGGCGATTCCGCCACAGACAAGCGGTGCTGTGGGGAAACAGCCATGCCTCGCCCTGCCGGTGGCAAGAGGACCCCTCTCAAGGTTTGGTCTTGTGTTAACAAACCTCCAGGATAGCCCTCAATAATAATAAGTTGACTGTTACATCACCTTATCATGTGACATTAACTCCTTCATGATATTTCGAGTCCCGGGTTGAGAATATGCCCCAACCCCGGGCTCTGAGGATGTAATGGCCGAGATGCTGGCCATACCTGTGAAGTCTCAACTCTCGTAACCGTGTCGGTGATCACGCAGCTCTGATCCCCAGGTGGTGAGTTGTACTGGTTAGGACCCACGTGGTCTTCACACGATCGTTTCCGTCGCATTGCCAAAGAGGTTGTGGATGAGAAGCGTGGTTCTCAGCTGTGCTGAGGGAGATTTCACAGATTTCAGCTGTGCAGGGGGAGACTCACATCGCCCCTCCACACCGGAAACCCGAGGATGCCAAGACTAATCTCAGTTTCTATTGTAACTACCTATTGGAAAAAGAAAAACAGAGTGAGATCAAAGTTTAAAAATGGGGCTTCCCTGGTGGTCCATGGGATAAAGAGTCCGCCTTGCAGTGCAGGGGGCACCAGTTCAGTCCCTGGCCTGGGAAGATCCTGCATGCCACAGAGAGGCTGGTCCAGTGTGTCCAATTACGAGCCAGCGCTCTGGAGCGCATGCGCCCAGAGCCAGTCCTCTCCGACCAGATGGGCCACTGCAATAGGAGGCCCACACAGGCCAAAGAATAAAGATGGATGAAAATAAATCATAAAGGAAAAAATAAATGTTTTTTTTTAAAGTTTGAAAACATTGTTCAGGACAAAAAAGTGTGTTTTTAGTTCGTCTTTTTCCACCTCGCTGTAGGTGATATCACATCACAAGAGTTTCTGCCACAAGCCAGACCCAGTTCAGCCTTTGAAAGCGACACTGACATACAGTCCCAGGAAGGAGCGCTCTCACCCGTGAGGCCAGCCTTGAAGGACGCGCTGGTGGTGCTTAGACTCTGCGGACCATGAACCCCGAGAGCTCCTCAAAACTGCCAAGTCCCGCTGGCCCCCGTGCCCCAGCCCGAGAGGTCCAGCTCGCCGAGCTGCAGGCGATTCCGCCACAGACAAGCGGTGCTGTGGGGAAACAGCCATGCCTCGCCCTGCCGGTGGCAAGAGGACCCCTCTCAAGGTTTGGTCTTGTGTTAACAAACCTCCAGGATAGCCCTCAATAATAATAAGTTGACTGTTACATCACCTTATCATGTGACATTAACTCCTTCATGATATTTCGACTCCCGGGTTGAGAATATGTCCCAACCCCGGGCCCTGAGGATGTAATGACCGAGATGCTGGCCATACCTGTGAAGTCTCAGCTCTCGTAACCGTGTCGGTGATCACGCAGCTCTGATCCCCAGGTGGTGAGTTGTAATGGTTAGGAATCTGCCCCTCTGCCTGGCCAGGTCTGTAAGAGAATTAGGAATACACGTGGGGGACTCAGTCCCTGGCTCAGCCTCGGGTCACCCAGTGACCTCAGGAGGAATCGCACCCGTGAATGGGGCTAATTCAGACTCACTGCACCTGGGTCTAACCTACCTACATAGGTCATGGAGGATGCAAACACCAGGCATCCTTCACAGACCAAATCCCACATCACTCTTAAACAGGTGAAGGCACTTGTGAGCCTAGAGAGGGACCCTGAGGCCCCAACTCCCTGCCCGTCCCGTTGCTCTGGAGGGAGGCTTGGGGCTGGTTGGCTTGCCTGAGGTGCTGACAAGGCACCTGGGAGGGTTTGGTTTGGTTGTAGTTTGCCTTACATCCTCCTGCCATTTGACAATGAATTCAACTCCATATACTTCCCTTTTTTAGCTTCAGTGAGCTTGAAAGGGCTCTTGGCTTTAGTTTTCAATACTGTCAAGAGAAATGTATCATTCCACTTTTGTCTATTGTCAACAAATACTCATTGTTCCATTTTTACTACAGTCAACAAATGTGTCATTTATTCCATTAGCAAAATTATCTGCTGATTGTAGAAGTACTAAGTCCAATTATCCAGTTCTAGAATTATCAGTGTGATTTTCCTAAAAGTGTCATTGAAAACTGAAAGCCAGGGAGCAAAGAACTGTAGGTTCTTATTCTTTGCTTTGGTTCTAAAGCTTTGCACCAACAGATCATGAAACATTTATTTGAGGGGAAAGACCACAAAAGGGAAGAAAGAAGAATAAGAAAACCATTTAGGCCCTAGAATGAGCCAGGCACCATTTCTGCATATTATCTTTAACTTTCTCTGATACGTAAATATTTCACATAATTATAATCAAAAGCATACATATAGTTTATGTATTATTTTTCCATAAGATATTATATGGTCTCTGTTTCAAAAGAAAATATATAATTGTAACTTTAATGGCAACATACTCTTCTATGATCTTGATATCCTGCTACATCCTTATTGTTGGATATCTGGTTTGTATGATCAGACTTTCTATGAGATACAACTTCTGAGAGGATCTAGAATATTGTCAACAGATGGCTTATGAAAAGGATTTTGATATTATGGTGTCACTATTGATGATTCTGCAGTAAATAAAGGTGATTTCACGTGGGGACTCAGTCCCTGGCTCAGCCTCGGGTCACCCAGTGACCTCAGGAGGAATCGCACCCGTGAATGGGGCTAATTCAGACTCACTGCACCTGGGTCTAACCTACCTCCATAGGTCATGGAGGATGCAAACACCAGGCATCATTCACAGACCAAATCCCACATCACTCTTAAACAGGTGAAGGCACTTGTGAGCCTAGAGAGGGACCCTGAGGCCCCAACTCCCTGCCCGTCCCGTTGCTCTGGTGGGAGGCTTGGGGCTGGTTGGCTTGCCTGAGGTGCTGACAAGGCACCTGGGAGGGTTTGGTTTGGTTGTAGTTTGCCTTACATCCTCCTGCCATTTGACAATGAATTCAACTCCATTTACGTCCCTTTTTTAGCTTCAGTGAGCTAGAAAGGGCTCTTGGCTTTAGTTTTCAATACTGTCAAGAGAAATGTATCATTCCACTTTTGTCTATTGTCAACAAATACTCATCGTTCCATTTTTACTACAGTCAACAAATGTGTCATTTATTCCATTAGCAAAATTATCTGCTGATTGTAGAAGTACTAAGTCCAATTATCCAGTTCTAGAATTATCAGTGTGATTTTCCTAAAAGTGTCATTGAAAACTGAAAGCCAGGGAGCAAAGAACTGTAGGTTCTTATTCTTTGCTTTGGTTCTAAAGCTTTGCACCAACAGATCATGAAACATTTATTTGAGGGGAAAGACCACAAAAGGGAAGAAAGAAGAATAAGAAAACCATTTAGGCCCTAGAATGAGCCAGGCACCATTTCTGCATATTATCTTTAACTTTCTCTGATACGTAAATATTTCACTTAATTATAATCAAAAGTGTACATATAGTTTATGTATTATTTTTCCATAAGATATTATATGGTCTCTGTTTCAAAAGAAAATATATAATTGTAACTTTAATGGCAACATACTCTTCTATGATCTTGATATCCTGCTACATCCTTATTGTTGGATATCTGGTTTGTATGATCAGACTTTCTATGAGATACAACTTCTGAGAGGATCTAGAATATTGTCAACAGATGGCTTATGAAAAGGATTTTGATATTATGGTGTCACTATTGATGATTCTGCAGTAAATAAAGTGTGACTAAGGATTGCTCACAAGTTGGCTGGAAACCTGGGTATTACGTACACAATTAGACTTTAAGAGAAATTCATGAGATTCAATAAAATGACAGAAATTGGATATAGGTGAGAAGGATCAGGCCAAATACATGTAGAGACCAGAGGGGGCTGGATCCACATGGAGACGAGGGGGAGCTGGATCCACAGGAGCTGGGTCCCCGTGCAGACCAGAGGGGGCTGGATCCACGCGGAGACCAGAGGGGGCCAGAGCTGCAGGTGCCGATGCTCTAGACCCACTCCTCGTCCAGGTGTTAGCCTTCTCATCGCCCAAGAGTTCCTCTACCTGGATGATTCTATTTAATCTTAAAATACTGAGGGTTTTTATAAATCTTCCAGGTTTCACATCCCTATACAGGTAAATCCGTTCCCGGTGTCTAAGATTATGTGAACTCCATACTCCTAGATTAAAGAAGCAGTTTCTAAAGGGAGAGGCAGGAATGGAACGTAATAGACTCAGGTGTTCCCCTAGTTAGAGAAAAAAACATAGTGGAATCTCGGGGCGACTTTGACTTATTGGACGGTGGATGTTTGGAAAGGTAATATGGAGGAGAATTGAAACAAAAGGGAAGAACTTTTCTATAGGATGGATTTTTACAAAGAGACTGACAGAGCTCTATAACACTCTTGTGTTAGACACATGTTCAGACCACGTTGTAGGTCATAAGGGGCTGAAGCTGTCTTTTTAAAAGAACCAGATTCTCATCCCTGCCCATCCTGATCCTGAGCAACCGAACAAATTCCATCTCCCTGGAGGGTTTTAGCAGTCACAGTGACAAACCGGAAAATCGTCCTCATGGATCTGGCTCTGAGAGGAACCAATGCTTCTTTGGTTTTCTCCCTTCCTCTCCGGCCCCCCGGAGACGCTGGGCCGACCTTGAACGCACCCACACGGTTCCACAGCGAGAGGCTCTGCCTGCTAGAAAACGGTCTCCGTAGACCACCTCTCCTCTCTGAGGCTCACAGTGGTGGCCCACGTGGTGGCACAAAACCCAGGCCCCGCTCTGAGCAGGACGACACCCTGTCATCCGCGGGTCCCGTCAGCGTCCCTTGGTGTGTGTGCCTATAGTAGAAAAGGCAGACTTGCCCCGCTTCCGCTCCACTGAAAGAGAAACGGCAGGTATCGTCCACCCCTGCGTAAAGGGACTGGTCAGACTGTGTCACATGAACGAGCACACTTCCTGCCACACCAGCACCTCCACAGCCACTGCCCGGCGGCTCGGCGGTGAAGAACCCCCCTGCCAAGCAGGAGAGGAAGCTCCCGTCCCTGGGTCAGGAAGACCCCTGGAGAAGGATACGCCAACCCACTCCAGGATGCTTGCCTTGGAAATCCCACGGACAGGGGAGCCGGCTGATCTACAGTCCAGGGGGCCGCAAAGAACGGGACACGACCGAGCGACTAAGCGACAGCATGCCACAGGCAGATACACAGACACCTGTGACACTCTGCGACTAGTTCTGTGCGTGTCCACACATACACACAGCTTATGAGTTCATACGGATATTTCTGATTTCATCCCAACCCCCGGAGGCTCTCTCCGCCTCCCTCCCCTCCTCCTGGCTGGGCGCCTTGGACCTCTGCCCCAGTGGAGAAGCCGCTGTGGCCGTGGGGTCCGGGAGCGGCCACACCCAGCCAGCGCAGAGGCTGGACGGAAGCGGCCCCGTGATCACAGGGTTACCCGCCTCTCCCCTGCCGCCGCCGCTCTCAGCACAAACACGGTGACTCACAGGCCTGCGGTCGAGAGGCCAGGCTCCTCCTCTGCGGGAATCCGGGGTCCCTGTCTAAGCGCTCTGGTGGGGGTGGCATTCGGGTCTCACGACCGTCCGGGTGCAGCTTCCAAGCCACCGCGGCCCCCTCCCTGCCGCTCCACGACTCTGGGGTTCCGCTGGGCTGATGAGAGCGCCACCGCTTCCGCTCACCGTTGTTGGGAAGTCCTCTGTTAAAGGGCCCCCTTGCTTAGGTCAGGCCCCCCCGGGACGATCTTCCTTCTCATGACCTCAGTCAGCTGGTGAGGGACCTGAATTACACCTGCAAAATCCCTTTGTCGTCTGCATGCTATTTACTGTCTTAGTCACTCAGTCGTGTCTGACTCTTGGTGGCCCCACGGACTGCGGCCCGCCAGGCTCCTCTGTCCATGGGATTCTCCAGGCAGGAAGACTGGGGCGGACTACCATTTCCTTCTCCAGAGCATCTTCCCAATCCAGGGATCGAACCTGCGTCTCCTGCATCGGCAGGCAGGTTCTTCACTGACTGAGCCGGCAGGGGAGACCTGCCAGTGTACAAGCGACTTGAAGACAGGCGTGAAACTCCCCCCTCTTCTCAGGTCCCCCCCAGCGACAGGAAGTCATCCAGAAGCCGTGCGGGGTGGGGCCACAGAAGGAATCCCGAGTCCTTGACTTAGACTCAGCCCCTAGGTTTTGTTTAACGTATTTTTCAATTGTGGTAAAACACAGACCATAAAATGCACTGTTTTAATCCATTTTTAAGGTGTCGTGAGTTCAGGAGCACGGGGTACGTTCCTACTGGTGGACTCCCACCCCTCCCTCCAGGCCCACAACTCTCTCTCCATCCAGTGAAACTGGAACTCTGTGCCGATCCAACACGCCTCCCCAGCCCGCTCCCGCAGCCCCGCCTCCCCACCCCGCTCCAAGCGTCCGCATCCTCACGCGCTGCCACGGCGGGCACGAGCCGGTGCACCCGCAGCTTCCCCAGCTCGCTTCTAAGGGCACACGCCGCGGCACGGCAGCCGGGCGCACAGAGAATAGCTGGTGTGACGAGTCTATGAGAAACACACACAGACACACAGACAGAGAGACAGGATGGGAACCCGGGACTCAAGACCGCCTGGGTCAAGGCTCTGAAGGCATTCACCAGTCAGCTTTTATTGAGAGCGTAAGCCTCCAGGTGTTGGCAGGGTCCAGTATTAGCGCGGGCTGGGCGTCCGTCACGGCCCTGATCAATAGGCACCCTCGTGCCTCTAAGTGGCTCACGTCATCTCCTTAATGGAAGGGCTCACTGCAGCTGGGGGAACCAGACCAGCAAGAAGGGAAGACGTGTGCACAGAGCCGGCATTCCAACGTCCACAGCAGATCTCCCACCTGTGGCTGACCCGTAGGACCCCGGCTAATGAGCCCACGTGAGTCGAATCAACATGCTTTGGTATTCGTTCTTTCATTTCCGAGATATTTTTCTCCAGGCTTGTCCAAAGCTGCAGAATGCTCCACTGGCTTGTTTCCCCACAGGCGCAGGCTTTTCAGAGCCTACTTTCCTGTTCGACTCAAGGCTGGATGTGCGTCTGGCTTGTGCTCAACAGGACTTGTGGAGCTCACCCCTGGCTGGGACCAGGAAGCCCGCTGGCAAGGTGGGACACAGAGGAAGAGAGCGTCGGGGATGGAAACAGGACGCATTGCCAGCCCACACGCCCGCCACTCCGGACGCGGCAAAATTTCCCACGTAGTCAGCAGGACGGGACAGTTTCTTTAATTTGGGAGAGGAACTGAGTCCAAACCAAAGGAGGAACTCATGCCTGTCTTGTGTCTCCTTTTCCCTATACCAGAGGGGACTTCAGAGGCTACGATTCTAAATTGCACACCCTCGTGTGGACAGTTTAAATGTGGTTAAACAGCAGTTATCTGCCACTGAAGGTAGCTATGGGACATCTGGAGCCGATTCCTACTGGTGGACTCCCACCCAGCCCAACTCTCTCTCCAGTGAAACTGGAACTCCGTGCCGATCCAACACGCCTCCCCAGCCCGCTCCAGCCCGCCTCCCCACCCCGCTCCAAGCGTCCGCATCCTCACGCGCTGCCACGGCGGGCACGAGCCGGTGCACCCGCAGCTTCCCCAGCTCGCTTCTAAGGGCACACGCCGCGGCACGGCAGCCGG
Source organism: Tragulus kanchil (assembly GCA_022376925.1). Lineage (NCBI taxonomy): Eukaryota > Metazoa > Chordata > Mammalia > Artiodactyla > Tragulidae > Tragulus > Tragulus kanchil. The sequence continues at coordinate 2,353,037 of JAIOJX010000005.1, forward strand.
GCGCACAGAGAATAGCTGGTGTGACGAGTCTATGAGAAACACACACAGACACACAGACAGAGAGACAGGATGGGAACCCGGGACTCAAGACTGCCTGGGTCAAGGCTCTGAAGGCATTCACCAGTCCGCTTTTATTGAGAGCGTAAGCCTCCAGGTGTTGGCAGGGTCCAGTATTAGCGCGGGCTGGGCGTCCGTCACGGCCCTGATCAATAGGCACCCTCGTGCCTCTAAGTGGCTCACGTCATCTCCTTAATGGAAGGGCTCACTGCAGCTGGGGGAACCAGACCAGCAAGAAGGGAAGACGTGTGCACAGAGCCGGCATTCCAACGTCCACAGCAGATCTCCCACCTGTGGCTGACCCGTAGGACCCCGGCTAATGAGCCCACGTGAGTCGAATCAACATGCTTTGGTATTCGTTCTTTCATTTCCGAGATATTTTTCTCCAGGCTTGTCCAAAGCTGCAGAATGCTCCACTGGCTTGTTTCCCCACAGGCGCAGGCTTTTCAGAGCCTACTTTCCTGTTCGACTCAAGGCTGGATGTGCGTCTGGCTTGTGCTCAACAGGACTTGTGGAGCTCACCCCTGGCTGGGACCAGGAAGCCCGCTGGCAAGGTGGGACACAGAGGAAGAGACGCGTCGGGGATGGAAACAGGACGCATTGCCAGCCCACACGCCCGCCACTCCGGACGCGGCAAAATTTCCCACGTAGTCAGCAGGACGGGACAGTTTCTTTAATTTGGGAGAGGAACTGAGTCCAAACCAAAGGAGGAACTCATGCCTGTCTTGTGTCTCCTTTTCCCTATACCAGAGGGGGACTTCAGAGGCTACGTATTCTAAATTGCACACCCCTCGTGTGGACAGTTTAAATGTGGTTAAACAGCAGTTATCTGCCACTGAAGGTAGCTATGGGAATCTGGAATGATTTCAGTGCTGCAGGAATTCCTCTCAAGCTGCAGAAGAAAAGACCACGTCTCAGTTTACTGGTAGCTTCCCTCCTCACAGGTGTGTCGTTATTTAACAGGGTAATGGACGTGACTTTGGTTCTGCTTGGTTTTTTTGTTTGTTTTTTTTTTCATGGCTATTCGGGTTTTCCTGCTGCCTCAGGCTCTTCTGTAGTTGCAGGGAGTGGGGGCTCCTCTCTCGTGGAGGTGAGCAGGCTTCTTGTGGCGATGACTTCTCCTGTTGTGGAACTTGGGTTCTAGGGCTCACGGGCTTCAATACTTGAGGCACGTGGGCTCAGGCATTGGAGCTCCAAGGCTCTAGAGCACAGGCTCCATAGCTGTGGCTCACGGGCTTAGCTGCTCCATAGTGTGTGAGATCTTCCCGGATCAGGGATCAAACCTGTGTCTCCTGCATTGGCAGGCGAGCTATTTTCCACTGAGCCACCAGGGAAGCCCCTTGGTTCTGTTTCTGACTGAAGCCATGGGCTGGGGATAAAGCCTGCTTTTCCCATCCTGACAGCTTTAGGCCCGGCTGGGCCAGCGCAGAAGGGAATCGGGTCGCCTTCAGCAGGGTCTGAACGTGGGGTTTTGTGCCCCACAGGATTCCTCCGCTCTGTTCCCCAGGCATAGTTATTTCCAGACCAGAGGCTGGCTCGGCCGCCGGCCGCGTCCCTGAAGCGGCTTTGGAGTTTCGTGAGGAGCCAACACAGAGCTGTCCTCTTGCCGCGCCTTCTGTGCATCCTGGTAATGTGGCAGAGGGAGAAGTCGTCATTTCCAGCTCTGACAAACTGTTTCCAGGATAAAGTAACTTGTTGTTCAAATTCCAAACCCACATGCGCAGACACTCTCATTTTCTGTGTGGATGCAAACAGATTAAGGGCGATTATCCAAAGCTGCTTCTGCTTTTGAACTCGGAGACGCTTGCACGTGGTGAGGCCTGCAGGGGTGGGGGTGCTTGGCGGCATGTGAGCTTCCGGCGGCCCGTCTGGACTCACTGCAAGGCCACAGCTCCCTTCTGTCTCAGCTTCTTAGAGCCGAGAAGCAGGGATCCGGGGGCTGCCGGTGTCCTAGGGGACCTCCAACACAGTGTCTGTCTCTGATGGGGACCCGAGAGGTGCCCGGAGCGCCCAAGAGCTCGTGCGTGCCTGGGCTTGACAAACACGAACACAAGAGATGTCTTGCTTTAAAAAGAAAAAAAGAGAGTGGGGGCTATTTATATTGCCACATCGATATCTTCAGTGTACTTAAAGGTAAAAAAAGATTCCATAAACACAGAGAAATTACAGCTAGGAGTCCCCAGAGATTCAAGTGCAGCTGTTTCCACCTCCTCCGGAGCTAGAGGGATTCCCGGGGCCGGACCTCACCGCTCCGGCCAGAGCTCCCTGTGGGTGCGGCCGTGCAGGTGGACACTCATTCCGGTCGAACCATTTCCTCTGGGTCCCAAAGGCGAGCTGTGCCCGACCCTGGACTGCGGGTACACACACACATGCACACACAGAGGCACGCACATGTGCCCACACAGACACAGACACTCACAGCCCCTTCTGCAGTGCAGACCGGCCCATCTCCCTCCCCGAGCGTGCGGAGCCTCAGCCTTGTCAGCAGCCCCCTTGCGTCCCTTCCGCACCGAGTGTCAGCCCTTCAAGCCTCCTTGTGTGCCCAGCGCCTGACCCCTCACCTCCCATGGTGGCCTCTGGCCACTCTTTCCCTCCTGCTTTCCCGGCTTCACTCTCTCCTCGCCCCAGAGGTCCAGGACCTTGCCTCAGAGACGCCCACCTCCAGACACCAGGCGTCACAGGACCACGCAGGCCCACCCTAGCCGGGGTGGGTGGGCTTGTCTCTGCCCACGACTTCACAGATCTCTGTTGCCATGTCCTGCTCTGCTGCCTCCGCCAAGTTGCTCAGCGTTGCTTCCGCCTTCCTCATGGTCAGTGTCTGCCACGCTCTCCCCAGTCTCCCCCATTGGCCCGACTCTGAACCGCGATCAGAGCCACGCTGAGCCTCGGGGAGCAGGGAGCCCGGCCGCAGCAGGTGTGCAGTATGTGGAAAGCCCTCAGAATAGAACTCAACCAGAAACAGCTCTGGGAAGTCCATTCACGGGGGACAGAGACATGGCAGGAAGAGGTGACGCACAGCTGAACGTAGGGGACAAGTGGGTACACCAAGCTGCTCCCAAGACACTGACACGGTAGGTTCAGAACCAGGCACAGCCTGGCCTCCGAGCCTCCTCCCTGGACGTCCAGCCCCCGCTCACGCTTCCTCCCCAGGCCCCCGGGAGTCACGAGACCTCGGCCAGCTGTAAGGAATCCCCAGGATTCACTTGGGAATTCAACTCCTAGCTTATTTGGAATGATACTATCATTTCCTCAGTGAGCACGTGACACTGAGTCTTGAAAAGGTACAGAATTAAATGTAAAAATAATGAAGATAAATCAAGTGCAGCTGTTTCCACCTCCTCCGGAGCTAGAGGGATTCGGGCCGGACCCCCGCTGGTGGGCCGAGGGCACTCATTCCGGTCGAACCATTTCCTCTGGGTCCCAAAGGCGAGCTGTGCCCGACCCTGGACTGCGGTACACACACATGCACACACAGAGGCACGCACATGTGCCCACACAGACACAGACACTCACAGCCCCTTCTGCAGTGCAGACCGGCCCATCTCCCTCCCCGAGCGTGCGGAGCCTCAGCCTTGTCAGCAGCCCCCTTGCGTCCCTTCCGCACCGAGTGTCAGCCCTTCAAGCCTCCTTGTGTGCCCAGCGCCTGACCCCTCACCTCCCATGGTGGCCTCTGGCCACTCTTTCCCTCCTGCTTTCCCGGCTTCACTCTCTCCTCGCCCCAGAGGTCCAGGACCTTGCCTCAGAGACGCCCACCTCCAGACACCAGGCGTCACAGGACCACGCAGGCCCACCCTAGCCGGGGTGGGTGGGCTTGTCTCTGCCCACGACTTCACAGATCTCTGTTGCCATGTCCTGCTCTGCTGCCTCCGCCAAGTTGCTCAGCGTTGCTTCCGCCTTCCTCATGGTCAGTGTCTGCCACGCTCTCCCCAGTCTCCCCCATTGGCCCGACTCTGAACCGCGATCAGAGCCACGCTGAGCCTCGGGGAGCAGGGAGCCCGGCCGCAGCAGGTGTGCAGTATGTGGAAAGCCCTCAGAATAGAACTCAACCAGAAACAGCTCTGGGAAGTCCATTCACGGGGGACAGAGACATGGCAGGAAGAGGTGACGCACAGCTGAACGTAGGGGACAAGTGGGTACACCAAGCTGCTCCCAAGACACTGACACGGTAGGTTCAGAACCAGGCACAGCCTGGCCTCCGAGCCTCCTCCCTGGACGTCCAGCCCCCGCTCACGCTTCCTCCCCAGGCCCCCGGGAGTCACGAGACCTCGGCCAGCTGTAAGGAATCCCCAGGATTCACTTGGGAATTCAACTCCTAGCTTATTTGGAATGATACTATCATTTCCTCAGTGAGCACGTGACACTGAGTCTTGAAAAGGTACAGAATTAAATGTAAAAATAATGAAGATAAATCAAAAATTCTGAAATACTGGGACCAAGAAAAATTCTGTCAGTATTTTCTTTTCCCCATTTGCTATATTGAATAGGACTTTGTGTGCGGGCGTGTCAGGTCAAACTTAAAATTCCAATTTAAAGGGGCAGGTTAAATCATTCACTTAGATGATGATTTTATGTTGACATTTTAAGAAAATACAAAATTCATCATGTGTCCAGAGTTTGTCATTTTTCCAGGAATAACTCCTTAAGGTTTTGGCACAATTTGCTTGTTCATCCAACAATGAAGGAAATCATATTAGTCCTTTTACAAATGCTGTTTAAAAGATGATTTTGGGTTTTTTTAATAGGATCAAAGATCAATCAGAGACCCTCTTTGGAAAGTTATTAAATATTACTAGATTTGCTGTTGAAAATAAGGTTTGCAGATTGAATGGCTTGTGAATATCACGAGGGGACACCGCCATCGTGTGCATTAGACACTTAAAACAGTCACCGTTTGTTTCCCTGAGTGTCTTTCTTACGAGGCTGGTCCGCAAGGACGGAAGCACCAGCGTCGCCCCCACTGCTCTGCGAGATCTGAGGACAAGACTTGGCGTGTGGATCCGGGCTGAGCACGGGAGGTGAGCGCCACCTGGCTGCGGGTCCGCGGGTCCTCGTGGCACCCACACCTTCCCCATCCCTCCCGGGGTCCCCCAGGTGCTGTGTGCCTTCTAGTCCTCCAGAGGGCTTGCACGGAACCCCACCCCGTCACCCCACTCCCTGCTCTTTGGCTCAGGCAGACCCTCCCCCACGTTCACCTCACACATTTCAGTTCATGCAAGAAACCCCGATCTTGTATCCATGCCGCAAAGGGCCTGGAGATGCCCAGGGAGCAGCAGGGCTGGCCTCTGAGCCAGGAGAGCAGACGTGTGAGTGAGGAGTGTTAGGATTTGTGGACAAGATGCAGCAAGTACCGAGGGGCGGGGCGGGGCGTGGTCAGTGAGGGCAGAGGGGCGGGGCGGGGCGTGGTCAGTGAGGGCACACTACTATATACAAAAGTAGCTAAGGAGGGCCTACTCTATAGCACAAGGAACTCGACTCGTTACTCTGTAATAACCTAAAAGGGAAAAAAATCCAAAAAAGAATGAAAGTATGCCTGTGTATAACTGAATCACTTTCCCGGATAGCAGACGCTTACGACATTGTGTATCAACTATATTCTATAATACCAATGTTTTTAAAAGACAAACTATCTCTACCCTCTTGAGGATGGCTCGGGGCAGGGATGCAGACGGCCAGTGGCAGCACCCAGTGCAGCCCAGGACGCTGGTTCTTGGCACCTCAGCCGCGGGTGAGCGGCCCCAGGAGCTCAGAGAGTTCTCAGGGCTGGCTGCTCCTTCTCCGCCCAGCGGACCTGCCCCTGTCACCGCGCTGGCCCATGATTTCCAGCACAGATGTAAGGCTGCACAGGCCTCGTGGGAAGGACGCGGCTCCCTTCAGTTCGGGTTTTTCAGTCTTTTCTTCGTCTGGGAGGTCAGGACGGCCCAGACGGCTGTTGTTGCTGCTCCGCTTTCAGAAATGCGCAGCCAGCTCCCTGCTCAGCTGGACCAGGACCTCAGGGTTTGTCCTGGTTGGACGGTTCTGTTGCTCGCGTCTTCAGGCGGGAAAGTGCTGGCCTCCCTCGTCCTTGGTAACTGATCAGATGGAAGCAGAGGGGAGCCTCCCTCCACCCTTGCCCCCCGGAAGCAGCCGATAGCTCCAAGACCGCTGCAACTTCTGGGCCAGGCAGAACTGTCCCCGCCTGCAAAATGACCTGAGGACACACAGAGGCGGTCTCAGAGATGTTACTGACAATTCTGTGGGCTTCCCCGGCGATCCACTGGATAGGACTCTGTCTGCCCAATGCAGGGGACACAGGATCCCTGATCCGGGAAGATCCGGGAAGAGCCCACTGGCCGCAGAGCAACGAAGCCCGTGTGCCACAACCCCGGAGCCCATGCTCGAGAGCCCGTGAGCTGCAACCACCGCGCCTGAGAGCCTAGGGCCCACAGCAGGGGACGCCACCGCAGTGAGGAGCCCACGCACGGCCATGAAGGCTCACCCGCTCGCCGCAGCTGGAGAGAAGCCTGCGGGCAGCAACCAAGACCCCACACAGCCACATAAATAAATACATTCTGCCTCTGGGGCCATCATTCCATCACTCAGATGCGGCCTTGCCAGCCATCCAATGCCTTCGCTCTCCCACCGCGTTGCACACCCACAGGCCCGCTGCTTCCACAGTTCATTTGACGCTCGGGTCCGTGTGGTTCTGGATACACTCTGGCTTGGAGCTACAGGATGAGGCGGGAGCCCCTGGGCAGGCCCGTGGCAGCACCCAGTGCAGCCCAGGACGCTGGTTCTTGGCACCTCAGCCGCGGGTGAGCGGCCCCAGGAGCTCAGAGAGTTCTCAGGGCTGGCTGCTCCTTCTCCGCCCAGCGGACCTGCCCCTGTCACCGCGCTGGCCCATGATTTCCAGCACAGATGTAAGGCTGCACAGGCCTCGTGGGAAGGACGCGGCTCCCTTCAGTTGGGGTTTTTTCAGTCTTTTCTTCGTCTGGGAGGTCAGGACGGCCCAGACGGCTGTTGTTGCTGCTCCGCTTTCAGAAATGCGCAGCCAGCTCCCTGCTCAGCTGGACCAGGACCTCAGGGTTTGTCCTGGTTGGACGGTTCTGTTGCTCGCGTCTTCAGGCGGGAAAGTGCTGGCCTCCCTCGTCCTTGGTAACTGATCAGATGGAAGCAGAGGGGAGCCTCCCTCCACCCTTGCCCCCCGGAAGCAGCCGATAGCTCCAAGACCGCTGCAACTTCTGGGCCAGGCAGAACTGTCCCCGCCTGCAAAATGACCTGAGGACACACAGAGGCGGTCTCAGAGATGTTACTGACAATTCTGTGGGCTTCCCCGGCGATCCACTGGATAGGACTCTGTCTGCCCAATGCAGGGGACACAGGATCCCTGATCCGGGAAGATCCGGGAAGAGCCCACTGGCCGCAGAGCAACGAAGCCCGTGTGCCACAACCCCGGAGCCCATGCTCGAGAGCCCGTGAGCTGCAACCACCGCGCCTGAGAGCCTAGGGCCCACAGCAGGGGACGCCACCACAGTGAGGAGCCCACGCACGGCCATGAAGGCTCACCCGCTCGCCGCAGCTGGAGAGAAGCCTGCGGGCAGCAACCAAGACCCCACACAGCCACATAAATAAATACATTCTGCCTCTGGGGCCATCATTCCATCACTCAGATGCGGCCTTGCCAGCCATCCAATGCCTTCGCTCTCCCCACCGCGTTGCACACCCACAGGCCCGCTGCTTCCACAGTTCATTTGACGCTCGGGTCCGTGTGGTTCTGGATACACTCTGGCTTGGAGCTACAGGATGAGGCGGGAGCCCCTGGGCAGGCCCGTGGGAAGAGGGTGGTGACCACTTAATTCTGCAGGCAGGATTTTGCCTCGTGGGGAGAATGCTTTCTTAAAGCCCTTTCAGGGACTATTTGTTGCAAAATAAATAAAGACATAACCCTTGAGGCAAAGCCAAGACAGACGGGAAGAAAACTATAAGAACAGAATTGTTCGGTTTAGTACATTTCTTCAAGGCCGCCCCAGACTGAATGGATAGGAGACCCTAGGCCAAGAAGCAAAACAGAAATGTCCACGGAAACGGAGGAGGAAGGAGCAGCGTGAGCAGAAGGGCCTTGGGCAGGGCAGGTGCTCCCGGGGGAGGCTCTGCGGGGCCACACGCAGCCCTCTATCAGCCCTGTGCGGCCCAGCGCCTCGGACCTGGAGGGGGCTCCCTGTGAGGCGGGCCCGCACGTCCAGGAGGAACAGTGGAGGGAAAGGATTCCAGAACAAGACGCTGGCGGTGGCTGGAGGAGCCCGGAAACGCCCCCACCTCCCTGCAGACCCACGGCAGTGCTGGTGCCCCCAGGGCTGGGCCCTGGGGGGCGTGAGGAACACTTTACATTTCTAGGTGTGTAGGGACCCCGGCCTCGAGAAGACCGGGCCCCACTATGCAGTTGACCGTTCTTTGCGCCCTCACCTCCAGGCCCGCGACCCAGTTCAGCAAACTTCATGCTGAATTAATTCTGGTTACTATGGAGAGGCTGGTTTTAAATTGGGCACCAAGGACCCGCATACAGATCCGTCTGTCCCTTTCCAGACTAGAGTCTGGCTGGTGAACAAGACCTTTTTCATTTGGCACCATAAATAACGCATTCAGAGAGATTCTGTCAGTTCAGTTCTACGGAAATATTGGTGTCAAAAGTAGTAACACTGCGTCCTTTGTATGACATGTGCGCTCATACTTCCCAGTGAATTTTATTAATCACACCCAACAAAGGAGTCTGCATGCAGAGAGGGCGATCAAAAGAGGGTGAGGCAGGGTCTGCTGTTCGTTTTTCTTTCCATATCCTTAACTTTTTAAAGAAACTGAAAGAACCATCCGAAAGTGTTCCATTATGAAAAAGACCACAGTCACAGAACGTGGAAAGCCAAGGGAGACAGAGCGGCTTCTCCCGTGTGGACACAAGCCATGTGAGCAATGCGACACATCTCCAGGGACATGCTGGTATATATTTTTGCAGTTTTTCATTGTTTCATTTTCCTGAAAATTATGAAACTTTTCCAAAATACAGAAAATATTATAACACCGATAAACTCACCACTAAAAGTAAAAATCGGCTAGCATTTGACTATGCAATTGTATCCGTATCATTACTGTATCCCTCTCTTTTAAGAGAGGAGGGAGGGGTCACATGTTTGCCTACAGCTGATTCAAGGCATCGCAATATTGTAATTATCCTCCAATTAAGATAAATAAATTTTTTAAGTATTTTGTGTATATATATATAACTATAACTGAATCACTTCGCTGTACACCAGAAACTAACAACATTGCTATAATCAACTATGTCCCAACATAAAATCAAATGTTTTTAAGTATTCTGAACACCACTAGGGTTTTTGCCTATTACTATTATTACTTGGTGATTACCATATTATTATTATGGGTTTGCTCCTACAGGGAAGCAAACCCATCAAGGTAGGAACGCCATGAAGAACACAGGACGGAGACGAGGTGATTGGGACAAGGGAGCAGCTGGCGGCGCTGGGAGCCAGGTGTCTGGAGGGGGGTGGGGAGTCTCAGCCAGGCTTCCCTGTAAAGCGTTCCCGCAGCTGGGGTGGCCGCGTCCTTAACACGCCTCCAGGATGCTCCTTCAGCAAGCCCTCCAAGGGAAGACGGAGTCTGGCCGTCTCCAGTCAGCAGGCGGCCTTTCCCCGGCCTCCGGGCTCCCCCAGGCGCAAGGGCTGGTGGAGGCGCAGCTGCCAAGGGCGCCCGGGGTGCGTCCACCCTGCCCGATGCTGCCGGTCTCTCACTGGCCGGCCGGTTCAGCAGTCCCTGGGCTCCTGCCCGGGACCCATGGCTCAGGAAAGCATTTTCGGGTGCCACCCAGCCTAGAGAAGGGGGTGCCGCGGCTGTGCCGGGGCCTGTGCTCCCTCCAGGCGTGAGGGAGACATTCCAGGCTGCCGGGGGAGCGGACTGAAGCTTTATAAGCTGACACAAGAACCTTGACGCGTCCCCCAGGTCCCCCCCTCTCTGGGTCGGTTTGTGGAAGTACAGGTTCGTTGCAAACACTCGGCCTGTCTGTTGCCACAGAAATTTACATCCAGTTCTGTGAACTCTTTCTCTGCTCATAAAGCTGCCTGTGCGTGGATGGGAAGCGACCGCGGGACGTGCTGATTTAAGCCGGGACAGCCCAGAGGAGGGCACGGGATCCAGAGAGCCGCGAGGCTGTAGGCAGAGCCGTGTCCGCAGTGCCCAGGCACCTGTGCGCACCTTTGTTTTCTGGACGGGAGGGGTGGGGGTGCGACTTCCTGCACCAGCCCTGTTGCCTGAGGCTCGGGGAGAAAGCTGACGCTCTATTTCCTGTTTCCAGGGAAAGAAGAAAAGTCCGTCAAGTAAATGATAGCGGTTCAACTCCAGCTGCAGGCGGGGGCTCTCTGTGCAGTTCGGGCCCAGCCTGAGACACTTGGGCTGCTTATCAAAGGGACAGTCTCATGAGAACCTGAAGCCAGGCGCGCACCCCTGCCACGTCCGCAGGCTTGGAGAACTGCGTCCAGACCCAGCAGCCTCTGTCCTCTCGCTGTTGTTACACAGACCGAGGCGGAGCTGCGACAGACTGCGGATTCCCAGCACGCGCTGCACGCAGCGGTCACGGGGAGGTGACGCCGGATGTGGTCGCCTCGGAGGGCCTGTCGTGAGTTCCCGGCGTGAACCCAGGGCAGAGGGAGCCTCTGCGCCCGCAAAGCCGTCGCTGGTTTGGAACCCGTGGCCTCTGCAGGCAGCGATGCCCCAGAAGGACCAGCGGAAGAAAGCCTGTCACGTCAGGCAGGGACACTTGCCCAGGTTTCTCATCTGTGCCCACGAAGGGCCCCCTGTTTTCTCTGAGGACCGCCCTGCAGGGACAGAGTGCTTCTTGCTTCCTGATAGCTAAGCAGCCAGAGAAAAACCAGCCATTTCTTCCTTTGCAGTAGTGTGTTTCTCTGGGAAACACGAGGCATGATTCTCGCCAGCCATGCTGGAAACCCAGCCCCCTGCTGTGCCTCCCAGAGGCCAGCTGCCTGGCTCCAGTCGCCTCCTCTCAACCCCGCTGGTGACCCGCGGCCTGAAAGCCAACCTCGCGACCATTTTTGCAGAGAGGACAGCTGTCTGGAATGCCCACGTTTAGCCCACGCGGGTTTTACACGTCTCCACAAGACAGCAGCCTCTTCCCTCCTTACCAGTGTGCTGATTACATGTGAGCAGGAAACGGGGAGTCAGACGCCCTGGCTCCCAGCCTGGCCCTGCCGCACACACATGGAGAGTCTCCTGGGCCACCGCTTCCACGTCTGCAACGCAGAGATCCAAAAAATGCCTCCTCCAGAGAAATCCAAGCAGTTTAAATATATGGAAAAAAGTATGGGAGAGCTCCAGAGAAACCCTAAGACCAGAATCTTCTATTACGAAGCTATGGAACAGGGCCCGTGTGACTTGTCGTCGTGATGAACGGATCAAAACGACGGCTGTGCCTTTGGCTGCCCTGCGCATCTGGTTTTCATGAATAATAACGAGCAGACAGGAACGGACGCTTCAGGGATTCAAAACTGTTGGCTGGGTAGAGAACTGGGGAAAGATGTGGAGACTTCTCTAGTAACTTACAAGGGAGTAAAAAGGAGAAAACGAGGATATGTGAGCTTAAGACACACCCAGGAGAGGAATAAGCCCAACTCTGATTAGAAGAAGGAATCAGGTGATGGAGGATGGGAGGGAAGTTGCTCCCGGCATCCTCACCTGGCCCCGAGGAGGCGTGGGGCCGTCTGAGTGGACGTTTCCTCCCCGACTGGACTACAGGTGCTCGAAGGCAGGAGCCGTCCAGGCAGGGCCCGGAGCCCGCATCCACAGCCCGCAGGGTGGTTCCGACAGGCACGGATGCCTCGGTCCAGTCCACCCTGCGGAGGAGGCGGGAAGGCCTGGCATCCCCAGGGTCTGGTCCACGTCCCCAAAGCTGGGCTGCTGCCCCTGGAGAGGAGACGCCTCCAGGCCGGCTGACCACAGAGTACCCCACCCCTGCCGTCCAGTCGAAGCCCGCTTCGCCGGTCAGCTGTTTGGAAGTCCTGTTCCTTCTACGGTCACTCTCTCCCCTCCTTCCTCTGCACGCTCCAGGGTCTGGTTCATTGCTGGGCCCACCAGGGTGTCCACATCGCACCTGAGTTCTTGCATCACAGAGGATCGCCAGGGACAGGAGCACGGGGCGCTTGCCAGTTGCGCTGATGCCTCCTCTGGGTTTCACCCCCCTTGGCACACCGCCTCTCCCTCTGGACCCAGGGAGGGAGAAGAGAGCCGCGCCTGACGCCTGCCTTTACCCCTTCAACCTTTCCCGTGGCTGTAGCGTCCGACCTGGCCCCTTCCAGGAGGCTCAGGTGGTGAAGAATCCACCCGCCGTGCGGGAGACCTGGGTTGGGAAGCTCCCCTGGAGAAGGGCGTGGCAGCCCATCCCAGTATTCTCGCCTGGGCAATCTCCATGGACAGAGGGGGGCTGCAGTCCACGTGGCCGCAAAGAATTGGACGCGACTGAGCGGACAAGCACAGCTCAGCTCAGCACAGATGCGAACCAGTCACTCGTGACAGGCGCCCTCGAAAGTCCTCAGGACCCCGACACATAGCTGCTGCCAAATTCACCCCTCCTGGGGCCCGCTGCCAGGGAAAAGGAGGCTCTGTTTTCACTGAGAGGTCTTTAAACATAGTGAAGGAGACAGGAAGGTGGATCAGGTGACCTCTGGAACTCCAGGCCAGGCTCAGGAAATTCTGACAAACTCAGAAATGTAGGTTTAGGAGACCAGTGGGCTTCACACAATGAGGCCCTTTACAGCATTTGCTGCTGCAGGCTGATGAGCTGAATTAATCACTGTTTTTTGCAATCAACTAAAGAAATTGGCCTTTCCTTCAAAAAGAAAAAAAAAAAAACAGCTGTCAGCAATGACTATAAATTGGCTCATTTGATGTGGAACGATGCCCTGTGATGGATTGTCAGCAAAATGAATTGCTTACTCTGATGTGACTTGAAACAGAATGTTGGAAGTGACAATCTATGAGTGAAAAGAACGCATAAGATAAACAGCAGCGTCTCAGTCCCACTAAAGCAGCAGGAAGAGACATAGGGGTGAGTTTTGGAACTGGCAAGAAAAATCATAATCCTAACAATGATGCCTAATGTTTATTGAATGCTCGTTATGTCCTCAGAACTAAGAGCATCATTTGCCTTATCTCACCTACCATTAAAATAAATATATCCAAGCAGGTCTGTTTGCTATTGAGACCCGCCAGGACTTCACCCAAATCACAGGCCCCCATCAATGGTCTAAATGCACCAGCTAAAACACAGAGGTTATCAAGGTGGATCAAACTGTCTGTTGTCTATCAGAAGCCCACTGTAAATATCAAGTCACACACAGATTAAAAGTAAGTGGGATTTCCCTGGTGGTCCAGGAGTTAAGAATCTGCCTGCCTATTTGATAAGAAGAAGAAGAAGAAGTGGGCTTCCCTGGTGGCTCACTGGTAAAGAGTTCACCTGCCAATGCAAGAGACACGGGTTTGATCCCTGATCCGGGAAGATCCCACATGCTGTGGAGCAACGAAGCCCGTGAGCCACAACGATGGAGCCTGTGCTCTAGAGCCTCGGAGCCACAACTACGGAAGCCCGTGAGCCGTAACTACTGAAGCCCATGAGCCCTAGAGCCCGAGTTCCACAACAAGAGAAGTCACCGCAACAAGAAGCCTGCTCACCTCCACTAGAGAGGAGCCCCCACTCCCTGAAACTACAGAGGAGCCTGCGGTAGCGGTGAAAACCCAGAACAGCCACAAATAATATACATAAATATTTTTTAAATGATAAATACCATATAGAATAAAGGTATTGAACAGGTTTTTTTTTAAAATGAACTTTATTAAAAAGGTAATTGGGGGCCTTCCCTGGTGGGGCACTGCCTTGCAGTGCAGGGGGCACCGGTTCCATCCCTGGCCTGGGAAGATCGTGCCGCGTAGCGGCTGGACCGATGTGTCCAACTACCGGGCCAGTGCTCTGGAGCGAGAGAGGCCACTGCGATGGGAGGCCCACACAGGCCAGAGAACAAAGATGGATGAAAATAAATAAATGAAAGACCAATAGCAGCGGCCAGGAAAAAAAAAAAGGTAATTGGGAACATTTCCCTTTTAAATTACTTAAAAACAACTATTTCTTTATAATTTGACTAAAATATAAGAATTTAAAAATTTGTTTAGATTTACATCTTTAGCATCCCACTATTCTTTAATTGTCATGTTACTTGAAATTTTAATAATTTAATTTAGAATTAACACTACTGCAAAAAAGACAATGTTCCTAAGGAAATACTACTCCTGATAATAAAATAATAATAAAGTATTACATTTTCTACAGACCACAAAAGGGGTCTGAATTAAGGTAAAGAAATCTTCAAAAAATTTATAAACACACAGAGCAATAGTTTTGAACCATTTATGTTCAAAACTCCTTATGATGACAATGTTTCTGTATAAAGTAACTTGCTGGACAGATTACAAGTGAATTTATCCACCAGAAACCAAAGTCCAGTCACTTATGTTATAGCTACTTAAAATAAAAATTTGAGGACTTCCTTGGCGGTCCAGTATTTTCTATTGGAACAAGCATGGGTTTCATCCCTTGGTGTGGAATGAAGATCCCGCAAGCCTCTAATATTGCATATAGAAAATCATTTTAAAAATTATTTTATTTAAAAAATATATTTTTATTTTAAAAATAAAGTAAAAATGTGTCATTACCTAGCCTTTACATTATACATCAGAGTTCAGCTCTGAATGATTATTGGCAATAATCAGATCCAAAATTGGTGGATGAAGATCTGTCACCATTGACATTTAAGAATATGCTTAAAGTTCTGAAGGGAATTCTTAAAAAGAAGCAGTGAAAGACATTTCAGAAACTTTGAATTGTTTTAAGGAAAGTTCACTTAGAGTCAATAGTTTTTGAGTATTCAGGTATTGGCCAATATCTTCCTGAAGCAAAAGTCTCAACAGGTCGACGGATGTTTTTACATTCATTTAAAAATTGGAGGGGCTTCCCTGGTGGTTCGTTGGCTAAGAATCTGCCTTGCAATGCAGGGGACACAGATTTGACCCCTGTTCCAGGAAGATCCCGTGTGCCACGGAACAGCTAAGCCCATGCGCTGCCACTCCAGAAGCCTGCGCGCTCTTGGGCCCGTGCTCCACAACAAGAGAGAGCCCATGTGGATTGGTGAAGACCCACCAGAGCCAACAATTTTTTTTTTTAATTGGACTGATAATTTTAGAAGCGTGACTACAGGTAGATTCAAAGGGCATATGCCCCTCCTCCTTTGGCTCTAACGCGAAGCCAGCCTGCGGACAGAGGCATCATTCCGCTTCCACAGTAAGGAAATTGCCCGGGAGTGGCCGAGGCCTGTAGGTCAGCAGGATCGACCCCCTCTGTCCAGCCCGAGTGCAGTCAGTGGGGAAAGCACTGAAGAGTTAATCCAGACAGTTCTCTTTTACAAACTTCCCCTTGATTCTCTGCCAGCGCTGCTGGTGCCATGCTTTGTCGGGTTAAGCCCTGCATAGAGATTCTTTCCTGTGCGTAAAAGAACTCGACTATCTGAGAACAAAATAACAGGACAGAAGAACTGGAGAAGAGGAAGAGGGATACAAAAGACGGGCTTTGTCGCTCACTCACCAGATAGCATTCATGAATGGAAAAGTTAGTCGTGAAGCAAATTTGTTTCCGCTGCATCCAGCTTAGAAAGCGACCTTATTTAATACCTTTATCGAGGGATATGACACATAAAAACTGGAACATGTTTTATATCAGTCATACTTTCTAAGGTCCCAATGATCTACCCTGGAGACTATCTGCAAGCGAGAAGCTGAGCGAGGCATTCCTTTAGCCGATGAATTTATCACTGGTGTCTTTATAAAAAGAAGTTGTGTTTCCTTTGCTGATGTGGTTCAGGTGTAGTGAGACGTATTCCTTGGGAAAGTATCTATTTAGTTCCTCTGCCCTTCTTTTAACCCAATGTTTGCCATTGTTGGTGAGTTGGATGAATTCCCTGGGGCGTTCTCTGAAGTCTCTCGAGAGTCGCCATGCCAATTCACGTCGTCTTGCTCTTCTCAAACTCTGTGTTCTAGCTTTTACCTACATGAATGGTGACTTTAACTGACAGAGTAACTCAGCAACCCTAAATTTCAAATTTTGAGTTTAGTTTTCAGCTGTTGCGGCCTTCGGGTTAAATAAACCACCGGCCGAAGTGTCCGCACACCAACAGTTAATATTCAAATTAAAATTTTCACCCACTCCCTGAGTAGTACAGTATAACTACAACGTTAACTTAAAAAAAAAAAACAAACTGCAGTACTTTTCCAAAATCTAGACTTTGCATTAATTCTGAGGTCATTCTCTTGCTCCCTCATCTCAGTTGAAATTATCCCATGAGTGTGAATTCAGAGGCACCTGTGCAAACGCATTGCGATGCTCCAGACGTGCTGGTGTGGGCACATCTGGACCAGCAGAGTGGCAGCAAGCATGCAGATTGTCTGAGGAAAACTGAGCTCTACAGTTCCACATCAGGAAAAGCGCCTACGCGAGTTATAATATTTTGACATGAAATTTTATACTTAAACACTGAATGCTATTTCTGAACACAGTCTTTCTGAATGCTGTATTGATTCTGCACACCCTTCTGTGATTACTGCCTGATGTTGCTCTTCAGTTTCGCTTCTGAAACAATCTCTCCCTTCATATACTTACCTCCAAATTCGTCTCACATTGAATTTAGACCATTAACATAACACAGGCCATCCCTGTTTAAGTTGCCAATTCAAGTCATTTATTCCTAATCTTAAAACATGCTTCATTTAAAAAAAGCACTCAAGGGAACACATGCACGGAAATGGAAGTTGCCCAAGAGGTTTATACATAGGGAGATACAAAGGACATCTGTGTAGTAATCCAGGAATCAGATCACTCCACTTGTCCTCATCTTTTTTTCCCAAGGGTGGTAAAGGCTTAGCCTTCTTCTTTTAGACCGCAATGAATTTGCCATTTTCACTGGTGTCTTTATAAAGAAGTTGTGTTTCCTTTGCTGATGTGGTTCAGGTGTAGTGAGACGTATTCCTTGGGAAAGTATCTATTTAGTTCCTCTGCCCTTCTTTTAACCCAATGTTTGCCATTGTTGGTGAGTTGGATGAATTCCCTGCGTTCTCTGAAGTCTCTCAAGAGTCGCCATGCCAATTCACGTCGTCTTGCTCTTCTCAAACTCTGTGTTCTAGCTTTTACCTACATGAATGGTGACTTTAACTGACAGAGTAACTCAGCAACCCTAAATTTCAAATTTTGAGTTTAGTTTTCAGCTGTTGCGGCCTTCGGGTTAAATAAACCACCGGCCGAAGTGTCCGCACACCAACAGTTAATATTCAAATTAAAATTTTCACCCACTCCCTGAGTAGTACAGTATAACTACAACGTTAACTTAAAAAAAAAAAACAAACTGCAGTACTTTTCCAAAATCTAGACTTTGCATTAATTCTGAGGTCATTCTCTTGCTCCCTCATCTCAGTTGAAATTATCCCATGAGTGTGAATTCAGAGGCACCTGTGCAAACGCATTGCGATGCTCCAGACGTGCTGGTGTGGGCACATCTGGACCAGCAGAGTGGCAGCAAGCATGCAGATTGTCTGAGGAAAACTGAGCTCTACAGTTCCACATCAGGAAAAGCGCCTACGCGAGTTATAATATTTTGACATGAAATTTTATACTTAAACACTGAATGCTATTTCTGAACACAGTCTTTCTGAATGCTGTATTGATTCTGCACACCCTTCTGTGATTACTGCCTGATGTTGCTCTTCAGTTTCGCTTCTGAAACAATCTCTCCCTTCATATACTTACCTCCAAATTCGTCTCACATTGAATTTAGACCATTAACATAACACAGGCCATCCCTGTTTAAGTTGCCAATTCAAGTCATTTATTCCTAATCTTAAAACATGCTTCATTTAAAAAAAGCACTCAAGGGAACACATGCACGGAAATGGAAGTTGCCCAAGAGGTTCATACATAGGGAGATACAAAGGACATCTGTGTAGTAATCCAGGAATCAGATCACTCCACTTGTCCTCATCTTTTTTTCCCAAGGGTGGTAAAGGCGTGGATGTAACCATGGAAATGCCCCATCCTAGAACACAAATCTTAAACAAAACCTCGAAGCCTAGGAACATCAAGGAAACCAAAAGCCCCAGCCTTCCAACAGAGAATTCAACATTACCATGACACAGAGCAGCAAAAAAAACCTGCTTTCTACTACAGAAAGGAAAGCCTCACAAAGACGGGCCCTTTGCTTTTAGCCCAGGCAAGATGCCTTTTATTCTGTAAAATAAAACACTTGTCAGCAACTACAGAAATAAACGACGTGTCTAAAATTTTCCTAAGAAGAACTATTATTCAGTGGCCGATTCAGCCACTTTCTATAGATGACCGTGGATCTGCGTGACTTGACTGCATGTGCGTGCTCAGTCGTGTCTGACTCTTTGGGACCCCAGGGACTGCAGCCCGCCCGGCTCCTCTGTCCACGGGATTCTCCAGGCAAGAGCACTGAGTGGGTTGCCCTGCCTTCCTCCAGGGGACCTTCCCAGCTCAGGGATGGACCCTGCATCTCCTGCACTGGCAAGCGGGTTCTTTACCACTGAGCCCCCAGAGAAGCACACAACATAGGAGGACAGTGGTAGAATCATAAGTCGTGAGGAGGAAACAAAGCAGAGCCGCGTGAGGCAGGAGACTGGTGAGTTCCAGGTGAGAGGCTACTTGAAGCTGAGACACGTTGAAGATGTGACCTTCATCTACAACTGTTCTCCCCATTTCTTTCTTTTTTATGACCAAGAATGACACTGTTTTACACATAATATAAACAATAAAGACCTATTATATAATACACGGAACTGTCTTCAATATCTTTATTACCTATAATGGAAAAGAGTCAGAAAAAGAATGTATGGGACTGAGCCACTTTGCTGTGCACCTGTAACTAGAGACCCGGCCTGCTCTCCACAGCCAGAGAGAACCCACGCACAGCAATGAAAACCCAGCCCACCAAAACTTCACTAATAAAGTTGGCTAGCTCTCAGCCTAGTCTTTTTTTTTTTTTTCAATATGGGTTTTTTTTAAATATGGGTTGTTGTTTTTTTTTTGATTTTTGGCCTACTTTTATTGATCATTTATTTATTTTCATCCATCTTTGTTCTTTGGCCCGTGTGGGCCTCCCATTGCAGTGGCCTGTGTTGTCACAGAGCACCAGCTCTGGGTGCCTGCGCTCCAGAGCTCTGGCTGGGTAGTTGGACACATCGGTCCAGCCGCTCTGCAGCACATGGGATCCTCCCGTGCCAAGGATCGACCCGGCGCCCCTTGCACTGCAAAGCGGACTCTTTACCCACTAGATCACCAGGGAAGCACTCAGCATAGTCTTTCTTTTTTTAAAATTTATGTATTCATTTTGTTTGGTGGGTCTTGTTGCTGCACTTGGGCTTTCTAGCTGCGTCGGACGGAGGCTACTCTCTAGCTGGGGTTTGGTTACTCCTCAGCATGTAAGATCTTCCTGGACCGGGAATTGAACCTGTGTCGTGTGCATTGTGAGATGGATTCTTAACCATGGGACCACCAGAGAAGCCCGACCTAGCCTTTCTAACTCTCTTCTTCAGCTGTTCCCAGCCTCTCCAGGACACCAAAACATTCTTGTGCTTCTTACAACCACGTGCAGGAGGTGCTTCTAGTCCACCCACGCCCCAGCTTTTCTTACAGATGGGACACAGCCTCAGAAAGGTTAAGCAGTCCTTCCAGGCTCCGCGGCTGGTAAGCCAGGCTTCCAGCACCCAGTCCCCCGCGCCTGACCCCGCCGCCGTTCAATCACAAGGCTGCCCCTGAAACCGCGGTCTGGGAGCCATCATGCACTCCGCATGTTAGACCGCGCAGAAGACCATCTAGACGCGACGTGAAGCCATAAGCACGCCCTTCCGCTCTGAAGGTGCGTCCTGTTGGCTTGCCCTGCGAGCCCGTCTCTGGTGTAGAGGCCGTGGAACAGCACCAAGACAGCCCTCTGCTGCCCTCTCAGGGCGGAGGTCCGCAGACACACACAGAATCCCCAGCCACAAACTCGGTGTCCCTGTCCTCACTAAATCATTTCAGGCATACCTAGATTAAAACGCAGCTGATACGTACGAGGGACTCAATGAATATTTAACTGAAACTGAAACTTTTATCCACTGAATCTCTGATACGTACTAGGAGTTTGCTTTTCTAAGAATCCTGTGATAAACTATTTCTTTAGTTAAGTGACTAAACGCCTCCCAATTTAATCCTTATGGTATACAGATTAGCATGTATTGTGTTTATTTAAAATTATAAAGTTTCATCATGTAGCCAATTTATTCACAATAAATAAGTCAAATCATAAAATTCACAAAATAAATTCAAATCATAACCTAAAAATTTCACTCTAATCACGTGTTTCCAGCACCTGTGCTTCCTTTCCTAAAACTGTAATTGACATACAATATTATTTTATGGTCAGTGGTGCAACATAATGATTCAATATTTTCATCGATTATATCCCCACTTAAAGTTCTTACAAAACTATGGCTATGCTCCCTGTTCTGTATATTAAGATATTTTGTAATCTTCAAAATGAAGACCAACCAGAAATCCTCATTTTAATGTTATGAATTATAGTTCATACAGACATAATATAAATCTGCACCTATATATTTACAGATTAATTCACATTGCATCCAAACTAAGTCCTACATGGATGAAAAAAGCACAAGACAACGTTACAGGTCTTAACAGGGAGCAGCGCTGTCAGGCAGTCTCAGAAAGGCCCCTCGCAGCGTCCGACCACCTCGCGCGTGTCCTAAGTAGCCTTTTTCTGACAAGTCTTTGACCTTCGCTCTCATGTCTTCCTCTTTCACTTCACTAACTTCCCATAATGTCGGCACACACCCTTACAGGCTGCCAAGCGCTTTTCACATAAACTGTGTAACTAGGGCAACCACTCATGGTCTCCAGATAAGACGAGTGAGGCAGAAGGATGTTTCTGATTGCTTACAGACAGCTCCTTGCTGCAGACATGCTGTCGTCTGTAAGTTCTGTCCCTGGAAAGACGAATGAACTCAAGGGTAGCTAAAAGATAGAAATCATCTCGTTGGCACCTCTCCCATGGATACCATTTCAGGGTTTACTAGCCATTCTTTTCTTTTTTTCTTTTTTTATACAAAGGCATTCAGTTCAATTTTTCTTTTTTTCTTTTTAACAAACATACACGGGATTCAGTAAAAGTTACCAACTGAACGAGATCTAACGCACAGGTTCTCCTGGCTCTGACACACTCAGCGTCTGAATGATCTCCAGCTAGCTCGTTAGGGTTGTGCACTTGGTATTTTTGCGCTCAGCTGTGTCCTAGTCTTTCGACCCCATGGACTGTAACCCACCAGGCTCCTCTGTCCATCAGATTTCTGAGGCAAGAAGACTGAAGTGGGTTGCCATGTCCTTCTCCATACAAGCCATTCTTATACGTTAGGAATTTTTATCTAAAACACGACTCTGGGGGTAGATTGAGGACAGGAGGAAAAAGGGGTGACAGAGGATGAGATGGCTGGAGGGCATCACTGACTCAATGGGCATGAGTTTGAGCAAACTCTGGGAGATAGTGAAGGACAGGGAAGCCTGGCATGCTGCAGGTCACAGGGTCACAAAGAGTCAGACACGACTAAGCGACTAAACAACAATCTAAAAAAATCAAAATTCTGCCCAAAATACGACCTAGGACTACAACCTTGAGGTAGTGCCCGCCCCACCAGAGGAGATAGATGCCTTCCTTCTAGACGGGGACACCAAAGTTGCCCTCGAGAGGGGCGAGCACACCTCCACCAAAACGGAAAGGAGACGTCCAGGAGCCACGCTCTCTTTCCAGAATGAGGAAAACACAGGACTACTTCCCACACAGAAACAGTGGGGAAATAATCCAACCACGTAACAATGTCTCTTCTTCACATTTTCTACTGATAAGCCTTATGTAAACAAGAAGTGGGTCATCCGTTGAATAAGCACCCGACCTAGACAGGATCCAGCAGTATTTATTCTAAATAGTTTGTGCAAGTGGTAAAGGGCTCTGAGCAGGCAGAAAACAAGAGGAGGAGGCACTGACAGAGACCGACCACAGGCCTCCCCAGATGTGCGAATGGCATGAGACGTGGGCGTTTGCGTTTTGTGTCTTCTTTGGTCCTGAGGGCATTTATTTACTACTTTGGATTCACTGCTATGTGGTTATAACTTTTAAATGATGTCTGTGCGCTCCAGCGTTAATTTTTAAAGGCAAATCTCTATATGGTTGAATTTCGTAATAACTTTTAATGAGAAAACATCACAGAATACATTAAGGCAAAATGACAAAAAAAAAAAAGGGAAGGACAGGAAGTGTTAACAGACAAGGTCAGAGAAAAGGAAGCAGCAAGGAAGGCTGGAGCAGGTCACAGGACACCGCTGAGCAGGCAGCCCCCGGTCCATGCTCCCTCCAGCCCGCTCGGCCACAGGGGAACCGGCCCTGGCCCTGGCCGCGTCCTCGCCGGGGCGTGAAGCCCACACAGCCTGGTCCTTTACGGCCTGTGTGGGAGTGGATGTTCCCGTGTCGGGCTCCCCGTGTGCCCCTTTGCTCCGCTCCAGGGGGTGGCTTGATGGCCCGGCCACACCCCCAGTTTTGGGTATTTCGGATCCCTCAGGGAGGGGCGGTCCTGCCGCAGCAGCCGCGGGCCCTGTGCAGGCCCTCTGTCCCGCATCCACTGAGCGGGGACTGTCGGCCATGGGGGAACCAACACACAGTGTCCTGGGGCTGACCTCCCTGGGACTCTTCTGTACGTCGTTCCACCCCGTGCCGGACGGTGTCACGAGCCAGCTCTGCTGCCCGCCGCTCGCCGTCCCTGGCCGAGAGCGCCTTAGCACAGCACGGGCCCTCGGCGTTCTGTGTACCTGACTACCTTTTCTCGCTACCATCCCGGTTCTGCACGTGTGGCCCACAAATCATGAGGGGCTCCCAGGAGCCTTTCGGGGGATCTACAATGTCAAAACAGACAAGGTGAGACCAAAGGAAGGATGTTCCTGACAGTCGAGGTTGGTTGTTGGTTTTGGCTGCGCTATCACCGCGCTGACGGTGTAAAATCAAAGGCTGTACAATTGCTGCCACCTGGGTATCCATCAGGGCGGAGGCACCATGCTCCCCACGCAGGGGGCCGAGTTCCGGCCCCTGGTCAGGGAACTAGATCCGCGTGTCCCAGCGAAGAGGTCCTGTGCTGCAGCTGAAGATTCCTCTGGCCTCAACTCGAGGCATTGTGCGAATTATGGGCGTTGCGTTTGTGTCTTCTTTGGTCCTGAGGGCATTTATTTACTACTTTGGATTCACTGCTATGTGGTTATAACTTTTAAATGATGTCTGTGCGCTCCAGCGTTAATTTTTAAAGGCAAATCTCTATATGGTTGAATTTCGTAATAACTTTTAATGAGAAAACATCACAGAATACATTAAGGCAAAATGACAAAAAAAAAAAGGGAAGGACAGGAAGTGTTAACAGACAAGGTCAGAGAAAAGGAAGCAGCAAGGAAGGCTGGAGCAGGTCACAGGACACCGCTGAGCAGGCAGCCCCCGGTCCATGCTCCCTCCAGCCCGCTCGGCCACAGGGAAACCGGCCCTGGCCCTGGCCGCGTCCTCGCCGGGGCGTGAAGCCCACACAGCCTGGTCCTTTACGGCCTGTGTGGGAGTGGATGTTCCCGTGTCGGGCTCCCCGTGTGCCCCTTTGCTCCGCTCCAGGGGGTGGCTTGATGGCCCGGCCACACCCCCAGTTTTGGGTATTTCGGATCCCTCAGGGAGGGGCGGTCCTGCCGCAGCAGCCGCGGGCCCTGTGCAGGCCCTCTGTCCCGCATCCACTGAGCGGGGACTGTCGGCCATGGGGGAACCAACACACAGTGTCCTGGGGCTGACCTCCCTGGGACTCTTCTGTACGTCGTTCCACCCCGTGCCGGACGGTGTCACGAGCCAGCTCTGCTGCCCGCCGCTCGCCGTCCCTGGCCGAGAGCGCCTTAGCACAGCACGGGCCCTCGGCGTTCTGTGTACCTGACTACCTTTTCTCGCTACCATCCCGGTTCTGCACGTGTGGCCCACAAATCATGAGGGGCTCCCAGGAGCCTTTCGGGGGATCTACAATGTCAAAACAGACAAGGTGAGACCAAAGGAAGGATGTTCCTGACAGTCGAGGTTGGTTGTTGGTTTTGGCTGCGCTATCACCGCGCTGACGGTGTAAAATCAAAGGCTGTACAATTGCTGCCACCTGGGTATCCATCAGGGCGGAGGCACCATGCTCCCCACGCAGGGGGCCGAGTTCCGGCCCCTGGTCAGGGAACTAGATCCCGCGTGTCCCAGCGAAGAGGTCCTGTGCTGCAGCTGAAGATTCCTCTGGCCTCAACTAAGACCCCGAACAGCCAGATAAATAAATAATAAATAAGCAAAGGACATATTTTCAAACAAACATTACAAGGAGATGATATAATGCATATGCTAGAAAATCATGCTCTGATTATACTGAATTATATCAAACGGCCCAAAATTATACAAGTTACAAAAGGCTAATTGTAACCAGCTATACCAGGGAACACAGGTGCTGTTCACATCCAAATCACAGTTTGCTGAATCTCCTTTAGAATGAGTGAATAAGAACAGCAACAACAAAAAAGAAATGCTCCGGGGGCTTCCCTGGTGGTCCAGTGGGTAAGGATACCACCTTGCAGTGTAAGGGGTGCCCGTTCGATCCCTGGCCTAGGAAGATCCCGTGTGCCATGGAGCCGCTGGACCCGTGTGTCCAACTACAGAGCCAGAGCTCTGGAGCGCATGTGCCCAGAGCCGGCGCTCTGCAGCAAGAGAGGCCACTGCGATGGAAGGCCCACACAGGCCAAAGAACAAAGATGGATGAAAACAGATACATGAAAGACCAATAGAAGTGGCCAAAAAAAAGAAAGAAAGAAAAGCTCTAAACTTTCCAGTAAAATTATCAGTTACCATAGTGAGAAGGTTCCTGAGATTTCTTATGCGTTAGCGTCACAGAAAGCCAAACACTTTGGACAATTTTTTAAAACATGGTGATGACCAATTCCTTCCCTTGATGATCGATTCCTAGGTTTCCCCCAACTATTCGGTGTCAGGAAAGCTTTTTCTCTATCAAGCACTGAAGGTCGCTTTTACCAGCTCTTGTTACATTCTACTTAGCAGATCCCAAGTACACTAGAAACTCATAAATCCAGAAGGTTCTGCTCCTGGCTTGGGAAGATGCCCTGGAGGAGGGAATGGCAATCCACTCCAGTCTTCTTGCCTGGGAAATCGCATGGACAGAGGAGCCTGACGGGCTACAGTCCACACGGTCTCAAAGAGTCTGACACAACTGAGCGACTAACTCTATGCAATAAAATATATGTAAAGCTGTATATAAAACCCCTTGTACTCAGTGTAGTGATGGTATTTTAACTACATACAAAACCTGGGACTAAACAAAAGAAATTAGAGAAAAAGAAACAAACTGAAAAAAAAAAAAAACCTTGCCCATAGGAATATTTAGTATTTCTCAGTACATGCTCCAGAGACTTCTGTTTATTATTCCATTTAATTCTTATAAGTAATACCACGTGATTAGAACTATTATCCTCATGCTGAAAGTGAAAGTGTTAGTCGCTCAGTCGTGTCCATCTCTTTGCGACCTCATGGACTGTAGCCCACCAGGCTCCTCTGTCCATGGGATTCTCCAGGCGAGAACACTGGGTGGATAGCCATGCTCTTACTAACGTGTAAAGTGAAGACCCAAAGGTGAAATGCATGGTTTGAAATCAGATGCCCGGTCGGGATTAAACCACCTTGCAGTGTAAGGGTGCCGTTCGATCCCTGGCCTAGGAAGATCCCGTGTGCCATGGAGCCGCTGGACCCGTGTGTCCAACTACAGAGCCAGAGCTCTGGAGCGCATGTGCCCAGAGCCGGCGCTCTGCAGCAAGAGAGGCCACTGCGATGGAAGGCCCACACAGGCCAAAGAACAAAGATGGATGAAAACAGATACATGAAAGACCAATAGAAGTGGCCAAAAAAAAGAAAGAAAGAAAAGCTCTAAACTTTCCAGTAAAATTATCAGTTACCATAGTGAGAAGGTTCCTGAGATTTCTTATGCGTTAGCGTCACAGAAAGCCAAACACTTTGGACAATTTTTTAAAACATGGTGATGACCAATTCCTTCCCTTGATGATCGATTCCTAGGTTTCCCCCAACTATTCGGTGTCAGGAAAGCTTTTTCTCTATCAAGCACTGAAGGTCGCTTTTACCAGCTCTTGTTACATTCTACTTAGCAGATCCCAAGTACACTAGAAACTCATAAATCCAGAAGGTTCTGCTCCTGGCTTGGGAAGATGCCCTGGAGGAGGGAATGGCAATCCACTCCAGTCTTCTTGCCTGGGAAATCGCATGGACAGAGGAGCCTGACGGGCTACAGTCCACACGGTCTCAAAGAGTCTGACACAACTGAGCGACTAACTCTATGCAATAAAATATATGTAAAGCTGTATATAAAACCCCTTGTACTCAGTGTAGTGATGGTATTTTAACTACATACAAAACCTGGGACTAAACAAAAGAAATTAGAGAAAAAGAAACAAACTGAAAAAAAAAAAAAACCTTGCCCATAGGAATATTTAGTATTTCTCAGTACATGCTCCAGAGACTTCTGTTTATTATTCCATTTAATTCTTATAAGTAATACCACGTGATTAGAACTATTATCCTCATGCTGAAAGTGAAAGTGTTAGTCGCTCAGTCGTGTCCATCTCTTTGCGACCTCATGGACTGTAGCCCACCAGGCTCCTCTGTCCATGGGATTCTCCAGGCGAGAACACTGGGTGGATAGCCATGCTCTTACTAACGTGTAAAGTGAAGACCCAAAGGTGAAATGCATGGTTTGAAATCGTAGAGCCAGTGGCAAAGCCTGGGCCTTCTTGCCCTAAACGATCACATTGTAAACCCACCGGAGACACTGCCCCATCAGGCCACACACTGCGGAGCAACACTGACCCAACTGGACACACAGGAACACCGTGAAGCTATGAACACATTTACTAAA
The DNA here is from genome assembly GCA_022376925.1 of Tragulus kanchil. Lineage (NCBI taxonomy): Eukaryota > Metazoa > Chordata > Mammalia > Artiodactyla > Tragulidae > Tragulus > Tragulus kanchil. The sequence goes on from JAIOJX010000005.1 coordinate 2,380,277, forward strand.
ACTAAAATTAAGTAAGAACTGATGGACACGTTATGCGGAAAAGAGTACAAGAAAACTTAAGTCTTTCATACAGACACAGACCAAAATAAGTCAAGGGCATCAAGGCTCATTCAGTTTGGAGAGCAGAAATCTGGGTGGTTTTCATTCCATCTTCTTTTGGTCTGTTGTATTTTCCAGATTTTCGCGAATGCATTAGAACTGCTTTAAAAGAAAGAATGAAAACTAATTTTCATGGAACAAAATACAAGGGAAGGACTCCACCCAGCGTTTTCCCAGACAGCACAAATCCCAAGGCTAGGTCTAAACTGGGTCAAACCTTAAGTATCACCTAAAGGTCACCAACATTGCTTTAATGGACACCTGGGGACCCTGCACTGGCCAGTTTTTCTAAAACACTTAGGAAGCTGTGTGTCTGCAGCCTGCATTATAAGGAGCCTATGAAGTGCTTAGCAGGATTGAGGACCACGTGGCTTAGAAGGTCCAAACTTAATCATCCCTTTGCACAGGAGCAAGGTCATTCTAAAGCATTTCCACACTACTTCTGGAAGGTGTGTCTTACGGGACAAGCCCATGCTTCTCTCCAAAACCTTATCCCTGGGCCAGTGGACATGTCCAGTGCCCGGGCGCTGCGTTCCGGTGGCCCGTCAGCATCACAGACCGGTCCACAGGTGCCCACTCACCGGCTGAAGGCAGGCAGGGCTTCGGGGGCCGGGGCCAGGGCCGAGCTAGGCGCTGCTCTCCTCGGCCCCGCCCACCCCTCCCCGGGCACGCGCACGCTCACACGAGCCTCCCTGGGCGGGGCGCGGGCCGCGTCTGCCACCGAGAAAGGCGCGCTCGCCGAGGGCCCGCCCCTCCAGGGACTTCCGGGGGCGGAGTCAGCCGCTCAGCTGTTCCACCGCGCAGGTCCTACTCCGCGGCTCTTTCCCAGGCAGGTTTCCGGTGCAAAGGCTTCCGAACTCGGGCAGGAAAATGCGAGATTGCAGCGATGGGCTTCAAGGTTGAAAATGAAAAGTTGGGCTTAACTGCGGAGCAACACTGACCCAACTGGACACACAGGAACACCGTGAAGCTATGAACACATTTACTAAAACTAAAATTAAGTAAGAACTGATGGACACGTTATGCGGAAAAGAGTACAAGAAAACTTAAGTCTTTCATACAGACACAGACCAAAATAAGTCAAGGGCATCAAGGCTCATTCAGTTTGGAGAGCAGAAATCTGGGTGGTTTTCATTCCATCTTCTTTTGCTCTGTTGTATTTTCCAGATTTTCGCGAATGCATTAGAACTGCTTTAAAAGAAAGAATGAAAACTAATTTTCATGGAACAAAATACAAGGGAAGGACTCCACCCAGCGTTTTCCCAGACAGCACAAATCCCAAGGCTAGGTCTAAACTGGGTCAAACCTTAAGTATCACCTAAAGGTCACCAACATTGCTTTAATGGACACCTGGGGACCCTGCACTGGCCAGTTTTTCTAAAAACACTTAGGAAGCTGTGTGTCTGCAGCCTGCATTATAAGGAGCCTATGAAGTGCTTAGCAGGATTGAGGACCACGTGGCTTAGAAGGTCCAAACTTAATCATCCCTTTGCACAGGAGCAAGGTCATTCTAAAGCATTTCCACACTACTTCTGGAAGGTGTGTCTTACGGGACAAGCCCATGCTTCTCTCCAAAACCTTATCCCTGGGCCAGTGGACATGTCCAGTGCCCGGGCGCTGCGTTCCGGTGGCCCGTCAGCATCACAGACCGGTCCACAGGTGCCCACTCACCGGCTGAAGGCAGGCAGGGCTTCGGGGGGCGGGGCCAGGGCCGAGCTAGGCGCTGCTCTCCTCGGCCCCGCCCACCCCTCCCCGGGCACGCGCACGCTCACACGAGCCTCCCTGGGCGGGGCGCGGGCCGCGTCTGCCACCGAGAAAGGCGCGCTCGCCGAGGGCCCGCCCCTCCAGGGACTTCCGGGGGCGGAGTCAGCCGCTCAGCTGTTCCACCGCGCAGGTCCTACTCCGCGGCTCTTTCCCAGGCAGGTTTCCGGTGCAAAGGCTTCCGAACTCGGGCAGGAAAATGCGAGATTGCAGCGATGGGCTTCAAGGTTGAAAATGAAAAGTTGGGCTTAAGTTTGTTGCTTTATAAACGTTTGCTTAATGATGAAAGTAATAAGTGGATGTTTGCTTTAACTCCACCTTCAGAGGACCCTGTTTTTTCCAAAACTACAAACGGCAGCGTAGTTGGGGGTGAACCCTTGACAAATCCTATTCTAGTGCACTCTCCGAAAGTAGAACCGTGCAGCCGAATTTGGTGAGCCACTTTTTTTTTTTTTTTAAAGATTTATTTATTTATTTTGGGCGGGGGTCGGGTTGGAGAGGGAGGGGAGCAGGCGGGCCACTTCTATTGGTCTTTCATTTCTCTATTTTCATCCATCTTTGTTCTTTGGGTGAGCCACTTTTAAAGGAGACAGGTTTGCCAGCATCATTTTCTGAACGATTTTCACTGTGCTCTCTTTTAAAGCTTGAATCATTTCTCCCAGTCTAAACTTGAGCCGGCCATATTCCGGCTTCAAACCTGAACCTTAAGTTCCTCTCTTCCCCACGTATCCTTCCCCACACCCAAGATGCTTAGTTTAATCTCCACATCAAAGATACTGCAGAGAAACGGAGAGCGGGGGCGAGGGCAAGGGAGACCCCATTAAGACCAAGGAAACTGATTTATGAGCGCTCCACTAAGCCACAGCAAGAAAAAGCCTACATCTTCTGGACCTAGAGAGCATAACGGATTTCTGGGTGCCAATCTAGTGCTCTTTCCATGACTTGTATCCTCAAAGCGTTTGGAAACCAAAGATCTGTGTTCCCCCCTCCCCAAAACCTTATCCCTGGGCCAGTGGACATGTCCAGTGCCCGGGCGCTGCGTTCCGGTGGCCCGTCAGCATCACAGACCGGTCCACAGGTGCCCACTCACCGGCTGAAGGCAGGCAGGGCTTCGGGGGGCGGGGCCAGGGCCGAGCTAGGCGCTGCTCTCCTCGGCCCCGCCCACCCCTCCCCGGGCACGCGCACGCTCACACGAGCCTCCCTGGGCGGGGCGCGGGCCGCGTCTGCCACCGAGAAAGGCGCGCTCGCCGAGGGCCCGCCCCTCCAGGGACTTCCGGGGGCGGAGTCAGCCGCTCAGCTGTTCCACCGCGCAGGTCCTACTCCGCGGCTCTTTCCCAGGCAGGTTTCCGGTGCAAAGGCTTCCGAACTCGGGCAGGAAAATGCGAGATTGCAGCGATGGGCTTCAAGGTTGAAAATGAAAAGTTGGGCTTAAGTTTGTTGCTTTATAAACGTTTGCTTAATGATGAAAGTAATAAGTGGATGTTTGCTTTAACTCCACCTTCAGAGGACCCTGTTTTTTCCAAAACTACAAACGGCAGCGTAGTTGGGGGTGAACCCTTGACAAATCCTATTCTAGTGCACTCTCCGAAAGTAGAACCGTGCAGCCGAATTTGGTGAGCCACTTTTTTTTTTTTTTTAAAGATTTATTTATTTATTTTGGGCGGGGGTCGGGTGGGAGAGGGAGGGGAGCAGGCGGGCCACTTCTATTGGTCTTTCATTTCTCTATTTTCATCCATCTTTGTTCTTTGGGTGAGCCACTTTTAAAGGAGACAGGTTTGCCAGCATCATTTTCTGAACGATTTTCACTGTGCTCTCTTTTAAAGCTTGAATCATTTCTCCCAGTCTAAACTTGAGCCGGCCATATTCCGGCTTCAAACCTGAACCTTAAGTTCCTCTCTTCCCCACGTATCCTTCCCCACACCCAAGATGCTTAGTTTAATCTCCACATCAAAGATACTGCAGAGAAACGGAGAGCGGGGGCGAGGGCAAGGGAGACCCCATTAAGACCAAGGAAACTGATTTATGAGCGCTCCACTAAGCCACAGCAAGAAAAAGCCTACATCTTCTGGACCTAGAGAGCATAACGGATTTCTGGGTGCCAATCTAGTGCTCTTTCCATGACTTGTATCCTCAAAGCGTTTGGAAACCAAAGATCTGTGTTGGGGGGTGCTCAGTCAGGAGATGCTAAACGAGTTTTCTATGGGAAGCAGCACGGTAAGACAAAAGAGCACTGACTTGAGAAATGTCGGTTCAAACCGTGGCTCGGCATATAGGAACTGAGCCATCACACCGAAGTCCCCTTACCTCCGAGTGCCAGTTTGCTAGGCTTCTTTTGCCTTGAATATATTCTACTTTATATTCAGATGAGATCTCTTACAGACTTCTACTCACTTCCAAGAACAGACCTGTAATAACTTTGTACTACATACACTATGTTCCTTTATTTTCACTTTGAAATTATTTAAAAATAATGGACTTGTTATTTTAATAACGTATCTGAAAATACTAAAATCATAGCATAATGTATGTTTAATAAAGTATTTTTCAGTTAATCATAAAAAAATAACGTATCTGAGCTGTTCTTAACACCTTGACCTTGCCTTTATAGGACAGAGAATATAATGAACTGTAAATGCAAGGCCACTGTTTTGCTGTATACATAAGCTCAGATATTCTGAACCCAGATTTCTAAATCAAACCCAAACTTAGTTGAGTACAAGAATAATAGTGATCATCACCCAGCTTTCGGGTTCAAGAAGGGAGAAAGACACTCTTTTTTTTTTTTTTTTTTATTCATTTATTTTTGGGCGGGGGTCGGGCGGGCCACTTCTATTGGTCTTTCATTTCTCTATTTTCATCCGTCTTTGTTCTTTGGCTCCTGTGGGCCTCCGATCGTGGTGGCCTCTGTTGTCGCAGAACGCCGGCTCTGGGCGCATGCGCCCCAGAGCTCCGGCTCGATGATTGGACACATCAGTCCAGTCGCTCCGTGGCACGTGGGACCTCCCCAGGCCAGGGATCGAACCGGCGCCCCTTGCACTGCAAGGCGGTGTCCTTACCCACTGGACCACCAGGGGAAGCCCGAGAAAGACACTCTTAAGAGAGGGAAAGAATTTACAAAAACCCACACGTTATTGAAAGCTCTCCAAGAGACAGTGACTGTTTTCACATATAGTATTTAATCTCATTACTGTAGATTCCATTATAGAAAAATAAAAAATTACAGTTATATGGACCAACAATATTACTTTCGGATTCAATTTACAGACCCATAGCACTGGAACAGGAGTAACGGACTCCTAACCTGTATTTTGCAAAGCCTGAAACACAGTTTCAAAAGTTTCAAATGAACAATAAATGATTCCCTAAACTGGAGGTACAACCCTAGCGTTCAGTAATCTCAAAATGCGTGTCTACAAACTTTCCCCAAATGCCGCCTCACACTGAGTTAACTAAGGAATAAGAACGCATTTAAAAGCCAAATCATCTTGCTTGCCCCAGCTGGAGAATTTTCACCCGACTCGGAACCCCTCCCCGAACGCAGACTTCGATCCCTTCCGCAGGTTCACCCTAGAACGTCACGTCGGTTCTTATCCAATCAACGCGCGCCTCCAAAGCCCCGAGCGGCGCCGCCGCAGCCCGGCCCCGGAAGTGCGTCACGACGCTCGTGCGCCCTGTCCCCGGATGCACGTTTAGCTCCGGATTCTTGGAGCGCCGCCGAGCTCCGCGGGTCCCGACGCCGTCGGCACATGCGCGACGGCCCCGCTCGCTCTTCCTCCGCCTCCACTGGCTCCCACCGTCCGGGGAGCGCCGCCGCCGCCGCCGAGGAGTCAGGAAGTTCAAGATGGCCGCCGCGGAGGCGCTCGTCGCTGCGGGAGCAGCCCGAGTAAGTCGCCCCGGAGCGCGCGGGGCCGGCGCGGGCGGCCGCCCGAGGGCGAGCGGCGCGGAGCCGCCGGGCCGGGCGGGCGGGAAAGTTCGGGCCCAGCGGTCGCGGCCAAACTTTGCCCGCCGCGCGGCGCGGAGGACGGCCCGGCCGCCGCTCTCGCCCGGAGGCCCCGGCTGGCGGGAGGACGTCCGCCGCGCCCGCCGCGTCGTTGCCCTGGGAGGCGAGCCAGTGGATGCGCCTTGCACTGCAAGGCGGTGTCCTTACCCACTGGACCACCAGGGGAAGCCCGAGAAAGACACTCTTAAGAGAGGGAAAGAATTTACAAAAACCCACACGTTATTGAAAGCTCTCCAAGAGACAGTGACTGTTTTCACATATAGTATTTAATCTCATTACTGTAGATTCCATTATAGAAAAATAAAAAATTACAGTTATATGGACCAACAATATTACTTTCGGATTCAATTTACAGACCCATAGCACTGGAACAGGAGTAACGGACTCCTAACCTGTATTTTGCAAAGCCTGAAACACAGTTTCAAAAGTTTCAAATGAACAATAAATGATTCCCTAAACTGGAGGTACAACCCTAGCGTTCAGTAATCTCAAAATGCGTGTCTACAAACTTTCCCCAAATGCCGCCTCACACTGAGTTAACTAAGGAATAAGAACGCATTTAAAAGCCAAATCATCTTGCTTGCCCCAGCTGGAGAATTTTCACCCGACTCGGAACCCCTCCCCGAACGCAGACTTCGATCCCTTCCGCAGGTTCACCCTAGAACGTCACGTCGGTTCTTATCCAATCAACGCGCGCCTCCAAAGCCCCGAGCGGCGCCGCCGCAGCCCGGCCCCCGGAAGTGCGTCACGACGCTCGTGCGCCCTGTCCCCGGATGCACGTTTAGCTCCGGATTCTTGGAGCGCCGCCGAGCTCCGCGGGTCCCGACGCCGTCGGCACATGCGCGACGGCCCCGCTCGCTCTTCCTCCGCCTCCACTGGCTCCCACCGTCCGGGGAGCGCCGCCGCCGCCGCCGAGGAGTCAGGAAGTTCAAGATGGCCGCCGCGGAGGCGCCGTCGCTGCGGGAGCAGCCCGAGTAAGTCGCCCCGGAGCGCGCGGGGCCGGCGCGGGCGGCCGCCCGAGGGCGAGCGGCGCGGAGCCGCCGGGCCGGGCGGGCGGGAAAGTTCGGGCCCAGCGGTCGCGGCCAAACTTTGCCCGCCGCGCGGCGGCGCGGGAGGACGGCCCGGCCGCCGCTCTCGCCCGGAGGCCCCGGCTGGCGGGAGGACGTCCGCCGCGCCCGCCGCGTCGTTGCCCTGGGAGGCGAGGGCGCGCGCGGCCGCGACAGGTCTCGAGCGCCAGGCCCCAGCGCGGGCCCGCCGGCCCTCCGCGGCGACGAGCGGCCTCGGTGCGGGCCCCGAGCGGCAGGGCGGCGCGGGCGGGCCCGGAGGCCTCTGCGCCGGCGGCTCCCCCGGCGGTGCTGCAGCCGGAGCCGGTCTTAGGAGCGCAGGCCCGGGAGGAGGAGCGGGGCCGCGGCTCGCGGCCGGCGGGGCCCTGCCTCCCACCGCGGGCCCCGAGCCCGGCCTCCACGCGGGGTTTTCCCGTCCTGCCGCGTGCGGTGCCTGGCCAGCGTGCAAACTTGAGGACAAGTGCGGTCGAGCCTTCGGCGCCGAGGCCTCGCCTTTCTGACCCGGGTTGATAGCGCTGCTTTGGGGCTGCGCGTTGGAGACGACGTGGAAATGGCTAGCGACGTGCAGACCCAAGCGCTTCACTGAGCTAACGGAAGGACCGAGACGGCCCCGTGAGAGCCCGCTGTGTGTGCTGCTGGGGTGGCCTTGCTTAGCGGTCACCCGCGTGGGGTTTCCGTGTATTTGCTGGGGAAACTCGGAGACCTGCAAGAGAATGGATTTTAAGACAGCATTCCCATGGCGACCCTTTTTTCTGCTTCCTCGCTGTCTGATTCGTTTCCAGCTGTTTTAAGAGGGAGGTGGATATACAGCCTCCCGGCCGCTTTGGACTGACCGCGGCGGAATCGTTGCCGCCGGCCGGCCCCTCGCCTCGTTGCTGTGCGTCCAGGGCCGGGCTGCTCAGCACCTGCTTCCCTCAGCCGGGCAGACGCAGCAGCGACGAAGCTTTCCGTTTAGGGCCTCTGAAAGCTGCTTTATTGTCTTCACAGTTTGACTTAGAGAGCAAACGGATTCAGAAGTTTTATGCAGACTTTGCCTCTTTTTGTGTTTCATAGGGCTCATGGTGAGGTCCAGTTCCATCCGGGCTTCAGGACCAGATGGTACAAAACCCTCAGGCTGTGCAGCTGGTTTTCTAGTGATCTCTTTAAAGGTCTACAGCATTACGTCCGTGAATTTGATCTCGGGGACAGTGCAGATTCGTTATGAGGGGCGGTGCGGCCACTCAGATCACACTGGATTGAATCGTATTTGTTTAGGCCCCTGCAGTATGACCCTGAGGTGGTTTCTATTCCACCTTTCCTCTCACGCACACCCCCCGCACACTGGGTATGCACAGAATATTGGATCTGTATGTGTCCCATGTCACTTATTTGAAACTATTTTAACATAGAAATGACAGATTGCTAGGAAAGCAGGCAGCATGTCGGCTGCCCGCAGTGAATGCTGGGATGGAGTGTTTGGGCTTTTGGGGTTTTTTTTTGAGGATACACTGAAGAATTAACCGTTAAATGGAATCTAGGCCAAGTGGAGCATTTAGAAAAAATAAAGGTCTAAAGCGGTGTTTAAGCTCCCTAAAGGTTTTTAAGTGGCTTTTAAATTTGTCAGTCTCTTTAGCTCAGCCTTTTTTCGTAGTTTTCAGCATTAAAACTTTTATAAGCATTGACTTATTTGCACTTAACCAAGACATCACCTCGCTCAGTCTTTCTGACAGCCCTGTGGAGTGCATACTGATATTTCCCGCTCTTACGGATGAGGAAACAGAAGCACGGAGAAATGTTAGCTTGCCCAGGGCCATGCCAAGTGATGGTGTGGACAGGCTTGTGCTGGAGTCCTGCTCTCAGCTGGTGTGCTGTTTCATCTCTCACTGTGCATTGGGGTTCCTTTTACTAAAAATATCAATAGCCTTCAACATTTGAAATTGTGTTTGTTTACTTCCAGTGTCTCAGAAGGTCCATTTTTATGATATGACAATTCTCTCTGAAACTTAATATCCCATTTGGAAAGGGTGGGGGTGGAGTGGAAAAGTTCACGTAGCAGACAGCTTTCCGTTTAGGGCCTCCGCTTTATTGTCTTCACAGTTTGACTTAGAGAGCAAACGGATTCAGAAGTTTTATGCAGACTTTGCCTCTTTTTGTGTTTCATAGGGCTCATGGTGAGGTCCAGTTCCATCCGGGCTTCAGGACCAGATGGTACAAAACCCTCAGGCTGTGCAGCTGGTTTTCTAGTGATCTCTTTAAAGGTCTACAGCATTACGTCCGTGAATTTGATCTCGGGGACAGTGCAGATTCGTTATGAGGGGCGGTGCGGCTACTCAGATCACACTGGATTGAATCGTATTTGTTTAGGCCCCTGCAGTATGACCCTGAGGTGGTTTCTATTCCACCTTTCCTCTCACGCACACCCCCCGCACACTGGGTATGCACAGAATATTGGATCTGTATGTGTCCCATGTCACTTATTTGAAACTATTTTAACATAGAAATGACAGATTGCTAGGAAAGCAGGCAGCATGTCGGCTGCCCGCAGTGAATGCTGGGATGGAGTGTTTGGGCTTTTGGGGTTTTTTTTTGAGGATACACTGAAGAATTAACCGTTAAATGGAATCTAGGCCAAGTGGAGCATTTAGAAAAAATAAAGGTCTAAAGCGGTGTTTAAGCTCCCTAAAGGTTTTTAAGTGGCTTTTAAATTTGTCAGTCTCTTTAGCTCAGCCTTTTTTCGTAGTTTTCAGCATTAAAACTTTTATAAGCATTGACTTATTTGCACTTAACCAAGACATCACCTCGCTCAGTCTTTCTGACAGCCCTGTGGAGTGCATACTGATATTTCCCGCTCTTACGGATGAGGAAACAGAAGCACGGAGAAATGTTAGCTTGCCCAGGGCCATGCCAAGTGATGGTGTGGACAGGCTTGTGCTGGAGTCCTGCTCTCAGCTGGTGTGCTGTTTCATCTCTCACTGTGCATTGGGGTTCCTTTTACTAAAAGTATCAATAGCCTTCAACATTTGAAATCGTGTTTGTTTACTTCCAGTGTCTCAGAAGGTCCATTTTTATGATATGACAATTCTCTCTGAAACTTAATATCCCATTTGGAAAGGGTGGGGGTGGAGTGGGTCCTGTTAAGACTAGTTGGTCTTTTGAAACCATTCTTATTTTTACATCTGTATTCATTCTGTTATGTATTCTATTATGTGTATTATTCTACTCTATTCTGTATATTTAAAAGTCGTTTAGCTTGAAGTTGTCCTATGGCTATTTTTACCAGGCAGATGCCCCAAGACCCCAGGTTGTTTGAAAGTGAAGTAACTAAACACAGGAGTGAATACTGTCTAACACGCCCAAGGTGTCTGCTTTGAAGCAGCTTGGTTTCCAGATGAGGTCTGAGGGCTGTCACTCAGCCTGCAGTAAGCGCTGGTTTGTGACAGGCCTGTCGTACACCAGGTTGCTGTAAACACACACCTGCTAAGTGAGTCGGGCTGGCTTGCAAAGGGTAAAGAGGAGGATCGAGTTTGTTTACAAGAAACCTTTCCTAAGGCTTTAGGAGAAAGTTGTTGATAATGGGCTTTCATTAACTGACCTGGCACAGGCTCGTTCATTCTCTGTGACATGGGTGTCATTGACGCACTGAGTTCAGGTTTGCCCGTTTCATCTAGTCAGACTTGAGTTGTTACTTTCTTTGAAATTGGCTTTGAGAGGTCAACAGAAGTGGCTGTCGGTCTGCGCTCTGCCCGGTCCCGGTGTCTGGGATTACTAGGGTTAAGCTCGCAGGTAACCTAGTCGTTATTTTTTGAATTAACCTTCACTAGGTTACAGTGAAAACTGGGGTCGCTCCTGGAAATGGCTGTAGTAACTTCAGGCGCCATGTTGATTCTGATGCTCAGAAGCTTTAGAAGCTAGATTTTCTTTTGATGGAAATTACTTCCTCTGGGTAAATCCTTAAGAATTTTGATTTGAAACTTCTTGCAGGAGTTGTAAATTATAGGAAACATTAGGTGGAAAGTTAAAAGAGCAGATTGTTCTGTGGAGAGGTGATTAAATTTAAATCACTTGAGGGTATTGCAGGCAAGAACTAGGCGTACGCCCCAAAGGCGTAGGTGAGGAACAGAGTGTAGCCCCCAGGAGCTGGGCGTGCGCACAGACAGCATAAGCCGGCTCTGGTCGTCAGTGAAACCGTTTTATATGTTGTTGTCTAGTCGCTCAGTTGTGTCCGACTCTTGGTGGCCCCCGGACTACGGCCTGCCAGGCTCCTCTGTCTGTGGGCTTCTCCAGGCAAGAACACTGGAGTGGGTTGCCATGCCCTCCTCCAGGGAATCTTCCTGACCCGGGGATCGAACCTGCGTCGCTTGCATCTCCTGCATTGGCAGGCAGTTCTTTACTACTGAGTCAGCTGTTACTCTATGTGAATTATTACTTTGATACATGAGTACTTCCTGAGTACCTGTTCAGGCTTCGGTCGTCTTCTGGGCCTCGGGGATAGAGCAGTGAGCTAAACAGATTAAGATCCTGCTCCACAGGGCTTATGTTATAATGTGTGCAAAGTCACTAAGTCATGCCTGACTCTGTGACTTCTGGGCCGTAGCCCGCCAGGCTCCCCTGTCCATGAGATTCTCCAGGCAGGAATACTGGAGTGGGTTGCCATGCAGAGCGTCTTCATGGCCCACTTCTCTTGTGTCTCCTGCGTTGGCAGGCGGGTTCTTTACCGCAGGTGCCTCCGGGGAAGCGCTTTATGGTCTAATAGGAAGATGTAAACAAGAATTCTGTCAGGTGGAGCACCGTTAAGTGGAGAAAGTATGTACGTGATAGGGTAGGGCTTATAATTAAATGAGCTGGTCAGGAAAACTTGACTGAGAACATGTGATTTGAGCAGAGGCCTGAGGTGGGCGAAGGGACAGCGTGCGTGCTTCTGTGGGAAGCGCCCAGGTCCTCGCTTGGAAGGGCCAGCACCTGCAGAGCGAGGAGGCGCAGGCTGGTGGGAGGTCGGGCTGACAGTAAGGCCCTGGTGAGGCGCTCGGCCCGCGTCAGGGGTTCAGGTTCTCACTCTGAATGAGGCAGGAGACGGGGATCAGCTTTCACTCAGTGGTGACGCGACCTGACGTTTTTAGAGCCCCTTCGAGTAGAAGCGAGAGCTCTGGCTTCTGCTGCAGTGCCAGCTTTGCCCCAGCCTGGCGCGCGCCCCTGCGCGGGTCCTGTCTGCCCCGTGCCTGGCGCCTCGTCTGGTGGGGGCGCGGCCGAGGCAGCACTTCTCGCGCCCTCCGTGGCTGCTTTTGTGAGCTCGTCCCCGCGGCACACCGCCGTTTGTCAGGAGGGCTGTTTTCCTGGCTGTACAGTGGAGGAAGCAGGCACCGGGCAGTGGCTTCCCTGAGGTCACACTGGGGTTGCCACGTTGCAGGCAGCATCAGAACAGGGCAGCTGATCGAGGATCCTTGGTCTTGTCAACAGTCCTTAAAATAACCTTCTGAGCGTCTGTCTGCTGCTCCACTGGGTCCTGGGTCCGTTTGCCCAGTATCTGAACAATAAGCCCAACTTACTTCGGGGGCGCTGGGTTCGTGCGAGGCCTTTTTGGCCATAATGTCTGTTAGCAGCTGGGACGATGCGGTCCTCCCTGCGTGCTGGGAGGTAGGTGCTACCTCTTCTTTCATTAAACTCATACTTGCCTAGCACCGTGCAGCTAGCAAGGCGCAGAACCAGGATCTGAGCTCCTGTAGCCTGGCTCTGGAGACGTGACCGCCCAGCTGTTTTCTGGGGGATTCTTGGAGGGTCTTTAGAGTGTCTGAGTTCTAGTCAACAAGAACTAGAACTAGTCAACAAGCTTGTTGACTAGAATTTTGTTACCTTCGGCACTTAGGTTTTATACACCTAAAACTCATTCTCAGCCTTCATAAAGGTCCTCCCTACATATCTGTATCTTAAGTTAGCCTGGTTCTGTTTTTTTTACACTTTCCCCCATAAGTGAAGGTTCAGAAAAATCGACGTGTACCCCACCTTTTGGATTGTGTGATGGGTGCGTCTAGGGAAGGGAGGCGGTTACCTGCATGGCGTGGGAGCCTGTTCAGAGAAGAGAGTTGAAACGCCTTTGTAGCCTCACCTTTGTCTCCTCCACCACCCCCCACCGCCTTAGCAGGGCTTTTTTTTTTTTCCTGTAATATTCAAAGATACTACACCCTTCCAAGTTTTTAAAGAAAATGTGATGATCCCAGAACACTGCTTGGTTTATCCTGTGTCCTCTTACACGCATTTGAGAGAAGCCAGACCAGACGGGCCCTGACTCCGCTGAAGACAGCGCTTCCTCCACCGCTCTCCAGCACTTTCTTCTTTCCCACAGTCCATGGTCCCAGAAAAGGGCAGCGGCCGCCTGCACCCCGATTCTGAGTTCCTGCCGGCAGGTAGCGGGGTGCCCTCCAGGCCCCTCACGGTCGTTAGCTAGTAACTTTCTGAGCCCTTGCCAGCGCTTCGTGCCCCCGCCGCCCCAGCCTGCTGGAGACAGACCTGCCTGGGGCCCGCCGGCCAGCAGCCTGCCCTCGCAGTGCCTGGGCCTCTCGGCCGCCTCAGCGGGGCGCTCCCAGAGTCTCGCGCTTTCCGTCTCCTCGACCAGGTCTGCCTGAGATCTTAGCCTCCATCAGACCATCAGTCTCATCCCCACTGTCGATCTTTCTTCCTTTTTCTGAAATGGCCCTGAACCTCTGGTTAATTTCCTACTCATTCTTCAGGACAGTCTTAGTGTATTTTTTAATCCACATTAAAAATCCATATTTTTGCCTTGTTGATAAACTCTGGGAGAGCCCCCACCTGCTGAGCAGATGGCACGGGTTTTCTGTGGTCTACAAGATGCCTTACTTGATGGTTTCAAAAGGACTTCAAGTCGTCTTCAGCGTTTCCTTTCTTGGGAAGGCCCTTCCTCGTTCTTCGTCCTTGCATTTCTCCCGTGTTTCCTGTGACTCTCTTCTCCACTGGAAATGTCCTTGAGAGAAGCAAGGCACGGTCCTGCTTCCCTACTTAGTGTCTGCGTTATGTGTAGGTGATTGTCCTCTGAATGCTAAGATTTTGGGTAGATTAATTCTTAATTGGCAGGGAGCTGTTTGCAGTATATGGCACAAATATTAAACTGACTAAAAGTACAGGAGTATATAATCTGGGGTGCGTGAACAAAATAATCCATATCTTCTTCCAGAAATAGAATGACGACCTGAATCTAGAGGATGTAAAGTCTGGCTTTGGTCTCGTTCTCTAGGGCAGGATGCTTCAGTGTGAAGTGACTCGAACAGGGAATGTTAAGTTATGCTACGATAGCCTGTGGTAAAACCGAGGGTTACTGAGCAGCAAAGTAATTTGGAATCATAAACTCTTTGACTCAGCATAGCCCAACCATTTAAACACAAAAGCTACCCACTAAACAGCCTGCAGGACAAAAATGAGGTTGAATCACACGAAATGGCAGGTGTTGGTCTGTTGTTGGCCTCAGCAGACCCTTTGCTACCTCAGACGGGCACAGTGGTGCCCCGTGCCCTGAGGGGGATGCGTTCCAGGACCCCGGTGAATGCTTGAAGCCAGGGATAGGACCAGACGTCGTGGTTTTTCCCTGTGTGTACATACTCATGGTAAAATTTTAAAATAAAGTTTAAAATTTCAAAAATAAATTAGGCACAGTAAGAGATGGACAACAGTACCGGATAGAATACCTGTAACACTGTACTGCAGTGATGGGTAAATCAGTGGGTTTTCTGAACGTGCCGCGCTGGCCTCGCCGTCCTGCGACATTGAGATGGAGACGGTCTGTGTGCTGAGATGAAGTGAAGCAAATGGTGCAGGCGCTGTAACACGGTGTGAGCCTGCTATTGGCCTGACCAGGCGTCAGGATCACCTGCTCCTGGTGACCCTGGGTCTCAAGCCGTGAGGGTACAGCGGGTCGGATGTCAGGATCGGGCCTGTCCACTGTGGGGACCCCGGGCAGGATGGTGCAAGGGTGTTATTCTGCACCCAGGGCAGCAGGAGGGCGCTGTGCCACGTGGTTGCCACGTGGCCACTTAGAGGTGTGCGAAGATTTCACCACACTGCCCAGAGCAGCAGGAGGGTACTGCTGTGCCATGTGGCTGCCAAGTGTCCACTTAGAAACCTAGACTCCTAACTCCTGGTCAGTTCTCTTTGACGTTTTCACACTCGGGGTGTATTTACACTGCCAGCTTCACTCATCAGCCACCTGTTTGACTGAAGGGCGTGCTTCTTCTGGGTGTAGCTCCACATTGGCTCTAGAGTTGTGTGAGTGTGTGAAAGAAAGCAGTGCCATTGTTACTATTTTAGGGGAAAAGAATGGATGGGTTCCTTGGGTGTCAAGTCATGTAGGAAATGTTGGTTTAAAAACCGGGTTACTGGCATTTGCCCTCTGCAGTCTGTGAAGTGCATTTCTCTCTGAATAAATTCACTTCTTTACCTATCAGGAAAAAAGGCCAAACTGAGAGTTTAAAAAAGCTACCCACTAAACAGCCTGCAGGACAAAAATGAGGTTGAATCACACGAAATGGCAGGTGTTGGTCTGTTGTTGGCCTCAGCAGACCCTTTGCTACCTCAGACGGGCACAGTGGTGCCCCGTGCCCTGAGGGGGATGCGTTCCAGGACCCCGGTGAATGCTTGAAGCCAGGGATAGGACCAGACGTCGTGGTTTTTCCCTGTGTGTACATACTCATGGTAAAATTTTAAAATAAAGTTTAAAATTTCAAAAATAAATTAGGCACAGTAAGAGATGGACAACAGTACCGGATAGAATACCTGTAACACTGTACTGCAGTGATGGGTAAATCAGTGGGTTTTCTGAACGTGCCGCGCTGGCCTCGCCGTCCTGCGACATTGAGATGGAGACGGTCTGTGTGCTGAGATGAAGTGAAGCAAATGGCGCAGGCGCTGTAACACGGTGTGAGCCTGCTATTGGCCTGACCAGGCGTCAGGATCACCTGCTCCTGGTGACCCTGGGTCTCAGCCGTGAGGGTACAGCGGGTCGGATGTCAGGATCGGGCCTGTCCACTGTGGGGACCCCGGGCAGGATGGTGCAAGGGTGTTATTCTGCACCCAGGGCAGCAGGAGGGCGCTGTGCCACGTGGTTGCCACATGGCCACTTAGAGGTGTGCGAAGATTTCACCACACTGCCCAGAGCAGCAGGAGGGTACTGCTGTGCCATGTGGCTGCCAAGTGTCCACTTAGAAACCTAGACTCCTAACTCCTGGTCAGTTCTCTTTGACGTTTTCACACTTGGGGTGTATTTACACTGCCAGCTTCACTCATCAGCCACCTGTTTGACTGAAGGGCGTGCTTCTTCTGGGTGTAGCTCTACATTGGCTCTAGAGTTGTGTGAGTGTGTGAAAGAAAGCAGTGCCATTGTTACTATTTTAGGGGAAAAGAATGGATGGGTTCCTTGGGTGTCGAGTCATGTAGGAAATGTTGGTTTAAAAACCGGGTTACTGGCATTTGCCCTCTGCAGTCTGTGAAGTGCATTTCTCTCTGAATAAATTCACTTCTTTACCTATCCAGGAAAAAAAAGGCCAAACTGAGAGTTTAAGAAAGTTAGGAAGGTTAACTCACTGCCCCAGACTACTGGTTTGGATTCCCTTATTCTGTTGAGAATAATTGTGTTAAAGCCCCCTGTTATGTACTTCCTTTAATGCTTTCAGTATTTGAGTTCAACCATTAGAAACAAATTCCTTTTCAGCTCAGTTTTTTTTTTTTTAAACATTTATTTATTTGTTTATTTTGGGTGAGGTGGGGAGGGAGGGGGGCAGGGGGGGCCACTTGTATTGGTCTTTCTTTGTCCATTTTCATCCATCTTTGTTCTTTGGCTCCTGTGGGCCTCCCATCGCAGTGGCCTCTGTTGTCGCAGAGCACCGGCTCTGGGTGCATTCGCTCCAGAGCTCCGGCTCAGTAATTGGACACATGGGTCCAGCCGCTCCGCGGCACGTGGGATCTTCCCAGGCCAGGGATCGAACCAGCGCCCCTTGCACTGCAAGGCGGTGTCCTTACCCACTGGACCACCAGGGAAGCCCCTTCAGCTCAGTTCTTGCTGTATACCTTTGAAATAAAATGCTTCAGTGCCTAACATCGTGTATCACATGGAGATATATTTTATCACTGCTGTTTTGTTATGACTGAATGTTCCATAAGTAATGTGACTTTTACATTTACAGGATGGAAGATGCTAATTCTGAAAAGAGTGTAAATGAAGAAAATGGAGAAGTATCAGAAGACCAATCTCAAAATAAGCACAGTCGTCACAAGAAAAAGAAACATAAACACAGAAGTAAACATAAGAAACATAAACATTCTTCAGAAGAAGACAAGGATAAAAAACATAAACATAAGCATAAACACAAGAAACACAAAAGGAAAGAAGTTCCTGATGCCTCTGACAAAGAAGGTATGTCTCCAGCAAAAAGAACTAAACTTGATGATTTAGCTTTGCTGGAAGACTTGGAGAAGCAGAGAGCCTTGATTAAAGCGGAACTTGATAATGAATTGATGGAAGGGAAGGTCCAGTCTGGGATGGGGCTCATATTACAAGGCTACGAGTCTGGCTCTGAAGAAGAGGGGGAGATTCACGAAAAGGCGAGGAACGGAAATAGGTCTAGTACTCGGTCTTCAAGTACAAAGGGCAAACTTGAACTTGTGGACAATAAAAATAGTACCAAAAAACGAAGTAAAAGCAGATCTAAAGAACGGACTAGACACAGGTCTGATAAAAAGAAAAGTAAGGGAGGTGTTGAAGTCGTTAAGGAGAAGGCAGCGAGGAGCAAATCAAAGGAGAGGAAAAAGTCCAAAAGTCCCTCCAAAAGAAGTAAGTCCCAAGACCAAGCCAGGAAGTCCAGGTCGCCCGCCCTGAGGCGGCGCTCTCAGGAGAAAGTTGGGAAGGCCAGATCTCCTGCTGATGACAAGGTTAAAGTCGACGACAAAACTAAGTCAAAAGACAGGAAAAAATCCCCAGTTATAAATGAGAGTAGAAGTCGAGATCGAGGCAAAAAGTCTAGATCCCCAATCGACTTGAGAGAGAGATCCAAAGACAGAAGGTCACGGTCCAAAGAGAGAAAATCAAAACGGTCCGAAGCGGACAAAGAGAAGAAGCCAGTCAAGTCCCCCTCTAAAGACGCGTCCTCGGGGAAGGAGAACAGGTCGCCCAGCAGAAGACCCGGCCGCAGCCCCAAGAGAAGAAGCCTGTCTCCCAGGCAGCGGGACAGGCCCAGAAGAAGCCGGTCCCCCCTCCTGAGCGACCGGCGGTCCAAGCAGAGCAAGTCGCCCTCCCGAACGCTGTCGCCCGGCCGCAGGGCCAGGAGCCGCTCCGTGGAGAGAAAGCGCAGGGAGCCCGAGCGGAGGCGCCTCTCCTCCCCCAGGTAACTGCTCTCAGAGCCGCCGGGCCGCGCCGGGACCGGACCGGACCGGGACCGGACCGGACCGGGACCGCGGAGGGGGCGGGCGGGGAAGGCGTGGCGGCTGGGGGGCCTCTCGCTCGAGCGGTGGCGGCCGCCCCGTCCGCGTCCTCGGAGTTCTTAATTCAGCATCTGGCGTGCAGGGTCGCTCCTTGGCGTCCTCGGGCTTTGGCCGGTGGGCCTGCGCGCCTTCTGTGGGAGAAGGGGCTGCTGCCAGTCGAGACTGCTCCCTGAACGGAGTGGGCTGGGGTTTTTTTAATGGAGGTATCCGTTTAAGGATTGTGTTTTTGAATTGGCGTGATTTTGAATCCTAAGAATATCATTGGAACTACAGTTGGGTTTTGGTCCCCAAATGTAATTAAATTGAAAATGGAAGTTTTTTCTGTTACTAATTCATTTTGAAAAAATAGGAGCTCTTAAAATGATTGTGTTTTTTAATCAGTAATAATGAAAAGAATTCATGTTTATATAATACGTTTGATCCATCAGTTCTTACCTCATCAATCCTCATGAAGTGGAGAGATTCTCACACTTAATTTTTTTTTTGGCACTTCTATTGGTCTTTCATTTATTTCCATCTTTGTTCTTTGGCCTGTGCAGGCGTCCCATCGCACTGGCCTCTCTCGTCCCAGAGCACCGGCTCTGGGCACATGCGCTCCAGAGCACTTGCTTAATTTATAAATGAAAAAATAGGTCGAGAGGTTATTTAACTTACCAAGATCATAGAACTCCTGAGTAAAGGTTCAGAACGGGTTTTGGTGGGGAGGGGAGGGTGTGGTTTAGACTAGCCTGAGCTGCTTTAAAAACTGATTTTCTAATATCTTGATACTCAGGCATGCACACTTACCAAGTTTCACTGAGAAACCTGTTGGCTTATACTGTGTAAAGATGTTACGACCTCCGAGCCGTATCCTGTGTATGGGTATAACTATGAACTGACACTGGAGTTTAAATCATCCTGTGTTTTGAGAAGCTTCAAGCATGCAATTCTCTTAGGAGCTGCTGCTGATTCTTGACTTCTCAGTGTTGTAATGAAACTTTGGCCCCGTGCCTGTAGCTCTCTGCAAGGAGACAGTATTATTGAATTAACGTCTTAAGGATCCTTTTCTCTTTCAGTTGTTTTCAGTTTGAAAAGGAAATTCTGGCAAGTTCACTAAGACTAGAATTGGATATTTGAAACCAGTTTTTTGTTTTAGAAGAGATACCTGCTGATTAGGATAGACAGTCGTTGCTCAGTCGTGCCCGACTGACTCTGTGACCCCATCAGCTGCAGCCCGCCAGGCTCCTCTGTCCACGGGATTCTCCAGGCCAGGACACTGGAGTGGGTAGCCGTTGCCTCCTCCAGGGGGACCTTCCAACCCAAGGACTGGGCCCAGGTCTTCTGCCCTGCAGGCAGACACGTGCTGATGAAGGAGGGGTCTGAGACCTGCTGGAAGCCTGCAGCTCCCCTCCCTCCTCAGCGGCCCGTCCTGAGACCACGGTCTCGCTCTCACCCCTTCTCTGTGCACGTGGTGTTTCTGAACAGTAGGATTCAGACTCTTTATGTTAGTGCCGATTTTCTCATCAAACGCTTCTTTAGCAGTACATAAGGGTTGTTTTTTAAGTCTTTGTAAAATGGCAGCATGATATTTCACAGTGTGGATGTATCATAATATATTTAACTATTCCCTTGTTGAAGCTGATGAAAATTGAGGTTGGTTTCAGTTTTCACAACTGTATGCAACGATAGCCATTGATTCTGTGTAAAGTTTCTTTTACACAGTTTCTTTTACATAGCTTGAGATTATGTACATTTACGTTTAGAAAGGACTTGCCACATTTCCTTCCAGATAATAAGGTGGACCAGTATTTACCTCCACGACGTGGACTGTCGGTTTCTCCAAAGTCTTACCTGTAGTTCCTCTCTGCGAAGGTTCATGTTGATTGTAAAGGGGTTTTATTCTTAATTGATATATTTAAAAATAAGGCTCTTGATTGCAAAAAATGTCAACAATTTAGAAGAAAAACAGTCTTTAAACCAAGGGAGTGAACTGTTATTCCTCACTTGAGAAAGTTTTATTTATCTGATATTAGGCTCTGTGGCCTCAGCAGTATCAATGATCATCAATACTTGTTCAGATCGCGAGCCCTTCTGTTGTGTGTCCACCTCAACACCCCAATGCCATCATCATCATCTGCGTTTTTGTTACAAAACCTGCTGATCTGTGTTTACAATCTTTAGGTTAAACTGTTCTTTACATGTAGAAGAAATTCATTTATTCTGACTTGATTTATTCTTCTTTGAACTTGCACTTGGTCCCCTTAAGAACACGACCTCGCGACGACATCCTTAGCAGGCGAGAGAGGTCCAAAGACGCCAGCCCCATCAACAGGTG
This sequence comes from Tragulus kanchil, assembly GCA_022376925.1. Lineage (NCBI taxonomy): Eukaryota > Metazoa > Chordata > Mammalia > Artiodactyla > Tragulidae > Tragulus > Tragulus kanchil. Next base: position 2,400,969 of record JAIOJX010000005.1, read on the forward strand.
GTCCCCGGCGCGCCGGAGAGCCAGCCGGTCTCCCGTCAGGAGGCGGTCCCGCTCGCCCCTCCGGCGGAGCCGGTCTCCAAGGAGGCGAAGCCGGTCTCCCCGGAGAAGGTAAGGCTCCCCTCTGGTCCACAGACTGACTGCTTCTGAAGCTCCACGGGTAGGTGTTCTGAATAGCCAGTTTCCTCTGAAGAACTGTGGCTGTGAATGCCTTGTAGTTTGCTGTTACCAACATATGATATTTCACACGCACTGATTTTTCTGAAACAAGAGTTTTGCTTCAAACTTAAATTAGTATTGATTGAAACATTTCCGCTGCTCCCTTAAAGACTGTTTTTAGCACAGGTTTGGATTGATAACAAAATTGAGCTTTTGAAAAGTACAGAGAGTTCCTGTCTACCCCCAGCACACTCAGGACCTCCCCAGCTTTAACGGACCTTTAAGATACATGTATACACGTAAGATACGTATTATACACAGGATACCTAGGGTGCATGTATATGGACACAGAAGATGCATAAGGTACACATATATGTTCACAAGATAAGATATATATATACACACAACATACATGAGGTACTGCGTATATGCACACATGTGTGCATATCTGTCTTCTTTCTCCTCAGGGACAGAGGTCGGAGGAGCAGGTCACGCCTGAGAAGGCGGTCCCGATCCCGGGGCGGTCGTAGACGGAGGAGCAGGAGCAAAGTGAAGGAAGATAAATTTAAAGGAAGCCTTTCTGAAGGAATGAAAGTCGAGCAGGAATCTTCGTCTGATGATAAGTAAGGAACTCTGCTATATTTCCATCACAGCTAGTGGTGACTTGTTTGTTCCCGGTCTTTGTGCACTGAAACAGGTGAGGCAAAAAAGGAGACCTAGAAGGTGAAGTTACTTGCCGGGATTCCCGGCCAGGACAATACAAAAGCAAGGATAGGGTAAGAGGGCTCAAGGGTTTTGTTCAGACTTACTGATGGCCCTCGTTTTCCAGCTTTTATATGTAAAATGTATGCAAGTTATGGTTTTGGATTCTCTAAGGGTGCTTGAAATTAATTACACATGTGGACGTGTAATTTTTTCTAAGCCTTGAAGACTTTGATGTCGAAGAGGAAGATGAAGAAGCCTTGATAGAACAGAGGAGACTGCAGAGGCAGGCCATTGTTCAGGTACGTGATTTTAGTAACATGTTGATCATCAGTCCTTAAAGAACTACTGTTGTAACAAAATTAAGAACATTATTGTAGTAACCTTTCCCACAGACTGACTGCTTCTGAAGCTCCACGGGTAGGTGTTCTGAATAGCCAGTTTCCTCTGAAGAACTGTGGCTGTGAATGCCTTGTAGTTTGCTGTTACCAACATATGATATTTCACACGCACTGATTTTTCTGAAACAAGAGTTTTGCTTCAAACTTAAATTAGTATTGATTGAAACATTTCCGCTGCTCCCTTAAAGACTGTTTTTAGCACAGGTTTGGATTGATAACAAAATTGAGCTTTTGAAAAGTACAGAGAGTTCCTGTCTACCCCCAGCACACTCAGGACCTCCCCAGCTTTAACGGACCTTTAAGATACATGTATACACGTAAGATACGTATTATACACAGGATACCTAGGGTGCATGTATATGGACACAGAAGATGCATAAGGTACACATATATGTTCACAAGATAAGATATATATATACACACAACATACATGAGGTACTGCGTATATGCACACATGTGTGCATATCTGTCTTCTTTCTCCTCAGGGACAGAGGTCGGAGGAGCAGGTCACGCCTGAGAAGGCGGTCCCGATCCCGGGGCGGTCGTAGACGGAGGAGCAGGAGCAAAGTGAAGGAAGATAAATTTAAAGGAAGCCTTTCTGAAGGAATGAAAGTCGAGCAGGAATCTTCGTCTGACGATAAGTAAGGAACTCTGCTGTATTTCCATCACAGCTAGTGGTGACTTGTTTGTTCCCGGTCTTTGTGCACTGAAACAGGTGAGGCAAAAAAGGAGACCTAGAAGGTGAAGTTACTTGCCGGGATTCCCGGCCAGGACAATATAAAAGCAAGGATAGGGTAAGAGGGCTCAAGGGTTTTGTTCAGACTTACTGATGGCCCTCGTTTTCCAGCTTTTATATGTAAAATGTATGCAAGTTATGGTTTTGGATTCTCTAAGGGTGCTTGAAATTAATTACACATGTGGACGTGTAATTTTTTCTAAGCCTTGAAGACTTTGATGTCGAAGAGGAAGATGAAGAAGCCTTGATAGAACAGAGGAGACTGCAGAGGCAGGCCATTGTTCAGGTACGTGATTTTAGTAACATGTTGATCATCAATCCTTAAAGAACTACTGTTGTAACAAAATTAAGAATTTTTACTTTAATAACAAAGTGATTGTAGTAACACTTGAATAGGTTATAAGAAAAAAGATAGTTTCTTAATAAAATTGAAATAGTTTTTTTGTGTGTCATACATAAGATTCCCATATAAGCCTCTTTTATAAGACAAAATTTGGAGTTAGCTTTGTTTTTTCTCCTTAAGTTGATGAACTGGAAAACCCACATAACTGAGTGTAACTTGGAGGAATTTCCTTTAGCACAAAATTATGTATATTAATACAATAGGAAAGGTTTTTTAAAGCCTAATAAAAATGGTAGATTCTCTAACCAGATGTGAATATTTCAATGGAACATCTCTGTAGCTTTAAGACTGCTTGAGAGCGAAGTGATGCAGGAGTTGGGTGGGAAAGGGTGTCACACCTGGGCCTTAGTGAGCAGGTGAGCTGCCCAGAAGGCTCCGGGCCGCCCCCGCCATCCTGAGACAGGCCTGGCCCCTCGGTCCTTCGAGGACGCGGTCCCTGTGAGCACCTTGGCTCGCCCGTCGTGTAGTGGAGGGTGAGTTGGGTGCCGTAAGGAGGACAGCAGGGGAGGAAAGGCTCGTCGTAGCAGCTGGTGTGACCGTGGAGAGCGGCCACGGCGGCACAGAGAAGGGAAGACTTGGAGCTGCCAGGGTCGGGCGGAGCTGGGATTGCAGAGACTTCCCTCCCCCGCAGTGCGGAAGCTGGTCCTGAGCTGCGTCAGCCCTCGAGACTAGGTTGGATCTCTTTCTGTTCTTACCCAGGCCCACAATCCCTTGTCTCCAACCCTTTGGGCCTATGTGCTTCAGAGCTCAAAACTGGGTGGGTTTCAGGAAGGCGGCGTGGTGCGCCCGAGTGGGCGAGCACAGCACCCTCGTCAGAGCCTGGGGCTTTGCCCTGCAGCTCGTCGTGTTCACGCCGGGAGCGGTCAGAGTGTCGCGTCTCCAGAGGTCACGTGTTACCACCTGATGAATGTGCACCAGCCCGAAAACCTGTGTGGATCTGTACTTGTATCTGAGGGATGGTGGATCTGATTCAGTGAAGACATCGATGCTCTAAAAGATTTTTGGCATTATTTGACACTTACGTTTCCAGGGCTGCAGCCCCAGATTCCTGACAGTGCTGCCCTGTGTTGTCCCTACAGAAATACAAGTACCTTGCTGACGACAGCAACATGTCCGTGCCGTCTGAGCCCAGCAGCCCCCAGAGCAGCACCCGCACCCGCTCGCCGTCCCCGGAGGACATCCTGGAGCGGGTGGCCGCGGACGTCAAGGAGTACGAGCGAGAGAACGTCGACACGTTTGAGGCCTCCGTCAAGGCCAAGCACAACCTCATGACGGTGGAGCAGAATAATGGTGAGCGGGTCGGGCTCCTGTCTCCCCCGGGCTCTCCTCCGGGCCTCTCGCTCGGCCACTTCGTAATGGGGTGGGGTGGGCGGGGCGGGGAGAGCTGCTGCCGCCCCTGCTGGAGGCAGGCGTGCTCAGAGTGCCCGGCGTGTCCCCCGGCCGGGACCGGAGGGCGTGCTCGGCCCCCACGCGTGTCCACCGCCTCTTCCTTTGTGTACTGTTTGAAAGCAGATTCCCGTCCTGAGTGATGTCATCAGGGAGAAATGCAGTTTGTATCTCTGTTCAATAAGGACTTATAGTTGATAAAATTGGGTCATTTTTCAGTGTCTCATATCTATAGTTTGTTGGTTTGAATCAAAATCCAGATATGGGGGGTTGTGACCCTTTTGAGGTATGAATTCAATTTCAAGAGGGGCTCTTGTGGTAGCGCGTGCCTGCTGCTGTGTGCGCTCCGCCGCGTCTGCCTCGTGCCAGCCGGTGGGCTGCAGCCGCCAGGCCCCTCTGTCCTGGGATTCTCCAGCAAGAGCACCAGGGTGGGGCTGCGCTTTCCTCCTCCAGGAGATCGTCCCAACTCAGGGATCAGACCGCGGTTGCTTGCAGCTCCAGCACTGGGAGGCCATTTTCTTAACCACTGAGCCGCCTAGGAAGCCCAGTTGTTGCTTAGTTATTAACATATTCATTCAGTGTTAGTGAAAGTGAAAGTATCATATTAGGTCTTTGAACTTCCTGAAATTCATTCTCAGTAAAAACGTGGATAGCTGTCCGTGTCTTAGGTTACGAAGTCACTTTAAGTTCAATGTTAATAAAAAACCAATGTACAAGAGGAAAAAGTTTGAATTACTGTTAGTGATTTCCTGTTGGTTTATTACTTGTATTTCAGTTTGTATCTCTTCATTTGTCAAATATTAATGCTAATTTCTATTAAGGTTCATCTCAGAAGAAGCTGTTGGCACCTGATATGTTTACAGAATCTGATGATATGTTTGCTGCATATTTTGACGTGAGTAATTTTAAATGATAAAAGAATCATTGTTTAAAAATAAAGTATATATTAGCAAGTATGAATATGAGTGGTACATGCATGCCTCGTGAGAAAGAAGCATGAACAAGTGGAGACGTCTGGGTGAAGTGTGTCGAATCTCTATTCTAGTTTGGCGGCCTTTCTCTAAGACTGAAATTAAGTCAGATTTTAAAACAAGTACAGGAGAACAGTTGGGGCTTCATAAAAGTTAAACACCAGGTGCTTTACATGTCTACTTATTTTCTTTTTAAACAGTTCTTGTCTTGGGTATAAGGGACATCTGTGTTTCTTGCGGTTAGGGGAGACCAGGTGACCTGAGTCATTTTCAGGCCTAGCTAGAGTCCCCTCTAGGCTTCTGTTTTGTAAATGATCTGGAAACTTAGGATTTGGAACTTCACAGAATTCACTGGAGAGTTGGAAATGTTGTAAGGAGGGGGTTGAGAAATTTTGTCCCTTTAACCATTTTATCAGGGTCTTTTCTTGAAAAATGGTCTCAGAAGTAGCAGACAGTTTCCATCATAGATTTAGAAAGTGAGAAATACAGAGGCTTTCGTGAAGGGAGGTGGAGGGCGTGGATGTAGACATGCAGATACGGAACCTGCGGCAGGGAGCTGGACTGGCAGTGGTGGGCGGGACCCCGCAGGCGCCGGGAGACGGGTGAGGAGAGGATGCGGTGCTTTTGAGGCAAAGTCCTGGTGCCCTTCATGGGCCCGGAGGGTGTGAAGGGTTTTCTGGGGTCCTGAGGGGTCGCCACGTGTAACAGGACCCTCTCCAGAAGCACCGGCTCCTCTCGTGACGTCGCGTAGATGGGAAGAGGTGCGGGGGCCCCGTGAAGGAGCAGTGTGAGAACCGGGAGGAGAGTGTCCACTGCTTTCCGAGCACTCCTGCCAGATGGGAGGCTCGGGCGCAGCCGTCTGTGAGTTTTAACAGTGGGAGTCGAGGCTGGCCTGAAGTCATCTTTTCAGATTGTAGCTGGCTTTACTCATTTTTCTTTTAAAGGAAGTGGTTTAAATGGCTGCCTAATTGGGGTAAAGAGCTCATGTTGCTGCCTTAATTTCAGAGTGCACGTCTGCGGGCTGCTGGCATTGGAAAGGATTTCAAGGAGAATCCCAACCTCAGGGACAATTGGACAGACGCAGAAGGCTACTACCGTGAGTTGACAGTCTTACGAATGTCGAGTCGATCGTAGCATCTTGTGAAATCGTGGGGCCTGATGCCGTCTCACCTGAGAGGACTCGGGAAGTCAGGTGCCCAGAAGCGTCGCAGACTGAAGTGCGACAAGACTTGATGTGCACCTTAAATCTGTTCAGAGTCACTTTCAGCCCCAAGTTAATCCTCCAGAGGGACGGGTGCTGGTCACACTGGAGCTTTTTAAGGTTTTTTTGGGGGGGGCCTGAGTCATTTTCAGGCCTAGCTAGAGTCCCCTCTAGGCTTCTGTTTTGTAAATGATTTGGAAACTTAGGATTTGGAACTTCACAGAATTCACTGGAGAGTTGGAAATGTTGTAAGGAGGGGGTTGAGAAATTTTGTCCCTTTAACCATTTTATCAGGGTCTTTTCTTGAAAAATGGTCTCAGAAGTAGCAGACAGTTTCCATCATAGATTTAGAAAGTGAGAAATACAGAGGCTTTCGTGAAGGGAGGTGGAGGGCGTGGATGTAGACATGCAGATACGGAACCTGCGGCAGGGAGCTGGACTGGCAGTGGTGGGCGGGACCCCGCAGGCGCCGGGAGACGGGTGAGGAGAGGATGCGGTGCTTTTGAGGCAAAGTCCTGGTGCCCTTCATGGGCCCGGAGGGTGTGAAGGGTTTTCTGGGGTCCTGAGGGGTCGCCACATGTAACAGGACCCTCTCCAGAAGCACCGGCGGCTCTCGTGACGTCGCGTAGATGGGAAGAGGTGCGGGGGCCCCGTGAAGGAGCAGTGTGAGAACCGGGAGGAGAGTGTCCACTGCTTTCCGAGCATTCCTGCCAGATGGGAGGCTCGGGCACAGCCGTCTGTGAGTTTTAACAGTGGGAGTCGAGGCTGGCCTGAAGTCATCTTTTCAGATTGTAGCTGGCTTTACTCATTTTTCTTTTAAAGGAAGTGGTTTAAATGGCTGCCTAATTGGGGTAAAGAGCTCATGTCGCTGCCTTAATTTCAGAGTGCACGTCTGCGGGCTGCTGGCATTGGAAAGGATTTCAAGGAGAATCCCAACCTCAGGGACAATTGGACAGACGCAGAAGGCTACTACCGTGAGTTGACAGTCTTACGAATGTCGAGTCGATCGTAGCATCTTGTGAAATCGTGGGGCCTGATGCCGTCTCACCTGAGAGGACTCGGGAAGTCAGGTGCCCAGAAGCGTCGCAGACTGAAGTGCGACAAGACTTGATGTGCACCTTAAATCTGTTCAGAGTCACTTTCAGCCCCAAGTTAATCCTCCAGAGGGACGGGTGCTGGTCACACTGGACACCTGGCAGCAGGCCCGTGCCGGCCAGCCGGCAGTCGAACAGGTCCTGAAGAGAGTGGCAGATAGGCTAAGAAAAGAAAGAAGGACAGAAAAGATGGGGTTGAGAGGGACAGCAAGAAGGCAGACAACTCTACAGGGTGCTGACAAGTTGCTGACAAGTGTATTGAATTCACTCATACCTTTTATACTTCACCCAACAAGCAATTGCGTACACGTGCTTTAGGCCAGGTGTCGATCATAAACTAGGTGTTAACCTCCTGGTGTGTTATTAACATTTTCAAAGCTCTTTAGATTACAGTGGTTCTGGGTCATAATGCCCCTCAAGCCCTTTTCATCTGTAAAGAGGCTCCAGGTGTTCTTTATGATAGCTCAGGAACGTCTTCACAACACCTGGGGTGGCGGGACAGAGAGCTATGCTGTTACCAGCCCCTGTTGCCAGGGCAGCTCCCAGAGCTATGTTTCCTTAAAGGAAACCCCTTGAAACAGGGCAGCTCCCCGCAGGCCCGGCCGTGCGGTCCTCAAGGTTGGGGCGTCAGCAGCGGCCAGGGGGCCCCGGGCCTCCTGTAGTGCTCAGGGCCCGGCAGCTTTCTGTGCATCAGGCAGGAGAGTTGGGTGGAGGCGAGGCCTGGAGTCGCGTGTCCAGGAAGGCAGGCACACCAGAGGGTTTGATACGTTACCACGCTGTGTTTCTTGCCTTTCGATTTGTGATGTGTGTTTCATAGTTTTGTTCAGTAATCTATTATGGTCAAAATTCTGATGTTTAGTTTATCTTTTTAGGTGTGAACATAGGTGAAGTCTTGGATAAGCGTTACAATGTGTACGGCTACACGGGTCAAGGCGTGTTCAGTAATGTGGTCCGAGCCAGGGATAACGCGAGGGCCAACCAGGAGGTGGCCGTGAAGATCATCAGAAACAACGAGCTCATGTGAGTTGGGGGAACAGCAGAGCCTTCTCCACACGGGTGTTCAAAACAAGCAGATTTTCAGATAGTGACCACAGACTTGGGAAACGGCCGAGCAGCTCTGTTTGAGTGTCTGATTTACAGTCGTGACACCTGGCACCGTGGGCCGCCCGCTGAGTTCCCTTCGGGACCCACGTGTGCTCTGAGGTCAGCTCGGACGCCCCCTTTCTTACCACGCGGTGTCCCCGGCGGACGGGCGTCAGCCGAGACCAGGGGTGAGGAGCGGAGGGTCCTGTTGACGCGCTGTCACTGAGCCTGGCCTTCAGGGGGCAGAGAACCGCCCGGGCCTGGGCCTCCTCTGTGTCGGCCTCGTGCCTCTTCTCTTCGTGAGCGCGGAGGCGGGCGCGTCCCCCGGCGCTTCCGGCAGAGGGTCTGTGCCGCACGCGGAGGTGCGTCTCCGTCGCCTCAGTGCTGGCGCGGCAGCGCCAGGAGAAAGTGTGGAGGTTTACGCTCAAGGCCTCGGCTGCTCTGGGCTCGTTAGAAAGTCGGATGAGAGTCCCCAGTTTCTGTATCACAGACACTAACTTAAAACATGTGGTCCCCCGACAAGTTACAACTGGAATTTCAGAGGATACTGTTTACATTCAGACATCTTAAGATAAAATGTGCAAGATTGATTTCCCTTCAAGCAAAATGGGTTTGTTTCTTGGAGTTTCCGTTTTGTTCACTGATTAATTTGGAAATTAACTTCATGAGAAAAGAGTGTTTGGCTAAGTGAAAAATATTGTGTGAATGTTAATGGCGACGTGTCCATCCTCAGCAGATCTTTTATTAGTACTTAAAAATGAAATACATCACTGAGTAAATGCACATTATTTAGTTTTCCTGAATTCTTGATATATCCAATTTTGACCTAATTTTCTTTTTCATTTCAGGCAAAAAACAGGCTTAAAAGAATTAGAATTCTTGAAAAAACTTAACGATGCTGATCCTGATGACAAGTTTCATTGTTTGCGACTCTTCAGACACTTTTATCACAAACAGCACCTCTGCCTGGTGTTTGAGCCGCTAAGGTACAGCGTCAGCCCGCACTCTGCCCTTGGGACGCGTGTCCTCCGCTCGGAAATGCCGCCATCAGTTCCGACTTACCAGACATCCGGAGGGGGGCGGGGGTGGGGGGCTTGAACAGTGTTGTCATTGTGGTTAGTACTCTGAATTGACATGCTCAGAGATAGTTTTGCCTTTTTTAGTTTTCATTTTAACATCTGATTTTGTTTGTTTTCTTTCCTAAAAGTATGAATTTACGAGAGGTGTTAAAAAAATACGGTAAGGACGTTGGCCTTCATATTAAGGCTGTCCGATCCTATAGTCAGCAGTTGTTCTTGGCTCTGAAACTCCTTAAAAGATGCAATATCCTCCACGCAGACATCAAGCCAGACAACATCCTGGTAAGTCCCGCGCTCCGGCTGCCCGCGTCTGCACCGCCCCCTGTCGCGCGGCTACGCCGTGCTCCGTGAGTCCCGTCTGGCGAGAGGAGCTCGCGTCGTCGTCGCCCACTACCCGTGCCTTCCCCGGGTTTTCACTCTTTGGAAACTGGGCCCTGAAATTTCATAGGGAAGTATATAAAGGGAGGAAGTAGGCTGCTGCCCCCGTCTCCCTGTTGCGGGCTGGGTGGCGAGTCCGCCGCCCCGGGAGGGCTTTGGTGCGGGCCTGAGGGGCTGCCCCCCCCGGCTGCGCAGGGGCCGTGCGCGGGCCGCTCCTCCGCCGGGAGGTGTGTCCGTCGCAGTCCTCTGTCCTCTGCCTTCAGCGGCAGGGAGACAGGGAGGTCTGTCCAAGGGAAGCGCCCTCTCTGAAGTGGCTACGTGGGCTTGCGTTGGGGTGCGCAGGCGTTTAGCAGCTGTGGCTTTGGGGCACCCCAGGAAAGCTGGGTGTGTCTGGGCCTTGTGGGAAGACGTGGGCCTGGTTTTGACGTGTCCATCCTCAGCAGATCTTTTATTAGTACTTAAAAATGAAATACATCACTGAGTAAATGCACATTATTTAGTTTTCCTGAATTCTTGATATATCCAATTTTGACCTAATTTTCTTTTTCATTTCAGGCAAAAAACAGGCTTAAAAGAATTAGAATTCTTGAAAAAACTTAACGATGCTGATCCTGATGACAAGTTTCATTGTTTGCGACTCTTCAGACACTTTTATCACAAACAGCACCTCTGCCTGGTGTTTGAGCCGCTAAGGTACAGCGTCAGCCCGCACTCTGCCCTTGGGACGCGTGTCCTCCGCTCGGAAATGCCGCCATCAGTTCCGACTTACCAGACATCCGGAGGGGGGTGGGGGGCTTGAACAGTGTTGTCATTGTGGTTAGTACTCTGAATTGACATGCTCAGAGATAGTTTTGCCTTTTTTAGTTTTCATTTTAACATCTGATTTTGTTTGTTTTCTTTCCTAAAAGTATGAATTTACGAGAGGTGTTAAAAAAATACGGTAAGGACGTTGGCCTTCATATTAAGGCTGTCCGATCCTATAGTCAGCAGTTGTTCTTGGCTCTGAAACTCCTTAAAAGATGCAATATCCTCCACGCAGACATCAAGCCAGACAACATCCTGGTAAGTCCCGCGCTCCGGCTGCCCGCGTCTGCACCGCCCCCTGTCGCGCGGCTACGCCGTGCTCCGTGAGTCCCGTCTGGCGAGAGGAGCTCGCGTCGTCGTCGCCCACTACCCGTGCCTTCCCCGGGTTTTCACTCTTTGGAAACTGGGCCCTGAAATTTCATAGGGAAGTATATAAAGGGAGGAAGTAGGCTGCTGCCCCCGTCTCCCTGTTGCGGGCTGGGTGGCGAGTCCGCCGCCCCGGGAGGGCTTTGGTGCGGGCCTGAGGGGCTGCCCCCGCGGCTGCGCAGGGGCCGTGTGCGGGCCGCTCCTCCGCCGGGAGGTGTGTCCGTCGCAGTCCTCTGTCCTCTGCCTTCAGCGGCAGGGAGACAGGGAGGTCTGTCCAAGGGAAGCGCCCTCTCTGAAGTGGCTACGTGGGCTTGCGTTGGGGTGCGCAGGCGTTTAGCAGCTGTGGCTTTGGGGCACCCCAGGAAAGCTGGGTGTGTCTGGGCCTTGTGGGAAGACGTGCCTCTCCCAGCACGTGGCTCCTGGCGTGGGGCCAGGGTTCACGGTATGTGTGGCTTTGAAGCCTCATCACAGGAGGGTGCTGGTCCCCGCACACCGCGTGCCTCCCCGACCCTTCCTCCGCCCCGGGCACGCTGCGGGGGTCAAGGCCGTGCTCGCAGCGGGGGAATGCTAGCTTGTCTGCCCACAGCGTGCTCCGCATGCTGAAAGAAACATAAGGTCCCATTAAAGTGTGCTTCATACCTCCTTATCAGCAACTTAGCTCTCAGTCTAGATTTCCATTTTTCTTTTTAGTATCCTTCCAGCCTCCCGCCCTGCGAGGCCGCCGGTCTTGTTCTCTTTGGTGTGAGTGCGCGGGCTGGCTCTCGGAGGCAGCCGGAGGCCAAGGCGCCGCGTGCTCTCAGTGACGTGGTGGGCGCGTCGGGAGTGGGAGACGTGCGAATCAGCTTCACGGCTGACGTCTCCTCGGGCTTTTCTCTTTTGTGAAGTGTGAAATGCACCATCCTGATCAAAGGCTGTGTAGAGCTGTGTACAGCTAATCACAGAGAGCATCTCTGTAACCAGCGTGGAGGTCCAGTCGTGAGACACTTGCCATCGTCTCAGGACCGCTTGTTTTTAGAGCCTCGTGTGTCTTTGAGTTAGTGCTAAACGGGTGTAGGTTTTCACGTGGATTTCAGAGTGTGACCTTCTCCCTGAGAAAGGAGAAAATAGGCATCAGAGGCCACCCGGCGCTGTTTGTTAATGAGACCCAGCGCTTCTAGCCTAGGAGTTGAGCTGTCAGGCTGACGGAGGGACCGGGCTCCGGGTGCGGCGGCACCCAGGTGAGGGTCCCCGCTGGGAGTGAAGGCACCCCGCCGCACAGGCATCCCCTGATGGGCTCCGAGTTTTAAGTGGCCCCGGGGTTTCCTTGGTGGTTCCCAGACTGCATCCTGAGCCGCTGAGTGCGGCTTGTGTTTGAAGCCTCGGTGCCACCTTCCCTCGACGCCTTCTCCCCGTCCCCAGGCGCGCACAGGGGCCGCCCGCTCCCGCTGCCCTCCGTCTGTGGGCATTGGCGGCGGTGGCCCTGTCCGCCGCGGGCCTGACTGTGACGGGCTGCGTGTTCAAACTGCTGTGTTTCTTTGGGGCGGGACAGTAGGCGACCAAGTCCCAACTCGGAATTTGTGTGTGTCTCTTTTGAAGGGGGGAAGGGACTCTGGAATGTGACTTTCCTTCACTTGTTAATCCCGAGCATGCTTCCACTGCGGAAGGCGGCAGCCATGGGAGCGCCTCCCGCCTCTCCCAGCAGGTGGCACTGTTACTGTGTACGTGGACCTGTTTACCAGGGAAGAGGACCAGTGACTGACAGAGGGCTCGTGCCGGTCCGTTTGGCCAAACGTAGTTAACATTGTCTCAACTAATGCTTTCTCTGTATTTAAGGGATTTAATGTTCTTTAGACTTGCAGAGAGTGCTCAGTTGGGGATGGTCTAGCAGCTTCGGATGAAGAATGCTTCTGTTCTGTTTTCCTCCAAATTTAATCTGGATCCTCCTCCCGCTTTCATTGCCATCATAATTTTCCGGCAAGCGAAAGTGAATTTAAGTCAGTCTAAGTCTGATCTCTCTTCAGTGACCGTCTTCTTGTTTCTTTGAGCAGAGACTGGGTTCGGTGTTTCTGGGGTTTTTAGAGGATACTTGGCTTCAGTGCCTTTTATTTTATTATTATTACTATTCCAACCTTTTCTAAATAGCATTGGTTACAATTCATTTGGTATTATCCCTTATATCCTCACTGAAGAAAGTTATTTCACTAATTACAAGGAACTATTCTATAGATCTTATTTGCAAGGTGAGTTTTGTGACCTTCTCCCTGAGAAAGGAGAAAATAGGCATCAGAGGCCACCCGGCGCTGTTTGTTAATGAGACCCAGCGCTTCTAGCCTAGGAGTTGAGCTGTCAGGCTGACGGAGGGACCGGGTTCTGGGTGCGGCGGCACCCAGGTGAGGGTCCCCGCTGGGAGTGAAGGCACCCCGCCGCACAGGCATCCCCTGATGGGCTCCGAGTTTTAAGTGGCCCCGGGGTTTCCTTGGTGGTTCCCAGACTGCATCCTGAGCCGCTGAGTGCGGCTTGTGTTTGAAGCCTCGGTGCCACCTTCCCTCGACGCCTTCTCCCCGTCCCCAGGCGCGCACAGGGGCCACCCGCTCCCGCTGCCCTCCGTCTGTGGGCATTGGCGGCAGTGGCCCTTTCTGCTGCCGGCCTGACTGTGACAGCCCGGGAGAGACCGCCCGGGCTGTGTGTTTAAACTGCTGTGTTTCTTTGGGGCGGGACAGTAGGCCACGTTGAAGTCCCAGCTCGGAATTTGTGTGTGTCTCTTTTGAAGGGGGGAAGGGACTCTGGAATGTGACTTTCCTTCACTTGTTAATCCCGAGCATGCTTCCACTGCGGAAGGCGGCAGCCATGGGAGCGCCTCCCGCCTCTCCCAGCAGGTGGCACTGTTACTGTGTACGTGGACCTGTTTACCAGGGAAGAGGACCAGTGACTGACAGAGGGCTCGTGCCGGTCCGTTTGGCCAAACGTAGTTAACATTGTCTCAACTAATGCTTTCTCTGTATTTAAGGGATTTAATGTTCTTTAGACTTGCAGTGAGTGCTCAGTTGGGGATGGTCTAGCAGCTTCGGATGAAGAATGCTTCTGTTCTGTTTTCCTCCAAATTTAATCTGGATCCTCCTCCCGCTTTCATTGCCATCATAATTTTCCGGCAAGCGAAAGTGAATTTAAGTCAGTCTAAGTCTGATCTCTCTTCAGTGACCGTCTTCTTGTTTCTTTGAGCAGAGACTGGGTTCGGTGTTTCTGGGGTTTTTAGAGGATACTTGGCTTCAGTGCCTTTTATTTTATTATTATTACTATTCCAACCTTTTCTAAATAGCATTGGTTACAATTCATTTGGTATTATCCCTTATATCCTCACTGAAGAAAGTTATTTCACTAATTACAAGGAACTATTCTATAGATCTTAATTGTTCATAATTAGGAAATTGAATTATGAAAGAATTAAAAAGGGATTTTTAAATGAGTGACTTTGTTCTCAGTATTGGAAATAACTTCTCAAAGCCAACTATTTTTATGATTATATGTCTTAATTATTCCTGACATGAGTTAAACTTCCACGATAAAATGTTTTGCAGGTTAATGAATCAAAGACTATTTTAAAGCTCTGCGACTTTGGGTCAGCCTCCCACGTTGCGGATAATGACATAACGCCTTACCTCGTCAGTAGATTTTACCGCGCGCCCGAGATCAGTAAGTCTCCTCCTGTTCGCGTTGACCGCGGGGCGGTCGTGTGCGGTGGGAGCAGCGGTCGGCCTGGGCACTCGGGCAGCTGCTCGAGCCCTGCCGGGGGGCGGGGCGGGGCCGGGCGGCCTCGTGAGCCGTCAGAGTGGGGGCGGGGGGGGGGGTAGCAGGCAGGCGAGGAGGCGAGGGAGCCGTGGCGCCCGTGGCCTGGCGGGGCCCTCTGCGGCTTCTCCTCCCCTGCCTTGGCGGGGCTGTTGGCCGCTTCGGAAGAGGTGAAGAGGGAAGACGGAGGAAGTACACGCTTTCCTGCCTCTGCAGTTCCTTCCCTGTGCCCTCACGTCTAAGGTTTTTAAGAGTTTCTGGTAAGAATTAGTGGGAAAGAGCATGAGGCTAGTGCCCAAGTGAAGTATTAAGATTATGGTTCTGTCGTCTTGAGCTAAATCAGTGCCCCTGTTAATGGAAATAAATAGTAGTAGATTGTTGATCATTGTATGTTAAAGCTTTCATATGTTTTCAGTTATAGGTAAAAGCTATGACTATGGTATAGACATGTGGTCCGTGGGTTGCACCTTATATGAACTCTATACTGGAAAAATTTTATTTCCCGGTAAAACCAATAACCATATGTTGAAGCTCGCCATGGATCTAAGTCTAAGGTAGCTTGTACTATTTTGGTAATAGACATGCCGTTTCTGCTTAGTGCCTTTAATTTTATTTATTATAAACTATTCCAACCTTTTCTAAATAGCATTGGTTACAATTCATTTGGTATTATCCCTTATATCCTCACTGAAGAAAGTTATTTCACTAATTACAAGGAACTATTCTATAGATCTTAATTGTTCATAATTAGGAAATTGAATTATGAAAGAATTAAAAAGGGATTTTTAAATGAGTGACTTTGTTCTCAGTATTGGAAATAACTTCTCAAAGCCAACTATTTTTATGATTATATGTCTTAATTATTCCTGACATGAGTTAAACTTCCACGATAAAATGTTTTGCAGGTTAATGAATCAAAGACTATTTTAAAGCTCTGCGACTTTGGGTCAGCCTCCCACGTTGCGGATAATGACATAACGCCTTACCTCGTCAGTAGATTTTACCGCGCGCCCGAGATCAGTAAGTCTCCTCCTGTTCGCGTTGACCGCGGGGCGGTCGTGTGCGGTGGGAGCAGCGGTCGGCCTGGGCACTCGGGCAGCTGCTCGAGCCCTGCCGGGGCGGGCGGGGCCGGGCGGCCTCGTGAGCCGTCAGAGTGGGGGCGGGGGGGGGGTAGCAGGCAGGCGAGGAGGCGAGGGAGCCGTGGCGCCCGGGGCCTGGCGGGGCCCTCTGCGGCTTCTCCTCCCCTGCCTTGGCGGGGCTGTTGGCCGCTCCGGAAGAGGTGAAGAGGGAAGACGGAGGAAGTACACGCTTTCCTGCCTCTGCAGTTCCTTCCCTGTGCCCTCACGTCTAAGGTTTTTAAGAGTTTCTGGTAAGAATTAGTGGGAAAGAGCATGAGGCTAGTGCCCAAGTGAAGTATTAAGATTATGGTTCTGTCGTCTTGAGCTAAATCAGTGCCCCTGTTAATGGAAATAAATAGTAGTAGATTGTTGATCATTGTATGTTAAAGCTTTCATATGTTTTCAGTTATAGGTAAAAGCTATGACTATGGTATAGACATGTGGTCCGTGGGTTGCACCTTATATGAACTCTATACTGGAAAAATTTTATTTCCCGGTAAAACCAATAACCATATGTTGAAGCTCGCCATGGATCTCAAAGGAAAAATGCCAAATAAGGTAGGCTGTGTGTAGCTCATTTTTAGGGTCTCAGCAGCCGCGTCCTGCAGACCCGCAGTGGCTGCAGTGCGTTTTCCAAGAGGCAGCTCCTGGCTTCTCTGACCCCGGGCTCTTTCCCATTTCTCTTGTTTAACTTGGTGGTTCTAGGCCACCAGGAGCTATGGGGACAGATGCCCGTCGTCTTTTTCCTACCTGACGTCTCTGTGTTTCTCTCCCTCCTGAGTTACGCAGCGGGGTGGTTTCGAGTGGGCCTGGAGCTGAGGAGAGTGCAGGCCCTTCTCCCATTTCTGTAGCCTCCCCCGCCCCGCCGCCTGCCTCAGGGCGACAGGAGGGCAGCCGTGGTGTCCCTGCAGTGACCCCCCGCGCAGTGCGGAGAGATGTCAGGGTAGGCGGGGCAGCCGAAGGGCTCGATCCTCGAGTGGCCGGGGGCTGTTGAAGAGGGCCGAGGGCCCTCGCTTCAGTGGATGCTGCTGGGAAAGAAGGAGGGGCTGGGCGAGGCCAGGAAGTGACGCGTCCGGCCTGCAGCCGCCCCTTGAGCCCCGCAGCGGTGGTGGTAGTTCTGCTTGATGAGCACACATCAGGAACTTCATAGACGTGCATAAAAATGTTTGGAGGCCGGATTTTAGGCTTTTAGGATTTCAGCTTCTGTGCTGAATTCCTGAGAGTTGCAGGTCCCTGTTGGTCTCCCGCCCGTTGTGGTTTTTTAGGTTCTATTCGAATTCTGTTATGTTGGACTTGTTTAGACTAAGACAGAAATGAGCTCTGTTGGTATCTGCTTTAATGAGGCCTGACCTGGTATCCTCTTAGGGCTGTTGCTAGAACATAAATTGTTAAATGGCATTGGATTTCTGAACTGCCAAGAGAAAAGGCCCTGTTTAATGTTTTTCCTATCCAAGAACAGGTGGTTTAAGTCTTTGTTTAGTCTTCAGTTTTGGATAATGAAAACACAACTGGTATTGTGATGGGTTTAAGTCACTGTCTGGAAAAATTAATTTCATGTCATCAGATAGTTCTAGGTACAGCATTTGTATTCGCTTTTCCAGATACGTTACTCTCTCAAGAAGGAAGAATCTGAGGTCATTTTCAAATAGGTAAACAAACCCAGAGAGACTAAATAGTAATCTTTGTATGACTCACCTGGTGGGTTATAGGTAGATGGCCTGTTATCTAAGCGCTCAAAATCCAACTTTTGTTTTATTGCCAGATGATTCGGAAGGGCGTATTTAAAGACCAACATTTTGATCAGAACCTCAACTTCATGTACATAGAAGTTGATAAAGTGACAGAGAGGGTAAGTGTCTCCTGGCGTGCGGCGCGGAGTGGTGGCTGCCAGGCGGCAGCGGCGTGGGGCGCGGGGCTCGGGGCGTCCAGAGCACTGCAGACGCTCCTGCCTCCGCCGGCCAGCTCTGGAAAAGACCAAGAGACGCGAAAGCGTTCGCCCAGCCTCATGAGCTCGTCCTGCCGTGTTCAGGCCTTTTCTCATTTCGTGGATCAGTTTCCGGGTCCCGCGCCCCCTTCAGCTTCCCTGTTGCTTCCAGATTTGAAACCAGATCTGATTGTGTTACTGTCTCTGCTTAAAAACTCTTCCTTGGCACCCTCTCACCGGTGCGGTGCTGTACTCAGCTCCTCAGCGAGACTGCCGTCCCCAGCCGTGCCTCCTCGCGGCTCCGCGGGCCCGTCCTGCGTCTGGCAGCACTCAGCAGGCGCGCGCTGTTGCAGACCCCGTGCCTGGGTGCCCGCGCTTACTGTGCTTTTGAATTCTCGTAGAATCCTTTCTCTTCTCTTTCTGATCTTCTTATCAGATTCAGTGACAGGGTCATGTTTAAAATGCCTTCATGGCAGACTTGGGTTGGCCTTTTTCATTTTAAGTGTTTAGGTTATGTATGTTTAGTGATTTATTTAGAGATACACATTTAAAAAATTATTTGTAGGAGAAAGTTACTGTCATGAGCACCATTAATCCAACTAAGGACCTGTTGGCTGACTTGATTGGGTGCCAGCGACTTCCTGAAGACCAACGTAAAAAAGTGCACCAGCTGAAGGACTTGTTGGACCAGATCCTAATGTTGGACCCAGCTAAACGGATTAGCATCAACCAGGCCCTGCATGCTATGGGTTTAGTGGGATTTACCAGATACACATTAAAATTATGGGTATCAGCATTTGTATTCGCTTTTCCAGATACGTTACTCTCTCAAGAAGGAAGAATCTGAGGTCATTTTCAAATAGGTAAACAAACCCAGAGAGACTAAATAGTAATCTTTGTATGACTCACCTGGTGGGTTATAGGTAGATGGCCTGTTATCTAAGCGCTCAAAATCCAACTTTTGTTTTATTGCCAGATGATTCGGAAGGGCGTATTTAAAGACCAACATTTTGATCAGAACCTCAACTTCATGTACATAGAAGTTGATAAAGTGACAGAGAGGGTAAGTGTCTCCTGGCGTGCGGCGCGGAGTGGTGGCTGCCAGGCGGCAGCGGCGTGGGGCGCGGGGCTCGGGGCGTCCAGAGCACTGCAGACGCTCCTGCCTCCGCCGGCCAGCTCTGGAAAAGACCAAGAGACGCGAAAGCGTTCGCCCAGCCTCATGAGCTCGTCCTGCCGTGTTCAGGCCTTTTCTCATTTCGTGGATCAGTTTCCGGGTCCCGCGCCCCCTTCAGCTTCCCTGTTGCTTCCAGATTTGAAACCAGATCTGATTGTGTTACTGTCTCTGCTTAAAAACTCTTCCTTGGCACCCTCTCACCGGTGCGGTGCTGTACTCAGCTCCTCAGCGAGACTGCCGTCCCCAGCCGTGCCTCCTCGCGGCTCCGCGGGCCCGTCCTGCGTCTGGCAGCACTCAGCAGGCGCGCGCTGTTGCAGACCCCGTGCCTGGGTGCCCGCGCTTACTGTGCTTTTGAATTCTCGTAGAATCCTTTCTCTTCTCTTTCTGATCTTCTTATCAGATTCAGTGACAGGGTCATGTTTAAAATGCCTTCATGGCAGACTTGGGTTGGCCTTTTTCATTTTAAGTGTTTAGGTTATGTATGTTTAGTGATTTATTTAGAGATACACATTTAAAAAATTATTTGTAGGAGAAAGTTACTGTCATGAGCACCATTAATCCAACTAAGGACCTGTTGGCTGACTTGATTGGGTGCCAGCGACTTCCTGAAGACCAACGTAAAAAAGTGCACCAGCTGAAGGACTTGTTGGACCAGATCCTAATGTTGGACCCAGCTAAACGGATTAGCATCAACCAGGCCCTGCAGCATGCCTTCATCCAGGAGAAGATTTAATCGAGATGAAGAAGCTCCAAGGGTTTGAGTAATTAATACAAAGACTGAAGAAATCTCACAGCAGTTTGTTAATGTATATAAACTTATAAATATTTCTCCAGCAAATTTGAGGAAGCATGATATATTTGAATTAACACCAAGGGTGATATTTCTTTTAGAAATGTTAGTTAATCTGTTTTGTGTCTTCTGTGAAATTTCACTGTAGAACTCTTTTAATCTCAAGACTGCATAGAATTGCAGGGCTAATGTGAATGGCTGCAGTTCACATAAAAGACAGAAGCACCTGTTACCAATGCGTAGTAGTACTGGGTGGCTGATTATGTTAGCAAACTTGGCTTCGTTTGGTCTTGAGATAAAATGGCCAGCATAAATGCTGTTTATATCCACGTTTTCCTAGGTGTGTGCGCAGGCCACGGCAGCATGCCCTGGGTGTAGTCAGTGCCGAAGGGGTCTGTTCCTTCTTGAGCCTGCCTGCAGGGACGGTCTCCTCTTTTAAGCAGGTTGTGTACAGCTTTCAGTACACTGAAGGTAAGCTGAACCATCAACATCACTGGGGTGTGAGACGGTGTTTTATTGGAACAATGGACAAATGAGGGGTGTTAGCGTTGTGGCAGAATCCCCCGCATGTGTGAGAACTGACCTTGTTTTATTTTTTGACATCGCAACTGTGGCATAGTTACAGTTTCTGTTCTGTTCATCACATTTGCAGTTGGAAGAGGATGCGCTTGATGGATAGAGCGCCTTCAGTGTACTGTTTCTCAGTAACTTTCATTTTTTTAAGTCAACTTGCTATAGACTTTATACACATTTTGTTAAATACAGTTCCTAGTGACGTAGAAACGAGGCGTAGTTTCCTTTCTGATAACAAATGTTGAGGCCTAATTCTGGAAGTCCTCATATTTAAAACTTAGATAGACAACATAATGAAATTTTTAACTATTTGTATGTCATTTTGAAAGTGTATGCTTTATGGTAAAAAGTGTTTTTCATTTGTTCATTGTTTTCATTATTTGTGATCATGTTGTCTTTCAATACAGGCATAAACCTTCCACTCTTGAACAAAGCAGCTGCTTTTTAAAAGCGGTAATTGCTTCTTTACCTTTTATTTCTTTTGTAAATGAGGCTTTTCTTTAAGGATGTGACTTTGAAGTGTTGTCTACTGCACAAACAGTTGGCCCTCACTTACTGTAAAGTGGAGATTGTTCGCTGCATGTGGCGTGGACCATGCAGGCTTCTGTATGTTCTCAGTATGCATCACTAGATAATAAAGTCTTTTGTGAACAAGGCATTGGTAGCCATTTTTAAAAGTTTTGGTCTTCAGTGCTGGTAAGTCAGGTAAACCACGCAGAGTTAAAAGCAACCTTGTGTTCTTCCTTTAAGTCTTTAACTGAAAGAATTACTCGTTAACAATGTAACCTAGCCAGAAGCTTATCATTTTATTAATAATTAGGATCCTAATTATTTCCTCAGAAATTCTACCAGTATTGTCAGCTTTCAGTGTAGTGAGGTAATTCCTGTAGGTTCCGGGGTATGCTTCAGGATTTAACTAATGTTTCTGCTGTTTTCTCACTTTTCCTTCTGATGGTGCGGAAAGAGAGACAGGAGACGGGGCTCAGGCCACCCACCGCCTTCTCCAGGGTCTGATTTGCTGAGACACCAGCTGCACCTTCTTAACAAGGTTATTTCTGACAGCATGTGTAGATAAACATTTAGCAACAGTTTAAATCAGAATCATGTCAGTCAGTTTGGGTTTTGCAACAAAAAGGAATTCGTATTTTTTTTTAACATGTTAGCAGAGAATTTTCAGAAATGTATGTAATCTTCTCTGTTTGGGTGGTAAAATTGATGCTTGTCTCCCTGAAGAGTGTGGAAAATAATCAGATCTTAGGGGTGAAATAATATTTTTAAATTGTAAATGGGATTTTTTTATTCACCCAGGCACCTAAGTACAACAAGCATGCACATTTTGGTGCATTCAAGAATGGAAAATCAGAGTAGCAGCATTCTTCTGGTGGGTTTTGCTCCATTTAAAGGCACGAATGACCTGCAGCCAGGAAGGTGCAGATGCTCTAGGCCAGCTTTGCCTCTGTGCCGCATCTCCTGTGGTTTAGCCATGAACTGACCAGATTAAAAAAAGTTTTTAACTATTTGTATGTCATTTTGAAAGTGTATGCTTTATGGTAAAAAGTGTTTTTCATTTGTTCATTGTTTTCATTATTTGTGATCATGTTGTCTTTCAATACAGGCATAAACCTTCCACTCTTGAACAAAGCAGCTGCTTTTTAAAAGCGGTAATTGCTTCTTTACCTTTTATTTCTTTTGTAAATGAGGCTTTTCTTTAAGGATGTGACTTTGAAGTGTTGTCTACTGCACAAACAGTTGGCCCTCACTTACTGTAAAGTGGAGATTGTTCGCTGCATGTGGCGTGGACCATGCAGGCTTCTGTATGTTCTCAGTATGCATCACTAGATAATAAAGTCTTTTGTGAACAAGGCATTGGTAGCCATTTTTAAAAGTTTTGGTCTTCAGTGCTGGTAAGTCAGGTAAACCACGCAGAGTTAAAAGCAACCTTGTGTTCTTCCTTTAAGTCTTTAACTGAAAGAATTACTCGTTAACAATGTAACCTAGCCAGAAGCTTATCATTTTATTAATAATTAGGATCCTAATTATTTCCTCAGAAATTCTACCAGTATTGTCAGCTTTCAGTGTAGTGAGGTAATTCCTGTAGGTTCCGGGGTATGCTTCAGGATTTAACTAATGTTTCTGCTGTTTTCTCACTTTTCCTTCTGATGGTGCGGAAAGAGAGACAGGAGACGGGGCTCAGGCCACCCACCGCCTTCTCCAGGGTCTGATTTGCTGAGACACCAGCTGCACCTTCTTAACAAGGTTATTTCTGACAGCATGTGTAGATAAACATTTAGCAACAGTTTAAATCAGAATCATGTCAGTCAGTTTGGGTTTTGCAACAAAAAGGAATTCGTATTTTTTTTTAACATGTTAGCAGAGAATTTTCAGAAATGTATGTAATCTTCTCTGTTTGGGTGGTAAAATTGATGCTTGTCTCCCTGAAGAGTGTGGAAAATAATCAGATCTTAGGGGTGAAATAATATTTTTAAATTGTAAATGGGATTTTTTTATTCACCCAGGCACCTAAGTACAACAAGCATGCACATTTTGGTGCATTCAAGAATGGAAAATCAGAGTAGCAGCATTCTTCTGGTGGGTTTTGCTCCATTTAAAGGCACGAATGACCTGCAGCCAGGAAGGTGCAGATGCTCTACTAGGCCAGCTTTGCCTCTGTGCCGCATCTCCTGTGGTTTAGCCATGAACTGACCAGACGCCCGGCGTGCGCGTCCTCAGGGGGAGAGGCCTGTAAGCGAGGCGCCCGGGGGCAGCCCTCCTGCCTTCGCGGGACAGTGGCCGTTTCCCACTGGGGCGCTCGGGCCGTGATATGCTGCCAGTCCAGTCTTCCTAGTGATTTTCACTCAGAATAGCTAACGTTTGTATGTTTCTGGTGATTTTTTTCATGGCTTCCTTTTGTATACTTAAGTGAGTTAACTTCCACTAGAAACAGTTCATCTTATGCCTTCGAAACTGTTACGTGTTCTTTTAAAAAAGAAAACAAAGTTGCTTGTTGCTTGTTCTTTGTGTTTTAGGTGCAGCTCAGTGGAAGATGATGGCTCCAGAAGACCTGAGCTCAGGTTTCTGTCCTATAAGAGATTTTAAAACGAAAAGAGCCCTCCATTTAGCTTCTGTCTAGTTTTTCAGTTTCCAGCATGGGTCCTCTGCTGTTTGATCCTCTGAGGAGTGCCCGTGTTCACGGTCAAGTGCTCACGCATCGTGCTTCCTGCCCCTGCCCGGTCCTCCCCGTCGGGGACAGTAGGGTCAGGCCTAGCCAGGTTGGCCGCGCGGATGGTGAGGTTCCACGTAGCACGTGGCTGTCAGACTCGGGCCCTGAGGGTGACTGGAGAAACAGCAGCCACCAAGAGCGTCCGCCCGAAGGCCGTCCTCTGCCTCAGGAGTCAGGTCTTCCTGGCCGATGCCCGGGGGAGCAGAGAACGCCCCGAGCGCTGCCCGGCTCCCGGGGGCCCCGCTCCAGCTCGGCCGCAGCGTCAGCCAGCCTGTGCTCCGCCTCGGTCTTCAGACAGACCTCTGCCCGCGTTCCTGAAGGGAGGTGAGAGGGGACGTCCTGTAGGTCTTTGGGGTTCCGGAGCTCGGCATTCCCCCTTGGTTACTTTAAAGGAGCCCAGTCGGCAGGGCTCGGTCCACACGCGGGTGGTGGTGCCGGGCTCTGGCGCTCGGAGGCCGAGGCGCCCGGCAGGACTGCGGGGCGGGCCGGCGGCAGGCGCGGGCCGCCGCTGTGTCCTCTCTCCCAGGAAGGTTCGGCTTCGTTTCACTTGGTGGCAGAAATGGAATCAAGTGATTGTGAGACGTGAGGGCCCCCAAGCCCTAGGACACAGCCCAGACAGCGTCGCTGCGGGAGCCGCCCGGCCCGCACGGCCCAGGACCGCTCTGGGCCGACTGCCCTCCAGGGCTGCGTCCGCTCGGACCGCCCCACGTCTGTCTTCGCCCGCAGCCCTTACCGATAGCATCCTCCTCCTCGCTTCCCCAGAGCCTGTTTCATTGCAGTCTGCTGCTTTTGTCTCAAAATAAGTTTTACTTTTTTGTTGCCACTGTACTTACCCCTTTCTCTCCCTAACTGGACCATCCTCGGGCCGGCACTTGTTGGTCCGTGGCAGAGGCAGAGCGTGCCTTGCTCTGGTGGGCACCCCTCCTCCGCGTCAGCTGGGGTCTCGCGGGGGCCTGGTGGAGCTCTGACCGGCCGGAGAGAGGAGCGGCCCTCAGACGGGACCCCGACTCCAGGCGCAGGCCGCGCGGCGAGGGCACGCCCTCTCATCCCAGCTAGGAGCGGGGCCAGGCCTCTGGTGCCAGGGTGGTTAGGGTGTCATTAGAACCCAGGCTTCCTGAAGTGTTTCCTTTTCCATAGACACCGAGTTCAAATGTGAATTTATCATTCTTCTCTGAGGCACAGTGCCCTCTTTACAGAAATGCTCACTGCAGATGCATTTGTTTCTACATGTCAGCCAGCCAGTGTACACCACATTGGCTCTTAAAACGTTTCCCAGCTATTGTGATCAGTACCATCATCGCAGCACCTTTGATTTTTCTTCTCCTTCCACGTGTAGGGTAAGGGACTGTTCTGAAGAGTCTTTCCATTTAGTGATCCAGACATGGAAGCTGATCTCTGAAAATACTCGCTATGTATCCTAATTGTTCCCACTGGCCTTTGAATTGTAACTTGGCATTTCAGCAGCAATGTTCCCAATTGACTTATTAGAAAATGTAATAAAAGATGCCTCTTGTGATCCTGCTGCCTCCTGAGGTTTTCCTTGCTTGAGTGTGGTGTCTTACCTTTAAAGTTACAAACACCGTTTCTTACCTGAAGTCTCTCTCACTCACCTTCGCTGCTGTCGTGGAGCCCCGCAGACGCGCCAGAGCTGGGCTTCAATCGCCTCCCGTTTCCTCACTCCAGCGTCCCCCCGTCTGGGGAGGACGACACACGGGAGCTGGATGCCGACTGCCTTTGTGGGAATTCCGAAGCCCTTACCGTTTCCCCTGTGGTTACTGTAAGTTCTAGTCAACTAATTTGAATTCACCAGCCATCCCCTAAAACCAACAGCCCCCACCCCCTCGGAATAGCCACACTCTGGCCTGGGCCGGCTGCACTGGGGGCTGCCCGCGTCCGAGGCCCCCGGGGTGCTGTCCAGCCTGGCGCCCTGGGCCCTCCCAGAGGCCTCCTGGAAAAACCAGGACCGCCTTTTGTGTCCCTGGTTCTCAGGTGCAGTTAAAAGGGTGTCGCCGCAGTTTTCCCTTGTTCACCAGTGGATGGGTTAAGCATCCGCTGTTGAGTTTCAACTAACCAGGGTTATGACTTACAGCAAGAGTCCGGAAAACAGCGAACGCGAGATCGGGGCAGCCGTGTGACCGGTGTCCTTTCCCGTCTCCCTCCAACGTCCTAAAGCCGCCAGGTCTGAGGGAAGAGGGTGGTTCACGCCTGAGCCGTGGCCAGCCCCAGAGAGAGCGGACCCGCGGTCAGCGTCTGGCCGAGGGCCTGGGGGACGGTGCGTTTCCACAGCTTCGGGGGAGGCCCCAGAGGATCCTGTGTGCCGACTTCACAAGGCTGACTTCCGTAGCTTTTCGTGGCAAGCAAATGCCCAAAGATTAGCTCAAAGTGACAGACAAAGGAGGTCGTGGAGACAGAAAGGGAAAGAGGGTACCAGTTGAGGGCGGGCGGACATCAGTGAGGAGGACAAATACATGACATCCCTTATATAGAGAATCTTAAAAAAGATGCAGATGAACTTCACAAGATAGAGACCCACAGACAGAAAACAAAGGGTTACCAAAGGGAAAGGGATACACTCAAGAGTTTGGGATTCATAGATACACTGTTCTGTATAAAATAGACAACCAATAAGAATCCACTGTGCAGCTCAGGGAGCTGTAGTCAATACCTTACAGTAACCTACAATAAACGAAATCCTAAAGAATACATACATAGATATATGTGTGTGTATGAAGGAATCATTCTGTACACCTGAAACATGAATCAGCTATAACAAAATAATCCCTGACTTTTTGTGGTAAGTCTTGCATCATTTATTGATGATGGAATTAACACTGGAAAGTGATCACGACCAAAGAATCACCTTGAATGGAATGGTTTCTAAGTGAAACATTTTGAAACAGCAAGTAGGAGACAACTAGGCCCTCGGGGAAGCCTTTCACCGTCTCCGCTGAGACGGCTCCGCGCCACAGCCCGTCCAGGAACTGGGCGGGGGGCGGGGGGTGTAACGCCTGTATGTCCGAGGGAGGAGCCATATTTTAGCCGGGCTTCTTGGAATAGATTTGCTCATGTTGAGATGCAGGAAAGAGGAGGGTTATTTTTGGTCAGCGGGTAGGCACTTACCCTTGGCTATCAACGGAGGCGCTGAACAGTTGAGCTCAGTGCAGAATGGTCTGTTGAGCACCACGTCCTTTCGGTGAACTTTCTGGTCCTGGGTGCCTTCGTCTCCTCCCTGTGAGTTTCAGGAAGAGGCAGCGGTAGGGGTGAGACTGAGGAGGAGACACTGGCAGCAGACATCTGGTTGACAGCATTTTAACCAGCAGCTGGGAGGTCTGGACGGGAGCAGGCCTGATCGAGGGTTCTAGACATGGGTTTGAAACAGGTTTTGGGATTCTTAAATTCATCACAAATGGCAGTCGCCTGTTTCAGGGTGGACGTGGTTTTCAGAGCAGGCCTAGAGCTCCCCTTGTGTTTGCCGGCACCCCTCCAGCTCCTCTTGGGAGCACCGTCTTCGGGCTTGTAAGAACCAGAACCATTTTTCCTTTTCTCGTGACTGCTCTCTGCACAAGCCGTTTGAAGACTCGCAGAGTCGGGAGGCTTGGGCTGTCTCATTTTGGGACGGGTTTGGAGGAAGAGGGCTGTTCAGTGACGACCAGGGCACAGGAGGAGCTCTGGAGCCGGGGCCTCTCCCTCTGGATGGTCAGGTGCTGCGGCCTCTCCATGTCCAGCAAGCGAGCTATCAGCAGCTCCAGACCGCTCTCCGCCTCCGCTCTCCAGCTGTCAGACCTGGAGAGGGCCAGCTTGTGCAAGTCGGGAGTATTGAAAGGGGGAAGAAAATCAGGATACGGGAACACTTCATTCGGCTCTTCTGTAAGAGCGTCTTCGACACCGTTGATTGCTTCTGTACACCTGAAACATGAATCAGCTATAACAAAATAATCCCTGACTTTTTGTGGTAAGTCTTGCATCATTTATTGATGATGGAATTAACACTGGAAAGTGATCACGACCAAAGAATCACCTTGAATGGAATGGTTTCTAAGTGAAACATTTTGAAACAGCAAGTAGGAGACAACTAGGCCCTCGGGGAAGCCTTTCACCGTCTCCGCTGAGACGGCTCCGCGCCACAGCCCGTCCAAGAACTGGGCGGGGGGCGGGGGGTGTAACGCCTGTATGTCCGAGGGAGGAGCCATATTTTAGCCGGGCTTCTTGGAATAGATTTGCTCATGTTGAGATGCAGGAAAGAGGAGGGTTATTTTTGGTCAGCGGGTAGGCACTTACCCTTGGCTATCAACGGAGGCGCTGAACAGTTGAGCTCAGTGCAGAATGGTCTGTTGAGCACCACGTCCTTTCGGTGAACTTTCTGGTCCTGGGTGCCTTCGTCTCCTCCCTGTGAGTTTCAGGAAGAGGCAGCGGTAGGGGTGAGACTGAGGAGGAGACACTGGCAGCAGACATCTGGTTGACAGCATTTTAACCAGCAGCTGGGAGGTCTGGACGGGAGCAGGCCTGATCGA
Organism: Tragulus kanchil; assembly: GCA_022376925.1. Taxonomy (NCBI): domain Eukaryota; kingdom Metazoa; phylum Chordata; class Mammalia; order Artiodactyla; family Tragulidae; genus Tragulus; species Tragulus kanchil. Next base: position 2,428,801 of record JAIOJX010000005.1, read on the forward strand.
GGGTTCTAGACATGGGTTTGAAACAGGTTTTGGGATTCTTAAATTCATCACAAATGGCAGTCGCCTGTTTCAGGGTGGACGTGGTTTTCAGAGCAGGCCTAGAGCTCCCCTTGTGTTTGCCGGCACCCCTCCAGCTCCTCTTGGGAGCACCGTCTTCGGGCTTGTAAGAACCAGAACCATTTTTCCTTTTCTCGTGACTGCTCTCTGCACAAGCCGTTTGAAGACTCGCAGAGTCGGGAGGCTTGGGCTGTCTCATTTTGGGACGGGTTTGGAGGAAGAGGGCTGTTCAGTGACGACCAGGGCACAGGAGGAGCTCTGGAGCCGGGGCCTCTCCCTCTGGATGGTCAGGTGCTGCGGCCTCTCCATGTCCAGCAAGCGAGCTATCAGCAGCTCCAGACCGCTCTCCGCCTCCGCTCTCCAGCTGTCAGACCTGGAGAGGGCCAGCTTGTGCAAGTCGGGAGTATTGAAAGGGGGAAGAAAATCAGGATACGGGAACACTCCATTCGGCTCTTCTGTGAGAGCGTCTTCGACACCGTTGATTGCTTCTGGCTTTAAGTTCAGGTCCATCTTATCAAAATAGCTGAGTAAAGCGTCGTTTGCTTTTCCATTTTCTGACAAATCACTCTCATCTGTTAAATTTTCCTCCACACTGCCGTTTCCATGCTTCAGACAGCAGTGCGGAGCAGTTAAAAGTTCACCACTGTTGCTTTCTAGACTTGAGCCTAAGTTAAGATGAGGCGCACACCTGTCCTTGGGAAAGTCTCCGTCAGCGTAGGGCCAGCAAAGATCGAATGGCGCCTGCCGCGCGGGGTGGGAGCCGCTGGGCCTGTCCGCGGCGGTGCTCGTCAGTGAGTGGCTCGCGCCGAAGAGCCTGATGGGATGGTTCGTCACATCACAGCCAGTTTCCAATGAAGGTTTTTTGAAATCCCTTAAGAAATGATTTATTAGTGAATGGCTGGTTGCCTAGAATTAAAACGCTATTAAGATAATAAATAAGAAACCTTTATCAAAGACGAGTGTTGAGTTCCCAATGGCCTATGTATCTATCTGCAACAGAAACACGTTAATTTTCAAACACGGTCTAACTATATACAACTATCTACATTTTTTAAAAGTATGAATTAGAACAGAAATGGGGCAGTCCTTTGTACGTGCAAGGTGACTAGACCAGTCCGCCTGCAGACGGCTCCCTGGCTACGCAGGGCCACAGGCTGCTCGTGGCTGCTGGCTATGCAGGGCCACAGGCTGCTCGTGGCTGCTGGTAGCAGCTGTCTGCCCGTGAGCACCCCGTGCACGTGGCCGTGTCTGAAGAGGCGGCTTTCCACTCGAGACTGAAATTACAGTGAGATGATGAGTGGCCCGGGACGAGATGAAATGCAACAAACAGTGGCATGGGGCGGAGCCAGCTTACTCAAGAAAGGCTTCTGCTCTAGCCACTGTGGTTTTTACAAATCATTCTGACCAGAAAAGGAAGCAAAACAATGTCTATCTACCAAGCAGAAACTAGCCCAGATACAGTCTGTAGCAATGCACATCTGATGGTGCGCCTTCATTTCAGGGTAGTACTTCTCGGTATTATATTCACATGAACACTGCAAGAAAGCCAAGCCATGGAATACTGCCTTAACAGTTAATCTTTTAAAAGCTCACGAGGCATACTGCCCTGGAAAGGTTTGGTGTACTGACACATAGACTCTCAGTATCTTCCTGCCTCTTTTAAAGCGACCTTACATTAAAGAGAGCGCCGTCTGGAGGAATTTAGCTAAACATGAGGCTTACGGACTTGCCTCTGAAAAAGCACGGAAAAATCCCCGTAAGTGTACAACTGAGGACTGACAGCGACCCATGCAACAAAACAGAGAGCGTGGGATCCAAATGTGGCAGAGCTTGGCGAAGCCCTTGGCCCAGTGAATGAAGTGGAAATTATAACGTCGGCCCTGGAGGCGGTGGTCTGAGAGGCGAGACAGTCACAGAAACGGGCTCTGCAAACTGTTCAGCACTAATGAAAGCTGTCAGGACTTCTAGTCTTTCTCTGCGGATGGCCCGTTGAGGAGAAGCGTCCAGTCAGCAGACTGCTGCGCTGACCCCAGCGTGCGCTCTGCACCGCCTCTGGCCTCCCCGGCACCCGTCGTCGGCACCGTCGATTCTGTGGAGTCCTCACAACAGCCCCAAGACCGGCAGTTGCGTTTTCTACCTTTGAGGGGACCAGGGAGCCAAGGCCCCGACTGGCTGAGGTCACCCATCTCCTACGTGGCAGAGCTGGGATCAGGCCGTGGGGCAGCGGGGCCCCTGCTGGTGGCCGCAGCCGCTGCCCCGTGCTGACCCCATCCGTGTCACCTCTTCCTGCAAGCGCCTCCTCATCAGAGCGGCCGTCCCTGCCCATCAACACCGACGCCAGACACCATCTCACCTCTCGGTTCTACCCTCAGCCTCAGCACCAGGCGGCCGTCCCGGGCCGCCCCAGGGATCCCCACCCGGGCACAGCGGCAGCGAGGAACCGGGCACCAAAGACAGGGGCCCAGCTCAGCGGCTCTGGCAGACGACACACCGTAAAGAGGCACGGGGCGGTGCTCGGGGCCCGTCGCGCTCCCGGCCACGGTCACCCGTGACTTGGAGAAGCCTTCTAGCTGGTTCTCACCCACACCAGGGTTTAAGAACCACAATGTCAGCCTTCAGACCCCAGGAAGGAGGGGTTTGAAGTGAGGATGGGGGCTGAGGAGGAGCCCCTCCGTGCTGAGCCCGGTCACCTCTCTCCCACCTCTGGGCCGTCTCTGTCCCCCAACCCACTCCCTGTGCACAGTACTTTCTTCTTCTGGTTGCTTTTGGCCTCGTACTTGAACCGAGTATTTCATTCATCTGTACTGAACATTATTGCACTGAGTTAGGGGTTTACAGACATAAGCATTCTCTCACCTGATCTCTGTGGCACTTTTGAACATTCAGAAGCGTGGACCCTAAGAAGCCGGAAACCCGTAGTCTAGCTACAGCGACCATCCCCTGGGATCCAAATGTGGCAGAGCTTGGCGAAGCCCTTGGCCCAGTGAATGAAGTGGAAATTATAACGCCGGCCCTGAGGCGGTGGTCTGAGAGGCGAGACAGTCACAGAAACGGGCTCTGCAAACTGTTCAGCACTAATGAAAGCTGTCAGGACTTCTAGTCTTTCTCTGCGGATGGCCCGTTGAGGAGAAGCGTCCAGTCAGCAGACTGCTGCGCTGACCCCAGCGTGCGCTCTGCACCGCCTCTGGCCTCCCCGGCACCCGTCGTCGGCACCGTCGATTCTGTGGAGTCCTCACAACAGCCCCAAGACCGGCAGTTGCGTTTTCTACCTTTGAGGGGACCAGGGAGCCAAGGCCCCGACTGGCTGAGGTCACCCATCTCCTACGTGGCAGAGCTGGGATCAGGCCGTGGGGCAGCGGGGCCCCTGCTGGTGGCCGCAGCCGCTGCCCCGTGCTGACCCCATCCGTGTCACCTCTTCCTGCAAGCGCCTCCTCATCAGAGCGGCCGTCCCTGCCCATCAACACCGACGCCAGACACCATCTCACCTCTCGGTTCTACCCTCAGCCTCAGCACCAGGCGGCCGTCCCGGGCCGCCCCAGGGATCCCCACCCGGGCACAGCGGCAGCGAGGAACCGGGCACCAAAGACAGGGGCCCAGCTCAGCGGCTCTGGCAGACGACACACCGTAAAGAGGCACGGGGCGGTGCTCGGGGCCCGTCGCGCTCCCGGCCACGGTCACCCGTGACTTGGAGAAGCCTTCTAGCTGGTTCTCACCCACACCAGGGTTTAAGAACCACAATGTCAGCCTTCAGACCCCAGGAAGGAGGGGTTTGAAGTGAGGATGGGGGCTGAGGAGGAGCCCCTCCGTGCTGAGCCCGGTCACCTCTCTCCCACCTCTGGGCCGTCTCTGTCCCCCAACCCACTCCCTGTGCACAGTACTTTCTTCTTCTGGTTGCTTTTGGCCTCGTACTTGAACCGAGTATTTCATTCATCTGTACTGAACATTATTGCACTGAGTTAGGGGTTTACAGACATAAGCATTCTCTCACCTGATCTCTGTGGCACTTGCTTCATTCAGAAGGTAAGTCCAGACCTGGAATATCCCTTGTTCTCTGCGGATGGATAGGGGTTCCAGAAGAAGAAGAAAAAAAGAAAGGCTATGAGAAAATTTTTGAAGAGATTATAGTTGAAAATTTCCCCAACATGGGAAAAGAAATAGTCAATCAAGTCCAAGAAGCACAAAGAGTACCATACAGAATCAATCCGAGAAGAAACACACCAAGACACATATTAATGAAGTTAACACAAATTAAACACAAAGATAGAATTCTCAAAGCAGCAAGGGAAAAGCAACTAGTGACATACAAGGGAAAGCCCATCCGTTTAACAGCTGATCTTTCAACAGAAACTGCAGGCCAGAAGGGAATGGCAGGACACATTTAAACGGCTGAAAGAGAATAATCTGCAACCAAGAATCCTCTACCCTGCAAGGATCTCATTCAAAATTGATGGAGAAATCAAAAGCTTTACAGACAAGCAAAATTTAAAAGAATTTAGTCACACCAAACCAGCCTTACAACAAGTGTTAAAGGGACTTATATAGAAAACAAGTATAAAAGGAGAAGATCCACGAAACAAACCCATCATAACATCTAAGAAGATGACAATAGGATCATTTGTATCAATAATTACTTTGAATGTCAATGGACTAAATGCCCCAACCAAAAGACACAGAGTGGCTGAATGGATCCAAAAACACGACCCATACATATGCTGCCTCCAGGAAACTCATTTCAGACCTAGAGACACTCATAGACTGAAAGTGAGAGGCTGGAAAAAGATATTCCATGCAAATGGAAATCAAAAGAAAGCTGGAGTAGCAATCCTCATATCAGATAAAATAGATTTTAAAGTAAAGAAGATTCTAAGAGACAAGGCAGGTCACTACATCATGATTAAGGGATCCATCCAAGAAGAAGACATAACAATCATAAATATCTATGCTCCCAACACAGGAGCACCCCAATACATAAGACAAACACTTTCAGACATAAAAGAAGACATTGACAGCAACACAATCATAGTAGGAGACTTTAACACTCCTCTCACACCAATGGACAGATCATCCAAACAGAAAATTAATAAAGAAACACAAGCCTTAAATGCCACACTAGAAGAAATGGACCTCATTGATATCTTTAGGACTTTCCATCCAAAAGCAGAAGAATACACTTTCTTCTTAAGTGCTCACGGAACATTCTCCAGGATAGACCACATCTTGGGCCACAAATCAATCCTCAGTCAATTCAAGAAAACTGCAATTCTATCAACCATCTTCTCGGACCACAATGCAGTGAGACTAGAGATCAACTACAGGAAAAAAACCGCTAAAAACACAAACACATGGAGATTAAACAACACATACCTAAAAAACCAACTGATCATTGAGGAAATCAAAGGAGAAATAAAAAAATTCCTAGAGGAAAATGACAATGAACACACGACAGTGCAAAACCTATGGGATACTGCAAAAGCAGTTCTAAGAGGAAGTTTATAGCAATTCAATCCCAAAAAACTCAAGAATCCTCTACCCTGCAGAAATCAAAAGCTTTACAGACAAGCAAAATTTAAAAGAATTTAGTCACACCAAACCAGCCTTACAACAAGTGTTAAAGGGACTTATATAGAAAACAAGTATAAAAGGAGAAGATCCACGAAACAAACCCATCATAACATCTAAGAAGATGACAATAGGATCATTTGTATCAATAATTACTTTGAATGTCAATGGACTAAATGCCCCAACCAAAAGACACAGAGTGGCTGAATGGATTCGAAAACACGACCCATACATATGCTGCCTCCAGGAAACTCATTTCAGACCTAGAGACACTCATAGACTGAAAGTGAGAGGCTGGAAAAAGATATTCCATGCAAATGGAAATCAAAAGAAAGCTGGAGTAGCAATCCTCATATCAGATAAAATAGATTTTAAAGTAAAGAAGATTCTAAGAGACAAGGCAGGTCACTACATCATGATTAAGGGATCCATCCAAGAAGAAGACATAACAATCATAAATATCTATGCTCCCAACACAGGAGCACCCCAATACATAAGACAAACACTTTCAGACATAAAAGAAGACATTGACAGCAACACAATCATAGTAGGAGACTTTAACACTCCTCTCACACCAATGGACAGATCATCCAAACAGAAAATTAATAAAGAAACACAAGCCTTAAATGCCACACTAGAAGAAATGGACCTCATTGATATCTTTAGGACTTTCCATCCAAAAGCAGAAGAATACACTTTCTTCTTAAGTGCTCACGGAACATTCTCCAGGATAGACCACATCTTGGGCCACAAATCAATCCTCAGTCAATTCAAGAAAACTGCAATTCTATCAACCATCTTCTCGGACCACAATGCAGTGAGACTAGAGATCAACTACAGGAAAAAAACCGCTAAAAACACAAACACATGGAGATTAAACAACACATACCTAAAAAACCAACTGATCATTGAGGAAATCAAAGGAGAAATAAAAAAATTCCTAGAGGAAAATGACAATGAACACACGACAGTGCAAAACCTATGGGATACTGCAAAAGCAGTTCTAAGAGGGAAGTTTATAGCAATTCAATCCCACCTCAAGAAACTAGGAAAATCTCAAACAGACGACCTTACCTTACGCTTAAAACAACTGGAGAAAGAAGAACAAAAACACCCCAAAGCCAGCAGAAGAAGGGAAATCATAAAGATTAGAGCAGAAATAAATGAAAAACAAAAGAAACAATAGTAAAGATAAATAAAACAAAAAGCTGGTTCTTCGAAAAAGTCAATAAAATTGACACACCACTGGCCAGACTCATCAAGAAAAAAAGAGAGAAGAACCAGATCACCAAAATCAAAAATGAAAAAGGAGAGATTACAACAGATAATGCAGAAATCCAAAGGATTATAAGAGACTATTATGAACAACTCTATGGCAACAAACTGGACAACCTGGAAGAAATGGACAGTTTCTTAGAGAAGATTAATCTCCCAAGACTCAACCAGGAAGAAATAGAAACTATGAACAAGCCAATCACAAGCTCAGAAATCGACCTTGTGATCAAAAATCTACCCAAAAATAAAAGCCCAGGGCCAGATGGTTTCACAAGTGAATTCTACCAAACATTTAAAGAAGAGCTAATGCCTGTCCTTCTAAAACTCTTCCAAAAAATTGCCCAGGAAGGAACACTTCCAAACACATTCTACGAGGCCACCATCACCCTGATACCAAAGCCAGGCAAAGACATCACAAAAAAAGAAAATTATAGGCCAATTTCACTGATGAATCTAGATGCCAAAATCCTCAACAAAATCCTAGCAAACAGAATTCAGCAACACATCAAAAAACTCATACATCATGATCAAGTTGGGTTCATCCCAGGCATGCAAGGATTCTTCAATATCTGCAAATCAATCCAAGTGATACACCATAACAACAAATTGAAAGACAAAATCTCAAACATTCTCGGACCACAATGCAGTGAGACTAGAGATCAATTTAAAACCAAATGGAGATTAAACAACACATACCTAAAAAACCAACTGATCATTGAGGAAATCAAAGGAGAAATAAAAAAATTCCTAGAGGAAAATGACAATGAACACACGACAGTGCAAAACCTATGGGATACTGCAAAAGCAGTTCTAAGAGGGAAGTTTATAGCAATTCAATCCCACCTCAAGAAACTAGGAAAATCTCAAACAGACGACCTTACCTTACGCTTAAAACAACTGGAGAAAGAAGAACAAAAACACCCCAAAGCCAGCAGAAGAAGGGAAATCATAAAGATTAGAGCAGAAATAAATGAAAAACAAAAGAAACAATAGTAAAGATAAATAAAACAAAAAGCTGGTTCTTCGAAAAAGTCAATAAAATTGACACACCACTGGCCAGACTCATCAAGAAAAAGAGAGAGAAGAACCAGATCACCAAAATCAAAAATGAAAAAGGAGAGATTACAACAGATAATGCAGAAATCCAAAGGATTATAAGAGACTATTATGAACAACTCTATGGCAACAAACTGGACAACCTGGAAGAAATGGACAGTTTCTTAGAGAAGATTAATCTCCCAAGACTCAACCAGGAAGAAATAGAAACTATGAACAAGCCAATCACAAGCTCAGAAATCGACCTTGTGATCAAAAATCTACCCAAAAATAAAAGCCCAGGGCCAGATGGTTTCACAAGTGAATTCTACCAAACATTTAAAGAAGAGCTAATGCCTGTCCTTCTAAAACTCTTCCAAAAAATTGCCCAGGAAGGAACACTTCCAAACACATTCTACGAGGCCACCATCACCCTGATACCAAAGCCAGGCAAAGACATCACAAAAAAAGAAAATTATAGGCCAATTTCACTGATGAATCTAGATGCCAAAATCCTCAACAAAATCCTAGCAAACAGAATTCAGCAACACATCAAAAAGCTCATTCATCACGATCGAGTTGGGTTCATCCCAGGCATGCAAGGATTCTTCAACATCCGCAAATCAATCAATGTGATACACCATATCAACAAATTGAAAGACAAAAATCACATGATCATCTCAATAGATGCAGAAAAAGCCTTTGACAAAGTACAGCATCCATTTATGATAAAAACTCTTCAAAAAATGGGCATAGAAGGAACTTATCTTAACATAGTGAAAGCCATATATGAGAAGCCCACAGCGAATATTATCCTCAATGGTGAAAAACTCAAAGCATTCCCTCTAAGATCAGGAACAAGACAAGGGTGTCCACTTTCACCACTCTTATTCAACATAGTCCTGGAAGTTCTAGCAACAGCAATAAGAGAAGAGAAAGAAATCAAAGGAATCCAGATTGGAAAAGAAGAAGTCAAACTCTCTCTATTTGCAGATGACATGATATTATACATAGAAAATCCCAGAGACACTATTACAAAACTACTAGAGTTAATCAGCGAATTCAGCAAAGTCGCAGGATACAAAATCAATATACAGAAATCACTGGCATTCCTATACACAAACAACGAAAAATCAGAAAACAAAATCAAAGAGGCAATCCCCTTCACCATCGCAACCAAAAGAATCAAATATCTAGGAATAAACCTACCCAAAGAAACAAAAGAATTGTACACAGAAAATTACAAGACACTCATGAGAGACATTAAAGAAGACTTAAACAGATGGAGAAATACTCCATGTTCCTGGGTCGGGAGAATCAATATTGTGAAAATGACCATACTACCAAATGTCATCTATAGATTCAATGCAATCCCTATCAAACTTCCAATAACATTCTTCACAGAACTAGACCAACAATAACACAGTTCATATGGAAACACAAAAGACCTCGAATAGCCAAAGCAATCCTCAGGAAGAAGAATGGAGCTGGGGGGATCAGCCTCCCCAACTTCAGACTCTACTACAAAGCAACAGTCATCAAGACAGTATGGTACTGGCACAAAACAGAAAATTATAGGCCAATTTCACTGATGAATCTAGATGCCAAAATCCTCAACAAAATCCTAGCAAACAGAATTCAGCAACACATCAACAACCTCATTCAGCCCGATCGAGTTGGGTTCATCCCAGGCATGCAAGGATTCTGCCACAGCGGCAAATCAAGCAATGTGATACACCTTATTAACAAATTGAAAGACAAAAATCACATGATCATCTCAATAGATGCAGAAAAAGCCTTTGACAAAGTACAGCATCCATTTATGATAAAAACTCTTCAAAAAATGGGCATAGAAGGAACTTATCTTAACATAGTGAAAGCCATATATGAGAAGCCCACAGCGAATATTATCCTCAATGGTGAAAAACTCAAAGCATTCCCTCTAAGATCAGGAACAAGACAAGGGTGTCCACTTTCACCACTCTTATTCAACATAGTCCTGGAAGTTCTAGCAACAGCAATAAGAGAAGAGAAAGAAATCAAAGGAATCCAGATTGGAAAAGAAGAAGTCAAACTCTCTCTATTTGCAGATGACATGATATTATACATAGAAAATCCCAGAGACACTATTACAAAACTACTAGAGTTAATCAGCGAATTCAGCAAAGTCGCAGGATACAAAATCAATATACAGAAATCACTGGCATTCCTATACACAAACAACGAAAAATCAGAAAACAAAATCAAAGAGGCAATCCCCTTCACCATCGCAACCAAAAGAATCAAATATCTAGGAATAAACCTACCCAAAGAAACAAAAGAATTGTACACAGAAAATTACAAGACACTCATGAGAGACATTAAAGAAGACTTAAACAGATGGAGAAATACTCCATGTTCCTGGGTCGGGAGAATCAATATTGTGAAAATGACCATACTACCAAATGTCATCTATAGATTCAATGCAATCCCTATCAAACTTCCAATAACATTCTTCACAGAACTAGACCAACAATAACACAGTTCATATGGAAACACAAAAGACCTCGAATAGCCAAAGCAATCCTCAGGAAGAAGAATGGAGCTGGGGGGATCAGCCTCCCCAACTTCAGACTCTACTACAAAGCAACAGTCATCAAGACAGTATGGTACTGGCACAAAAACAGAAATATAGACCAATGGAACAAGATCGAGAACCCAGAGATAAAGCCACGCACCTATGGGTACCTTATTTTTGACAAAGGCGAACATATAAAATGGGACAAAGACAGCCTCTTCAACAAATGGTGCTGGGAAAATTGGACAGCTACATGCAGGAAAATGAAGTTGGAACATACCCTGACACCATACACAAAGATCAACTCAAAATGGATTAAAGACTTAAATGTAAGGCCAGAAACCATCAAACTCTTAGAGGAGAATATAGGCAAAACACTCAAGGACATAAATCAAAGCAAGATCTTCTCTGACCCACCTACTAGAATAGTGGAACTAAAAAGACAAATGAACATGTGGGACCTAATGAAACTTAAAAGCTTTTGTACAGCGAAAGAAATTACAAAAAAGCTGAACAGACAGCCCACACAGTGGGAGAAAATCATAGCAAATGAAACAACAGACAAAGAATTAATCTCCAAAATCTACAAGCAACTCAGACAACTCAGCACTGGAAAAACAAACAACCCAATCAAAAAATGGGAAAAGGACCTAAACAGACACCTCTCCAATGATGACATACAGATGGCCCAAAAACACATGAAACGATGCTCAACTTCACTAATAATTAGAGAAATGCAAATCAAAACTACAATGAGATATCACCTCACACCCGTCAGAATGGCCATCATCCACAAATCGACAGACAATAAATGCTGGAGAGGCTGCGGAGAAAAGGGAACACTCCTGCATTGCTGGTGGGAGTGTAAATTGATACAGCCTCTATGGAAGACAGTCTGGAGATTTCTTAAAAAACTAAAAATAGAAGCACCCTATGACCCAGCAATCCCACTCTTAGGCTTATACCCTGATGAAATCAAAACTGAAAGAAGCACCTGTACCCCAATGTTCATTGCAGCTCTCTATACAATAGCTAGAACATGGAAGGAACCTAGATGCCCATCGACGAACGAATGGATCCAAAAGCTATGGTACATATATACAATGGAGTACTACACAGCTGTAAAGAGAAATGCAGAAGAATCAGCCCTCATGAGGTGGCTGGATCTAGAACGTATCATAAAAAGTGAAGTCAGTCAGAAAGAGAAGGACAAATACAGTATATTAACACATATATATGGAATCTAGTAGGATGGTGATGATGGCACATGCAGTGAAGCGACAGAAAGACAGACATGGACAGTGGACATATGGACATTGTGGGGAAGGAACAGTGGTTGAGAGGCGTAAGGGAAGTAGCATGAAGGCCTGTACTATCATAAGTGAAGAAAATAGCTCTAGTCATTGCTCTGTGAGAAAAGGGGATCCTTCAGGGGTGCTGTGTGATGGTCGGGAGGGGAGGGAAGGGGGGAATATACATATGACTAATCTGAGAACATACATATCTGTAAACAACAAAACTCTGTAAAAGTTAAAAGTAAAATAAAGGTTTAAAAATAAATAAATAAATAAATAAAAAATAAATTAAAAAATATCCCTTGTTTACTATTCTAAGAACAGAAAGAGCATGGACAACATTTTAGTGTCGACATGTCTTTTAAAAATAGTAATAATAAGAAGAATACTTTCCGAGTGTGATGGATAAAATCCCACCTGTGTTCTCCGGGAAGTGAGCTCTGAGAAGGTAAGCTCCAGCAGGAGTTGCTCTACTGGATTTCCCATGAGGCTCTATGAAGTGTCAGAAGACTGGTAAGCCCCGGGCCCCTCTACCCCCGACCCGTGCTCTAAGAGCGCGCGGCTCTAGTGCTGGCCAAGCAGCACAGGCTAGAGAGCGGCGGCTCCTTCTCACGTGCGCCCTGGTCTCTCCTGACCTCGTCAGGGATCATGTCATCTGTTTACAAATGTCAGCTAAAATCCATTAACTAATAAGCCTCGAACATCATTAAGATTTTCTTTATTTTATTAACAGTTAACTGTTTTACATTCTGATCAATAAAAGCAAATGAAAGATTCTTTCACTACTTCAAAATATAACCATTGCAACTGCCTTAAGAGCGAAGGCCTCCACTTTGGCAGGGACCAGAACACGTTATAGTCATTACAATGTTAACTTCCATTTATAATACTGTTATATTGAAAAACAGTGATGTAACAAGATATTCATTTAATGACCAGTTTGCAGATTTGTCAAATAGTAAATAAAGCCATTGACCTGTTTGAAGACTCCACAGAAATTCAAAGTTTAACTCAGAGGAAAGAAATTTTCTTTAAGGGACACACAATGTAATGTTAATATATTGTGAATTATTTAAAACCAAATATTTATCCTTACCTTGTCAATTTTGCCTGAAAGAATGTATATGGAAAAAATGACAATTAATAGTTACATAAAACTGGTGATATTCAAAACAAGCCCCCTTTGATATGACTGGTTGTTCCTATTAAAAATGGGAATATAGGTTTTCATGTATTTATGAATATAAGTAGGCACAGCGAGGATTTCTTACCACCTGTGGCACCATCCCTTCCGGGGGGAGGTCTTTATTTTCAGGAGCATGTACTTCTGCATTCGAACTCCAGTGAAGGAAGTTCTAAAACAATATTTTAGGACAAACTTAACGTAAGAAAATTTTACAAGTCCAAGTACCTACTTTAACACATTCTCTGGGTAAAATATGACAAAAGGCACAAAGTTCCACGACCCCCACCCCCATAAGGACAAACAGCATTTCTGAGGAGCGGGAAATGTTCTCATTACACTGTTATCAGCTGGATAACACCTCTTGTCAGGAAATGAAAGGCTTTTACAAGAATTTATGGTTTCCTTTCAAAACTGATACTAAGAGTAAGATAAAGGGTCCAGTTCAGTGTGTCCTGAGCACACCAGGGCTCCCTCACCAGGTTAATGTATCTGAGCTCCAGATCTGAGAGCCTATGGAAGTCTTCCCATCGGCCAAACAGAATTCTCTGACCCTCACCTGCTCACCCACACTGACCAGCCCACCTCTCATTCTAGACTCCAGACGCTGAGAAGCACACAGGAATTTTTTTTTTAAGGCAAACAAAAGGAAAGGTACAACAGCTATTGAGGATTTACACCCCAGAGACTGCCCAGCGCGACGTCTGTCCTAGAAAAGGAAAACTGAAGAGGCCGGCAGTTTATTTTTAAAAAGTATAGACGAGGGCTTCCCTGGTGGCCCCGTGACGAAGAACCTGCGAGACGCCGGCTCGCTCCCTGACCCCGAAGGTCCCACGCGGAGCCGAAGCCGGGCACGACTACTGAGGCCGGGCTCTAGCGCCCACCAGTGCCAGCTGCCGAGCCCACGCCGTGGCTAGAGCCGGGCTCTGTGAGCAGAAGGGCCGCCGCCAGAGACCCCACACGCTGCACCAAAGAGCAGGTGCCTCGCGCCCCTAGAGAAAGCCGGGTGCTGCAGCCAAGGACCCGGCACAGCCAGAGATAAATGAAGACATAAAAAGACCTTTTCAAATAGTGGAAAAAAATAGACTCGGATTGAGTAGGATGAGGCCAGAGACTTGCAGTTTTAAAGTCTCCCGACATTCTCAAGCTTCTCAAAGCTCTGTAATCCTGGCTCCCTATGGTACAAAACAGCCTCGAGAGAAACCCAGGGCAGCTGAGGAAAACAGCGCCTCTGGGATCACAGCGTAAAAATTACCAAACGCACCAGGCAAGGAAGGCTGTCAGCTGCCCACACATCAGCTGCATTGCAAACTCCCTTCAGGTGGGCACCTGCCTTACCAGTGTTTTACACAGAACACGTGAAAGAAAATTCGACAGGTGAGCACTGCCGATGAATCAAGATGCCCCGTTTCACAAAATCCAACTGCAATCTGACATGTTTGCAGATTTGCAGAGAAGCTGGTTAACCTGTCCTTTGTGGAAAGACATAAACGCATTCAGGGAATTCTACTCAATTCTCTGCACTAACCTAAACGGGGAAAGACGTTGAAGACAAACGGGCATATGTGTAACTGCGTCTCCCTGGCTGAAGGTGACTTTCATCACTCTGTCCTGTACGCCTGAAACCGACACAAGGCTGTTAACCAACCCTACTCCTATACCAAATAATTTTTTTTTTAAGAAATTTTCCATCTGGCGTCACAAATGCACCAAGCGGTGAAGCACCTGCGGCTCCCAGAGAGCCAGCCGCAGGGGGCGTGGGGGGGGGGGCGCTTCTGAGGCCTTGACCGCGGCGTCGGGGAGCGGGTGCCCCCCAGGGCCGGCCCTGGGGGCCGCTGCTGTAGGCACCTCCCCGGAGACGGCTGTGCGGAGGCCGGGGCTGCTCGTCCCACCGGTTCTTCTCACCGTCTTGTTCCTGGGGTCCCTCGGCATGCTGCGCGGGGACAGGGACGCAGGGGGAGGCCGGAGGGGAGGTCAGAGAGCCTGCGGGGCGGCTCCCCAGGGAGCGGAGGGCCGGCGGGGCTTCGGGAGGCGGGAGAGAAGGCCGGCGGGCAGGCGAGGTCACCGGGAATGGACTGGAGACCCAGGCCAGCCGGCAGCGGGAGGAAAGGGAGGCACGGAAAAAAAGCAAACTGAAAGATCGAAGCGACAGCAGATTCAGAACTAAGTGAGCAAGGAGACATCAGATCGGAAGATACCGCACGAGTTAGAAACCATCTGGCAAACTATCCGGGATTAAACGGCAGGGTGGTGAGCGCGTTCGGCACTTAGGCCAGGCGCTCCTCTTGAACGCAGGATGCGCCTCGCCGCGGGCAGGGCGGTCCGGGTCCCTCCGCAGGCCGAACGCAGAAACCTCGGACGGGGCACTCTTCCGGGTGCGGCTGAAGCGCAGGAAGGCATGGGTTCAGGCCTGGCCAACTAGCAAAAATTTTTTTAAATACACAAACGGAAGCCACCGCCGTGAGCCGTGTATTTGCCAGGCGTTTTCACCTGTTGCCCCAGAGGGACGCGGCTCCGGGGGCCGCGCGCCAGGAGGAGCCGCCGCACCTGCGCCTGGGCGGGCCGGGGAGGACGCGGGGGCCGGGGAGGCGCGCGCGGGGAGTGCGGGCGAGCCCCGCGCCTCTGTGACGGGCGCGGGCTGGGGCCGCCTCTTACCGCCCGGCGCCGAGGGCCCCCGGCTCGTCCCCGGCGGCGTCTCCGCGGGCGCAGCCCCCCGAGCTCCCTGCTGCTCCGCGCGCGCGGCCCCCGGCTCTGCCGGCCTGCGGAGAGGACCGAGCGCAGCCCGCGGCGGCACGCCGCCCCCACCCCGGGCCCCGGCCCGCAGTCACCCCGGCCCGGCCTCCCGCCCCCCGCCCCGCTTTCGACCTCCGCCGGACCCAGCGCCCGGCCCCAGACCTTCAGCTCAACCTCGCCCCCAGCCTCGAACCCCGACCCGAGTCCGGTCTCGCCCGGACTCGGCCCCAGGCCTGGCCCTGACCCCGGCTTCCGACCCCGGCCCCCTCCCACCGGGTTCCTTCCCCACCGTCTTGTTTCCTGGGGTCCCTCGGCATGCTGCGCGGGGACAGGGACGCAGGGGGAGGCCGGAGGGGAGGTCAGAGAGCCTGCGGGGCGGCTCCCCAGGGAGCGGAGGGCCGGCGGGGCTTCGGGAGGCGGGAGAGAAGGCCGGCGGGCAGGCGAGGTCACCGGAATGGACTGAGACCCAGGCCAGCCGGCAGCGGGAGGAAAGGGAGGCACGGAAAAAAAGCAAACTGAAAGATCGAAGCGACAGCAGATTCAGAACTAAGTGAGCAAGGAGACATCAGATCGGAAGATACCGCACGAGTTAGAAACCATCTGGCAAACTATCCGGGATTAAACGGCAGGGTGGTGAGCGCGTTCGGCACTTAGGCCAGGCGCTCCTCTTGAACGCAGGATGCGCCTCGCCGCGGGCAGGGCGGTCCGGGTCCCTCCGCAGGCCGAACGCAGAAACCTCGGACGGGGCACTCTTCCGGGTGCGGCTGAAGCGCAGGAAGGCATGGGTTCAGGCCTGGCCAACTAGCAAAAATTTTTTTAAATACACAAACGGAAGCCACCGCCGTGAGCCGTGTATTTGCCAGGCGTTTTCACCTGTTGCCCCAGAGGGACGCGGCTCCGGGGGCCGCGCGCCAGGAGGAGCCGCCGCACCTGCGCCTGGGCGGGCCGGGGAGGACGCGGGGGCCGGGGGCGGCGCGCGCGGGGAGTGCGGGCGAGCCCCGCGCCTCTGTGACGGGCGCGGGCTGGGGCCGCCTCTTACCGCCCGGCGCCGAGGGCCCCCGGCTCGTCCCCGGCGGCGTCTCCGCGGGCGCAGCCCCCCGAGCTCCCTGCTGCTCCGCGCTCGCGGCCCCCGGCTCTGCCGGCCTGCGGAGAGGACCGAGCGCAGCCCGCGGCGGCACGCCGCCCCCCCCCCGGGCCCCGGCCCGCAGTCACCCCGGCCCGGCCTCCCGCCCCCGCCCGCTTTCGACCTCCGCCGGACCCAGCGCCCGGCCCCAGACCTTCAGCTCAACCTCGCCCCCAGCCTCGAACCCCGACCCCGAGTCCGGTCTCGCCCCGGACTCGGCCCCAGGCCTGGCCCTGACCCCGGCTTCCGACCTCTCCTCGGACCCCGCCCCCTCCGGAAGAATAGACTGCTACCTCCTCCAAGATCCTTAATTTGACTTTTCTTTTGATTTGTTTACAATCCTTTGCTCACTGTTAGTCAGTTATTCATTTACAATTTCTCACTGGCTACCTTTTCAACACCAGGAAGGTGAGACCTGGCCTTCCATCTAGTAGACTGCCTGGCTTAACAAGCATTCAATCCATGTTTGAGTTAATTACCGCCCCAAATGACATTTTCTAGGCCTCCTGGGGTGGTTACTATGTCGGGCTTAGGCCGACATGTGACAGAGGTTAGCCGGTGTGGTCCTCAACAGCCCAGGGACTTGCAGACGTTCCTGTTTGATGAATGAGTAACCCAGACCTTGACTAGTACATGTCCCAGCTTACAGCTACTTGAAAATAGGGACTTGGGTAGATGTGGCACCCACGGATTCCTAGCCAGTGCTGGCTAATGTATCTGGGTGAGAAAGCGTTTTCTCTTCTCTGGCTGGGAGACAGGAAAGACATGTGTATGTGCACAGATGTGTGTGTGCATGTCACAGATGTAGCCCGCACACCCCAGCCTCCTCGCTTTCTGTTTCTGCCTTTCCTTTTGCTTCAGAACTTGAACTACTAGCTCATCCCTGCAGGTTCCTCTGTGGCATCCAAGAAGGCATCCTCTAAGATCTTTTTTTTTTTTTTTTTGGCCACTTCTATTGATCTTTCATTTATTCATTGCTTTCAGGAAGTCAGGACAATCTTTTCTAATTAATAATATGCATTTTTTTTTGTTTGGCCACACCCTATGGCATGTGGGATTTTAGGTCCCTGACCAGGGATCGAACCCATGCCCCTGGCAGTGGAAGCGTGGAGCCTTAACCACTGGACCGCCAGAGAAGTCCCAATAATACACATTTTTGCTCTCCAGGAAGGTGCTAAGTCAGTGGGAAAGATTCCGAGTCAGTGAGGAGTCGTCTGCCTTTCGTGCCCGCAGATAACTAGTCTCTGCCCCGTGCTCCAATGTCTGTCTCTCAGTCAGGACCAGTCATATTTATCTCCACTTTAGGACTCCATTTCCGTGAGGTTTACCTTAAATAGCCTACCTTTCTTGTATTTGTATAATTCTGCTCTAAAAAATATACATGGACTTATTTTTAGTTTGAAGTTGCATTTTTGTTTTAAAAATTAAACTTTAGTCCTTGTCTCCTTTCTCTGGGAGGCCACCATGTTGTTGCAGAAGTGTAAGAAATCTTGTTTAAAATCTATGCATTCCTAGAAGGCACGTAATAGTCATGGCCATGAATATATTTCCAAATGTAAGGTAAACTCGTGCACCAGTAAATTCTACACCTGCCTCTGGGGCAGCTCACACTTTGCAATCGGTTCTCAATCACATCTCCCCCTTACGTTAGATTTTCCTGCAAAATTTGTTTTCTGCTGTTTAAGTTGCTTGCTTTTGAGTCTCCCTGTCCTCCTGCCTCTTCTCCATAGCTGTAGCTGGGTTTTCTTAGCTGTCACCCAGTCACTTTGGGTTTGGGGATTGGAACTTACCTTCTGGGGGCACGAGCAGTAAGGAACCTGCCTGCCAACGCAGGAGACTTAAGAGACTGGGGTTCAATCCCTGGGTCAGGAAGATCCCCTGGAGGAGGGCAAGGCAACCCCCTCTAGTATTTGTGCCTGGAGAATCCCATGGACAGAGGAGCCTAGCGGGCTAAGGTCCCTAGCGTCTCACAGAGTTGCGCATGACTGGGCGACTGACTTAGCCCCACACTTACTTTCTGGGGCCAGGAAGGCTGTAGCTTGGATCCTCCTTCCGGTAGCTGGGAGCTTCCCACCTCCGCCGCTTGGACTGGAACACTCTCTTTAGAACACTCTCCTTCAGAAGCCTGGAGATGATCCTGTCTCTTTGGACGTTACGGAGCACCCTGCCTTCTGGAAGCCAGCTGATCTTGTCACACCTGCCGTGGCAGAGGGGGAGGGGAAGGAGCTCGGCAGACACCGCAGCCCTCTTTGGAAACAACAACAGAAGACAGAATTGCCGGTTACCTAAACCTCACAAATGAGAGATCCACCTATCCAGAAAAATAAGCCAGAGGGCTCTGCTGGGAGATCACTGGGTTAATAACACAGGGCCCCTCTGGGGCTGCCGGCCCTGCAGGGCGACTGGTCCTCCTCACAGGGAGAAGAGGGGCAGGGACCGGCCGGCGGAGGGGAAGTCGTCTGATCTTCTCTTGGGAGAAAACAATACTTGATCATAAATTCAGTTTGGAAAGGCGAATGTACCGGTCATGGAAGAGGAGAGTTATTAGAAGAGGGGTTGGGGACGAGATACGCAATGCGGAGAACTGTCTCCTCCACATCAGTTCTGCAGGCCGAGAACACACAGCACGGCCGCAGTGGAGGCCACACAGCTGGTGAGTGGCCAGCGCGGTGGTCTCCACGCTCCGTTAAGATGATTAACACCCATTCCCAATCGTGTCCTTGCCGCTGTACCATAATCAGAAAAACATGGATGAAATTTGACTTCCTGAAGATGTACCCATGGCAGAAAACAGTTATCCCTCCGATAGTTCATTTAAAAATAAAATGTAATCATTGTGCCCTCCTGATTTCAGCCAAGGTCAATTAACTTCAGGTTGCTAAAAATCATTTTCAGCTAACCTGCCTGCCAACGCAGGAGACTTAAGAGACTGGGGTTCAATCCCTGGGTCAGGAAGATCCCCTGGAGGAGGGCAAGGCAACCCCCTCTAGTATTTGTGCCTGGAGAATCCCATGGACAGAGGAGCCTAGCGGGCTAAGGTCCCTAGCGTCTCACAGAGTTGCGCATGACTGGGCGACTGACTTAGCCCCACACTTACTTTCTGGGGCCAGGAAGGCTGTAGCTTGGATCCTCCTTCCGGTAGCTGGGAGCTTCCCACCTCCGCCGCTTGGACTGGAACACTCTCTTTAGAACACTCTCCTTCAGAAGCCTGGAGATGATCCTGTCTCTTTGGACGTTACGGAGCACCCTGCCTTCTGGAAGCCAGCTGATCTTGTCACACCTGCCGTGGCAGAGGGGGAGGGGAAGGAGCTCGGCAGACACCGCAGCCCTCTTTGGAAACAACAACAGAAGACAGAATTGCCGGTTACCTAAACCTCACAAATGAGAGATCCACCTATCCAGAAAAATAAGCCAGAGGGCTCTGCTGGGAGATCACTGGGTTAATAACACAGGGCCCCTCTGGGGCTGCCGGCCCTGCAGGGCGACTGGTCCTCCTCACAGGGAGAAGAGGGGCAGGGACCGGCCGGCGGAGGGGAAGTCGTCTAATCTTCTCTTGGGAGAAAACAATACTTGATCATAAATTCAGTTTGGAAAGGCGAATGTACCGGTCATGGAAGAGGAGAGTTATTAGAAGAGGGGTTGGGGACGAGATACGCAATGCGGAAAACTGTCTCCTCCACATCAGCTCTGCAGGCTAAGAACACACAGCATGGCCACAGTGGAGGCCACACAGCTGGTGAGTGGCCGGCGCGGTGGTCTCCACGCTCCGTTAAGATGATTAACACCCATTCCCAATCGTGTGCTTGCCGCTGTGCCATAATCAGAAAAACATGGATGAAATTTGACTTCCTGAAGATGTACCCATGGCAGAAAACAGTTATCCCTCCGATAGTTCATTTAAAAATAAAATGTAATCATTGTGCCCTCCTGATTTCAGCCAAGGTCAATTAACTTCAGGTTGCTAGAAAGATTCCAGCGGTTGTTATTTAGAGCAGTGATTAAGAATATATGGGTCAACTCAGACTGTAGCTTACAGTTGCGGGGATGGAGGGGTGGAGGATGGAGAAAGGGAGAGCTAGGGAGTTTGGGACTGACATGCGCGCACTGTTATATTTAAAATGGATGGGGCGTCCCTGGAGGTCCAGTGGTTAAGAATCTGCCCCGCAGGGGATGTGAGTTCGATCCCTGGTCCGGGCAGCTAAGGCCGCACGTGTGCTGTGCTCAGTGGCTCCAGCCATGTCTGACTCTGTGACCCCTGGGACCGCAGGCCACCAGGCTCCTCTGTCCATGGGGCCCTCCAGGCAAGAACACTGGAGTGGGCTGCCACGCCACCCCCATACCTTCTGCATTGGCCACGAACACCACTTGGGAAGCCTAGGATCCCACATACTGCAGGGCAACGAAGCTCCCACTGCAAACTACTGAGCCTGCGCGCTGCAACTAAGCCCAACGCAGGCAAAAATAAGTAAATAAATATTTTTCAAAAAACAAAACGGATAACCAGCTGGGGCCTGTTGCATAGCAGATGGACTCTGCGTACTGCTGTGTGGCGGCCTCGGGGTGCGAGTCTGGAGGACAGGCTCGTGTGTCAGTGGGGCCGAGCCCCTTTGCGCTCCCCCGAAACTATCGCAGCCTTGCTTGTGAATCGTCTACGCCCGCATACAGAATACAACAAGATCACGTGGGTCGAATAAAGAACAGGCTGGTGGTTGCCAAGGGCGAGTGGAGTAGGGGAGGCACCGATGGGAGTCTGGGATTAGCAGATGCAAACTCTTTGTGTGTGGGCGGGGGCTGGGGAAGGAAGGGGGCGGGCGGGCCACTTCTATTGGTTTTTCACTGATCAATTTTCATCTTTCATTGTTCTTTGGTCCTTGAGGGCCTCCCATCACAGTGGCCTCTGTTGTCGCAGAGCACCGGTTCCGGGCGCATGCGCTCCAGAGCTCCGGCTCAGTCATTGAACACATCCGTCCAGCCACTCCGCGGCACGTGGGATCTTCCCAGGCCAGGGATCGAACCGGCGCCCCTTGCACTGCAAGGCGATGTCCTTACCCACTGGACCACCAGGGAAGCCCCAGATGCAAACTCTTAAACACAGGATGAGCACGCAAAGCCCTCTGTGCAGCATGGGGAGCTATAGCCAACATCCTGAGATCAACTCAAAGAATACAAAAAAGAATATGAAAAGAATGGGTATAACTGAATCACTGTACAGCAGAAATGGACACATTATACATCAACTATCCTTCAATAAAAAAATTTTAAAAAGGACATATAGGTCAATTTATGTGAATTGAAGAAAATCAATTTTAATAGATCCCTTCCTTGGCCTTTGAATGGCTTAAATGTGGTTTATGCATCCCTATTTATGTGAATGAGGATTGAGAGTAACCCACGCACGTCTGCTTGGAAGAGAGAAACTTCTGGCTTCCCTCCAGGCAAGAACACTGGAGTGGGCTGCCACGCCACCCCCATACCTTCTGCATTGGCCACGAACACCACTTGGGAAGCCTAGGATCCCACATACTGCAGGGCAACGAAGCTCCCACTGCAAACTACTGAGCCTGCGCGCTGCAACTAAGCCCAACGCAGGCAAAAATAAGTAAATAAATATTTTTCATAAAACAAAACGGATAACCAGCTGGGGCCTGTTGTATAGCAGATGGACTCTGCGTACTGCTGTGTGGCGGCCTCGGGGGTGCGAGTCTGGAGGACAGGCTCGTGTGTCAGTGGGGCCGAGCCCCTTTGCGCTCCCCCCGAAACTATGGCAGCCTTGCTGGTGAATCTTCTACGCCCGCATACAGAATACAACAAGATCACGTGGGTCGAATAAAGAACAGGCTGGTGGTTGCCAAGGGCGAGTGGAGTAGGGGAGGGACCGATGGGAGTCTGGGATTAGCAGATGCAAACTCTTTGTGTGTGGGCGGGGGGTGGGGAAGGAAGGGGCGGGCGGGCCACTTCTATTGGTTTTTCACTGATCTATTTTCATCTTTCATTGTTCTTTGGCCCTTGAGGGCCTCCCATCACAGTGGCCTCTGTTGTCGCAGAGCACAGGCGCATGCGCTCCAGAGCTCCGGCTCAGTCATTGGACACATCCGTCCAGCCACTCCGCGGCACGTGGGATCTTCCCAGGCCAGGGATCGAAACTTGCACTGCAAGGCGGTGTCCTTACCCACTGGACCACCAGGGAAGCCCCAGATGCAAACTCTTATACACAGGATGAGCACGCAAAGCCCTCTGTGCAGCATGGGGACCTATAGCCAACATCCTGAGATCAACTCAAGGAATACGAAAAAGAACATGAAAAGAATGTGTATAACTGAATCACTGTACAGCAGAAATGGACACATTATACACCAACTATCCTTCAATAAAAAAATTTTAAAAAGAACATATAGGTCAATTTATGTGAATTGAAGAAAATCAATTTTAATAGATCCCTTCCTTGGCCTTTGAATGGCTTAAATGTGGTTTATGCATCCCTATTTATGTGAATGAGGATTGAGAGTAACCCACGCACGTCTGCTTGGAAGAGAGAAACTTCTGGCTTCCAGAATATCCTGCCTCTCCCCCACCTCCACCAATTCCCTTCTCTCTCCAAAAACACCCCTGAAATTATGAGAGTCACATTCTATTCCAGTGGTTAGTTCTATACCATATTTAAAATATATTTTATTTAAAGTATACCATTCTATGTACTATTTACATTTGCAAGTTGAAAATTAAGAAGTGGAATTTTGTGTCTCCTGTGCTAGGGACCACGATACCGTCATGACTTTCTCTCAAAACCCCTAACCTAGGGTGTTCAAGTTTGGTAAGAGCTGGCAAACAGGGACTCCGCTAGCAGCCCGGTGGTGAAGGCTCCTGGCTTCCACTGGGAAGACCTGGTCGGGAAACGAAGATCCCCGCCTGCGGCATGGTGCCGTCCAAAAGTCAGAAAAACAAAAACCTCGCAAACCCTCCTCGCTTTCGCCGTGGCATTCCCTGTTTCTGACCGTTCTGCAGCGTGATTCTCCAGCCAGTCATGGACTAGAGTGGTTTGAGCCTGGAGCAGTTGGAGCCCGGCCAGGACTACCTAGAATAGATCTCATCATTTGCATTTTTGCCCAGTTTCTGAGACTAGTTCTTGGCAGCTTCTGTCTTTTTTAGGGGCCACGCTATGAACTGTGGTGGTCTGAGATTATTTAGTGTCTCTCCTGTCCTCGGCTTTTGTAGTTTTGATTTAAAAAATTTTTAAATTTATGTTTTTTTTTTAAAATTGAATTGTTAGTTGACAATGTAGTGTTAATTTCAAGTGTATATCAAGGTGATTCAGTTATACATCTATACACACACGCGCACATAGATGTATTCTTTTTCATATTCTTTCCCACCTGTCAATCAGTATTATATGATAAGATGCGGTACAGTTTCCCGTGCCGGGCGGTAGGTCCTTGTTGCTTACCTATCGGATGTCTTTCTTCTGCTTTTGGTCCACCATGGAAAATGGCTTCTCCATTAAGGCGAGAACGGAGCATCTCCTGTTTGCTTCTGTCTCCTGGTGTTCGTTTGGGTAAGAGAATAAGCAGCAGAGAGTAAGAGCTTCTTACCTGCGTTAGTCTGGACATGTCCCCCGTTGTGGACGGCAGCGGCCGTTCCCGGCCCCCGGAGCCTCGCGGCTGCAACCGCGCCCTCGGGCCTGTTGGTCTGGGCAGCCTGCGGCAGGCGCGGGGTGCCGGCTTCCCCCGCGGGCCTGAGGGGAAAGGCCCTGGTCTGCCCACACCGGTGCCCCTCCAGGAAAGCACCCTGCCTTCCTCACGGGTCGTCCACGTCCAGACAGGAACCAGGTTTCTGCCGAAACTCCCCGTCGGGCTCCGGATACTTCTGAAGGGTGGGCTTCCTCTGGTTGGCTGACGGGAGGTGAGCACTCGGGGTTCCAGGCGAAGCTCTGGGCCATTGTGACCCTCGGAACACTCCGCACCCAGAGGCCAGAAAACAGGTTCCATGGCGCCCTCTTGGAGATGAAGGAAAGCCTGGAGAAATACCAGCTCCAAGGGGCTCCGCCCTTCCCGTTCTCGGTTTGTTCTCCGCAACTTAACGAGTCATCATGGGGACAGCCGGGAACTATCCCCTGAAACTGAAACTCCCACTCCTTGAAAAGCCGAAGAACCCGAAAAACTACAGCCACCCCGAGGTTCTTCACCGCACCTTTGAGACCCTCTCCAGCCTTCACAAGCTGCTTCCCAGCCGCCTGGTGGAGCTGCTCCACTCCGACAAGAGTGGGGAGGACGAGACAAAACGTACGTGAGCGGAGGCGGGGGGCAGCTCTTCAGGAAGCCTGCGTTTTTGTCATGGTGCCCGCGCCCCTTCTGTGGTCACGTGTGGGTGCTAAGGCGCTTCAGCCCTGCCCAGCTCTCTGCGGTCCCCCAGCCCACAGCCCCACGGGGTGCTGAGCACTGGAGTGGGCTGCCACGCCCTCCTCTGGGATCCTCCCAACCCAGGGACTGAAGCTACGCCCCCTAAATTGACTGCACCGGCAGGCAGGTTCTTTACCACTAGCAACACCTGGAAGGTTCCTCTGTAGTCACGAGGGAGAAGTTAGCCCTACTGACCAGGTGTGGTCTATGAGGCCTCCACGGCATCGCTCCAGGTCATGCTGGGAGGCCACGCGCTCAGAGCTCACGTGTGGCTCACTCTACACCGCCTTTTCCAGCACCGCCTCCTCTTTTATGAGCTTGTGGAAAGATGGAAGGGGGCCCGCGTGACTAATGCCAGGAAATGTACAATGTCCGTTTTAGATCTGATGTTAAAATTAGTGAGAGAACTTCCCAGTTGGAGGTCAGGTGTTTTTTTTTAATTTATTTTTATTTATTTATTTTCATCCATGTTTATTCTTTGGCCTGTGTGGGCCTCCCATCGCAGTGGCCTCTCTTGTTGCAGAGCACCGGCTCTGGGCGCATGCGCTCCAGAGTGCTAGCTCACAACTGGACACACTGGCTCAGCCGCTCCGCGGCACGTGGAATCTTTCCCAGGCCAGAGATCGAACCGGCGCCCCTTGCACTGCAAGGCAGACTCTTCACCCAATGGACCACCAGGGGAGCCAGGAGGTCAGGTTTTGAGGCTTATTCCTGAGCTCTGTTTCCTCCTCCTCCTTTCTATCTTTAGGCTTGTCCCGCCCTAGAGAAACACTGTTTCCCCCAGGCGCTACTGGGCTTGCAGGTGGAGCAGCCTGCCCCTCCTAGGTCAGTTGGGAAGGGGAGGGTGATAAATGGATCGGTTTGCATAATTGGGTGGAGCCTACCTTAAGTTGTTCGAGCCCAAGGGAAGGGCAGCCAGCTGCCCTGGGGGCTCAGAGAGAAATAACAGTTGCCCCACTGGTTAAGACACAAATCCTGAGTAGGAAGCTCGGTATTGAGGTAATGATTTTAAAACTTGATGGCCAATTTGGCGATTTGTATTCTGATTAATCCGTAGTCCCTGAATCCATAGTACTGAGACTCAATCCTCAAGATCCAGATTACATAAAAATTCACATAAAAATCAAGAAAAGTGTAAGCAACCTAATAGAATGGCTAAACACTATATACAGGCAATTCACAAGATGAAAGACAAACCGTCAAACGCTCTGGCAATCAAGGAGGTAAAAGGTGACTCGGGGATTCCTGGGGTCTAGTGGCCAAGACCCCAGGCGCAGGCTCAGGCGATCCGGGTTCACCACCGGATCAGGGAGCTGCACCCCACAGGCCACACGAGGCTTGCACACTGCAGCTGGAGGTCTCGCCTGCCGCCACTGAGACCCAAGATCTCACACGCTGCAACGAGGGTTCAGTGCAGCCAAATAGATAAACACGCTTTCTAAAAAAGAGACGTCCAAGAGATATTTTTTAGGCCTCTGTAGGGATCACATTTTATAAGATCAATAATGATAAACATGCGGGGAAATGAATAGCTTCCCAATCAACGGCATGTTCATCGATTCAGACTTCTTCTAAGATAATTTGCAGGTCTTTGTCCCAGTGTAAAAATGCATGCCGCTTACTGAACGAGTTGAACTTGGTAAAGAGTAAGCAGAGCTCCACAGACAAGGGGTGACAGCAGCACAAGCACTGTCTCACCCCCGGAGGCGGGAAGTCCAGCGCCGGGGCGGCGGCAGGGCTTTCTCCCTCGGAAGCTGCTGGCAGAGACTTCTCCTGTCTCCTCCTGGTTTCTTGAGTTTGCTGGGAGTCCTTGGTGCTCCTTGATTGACAGATACATCATGCCAGTCTCTGCCTCTGGGGTCACACGGCCATCTACTCTGCGCGTGTGTGTGTGTGTGTGTGTGTGTGCATGCGTGTCTTCTTACAAGGATCATCACCATGGATTAAGAACCCTGCTCCAGCATGGGACCTCCCAGGTGGTGCTAGTGGTAAAGAGCCTGCCTTCCAATGCAGGAGTCCTGAGAGAGGCAGATTTGATCCCTGGAGAAGAAAATGTCAACCCACTCCCGTATTCTTGCCTGGAGAATCCCCATGGACAGAGGAGCCTGGCGGGCGACAGTCCACGGGGTCACAAAGAGTCGAACACAACTGAAGCGACTTAGCGCACACACTGCGCCCGTATGCCCTCATCTTACCATAGATAGCTACGTGTGCCCAGTTTTCCAAATAAGGTCCCACCCGGGGATCCTGGGGCTCAGGGGACGCTCCCGTCCGTCCCTGGCACTGCAGCAGCTCTGCCTGAAGAAATGTTGGCGTGCCTAGAAGAAGGTCCAGCTTTTCCTTACACAGACAGGCTTGCTGTTCATTGTTGGGTATCTGGCACCAATGGACTTTTTTCAGACTGTGTGGCCTCAGGATAAAACTGAGACAACAGAAACATTTACATTTTAACATCCTGTTAGATATGCATGTCCTTCAATTTAGCAATTCCACTTCTAGTTAGTGTCCTGGAGAAATACGGGCATACCCGCACACAGACGCGGGAGCAAAGGTGGGTGCTGAAACACTGTTTATAAAGGTGAAAAATTCTAAACAGCCTAACAGTCAACAACAAAATGGTTAAAGAAACAGATACAGCCATGCTTTGATATACTGTTAAAAAGAAAGTCAACATTGAAGTATCTACAGAACATGCTGCAGAGCTTTAATAAGCAATGACTCCATTTTGCCACCAGAAGACTGTAACTTTATAGATGCAAGTGCGTCTATAAACGAATAGAAAAGGGTTCTAGGAGACACAGCAGGCTCCGGACGGCGGCTGTCTCTGTAGGAGGCACCGCGACGAGAGGAAGGGGCAGGTGCCGCTGAGGCGGAAGTCCAGCGCCGGGGCGGCGGCAGGGCTTTCTCCCTCGGAAGCTGCTGGCAGAGACTTCTCCTGTCTCCTCATGGTTTCTTGAGTTTGCTGGGAGTCCTTGGTGCTCCTTGATTGACAGATACATCATGCCAGTCTCTGCCTCTGGGGTCACACGGCCATCTACTCTGCGCGTGTGTGTGTGTGTGTGTGTGTGTGCATGCGTGTCTTCTTACAAGGATCATCACCATGGATTAAGAACCCTGCTCCAGCATGGGACCTCCCAGGTGGTGCTAGTGGTAAAGAGCCTGCCTTCCAATGCAGGAGTCCTGAGAGAGGCAGATTTGATCCCTGGAGAAGAAAATGTCAACCCACTCCCGTATTCTTGCCTGGAGAATCCCCATGGACAGAGGAGCCTGGCGGGCGACAGTCCACGGGGTCACAAAGAGTCGAACACAACTGAAGCGACTTAGCGCACACACTGCGCCCGTATGCCCTCATCTTACCATAGATAGCTACGTGTGCCCAGTTTTCCAAATAAGGTCCCACCCGGGGATCCTGGGGCTCAGGGGACGCTCCCGTCCGTCCCTGGCACTGCAGCAGCTCTGCCTGAAGAAATGTTGGCGTGCCTAGAAGAAGGTCCAGCTTTTCCTTACACAGACAGGCTTGCTGTTCATTGTTGGGTATCTGGCACCAATGGACTTTTTTCAGACTGTGTGGCCTCAGGATAAAACTGAGACAACAGAAACATTTACATTTTAACATCCTGTTAGATATGCATGTCCTTCAATTTAGCAATTCCACTTCTAGTTAGTGTCCTGGAGAAATACGGGCATACCCGTACACAGACGCGGGAGCAAAGGTGGGTGCTGAAACACTGTTTATAAAGGTGAAAAATTCTAAACAGCCTAACAGTCAACAACAAAATGGTTAAAGAAACAGATACAGCCATGCTTTGATATACTGTTAAAAAGAAAGTCAACATTGAAGTATCTACAGAACATGCTGCAGAGCTTTAATAAGCAATGACTCCATTTTGCCACCAGAAGACTGTAACTTTATAGATGCAAGTGCGTCTATAAACGAATAGAAAAGGGTTCTAGGAGACACAGCAGGCTCCGGACGGCGGCTGTCTCTGTAGGAGGCACCGCGACGAGAGGAAGGGGCAGGTGCCCTGGGACGGTTGTTGACGTGAACCAAAAGGACTGCCTGGTGTTTCTCCAGCAAAGACGGGTTTATTCAGCACCGGTAGAGAAATTCAGCTCAGGGTCTGCAACCTTGGTGAACCACGGGCGAGTCTCCACACGGCAAGCAAAGGAGAACACTTTTACAAACGGAAAGGAAGTTGGGAAGGTCAACAAAAATAGTCAACGGTGAGCCCATGCCTGAGGCCCAGACAAGGACACAGGGGTGAGAGCGCCCCCTGCGGGTCTCCTGGCTCTATTTAGCTGATGTTTCTGTTCACTGATTTTTTAACACTGTGTATATTTGATTTTTATTTTAATGGGAATCTTCCCATGGATCTTTAACATTTGTAATTAAAATGCAATTTTAGGATTGACAGTGCAGGGAGTGGTTATGGGAGGCTTGATTTTTCCATGACATTCCTGTTACATGTCGGTTTCAAGTTTGTCCTCTTAGCCTCCTGGTGTCGACACGAATAGGTCCTGATCCACATGTAGCAGTTGGTGGTGCTCCTGCCGCGGAGACTGCCAGGAGTTATCAATATATTTGAAATTCTGACCACCAGGAGAACCCTGCCCTCTGGCTCTCGCGCTGGGGAGCCTGCGGGAGCTCCAGGACGGCCCGCAGTGCGGCCACGGGGCTGCGGAGCCGCTGCGAGGGCCCTGGCCTTCGCCTCTGGGCAGGAGCCCCACACTCAGGCCGGCTCGGGTCCCCTGGTGTGGTTTTCCGGCCTCGAAGGATCAAACTGTTCACCGCGTTATACCATTTAGGCTGCACGCCTTGAGCCAGTTCTTTGTTCCTGGGGGTCTCTACCAATTACCCTGCCTGGGAGGGAACTCCAGGGGTCCAGTCTGTGTAATAACAGCGCTGCATGAGCTCTGATCTAACTCCTAATCCGATGCAGGGCTGCCCTGAGCGTCTAAGGCTCAGTTTCTCTTTCGGCCAGGCAGCCCCCCCCTGAGTCCTCAGGGCACAACTGGCTCCTGCTGCCCCCTCATGTAACTTTATAGATGCAAGTGCGTCTATAAACGAATAGAAAAGGGTTCTAGGAGACACAGCAGGCTCCGGACGGCGGCTGTCTCTGTAGGAGGCACCGCGACGAGAGGAAGGGGCAGGTGCCCTGGGACGGTTGTTGACGTGAACCAAAAGGACTGCCTGGTGTTTCTCCAGCAAAGACGGGTTTATTCAGCACCGGTAGAGAAATTCAGCTCAGGGTCTGCAACCTTGGTGAACCACGGGCGAGTCTCCACACGGCAAGCAAAGGAGAACACTTTTACAAACGGAAAGGAAGTTGGGAAGGTCAACAAAAATAGTCAACGGTGAGCCCATGCCTGAGGCCCAGACAAGGACACAGGGGTGAGAGCGCCCCCTGCGGGTCTCCTGGCTCTATTTAGCTGATGTTTCTGTTCACTGATTTTTTAACACTGTGTATATTTGATTTTTATTTTAATGGGAATCTTCCCATGGATCTTTAACATTTGTAATTAAAATGCAATTTTAGGATTGACAGTGCAGGGAGTGGTTATGGGAGGCTTGATTTTTCCATGACATTCCTGTTACATGTCGGTTTCAAGTTTGTCCTCTTAGCCTCCTGGTGTCGACACGAATAGGTCCTGATCCACATGTAGCAGTTGGTGGTGCTCCTGCCGCGGAGACTGCCAGGAGTTATCAATATATTTGAAATTCTGACCACCAGGAGAACCCTGCCCTCTGGCTCTCGCGCTGGGGAGCCTGCGGGAGCTCCAGGACGGCCCGCAGTGCGGCCACGGGGCTGCGGAGCCGCTGCGAGGGCCCTGGCCTTCGCCTCTGGGCAGGAGCCCCACACTCAGGCCGGCTCGGGTCCCCTGGTGTGGTTTTCCGGCCTCGAAGGATCAAACTGTTCACCGCGTTATACCATTTAGGCTGCACGCCTTGAGCCAGTTCTTTGTTCCTGGGGGTCTCTACCAATTACCCTGCCTGGGAGGGAACTCCAGGGGTCCAGTCTGTGTAATAACAGCGCTGCATGAGCTCTGATCTAACTCCTAATCCGATGCAGGGCTGCCCTGAGCGTCTAAGGCTCAGTTTCTCTTTTTGCGGCGGCCACCAGGCAGCCCTTCTCTCTGCCCCAGAGGCTGCCGAGGTCCTCAGGGCACAGCCCGCAGACTGGCTCCTGCTGCCCAGATCATGGCCAGGAGGCTCAGAGACAAGACGCGGGCGCTGTGAGACATCTCAGCCACACCCCTCAGCACCCTGGGCAGCTTGACTGACCTCCCCTCTCCCTCCTGCCCGGCTGTCCCTCCTTTTTAGATGGTTTTTTGTTTTGTTTTTTATTTTAAAAAATTTGTTTATTTATTTTTGGCTATTCCAGGTTTTCGCTGCTGCCACAGGCTCTTCTCTAGTGGCAGGGAGCGGGGCTCCTCTCGTGGAGGCGGGCAGGCTTCTTGCTGCGGTGCCGTCTCTTGTGGTGGCACTCGGGCTCCAGGGCACACGGGCTTCCGCAGTCGCGGTACACGGGCTCCACCGCTGCGGCTCCGAGGCTCTTGGGCACAGGCTCCGTAGATGGGGCTCCCGGGCTCAGCTGCTCCGCAGCGCTGGCAGGTGAACTCCTCACCACTGAGCCACCAGGGAGGCCCGAGAGATGGTTCTGATGAGGGCAGGGAGCAGGGTACTGGGTTTCACCCCGGCATGAGCTGCTTCCCCGGGAAAGGGCGGTTCGGTCGGGGTCCTCGGTGTGGAGCCGTGGGAGTGATGTCACTGCAGAGTGCGGTCACTCTTGCTGCAGAGAACGTTTCACTTACTGTTTGTGTGAGGCGCACGCACAGGGGCCACCAGTGAGATGCAGGCCCTGGGGCGGAACCAGAGCTCCTGCCATGTTCATTCATTCACTCACTCTTTGCTGTGCTTCTGTCAGGGGGTGTCTAGACCCAGGCTAAGGTCTCAGTGCTGCTCACGGACATTTCTGGAATGAAGGAATGGCAGAGCCCACTAGCAATTAAGGGGCAGGAATAGCCTTTTTCAGCCTAAGGGCATGTTACTCTTCCCAAGAAAAACGGAAAGGAACACTGCATTACGTTAACGCTTCTTCTATTACCAGGTGAGAATTCTGAATTCTCTGGCTTAGAAAGGATCATAGAAAGACAGCTTCCAAAAGAGATTCATCTGACCCCAAACCCAAGCAGTATGCCTCTGTGGAGAAGGAAAATCGCCTGACCGGGGGGGTGAGTCAGGCAGCCCTTCTCTCTGCCCCAGAGGCTGCCGAGGTCCTCAGGGCACAGCCCGCAGACTGGCTCCTGCTGCCCAGATCATGGCCAGGAGGCTCAGAGACAAGACGCGGGCGCTGTGAGACATCTCAGCCACACCCCTCAGCACCCTGGGCAGCTTGACTGACCTCCCCTCTCCCTCCTGCCCGGCTGTCCCTCCTTTTTAGATGGTTTTTTGTTTTGTTTTTTATTTTAAAAAATTTGTTTATTTATTTTTGGCTATTCCAGGTTTTCGCTGCTGCCACAGGCTCTTCTCTAGTGGCAGGGAGCGGGGCTCCTCTCGTGGAGGCGGGCAGGCTTCTTGCTGCGGTGCCGTCTCTTGTGGTGGCACTCGGGCTCCAGGGCACACGGGCTTCCGCAGTCGCGGTACACGGGCTCCACCGCTGCGGCTCCGAGGCTCTTGGGCACAGGCTCCGTAGATGGGGCTCCCGGGCTCAGCTGCTCCGCAGCGCTGGCAGGTGAACTCCTCACCACTGAGCCACCAGGGAGGCCCGAGAGATGGTTCTGATGAGGGCAGGGAGCAGGGTACTGGGTTTCACCCCGGCATGAGCTGCTTCCCCGGGAAAGGGCGGTTCGGTCGGGGTCCTCGGTGTGGAGCCGTGGGAGTGATGTCACTGCAGAGTGCGGTCACTCTTGCTGCAGAGAACGTTTCACTTACTGTTTGTGTGAGACTCACGCACAGGGGACACCAGTGACCTGCAGGCCCTGGGGCGGAACCAGAGCTCCTGCCATGTTCATTCATTCACTCACTCTTTGCTGTGCTTCTGTCAGGGGGTGTCTAGACCCAGGCTAAGGTCTCAGTGCTGCTCACGGACATTTCTGGAATGAAGGAATGGCAGAGCCCACTAGCAATTAAGGGGCAGGAATAGCCTTTTTCAGCCTAAGGGCATGTTACTCTTCCCAAGAAAAACGGAAAGGAACACTGCATTACGTTAACGCTTCTTCTATTACCAGGTGAGAATTCTGAATTCTCTGGCTTAGAAAGGATCATAGAAAGACATCAGCTTCCAAAAGAGATTCATCTGACCCCAAACCCAAGCAGTATGCCTCTGTGGAGAAGGAAAATCGCCGACAGTGCCAACCAGCAGGGGAGGAAATGCCGCCTGTGGAGTGAAAGCACCAAGGAGCCTCCCATGTCGACCGTCGTGGTCAGGTAGGTGGCCGCTCCCGGCCTCGGCAGGCCTCCTGGGAGAGGCACAGGCTGACCCCCACGTCCCGACGCCGGAGCTGGAAAGCTGACGTGCTGTGGTCTCTGGCACACATGGCGTGAAAACAAGGCCTGCTCTGCATGGAGCCCACAGGCCCCACTGCGCCCCAACCCCGCCCAGGGTCGGGAGGAGTCCCCGAGGAGACGCGAGCAGGGGTGTGGGCTCCCACGGACCCCACTGCAGCGGACGTCCAGGCCAGTGGGTGAGACCCAGAGGGGCAGGGACCCAGCCGCCGAGCTGTAGGCTTTCAGGCAGCACCTGCGCACCCCAGAACAACCTGGGACACGGTCGCGTGGGCAGCAGAAGCCTAACTTTCCTCCCAGTGCAGCAGATCCCTTCTTTTGAATGTAAGCAGGTGCAGCTATACATGTTCCACTCAGCCCTGATTTTACTTTATTCCGTAAGTTGTGCTTTTATTAGGTTACAATAGCAGTTAAGGCAGCTTTCCGGTATTTTTTTTTTTTTTTTTTAAAAGACCATGTGAAACGAGAATGAAGACGATACAAAAACTGAGGAGCTAACCACTGATAGAGTATCGCTTTCCTGGGAAACAGTCTAATGCTCCACGTCTTCCGTCAGATTAGAGGGATGAAATGAAATGAAACCGAGTCTGGCTTCTCCTCTAGCAACCCCGCTTCTCTGCTCGCTTCCCCCCCCAGGTGGCTGAAGAAGAACATGCGACCCACCGAAGACCTTGACTCGGTCGTGCGGAGGCTGTCGGTGTTCGGGCCCATCCGGTCCGTGACCCTGTGTGGACGGCAGAGCGCGGTGGTGGTTTTCGAGCACATGGTCTCCGCCTGCAACGCCGTGAGCGCCTTCCAGACCCAGGCGCCCGGCAGCCTGTTCCACTGTGTCTGGCGGCAGCAGCTCATGACCAGGGACGTGCGGCTGCCCCCCACCAAAGCCCCGCCCCCGCTCCCCAAGCTCACTTGACACCAGATCATCGCCACCGGGATTTCAGCGCTGAAAGAAGAGCCAGCGAGGTTTATTCGGTTCAGGCAGCGAGAAGCAGAGGCAGACGCGCGTCCCCAGGAACATGGAGCTCGGCCGGGCCGGTGCTCAGAGCCTGGCCTTCTGGGACAGGAAGCCCACAACGGCGCTCACGCACTCGTCCGCCAGCCACCGCTCCCGCAGGGTGCTGCACTCTTCGGCGTTGACTGTGTGTAACTTTTCTTTCTCCTTGTTTCTGATGATCTGTTTGGAAATTCTCATGGCCTGAAAGAAACCAAACCAACAGTAAGCTTAAGAGGTATTCTCAGAGAAGGGGAACGAGTCTAGAATTCTGCTGCTTCTGCTCCTCCGTGGTTCCTTTGATCCTGCGACACCTCATAAGGTAAGACGGGGCTTCTCGAATGTTCATGTGTGGACCCCTATAAGTTTTGTAAAAATAAGTAGGTCTAACCTGATCATGGTTACTTTTAGTATCAGATTTACATGGGCTCAGAGCAAGGTAAGATGCCTTGTTGCTGAAACTGCCTCTTAAGGCAAATGGTTCCGACAAGTAAAAAACAAAAAATTCTGAATACTAACATTCGGAGGGAGCTTTGCATACGCTTTCAGCCTGGCCCAAACTTCTTTCTGAAAAGTGCTGTCAGGAAACACTTCGTTAACGAGTCCTTGGGCACATGCTTCCTGGGCTGTTAACTTCCTCCCAAAAATGAGCATCTCCGCTGCCTGAAACAGAAAGCAGAATGAGGCCATGGATTCATTTATTCATTCACTCCTCCATGAAGCGCTCAGCTAGCATTGGCGTGGGCCGCCTTCGAGACACGGCCCCCACAGCAGTGGCTTGCAAACGGCCTGCTGAGACGCGCCGGCTGTCTAGAGGGCTTGTGGAGGGGCTGCTCCCGCACGTCTGAGCTGGAGGTGAGCGGGACCTGGGGTGGAGAGCCCCGGTGCTGCCTCCTGACACCCGGCGGCTCCCACTCGTGCTTTGCACATGGTGACCAACTACCAGA
The DNA here is from genome assembly GCA_022376925.1 of Tragulus kanchil. Classification (NCBI taxonomy): domain Eukaryota; kingdom Metazoa; phylum Chordata; class Mammalia; order Artiodactyla; family Tragulidae; genus Tragulus; species Tragulus kanchil. Next base: position 2,464,452 of record JAIOJX010000005.1, read on the forward strand.
CAACAAGACAGTGAGACTCACGGTCACAGGCAATGACAACCGACTTCAGACACAGCATCTGTCACAAGTCCCTTCCTCGGAAATCCACACGGGGGTCTGGGGGTCACAGGGACCCGGATGAGCTCCACTTGACTGGAGGGACATGCTTAGGTTCTAACCAAACTGGGGACACTGAGCAGGGATCTTTCTCTGTGTTTGCACTTTTTCCTCAAAGACTGTTCCATAGCCAAATGGCCTAAGTCTTAGAGTTGTCAGAGTTCAAATTTGCGCAATACTTCAGGGAATGTGGCGGAAGAAGAGATTTCAAGGGGATTTCTCATGGCCTGAAAGAAACCAAACCAACAGTAAGCTTAAGAGGTATTCTCAGAGAAGGGGAACGAGTCTAGAATTCTGCTGCTTCTGCTCCTCCGTGGTTCCTTTGATCCTGCGACACCTCATAAGGTAAGACGGGGCTTCTCGAATGTTCATGTGTGGACCCCTATAAGTTTTGTAAAAATAAGTAGGTCTAACCTGATCATGGTTACTTTTAGTATCAGATTTACATGGGCTCAGAGCAAGGTAAGATGCCTTGTTGCTGAAACTGCCTCTTAAGGCAAATGGTTCCGACAAGTAAAAAACAAAAAATTCTGAATACTAACATTCGGAGGGAGCTTTGCATACGCTTTCAGCCTGGCCCAAACTTCTTTCTGAAAAGTGCTGTCAGGAAACACTTCGTTAACGAGTCCTTGGGCACATGCTTCCTGGGCTGTTAACTTCCTCCCAAAAATGAGCATCTCCGCTGCCTGAAACAGAAAGCAGAATGAGGCCATGGATTCATTTATTCATTCACTCCTCCATGAAGCGCTCAGCTAGCATTGGCGTGGGCCGCCTTCGAGACACGGCCCCCACAGCAGTGGCTTGCAAACGGCCTGCTGAGACGCGCCGGCTGTCTAGAGGGCTTGTGGAGGGGCTGCTCCCGCACGTCTGAGCTGGAGGTGAGCGGGACCTGGGGTGGAGAGCCCCGGTGCTGCCTCCTGACACCCGGCGGCTCCCACTCGTGCTTTGCACATGGTGACCAACTACCAGACAACAAGACAGTGAGACTCACGGTCACAGGCAATGACAACCGACTTCAGACACAGCATCTGTCACAAGTCCCTTCCTCGGAAATCCACACGGGGGTCTGGGGGTCACAGGGACCCGGATGAGCTCCACTTGACTGGAGGGACATGCTTAGGTTCTAACCAAACTGGGGACACTGAGCAGGGATCTTTCTCTGTGTTTGCACTTTTTCCTCAAAGACTGTTCCATAGCCAAATGGCCTAAGTCTTAGAGTTGTCAGAGTTCAAATTTGCGCAATACTTCAGGGAATGTGGCGGAAGAAGAGATTTCAAGGGGGCATTTCTCAGTGGCCTAGGGCTGGAGTTGTAGGCTTACACTGCCACAGCCCAGGTGCCATCCCTGGTTGGGGAACTGGGATCCCGCAAGCCACGCAGCACGCCCCCCTGCCCCCAAGAGAGACTTAAAAAAGCTGCCTTTCAGTGGAAATCTAGTAGCGACCAACAGGCTCGACGCCCACTCTTTCAGACCTAAGCCTCTCGCACCCGCCGGCGCTCCGTCCTCTCATGCTCCCCGTGGGTCTGCACAGAGGAGGGTGGGCACCTAGGCCGCCAAGGCTGCAGCAACAGACCTGAGCCCTTCTGCCCCGTGGACCCGGCTGGAGCGAAGGCTGCGGAGGCTGGGGACGGCTCCGGGAGCCGCGGTCACCCAGGTCAGCGTGGACCTCGGTCTGGGGAGCGGCAGACAGGCTGTCTGAATGCCCCCGACACCGGACCTTCCCCACGGCCTGGTGCCTCCACATGGAACACTCTTGGATTTGGGGAGCAAATCGTTTGCTCCTCTTTACCGTCTCTGTGATGGAGAAGGAACAGGCAGTACAGATGACGTGAGGAACGGAGATGACTTATTCACACATTCTTACGGCTTCCGAAACTTACCTTGCTTGAGCCCATGATCTTGGGAAACGTGTACGAGGAACATCCTTCTGGACTCTGGCCCAGGTGAGTGAACGGGGTGTGGAATGTGGCCTTTTCAGAGAGAGAGAGAAGAGAAGAGAAAGCCGTATTTTCACCTGTGATTTCCAAAAAGCTCACCATCTGTCCGTATCCTCCCTGCAGCACGGGACGGTCTGTCGGATCCCAGGCAGACCGTGCTCCACGTGCTCGGCTCAACGGTGCCTCACCGTCCTGCCTCTTTCTTTTCTCCCTTTTTTTTTTAACAAATTGAAGGCTTGTGGCATCTCTGCGTCGACGAGGTCCACCAGCGCCACTTTCCCAACCGTGTTCTTTTTTAGCTAAAGTTGTTTTAAAGTGCCTGGGTTTCTTGGCCATCACGCCACTGTGTGCCCAGCGGACTCCTCTGTCGGGTGAACGCAGCGTCTCTAAGCACCGGGAAACCAACAGGCTCCCGGGACTCACTGTTTTGGAGTATTTATTTGACCCTGGTGATCTTGACCTGAACCCACAGTATCCCCGAGGTCTGCCCAGATACACACAAAACTGACTCTCTGAACACAGTCTGATGAGTTTTAAACAAATGTGTACCGTCCTGCAGCCACTGCCACAGTCGAGATGCAGACGATCCTTCTACTGCCCGTGTGGTAAAGACCTGCCTGCCAGCGCAGGAGGGGAAGATCCCTGGAGGAGGCGTGGCAACCCCCCCAGGCTTCCTGTCTGGAGACTCCCAGGGACAGAGGAGCCTGGGGGGTCGCAAACAGTCAGACCCGACTGAGCGACTTAACAGTAACCACGACGACTAATTCCGCTGAGCATCTTCCCTGGTGTTTACCAGCCGTCTGCCGGCCTTTTCTGGGGAGGCAACTTGGGGCACTCGGCCCTGGCTTTAAGCGGCTTGGCTGTCTTTACTACCAAGCTGTCAGAGTTCCTTACATGTTCTGTTTACAATTCCTTTTCTTTTTTAAAAAATTTTTTTGCCTCTAAGTCATTGTGTTTTTTTATTTTTCATCCATCTTTATTCTTTGGCTTGTGTGGGTCTCCCATCGCAGCCATCTCTCTCATTGCAGAGCCACCAGCTCTGGGCACATGCACTCCAGAGAGCTGGCTCATAATTGGACACACTGGCCCAGCCGTTCTTGGCATGTGGGATCTTCCCGGGCCAGGGATTGAACCAGTCCTTCCTCACTGCAAGGCTGACTCTTTACCCACTGGACCACCGGGGAAGCCCACAATTCCTTTTCTTAATGGCATCTTTCTCATGTTTTTATAATTTAATTTTTTTGTCATATGTTTTTAAGAGCCTTTTATACTTTCTTTTCTGTGAGCTATTTATTCCTCCTCTTCTTGCATTTTTTTAAATGTATTTTTTTATTTATTTGGCTGTGCTGTGTCAGCGTGCTTATTTTCCTTGCAGCACCTGGAATCTCTTATTGCAGAGTGTGGGCTTAGTTGCTCTGAGGCATTTGGGATCTTAGCTCCCAGACCAGGGATCGAACCCACGTTGGCCATCACGCACTGGTGACCCTGTCGGGTGAACGCAGCGTCTCTAAGCACCGGAAACCAACAGGCTCCCGGACTCACTGTTTTGGAGTATTTATTTGACCCTGGTGATCTTGACCTGAACCCACAGTATCCCCGAGGTCTGCCCAGATACACACAAAACTGACTCTCTGAACACAGTCTGATGAGTTTTAAACAAATGTGTACCGTCCTGCAGCCACTGCCACAGTCGAGATGCAGACGATCCTTCTACTGCCCGTGTGGTAAAGACCTGCCTGCCAGCGCAGGAGGGGAAGATCCCTGGAGGAGGCGTGGCAACCCCCCCAGGCTTCCTGTCTGGAGACTCCCAGGGACAGAGGAGCCTGGGGGGTCGCAAACAGTCAGACCCGACTGAGCGACTTAACAGTAACCACGACGACTAATTCCGCTGAGCATCTTCCCTGGTGTTTACCAGCCGTCTGCCGGCCTTTTCTGGGGAGGCAACTTGGGGCACTCGGCCCCTGGCTTTAAGCGGCTTGGCTGTCTTTACTACCAAGCTGTCAGAGTTCCTTACATGTTCTGTTTACAATTCCTTTTCTTTTTTAAAAAATTTTTTTGCCTCTAAGTCATTGTGTTTTTTTATTTTTCATCCATCTTTATTCTTTGGCTTGTGTGGGTCTCCCATCGCAGCCATCTCTCTCATTGCAGAGCCACCAGCTCTGGGCACATGCACTCCAGAGAGCTGGCTCATAATTGGACACACTGGCCCAGCCGTTCTTGGCATGTGGGATCTTCCCGGGCCAGGGATTGAACCAGTCCTTCCTCACTGCAAGGCTGACTCTTTACCCACTGGACCACCGGGGAAGCCCACAATTCCTTTTCTTAATGGCATCTTTCTCATGTTTTTATAATTTAATTTTTTTGTCATATGTTTTTAAGAGCCTTTTATACTTTCTTTTCTGTGAGCTATTTATTCCTCCTCTTCTTGCATTTTTTTAAATGTATTTTTTTATTTATTTGGCTGTGCTGTGTCAGGTCTTAGTTGCAACATGTGGGATCTTTCCTTGCAGCACCTGGAATCTCTTATTGCAGAGTGTGGGCTTAGTTGCTCTGAGGCATTTGGGATCTTAGCTCCCAGACCAGGGATCGAACCCACGTTTTATGCATCGTGAGGCAGATTCCTAACCTCTGGGCCACCAGGAAAGATTCCTCTTCTTGCATTTTTATAATAAGTTGTTACTCAGCATTTTATAGATGCATTTTTAAAACTATACTAGCAAGCGTAGTCTCTTCTGTTGAAAAGTTGTCTCCTTGGTCTGCCATTTGACTTGATTTTGCCCCAGAGGTTTCTGATTGGCTTTAAATACCAGAAGCTGCCAGTATATTGGTTATTTAGACCACATGGTCATTTGCAGTTCTTTTTCTAGCCGTCAGAAACATTTTTGTGTGTTTCCTGATGCATGAAAAGTTCTCACTTATAACTGATGATTCCGTAAGAAACACACTTGGACTTCACTTTCTGTAATCAGATATGGTGAGTATTTTTTTTTTTTAAGGAATATTGTTGGAAGACATAAGCCTATGATGTGCAACACATACAAAGCACAATAATGAAATATAAAGGAAATGGTTATTATAGTCATCGACCTTCTCTTTTCCTCCCTAAAAGTAAGCTTTTTGGAGAAGATGTGCTGTGAGCTAAGGAAAATAGCCAGAAAACAAGGAAGGCGCCAACCTTGGTTAAGAGCCACCAACAGGTCCATTTAACTTGCTTAGAAACACTATCATAAGCCAACACTGAGCTAACTGTCAGAACCAGAGCACCCGGTGGAGGGCAGGGTTTGATACTGGTGCCAGGCTTCCTGGTGAGCCTGGAGCTTCTGGGCCACCGGGCCGCAGTTTTCTCATCTGTGAAATGGGGTTGAGAGTCCTCACAGGGCAGTTAGTGTGGTGCTTACTGAATACATGTAGTGAGCACCAGTGGAGTGCCTCCCACATCCTGAGCACTTGGGCATCTCCTCGTCAGGACCTCCACCTTTAATTAACTCAGAGGGGAAACGGGCTGCTGGCCGGCGGAGACGCTAAAGGCAGGCATGACCTACTGCCCATAATGAAGAACAGTGTGGTGGGTTAAACGTTAACATATTTATATAGTATACAGGCATGAGGCCAGTAAGGAATAAATCCTGAAAAATGAATTCCTCTCCACAGCTTCTTTCTTCTGTGTCTTTCCTTGACTTTATATTGGCCCTTGTTTTAGCTCAGTGGGGTGAACTATTGGCAGGCCACTATTTGTCAAATATCTTACTTTGGGCCCAACTTTCAGCACATATAATGTATACACATCTCCCTCTGATATTAATTTAATTCAAATTGTATCACAAGATGGAGTCCCAGAAATCTTTAAAACGATATGCCCGTGACAGCCATCGGGAGTCTTGTGGGAGGGTCTGAAAAAGAATCAAATGTGATACTGCACGGCTTTCATGTCCTGCAGAATGAGACCCCCAGGGTCAGGTCAGGGGCTTCTGTTCTCACCCTGTTCAAAGCAGGTCATTCTTTTTTAAGTTTATCTTTATTTTTTTACAGAGCTGTATTGTTCACTGCCATACGTCGACCTGAATCTGCCACAGGTACACATATACCGCCCCATGGAACCTCCCCTCACCTCCCTCCCCACCCCACCCCTCCAGGTGGTCACAGAGCCCCTGGCTGAGGCCCCCTGGTCCCACAGCAGACTCCCCTCCCTCACCCCCATGTCCCTAAGGCTGTCCTCCAGGTCCGCCTCTCCACTGCTGCGCTCAGGCAGGTCATTTAACACACAGCATGGGACCGAACACTGCTAGTTTCCGCCTTTGAGCAGAAACTTCCACTTCCAAAGGTTAGGTAGCGACTAGAATCTCACTTGCTATTTTTATGGAAAAGTTATTATAAGTATTAGATCTGACAATATGCCCAATTAGACTGAAAGGCATCCAGTGAAAGATGGAGCAGAGAGTACGGACCCCGATACACCGCTTTATCTGTGGAAGAAATACCTCCCAACAAACCAGGTGTCTCTTCAGTCGTGAAAACCACGCCTTCCCTGCCAGGCTGGATGCACGCGGGGCCCCGGCCCGGCCCGGCCAGGCTCTGACAGCCCTGGAGGTGGTCCTTAGCCCTGCGGTCGAAGTGCTGAGAGAACCGCTCATGACCTCTTTGCTTCAATGAAGAACAGTGTGGTGGGTTAAACGTTAACATATTTATATAGTATACAGGCATGAGGCCAGTAAGGAATAAATCCTGAAAAATGAATTCCTCTCCACAGCTTCTTTCTTCTGTGTCTTTCCTTGACTTTATATTGGCCCTTGTTTTAGCTCAGTGGGGTGAACTATTGGCAGGCCACTATTTGTCAAATATCTTACTTTGGGCCCAACTTTCAGCACATATAATGTATACACATCTCCCTCTGATATTAATTTAATTCAAATTGTATCACAAGATGGAGTCCCAGAAATCTTTAAAACGATATGCCCGTGACAGCCATCGGGAGTCTTGTGGGAGGGTCTGAAAAAGAATCAAATGTGATACTGCACGGCTTTCATGTCCTGCAGAATGAGACCCCCAGGGTCAGGTCAGGGGCTTCTGTTCTCACCCTGTTCAAAGCAGGTCATTCTTTTTTAAGTTTATCTTTATTTTTTTACAGAGCTGTATTGTTCACTGCCATACGTCGACCTGAATCTGCCACAGGTACACATATACCGCCCCATGGAACCTCCCCTCACCTCCCTCCCCACCCCACCCCTCCAGGTGGTCACAGAGCCCCTGGCTGAGGCCCCCTGGTCCCACAGCAGACTCCCCTCCCTCACCCCCATGTCCCTAAGGCTGTCCTCCAGGTCCGCCTCTCCACTGCTGCGCTCAGGCAGGTCATTTAACACACAGCATGGGACCGAACACTGCTAGTTTCCGCCTTTGAGCAGAAACTTCCACTTCCAAAGGTTAGGTAGCGACTAGAATCTCACTTGCTATTTTTATGGAAAAGTTATTATAAGTATTAGATCTGACAATATGCCCAATTAGACTGAAAGGCATCCAGTGAAAGATGGAGCAGAGAGTACGGACCCCGATACACCGCTTTATCTGTGGAAGAAATACCTCCCAACAAACCAGGTGTCTCTTCAGTCGTGAAAACCACGCCTTCCCTGCCAGGCTGGATGCACGCGGGGCCCCGGCCCGGCCCGGCCAGGCTCTGACAGCCCTGGAGGTGGTCCTTAGCCCTGCGGTCGAAGTGCTGAGAGAACCGCTCATGACCTCTTTGCTTAGGAGAAAACTGGAGCATCCCGGGGTTCTGGGGTCAGGGACTGATCACATCAGATAAGATAAATGACCTGAGAGTTCACGGTGCTTAGCCCTGAGTGGTGAGAGGAGGAGTGATTTTTACTAAAAAAAAATGTTATCTGGCTACACCGGGTCTTGGCTGCGGCAGCAGCAGCTTCGCCCCTCACCGCGGCACGCGGGGCCTCTGGCCGTGTCGTGAGAGCTCTCGGCTGCAGCACGCGGGGTCTGCTTTCCGGGCCAGGGATGAGCCTGGGCCCCTGCATCAGGAACCTGACGTCTGCCGCTGGACCACGAGGGAAGTCCCAGACAGAGACTTTGAAATGAATTCTTTTGTGTTTTTCTGTATTTTTCCATTTTTTTACTTTCAACTGTGACACAGATTGCTACTGCAGTAGGAACAGAAATGAACACCTATGTAATTCAAGGTGCTCGTGAGGCAAGTAGCTTCCCTGGGCTTTGTTTTTTATCTGCAGAGGAGAGTGAAACTAGGCAACACCTAGAAGTCCTTTCTTAGTCCGCCTCTCTAAATTCTAGCGTTCGTTTACACGGAAAACCTGCCTAACCTCCGAAGCCGCTCCTTTTTACCCCTGCGAGCCTCGACTATTTAGAGCAAAACTGAACTGGGCTTCCCTGGTGGCTCAGTGGTGAAGAGCTCACCCGCCAGTGCAGGAGACACGGGTTCAATCCCTGATCCGGGAAGATCTTAGGTGCTGCAGGGCAACTCAGCCCATGAGCCACAACTATGGAGCCTGTGCTCTAGAGCCTCGGAGCCGCAACCATGGAGCCCATGTGCCCTAGAGCCTGAGTCCCACCACAAGAGAAGTCACCGCAACAAGAAGCCTGCTCACCTCCACTAGAGAGGACCCCCACTGCCTGCAACTAGAGAAGAGCCTGTGGCAGCAGTGAGAACCCAGAATAGCCAAAAATAAATAAATAAAAATGCATAATAAAAAAGTATTGAAGAAACCCCCAGCTGAACAGCTCTCTGCCTCAGGACGAGACCACAGAACCAGAAGGGCTGTGCACCCACACGGGCGCTCAGGATTCAAACACCAGTGATGGGCGACCAAGAAGTGTCGACTCAGACTGATTCCTCGGAAAAACCTTAACTGCGGTCCATTCTACACCAGCCCGCCGTGTCTGTGCACTGCCTGCAGCAGGAAGGGAGCCTGAGTGGCGCTCGGTTTACCCGTGTGGCGTCCATGCTTCTGAGCACTGACTCACCCTGTTGCTCATCTTCCCTGTATGACGTCACATGCTTCCAGGCGCTGACTCACCCTGTCGCTCGATTGTGACCCGTGTGACGTCACATGCTTCTGAGCACTGACTCACCCTGTCCGTTGCATACACAATGTCAAACAGCCCGAGAATGGTGACGGCGATTCCCACGGCCGGACCATTGACGATGGCCACCAGAGGCTTCGGAAAATCGATGAAGGCGTTGACGAAATCCCTACAGACACGGAAAGATAGAAGCGTGTTTCAGTACCCCCGGGCGGCCTCACTGAAGTAGCAGCAGGACAGGACGAGGCTGGAGCGCGCGTGTGGCCAGGCTAGGGAAGCGCCACGTGCCCCGGCAGTGCCCCCCGGTTCTGCCACCTCCCGGGGCCCCAGCACCAGATCCACCCAGGAGCCCCCTGAAGGGTACCGGAGGAGGCCTGCCGAGGCCACGGGTCGATCCTGGGTCAGATCCGGGGTTCTGAGTGTGCGGCCAGGGCCGCGCGCCAGCTGCAGACCCAGAAGTCAGCCCGAGCCGAGCCGCAGCGTCTCAGCACAGGGGGGCGGAGGCGGGAGGAGCTTCCATGCCCTCCGTGCTCTGAGCCCATCCGAGCCTCCCTCCGGTGAGCAGCAGTAAAGGCAGGCCCGCCTTCTTCCAGCCAGAGGAGAGGCTGCCAAATTCCTCTGCCTCAAGGCAGGAGAATTTCAATCACAACAGGAGCTGACTGGTATGCTTTCCAACCAGACCTCGTGCAGAGAGGTCAGGAGAACGGCTAACAGAAGCCACAGTGATGAGCCAAACCTCCCTCCGGAGAGCACTGTGAGATACACGCTTGTTCAAAGTCAGCAACCGATCATAGGAACGGAAGAAGTACTTTTACTTTTTCTCAACTGAAGGCCTTTCAAGGATAAGCCTGGAAAGTAGAAGAAACCCCAGCTGAACAGCGCTCAGGACAAACAACCAGAAGGGCTGTGCACCCACAGGGCGCCAGGATTCAAACACCAGTGATGGGCGACCAAGAAGTGTCGACTCAGACTGATTCCTCGGAAAAACCTTAACTGCGGTCCATTCTACACCAGCCCGCCGTGTCTGTGCACTGCCTGCAGCAGGAAGGGAGCCTGAGTGGCGCTCGGTTTACCCGTGTGGCGTCCATGCTTCTGAGCACTGACTCACCCTGTTGCTCATCTTCCCTGTATGACGTCACATGCTTCCAGGCGCTGACTCACCCTGTCGCTCGATTGTGACCCGTGTGACGTCACATGCTTCTGAGCACTGACTCACCCTGTCCGTTGCATACACAATGTCAAACAGCCCGAGAATGGTGACGGCGATTCCCACGGCCGGACCATTGACGATGGCCACCAGAGGCTTCGGAAAATCGATGAAGGCGTTGACGAAATCCCTACAGACACGGAAAGATAGAAGCGTGTTTCAGTACCCCCGGGCGGCCTCACTGAAGTAGCAGCAGGACAGGACGAGGCTGGAGCGCGCGTGTGGCCAGGCTAGGGAAGCGCCACGTGCCCCGGCAGTGCCCCCCGGTTCTGCCACCTCCCGGGGCCCCAGCACCAGATCCACCCAGGAGCCCCCTGAAGGGTACCGGAGGAGGCCTGCCGAGGCCACGGGTCGATCCTGGGTCAGATCCGGGGTTCTGAGTGTGCGGCCAGGGCCGCGCGCCAGCTGCAGACCCAGAAGTCAGCCCGAGCCGAGCCGCAGCGTCTCAGCACAGGGGGGCGGAGGCGGGAGGAGCTTCCATGCCCTCCGTGCTCTGAGCCCATCCGAGCCTCCCTCCGGTGAGCAGCAGTAAAGGCAGGCCCGCCTTCTTCCAGCCAGAGGAGAGGCTGCCAAATTCCTCTGCCTCAAGGCAGGAGAATTTCAATCACAACAGGAGCTGACTGGTATGCTTTCCAACCAGACCTCGTGCAGAGAGGTCAGGAGAACGGCTAACAGAAGCCACAGTGATGAGCCAAACCTCCCTCCGGAGAGCACTGTGAGATACACGCTTGTTCAAAGTCAGCAACCGATCATAGGAACGGAAGAAGTACTTTTACTTTTTCTCAACTGAAGGCCACTTTGGTGACTAAGGATAAGCCTGGGTCAGGCAGTCGTCCCTCTCACCTGAGCAGATCGGCCCCGCTCCTGGCCATGTCCTCCATCCCGTCGGCGGGGAGGTTCGTGAAGTTGGTCAGGTCATTCCCGCTACAGTAATAGTCCCCGCTGCCTGTGAACCAAAGCCACGGGTCACCACGCGGGCACTCAGCGCTGCCGGCATCTCCCAGGCGCCGGGCTCCGTGCCAAGCTCTGGGAGTCCACTGTGAAGCCCCTGGCGCTCCTGCCCTCCTGACAGACTAGGCGTCAGCTGGACATGGGCTTAAAGACACCGTAACCGACGCGGGCCACGCAGCTGGGACGTAAAGGACGGGCGGGCACGAGAGCCGGCAGCGGGGTCTGCTCCCCTCCAGCGGCTCGGGGAGGGGCTTGCTCAGAGGGGACGACTGGGGTGAGACCTGGAGGATGGGCAGGGGCGGGGGAAACCGGCCGGGCAACACGCTCCCGCGGTGACGGCACGGCCCGAGGCCCTGGGGCGGGGCGCCCGGCGCACGACGGGCTGAGACGCCGCCCCGGCAGGGAGAGGCCTTCTCTCCTCTCAGTGCAAGACAGAGCAGTTCGAAATCAGAATTCAGGGTCTATATCACATGAATTAGAAAGGCAGTTCCAACTGACATAATCAGAACTCTCCATCGTGTGAAACGACCTTGTCTTCTCTGTGTGGGAAGCAGAGTGTGCCCACAAGCAGACAGAAGGGAGGGCAGGACTTAAACCCCGGGTGACCCGAGGCCACAGGCTGAGCCTGCCGCTGCCCGCGGGGCCCCTGCGCCGTCCAGTGGCATCCGTCCCCAGGTTCCCGCCCGCCCGGCCTCCCGCCCGGCGTCTTTCCCAGCTCTGCCCACAGTGCTGGCCCGGCTGCTGATGCTCTATTTCTTAAACACGTCCCTCTACGGTTAGTGTCTACAGTCATACACTTTAATGTTTTTGCAATCCAGGATGCTGTCTCTAAGGTGTTCCATCATGCAGTTTACTATGGTTATTTAGAATATTTAGAAGGTTTTAACGTTTTTCACATTGTAAGTAGTGCTGCAAAGACTATCTTTCTTGCATAAGACCTTTCCTTTTTTTTTTTAAGACCTTTCCTTTTTCTTGAATAATTTCCCTAAAATAAATTTTCATAAGTGGGATTCCAATGTCAATGTACATACTGTCAAAGGCCCTCTTTTTAGCTACTTGTAACTTTTTTTTTTTGTAATTTATTAATTAATTTATTTAGGCGGGGCAGGTTGGGAGGAAGGGAGCAGGCGGACCACTTCTATTGGTCTTTCATTTATCTATTTTCATCCATCTTTGTTCTTTGGCCCATGTGGGTATCCCATTGCAGCGGCCTCTATTGTTGCAGAGCGCCGGTTCTGGGCGCATGCACTCCAGGGCGCCGGCTTGGTAATTGGACATATCACCTGTCCCCCCCTGACAGACTAGGCGTCAGCTGGACATGGGCTTAAAGACACCGTAACCGACGCGGGCCACGCAGCTGGGACGTAAAGGACGGGCGGGCACGAGAGCCGGCAGCGGGGTCTGCTCCCCTCCAGCGGCTCGGGGAGGGGCTTGCTCAGAGGGGACGACTGGGGTGAGACCTGGAGGATGGGCAGGGGCGGGGGAAACCGGCCGGGCAACACGCTCCCGCGGTGACGGCACGGCCCGAGGCCCTGGGGCGGGGCGCCCGGCGCACGACGGGCTGAGACGCCGCCCCGGCAGGGAGAGGCCTTCTCTCCTCTCAGTGCAAGACAGAGCAGTTCGAAATCAGAATTCAGGGTCTATATCACATGAATTAGAAAGGCAGTTCCAACTGACATAATCAGAACTCTCCATCGTGTGAAACGACCTTGTCTTCTCTGTGTGGGAAGCAGAGTGTGCCCACAAGCAGACAGAAGGGAGGGCAGGACTTAAACCCCGGGTGACCCGAGGCCACAGGCTGAGCCTGCCGCTGCCCGCGGGGCCCCTGCGCCGTCCAGTGGCATCCGTCCCCAGGTTCCCGCCCGCCCGGCCTCCCGCCCGGCGTCTTTCCCAGCTCTGCCCACAGTGCTGGCCCGGCTGCTGATGCTCTATTTCTTAAACACGTCCCTCTACGGTTAGTGTCTACAGTCATACACTTTAATGTTTTTGCAATCCAGGATGCTGTCTCTAAGGTGTTCCATCATGCAGTTTACTATGGTTATTTAGAATATTTAGAAGGTTTTAACGTTTTTCACATTGTAAGTAGTGCTGCAAAGACTATCTTTCTTGCATAAGACCTTTCCTTTTTTTTTTTAAGACCTTTCCTTTTTCTTGAATAATTTCCCTAAAATAAATTTTCATAAGTGGGATTCCAATGTCAATGTACATACTGTCAAAGGCCCTCTTTTTAGCTACTTGTAACTTTTTTTTTTTGTAATTAATTAATTAATTTATTTAGGGCGGGGGCAGGTTGGGGAGGAAGGGGAGCGGGCGGGCCACTTCTATTGGTCTTTCATTTATCTATTTTCATCCATCTTTGTTCTTTGGCCCATGTGGGTATCCCATTGCAGCGGCCTCTATTGTTGCAGAGCGCCGGTTCTGGGCGCATGCACTCCAGAGCTCCGGCTTGGTAATTGGACATATCACGGCACGTGGGATCTTCCCAGGCCAGGGATTGAACCAGCACCCCTTGCACTGCAAGGCGGTGTCCTTACCCACTAGACCACCAGGGGAAGCCCTACTTGCAACTTTTTATCGTCATGGATGCTGCTGTCCGCAAGGGGCATTTATGGTACCATAACCTTGTCAAAACTGGCTACAGTATTCACATATAAATAGTAATATAAAATGGTATCTCATCATTTTGATTTGTTTCTGTGCTTATTTCTCTGGTTGCATTTCCCTTGTTTCTTTAATGCCTGGACTTTCTCATATGAATTGTCTCTTCATTTCACTCACCAATTTATCTGATGGGTTTAGCACTTACCAATCTGTATCTGCTTTTTACATGAGAAAGGTATCAAGCCTATGTCTTAGCATATTTCTTATATATTTAAGATTTATGGTATCTCAGAACTAGAAAAGATACTAGCGCTAATTTCTTCAATTCCCTTTCTAGGAGAAAATCCCCCCAACCAGAAATGTCACTAAGAAATCCAAGAGAACGTCCTACCTGTTAAAACAGTTATGGTCGAGTCATCCTTGCTTGCAGCCTCAAGAGCAGACATGATGTCACGGTACATCTGTGTGAAAGAGGGAAGACAAGGGAAAGGAGAAAGCTAGAAAGAACGCCCACCGCGCCGCGGGTTCCCTCCACGTCAGTGTGCACGTCCACTCTCTGTGCGTGCCCGACGCTTCCGTCGGTGGTGTCCACAGAACCTAAGGAAGGCTGACACACTCCAGCCTTTGAAGGGAACAGACAGAGGGGGACAGGTGCGCGGGCGGACGCCGGGGGCAGGTGGTGCTACCTGAGTGGTGAGAGCGTTCTTCTTGCCTGGCCGGTTCAGCCGGATGGTAGTGATGCCGTCTCCGGAGGTCACCACCAGGCCGTCGCCTGCCCGTTGCTGCCCGTCTACCGCAGGCGTCTTTGGGCTGGAGGACTCAGATGACGCTCTGAGACTGGACACCAAGTCCACGTAGCTCTGTCTGGCGCTTTCCTGAGGAGAGAGGATGGTTTCGGCTCACAGTTAATGAACAAGCACACGGAGAAGCTTCCTGTCCTCATGAGAACACCTGGCACTGAAGAAAGAGCAGAGGCTCTGGTTGGACAGAGGGGCCTCAAGACCTAGAAGGCACATCTGTGGTGTCTTAATAATGAGAAATACCCACTTCCCTTAGGAGCGCAGTCGGCCAAATAAAAGCAGAACGGAAAGTCCAAGTACCTTGGGCAGGCTGCCGAGAGCGTTCCACGCGTCCCACTTGGCCTTACCGACAAAGTCCAGCATACCGGGCTTGGGCACGTGGCAAGGTCCTTCAGTGGCCTGTGAAAGGAGAGGGGCGGGTACTGGTCGAGCGCTCGTGCCAGCTGGAGCCCGCGACAGCTGTGGTCCACAGAGCACACGGGGGCGCGGCCGGGCCTCTCCCGCCCCGGCGGCTCCACCAGGTACAGAAGCTGACCGAATCTCGCTCTCCCTGGGCCTCTCTTTGATGCTGTTGCTAAAAATCCACACAGGAGAAAAAGACCGGCCAGGCAAACCGTGCTATTGGCCCTCAGTCCCTAAAGCAAGCTAGGAAAAAGACCTGGCCAGGCAAAAACAGTCCTACCTGTTAAAACAGTTATGGTCGAGTCATCCTTGCTTGCAGCCTCAAGAGCAGACATGATGTCACGGTACATCTGTGTGAAAGAGGGAAGACAAGGGAAAGGAGAAAGCTAGAAAGAACGCCCACCGCGCCGCGGGTTCCCTCCACGTCAGTGTGCACGTCCACTCTCTGTGCGTGCCCGACGCTTCCGTCGGTGGTGTCCACAGAACCTAAGGAAGGCTGACACACTCCAGCCTTTGAAGGGAACAGACAGAGGGGGACAGGTGCGCGGGCGGACGCCGGGGGCAGGTGGTGCTACCTGAGTGGTGAGAGCGTTCTTCTTGCCTGGCCGGTTCAGCCGGATGGTAGTGATGCCGTCTCCGGAGGTCACCACCAGGCCGTCGCCTGCCCGTTGCTGCCCGTCTACCGCAGGCGTCTTTGGGCTGGAGGACTCAGATGACGCTCTGAGACTGGACACCAAGTCCACGTAGCTCTGTCTGGCGCTTTCCTGAGGAGAGAGGATGGTTTCGGCTCACAGTTAATGAACAAGCACACGGAGAAGCTTCCTGTCCTCATGAGAACACCTGGCACTGAAGAAAGAGCAGAGGCTCTGGTTGGACAGAGGGGCCTCAAGACCTAGAAGGCACATCTGTGGTGTCTTAATAATGAGAAATACCCACTTCCCTTAGGAGCGCAGTCGGCCAAATAAAAGCAGAACGGAAAGTCCAAGTACCTTGGGCAGGCTGCCGAGAGCGTTCCACGCGTCCCACTTGGCCTTACCGACAAAGTCCAGCATACCGGGCTTGGGCACGTGGCAAGGTCCTTCAGTGGCCTGTGAAAGGAGAGGGGCGGGTACTGGTCGAGCGCTCGTGCCAGCTGGAGCCCGCGACAGCTGTGGTCCACAGAGCACACGGGGGCGCGGCCGGGCCTCTCCCGCCCCGGCGGCTCCACCAGGTACAGAAGCTGACCCGAATCTCGCTCTCCCTGGGCCTCTCTTTGATGCTGTTGCTAAAAATCCACACAGGAGAAAAAAGACCGGCCAGGCAAACCGTGCTATTGGCCCTCAGTCCCTAAAGCAAGCTCTAACTGCCGGTGTACAACACACGGCAAGGTCAGGGTTGGCAGAAATGCTTTCAGAAAACGACAGTTGTTCATTAGTTTATATTGATGGTTCAAGCCAACAAGGTTCAAAGGTAACAAGCCAGCAAACATTTAGAAAATACGATATATTCTGAAAGTTCATTCAAAAGTCCCAACCCCCACCGACTCCCCCCAGTTCCGTGGCAGGCTTCTGGTAAGCGAGCAGCAGAGCTAGAGCTGGGGGTGGCGGTGGGGCCACCAGAGCCAGCGGCCCTTAGGACACCTGATTCAAGGACAGGCAACGCGTTTAGAGGGAGATACAATAAGTGTTTTGAGATTAAAAATGAAACATGCATGCAATTATTTTCAGAAATGGCAATTTAAAACTCCATCTAAATAACCACGTTTTAAATTTTCATAATACAACTAGCTCAAAGAGGAATGAAGAAAGAGGCTTTGAAAGACAAAGACAGTACAGGAGGCTGAGACTTTCCAAAGAGAAAGACTCACTCTGTGAGAGTCAGCCACCCGAGACGCTAGAGGCAAGGCGGGCCGTGAGACTGCCCCGCTTCTGACACCAAGAGCAAGACCGGGGCCCGAAAGCACCGTCAGGCTCGGGCCTTGGAGGAGGACTCACAGGCCACAGCGAGAGCTGCCCGACTCCTGGTCACCGGCCACTGAGGGGAGGGACAGGGACGAAGACCAGGAAGGGAGGAGACAGAAGTGGAGGCTGGGGGAGCGCGTGACCCCCGACACCCCCCGGCAGAGTCAGGACTGCGCACCCCCAGCCCCAGAGCTGATGTGTGCTGACCCGCAGAGTCATCCGAGCCTCCGCGGCGCTCAGATCCCCCCGGGGCTGCGTCGCCTCTGCGGGAGTCCTCAGGCGGCCGCGGCCCTCTTTCCAACCCCCACTCTGCTATCCGGGTGCCCGGTTTCCCTGCAAATCCCACCGCCAGACCCTCCAGGCAAACAAAGACGCGTCTACCCAGCCTGCCGTTTCAGGGCTTAGATATTACCTCCCCTAAGCCAAGGGTACAGGTCAGACCTCTTTGGGACAAAATTAAATTGATTGGCCCTCAGTCCCTAAAGCAAGCTCTAACTGCCGGTGTACAACACACGGCAAGGTCAGGGTTGGCAGAAATGCTTTCAGAAAACGACAGTTGTTCATTAGTTTATATTGATGGTTCAAGCCAACAAGGTTCAAAGGTAACAAGCCAGCAAACATTTAGAAAATACGATATATTCTGAAAGTTCATTCAAAAGTCCCAACCCCCACCGACTCCCCCCAGTTCCGTGGCAGGCTTCTGGTAAGCGAGCAGCAGAGCTAGAGCTGGGGGTGGCGGTGGGGCCACCAGAGCCAGCGGCCCTTAGGACACCTGATTCAAGGACAGGCAACGCGTTTAGAGGGAGATACAATAAGTGTTTTGAGATTAAAAATGAAACATGCATGCAATTATTTTCAGAAATGGCAATTTAAAACTCCATCTAAATAACCACGTTTTAAATTTTCATAATACAACTAGCTCAAAGAGGAATGAAGAAAGAGGCTTTGAAAGACAAAGACAGTACAGGAGGCTGAGACTTTCCAAAGAGAAAGACTCACTCTGTGAGAGTCAGCCACCCGAGACGCTAGAGGCAAGGCGGGCCGTGAGACTGCCCCGCTTCTGACACCAAGAGCAAGACCGGGGCCCGAAAGCACCGTCAGGCTCGGGCCTTGGAGGAGGACTCACAGGCCACAGCGAGAGCTGCCCGACTCCTGGTCACCGGCCACTGAGGGGAGGGACAGGGACGAAGACCAGGAAGGGAGGAGACAGAAGTGGAGGCTGGGGGAGCGCGTGACCCCCGACACCCCCCGGCAGAGTCAGGACTGCGCACCCCCAGCCCCAGAGCTGATGTGTGCTGACCCGCAGAGTCATCCGAGCCTCCGCGGCGCTCAGATCCCCCCGGGGCTGCGTCGCCTCTGCGGGAGTCCTCAGGCGGCCGCGGCCCTCTTTCCAACCCCCACTCTGCTATCCGGGTGCCCGGTTTCCCTGCAAATCCCACCGCCAGACCCTCCAGGCAAACAAAGACGCGTCTACCCAGCCTGCCGTTTCAGGGCTTAGATATTACCTCCCCTAAGCCAAGGGTACAGGTCAGACCTCTTTGGGACAAAATTAAATTCTCTCCTGTGTGTGCACACCCGTATCAAAGTCAGGGCAGCTCATACAGATCACAGGAAGAGAAAACCAGAGGACGCGGGAGCCCAGAGGGTCTGACTTCCTGAATAGTTTTCAGAATGGAAGCTGAAAAACTTAAGTTTTCAAATTCTGTTATAGATATTTCCAAATATGTAAGAGCAGAATGTTACATGAATTCCCAATATTCAGCCTCCAAATTCAATTCATTCTCATTTTTGCTATAGGTGCTTCACCACCCTTTCCATTCCATTTTGCCTCATTATTTTAGAGAACGCCAAACACCATAACACACTACCCCATGTACTTAGTATGCATTCCTAAAAATACCCTAGTATTTCTTATATACCATCATAAGAATAATGCCTAGGTGTCTAATACTCGTCTCTGTTCAAATTTCTCCAATTGTCTCAAGACCACTTTTTCAGCTGATTTTAATTAGTAGCCAAGTAAGTTCTACATGTTTCATTACTGTACCTCTCTGTTCCATCACTCAGTAGTGTCCAACTCTGCGACCCCACCGACTGCAGCTCGCCAGGCTTCCTTGTCCCTCACCATCTCCGAGAGCTTGCTCTAGCTCATGCCCACTGAGCCGGTGGTGCCATCCAGCCGCCTCCTCCTCTGCCGCCCGCTCCTCCTCCTGCCTCTGTCTCCCCCGGCACTGGGGGCTTCTCCAGCGGTTCGGCTCTTCCCATCAGGGGGCCAGAGAACCGGAGCTTCAGAGTCCGCCTCCAGTGAAAACCCACGGCCGAGTTCCTCCAGAACGGACTGATTTGATCTTTCTGTCCAAGGGACTCTCAAGAGTCTTCTTTAACTCCACAGTTCAAAAACACCCGTTCTCTGGCGCTCAGCCTTCCCTATGGTCCGACTCTCACATCCATACATGACCACTGGGAAAACCATAGCTTTGACTATTCGGGCCGTTGTCAGCAGAGTAATGCCTTTGCTTTTCAGTCTGCCGTCTAGGTTTGTCATGGCTTTTCTTCCAAGGAGGAAGCGTCTTTTTAACCTCCCCGTTGTATCTTTCAGGTCTCTTTTACTCTGGAGTGATCCTGAGGAGTTACTATTTGTCTTACTAGTGTTTCAAAGTCTCATACAATAAACTCTCATCCAGACACTGTTTAGAGGAGAGGCAGCCACACACACCCTGCCACCATGGGGGTGCCTCTTGAGTGCACACCCTGCACCACACGCAGTGGGTCTCTCTGAGAACCATGTGCTCAAAATGCTTCTCTCACCCGCGGCACTCACCTGCTTGTATAGTGCGTAGAGTTTCAGCTTCACTTCATTTCCGGGATCCTGCTTCAAGAGCTTTACCTGATTCATGGCGTTCTCAAAGTCCTTCTGGCTGGCCGTCATGGCTGGGCCGCCCACGTGCAGCCGAAGGGCTGGGAAACCAGGGACCTGCAGGGGGCTGCAAACCGGCAGACTGATTCCTAACCACTCCCAAGCCGTGCACACCGGGCTGCGACGTTTCTCCAGAATTACGTCCCTTGTACTTGCCCCAGCCACCTGGCTGTGAGTGGTGAGGGGTTTCCAAAATGGTCCCTATATAAAGACATTCAGACAGAAGCTAACTGCAGGAATGAAGCCACTCAGAGATACACGCTGCCAGAGGTCCAGGAGCCCCGGGACTCTGGTCACAGGAAGGAAAGGAGAGACCTGTGGGAGGGGAGGGGGGGGCAGGAGCGCGGGGCGGGGTCTGATGGCGGCAAAACCATTTGTGAGCAGCTGAAGCGGTTTTAATCCACTCGATCACGGCAAAGAGCAAACAAAGTCGCTTTTAGAAGAAAAGCTGTTTTGACTTAGGAACGACACGAGGGGCTTCTCTGGTGGCCCAGTGGCTAAGACACTGTGCTCCCAGCACAGGGAACCTGGGCTTGATCCCTAGTCAGGGAATTAGATCTCACATGCTGCACCAAAGCCCTGGTATAATCCAAAGAAGAAAAAACAGATGAAGCAACTATGGGGAGGGGACATTCAGCCTGTAAATACCCAGAGTGTGCGAGGGTCAGCTGAGAGCTTCAGCCTGGGCAAAGATCCCCTCTGCTGACCTGACTGACTCTCCAAGACCTTGGGGCGCTAGCTCCTGGCATGGTAGAGGGCCTCTTAGCCAGTGGTGAGGGCTGTGTGGGGTCACCAAGCAACCAGCCCGCCCGGCCACGCCAGCCAACGGCGCCAGCCTCGAGGGGCTTTTATTCTGAGGCTGGCAGCTGGACGAGATCTCTTGGACAGCAAAGTCAAAACTCTTTCCTGGCTTCTGGATTTTCTTGAAGGACATATGCTTCACAAAACCTGTCTTTTATTAAAACAACGATTACAAATAATTCATGTGACTTCTGAGACCTCTGCTGTTTCCCCCAGCTAAGAACCGATAGATGTGGCACTCGGTTTTGCCTCTCTAACAGGTGCCTCCAATCCTGCAGTCGAGGGGGCAGGTGTGTAATCTGCAGATGCAGCCTCTAAAGGCACACTGGAGCTGGTGAGGCCTCCGGTGAGACCCTTCAGATAGCTTGCACCTGGCTATAAATCTAACATGGATTGATAAAGTGGAAACGGTGACAGACTTTGTTCCTGGGGCTGCAAACGGGCCTGCCCTTGCACACCGGGCTGCGACGTTTCTCCAGAATTACGTCCCTTGTACTTGCCCCAGCCACCTGGCTGTGAGTGGTGAGGGGTTTCCAAAATGGTCTCTATATAAAGACATTCAGACAGAAGCTAACTGCAGGAATGAAGCCACTCAGAGATACACGCTGCCAGAGGTCCAGGAGCCCCGGGACTCTGGTCACAGGAAGGAAAGGAGAGACCTGTGGGAGGGGAGGGGGGGGCAGGAGCGCGGGGCGGGGTCTGATGGCGGCAAAACCATTTGTGAGCAGCTGAAGCGGTTTTAATCCACTCGATCACGGCAAAGAGCAAACAAAGTCGCTTTTAGAAGAAAAGCTGTTTTGACTTAGGAACGACACGAGGGGCTTCTCTGGTGGCCCAGTGGCTAAGACACTGTGCTCCCAGCACAGGGAACCTGGGCTTGATCCCTAGTCAGGGAATTAGATCTCACATGCTGCACCAAAGCCCTGGTATAATCCAAAGAAGAAAAAACAGATGAAGCAACTATGGGGAGGGGACATTCAGCCTGTAAATACCCAGAGTGTGCGAGGGTCAGCTGAGAGCTTCAGCCTGGGCAAAGATCCCCTCTGCTGACCTGACTGACTCTCCAAGACCTTGGGGCGCTAGCTCCTGGCATGGTAGAGGGCCTCTTAGCCAGTGGTGAGGGCTGTGTGGGGTCACCAAGCAACCAGCCCGCCCGGCCACGCCAGCCAACGGCGCCAGCCTCGAGGGGCTTTTATTCTGAGGCTGGCAGCTGGACGAGATCTCTTGGACAGCAAAGTCAAAACTCTTTCCTGGCTTCTGGATTTTCTTGAAGGACATATGCTTCACAAAACCTGTCTTTTATTAAAACAACGATTACAAATAATTCATGTGACTTCTGAGACCTCTGCTGTTTCCCCCAGCTAAGAACCGATAGATGTGGCACTCGGTTTTGCCTCTCTAACAGGTGCCTCCAATCCTGCAGTCGAGGGGGCAGGTGTGTAATCTGCAGATGCAGCCTCTAAAGGCACACTGGAGCTGGTGAGGCCTCCGGTGAGACCCTTCAGATAGCTTGCACCTGGCTATAAATCTAACATGGATTGATAAAGTGGAAACGGTGACAGACTTTGTTCCTGGGCTCCAAAATCACTGTGGGTGGTGACTGCAGCCATGAAATTCAAAGATGCTTGTTCCTTGGAAGAAAAGCTATGACAGACCCAATGTCTGGACCCACTGAGGTTCAAGTTCTTCACGTCTCTTTGCAGAGAAGAATTCCGTGAGCGACAAAGTGATAGGTGAGAAATGGATTTATTCAGATTCAGAGAAAGCACACTCCACAGACAGAGTGGGGGCCATGGCAGAGCAAATCCAGGGGCTTTCCTGGCTTATTAAGAAACACTGTTTTGTGAAATGATTATGATTCCCACTGTGGACCTGTGTTAAACAGAACACTGACCATCTCAGTCTCTGAGCACGGTGAGTCTTCCCTACCCCACAAACAAAACACGGATGCCGAGACCAGGGGGCAAGGCGCACAGAGAGAATTCAGTCACGTGTGTCCCAAGGTCCAGAAACCGCCTCTGCTGTTGAAACTGTGTCCCTCTAAAACCCAGTTTCCTTACTGAGTTCGAGAGTCGTCTGCCTCCTCAAAACTCGGTTCCCTTTCCTTTCCCCTCCGGCTGCAGTCCTGAGTCAACTGAGCAGGAATCAACCGGTTGTGTGACTCAAACTGTGGTAGGAACTATCACTTTTATCCTAGACTTGCCATCCCAGAATCACTGGTCACGTGCAAACCGAGGCGATTTCTCTAGAGCAGGCTGAGCCCACAGACCCTCCATCTGGGGACCACCTGGCCGGACTGTCAGAAGCCAGATACATTCAATGATTAATAAATGCCGCAAGAGGAGGACTAACTTCAGCTTCTCTGTTTTCCCCCACCTGCCCCCCAAAACCCCGGGTGGGGGGTTCAGAGGCTCATCCCCCCACTCCTTGGCCCGGTGTCCTGCAATAAATCCTTACACATTGCTGCCGATAGATGTGGCACTCGGTTTTGCCTCTCTAACAGGTGCCTCCAATCCTGCAGTCGAGGGGCAGTGTGTAATCTGCAGATGCAGCCTCTAAAGGCACACTGGAGCTGGTGAGGCCTCCGGTGAGACCCTTCAGATAGCTTGCACCTGGCTATAAATCTAACATGGATTGATAAAGTGGAAACGGTGACAGACTTTGTTCCTGGGCTCCAAAATCACTGTGGGTGGTGACTGCAGCCATGAAATTCAAAGATGCTTGTTCCTTGGAAGAAAAGCTATGACAGACCCAATGTCTGGACCCACTGAGGTTCAAGTTCTTCACGTCTCTTTGCAGAGAAGAATTCCGTGAGCGACAAAGTGATAGGTGAGAAATGGATTTATTCAGATTCAGAGAAAGCACACTCCACAGACAGAGTGGGGGCCATGGCAGAGCAAATCCAGGGGCTTTCCTGGCTTATTAAGAAACACTGTTTTGTGAAATGATTATGATTCCCACTGTGGACCTGTGTTAAACAGAACACTGACCATCTCAGTCTCTGAGCACGGTGAGTCTTCCCTACCCCACAAACAAAACACGGATGCCGAGACCAGGGGGCAAGGCGCACAGAGAGAATTCAGTCACGTGTGTCCCAAGGTCCAGAAACCGCCTCTGCTGTTGAAACTGTGTCCCTCTAAAACCCAGTTTCCTTACTGAGTTCGAGAGTCGTCTGCCTCCTCAAAACTCGGTTCCCTTTCCTTTCCTCCGGCTGCAGTCCTGAGTCAACTGAGCAGGAATCAACCGGTTGTGTGACTCAAACTGTGGTAGGAACTATCACTTTTATCCTAGACTTGCCATCCCAGAATCACTGGTCACGTGCAAACCGAGGCGATTTCTCTAGAGCAGGCTGAGCCCACAGACCCTCCATCTGGGGACCACCTGGCCGGACTGTCAGAAGCCAGATACATTCAATGATTAATAAATGCCGCAAGAGGAGGACTAACTTCAGCTTCTCTGTTTTCCCCCACCTGCCCCCCAAAACCCCGGGTGGGGGGTTCAGAGGCTCATCCCCCCACTCCTTGGCCCGGTGTCCTGCAATAAATCCTTACACATTGCTGCAAACTCCTGCTACTGGAACTTGGTCTTAGGCCCCTAGGACACACAAGCCCTTTGCTCTACCATGTGGCCATGGACTAACAAAGTCTAAGCTTGCATCAGGTCAATTCCTGACTCTCTGTTCAACTGAGCCCCGTGCGCCCCGGCAGAACAGGAGGGGAGAGAGACGTCATCAGGAGAGACGAGCAGTAACTGGCCCTGTAGACAGGGAGAACGTCTTTCCGAGGGAGGCGGAGGACCTACCTGGGGGAATGTACTTGCCCTGGATGCCAGGCTGTGAAGCCCGCTGGGCAGACCCACACAGTCCTCACCTCCAGATGTGGAAAGAGCCAGGCCCAGAGCGGGGACAGCAAGGGCTGCCAGGTAAGGAACTTTACAAGCACGCTCTGTAAGCAGAGGGAAAGCATCAAAGCACAGCAGTGAGGTCACAAACAAGGGATGTTCACAGTAATGACCCAGAGTGATACAGTTGGTGGCATCAAAGATGATGAAAATAATATCGTTACAAACAAGACCCAGACCTAACAAATGTATCACCTCCTCTGCAATAACATAACTTTCAAAGTCCAAATCTTGAATTAGTGCCATTTAGTAAAATTAGCCTTCTGTTCAGTTTCACGAGGCTTCCCTGGTGGCTCAGTGGTAAAGAATCCACCTGCCAGTGCAGGAGATGAGGGTTTGATCCCTGGGTGGGGAAGATCCCCTGGGGAAGGGCATGGCAACCCACTCCAGTCTTCCTGCCTGGGGAACCCCACGGACAGAGGAGCCTGGAGGGTTACAGTCCCTGTGGTTGTAACAGACTTAGCAACTAAACAACAACACGTTTTATATTAAAAGGGGGAAACTATTGAATCCTACACGAATCTGGCAGCTGGCAAGTTCCAAGCAGAA
This sequence comes from Tragulus kanchil, assembly GCA_022376925.1. Lineage (NCBI taxonomy): Eukaryota > Metazoa > Chordata > Mammalia > Artiodactyla > Tragulidae > Tragulus > Tragulus kanchil. The sequence continues at coordinate 2,489,594 of JAIOJX010000005.1, forward strand.
AATAAAAAGGAAAAATGTTACATGTCTATAAATCTGAAATGTGTGGTTTCCCACAAAATATGGCAGAAACATATTTATTTTTCTTTTAAACATTTTTAAAAGTAATTTATCTTTTGCGGGGTGAGGTGGGGAGGGAGGGGGACGGGCGGGCCACTTCTATTGGTCTTTCATTTGTCTATTTTCATCCGTCTTTGTTCTTTGGCTCCTGTGGGCCTCCCATCACGGATGCCTCTGTCATCGCTGAGCGCCGGCTCTGGGCGCATGTGCCCCAGAGCTCCGACTCGGTAATTGGACACATCGGTCCAGCCGCTCCGCAGCACATGGGATCTTCCAAGGCCACGGATCGAACCGGCGCCCCTTGCACTGCAAGGCTGTGTCCTTACCCGCTGGACCACCAGGGGAAGCCCACGGAAACGTATTTAAACGAGAGTTTACAAAACGCGACGGTTTAATAGATACACGGGACAAACGTATTTAAACGAGAGTTTACAAACACGACGGCTTAATATATAAAACTGGGAAACTCACTCTCCGCGAAGGCAACCGGCCTGGTGCAGGCTTTCCCGTCGCCGGCGCACAGCCCGGCTCCTGCCCGCGCGGCCTGGCTGTGCGTGGCCCCCTCGGTCGCTCAGGAGGCCGTCCTCCACCGAGCGGAGGGTCCCCCGCCCCGACCGCGCGCGCGCTGCCCTGCGGGCCCACACGGCCCCGGCCCCCTCGGCCAAGCGTCTGCGAGCCCGGCGGCGGCGGCCGGGCGGAGACGCGCGGGGAGCCCCGGCTCGGCCGCCCTGGTCCCGCCGGCCCGCAGGAGGGCGAGCGGGGGAGGGACACCTGCCATCCCGCTCTCCGGGAAGCCCGCAAGCTCCGCTGCCGCTGAGACGCGGCCAGGCAGCGCGCCCCCCGCAAGGACGTGGCGTCCGCGGGCGACCTTGGGCCCCGGCTCAGCGCTTACCTGCGGAGAGAGGCCGCGCACCAGCGCCGCGCCAGCCGGCCCGCCGCGCCAGCCATAGCCGCCCTGGAGCGAGGGCGGGACTGCCGGCAGGCGGGGTCTGCCTCGAGCGCGGAGCCGGGACGCCATAGGTAGAAGCGAGCCAGGGGCGGGGCCTAAATGCTATAGGTCGGAGCAGAGCTGGGCGGGGCGCTCCGGGGGCTGGGCGGAGCCGGTGCGCACCGATAGGGAGGCATTGATAGGTTGAGTCGGGTAGGGGGCGGGGCCAGAGGCGGGGCTGGGGCGGCCCTCCAGGTCTGCGCTAGCGGGAACCTGCCGGTCACTTGGCTGGTTGCTTAAGGAGCCCGGTAGCAGCTGCTGGTGTGTGATAAGCACCCGTTCACTCCACGAAGTATGCGGCTCGCAGATCCCGTAGAGAGCGGGCATCAGACGCGCTCTGTCGAACAGTTTAAACCCAGTTTTCAGGTCAATCACTGTCTAAGGTGTTCTCCCAAGGCTTATGGGAGGTGCCGGGAAAGGCTGAAGGCAGGAGGAGAAGGGGACGACAGAGGATGAGATGGTTGGAGGGCATCACGGACTCAATGGACATGAGTTTGAACAAACTCTGGGAGATAGTGAAGGCAGGGAAGCCTAGCATGCTGCAGTCCATGGGGCCTCAAAGAGACGGACAAGACTAAGTGACTGAACAACTACAAACGCATTTAACACAGTGGCCCGTGGGGGAAGAAATCCTGAGAGCTGGAAGGGCTTTTATCACCTCACCTGGGTCCAGGAGGAAAGAAATCCGATTTAGATGAAGGGAGTTGACCGCTGCAGACCAGCTAAAGCGAGCCTCCCTCATTGCTCTCCTCTGAGCAGCCCTGCAGGGAAAGTGCTGATAGATCAGGTCCACAAAGATGAACTAGGTGACTTCCTTGAGAACCTTGACACTTGCACGTGGCCAGAGTCCCAAGTAACTTTTATTATTTGATGCTGACAGCCCATTGTTATTTGTGTCTCATCATAGATGGGGGCAGACTGAAGGCCAGGGAGAACAAACTGGACTAATTTTGAAACCCTTCTTCAGATGTTACGAGGGGATGATGGTTAGTAGGCTCAGCCAAGTCTCTCAAAGACCTGGGCCCTCTCTCGGGCTGACTGAAGTAACCCTTGGAGCTAGTGGAAACATGCCAGCAGAAACTGCAGCTACTGGGAACTGACTGAGCTCCAGGAGGGGAAACATTTAATTAACAGAAATATTAATTAACAAAAAATCCCTTCCTGGTAGGCCTATTTGGATGGTGAGACTTTTCATATGACAAGGGAAGCCTTCTCAGGCTTTTGCCTACCTTATTTCACACAGAAAAGTAGGGAGGCATTGATAGGTTGAGTCGGGTAGGGGCGGGGCCAGAGGCGGGGCTGGGGCGGCCCTCCAGGTCTGCGCTAGGGAACCTGCCGGTCACTTGGCTGGTTGCTTAAGGAGCCCGGTAGCAGCTGCTGGTGTGTGATAAGCACCCGTTCACTCCACGAAGTATGCGGCTCGCAGATCCCGTAGAGAGCGGGCATCAGACGCGCTCTGTCGAACAGTTTAAACCCAGTTTTCAGGTCAATCACTGTCTAAGGTGTTCTCCCAAGGCTTATGGGAGGTGCCGGGAAAGGCTGAAGGCAGGAGGAGAAGGGGACGACAGAGGATGAGATGGTTGGAGGGCATCACGGACTCAATGGACATGAGTTTGAACAAACTCTGGGAGATAGTGAAGGCAGGGAAGCCTAGCATGCTGCAGTCCATGGGGCCTCAAAGAGACGGACAAGACTAAGTGACTGAACAACTACAAACGCATTTAACACAGTGGCCCGTGGGGGAAGAAATCCTGAGAGCTGGAAGGGCTTTTATCACCTCACCTGGGTCCAGGAGGAAAGAAATCCGATTTAGATGAAGGGAGTTGACCGCTGCAGACCAGCTAAAGCGAGCCTCCCTCATTGCTCTCCTCTGAGCAGCCCTGCAGGGAAAGTGCTGATAGATCAGGTCCACAAAGATGAACTAGGTGACTTCCTTGAGAACCTTGACACTTGCACGTGGCCAGAGTCCCAAGTAACTTTTATTATTTGATGCTGACAGCCCATTGTTATTTGTGTCTCATCATAGATGGGGCAGACTGAAGGCCAGGGAGAACAAACTGGACTAATTTTGAAACCCTTCTTCAGATGTTACGAGGGGATGATGGTTAGTAGGCTCAGCCAAGTCTCTCAAAGACCTGGGCCCTCTCTCGGGCTGACTGAAGTAACCCTTGGAGCTAGTGGAAACATGCCAGCAGAAACTGCAGCTACTGGGAACTGACTGAGCTCCAGGAGGGGAAACATTTAATTAACAGAAATATTAATTAACAAAAAATCCCTTCCTGGTAGGCCTATTTGGATGGTGAGACTTTTCATATGACAAGGGAAGCCTTCTCAGGCTTTTGCCTACCTTATTTCACACAGAAAAGTAGGGTACGAGAAATAGTTGTTTTTGTCAAAGTATCATTAAAAAGGGTGGGGGGTGCTTCCCTGGTGGCCCAGTGGGTAAGGAGTCTGCCTTGCAGTGCAAGGGGCACCAGTTCGATTCCTGGCCTGGGAAGATCCCATGTGCTGTGGAGTGGCTGGGCCGGTGTGTCCAGTTGTGCGCCAGCGCTCTGGAGCGCATGTGCCCAGAGCCGTGCTCTGCGATGGGAGAGGCCACTGCGGTGGGAGGCCCACACAGGCCGAAGAATAAAGATGGATGAAAAATAAATGAAGACTTAGAGGCAACCCCCAGCCCCCGCCTCCCGACACACACACACACTCTTTTAAAAAAAAAAAAAAGAAAAAGGAAGACATGTCAGCGATTTACTTTACCCATCATCAGGGGACCGGCAGGCTGGTCAAGAAGAACCTATAAGACTGGCTTTGTGTCAGTGTAAGGAAAGAACGCTGGGATAGATGTGGGGCTGATGTCCTGCCGAGCAGCAAGGCCTTAACCTCCTCCGGGCGATGGTTTTCGTTTTGTTTTTTTTCCTATTGGATAAATCAGTTGCATCTCTACCAGCTGTCATTTCCTGAAGGCCCAGTCTCTGTCGTTGCTTGAGTGAGGGGAGATGATGGAGAAGACAGACTTTCCCGGCAGAGAGGCCACCTTGTGTCCACCTCTGGCCTCTGAGTCTGCGCCAGGAGTCCAGCCACGCCGTCTAAGAGGGGCGGCCCAGCCCCGTGGGTGGAGACCACCGCGCCACAAGAGGTGAGCCCTGGGAGTCGCTTCGACACGCCAACTGAACTGAACGAGCCTCCCATCCACGCCCAGGAGACGGCATGCTGTGTGAGGCCAGCGGACACCCATGGATGCCGTCTGGCCACTCAGTTCTTAGTGCAGCTACTTGCAGGCAGACCCCTGGAGGAGGGCATGGCAACCCACTCTAGTATTCCTATTTTGACTTTTGAATCTTCACCTTTATTTATGTTTAAGTATTTATTTATTTGACGGACCCTGTCTTAGCTGCAGCATGTGCGCTCTGTCTCCTTGACCAGGGAAGGAACCTAGGTCCCTTGCGTTCAGAGCACAGAGTCTTAGCTACTGGGCCACCAGGGAAGCCCCTACTCCAGTACGCCTGCCTGGAGAATCCCACGGACAAGAGGAGCCTGGCTGGCTGCGGTCCGCAGGGCTGCGAGGAGTCAGACACCACTGAAGTAACGCAGCACGCACACTCTCACTGTATCCTTCAGGTGGAACGCTCTGAGAGGCCTGTGACACGCAGGAGCCCAGGCAAGGCCTCGTCTGGAGTGCTAGCCGTCCTGTTTCACGGCAGGCTCCCCCGGTGCTCACGCTCGCTTCGGGACCGGGCGGCACCATCGGGTCGTGTCTTAGTGTTGACTGCGGGGGAGAGGTCTTTGCAGAAAGGGAGTGGATCCTGTTCTTCATGCAGAGAACCCCAGACACCTCTTGGGGCTGCTGGTGCTCAGGAGGAGCAGTCCCCTGTTGTAACACATCTTAGGGTCACAGCGTTGTGCTCAGGGTTGAGGCGGAATGTCTACTTCTTAGGTCACAGAGTAGACTCTACCATATTTGATGGTCCTGCAATCCATATAGTGCTTTAATTTCTGCTGTTTAAGCTATTCCTTGGCAGCCTGTCACGCCAATCTCTACCAGCTGTCATTTCCTGAAGGCCCAGTCTCTGTCGTTGCTTGAGTGAGGGGAGATGATGGAGAAGACAGACTTTCCCGGCAGAGAGGCCACCTTGTGTCCACCTCTGGCCTCTGAGTCTGCGCCAGGAGTCCAGCCACGCCGTCTAAGAGGGGCGGCCCAGCCCCGTGGGTGGAGACCACCGCGCCACAAGAGGTGAGCCCTGGGAGTCGCTTCGACACGCCAACTGAACTGAACGAGCCTCCCATCCACGCCCAGGAGACGGCATGCTGTGTGAGGCCAGCGGACACCCATGGATGCCGTCTGGCCACTCAGTTCTTAGTGCAGCTACTTGCAGGCAGACCCCTGGAGGAGGGCATGGCAACCCACTCTAGTATTCCTATTTTGACTTTTGAATCTTCACCTTTATTTATGTTTAAGTATTTATTTATTTGACGGACCCTGTCTTAGCTGCAGCATGTGCGCTCTGTCTCCTTGACCAGGGAAGGAACCTAGGTCCCTTGCGTTCAGAGCACAGAGTCTTAGCTACTGGGCCACCAGGGAAGCCCCTACTCCAGTACGCCTGCCTGGAGAATCCCACGGACAAGAGGAGCCTGGCTGGCTGCGGTCCGCAGGGCTGCGAGGAGTCAGACACCACTGAAGTAACGCAGCACGCACACTCTCACTGTATCCTTCAGGTGGAACGCTCTGAGAGGCCTGTGACACGCAGGAGCCCAGGCAAGGCCTCGTCTGGAGTGCTAGCCGTCCTGTTTCACGGCAGGCTCCCCCGGTGCTCACGCTCGCTTCGGGACCGGGCGGCACCATCGGGTCGTGTCTTAGTGTTGACTGCGGGGGAGAGGTCTTTGCAGAAAGGGAGTGGATCCTGTTCTTCATGCAGAGAACCCCAGACACCTCTTGGGGCTGCTGGTGCTCAGGAGGAGCAGTCCCCTGTTGTAACACATCTTAGGGTCACAGCGTTGTGCTCAGGGTTGAGGCGGAATGTCTACTTCTTAGGTCACAGAGTAGACTCTACCATATTTGATGGTCCTGCAATCCATATAGTGCTTTAATTTCTGCTGTTTAAGCTGCAGGTGCTGCTGCCACGACGTGTGGGCAGCCTGTCACGCCAATCACGAGGGGCACCCTGATGTTGTTGTTTTGTTAACCGGCAAGGAACCCGGCGGCAGCTGGCTGCCTCCACCTTGCTGACAATGTCTCCTCTGTTGGTTACCAAGCCCTGGTGACTCTGTCTCCTGATACTGTTTTCATTCCCCCTTTATCCTCCAGTCCTGTCTTCTCAGTTGCTTATCGGGACCGGATTACTCTGGCTAAGGTTGCCAGGTTGCCGTCACAGGCCCTGACCGGTTTTGCTGACCAAAGCCCCACATCTGCACTCCACTCGCTGTCTCCTGACCTGATCTCACCGCACTGTAAACCCAGCACGACACGCCTCCTTCTCCCTGTGATCTGTCCCCCGAGGTTGGAAACCTCACAGTGGGACCCCTTGCCTTCCAAGCAGATCCAGACGTCTTGGCCTGACCGATCAGGTCCTCTGATTTGGCCCTTGCCTACTGCCCAGCAGCGGGAAGAGGAAGGAAATAGGAACGCACTCCAGTACTCCCGCCTGGAGAATTCCGTGGACAGGCTGCCGTGCCTGGCGGCGAAGCGAGTCGCACACGACTGAACTGCCAACGCTCCCGCCCAGCTCCTCTCTCACCAACCCCCACGCTTGACCTTCTCCGTTCTGGGGGCGCTTGGGACGCCCAGTTTCTCTGAACCTCTGTATTCCCACGTTCTCTCACTCCAAGGCACTCTCTCACCTAGGCCAGCTGCTCTGATCCCCCTGGGGCGTCCTCTCCTTCTGGGATCTCCCCTCGGTTCTCTTTTTCAAAGGACCTGTCACTGGGGGGCTTCCCTCCTAGTCAAGTGGTTAAGACTCCCACTTCCAATGCAGGGGTGTGGGTTTGATCCTTGGTTTGGGCACTAAGATCCTACATGGCACATAGCAAAAAAAAAAAAAAAACCCAAAGTACCTGCTACTATACTCTGTGTTTGGTGAGCTGTCTGTCTCATCACTCCCCAAGGGCGCACCCTGGGGAAACTCCAACCTATACAGTAAGCTCCCCTTGAGGGTAAATCCTACTTCCCTTCTCCTGACACCTGGCTTAGCACAAAATACTCTTTGTGTTGACAGTCCGTCTGGAGGCCCTATTTTTCCCACGTGTGAGAGGACATGGCGAGTAAATTGCTACCTTTTTATCAAGTTGTCAGAAGGCACTCAGGTCCGTGTGTCTGTGTTTTGAAATAGGTCTTTTTCTGTGAGCGGCAGCTCCAGGAGAAAGAATTTGATCGTGAGGACGTTTCTGCAGTAACACAAACTGGAGACAGCGGCACTGGGGGTGCTGAGGAAAGCCTGGCAGTGTGAGCTCTGCCGGTTCCAAGGGGGGCACACTGTGTCTTCCGTTAGTCCTCGAAGACTCTCAGCCTTTGGTCTGTGTTCTGTATCACAGCTGTTTCCTGCTAAGCTGTTGTTTGAGATCAACAAAACCTGTCCTGTTACTATGCCCTTTTCCCCCAAATTAATCCTCTTTGTTTCTTAGTTAGGTTTTGTATCATCGCCCTGCATGGCCTCTCCATTCCCGTCAAAGGTATTAATGATATTGTTCTCGACTCTCACATGCCTTTAAGTGTTCTTCCTAATTCCCAAATGCGATAACATAAGAGAAGAAAGACATCTCAGAACTCAAGAACCCAACAGTGACTCGCTGCCATCTTGCCTCAGTTCTTATCACCAGTGCCCGGTGTTGTTTCCCCCAAGGCATGTATCGGGGGTGTTTGCGCAAACCTTAGGCTCAAGGCGTACTTTTCAACAGAGAAATCTGGCTCAGACATCGTCCTCTGAGAATGATTGGAACTGAAAGATACGATTGTGAGAGAGATGGCTGTTTTTTTTTTCCCCCAGAGTCATCCAAGTTTTTCCAAATGCCTAGAAAAGAGCAAGAACAAAGGCGACAGTAGAGTCAGCTGAAGACACACACACATACACTCACACGCACACACACACGCTACGTACTCAGCACGGTGTTACGTAAAGCACAGTGTTATGCAATTACACATTGATTCGAGTTCTGAAAGAGATCATCTCTGGTTAGTGAAGAAAAAGGGCATTCCTGCTGGCCAGCAAAGGTGGCCCAGGCTCTCCTTTCTGTATAAAAGAAGCTAGGGTCTTCCCTGGTCATCCCGTGGCTACGACTCTCTGCTCCCAACGCAGGGGACCTGGGTTTGATCCCTGGTCAGGGAACAAGATCCCACAGGCTTCATCTAGAGACCTGGTAGAGCCAACTCAATCAATTTTTTTTTTTTTAAAAGAAGCTAAAAGTTCTATCCATATATCACCACTTCAAGAATTTTTTAAAAAGACTGAAAAGACACAGTCAATCCTCACTGTTCTCAGATTCTGTATGTGAGAATTCACCTAATATGAAAATTCGTCTGTCACCTGAACGTCAGTGCTCCCGCGGCTCCCACAGCTCTTCCCAGACACATGCAGTCTTGAGTCTTCTACACTCTTGCCTCCAGCTCGGGCTGATCCAGGAGACCTCTGCCTTCTAGATCCAGCTCACACTATAAACAGACCCCCGTTTGTAGTCTATTAGTATAAAGTTTTCCACCGTTTTGTTTTTGTGTTGTTTTGGTGTGTGTCTGCTTCTCAGGAAGGCCAAGGAAACGCCACGCAAGTGACCAAAGCATACTTGGGATCTAACAAGTCCCGCTGCTCCTTGCGCCCTCGAAACTCCTGTCGGGTGTTGGAGAATGATGCGTTCCCGTCAGTCCTAAGCTGCGGAGTACTCTAAAATTTTCTTTTCTTATTTTGCCGTGCCACGTGGCCTGTGGGGTCTTCCTTCCCCAACCAGAGCTCCGCACCAGCCCCCTGCGTGGGCAGCACAGCCCCCGCCACTGGACCCCCAGGGAAGTCCCAAGGGGCACTGTTGGTATCAGTCGATGGCATGGTGGTTTGGCATAGATTTGTTGCCAAGAGCAAAAAAGTCACATAGACCAACTCAAAGGTCAACGATCTGCTTCCAAAACCGGTGGGCGGAGGTCACAGAAGTTCTTCTGCTGCCACCTACTGGCGACAGGGCGAATGTTACTGCAGCTGCCCAGCGCGGCAGAATCTTCCAGAAACAGAGTCTGAAGCTACACTTACCTTTCCAGAAGGAAGCTTGTAATTCCTTCCTAATACTCTATCTTCATTAAAATTTAAAATCCTTTTTTTAAACTTCAAAAATTCTTAGGCACGTTTGAAAAAAATTTGCACGGTAAGGGGCTAATCATCACTCAGAAGAACCTAAAGGTTTTGTCAGCCCCTCAGGGAGTAGACGAAACAGGCCTGAAGCAGCCGTTTCTAGGCTGCGCATTTATCTAAAAAACCCATGCTCCCGATTCTTCAGCACTTACATTCCTTTATACCCCTGGGGAGAGTCACTTGGAGGCTTGGGGGTGGTCAAATTCAGTCCCCAGTGTGGTCTATAGCTTTTCCGCTATAGCTTTCTCTTTATGTGGAAGGGTTTTTAACAATAGCTGTGATCTGATGTCCGGGTGATGTTTCCAGTTACGAGGAAGAAGAAAATAAAAGGGGCTTGGACTTCTGGCTGTCTGTGGGCAGGGGGGCTGCGTCTTAATCATCTCTGTCCATTGTTCCAACACCAGCTGGGGCACCGCAGGCGCTCATCCGTGCTGGTGAGCGTGGAAGAACCGGGTGGTCTGGGCTGGACTGGAGCTTTCTCGTCTGCTCTGTCCCTGCCGCCCTCTCGAGTGGCACGCGGCGTGGCTGGGAGCACCTGCCTCTCAGAGGCGGACGGCGGTGGGCACCTGGGGAGAAGGGGGCACGGAGAGCCTGAAGGGGGTGGTTGTGCCCGCCTGGCTCCTTCCCGCACTCCCTCTGCCACGGGAAGTGGCAGATTCCAGGAGATGCGTCAGTCTGAGACAGAGGGGGCCGGGGGGCAGAATTCCTGCTTGTTCTGCGGACGTCAGTCTTGGTTCTACTATATTCAGGCCTTCACCTGATCACAGGAGGCCCAACCCCCGTGACGGAGGGCAATCTGCTTTACTCAAAAGTCTACTGATTTAAACGTTAGCTCCATCCCCAAAACTCCTACACCCAGAATAATGTTTGACCCTCCCTGGGGCACCACGGGCCAGCCGCACTGACAGATATTATTCACTGTCCCCGCTGGCACCAGCAAGCCCTCAGAAGATGTGGTCCGTGGTCACTGGCCAGATGTGGGCGACATGTTCTCCAAACAGAGTCTGAAGCTACACTTACCTTTCCAGAAGGAAGCTTGTAATTCCTTCCTAATACTCTATCTTCATTAAAATTTAAAATCCTTTTTAAACTTCAAAATTCTTAGGCACGTTTGAAAAAATTTGCACGGTAAGGGCTAATCATCACTCAGAAGAACCTAAAGGTTTTGTCAGCCCCTCAGGGAGTAGACGAAACAGGCCTGAAGCAGCCGTTTCTAGGCTGCGCATTTATCTAAAAAACCCATGCTCCCGATTCTTCAGCACTTACATTCCTTTATACCCCTGGGGAGAGTCACTTGGAGGCTTGGGGGTGGTCAAATTCAGTCCCCAGTGTGGTCTATAGCTTTTCCGCTATAGCTTTCTCTTTATGTGGAAGGGTTTTTAACAATAGCTGTGATCTGATGTCCGGGTGATGTTTCCAGTTACGAGGAAGAAGAAAATAAAAGGGGCTTGGACTTCTGGCTGTCTGTGGGCAGGGGGGCTGCGTCTTAATCATCTCTGTCCATTGTTCCAACACCAGCTGGGGCACCGCAGGCGCTCATCCGTGCTGGTGAGCGTGGAAGAACCGGGTGGTCTGGGCTGGACTGGAGCTTTCTCGTCTGCTCTGTCCCTGCCGCCCTCTCGAGTGGCACGCGGCGTGGCTGGGAGCACCTGCCTCTCAGAGGCGGACGGCGGTGGGCACCTGGGGAGAAGGGGGCACGGAGAGCCTGAAGGGGGTGGTTGTGCCCGCCTGGCTCCTTCCCGCACTCCCTCTGCCACGGGAAGTGGCAGATTCCAGGAGATGCGTCAGTCTGAGACAGAGGGGGCCGGGGGGCAGAATTCCTGCTTGTTCTGCGGACGTCAGTCTTGGTTCTACTATATTCAGGCCTTCACCTGATCACAGGAGGCCCAACCCCCGTGACGGAGGGCAATCTGCTTTACTCAAAAGTCTACTGATTTAAACGTTAGCTCCATCCCCAAAACTCCTACACCCAGAATAATGTTTGACCCTCCCTGGGGCACCACGGGCCAGCCGCACTGACAGATATTATTCACTGTCCCCGCTGGCACCAGCAAGCCCTCAGAAGATGTGGTCCGTGGTCACTGGCTGGACAGATGTGGGCTCCAGGTAGAGAGCCACCGGCCGTCGACGGGAAGCACTTGGCCCTGTGACGCCAGGGCTGCCAGGAAGACGCTGCCTCCCCCGTGCCTCGTCGCGGCGCCGTGGGGTGCAAGCCAGTGCCGCGCCGCAGCCCCCAGGACGGGCTCTCCCGCGGCTCCTTGGAGACGGCCTGCGGCGAGGCGTGTGCCGTGAACGTGAAGACGGGGACGTTGCCCTCTGGGCCCAGGGCTGGAGAGCAGCGGGGGAGGCGGCGGGGTCCAGACGTCCTGCCCAGCGCGTGGTCCCAGGCTGCCCTGCGTCAGGACACGCAGTCTGGAGGTGACCGGGGCTCGCGGAACAGCCTGGCTCTCTCTCAGGCTCTGCACCAATTTGCTGCTTATGCGGCTGTGCTGTAACTCTCCTCGGTGTTTAGCAATGGGATAGAGACACACGTGTGAGTATAGGTGCACTCACTGAACTGGAACAAATGAAACTGGATTACGGATGTCGGCAGCATACCAACCTGCACACGCAAGAGCACGTCTGAATTATGGGGAAATAATTTTTTTTGGATAGTTTCCTGTGGGAAATGACTCACGGCCCTCGTTTCCACGTTCAGTCAAGCCCTGGGGCTCTGGCCCTTCACCCGCTTGGTCCTCCCTCCACCCCTGCCCTCCTGCCCACCTGGCGCCCCACTCTTGATCTGTATCCATCCCAGGAGTTTCGCAGTAGGTCCGCCTGCCACCAGTGGTCCCCTCCCAGTCAGCCCCAGCTCTGGCAGGGAGGGTTTTTTTTTTTTGCCCTCTTTTATTGATTTTTTGTTTATTTTTTGTCATTCATCTTTATTCTTCGGCCTGTGTGGGCCTCCCATTGCAGTGGCCTCTCTTCACAGAGCGCTGGCTCGTAATTGGACACACCAGTCCAGCCGCTCTGCAGCACGTGGGACTTTCCTGGGCCAGGGACCGAATGCCCCTTGCATTGCAAAGCAGACTCTTTACCCACTGGACCACCGAGGAAGCCCTGGCAGGGAGTTTTTTAAAGTGCAAATCCGGGGGCTTCTCTGGTGGTCCAGTGGGTAAGGATACCGCCTTGCAGTGCAAGGGGCGCTGGTTCAATCCCTGGCCTGGGAAGAGCCCACGTGCCGCGGAGCGGCTGGACCAATGTGTCCAATTACCGAGCCGGAGCTCTGGGGCGCATGCGACCAGAGCCGGCGCTCTGCGACAACAGAGGACACCGCGATGGGAGGCCCACATGGGCCAAAGAACAAAGATGGATGAAAATAGACAAATGAAAGACCAAAAGAAGTGGCCCGCCCGCTCCCCTCCCTCCCCACCCCACCAAAAAAAAAAAAAAAATAAATAATAAAGTGCAAATCCCATCAAGTCTCAACACCCGGCCCCTGGCCTTGGCGGGATTCCCCAGGCTGCGTTTCAGCATCACGGGGAGCCCAGACTGGGACTCGCCCAGGAGGTTCTTTGTGCTCCTCTCTCACCTACTTCTTTCGCGTCACTCCCTACCTTGGCCGTTGGCTCCAAAACACAAGCAACTGTACGTTTGTAAAATTGCCACACTCTCCCAGCCCTCCCCAGTAGCTAATTTCTGCCTCACATACTAGTCTTGTTCAATGATCAGCGCCTCTTCCTGCTTATTTTTAGGGGATGGTTTCTCTCCACCCTTACGTGCAGGAGTGTTAAGGCCTCTGCCCTCCCCTGGCCCCGAGGAGTGTGTGGGACTCGGGATGGGCCCCTGGACACTCATCTCAGGACCTGGAATGTGACAGACGTGCCACAGGGAGGGACAGGAAACGCTAGGAGCTCCTCCCCAGCTTTGGTGAATGATGCCCAGTAGGTGCTGTCTGGACCTCTGGACCCTGGATCTGCTCTGCCCTCATTTTCCCCACGTCTGCCTTCAGGTTGTCTCTAATACGGTGTCCTTGTGCTTGAGTGTGATGTATTACCTGACTGTCTGAATTTGCATTTCCCTGGGTTTTATGGAGACTGAACTTCCCTTTTGTGTGATTACTGGACACTGGTTTCCTTCTCTGTGAACTCTGTATTTTCTGTTCATTTATCAATGGGGGCTGTCTTTTTCTTGTTGATTAAAAGGATAACTTTGTATATTCTAGATATTAATCCTTTACCGTATTCGTTGGCTGCTGAAAGCATTAATTGCTCAGTCGTGTCTGACTCCGCCACCACGGGGACTGTAACCCTCCAAGAGCCTGTCCATGGAATTCTCCAGGCAAGAATCCTTGAGTGGGTTGCCATGCCCTTCTCCAGGTGGCTTCATTAATTCTGTAGGTTGGGTTTTACACTTTTCTGTAGTTCCTTTAGGCTACAGATGTTTTCCATGTTAAGAAACCAGAGAACGGGTTTCCCTGGTGGTCCAGTGGGTAAGGACACCGCCTTGCAGTGCAAGGGGCGCCGGTTCGATCCCTGGCCTGGGAAGATCCCACGTGCTGCAGAGCGGTGGGCCGGTGTGTCCGATTACCGAGCCGGAGCTCTGGAGCACATGTGCCCAGAGCCGGTGCTCTGCGACAACAGAGGCCACCGCGGGAGGCCCACACAGGCCAAAGAACAAAGATGGATGAAAATGAACGGATGAAAATGAACAGATGAAAGACCAATAGAGGTGGCCCACCTGCTCCCCTCCCTCCCTACCCCCAGCAAAAATAAATAAATAAACAAATCTTAAGAAACCAGAGAGCGCTGGGACTTGCTATCCTTTAGGAGCTTTACTCTGCCCAGTTTCCATTTTCAGGTTTTCTTTCTGGACTCTGGCCCTGATCCCTCTTAGCCTGGAGCAGAGCTTAGTTAAAACTACACAGAAGCAGAAACACAAGCTATTATTCCAAAGAGTGTGGCACATCCCACAGGACTGTTGGAAGCCTTTTTGGTAACTCTTTTGTCGATGGCTACGTTGCTGTTTATCTATAATAAACGTTTCTGTGACAAACGCAGGGGAGTCTCCCTTATTTTACGTAGAGCTTCCCAAAGCTAGCTTTAGGCACTCTTTCTCCACACTCCTTTCTGTCTGATGCAGACTTTGGTGGAGTCACCCGTCCGAGTCGTCTGTCTTCCTGGCGTGGTTTTCAGATTTTCAGATAAAGGGCTTTCATTTCCTCCAGCTCTGGGGCTGCGGTGCCCCTGTGACTGGCATCTCAGAGGCCCTCCGTGAACAGGGTTGGCTACACGGAAGTGGTCTGGTATTTACTCTCTCTCTCTTTTGCTCCGTTCATCACAACTCCGATAATGGTGTGAAGGACAGGCTTCCACCCCAAATTACTGATTAATTAATTAATCCCAATTTCCCCCCGGGCTCAGGGTGGTGGGATGGTTTGGGGACGACTCGAGTATGTTACAAGTCCTGTGCACTTTATTTCTATTATTATTATTATTACCTCAGCTCCACCTTGGATCATCAGGCCTCCAGTCCGGAGGTGGGGATCCCTGTTCCATGGCCTCACCATGACATCTGTGGGCCCCGCGAGGACTGCACCCTGGCCTTTGCTCTGAATAGCAGCCCACCCCTCTTGCCGTGGGGCGGGCCAGCGTTCACTCTGCGGCAGCATCCCCCTTCCCATTTTCCTTCCGGGAAGAGCAAGTGTTCTGGACCAGGAGCTTGAGAGGTTGGCATGCTTGATTCTGGGTGACAAGGTGACCCTGTCAGCGTGTTTCTGTCTCATGTTGAGCTCGCAGGGTTGGACGGGCCGGGTGTGTGTCAACCTCCCACGTGAGCTGGGGCCACGCCCTCCCTCTTCCGCGTCTCTGTCGACGTTTTCACACTGAGGCCACAAGCCTTTACAGCTCACCTTTAGCAGAAACACTTCTCTCTCCCAGAGACCGATTTCCACGGAAACCAAACCCAGAGGGAGTGCTCTCCAGAGGCCGTTTGTCAAGCTGAGCGTGGAGGGAGAGACGGCGTCTGTCTCAGGACTGCACTGGAGACACAAACAGAACACAGAGGCAGTGCGAAGGCAGCGTAGCATTTACAGTGCTTTTATTTAATGGGAGGGAAAGAGCCCCGTCTGTGGGCAAGGCCGATGCAAAGTGCCGGGAGGGGTCAGTTGGCAGACGTGACCCCGCCCTCAGGGAGTGTGCGGCCTCAGCCACACTGGGTCAAAGGGCACGGGTGACTGTCCCTTCAGGGCCAAGCCCGTCACTGTTGAGGCCAAGCTCTTTTCCCCTGGCTGCTCTACCGCAGAGTAGAGTAAGCAGCTGAAAGAACAGAGCCATTCCAGGGTGAACCGAGAGGAACTCCGTCTATCACCCTGGTTCTCACCCCCGCCAAGGAGACATTATAAAGCCGGTGCGGGCGGCAGTAAGGCACGGTTTTACGGGGTTGGTGGATCCAAGAGAAAGAGTCAGATGACATGGGACAGCAGACGGTGGCCACACAGGGGGGTAGCCTGGAGAGCTCCAGAAAGCACTGATTCCTGCCCCACCCCAGAGACTCTGGTCCCTAAAGGAAGAGGGAGGAGCCTGTGGGATTTACGGATTTCTCCCAGATGATCGTAATGCGCAGCCCAGTGATAGGAGCACTGGAAGACCCTGGTCCCAGCACCCTCCCAGTCCGGGTTCTGCGACAGACACACACACACACACCACACACACGCCCACGCTCGACCTTGCTCTTGTCACTCTCCGCTTTGCACAAGCAGATTAAATATTAAACGGAGGGGAACAAAGATCACAGAAGATGATAACGAAGACAGTGACGCCCGTTTAGTCTAGAAAATTTGGAAAAATGCAGAAGTCACTCAATGCCACGAGCGATGGGCCACAGTGAGAGGCCCTGGCAGCAGCGACCCCCTCCAAGGGGACGAGGGGGTCTCCAGGGCCCCACAGCGCCTACAGGCTCAGGACACCTGTTCAGGTGATGTGACGGTCAGTGCTGCCACGCGTTCACATTCGTGGCTTCTGAGGTAAGATTCCAAACCCACCTGGACACGAAGCACTCACCCGGCACCAAGTTTCCCCGGCTGGATTTTGTGGCAGCCTTCACTTGGCTCCGAGCATCCCTGCAACACAGTGTGGCTGCACAGTGACCGTTTCCCTCTTTCCCAGATGAGCCGTGCAGTCAGCGCCCAGGGTGAGGGCTCCCTCTTGCCCGGGAGCAGAAGGAGAGCGGGGAGACCCCTTTGTGCGCATCGCGGCGCTTCCCCGGGAACCTCATAACCGCCCCCGACTCCTCCAGCGCCAGACAGCGGGGCCACACCCCGAGGCTGCCCCGGGGCCACCCCTCCCACCCGCCAGCAAACTTGGATAGTACAGCTCTCAGCCAAAGGAGCTAACAAGGGGAAGTGCTTCCCCCTCTCTGAGCCGGCCTGACCTGTTTCCTTGAAGGTTTATTTCTGTATTTTTCTTGAAAGACATGACCACCAAGTTCTTTAAATTTGACTGGTTAAGGGGAAGGTCTGAATGCTCTGAACTTTGTGTGCCTTCTGACAGAGCCTGGAAGACATCATGCTAGCAACGACAGCAGGTCAGATGTTTCCATCAAGATCCTTCCTGCTGGGAGAGCAAGACAGCCCCGGGGTCTCTTTGCTTGTTGCAGAAATCCATCATGTTAAACAAACACATCAGCAAGTACAGAAATCCCAGAGCAACCTGTTGCCGTATGTGGGTGAAAAGGCTAAATTCTTATAACCAAGCACTTAAAGTTTTATTTTATTCATGCTCTTATGTATAAGTCTTAAGATACTCTCAAACGTGGATAAAGTAGGAAGATGACCGTGTCTTTTTATTGCTATTTTCAAGCATCGTCTAAAGGGGGGTATCCCTTATTTCACTTACTTTCTACCATTGATTAGATATTAGAAGGGCTTCCCAGGTGTCTCAGTGATAAAGAATCTGCCTGCCGTGCAGGAGATGGGGGTTCGATCCCTGGGTTGGGAAGATCCCCTGGAGAAGGAGATGGCAATCCACTCCGGTAGTCCTGCCTAGAAGATCCCATGGACAGAGGAGCCTGAAGGGCCACACTCCGTGGGATCACAGAGTCAGATACGACTTAGTGACTAAACAGCAACAGATGTTAGAAATTAGATGTGGACATGGAGGTTTATAAGTAGGAAGTGATTTTGTGTGTCCAGGAGGGATAGATATTTTTCTCTCCTTTAGAAATGATAGTGACAGAAGTTTTGGGGGGGGGGGGTTTGCTCTGGAGATATAAAATCTGTTTTATATCCAACTTAACAGTCTTCTTACAGCCTTACATCTTTCAGAGCTCAGTCTTTCCAGTTTGTTTGAATGAGCTTTACAATTCTGCCAGTTCCTTTGTTAATGAATAAAGCAAAATTTGGAAGCATGTTTTTTCTATATTAGTATAAGAGTCGTGTTTTTAACTTAAAAATGATACTTTGGCACTAGCCCTATCCCCCATAAGAATCTTCCGTGGCCCAGCCTCCACGGTGCATAGCTTCTTGCTGCCTTGCTGTGTGCCGCACTGGGCAGAACTTTGCAAACGCTTTGCAAACGCTTTCGTAGGCTGATGTATGTGTGTGCGTGCTAAGTCGCTTCAGTCGTGTCTGACTCTGTGCGACCCTACGGACTGCAGCCCACCAGGCTCCTCTGTCCATGGGACTCTCCAGGCAAGAAGACTGGCGTGGGCTGCCAGGCCCTCCTCAGGGGCTCTTCCTGACCCAAGGACTGAACCCACATCTCTTACGTCTCCTGCACGGGCACTACGTCCACCACGCAGCACCACCTGGGAAGACGAGGTTAACACTCGGCTGCGGAAGAGATGACTGGTGGACTAGCTTCTGCTCACTGCGGGCTCCCCAGCCTCTGGTCTAACGCCTGATGCTCCGCCGTGGAGCTGACATACTCAGGATAGAAATAAAGTGCACGGCAAACGTAATGTGCTTGAAGCATCCTGAAGCCAGCTCCTCCTCTCTGGCTGGTGGAAAAACTGTCTTCCAGGAAACCAGTCCCTGGCGCCAAAAAGGTTGGTGACCGCTGGTTCAGGGGAGGAAAAACCAGACGAGGCTACCCGCAGATGCAGCAGATGCCATTTCCGGCTGCCTCTGCTCTCGCCGTCACTCCCGGCTCTCCCCTGCAGCAGAGCAGAGCGCCTGAGACGCTTCTCTGCTGGCTCCGCGTCTTCCAGAGGCCCTTTTTCTATCCACTTTTTTTGGTTCTGGCCTCTGAGAGGAGAAGGCTCAGAGGCCACCTGGCGAGGCCCCAGAGAAGGTCAACAGGGTCTTGATAAAGATGATAAAAGATGCTCCCCAAGGGCACAGAACAGCCATTTTCAAAGTCTTATTTCAAATGCTTTGTTGTAAAGAGAATGAATTACTTACTAATTGTAACGAAGCCCTGTGTAGCTGTATTCTAAGACAGTGTGGGGTTCGCTTTAAATATCTTTACATGCACTGTTTCAAGGAAAATATATTCTCTTCCAAACACTGGGGTAGATCTGGAAACTTAAAAGTAATGAATTGTCTGTGAAATGATACAGCAAACAGGGGAAGCGTTTTGCAAGCTATGTCGGATATTATATATTATCAGCACAGTAATTCAGTATAACCTGCGTGTCCCCAAGTCTACAGGTAACTGAGGGGTGACCGCGGCTTTGCTGGCCACATGGAATAACTCAGGTCCACACCCCACGTTGAGTTTTAGTAAGTCCAGTTCCCTCCTAAGGATTTCTGAGGATTCCCAGAGAGCGCGCGTCAGCGAAGGTCTCTTCCGGCCCCGCCGGCGGCCGGGTTCTCTCCACGGCTCCTCCCAGCACCTCCTACTGCCTCCAGTCTTCCCGCGACCGTTCACCTCCCAGTACCGTCCCCACCTAAGAAAGCGCCCAAATCAATCCAACCTGAATCAACAGCTAACAAACACTGGCTGAAACCACGGTGGAGTAGAGGGTAATCAAGGCCGAAACAGGGAACAGCTCCAAACACCCACTGGCCCTGCCTCTCACCACACTTCTGAGGTCCACCTGCGGCCGGGGGCCTTTCTCCGCCGTCTTTTGTCCTTTTCCCAGAGGATCTGAAAGCTGTTCAAAATCAGATCATGATCCACTCCACAGGGACTAGCCTTCTACACCACGACGCCCAGAACTTCAGACCTCTCTTACTGGAATTCCCCGCGGCAGGCTGCACCGTGGGGCTTGCCATTCATAACCAGCAACTCTCCAGAGACTTGTTTCTCTGGACAAAGGTCCCCGTCCCCCTTTGGGGAGCCCCCCACCACCCTCAACACGGACGTGGAGGTGGCTGGAGCATGCCTCCATCTGCGGGAAGAGCACCTGGATAGAGAAAATCAGGCTGCCAAGGTTAGGAAGACTTGGAGCCAACCTCCAGAATACTGGGTTCCATTTTTGTGTATTAACCACGCAGCAAATAACCTTGCTAAATTCAACCATTGATTCTGAGAGCGTGTGGGTGGTTTTGACGATTTTATGTCCACAGTCATTTTTTACCTTTTTTTTTGATTTTGCAGAAACTTTATCGTCTGTATTTATTCTCCTGGTCACATCACAGAGGCTAACGGAACCCACACAAATCGAAAGAAGCAGCGACCGTGGCCCTTCCCGTCTGGTAAGGTCTGGAGGTTGGGGAGCGCTCAATGTTCCAGTTTTATGGGTATTGCTGGCTGCAGGCCTGTGAAATTTCTCTTTACCAGATCAAGGAAGCATCCTTCTAGTTCTAGTTTGCTAAGGCTTTTTAAATTTTACTATGAAGGAGCATGAAGTTTTATCGAATACCATTGCCGAGTGTACTGAGGTGATCGTGTGTGCCCTCGTCCTCTCACTGTAGAGAACTGCCTGATTCTTGAACGTGGGGTCAATCCTGCATCCTCGGAATAAACCACACTCGCTGGGTCTGATTTGTTACTATTCCGTTTTAAATTTTTACATCTCAGTCTGACAGAAATTGGTCTATAATTTTGCTCTCCTAGTATATCTCTGACAGATCATGATCCCAGGGGCTTGTAAAACAAGTCGGAATGTATTCTCTTGCTCCCTGTTTTCTGGAAGAGTTTGTGTAAGAGAGGGATGATTTCTTCCTGAAGTGTCTGGAAGAATCTACAAGTGGTCTTGCGTGGGACTAGAGTTTTCTTTGTGGAAACATTTTTAATTACGCATTTAATGACTTTTACAGAGCTAGAGCTCCTGACAGTTTCCATTGTGCGTCACGATTTTAGTAAGCTGGGCTTCCCAAGCAATGTTCCCATTTGTCTAAGTTGTTATACATCCTGGCATAAAATGGTTTATAATATCCTTTTATTATCTTTTTAAATTTTTTGATTAATGTATTTATTTTTAGCTATTCTGGGTTTTCACTGCTGCTGCAGGCTGTTCTCTAGTGGAGGTGATCAGGCTTCTTGTTGTGGTGACTTCCCTTGTGGAACTCGGGCTCTAGGGCACACGGGCTTCAGTAGTTGTGGCCCACGGGCTCCATAGTTGTGGCTTCGAGGCTCTAGAGCACAGGCTCCATCGTTGTGGCTCACGGGCTTAGTTGCTCCACAGCATGTGGGATCTTCCCAGATCAGGGATCGAACCCATGTCTCCTGCATTGGCAGGCGAACTCTTCACCACTGAGCCACCAGGGAAGCTCTATTATCTTTTTAATACACAGTGAATCTTGACATTGTCAGTTTATATTCTCATCCTTTATCTTTCCCTCTTTTTCTTGATTAGTCTGACTGAGGATTTTCAATTTCACTAGTCTTCCCAAAGAACCCACCTTTGTCTTTGTGGGGTTTCCGTTTTGTTCCTTTGTTCTCTAGTTCATTGCTTCCAGCTCTTATCTTTACTATTTCCTCCCTTCTATTTTATTTGCATTTAACTTCTTATTCTTTTCTATTTTTAAATTTTTTTTTATTGAGGTATAATTGACAAGTAGTGTTATATTCATTTCAAGTCTTCAGCCTAATGGCTGGATATTTGTATTCATTGCAAAGTGGTAACCAAAATAATCTAGTGAGCATCCATCATCACAGAGTTAAAAAATTATTTTTCTTGTGTGGAGGATATCAACTTTTGATATTTACTCTCCACACAACGTTCAAGACCGTAACACAGTGGTATTCCTGCAGTCACCGTGCCGTATGCCATAGCCCCCGACTTACTCACGTTACAACTGGAAATCTGTACCTTCTGACCCTTTTCACCCATTTTGCTCACTCCCTGCCTCTGCCTGTGGGAGCCAGGGGAGGGAGGTGTCGGCAGGCTGCTTCCCAGCTCTCTCTCTCCCCCAGCACCGGCCCCGTGGACGCACGGCGGGCAGGGGACTGGGTGGGGGGGGGGGAGGGGACTGGCCTGTGGGTCGGTGATGCTGCTCCCGCGGTCCTGCCTTGGCTGGCGGAGGGACAGATGCTCCCAGAGGACTGGGGGAGCTGGGACGCGCTCGCCGAGGGCTCTGTGGGTTTGGGCTCTGACCGCAGCTTCAAGCCGTCTTTTCTCCTTCCCACCTGACTTCATCAGTCCTTTCACAAGAGGCCCACAGCTCCCTGTGCCTGCTCTTGGGGGTTCAGAGCCAGGACTCCACAGACCTTGCTGCCATTTCAGCCACCCAGCAGATAACCCCGGGACTCAGCAGAGCTCCTGCTCCAAGTGCTTGGGAGGACAGGCAGGTGCTAGACCATCTGGGCTCAGGAGAGCCGGAGGGAACCGAGCCCGTTTCTTTACGTGGCGCGGTTCTCCAGGCCTGCCGGGCCGCTCGGCCTCGTGCCCGGCTCAGGGCGGCTGCTGACTCAAGTCCTGAGCCCACTGTGCCTCTGTGCTCAGGGCCCCTCCGCTGGGAGCCAGCCCCCGGGTGGCGTTGCTCCAGGGCTCCCAGGTTCTGCTTTGTAGGACTGGGGCTTCGAGGGCAGCTGAGGTTACCCGTTGCCCTAACTCACTTACAAAACTGGTCCAGCTCCCGTCCAACTGCATGTCTTCCTGACTTCCGTTAAGTTTGCAGTGAACTTGTTTGCACAGAGTCGTGTTTCTGGCCATGTTTGTTTAGTCTTTCCATTGGCCCGTCGCCTCCGGCTGGTCGAGGCTTGATGCCACCTGAGTCTCTTCCAAGAGACTGGGTGGCAGGGGCTGAAGTGACACCTTTTCCTGGGGACTGAAGCCTGGGAGGAGACAGAGCGGTGGGCGTTCCCCATGTACGCGTATGACTGACCTCTGAGTTCTCTTGCTCTGTGAACAAAGCTCCAGGCTGGCCTCTGCCAACTCAGATGAACCAAGTATAGATTCATCCTTGACTCGTGTATGCCCTTTTCACCCATTTTGCTCACTCCCTGCCTCTGCCTGTGGGAGCCAGGGAGGAGGTGTCGGCAGGCTGCTTCCCAGCTCTCTCTCTCCCCCAGCACCGGCCCCGTGGACGCACGGCGGGCAGGGGACTGGGTGGGGGGGGGGGAGGGGACTGGCCTGTGGGTCGGTGATGCTGCTCCCGCGGTCCTGCCTTGGCTGGCGGAGGGACAGATGCTCCCAGAGGACTGGGGGAGCTGGGACGCGCTCGCCGAGGGCTCTGTGGGTTTGGGCTCTGACCGCAGCTTCAAGCCGTCTTTTCTCCTTCCCACCTGACTTCATCAGTCCTTTCACAAGAGGCCCACAGCTCCCTGTGCCTGCTCTTGGGGGTTCAGAGCCAGGACTCCACAGACCTTGCTGCCATTTCAGCCACCCAGCAGATAACCCCGGGACTCAGCAGAGCTCCTGCTCCAAGTGCTTGGGAGGACAGGCAGGTGCTAGACCATCTGGGCTCAGGAGAGCCGGAGGGAACCGAGCCCGTTTCTTTACGTGGCGCGGTTCTCCAGGCCTGCCGGGCCGCTCGGCCTCGTGCCCGGCTCAGGGCGGCTGCTGACTCAAGTCCTGAGCCCACTGTGCCTCTGTGCTCAGGGCCCCTCCGCTGGGAGCCAGCCCCCGGGTGGCGTTGCTCCAGGGCTCCCAGGTTCTGCTTTGTAGGACTGGGGCTTCGAGGGCAGCTGAGGTTACCCGTTGCCCTAACTCACTTACAAAACTGGTCCAGCTCCCGTCCAACTGCATGTCTTCCTGACTTCCGTTAAGTTTGCAGTGAACTTGTTTGCACAGAGTCGTGTTTCTGGCCATGTTTGTTTAGTCTTTCCATTGGCCCGTCGCCTCCGGCTGGTCGAGGCTTGATGCCACCTGAGTCTCTTCCAAGAGACTGGGTGGCAGGGGCTGAAGTGACACCTTTTCCTGGGGACTGAAGCCTGGGAGGAGACAGAGCGGTGGGCGTTCCCCATGTACGCGTATGACTGACCTCTGAGTTCTCTTGCTCTGTGAACAAAGCTCCAGGCTGGCCTCTGCCAACTCAGATGAACCAAGTATAGATTCATCCTTGACTTTCACAGCCTGTGAGGATCCACGGTGAGAACCGGGACTCGAGAGGAAGGCGAGGCGGAGGGGCTGAAGGCTGAGCTGCCGGGAAGGATGGGAACAGTCCGGCTCTGGAGCAGGGTTTCTCAGCCACGGACGGTGGACATTACGGTCCAGACAATCACCTGTTGCAGGGCTACCCGGTGCATTGTAGGATGTGTAACAGCCTCCCGGGCTTCTAGCCACAAGGACGCTCCACAGGAGACACACTGAAATGTGTCTGCCTTGTTGTCATTTTGTTGTTGTTATTTAGTCACTAAGTTGTGTTCAATTCTTTGTGTCCCCATGCACTGCAGCCCGCCAGGCTCTTCTGTCCACGGGATTCTCCAGGCAAGAATGCTGGAGTCGGCTGCCATTCTCTTCTCCAGGGGATCTTCCCTACCCAGGGATCGAACCCTCGTCTCCGGTGGCTCCTGTCCTGGCAGGCAGATTCTTTACACAAGTGCCACCAGAAGATTAACCAGATTAACCCTGCTCCAGAGCCGGACTGTTCCCATCAGTGGACGAGTCTGGCATTTTGGGGGGCGGTGTATTTACTCACAGCCCGTGACTGCAGAGTAGGGAACACCTAACCTGATTTGAGACAATTAGTCCGGGCAAGAAGATGAGAGAATTCATGGACGCGTCACAGAGTAAAGCAGGTGGAACGAACGAGCCATTTTGAAATGTGGGGTAATACTCTTCCCAGCCAATCACCTTTCAGTGTGAATGGAGAGGTCGGGGGAGACCTCAGGAAGAGGATGAGCACCATTCCTCCCGAAGGACCCTGAGTTTCTCCAAGGTCTTTCTTCCAAAACCAGAGGGTGCATGCATTAAACTATCCGTGAATTACAGAATATTAGATTTTATAACCAAATCAAACTGATGTCTTATGTCTGGACCCCATGCACTACTGAATTGATGGGGAGCCCCTTAGATTAACTATTGGTCCGTGAAAGAGGTTTTGGTATGTGGTCTCAGGCAAGCAATCAAGCCAGAAATAGCATTTGTCAGACCAGATGGGTGGACGCACCTTTGGACTGATACATTCACCTTTTTGTGAAAATTGCCTAGCAGCCTGGCAAATCGGTCCTATCATGTATCAGTGGACGAGTCTGGATTATCCAATGTCTAGGAGCTTCCGGGACACGTCCGTGTGACGGTATTACAAGACAGCTCACAGGACAGGGCTCAGAATATCATCTACAGCCCATGAGAGAGAACTAAGGGTGCTAGACTATGCTTAATACACGTTTTTATTTAGTCTCCTCTGACTGTTTTCCTTTGTTTCAGCCTTTCTCAATTAAACTTACTCTTTGACTAAAGTTTTCCACAGACAAAAAGCAGGCAGAGGACACGGGGATGGGGGACAGGGCAAGGACCACAGTGTCCTGCTCCATTTCATCACCTCCCTACCTGGGCGGCAGTGTCCTGCACCAGGCACGGTCATATCACCCTGTCCCTTGGTCCCTCATTTCTGGACAGCGGCACTCCTTTCGGGTCTGCCTGCCCGCCCTTCCCCAGCCGGTGTCCTCAGCCCCCAGCCCAGGTCCGGCGCAGGTTCACCAAGAGGCTGAATTTGTAGAGCTTCTGAAACACCGAGACAAACTCGGACCTGCTCACCAGTTTGTAGAGTCCCAGAACCTTTGGTATTCAGACAAGTCCTGTGGATTCGACACCTGCAGGTCTCTCCGATCCTGGCGCTGCTGTCCTTAGACCTGGACCATCGCGACGACCCCTGAAAAGTTTGCCTGCCTTTGGTTTCCATCGCTCCGGGTCATTCTGTAACCCCAGAGGGGTCTCTTTTCCTATTTCCTAGAAAACAGCCATCGGTCTATCAAGCTCCCTCACGTGACTCTGTTCTTTACGGAGCTTTGATTCAGTCAAGTCCAAATACTCCTTCCCGATCCCTACAGACCCTGTGCTTCCTGCCTCCAGGCCTCTGCTCACGTGTTCCCTTTACCTTCCAGAGAGGAGTCTCCTTTTAAGACTCCAGCATTCTCTCCTCTAAAAAGCTTTTCCTTGATGTCCGTAAACTAAAATAACCCCTGCTTACTTCAACTCGTCTCACAGTTCTTTTTGGCGTTGCTGTTGCTCCTCTCTTAAAGCTTGAGCCACGTCAAACAACTGTCTGGCCTCTTGCCCTGGGCCCTGGAGGAGCGTCAGGGTGGGACTCCCCCTGTTCATTCTGCCCGCCCCCCCAACCCCCGAGCCCTGGGCTCGGAGCCCGGTATGGGGGAGCCTGGTGAGAGCTGGGGGAGCGCAGGGCCGCGTCTGCATTCCTGTTGGGGTGCAGTTTTATTTTAAGGCCAAGAACACGCAAGGCATCCCGGAAAATATTAGTCATGGTTCTTGCCAGAGGAAGGAGATCTGTCTCCTGTTTGAAGACCTGCCTGGTGACGGCTGGTGGCTGGAGTGAGAGCAATCCCACAGGACTCCGTGGTTCACGCTGGGCTCTACTCCACCTGGGGACTGCCCTGGTGGCTCAGCGGTAAAGAATCCACCTGCAGTGCAGGAGACCCAGGTTCAAGCCCTGGGTCTGGAAGATCCCCTGGAGTAAGGGCATGACCACCCACGCCAGGCATCTTGCCTGGAGAATCCCGTGGACAGAGGAGACGGGCGGGCGACAGTTTATAGGGTCGAAAAGAGTCAGACAGGACTGAAGCGACCTCACACGCACACAGAGATGATCATTATTAATAGGACGGCATTTTTCTTAAAAATGTTTTTTATCATAGGTGAGAAAATAATACCCGCAGGATCTTGTTTGTTGCCTTTATTTTCTTCCCCCTGCCATCACTGCAGGCATTTCCCCACGTCACTGCAAGTTGTTTAGCAGCCCCTGTTTTCAGGAGTTGTATAGTACTCCGTGGTGAGGCTGCACCATGGGTTTCCTGCCCCATTCCTGACCGCTGGGCGATCAGCTGCTTCCAGGTGTTCAGCGTTTTAAGAAATGCTGCAGAGGTCACACCTGCGCGTCCTGGATGGCTTCCTTTGCTGTCTGACTCACTTAAGGCCGTTCAGGTTTAGACCTGGCGAGCGTGTGGGAACCACTGCGGGTCCTGGGCACAATGGAAGGTCTTGGCTTCCTTACAGTCTGGGGCAGTCCACTGCGTGATGTGGGGTACAGGGCCCCCAGGGGCTGGCTGAGTCTCCTGAAGGAGACTGATGGGAAATTCCTCCCCACAGCAGCTCTAGGGAGAAGCGCTGGGAGCCAGGGTGGGACTCCCTGTTCATTCTGCCGCCCCCAACCCCCGAGCCCTGGGCTCGGAGCCCGGTATGGGGGAGCCTGGTGAGAGCTGGGGGAGCGCAGGGCCGCGTCTGCATTCCTGTTGGGGTGCAGTTTTATTTTAAGGCCAAGAACACGCAAGGCATCCCGGAAAATATTAGTCATGGTTCTTGCCAGAGGAAGGAGATCTGTCTCCTGTTTGAAGACCTGCCTGGTGACGGCTGGTGGCTGGAGTGAGAGCAATCCCACAGGACTCCGTGGTTCACGCTGGGCTCTACTCCACCTGGGGACTGCCCTGGTGGCTCAGCGGTAAAGAATCCACCTGCAGTGCAGGAGACCCAGGTTCAAGCCCTGGGTCTGGAAGATCCCCTGGAGTAAGGGCATGACCACCCACGCCAGGCATCTTGCCTGGAGAATCCCGTGGACAGAGGAGACGGGCGGGCGACAGTTTATAGGGTCGAAAAGAGTCAGACAGGACTGAAGCGACCTCACACGCACACAGAGATGATCATTATTAATAGGACGGCATTTTTCTTAAAAATGTTTTTTATCATAGGTGAGAAAATAATACCCGCAGGATCTTGTTTGTTGCCTTTATTTTCTTCCCCCTGCCATCACTGCAGGCATTTCCCCACGTCACTGCAAGTTGTTTAGCAGCCCCTGTTTTCAGGAGTTGTATAGTACTCCGTGGTGAGGCTGCACCATGGGTTTCCTGCCCCATTCCTGACCGCTGGGCGATCAGCTGCTTCCAGGTGTTCAGCGTTTTAAGAAATGCTGCAGAGGTCACACCTGCGCGTCCTGGATGGCTTCCTTTGCTGTCTGACTCACTTAAGGCCGTTCAGGTTTAGACCTGGCGAGCGTGTGGGAACCACTGCGGGTCCTGGGCACAATGGAAGGTCTTGGCTTCCTTACAGTCTGGGGCAGTCCACTGCGTGATGTGGGGTACAGGGCCCCCAGGGGCTGGCTGAGTCTCCTGAAGGAGACTGATGGGAAATTCCTCCCCACAGCAGCTCTAGGGAGAAGCGCTGGGAGCCTGAGCGTGAGGGGCCGTGTGAGGGCTCCTCCCTCCAGTTCTCTCTCTTTGAGGGTCCGACCGACCCCTTTGCTTGGGAGTCAGGGTTCACGTCTCATGAGCCGATGGCTGCACCGCTAGGCCATCACACTTCTCGAGCGTTATTCTTTTTAATCTTTTTACCCACATCTGACCACTTAAAAAATTGAGCTATGATTTACATACATTGAATCCACTCTTGTAAAGTGCGGAATCCAACTGTTTGAACCTAATCACCAGCTGGGCAGCCATCACCACTCCAGAGTGTTTTCATCACCCCTAACCCCACCCGTCAGCAGTCACTCCTCCGTTTCCTCTCCTCCAGCCCATGCCAACAACAAATTCACTTTTCTGTCTCTACAGATTTGCTTACTCCAGACTTCATGTAAGCGGAATCTGCACGTGTGCCCTTTTGTGTCTGGCTTCTATTACTTAGCATAATGTTTTCCAGGTTTGTCCATGTTGCAGCACGTAGCAGAACTTCACTTTTGAATGGCTAAACAATATTCCATTGCTTGCTGGACCACATTTGCTTATCCATTCATCAGTTGATGGACATTTGGGTTCTTTCCATTTTAGGCTTTTATGAAGAATGCTTCTGTGGACATTTGCATACAAGTGATCATGTGCATATGTCCCCAGTTTTCTTGGGTCTATGCTTAGGAGGGGAATTGTTTAACTCTGTGTTTAACTCACTGAAGAGCTGCCAGGTGGGATCCCAAAGCGGAAACATAGTTTTCATTCCCAGTGGTGATATTCAGGACTTTCCAGGTGGCTCACTAGGCCGTGTCAGGTTTCAGAGAAATGCTGCAGAGGTCACACCTGCGCGTCCTGGATGGCTTCCTTTGCTGTCTGACTCACTTAAGGCCGTTCAGGTTTAGACCTGGCGAGCGTGTGGGAACCACTGCGGGTCCTGGGCACAATGGAAGGTCTTGGCTTCCTTACAGTCTGGGGCAGTCCACTGCGTGATGTGGGGTACAGGGCCCCCAGGGGCTGGCTGAGTCTCCTGAAGGAGACTGATGGGAAATTCCTCCCCACAGCAGCTCTAGGGAGAAGCGCTGGGAGCCTGAGCGTGAGGGGCCGTGTGAGGGCTCCTCCCTCCAGTTCTCTCTCTTTGAGGGTCCGACCGACCCCTTTGCTTGGGAGTCAGGGTTCACGTCTCATGAGCCGATGGCTGCACCGCTAGGCCATCACACTTCTCGAGCGTTATTCTTTTTAATCTTTTTACCCACATCTGACCACTTAAAAAATTGAGCTATGATTTACATACATTGAATCCACTCTTGTAAAGTGCGGAATCCAACTGTTTGAACCTAATCACCAGCTGGGCAGCCATCACCACTCCAGAGTGTTTTCATCACCCCTAACCCCACCCGTCAGCAGTCACTCCTCCGTTTCCTCTCCTCCAGCCCATGCCAACAACAAATTCACTTTTCTGTCTCTACAGATTTGCTTACTCCAGACTTCATGTAAGCGGAATCTGCACGTGTGCCCTTTTGTGTCTGGCTTCTATTACTTAGCATAATGTTTTCCAGGTTTGTCCATGTTGCAGCACGTAGCAGAACTTCACTTTTGAATGGCTAAACAATATTCCATTGCTTGCTGGACCACATTTGCTTATCCATTCATCAGTTGATGGACATTTGGGTTCTTTCCATTTTAGGCTTTTATGAAGAATGCTTCTGTGGACATTTGCATACAAGTGATCATGTGCATATGTCCCCAGTTTTCTTGGGTCTATGCTTAGGAGGGGAATTGTTTAACTCTGTGTTTAACTCACTGAAGAGCTGCCAGGTGGGATCCCAAAGCGGAAACATAGTTTTCATTCCCAGTGGTGATATTCAGGACTTTCCAGGTGGCTCAGGGGTAAAGAATTCACCTGCCCATGCAGGAGATGTGGGTTCGATCTCTGCACTGGGAAGATCATTTTGAGGAGGAAACGGCCACCCACTCCAGCGTTCTTGCCTGGAGAATCTCATGGACAGAGGAGCTTGGTGGGCGGTAGTCCATGGGGTCGCAAAGAGTTGGACACGACTGAGCCGCTGAGCGGGCACGCACAGCGCTGCGTGAGGGCTCCCGGGTCTCCACGTCCTCACGGGCGCTGCTCACGTGTGCCTCCTCTTGACCATGGCCACCCTAGCAGGTGTGAAGTGGTCTCCCCTGAAGATTCTGATTTGCATTTTCCTAACGATTAGTGACGTAGAACATCTCTTCATGTGCTTATTGGCCATCTGTGGATCTTCTTTAAAGAAAAGTATATTCCAATCCTTTGGCCATTTAAAAATCCGATTGCTTTTTATTATCGATTTGTAAGAGTTCTTTATATATTCTGGAACCTTATCGTATAGACTTGCAAATATTTTTCCCACTTTCTGGGTTGTCTTCTCGCTTTCTTGGTGATGTCCTTTGAAACATTTTTAATTTTAATGAAGCTTGATTTGTCATTTTTTTCTTGTGTTGTTTGTGCTTTCGGTGTGGTATCTAACCCAAGGTCTCAAAGACTTACTCCTGTTTTCTTCTCGGTCTTATGTTTCTGCCTTATTTCAAGTGTATGGTACGAGGTACCGGTCCAACGTCATTCTTCTGTGTGTGGATATTCGGTTATGCCAACACCATTTGTTGAGAAGACCGTGTTTCCCTCACTGGGCTGTTGTGGCACCCTTGGTGAGAATCAATTACCTGTAAACATACGAATTTACTTCTGGACTCTCAGCACGTGTCTGTCCTTGTACCGGCTACTGATGGAACAATTTGGGTTCTTATCCATTCATCAGTTGATGGACATTTGGGTTCTTTCCATTTTAGGCTTTTATGAAGAATGCTTCTGTGGACATTTGCATACAAGTGATCATGTGCATATGTCCCCAGTTTTCTTGGGTCTATGCTTAGGAGGGGAATTGTTTAACTCTGTGTTTAACTCACTGAAGAGCTGCCAGGTGGGATCCCAAAGCGGAAACATAGTTTTCATTCCCAGTGGTGATATTCAGGACTTTCCAGGTGGCTCAGGGGTAAAGAATTCACCTGCCCATGCAGGAGATGTGGGTTCGATCTCTGCACTGGGAAGATCATTTTGAGGAGGAAACGGCCACCCACTCCAGCGTTCTTGCCTGGAGAATCTCATGGACAGAGGAGCTTGGTGGGCGGTAGTCCATGGGGTCGCAAAGAGTTGGACACGACTGAGCCGCTGAGCGGGCACGCACAGCGCTGCGTGAGGGCTCCCGGGTCTCCACGTCCTCACGGGCGCTGCTCACGTGTGCCTCCTCTTGACCATGGCCACCCTAGCAGGTGTGAAGTGGTCTCCCCTGAAGATTCTGATTTGCATTTTCCTAACGATTAGTGACGTAGAACATCTCTTCATGTGCTTATTGGCCATCTGTGGATCTTCTTTAAAGAAAAGTATATTCCAATCCTTTGGCCATTTAAAAATCCGATTGCTTTTTATTATCGATTTGTAAGAGTTCTTTATATATTCTGGAACCTTATCGTATAGACTTGCAAATATTTTTCCCACTTTCTGGGTTGTCTTCTCGCTTTCTTGGTGATGTCCTTTGAAACATTTTTAATTTTAATGAAGCTTGATTTGTCATTTTTTTCTTGTGTTGTTTGTGCTTTCGGTGTGGTATCTAACCCAAGGTCTCAAAGACTTACTCCTGTTTTCTTCTCGGTCTTATGTTTCTGCCTTATTTCAAGTGTATGGTACGAGGTACCGGTCCAACGTCATTCTTCTGTGTGTGGATATTCGGTTATGCCAACACCATTTGTTGAGAAGACCGTGTTTCCCTCACTGGGCTGTTGTGGCACCCTTGGTGAGAATCAATTACCTGTAAACATACGAATTTACTTCTGGACTCTCAGCACGTGTCTGTCCTTGTGCCAGTGCACACGGTCCTGACTGCTGTGGGTCTTGAAATTGGGAAGTCTGTCTTCCAACTTTGATCTTTTTCAAGATTGTGTTGGCTATGTTGGGTCCCTTGTATTTCTGGATGATGTAGGATCTGTTTGTCAATTTGTGGGGGGAAAAAAAGGCAGCTGAGACTTTCGAAAGGACCGTGTTGGACGTGTAGAGGACCCACACTCCTCCGTCTTGAGGAGAATTGCCATCTTAATATTCTTCAGTCTTCCACAGTGTTAACTCTTCGAAAGCAAACCAAACCGCAAACCTCAACAGTCACTCAGCTCCCATAACCAACAATTATTAGGGGTTTCTGCAACAGCTTCTATTTCCTCCAGCTACTTTTTAAAATGGAATGCTTTGCCCTTGTAAATGAACTATCTTCTTTAACCAGTCAAGCTTAACTGTGTGTGTTTCCTTATTCAACCACAATGATTCTGTTTTGTGGAGTTAGTAGGGTAAATACCGTAGGATTTCACTAAAAGAGGGAAAGCCAAGACAAAAAACACACATTGGGAGCACGGCCCAGCTTGCCACAGAAGAGAAGGTGGACCTGGGATGAAAGTGAAAGGTGTCTGCACTCCGTGTTCTCCCAGAGGATGAGCAAGAGCCGTTTTCGGATCCTGGCTGCTTTACATTCGTCTGCTCTTATGTGAAATTCTTTCAACGTATTTAATTTCTTTGAATCTGTTTCTTTTTCTTTATGATGACGGTGTGATCCAGGCACCCAGCTGATCTCCTGGGCTTGTGTTTTTAATGAGTCACACTTTTTTTTTTTTTTTTTTGCCACTTCCATTGATCTTTCATTTGCTCATCTTTGTTCTTTGGCCCGTGTGGGCCTCCCACCGCAGTGGCCTCTCTTGCTGCAGAGCGCCGGCTCTGGGCATGTGCGCTCCAGAGCTCCGGCTCGGTAGTTGGACACAGCGGTCCAGCTGCTCCGCGGCACGTGGGATCTTCCCAGGCTGGGGATCGAACCAGCACCCCCTGCACTGCAAGGCAGTGTCCTTACCCACTGGACCACCAGGAGAAGCCCCCACACTTGCGTTTAATGACACCTGTATCTGCCTGGGCCCCGCAGGTGGAGTCGCTCCACGCAGCCCCCCCTGGCTTATGGGCATGCCTGGAGGGGGGCGCACGGCCAAGAGCCGGTCTGTCAGCTCGTCGCCTGCTCCGTCCTAGCTGTCCTCCGCTGGCTCTCCGCACGCGCCCCCGCCCCGTCTCCAGGAGAGGCCCATCGTGGGATTGCCAGACCACACAAGGGTGCTTTTTAGGCTTCATTTAAATCTCCCTGCCCTGCGGGGCGCCAGAGCCGTGCTGGCCTGTCTAGACAAGGGGATGGTCTTCTCCACCCTCCGCGCGGCCACTCTGTGAGTCATTCTTGAAAGTCCAGTAAGCCTCGGCCCTGGACCCCTCGCCACACGCCGGCTCAGAAGGCTCCAGGCAGCGCCCCTCCCCCATTCTGCTTTCTTTTCCACCCCTCCCCCTCCTCCCACCTCCGCCTTCCTCCCGGTAGCCAGACAAGAGCCTGAAGGAAGGCCCGCCCACCTGAAGCAAAGGAGTCTGAGCGTGAGCCTGTGGGCTGGGGGGGTGTGTGTGTGTTGGGGTATCTCATTAACAGCTGGGCACCTGCAAGCAAGGACTTCCTGAGAGGTGCCTACCCCCAGAGAGGACATGAGTGTTAACGGAAGGCAAACACAAATATGTTAAAATAATGCAAAATAAACAAAAAAATAATGCCCCCTAGCCCCAAAAGTTCCGGGTGCAAAGATGACCCTTTCCCCAGGGTTTTCACATATCGACGCGACAAGACCATTTTTCTGGTTAAAGGCACAATTTCCAAATATGTCTTGCAGCGCCCGCGGAAATGTCCCCTGGCTGGTGAGGCCAGGGAAGGCCCCTGGGCTACCCACCCACCCCCGTCCTTCCCGCGGACTTACGCGGTCCAGCCAGTCCAGCAGGAGCGTCCGACGGGGCGGCAGCATTCCTTCCTTCGCTCACTCGGGCCCCGGGGGACGCGGCGTGGCCTGCGGGCCCGGGCAGCTGGTGCAGGGCCGCCGGGGCAGCGCCTCCTCCTGCTCTCCGCCCGGCCCGGAGGCGGCCGAGGGGCTCTGCCCAGCCGCCGCAGGCCCGCACGTCGGCGCAGTGCTCCCCCGGCTGGGCCCCAAATAGAAGCCGCTGTCCTCCGCCGGGAGCCAGGCCTCTCCCAGGACCCTGCTCCCCGGACCCCCGGCGGCTCGGGGCCGCCCCCGGGCATCCGGGCATCCGATCCGGCCACCTGCGCGTCCGGGTGAGGAGGGGGTGCGGCTCCGAGGACGGCGGAGCCCCGCCCGCCGGCGTCCTCCGCTGCCCTTTGGCTTTGGTGTCCGCACGCAACTGCTGGACGTCTGGGGGCGCGCGGCCGGGTGCAGAGGGCCGGAGAGGTCGAGGGCTGCGCGAGGCCGGCCCCGAGGACTGGGTGCGCGGGTCCCTCGGCCCCGGGGGTCCCCGCGGGGCGCCGGCCGCCAGGGTCGCCAAAGCCGCCGTGTGCCCGAACGTGTGCCTGGAGGTGCTGCGGGGGCAGCGAAAGCGCGGGTTGCCTCCTGCAGAGTCCTCGGGTCTAAGACGAGCTTGTCCGGGGTATCGGAACGCGGCAGAGCGTCCCAGGAGAGGAAGCAGGGTGTGTCAGCCTGCAGTCGGGGCTGGAGGGCCGCGAGCCGCGGGGTTGGCGCCCCTTTCCTTCCTCCGGGCCGCCTAACATGGCAACCTGAGCAGAAACGGTGAGCGGGCTCCGGGGCTGCCCTCGAAGGTGCCGGGTCTCCGCCCCTCTGGAGCCTGTGTGTTGACTACGCTGAGAAATGCGGAAGGCAAACACAAATATGTTAAAATAATGCAAAATAAACAAAAAAATAATGCCCCCTAGCCCCAAAAGTTCCGGGTGCAAAGATGACCCTTTCCCCAGGGTTTTCACATATCGACGCGACAAGACCATTTTTCTGGTTAAAGGCACAATTTCCAAATATGTCTTGCAGCGCCCGCGGAAATGTCCCCTGGCTGGTGAGGCCAGGGAAGGCCCCTGGGCTACCCACCCACCCCCGTCCTTCCCGCGGACTTACGCGGTCCAGCCAGTCCAGCAGGAGCGTCCGACGGGGCGGCAGCATTCCTTCCTTCGCTCACTCGGGCCCCGGGGGACGCGGCGTGGCCTGCGGGCCCGGGCAGCTGGTGCAGGGCCGCCGGGGCAGCGCCTCCTCCTGCTCTCCGCCCGGCCCGGAGGCGGCCGAGGGGCTCTGCCCAGCCGCCGCAGGCCCGCACGTCGGCGCAGTGCTCCCCCGGCTGGGCCCCAAATAGAAGCCGCTGTCCTCCGCCGGGAGCCAGGCCTCTCCCAGGACCCTGCTCCCCGGACCCCCGGCGGCTCGGGGCCGCCCCCGGGCATCCGGGCATCCGATCCGGCCACCTGCGCGTCCGGGTGAGGAGGGGGTGCGGCTCCGAGGACGGCGGAGCCCCGCCCGCCGGCGTCCTCCGCTGCCCTTTGGCTTTGGTGTCCGCACGCAACTGCTGGACGTCTGGGGGCGCGCGGCCGGGTGCAGAGGGCCGGAGAGGTCGAGGGCTGCGCGAGGCCGGCCCCGAGGACTGGGTGCGCGGGTCCCTCGGCCCCGGGGGTCCCCGCGGGGCGCCGGCCGCCAGGGTCGCCAAAGCCGCCGTGTGCCCGAACGTGTGCCTGGAGGTGCTGCGGGGGCAGCGAAAGCGCGGGTTGCCTCCTGCAGAGTCCTCGGGTCTAAGACGAGCTTGTCCGGGGTATCGGAACGCGGCAGAGCGTCCCAGGAGAGGAAGCAGGGTGTGTCAGCCTGCAGTCGGGGCTGGAGGGGCCGCGAGCCGCGGGGTTGGCGCCCCTTTCCTTCCTCCGGGCCGCCTAACATGGCAACCTGAGCAGAAACGGTGAGCGGGCTCCGGGGCTGCCCTCGAAGGTGCCGGGTCTCCGCCCCTCTGGAGCCTGTGTGTTGACTTGAGCAGCCGCTGGAGGGCGCGGGGCTTTGGGGAGGACGGAGTGCCTGGGACAGAATCCGACGAGATCATGAAGGGTGATTGCCAACAGGCTTAAACGCCGCCTGAGGGCTGGAGCTTGCACGCTGGTGGCCATGCGATTTTTTTGTTTTAATCCTAGGAACTTGGTTTGTTAAATCTCTAAAAAGTTTTAAAAGTCAGCACCATTCTGGTGAAGAGGGACTAAAGAGCCTCTTGATGAAGGTGAAAGAGGAGAGTGAAAAATCTGGCTTGGGCTTCCCCTGGTGGTCCAGTGGGTAAGGACACCACCTTGCATTGCAAGGGACGCCAGTTCGATCCCTGGCCTGGGAAGATCCCACGTGCCGCCGAGTGGCTGGGCTGGACGCATGTGTCCAATTACTGAGCCGGAGCTCTGGAGCGCATGCGCCTAGAGCCGGTGCTCTGCGACGACAGAGGCCACCGCGATGGGAGGCCCACATGAGCCAAAGAACAGAGACAGATGAAAATAGAGAAATGAAAGACCAATAGAAGTGGCCCGCCCGTCCCCCTCCCTTCCCACCTCACCCCCCAAAAGATAAATAAAATAAATGTCAAAAGTCAAAAAATTTAAAAAGAAAAAGAAAAATCTGGCTTAAAACTCAGCATTCGGGTCTTCCCTGGTGGTACAGTGAGCAGAGAGTTCGCCTTGCAGTGCAAGGGGCACCGGTTCCATCCCTGGCCCGGGGAGATCCCACGTGCCACACAGTGACTGGACTGACGGTCCAGCACTCTGGAGCGCGTGCACCCAGAGCCAGTGCTCTGCGGTGAGAGAGGCCACTGCAATGGGAGGCCCACACAGGCCAAAGAATTAAGATGGATGAAAATAAATAAATGAAGGACCAATGAAAGAGGCCAAAATTAAAAAAAAAAAAAACACACAACAACAACTCGATATTCGAAAAACGAAGATCATGGCATCTGGTTCCATAACTTCATGGCAAATAGATGGGAAAAAAGTGGAAACAGTGGCAGATTTTATTTTCTTGGCTTCAAAATCACTGCAGACAATGACCGCAGCCAGGCAATTAAAAGACACTTACTCCTTGGAAGGAAAGCTATGACAAACCTAAACAGCATATTAAAAAGCAGAGATATCACCACCAACAAAGATCTGTGCAGTCAAAGCTGTGGTTTTCCCAGGAATCATGTGTGGATGTAAAAGCCGGACCCTGGAAGAAGGCTGAGCACCAAAGAATTGATGTTTTCAAACTGTGGTGCTGGAGAAGACGCTTGAGAGTCCCTTGGGCCGCAAGGAGATCAAACCAGCCAACCTTAAAGGAAACCAACCCTGAACAGTCCTTGGAAGGACCGATGCTGAAGCTGAAGCTCCGATACTTTGGCCACCTGATGCGGAGAGGCAATTGGTTGGAAAAGACCCTGATGCTGGGAAAATAGAAGGCAGAAGGAGAAGGGGGCGACAGAGGACGAGATGGTAGGACGGCCTCACCGAGCCAATGGACATGAGTCTAAGCAGGCTCCGGGAGATGGTGAAGGCCAGGGAAGCCCGGCGTGCTGCCGTCCATGGGGTGCAAAGAATCAGACACGGCGACTGAGCTGAACTGAGCAGGGTGGAGAGAGGGTGACATGTCGAGAGACAACCGGCTGGATCTGGATGCTGTTCATAGAGCTGAGAGGCGCTCTGAGCAGCGGCTGCTGGAGGCCCTTGGGGAGGGCAGTGCTGGCCTCCGTGCCTGTGCCCAGAGTCTTCCCTGCGTCACGGTTCAGTCCCTTCCCCTGGGTAAGAGGGGCCAAAATAGCCCCATGGGGAAAGCGTGAGACGGAGCGCCAAGGCCCCTGGTTCTGTCCCGGGTTTTGGCAGGCTGAATGTTTTAATTTACATCCAGGAGAAGGAGCGATTCTAGCAACCTTCTCGATCTATATTTGCATGCTTGAAACTCTGTGATGGATGAAAATAAATAAATGAAGGACCAATGAAAGAGGCCAAAATTAAAAAAAAAAAAAAACACACAACAACAACTCGATATTCGAAAAACGAAGATCATGGCATCTGGTTCCATAACTTCATGGCAAATAGATGGGAAAAAAGTGGAAACAGTGGCAGATTTTATTTTCTTGGCTTCAAAATCACTGCAGACAATGACCGCAGCCAGGCAATTAAAAGACACTTACTCCTTGGAAGGAAAGCTATGACAAACCTAAACAGCATATTAAAAAGCAGAGATATCACCACCAACAAAGATCTGTGCAGTCAAAGCTGTGGTTTTCCCAGGAATCATGTGTGGATGTAAAAGCCGGACCCTGGAAGAAGGCTGAGCACCAAAGAATTGATGTTTTCAAACTGTGGTGCTGGAGAAGACGCTTGAGAGTCCCTTGGGCCGCAAGGAGATCAAACCAGCCAACCTTAAAGGAAACCAACCCTGAACAGTCCTTGGAAGGACCGATGCTGAAGCTGAAGCTCCGATACTTTGGCCACCTGATGCGGAGAGGCAATTGGTTGGAAAAGACCCTGATGCTGGGAAAATAGAAGGCAGAAGGAGAAGGGGGCGACAGAGGACGAGATGGTAGGACGGCCTCACCGAGCCAATGGACATGAGTCTAAGCAGGCTCCGGGAGATGGTGAAGGCCAGGGAAGCCCGGCGTGCTGCCGTCCATGGGGTGCAAAGAATCAGACACGGCGACTGAGCTGAACTGAGCAGGGTGGAGAGAGGGTGACATGTCGAGAGACAACCGGCTGGATCTGGATGCTGTTCATAGAGCTGAGAGGCGCTCTGAGCAGCGGCTGCTGGAGGCCCTTGGGGAGGGCAGTGCTGGCCTCCGTGCCTGTGCCCAGAGTCTTCCCTGCGTCACGGTTCAGTCCCTTCCCCTGGGTAAGAGGGGCCAAAATAGCCCCATGGGGAAAGCGTGAGACGGGAGCGCGCAAGGCCCCTGGTTCTGTCCCGGGTTTTGGCAGGCTGAATGTTTTAATTTACATCCAGGAGAAGGAGCGATTCTAGCAACCTTCTCGATCTATATTTGCATGCTTGAAACTCTGTGAAAATTATATCTTTGGACTTCCCTGGTGGCTCAGTGGGAACGAATCTGCCTGCCTGCCTGCCAAAGCGGGAGACGGGGGTTCAGTCCCTGGGTCAGGAAGATCCCTTGGAGAAGGAAATCGCACGCACTCCAGTATTCTTGCCTGGGAGATCCAGGGACAGAGAAGCCCGGTGTTAGCGACCAGAACAGCTACGGTAGCAACCTGGATAAGAATCCCAAGCCATCGATAAAGAACTAGATTGCTCTCATCTCTTTTCCTAACGAGATGGGAAAACCTGAAACCGAGGTGCTTGAGACTGCTGAGAGCAGTGTGTCTGGGGCTCTACCCTCTCGCCTCCGTTCCGTCTTCTGTCTCTTCTCGGATTGTAATATATACATATATATATATATATTTTTTAAAACAACTTTTATTTATTTATTTTTGGCTGTGCTGGGTCTTTGTTGATGTGTGGGTTTAGGTGCTCTGCGGTATGTGGGATCTTCCTGGATCAGGGCTCGAACCTGTTGTCTCCTGCTTTGGCAGGCGGGTTCTTATCCATTGAGCCACAAGGGAAGCCCCGGATTGTAGTATTTTGACCTCGACTGTAGGATGCTAGAATTAAACAGGAAGCGGAATGCCTTCCGCTGGGTGTCACTATGTGGGTTATAGCTGTCGTTTCGTTTTCCATGGCGCAAAATAATCTCCTCTTGCTGGTCTTCTCTGTGCTCAGGTTCTAACAGCTCCAGCAGCAGGAGGGCATCCCAGCGTGCTCCATCATGCTGCGTCTGCATCGTAATTTCTAGCTCTCATCAAATCTCCATTTAACCATCAGCACCCTCAATTAAAAAACTGTCAGGAGTTTAATAGGGCCTTCAGAATCCATTTAGTGTGAGTAATGCGTTGAGGATCCGGGCAACTGTCCCTTTTGGCGTCACGGTTCAGTCCTTCCCTGGGTAAGAGGGGCCAAAATAGCCCCATGGGGAAAGCGTGAGACGGGAGCGCGCAAGGCCCCTGGTTCTGTCCCGGGTTTTGGCAGGCTGAATGTTTTAATTTACATCCAGGAGAAGGAGCGATTCTAGCAACCTTCTCGATCTATATTTGCATGCTTGAAACTCTGTGAAAATTATATCTTTGGACTTCCCTGGTGGCTCAGTGGGAACGAATCTGCCTGCCTGCCTGCCAAAGCGGGAGACGGGGGTTCAGTCCCTGGGTCAGGAAGATCCCTTGGAGAAGGAAATCGCACGCACTCCAGTATTCTTGCCTGGGAGATCCAGGGACAGAGAAGCCCGGTGTTAGCGACCAGAACAGCTACGGTAGCAACCTGGATAAGAATCCCAAGCCATCGATAAAGAACTAGATTGCTCTCATCTCTTTTCCTAACGAGATGGGAAAACCTGAAACCGAGGTGCTTGAGACTGCTGAGAGCAGTGTGTCTGGGGCTCTACCCTCTCGCCTCCGTTCCGTCTTCTGTCTCTTCTCGGATTGTAATATATACATATATATATATATATTTTTTAAAACAACTTTTATTTATTTATTTTTGGCTGTGCTGGGTCTTTGTTGATGTGTGGGTTTAGGTGCTCTGCGGTATGTGGGATCTTCCTGGATCAGGGCTCGAACCTGTTGTCTCCTGCTTTGGCAGGCGGGTTCTTATCCATTGAGCCACAAGGGAAGCCCCGGATTGTAGTATTTTGACCTCGACTGTAGGATGCTAGAATTAAACAGGAAGCGGAATGCCTTCCGCTGGGTGTCACTATGTGGGTTATAGCTGTCGTTTCGTTTTCCATGGAGAAAAATAATCTCCTCTTGCTGGTCTTCTCTGTGCTCAGGTTCTAACAGCTCCAGCAGCAGGAGGGCATCCCAGCGTGCTCCATCATGCTGCGTCTGCATCGTAATTTCTAGCTCTCATCAAATCTCCATTTAACCATCAGCACCCTCAATTAAAAAACTGTCAGGAGTTTAATAGGGCCTTCAGAATCCATTTAGTGTGAGTAATGCGTCGTTGATCGGCCATCCTGCAACTGCTCAAGCCGGTTCCGTGAGACAGTTTCACTGAGTGGCCCTGGGGACCCTGCGTTTCGTTTAGGCAGCATTTTACTTGCCATGTAGGATTATCACAAAGAGGGAATTTCCTGAAATAAAGCTTTTTCCAGGTATATTTTCATTCTACTTTCAACTCTCTGTAAAAGTAAGGATAGATAACAGTCGCTCAGTCTGTCCAACTCTTTTGCGACCCGTGGACTGCAGCACCCCCCCGGCTCCTCTGTCCATGGAGTTCTCCAGGCAAGAAGACTGGAGTGGGTTGCCGTTTCCTTCTCCAGGGGAGTCTTCCAGACCCAGGGATCCAACCCAGGTCTCCTGCAGGGCAGGCTGATTCCTTACCGTCTGAGTCACCAGGGACACTTGTCAGCTACACCCATCCTATTTGCGGACAGTTCTTCCCACAGTTGCTTGGCCGCTCTCACCGAGGTCTGGAAGTATTTCGGACTGGAGCCCTTGACGGATGAGGCTGTCTTTCCCGGCGTTTGAAACTGTATTGGCCTAGAAATCTCCAGGCCCCGAGCCTAAAACACGATAGAAATTCACAGGGGTAGCAACGCCCTCCAGTCCCACAACCTGGGCACAAGTGGCCCCGTGACCGACTTCCATGTCCAGGCATTCCACATCCAGCTGGTGGGGCAAGGGCAAGGGTCGTTTCCAGAAAGAAAGGGAGTGACGCTCAGCCGTGGGGCTGCCCTCAGCCATGTGTGCACACTCAGTGGCTTCCGAGGGACTTACCTCCCTTGGCATCTACCACGGCTCAACAAAGGCTGCCTCACTGCCTCCCCTCCCAAGCCCTGGGGACTGTCCCTCTGCACGGGTCACAGGGCAGAATTAAACAGGAAGCGGAATGCCTTCCGCTGGGTGTCACTATGTGGGTTATAGCTGTCGTTTCGTTTTCCATGGAGAAAATAATCTCCTCTTGCTGTGTCTTCTCTGTGCTCAGGTTCTAACAGCTCCAGCAGCAGGAGGGCATCCCAGCGTGCTCCATCATGCTGCGTCTGCATCGTAATTTCTAGCTCTCATCAAATCTCCATTTAACCATCAGCACCCTCAATTAAAAAACTGTCAGGAGTTTAATAGGGCCTTCAGAATCCATTTAGTGTGAGTAATGCGTCGTTGATCGGCCATCCTGCAACTGCTCAAGCCGGTTCCGTGAGACAGTTTCACTGAGTGGCCCTGGGGACCCTGCGTTTCGTTTAGGCAGCATTTTACTTGCCATGTAGGATTATCACAAAGAGGGAATTTCCTGAAATAAAGCTTTTTCCAGGTATATTTTCATTCTACTTTCAACTCTCTGTAAAAGTAAGGATAGATAACAGTCGCTCAGTCTGTCCAACTCTTTTGCGACCCGTGGACTGCAGCACCCCCCCGGCTCCTCTGTCCATGGAGTTCTCCAGGCAAGAAGACTGGAGTGGGTTGCCGTTTCCTTCTCCAGGGGAGTCTTCCAGACCCAGGGATCCAACCCAGGTCTCCTGCAGGGCAGGCTGATTCCTTACCGTCTGAGTCACCAGGGACACTTGTCAGCTACACCCATCCTATTTGCGGACAGTTCTTCCCACAGTTGCTTGGCCGCTCTCACCGAGGTCTGGAAGTATTTCGGACTGGAGCCCTTGACGGATG
This sequence comes from Tragulus kanchil, assembly GCA_022376925.1. NCBI lineage: Eukaryota > Metazoa > Chordata > Mammalia > Artiodactyla > Tragulidae > Tragulus > Tragulus kanchil. The sequence goes on from JAIOJX010000005.1 coordinate 2,532,168, forward strand.
AGGCTGTCTTTCCCGGCGTTTGAAACTGTATTGGCCTAGAAATCTCCAGGCCCCGAGCCTAAAACACGATAGAAATTCACAGGGGTAGCAACGCCCTCCAGTCCCACAACCTGGGCACAAGTGGCCCCGTGACCGACTTCCATGTCCAGGCATTCCACATCCAGCTGGTGGGGCAAGGGCAAGGGTCGTTTCCAGAAAGAAAGGGAGTGACGCTCAGCCGGGGGGCTGCCCTCAGCCATGTGTGCACACTCAGTGGCTTCCGCAGGGACTTACCTCCCCTTGGCATCTACCACGGCTCAACAAAGGGGCTGCCTCACTGCCTCCCCCTCCCCAAGCCCTGGGGACTGTCCCCTCTGCACGGGTCACAGGGCAGGAAGGGACAGCCGTGGCGTGGGGAGCGCCCCCGGCCTTTCCGGAGTCAGGAATGGCTCGTCTCCCGGAGGGGACAGACACCGCTCAAATCCCCCATCCAGCCAGCGTCCCGTTAAGACGGAAAGTTATTTTGAGTAATAGCTTTTTCCTTCCTCCTGAGCCCCATGTTGAAACAGTGACACCCTCTCCCTGGGACTTCTACCTTCCTACCAGGCTGTGTCTACTTCGGGAGACGTGGCTCTTGGTTCTGGAAGAGAAGCCATGCCGCTTTCTCAGGTGTGACAGGGCTTTTGCTGCCCGTCTTGATCAACACTCCCCCCGTTCTGGGCAGCTTCTGTTGACCCCTGTGAAGGCCCCACACCCTGAACACAGAACAGGGCCTGAACTTCTCAAACACAAGTGACATTCCAGACAGGCTGTGAACATTGGGAGTAAATTAAAAAAAAAAATTCCTAACTAAATGACGCGGCGCCTGCTATTTCGAACAGATAGGAACATGGCTCCTCAGAAGGCCCTGTGCCCTCAGGCTGGCTGCAGGCCTCGGGCTCACGCTCCCTCCAGGCGGGTTGCCCCCACGGCCACGGCATCCCCCAACCCCACTCGGGTGTCCTGAGTCATGAAGGACCACCAGGGGAAGCACATTTTCAAAACCCCAATCGCTTCCAGCGGGAGACCTGCTGGGAGCCCCACCCTTGGCGCCTGAGCGAGTGCTGAACGGTCCGGGGCTGGGGGAACGGGGAGAGAGGAGGCAGCCGTGCACAGGGCTGCGGGAATGCACCTTTCTTTGCGGCAGGCCTCATGGAAAGTTCTGGATCTGATGCTGGTCACAGATGAAGGCCGGGTGGGAAATTCTGGGTCCTCTCCGCTGCCCATTGGATGGATGATCCCCAAGGCGCGTTTCATCTTCCCCGTGTGATCAGCAGCACGAGGGCCAGACCTGACGAGTGGCTCAGCTCTCAAACGGAACCGTTCACGAGGCTCACCTGGGTAACGCAGGCGAAAGAAGGACCACCTGGCAGCCCCAGGCGTTCTGATTTCACAGGTGCCACGAGGATGGTGCTGATGGTCTGTTGATCACAGGTGGGAAAAGGCTGGGCCGCAGAGACGCCTTCTGGCCTCGGGCATCTCTGACCGGCCCTGCTCTGATTCTAACATGGATTTTCTCTGGCTGGCTCTGGTGTTCCATTTGTTTTGATACACATGAAATACTTTAAAATTATCAGGGAATTCACGCTCGTCATAATTACGTTTGAAAACATTAAGCGAGTAATGGGCTTTCCTGGTGGCTCAGTAGTAAAGAATCCACGGGCAATGCAGAAGACACAGGTTCGATCCTGGGTCAGGAAGATCCCCTGGGAAGGAAATGGCTACCCAGTCCGGTGTTCTTGCCTGGGAAATACCATGGGCGAGAGCTTCTGTTGACCCCTGTGAAGGCCCCACACCCTGAACACAGAACAGGGCCTGAACTTCTCAAACACAAGTGACATTCCAGACAGGCTGTGAACATTGGGAGTAAATTAAAAAAAAAAATTCCTAACTAAATGACGCGGCGCCTGCTATTTCGAACAGATAGGAACATGGCTCCTCAGAAGGCCCTGTGCCCTCAGGCTGGCTGCAGGCCTCGGGCTCACGCTCCCTCCAGGCGGGTTGCCCCCACGGCCACGGCATCCCCCAACCCCACTCGGGTGTCCTGAGTCATGAAGGACCACCAGGGGAAGCACATTTTCAAAACCCCAATCGCTTCCAGCGGGAGACCTGCTGGGAGCCCCACCCTTGGCGCCTGAGCGAGTGCTGAACGGTCCGGGGCTGGGGGAACGGGGAGAGAGGAGGCAGCCGTGCACAGGGCTGCGGGAATGCACCTTTCTTTGCGGCAGGCCTCATGGAAAGTTCTGGATCTGATGCTGGTCACAGATGAAGGCCCGGGTGGGAAATTCTGGGTCCTCTCCGCTGCCCATTGGATGGATGATCCCCAAGGCGCGTTTCATCTTCCCCGTGTGATCAGCAGCACGAGGGCCAGACCTGACGAGTGGCTCAGCTCTCAAACGGAACCGTTCACGAGGCTCACCTGGGTAACGCAGGCGAAAGAAGGACCACCTGGCAGCCCCAGGCGTTCTGATTTCACAGGTGCCACGAGGATGGTGCTGATGGTCTGTTGATCACAGGTGGGAAAAGGCTGGGCCGCAGAGACGCCTTCTGGCCTCGGGCATCTCTGACCGGCCCTGCTCTGATTCTAACATGGATTTTCTCTGGCTGGCTCTGGTGTTCCATTTGTTTTGATACACATGAAATACTTTAAAATTATCAGGGAATTCACGCTCGTCATAATTACGTTTGAAAACATTAAGCGAGTAATGGGCTTTCCTGGTGGCTCAGTAGTAAAGAATCCACGGGCAATGCAGAAGACACAGGTTCGATCCCTGGGTCAGGAAGATCCCCTGGGGAAGGAAATGGCTACCCAGTCCGGTGTTCTTGCCTGGGAAATACCATGGGCAGAGGAGCCTGGTGGGCTGCAGCCCAGGGACCACAACAAGAGAGCAGTAGTTTGAGAGGAGTGTCTTTGGGTGAAGGGCTGTGCGCACACAGCAGACAGAGGAGGGCGTGCCTGGTCACCAGTTACTCTCCAGAAGACGTTCTGGGAGGAACTACACGGAGTCATCTTTCTCCGTTTTCGTCTTTTCTTTCTCCCCCATCTTGTCTCTTCTCTTCTGTCTCACTCAGGAGACCCCAAGCTTTATTTTGGGGCTCCCTGGAGTACAGCCCCTGCTCGGGGCTCCCCGAGAGCAGGTCTGAAGCTTGAACTGGCCGGCAAGTCCTCTGCTGCCCCCACGAGCCTGTCCCACGGCCTCTGGGAGCTCTGTCCGAGCAGGAGGCGCCGCCGGCAGGTTTTAACTTGCTCTGAGAGCGCCAAGCCTTAGATCAAGAGACAAGGAAAGCCGGAGTCACCTGGGCCGTAGGACACGTGGGGCTCCAGCTGGAATCACGATAAAGCAGAGTTTCTAGATGTGACACCTGCACACTCAAGTGCCTCCACAGCAGCTGCCCTTCCGGGGGTTGGAGCACCTCCTCCTGCCCTTCACTCACTCGTCCACAAGTGCTCACGTGGAGTCGGCAGTAGGGAGACGAGGCAGACGGGAGATGCTGCCCCAGCAAGGCCCCCCGGAGAGAGGGCAGAGGACGCCGTGCTCTGGGGGTCCGGAAGCCTTCCCCCGAGGGAGGAGGGCAGCACTGGGGCCGGGGTGTCTCACTCGGGGACCCAGGGACGCTCTCCTCGGAGCCGTGCCTCCTGACACCGTCTCATAGGCCACGTGTGACTGACTGCCGCGGCGGGAGGCGTGAAGCCCGCGCTGTTGTGTTAAGAATCCCCATTAAATTCTCCCTTGACTTGCCCTTCCAAGTAATAAACCGAACGTCGCTTCATTTAATTTTCAAGCTGATGAAGCTTCCCTTCCTATTGCTAATTCAGGTCACTTCAAGTGACTTTTGATTAATCTGAAACAGGGAGTTTTGCCTTTCTTAATTGAAAACATTTTTTGAACCAATAGAATACGGCACTGAATTATTCAGGAAATCTCAGGCCTAGAGCCAAAGAAGTACTTTTTCTTTTTTTTAAATACCAGCTTTTTAATTTCTCCAAACTCTAACAACAATCTTACTGAAAAGAGTTATTGAACTCTTGGCTACTGATGACTTAGCTAATTAAACATAAAGCTCTGTCTGGTCTCTTTGTGTTGACGTGTGTAATTCCACGTGTCATCAGCCCGTTCTGTGTTTGTATGGATTTCTGTCTTATTTACACTTTCTAGCCGTCTGTCCCTGATGGATGTGGGGAGGTGATCTCCGAAAATGAGAAACAAAGAGCTTGCCCTTCGTTTCAAGTCAGTATAAGGAATGAGAGCTGTGCCGCTGGTCACCTTGACAGGACGGGCGGAGTGGAAGGTGTTAACTAAGGAAAGAATGTCCTGGACTTGCCTGGTGGTCCAGTCGCTAAGACTCTGCCTGCCCGTGCAGGGGACCCGGGCCCCATCCCTGGTCTGGGGAGATTCCACACGCCTCGGGGCAACGAATCCCACGCGCCCACAGCGACCGAAGCCCCCGCTCCACAAGAGAAGCCCTCGCCAAGAGCGAAGCTCATGCTCTGCGATGGAGAGGGGCCCCTTTGGGGAAAGCCTGAAGACCCTCCACAGCCCGAAGTGGACAGAGAAACAATAAGGAAGAGCTGAGGAGAAGATTCACACCCAGAAAAGCACCAGCAAACCCTGAAGGTAGTGTCTGAATAATGTAACACTTGGACCTTCTAGCAAGGTTATACAGAATCACTCACTATACACTATACACTATCACTATACAGAATCACTTTTGAAAATGCCAAAGAACTAATTCCACTCCTAAAACTTGTTATCTCTTGGAACACCGTTCATGGGATTTGTAAAGTGGACAAGGCATACAAACTTATCACTATTTATTTTATTTGCAAGAGTGACTTGCCATTGGCCACCGCCGACCCCGAGTGCACACGTGGCTACAGCACCCCAGGCGGCAGGAGGCCGTGGCGACCACGCTGCGTTCCGGCCCCAGCTCCCAGAAGTGTCAGCCTTCGCCTTCCCCTCCCACGTCGGCCCTTGCCGGACGTCAGTGGTTGGCTGGGAACAAGTGATGTCTCTACATAGATTGTTTTTCTTTTTTTCTCTCTCCATGAATTGTTAAGCTTTAGTCATTGCAGAAGAGCTATAATACTTGTTCCAGTTTTCCCAGTTTCTCGACCGATTTTTCTTGGGACTCATTAAAATGTATGTTTCCTAGGAAGTGCTGGGAAGACATTTCTGTAGGGAGACCCCACCCGTCTCTGGGCTCCATGGTTGTAATGGCCACAGCAAGATGGTCTGGTCCCCTTGGATGGCTGTGTCGAGCAGACAAGACTTTGAACAAGACTAAAAGTGATTTCATCCTCTTCGTCTTGGAGGTGCTTAAAGATTTTCTTTCCTTGTATGTCAGCCTAGGGTTTCTTAAAGAAATCTACCGCACCCGTGCTAATAATTTGACTGCGTGAACACCAGGTAATAACTTAATGGGAAGAGGGTGGAGAGAGCTGTGCTCCTAACACAGGTTGACTGATGGGCGCCGTCATCAGTGAGGGATCTTGTTGTGTCTTGATCTGGTGCCCGACAACAAAGCCACTGAATTGGAACAAACGGCTCCTCCGTCCACGCCTGTCTCCATGACCACGTGCTCTTGAGCAATATGACGTCTCACCCACAGATTCGCCTGTATTGAGAGCATATGGCACACACCCCAAATCCAGAATTTCTTGTCTTCAGATGAAAGGTGAGGTGTAACAAAACATGATTAAGAAAATTTATTCCGAAATAAAGTATTTCACGTGAACAGACTATGAGTTAGAGTACATAAAAAAAGTAAATAAGGGCTTCCCTGGTGGTCCAGTGGGTGAGGACACCACCTTGCAGTGCAAGGGGCGCCGGTTCGATCCCTGGCCTGGGAAGATCCTACGTGCTGCAGAGCGGCTGGACCGATGTGTCCAACTACCAAGCCAGAGCTCTGGAGCGTATGCGCCCAGAGTCGGTGCTCTGCAGCGAGAGAGGCCACTGTGATGGGAGGCCCACAGAGGCCAAAAAAGAACAAAGATGGATGACAAATGAAAGACCAATAGAAGTGGCCAGAAAAAAAAAAGTAAATAAATGCTATGGTCTGTTATAAAATTCTTTTTTTTTTTTTTAAAAGATTTATTTATGTATTTATGTATTTATTTATTTATTTATTTATTTTGGGCGGGGGTCGGGTTGGGGAGGGAGGGGAGCAGGCGGGCCACTTCTATTGGTCTTTCGTTTCGCTAGGTTCACCCGTCTTTGTTCTTTGGCTCCTGTGGGCCTCCCATCGCGGTGGCGCTGTTGTCGCAGAGCACCGGCTTTGGGCGCATGCACTCCAGAGCAAGTCCCGGGATTTCGAGCAGACAAGACTTTGAACAAGACTAAAAGTGATTTCATCCTCTTCGTCTTGGAGGTGCTTAAAGATTTTCTTTCCTTGTATGTCAGCCTAGGGTTTCTTAAAGAAATCTACCGCACCCGTGCTAATAATTTGACTGCGTGAACACCAGGTAATAACTTAATGGGAAGAGGGTGGAGAGAGCTGTGCTCCTAACACAGGTTGACTGATGGGCGCCGTCATCAGTGAGGGATCTTGTTGTGTCTTGATCTGGTGCCCGACAACAAAGCCACTGAATTGGAACAAACGGCTCCTCCGTCCACGCCTGTCTCCATGACCACGTGCTCTTGAGCAATATGACGTCTCACCCACAGATTCGCCTGTATTGAGAGCATATGGCACACACCCCAAATCCAGAATTTCTTGTCTTCAGATGAAAGGTGAGGTGTAACAAAACATGATTAAGAAAATTTATTCCGAAATAAAGTATTTCACGTGAACAGACTATGAGTTAGAGTACATAAAAAAAGTAAATAAGGGCTTCCCTGGTGGTCCAGTGGGTGAGGACACCACCTTGCAGTGCAAGGGGCGCCGGTTCGATCCCTGGCCTGGGAAGATCCTACGTGCTGCAGAGCGGCTGGACCGATGTGTCCAACTACCAAGCCAGAGCTCTGGAGCGTATGCGCCCAGAGTCGGTGCTCTGCAGCGAGAGAGGCCACTGTGATGGGAGGCCCACAGAGGCCAAAAAAGAACAAAGATGGATGACAAATGAAAGACCAATAGAAGTGGCCAGAAAAAAAAAAGTAAATAAATGCTATGGTCTGTTATAAAATTCTTTTTTTTTTTTTTAAAAGATTTATTTATGTATTTATGTATTTATTTATTTATTTATTTATTTTGGGCGGGGGTCGGGTTGGGGAGGGAGGGGAGCAGGCGGGCCACTTCTATTGGTCTTTCGTTTCGCTAGGTTCACCCGTCTTTGTTCTTTGGCTCCTGTGGGCCTCCCATCGCGGTGGCGTCTGTTGTCGCAGAGCACCGGCTTTGGGCGCATGCACTCCAGAGCTCCGGCTCGGTGATTGGACATATCGGTCCAGCCGCTCCGCGGCACGTGGGATCTTCCCAGGCCAGGGCTCGAACCGGCGCCCCTTGCACTGCAAGGCGGTGTCCTTACCCACTGGACCACCAGGGGAAGCCCCTGTTATAAAATTCTTATCCAGTTAGATCATAGCCTGCATTAGGTGGTTAAGAAAAATTTGTAAGGAATCATAACAGATGAGAATGCTCCCATTGAATTTAAAATATGTAAATATTCATTCAGTAATTTTCTGGTGTAAGGCCAAGTTCTTTTCTTTCTGTACGGTCTGCTGACTAGAATTCTTTGTGATCTTTCTTGGATAAATCTTGCCTGTGATGTGCTCTGAGCATCTTTAAGTGGAGGTAGAAATTAAGACAGTTTCAAAACAATCTGAGTGTGGAAAGCTTCTGGACTTGTAAGATTAGATTTTTCTAATTATGATACAGTGAAATAAACTGTTTTTTTTTTTTTTTTTGTCTGTGTGTGTATACAGTTCTGTAGGCTTTAAAGCATGTATACATTCATGCTGTTGTTGTTGGGTCACTAAGTCACGTCCAACTCTGTGTGACCCTATGGACTGTAGCCCACCAGGCTCCTCTGTCCGTGGAGTTCTCCAGGTAAGAATAATGGAGTGGGTTGCCATTTCCTTCTCCAGGGGATCTTCCCGAGCCAGGGATTGAGCCCATGTCTCCTGGATTGGCAGGAACTGTTTTCTCAGGATCCCCTAGCACTGAGCCGCGGCAGCCCCGCTGGGGGCAGGGAGGCAGGACCGACGGGCCTGAGGTGGCTAGCATCTGCGGTGTTTATTCAGGATGCTGGAAAGGCAGGACTCTCACAGAAGAGCACGGTGACCCCGCCCACTGGGAGCGTGGTCTTCCGTGTCCAGCACAGCTCGCGTCCAGGCCGCCCCGATGCCCGTGAGAACCCGTGAGAACGTACATCTCAAGTCCAGTCTCTGCAGCTCCCCACCCCAGGAGGAAACGCACACAAACTTGTGCTTACACACACGCATGTGCATGTGCAACACGAGGGTCAGCCCAGGTTGAGCGGAGTCTATTTCAGGTGCACCGACCCCCAGGGCTTGCACGGCAAGGCTCTCGGCAGCCGGGAGCTGGGCGGGGGGTGGTGCTGGTCACACAGGAACGGGAGTCAACCTGGACTACACTCTGGTGAGGGGCTATTTTCCATGTTCTTCTTCTTTCTTTCTCTCTTTTTAAAATGGAGGTATAGTTCACTTACAATGTTGTGCTAATTTCTGCTCCACAGCAAAGTGACTCAGTGATCCACGTATATATATATTCTTTTCCACATTCTTTTCCATTATGGTTTATCCTGGTATATTGAATATAGTTGCCAGTGCTATACAGCAGGACCTTGTTGGTTTATTCGTTCTTTCTCCTTCTTTTTCTTTTCTATAGAAAAGGCAGCCGTTACGCGCGTCTTTAAAAATCACCTTTAAGCTCTCGTGTGTAATGCGTTCTTTTTCTCAGGAAGACTAATAGGACACAGACACCAGCACCGGCGGCAGGAATCGGGGAGCACCCAGTGCCTCTGAGCCGCTGGCGGCGCTGCAGGGTTTTGTGTTTCCTTCACACCCCTTAGGGGTGATCCAAACTGGGGGACAGTATCTGCTGGAAGACAGGAGGTTCACGGTTAGACCCAGGGGCTGGGAAATTTTCATTTGGGGGCCATCTGTGGTGGATGAATGGATTTGCGATTTCCCTGTCTCTGCCCGTTCAGGGGATGGAGCCTTGGGGGCGGGGGCGGGGCACTGAAGGAAAAGCCAGTTGAGAGCTTCCAGCCAGGTTTTAATGATGTGTAACTGTTGTCTGAGGATCAAGAGGGCGTTCTACCCACAGGGGATGCTAAAAATATTCTGTGCAAAGAAAGGAGAAAGGGAGAAAGAAAGGTGAGAAAAGGGACCATTCAAAGTGCTAGAAATAAACGTTCTGCTCAGCTCAGAAAAGACGCCGGGTAGCACACGTGCATCCCACTCCAGCAAAGAGTTGGACACGACTTAGCGACGGAACAACAAAGAACACCTGCTGCGGACGGGACTTGCAGCACTTGGGCCTGTCCTTCCCGCCTGATTAAGTCGCCCCGAGGACATTATTTAACCCTTCTGAGCCTCTGTTTCCTCATCTGTGAGATGAGCCTTTCTTCCTAGAAGCTGGTTGAGGGTCAGCGAACAAAAAGAACTTCTGTATTCGTAATGATGCTAAGGGCAGACGCCAAGCAACCCTTTTCAAGAAGCTCAATGTGTGCGATGTGTCCAGTTTTCACAACAGTCTTGCAAAGTTCCCGCCTCTTTGAAGGAGGGCAAGCCCTAGGCGCATGCTCACTAAGCTGGCGGCAGGACCTGGCTTTGAGCCCAAAGAGTCTGGCTCCCTGGTCTGGGCTGGAGCCCTCCTTCTCACCATCCTGACTTGCAAGTCTTTCTCTGGACCGTTTCACAGCTGAGATGCGAACTCTGACCACTTTAAAGGTTTCAAACCACATGAAAGAGAAGTGCTTGGCTCAACCTGGCCTCTTTTTACTTTTGGGGGAAACCGTTTCACAGCTGAGATGCGAATCTGCATAAGCAAAACCACGGAAGACTAATAGGACACAGACACCAGCACCGGCGGCAGGAATCGGGGAGCACCCAGTGCCTCTGAGCCGCTGGCGGCGCTGCAGGGTTTTGTGTTTCCTTCACACCCCTTAGGGGTGATCCAAACTGGGGGACAGTATCTGCTGGAAGACAGGAGGTTCACGGTTAGACCCAGGGGCTGGGAAATTTTCATTTGGGGGCCATCTGTGGTGGATGAATGGATTTGCGATTTCCCTGTCTCTGCCCGTTCAGGGGATGGAGCCTTGGGGGCGGGGGCGGGGCACTGAAGGAAAAGCCAGTTGAGAGCTTCCAGCCAGGTTTTAATGATGTGTAACTGTTGTCTGAGGATCAAGAGGGCGTTCTACCCACAGGGGATGCTAAAAATATTCTGTGCAAAGAAAGGAGAAAGGGAGAAAGAAAGGTGAGAAAAGGGACCATTCAAAGTGCTAGAAATAAACGTTCTGCTCAGCTCAGAAAAGACGCCGGGTAGCACACGTGCATCCCACTCCAGCAAAGAGTTGGACACGACTTAGCGACGGAACAACAAAGAACACCTGCTGCGGACGGGACTTGCAGCACTTGGGCCTGTCCTTCCCGCCTGATTAAGTCGCCCCGAGGACATTATTTAACCCTTCTGAGCCTCTGTTTCCTCATCTGTGAGATGAGCCTTTCTTCCTAGAAGCTGGTTGAGGGTCAGCGAACAAAAAGAACTTCTGTATTCGTAATGATGCTAAGGGCAGACGCCAAGCAACCCTTTTCAAGAAGCTCAATGTGTGCGATGTGTCCAGTTTTCACAACAGTCTTGCAAAGTTCCCGCCTCTTTGAAGGAGGGCAAGCCCTAGGCGCATGCTCACTAAGCTGGCGGCAGGACCTGGCTTTGAGCCCAAAGAGTCTGGCTCCCTGGTCTGGGCTGGAGCCCTCCTTTCTCACCATCCTGACTTGCAAGTCTTTCTCTGGACCGTTTCACAGCTGAGATGCGAACTCTGACCACTTTAAAGGTTTCAAACCACATGAAAGAGAAGTGCTTGGCTCAACCTGGCCTCTATGTGATTTGAAGCTTCTCAGAGGATTTGACTCATCCAGGCTCAGTTCATTGTTAATGGACATAACTGACCCATACTTGTGCCTTGCAATCTGAGCCCCCAGAGTATCAATTAAATCCACCAGTATTTTCAGAGTTCAAAGTCTGCATGAGCACAACAGGGGAACGGAGGATTCACAGCAGCTTTCCAGGAACAAACACCTCTATTTGTGGGGAGAACTGGCCTCTTGAGTCCCTTAACATGGACTCTTCAAGAAAGCTATTGTTTAGTCCCGGAGTAGTGCCTGACTGTGTGACCCCGCGAACTGGCAGGCTACCGTCCATGGGGCTTCCCAGGCAAGTGTACTCGCGTGGGGTGCCATTTCCCCCTCCAGGGGATCTTCCCGACCCAGAGACTGAACCAGCACCTGCTTCGTCGGCAGGTGGGTTCTTCACCACGGCGCCACCAAGGAAGCCCTCTTCAAGGAAGAACAACTGTATAAAACTGACCTTCTGTGGGTCATGATGGTGACCAGCTGGGCTGTAGGACATTTCACACCCTTGTTTAAAAATAACCCCATACGGTGAGACTGACGGAGCCCTGGAGGGGAAGGCAGCCGGGGAGGGTCTGGCCTCCTCTGGGCCGGGATCAGACAGGTGCGTCTCATCGGCTCTGCGCGCAACGCCTGCGAGGCGGGAGCATGGTCTCTAGAGACATCTGGGCATCCCAGGTGCCGAGCTGAGAACTCTTTTCTTACACTGAGGGTTTTCTTCCCACTCAACAGAGATGAGCGATGTCCAGACCTGTTTGGGAACATGATCCTCTCTGGCTCAGATATCTTTAGAAAGCCTACCGAACGAGCCTTTCTGTAGCCCTCCAGGGATGTGTTGATTTACTTCGTGTATGTTTTAGGATGTGAAACTGGGAAGCACTTGACACACAAATGTGGAATTTACTCTTGGTGCCTGGTGTCCGCTAGCTCAGGTTAACCTGGACCCTGACGAGCATAATTAAATGTGAGCTGGTGATCCGTTCTCAGAAGGGCGTTTAGGAGCACTGTTCTGGCGTCGGATTGCACAGCCATCCATCACTGTCTCTTCCTCTCTCTCACTCACATCCGTGTCCACGGCCAGGCTGCCACGGTCTCTTGACGTTTTCTTGCTGTCACCTTTCAGCCCTAATAACATCGTTTATCAGGGAGAAGTTCTCTGGAATCGGTGTTGAGTTAGAAGCAACTTCAACATGAATCATGATCATGTGTCTCACTGTTTACCAAGCGATGGAGACTGTTGAGATGAATGGAGACGAGCCAACACCCTGTGCTCCTCTCAAAGCCATGACAGTCCTCCTGCTGAGGGTTTATTGGTAATTACGGCAGCCGATAAGCAGTCTGGAAGGAAGCAAACCTTTTCAAGAACTGAGGTAATTCTGCACCAGAAGGAGCTAGGATGTGTCATGAACTCTGATGCTGAATTAGATGGAAGAAATGCAGAAACACCAGCAAGTCTTTAGAAAATAGGAATCAGAGTGTGTTCTCTCTCTCTCTCTCTTTTGACTCTGCCTGGCAGCATGTGGGGTCTTAGATTCCTGACCAGTGATTGAACCTGGGCCCCTTGCACTGGGAGCCCGGAGTCTTCGCTGCTGGGCCGCCAGGGCAGACCCTGGGCTTGTTATCTTACCTGGAGTGTCCCTTTCCCTCCCACCACACGCCTCGAGGGGACTGACACTCTACATTCACGCTCTGCACTGGGGGAAAAGTCCGCAGTGTGCGGAGCCCGGTACCAGTATATCTTAACAAAGTGGGCTTGAGAGTTTTTTGTTTTTTGTTTTTTTTAAATTTTGGCCTCTTCTATGGGTCTTTCATTTATTTATTTTCATCCATTTTTATTCCTCATGTGGGCCTCCCATTGCGGTGGCCTCTCTTGCTATAGAGCACTGGCTCTGGGCGCATGCACCTCAGAGCGCTGGCTCGTAACTGGACACACTGGTCCAGCGGCTCCACGGCACGTGGGATCTTCCCGGACCAGGGATCAAACCGGTGCCCCTTGCACGGCAAGGCAGACTCTTTACCCACTGGACCACCAGGGAAGCCCTGAACTTTTTTTTTTTGAACGTAAAAATGTGCACCCAGGCACCTGCCATTCATACTTGCTGCTTCCGAAATCAATTTCATTTTCATTTCATGTTAGCTTGAAAAAGTCAACAAGCTGAGATGCTGACCACCTGAGACTTGCAGTCACGCAGAAGACGTCAGGCTCAGAGTCACAATGTGGGCTGCTCTGTCCCCAGACCCCTTTCTGTAGCTAACCTGCAGAGACTCCAGTCGGTATTCTTGGCCTGCTCTGTAAATGAATATTCAATTACTTGAAGTCTATTAACAATGGTCTTTTATTTGACATGAATAACCAAGCTGGGAACTCGGTGCATCATTCCTAGAGGCTACGAGGAGTGATTTGTGACGAATGGCTGTTGCGTTGGAAGAGAAAGGGCTGAATGAAATGTTTCAGAACTATTAATTGGGTAAGATACTTGACTCCCAGCTTAAGAAGGAAAAGCAGTGTCTTAAGCCCCCTGTCTGTCTGTCTGTCCCTCGTTGTCCTGTCCTCTGGAGCCGGTCTGGTGATCGGGAGGCAGCCCAAAGCCTGCAGGAGGGAAGCCAGGTTACTCGGCACGTGCCGGGTCGTCCAGGAGGCGGTGAGATGGATGCAAGGACACTGCTGCTGTCCCTTGGAGCGCGAGTTGGGATGAGGGGTCCAAGGCATCCTGCCCAGGCCTGAGCTGGAGTCCCCAGGGCCACCTGTCGCCCCAGGGACGTGTGCAAAGGGCCAGAAAGGCCGGAGGTGGGCGGCGATGGAAAGAGATCTCCCCCCGTGAAAGGAAACCGAGCTTTCCAGGCCCTTTCCAGTTATTCTTATTAAATAGCACAGCCTTCCCTTACGAGGATTCTGCAAGTGATCAGACTTGAATCTAAATGGGGTTTGCTGCTACAGGATAACGTTTCAGCCCTTGGCTGAACATTTAAGAGCCTCCACTGTGGGGCCAGGGCTACCCAGGTGGCTCAGTGGTAAAGAACCTGCCTGTCCATGCAGGAGACTCAAGAGACCGGGGTTCAATCCCTGGGTCGGGAAGAAGCCCTGGAGGCGGGCAGGGCCACCCCACTCCAGTCTGCCTGGAGAGTCCCAGAGACGGGGAGCCTGGCGGGCTGCACTCCGTAAGGCGGCGGAAGAACTGCAGGCAGCTGAGCGACTGGGGGTCTCTTTTCAATCTGCAAACTTTCACTGCTGCTGGCAAACAGAGGGGAAACACTGGGACTCTGAGACCTACAGAGGGGAAACCCCCGCTCGTCCTCCTGATCGAGCTGGCTCTGTGGATCTCACACAGCACACACACCTCTGGCCCTTCTGCTTCTTCCTCTGTGATACGGATCTCAGGTTCTCTAGAGTAAGGCACCCCAATACGAGTGCCGGGGGGGCTGGTGCCCCGTGCTGGCCCCGCCCTCGGCGCACGCCCCTCACTGTCCCTTCTTCAGCGGCCAGCCTGTCTGCGCACTCGCAGAGAACTGCTTCATGACGCGGTGTCCCGACATTCCAGCTGAACTGATTACGTAATTTTCTTTCAGGCGTTGAAAGAACTTTGGACGGAAGGACTCACGTCCCCAGGTTGGGCCGGGCACAAGGAATCAAAGGGGAAAGCTGCTGTCCGCAGCAGGAAGCCTGTCCTCAGCTCTGCTGCTTTGTAGAGTTGCTACAGGTATGTTTCAGACAGAGTAAAGATAAACGCCAGGTTACTCGGCACGTGCCGGGTCGTCAGGAGGCGGTGAGATGGATGCAAGGACACTGCTGCTGTCCCTTGGAGCGAGTTGGGATGAGGGGTCCAAGGCATCCTGCCCAGGCCTGAGCTGGAGTCCCCAGGGCCACCTGTCGCCCCAGGGACGTGTGCAAAGGGCCAGAAAGGCCGGAGGTGGGCGGCGATGGAAAGAGATCTCCCCCCGTGAAAGGAAACCGAGCTTTCCAGGCCCTTTCCAGTTATTCTTATTAAATAGCACAGCCTTCCCTTACGAGGATTCTGCAAGTGATCAGACTTGAATCTAAATGGGGTTTGCTGCTACAGGATAACGTTTCAGCCCTTGGCTGAACATTTAAGAGCCTCCACTGTGGGGCCAGGGCTACCCAGGTGGCTCAGTGGTAAAGAACCTGCCTGTCCATGCAGGAGACTCAAGAGACCGGGGTTCAATCCCTGGGTCGGGAAGAAGCCCTGGAGGCGGGCAGGGCCACCCCACTCCAGTCTGCCTGGAGAGTCCCAGAGACGGGGAGCCTGGCGGGCTGCACTCCGTAAGGCGGCGGAAGAACTGCAGGCAGCTGAGCGACTGGGGGTCTCTTTTCAATCTGCAAACTTTCACTGCTGCTGGCAAACAGAGGGGAAACACTGGGACTCTGAGACCTACAGAGGGGAAACCCCCGCTCGTCCTCCTGATCGAGCTGGCTCTGTGGATCTCACACAGCACACACACCTCTGGCCCTTCTGCTTCTTCCTCTGTGATACGGATCTCAGGTTCTCTAGAGTAAGGCACCCCAATACGAGTGCCGGGGGGGCTGGTGCCCCGTGCTGGCCCCGCCCTCGGCGCACGCCCCTCACTGTCCCTTCTTCAGCGGCCAGCCTGTCTGCGCACTCGCAGAGAACTGCTTCATGACGCGGTGTCCCGACATTCCAGCTGAACTGATTACGTAATTTTCTTTCAGGCGTTGAAAGAACTTTGGACGGAAGGACTCACGTCCCCAGGTTGGGCCGGGCACAAGGAATCAAAGGGGAAAGCTGCTGTCCGCAGCAGGAAGCCTGTCCTCAGCTCTGCTGCTTTGTAGAGTTGCTACAGGTATGTTTCAGACAGAGTAAAGATAAACAGAATATTTCTCCACCCAGCGGAATGCTAATAGATGCCAAGTAAATATTTGTTGACTTCTGGGCTTCGGAATTTTGGGTAAAGGTGTGAAATGCCTCCGTGGTGTTCTTATTTTATTTCTGAGCTGAGCTTATTCCGGGTGTGGCCAAGTAGGAAAGCCTGAACTTTCAAAACAGCAGCGCTAGGAAATGAGTGCTCACTGCCGGGAAAGGTCGGCCCGGGCAGCCTCGCAGGTTTGTGCGTGTGCGTGTGTGTGCGTGTCCCGGGGGGCTGTGAGTGGAGTGTGAGTTGTAGACAATGTTCTAACAAACCCCTTTCAGGTGAGAAGCCCATCACAAACTAATTGAGTGCTGTACCTAGATTCTAGGAAGTCAATAGGGAAATTTATAAAAAAACAAATTAGGTGCAAAATTTCAGGCACGAATCCCTCACACAGAGCCCGGCTTTCCTCCTCTTCACCGGTCTTGTGGTCCAGCAGCGGCTTCGCGGGCAGAGCGGAGCTGGTTCTGGGCCAGCGTGAGAACTCTTTGACTCAACGTTTCTGAGCAGTGTCAGGGAATAACACATTCAAAATGTTGTCAAATGGCCCATTCCGGGGACTTCCTGATGGTCCAGTGGCTAAGACTTCACGCTCCACTCCTGTGGGGGCAGGGCTGTGGGGCTGCAGGTTCAATTCCTGGTTGGGGACCAAGGTGCCCCGCTCACACAGCACACACACCTCTGGCCCTTCTGCTTCTTCCTCTGTGATACGGATCTCAGGTTCTCTAGAGTAAGGCACCCCAATACGAGTGCCGGGGCTGGTGCCCGTGCTGGCCCGCCCTCGGCGCACGCCCTCACTGTCCTTCTTCAGCGGCCAGCCTGTCTGCGCACTCGCAGAGAACTGCTTCATGACGCGGTGTCCCGACATTCCAGCTGAACTGATTACGTAATTTTCTTTCAGGCGTTGAAAGAACTTTGGACGGAAGGACTCACGTCCCCAGGTTGGGCCGGGCACAAGGAATCAAAGGGGAAAGCTGCTGTCCGCAGCAGGAAGCCTGTCCTCAGCTCTGCTGCTTTGTAGAGTTGCTACAGGTATGTTTCAGACAGAGTAAAGATAAACAGAATATTTCTCCACCCAGCGGAATGCTAATAGATGCCAAGTAAATATTTGTTGACTTCTGGGCTTCGGAATTTTGGGTAAAGGTGTGAAATGCCTCCGTGGTGTTCTTATTTTATTTCTGAGCTGAGCTTATTCCGGGTGTGGCCAAGTAGGAAAGCCTGAACTTTCAAAACAGCAGCGCTAGGAAATGAGTGCTCACTGCCGGGAAAGGTCGGCCCGGGCAGCCTCGCAGGTTTGTGCGTGTGCGTGTGTGTGCGTGTCCCGGGGGGCTGTGAGTGGAGTGTGAGTTGTAGACAATGTTCTAACAAACCCCTTTCAGGTGAGAAGCCCATCACAAACTAATTGAGTGCTGTACCTAGATTCTAGGAAGTCAATAGGGAAATTTATAAAAAAACAAATTAGGTGCAAAATTTCAGGCACGAATCCCTCACACAGAGCCCGGCTTTCCTCCTCTTCACCGGTCTTGTGGTCCAGCAGCGGCTTCGCGGGCAGAGCGGAGCTGGTTCTGGGCCAGCGTGAGAACTCTTTGACTCAACGTTTCTGAGCAGTGTCAGGGAATAACACATTCAAAATGTTGTCAAATGGCCCATTCCGGGGACTTCCTGATGGTCCAGTGGCTAAGACTTCACGCTCCACTCCTGTGGGGGCAGGGCTGTGGGGCTGCAGGTTCAATTCCTGGTTGGGGACCAAGGTGCCCCGTGCCTCGTGGCCAGAAAGTGGAACAAAAGCAATATTGTGGCAAATTCAATAAAGACTTTGTAAATGGTCCACATTAAAAAATAAATAAATAAAACGGCCGATTTCTGTGTGCCAAAGAGCCCTTCTCCCGCCGTTCCTCAGGTCCCCCCCGTGGAGTCCAGCCCTGTTCTGCCTTTTCTCAGTTAATACTTGTGGAGCACTGCCTGCAGGTAACAGTTCTGTTAGGAAGCCCAGCGGCCCGGCCGGCTCTGCACGTGGCCTGCCCGCTCAAGGGCAGCGTTCGTGGCCGTGGCCGCCAGGTTCCGTCCTGGCGTCTGGCGGTGGCTGCTGGCTGTTGCATCCTCAGCTCAGCAGGGCCACCTGCAGGCTGGGCTGTCTCTGGTGAGAACGGGAGCTACCAGCCCTGACACCTGCACCCCACGGCCCCCGGGTCCCTCCCCTGGCCCCTGCCCTCCACAGCTCCTGGTCCGTCCTGCGGCCCCGTGTGTCGCTCTCTCATCTGACGCTGCATGTCACCTGCGGCTGTCACCATAACGGGAACAACCGTGATGAAGCTCGACGCTTCCTCGGGCGTCTACAGCCTGCCCGGGGCCTCCCAGCCCTCAGGTCACTCGGCCACCCTCCTGACCCTGCTGGCTCCCGCCTCCTGTCCCCCCACAGCTCCCGGCACCACGACGAGGCCGGCCCCGGAGCCCAGCACCCCAGGCTCTCTCGGCCGCCCTGCCCGGCTGACCGCGTCCCCCTCTAGCAGCGGCCAGCTGCTTGCTGTTCACACCACGCCGCCCTTCCCCTGCCCTCTGTATTGTGCCTTGGCTGCCCTTTGCCTGCACGTCTGTCTCCTTCTTCTTTGGCACTTTCCTTCCCACCCCGGGCACAGCCGGAGCAGCCCCCTCGGAGTGCAGGAACCCCCGGTGTGCCCCCCGACAGGTACTGCTGCGCGCGGGGTTTCTCTATTGGGTGAAACACACGGAAGGGAAACGAGGCCATTTTCACCGTCTCAGGTGTGGGGTCGGGGTACTCCGTCTTGTACAGACAGCACCGCCGTCCTGTTCAGGAAATTTTTCACCGCATTCTGAAACTCGCCTCGCCTGCTTCAGTCCTTGCGGTAGAAGAGACAGCACAGACCTGGCAGCGGGGACAGCGAGCCCCCCGAGCCCCCCGAGCGGAGGCGCCGGGGATGCTGCTGAACCTCCTCCCAGGCACAGGACAGGCCGCAGCTCCCGGAGAAGCAGCATCTAGTCCACGTGTCAATAAGGCAGAGGCTCGAGGCCCCGTCTTAGAAGGCGTCATCGGGAACTGAGCAGCCTCCGTAAGACAGAGGAAGCACAGAGGGGAATTTGGGGGGGTCCCGTGAGGAGGATCAGAGGCTGACGTGTGAGGACCAAGCCCGGCTTCCCGGGGGTCGGACAGAGGGTCCTGGCAGGGGCTGAGTGGCTTGCCAACAGATCGTCTAGTCGTCTGGTGAGTCCTGGAACCCTGTGGGGTTTGGAGGCAAATACTAGCATAATGGGCGAGTACATCCTCCAACTTCTCGTGAGATTCCAGACAGAGTGCCTTCAGAGACGAAGCTTTTAAAGAGCATATGCAGACGGTGCCAAAATCATGCACGTTATCTCTCTTGGCTCAGGCGGGTCCTGGTGAGGCCCAAACTTCACCTCTGACCGTCCCCGTAGCAACAGCGTCTAAGGCTCTCAGTCTCCTGTTGCAGAAATCATGATTTGTACCAGAACATTGCTTTTAAAACATGTGTCACTGGAATTTGACAAGGACTGAGCGCCGAGCTATAAAGTCGCCTCCACGGCTGGGATTCACGGACATCCAGACGCATTTTACGTTTGCCATCATCGTCCTTAATCTCCTCCATCATCACTACCATCATCCTAACGATCTAGCGAATACCCCCGAGGTCTGTGTGAATATTTTTGTATTTAAGATGTAAAAACATTCAGAGGAAATGATGCCGCGGGAAGCGTCTTCGTGGATGAGGATCGGCGAGTGACGTGGGCGTCAGGTCCTGGGTGACGAGTGTGTAACAGGCTCGTCCACATCCCACTTGTGAAGAGGCTGCTGCCGTATTTGTGTCTGCAGGTAGAGGCGACGGCCCCCTTCTCTGGCAGGGAAGGCGTCCCCACCAGGCCTTCTGGCGCGAGACCACTCCCAACCGCCCTTGGACGCTGCGGGTGAAGCCGTGCCCTCCACAGACGGCTCGTGGCCGAACCACCGGCCGCGGCCGAGACCGTCCAGGCTGCCCGACAGAGAGATGCCTCCGTGCCCTCAGGAACTTTATTCCTTTGGCTGCCCGGAAGTCCTCATGGCTGCTGAGTTTGGCCCTGGAAGATGCCACGAGATGAAGAATAGCCAACGGGGTGATTTCCGGGTTGGTGGGCGAGTCTGAGCTCATGTGCATCCCCTGCAGTAAGGGATGTCCTCTCAAGCTGGAATCCTTTTCCTTCATGTGTGGGACCCTCAGACAACCCACAAGATGGACAATGACTCGTGCAGGGAAAAGCAGGAGGTGCTGTGTAAGGCCCCAAACCCGACAGCCAAGGACACTGGTTTCCAGGTGGAACGCTAAGCGGTGTCCCTCCAGCCAGCACTCACGCTCGCCTGGCCCCCGTGTCTCACCCCACAGGAGGGCAGCTCTCCTGCGGGGGCTTGTGAAGGCACCTGGGCTTCTCACGCATGCCCTGAGCGAAGGAAGGAGGGCCTCCCTCTGGCTGGCCTGGTCTTCAGGGCCCTGGGTCATGGCAGGGAGAGGCCCTCCCTCTTTGCCCGAGAGATGGGCACCTGGATGAAAACCTGGCCTGAGAAGCCTCCATAGCAACGCATCCCTGTCCAGCCCTTCCTTGTCCAAAACTTCCAAACCAGACTATTTAGCAGAATTCTCTCGTTACAAAGAGACGGTCCTGCCTTTCTCTCCCCTCAAATCCTACTGCCCCCACATCGACGCCAGACTCACAGGCACGCACCCAGCCAGCCACGCACACACATGCCCAGGCATCATGAAGAACGCTCCTTCCAAGCCGCTGTGCCCCAGGGCAGGTGTGTTTTCCCAAGGGTCCTCATCTGATGAAGACTAGCAGAGCCATTGTTGGTAACCGCAGCGGGAGTGTCAGTCACTGGGTCATGCCCCGCTCTCTCTGACCCCATGGCCTGCAGCCCGCCAGGCTCCTCTGTCCGTGGGAGTCTCCAGGCAAAGAGACTGGAGGGGGTCGCCCTGCCCTCCTCCAGGGGGTCTTCTTGGCCCGGGATGGAGCCCATGTCTCCTGCATCGCAGGCGGATTCCTCACCGTCTGAGTCAGCAGGGAAGCCCAAACACAGTAACCATTTCAAAAGCAAAAACAGGAAAGGAATTTCTTCCCCAAACGGTGGCCGTGGACCTGGTGGCGACTCCGTCTCTGCACTGGCCTTCCTTTCCGGCTCCGTGGGCAGTGAACCCAGGAACCAGCCCTGCTCAGACAGCCAAACAGCCCCTGCCGAGCCGGTGGGGGTGCTGGTAGCAGGCCTGGCCTTGACCTGCACGCTGAGAATTTAAGGCCCGAAGTGTCCACGGAGTGGGAGAGTCCAGTCAGCCAAAGGTCTAACCAGGCTGATGAAGGGAGAAGAGGCGGCCGGCCATTCCAGAAGTCACCACGGTAGAGCGGCGCCTTGAGCTTGGCATGAGTCAGAATCATTAGGGGCTTTGCTGAAACGTCAGTGGCTGGACCCCATTCAGCACTCACGCTCGCCTGGCCCCCGTGTCTCACCCCACAGGAGGGCAGCTCTCCTGCGGGGGCTTGTGAAGGCACCTGGGCTTCTCACGCATGCCCTGAGCGAAGGAAGGAGGGCCTCCCTCTGGCTGGCCTGGTCTTCAGGGCCCTGGGTCATGGCAGGGAGACGCCCTCCCTCTTGCCCGAGAGATGGGCACCTGGATGAAAACCTGGCCTGAGAAGCCTCCATAGCAACGCATCCCTGTCCAGCCCTTCCTTGTCCAAAACTTCCAAACCAGACTATTTAGCAGAATTCTCTCGTTACAAAGAGACGGTCCTGCCTTTCTCTCCCCTCAAATCCTACTGCCCCCACATCGACGCCAGACTCACAGGCACGCACCCAGCCAGCCACGCACACACATGCCCAGGCATCATGAAGAACGCTCCTTCCAAGCCGCTGTGCCCCAGGGCAGGTGTGTTTTCCCAAGGGTCCTCATCTGATGAAGACTAGCAGAGCCATTGTTGGTAACCGCAGCGGGAGTGTCAGTCACTGGGTCATGCCCCGCTCTCTCTGACCCCATGGCCTGCAGCCCGCCAGGCTCCTCTGTCCGTGGGAGTCTCCAGGCAAAGAGACTGGAGGGGGTCGCCCTGCCCTCCTCCAGGGGGTCTTCTTGGCCCGGGATGGAGCCCATGTCTCCTGCATCGCAGGCGGATTCCTCACCGTCTGAGTCAGCAGGGAAGCCCAAACACAGTAACCATTTCAAAAGCAAAAACAGGAAAGGAATTTCTTCCCCAAACGGTGGCCGTGGACCTGGTGGCGACTCCGTCTCTGCACTGGCCTTCCTTTCCGGCTCCGTGGGCAGTGAACCCAGGAACCAGCCCTGCTCAGACAGCCAAACAGCCCCTGCCGAGCCGGTGGGGGTGCTGGTAGCAGGCCTGGCCTTGACCTGCACGCTGAGAATTTAAGGCCCGAAGTGTCCACGGAGTGGGAGAGTCCAGTCAGCCAAAGGTCTAACCAGGCTGATGAAGGGAGAAGAGGCGGCCGGCCATTCCAGAAGTCACCACGGTAGAGCGGCGCGCCTTGAGCTTGGCATGAGTCAGAATCATTAGGGGGCTTTGCTGAAACGTCAGTGGCTGGACCCCATTCCCAGACTTTCTGCATCAGTGGATCTGGAATGTGGCCGGAGCATCTGGGCTTCTAGCAAGTTCTGGAGTAATGCTGGGAAGCCAGGACCACCCTGGGGAAGCCAGGAGTCTGGGTCTCCCAGCGGCCAGTGCAGACAATCTGAGGTTATGGACGCGGGGCTGTGTTGAAGCCGGGGCACGCTGGGCACCATGGAGCCGGAGCCGTGCCCGGAAGAGAAGCGGGCAGAGGCGCCGACCCTGAGGACAAGAGTGACCTTTGGTCAAGGTCAGCCCGAAGCTGCTCCACGAGGAGGGAGCCCGCAAGATCAACGTCCCACTGCCACGGAGGGCCGGTCGGTGCTCTTAAACTGTGCAGCATCCGTCCACTTTCCTGGGGGGATTTCGCTCCCCACTGCCTAGGTAAAGCTGCCAAAGTGAGGTCATTGCGGAATTCTCGTTTCTGTTTTTAAATGGTGTTTTTTAATCGTGGTGAAGTCACATCATATAAAGCATTCTGCCTCAGCCATATGTGGCCGCACAGCTCAGCGGCACCGGGCACATTCACACCGGCCTGCGGCCCCCACCGCCACCCGTCTCCGAGAGTTCTCACCTTCCTGAACAGAAACTCTGCCCCACGAAACCCCGGCCCTGCTCCCGCGCACCCCGCCCCGAAGCCCCCGGCACATTGGATACAGAACTGACGGGAGAGGCGCGTGGCCAGCGGAGCCCAGCACTGCCCGGCCTCGGGCCAGGCGCCGGCCAGCTCTCCCCCGGACCACCCCAGGTGGAGACTGAGGCGAGGGGGCCCCAGCGACGCAGGCCGCATGCAGGGGGACCCGGGCCCAAGCCAGGCCCACTTGCCAGGGGCCCGGCAGCGCCTTCCCGGGACCCGGGGCTCCGCGGGGTCTGTCCGGACACCCCAGCCTGGGGGCTGCCGCCAGGCTCGGCTGACACCGTGGCTCCAGGCGCGGCCTGAGGTCCGGCCTGTGGTCGGCTGAGGGTTAGGGGCGGTGGAGGGGCACCCGTGTCCTCCAAGCCCAGCCTCGAGAATGAAGTCTGGTGCTGGGGCGTCGCTGGGCAGGTGGGTGGGCAGGGAGGCAAGAACCTGGAGGAAGGTGGGCTTCAGGGCCAGTCAGAGCCTGGGAGGTGGGGTCCCCAGGTGGGGGACGCTGGAAACGCCCTCATCCTTTGACACAAGCCACTGTGGAGGGGCTCACCAGTGAAGCCCCCGGAGGGAGGTGCCCCCAGGTCACAGCACGACTGTGCGGACGCGCTCCCCAAGCCCCAGGAAGGCAGCGCCTGAGCTCCCGCGACCGGATCGGCGAGCGATGCTTCCCCGGAGACAGGAAACCACTGCCGTGGCCGCTAGATAGACTACTTCACGCGGGCTTTCCTGAACGTCCGGGAAACCCTTTCATTCTGTGCATCCAGTTTTTTGGCTTCTATGAACATTCAGAGGCTTTCACCAAAGGCTCTCAGAACTGTAAAGCTGTAATGAACACCTACTACTCCACGCAGATCCCAGCCGTGAAACCCTGTTTCAAAAGTCTCCTCCACCCAATTAAACGCCTTCCTGGCCCTCTGTCTGGCGTGTCGTAAGGGGCCGGCGCCTCTGGATTCTATTTTCCTAAAATGACCCGTTTCTAGGAATGTGCGTCCAGGTGCCCGGGGTGCCCGGGGTCAGGCTCCTGGCTGCCGAGCCGAGCACCCAGAGGTCGTTGGCCGTTGCAGGAAATACTAGAGGGAAGTGACGGGGTCTCCACTTTGGGGAGGCGAGCACGGATCCATGGCCTGCGTGCCCCCTCGTGGAGCACGGCCGCCCGTGGTCTGGAAAGGACCCCAGGAAGGGACGCCTGCCCTCCCCTGCTTCTCTGAGTCAGCCTTCCCCCAGGAGCCCCGTCACACGACCCCTGGGCACCCAGCTGGCTGGGATTCCAGCGGGAGGCTCATCTGCGACATCAGGCCGTGCGGGCTTCCACCTCCCCGCCCCGCTGAAGCGCCGGAGGTCGTGGATCAGCCTGAAGGCGCGGTCACCTCGCCCCCGGTCTCTCGGAGCCCCCTGGGCTGAGCAGCAGCCGGCCTGGTGTTTCGAGAACGCGCGCTGAGAAGGCAGGTTGAGAAGTGGAAACACACACGTGCACCTTTCAGAAAGCGCAGCCCCTCCTGACCCTCGGCTCCTGAGCTTGGAACGATGCAGCGGAGGGTCCAGAGGAGGGGTCACAGTGCCGGGGGATGATGATAGCTGAGGGGGAGCTGGGGGAGCGACCCCCGCATTTGACTTGTACTGTCTTTCACGGCTTCAAATGCTTCAAATGTGTTCCATGTGCCCCCCCAGGAGCAAGAAGACAAGATGTGGAGAGAGGCTGAGAGATACCACGCGACCTGCACACGTGGAAACCACTGAGAGTTAACTCTAGGCTCTCTGAGTCCCAATCCAGTTTTCAGCAAAGCGGGACCCGTCTTCAGAGAGCAAAGAACAAATGAGCACTAACTGAGGACCTACGCTGCGTCCAGCGCGTGGTTTGTCCTGTGACGTGCTCTCCCCAGGCCCGCCCGTTGAGGACGCACTGGCTCAGCTTCCGGCAGAGGACGTGAGCTCAGCATTCAATGTGACCAGCTGGAAAATGTAGGAGTTGAGGTTAAAACCCAGTTCCACCTGCCTTTAACATCACTTTTCTCTCATCTCTGCTGATCTAGCCCTTTTAAATTACACACGAGAAAGCAGAGACCCCAGGGGTTGCGCGGCCTGCAGGCTGGCCCAGCAGGCCACAGGGAGAGCTGAGCCTGGGCTCGGACCCACGACCCCGCCAGGCTCTGGGCTGGGGGGTGGTCTCGTTGTCCCTGCCCCCGCATCAAACAAGACCATAATGAGGGGCCGGTTAGTTCTTCACAAGCGGCTCTGACATTCAGCAGAAGTGGGTGAGGAAAGAGGCCTGCTCTCAGAGCCCGCGGCCGGGGTGGATCCGGGGCAGCCCTATATATAGCCGGAACTGTTTTCAGCTCGCTGCTCTGAGCTGCCTCGCCAGCGCTTTCAGGTCCTGTTTCTCTGCAGGCTCCGTGACCCACGCGGGGCAATTCTGCAGATGCCGAATCGTGCACCCGACTGATTATCTCATTGAAGCCGCCGACTGGGCCTCTGTTCTAACAAGCGAAGGCACCGTAAGCCAGAGGAAGCCACCCGAATGGTGGGCGCTCAGCCGAACGGTGGCCGCGGAGGCACGGAGCCCGGAGAGCCACGGAGAAGGACAGGGATGCGGAGGCTGCTCCCAGAGCCCCCGCAGCCTCCCGAGGCAGCGGCGACCGAGGGAGGCAGAGGCGGAGGAGGCGTGTCGGCAGATGGTCTCGACCCGGGGCGCGACCGCAGAGAGGCTGACGTCAAGAAGACACAGGGGCTGTGACCCCGGCGATGACTCTGCTTCCTGTTCCAGGCGACTTGGCAGGGTTTCTGGGGTGAGGAACACTCGCGCGCTGGCGGGACTGACGGGCCTGCACGCCTCGCGGTTATTCGAGCAGCTGAAGCGATGCGATGGTTCTCGAGGCTGGGGCTCTGAGCGGCGTTCCCCAGCGTCTCTTTGTTGCTGCAGATTTTTATGAAGGCTGATCGTGTGCAGGCAGGGAGAAAGCGGGCCCCTGACCCTCTAGAAGTCACACGTGAGACTAAAGAGGAAACAGCACCCAGAAAGCGCCGCCTTAGGGGATCTGGGCTGCCTCGGAGCCCGGGGGCAGTGAGTCCGAGACAAGAATGGAAGGCAAGGACGACGGCTGGCTGGTCACGGCCGGGGCGGGCAGGTCGCTGCACCGCTTGTAAAGCAGGACGGGTCTACGCTGGCTCAGGAGGTCTTCGGCCACGAGCTCGATCCCTTCGCTGCCCGCGTGCGTGAGTCACTCCGTCGTGTTCAACGCCCTGTGCCGCCGTGGGCTCTGGCCGCCAGGCTCCTCTGCCCGTGGGATTCTCCAGCTTCCTGACCCAGGGGTCGAACCCGGGCCTCCCGCACTGTGGGCAGGTGCTCGACTGCTCAGCCACCTGGAGCCTCCGCTGCCGCGGGGGCTGAACTGGCTGTTCCGCGGCCTCGGCGTGTTACGTCTCTTTTGTTGTCTCAAATAATTGGCTCCCAAACCGCCAGACAAAACTCACTGGCAGGGCTCCAAATCCCTGTGCACGGCACACCTCACTGTAGATTTGGTAAATACTTATCACATAGTCTATGGACTGCCCCTTTCACATTGGTATTAATGAGATTAATGAAACACTGATAGAATGGAGAACGTCACTACAAGGTGTTGACACGTTCTGTCATGCACGTCTTCCACCAGTGGGTACTAAGTAATACAAATACTATTATACGTTTATATCCTTTAAACTACGGTTTAAGAGCAGCATTTATTATTATGCTCTGTACCTGTAAAAAAATGAATTCTATCTACCCTGAACTGACCAATTCTGACGTGCCTCGCTGTGTGGGACGCCCTTCACATGAAGCACCTCATTTAGTCCTCATGACAACTTAGCCATGTAGGTGTTCATGTGTGACTCCCATTTTATAGATGGAGAAACTGAGGACTGAAGAGTTTCGGTAACTTACCTATTGTCCCGAGAGGCAGAGGCCAGACCAACCTGTACTTTCAGGAAATGTATCTCTCATAGCCCTTCCATTCGGACATAGGTGAGAAAACATTTTAGATTTTCTTCTTCAGGTCATTTTTCCCGTGCTTTTTTTCACTACAGTGGTTTTGTATCTTCACAACGCATCTTTATTTATCTTTTTTCCCCCTGTAATATCATGCGTTGTCTACTGTACGGTTGAATTGTATTTTATTTCACCGTTTTCCTATTTTTGGACAGTTAAATGGGTTTTTTCGTATTTCTTTATTTTCATCCATCTTTATGCTTCGGCCTGAGTGGGCCTCCCATCGCAGTGGCCTCTCTCGCTGCAGAGCACCAGCTCTGGGCGCATGTGCTCCAGAGCGCAGGCTCGTGATTGGACACACCGGTCCAGCTGCTCCGCGGCACTGGGATCTTCCCGGGCCAGGGATCGAACCGGCGCCCCCTGCACTGCAAGGCAGACTCTTTACACACTGGACCACCAGGGAAGCCTGATGTTTTCTTTTATAAAAATTAAAAATACCACTCTGGAGCTCAGCCACCTGGAGCCTCGCTGCCGCGGGGCTGAACTGGCTGTTCCGCGGCCTCGGCGTGTTACGTCTCTTTTGTTGTCTCAAATAATTGGCTCCCAAACCGCCAGACAAAACTCACTGGCAGGGCTCCAAATCCCTGTGCACGGCACACCTCACTGTAGATTTGGTAAATACTTATCACATAGTCTATGGACTGCCCCTTTCACATTGGTATTAATGAGATTAATGAAACACTGATAGAATGGAGAACGTCACTACAAGGTGTTGACACGTTCTGTCATGCACGTCTTCCACCAGTGGGTACTAAGTAATACAAATACTATTATACGTTTATATCCTTTAAACTACGGTTTAAGAGCAGCATTTATTATTATGCTCTGTACCTGTAAAAAAATGAATTCTATCTACCCTGAACTGACCAATTCTGACGTGCCTCGCTGTGTGGGACGCCCTTCACATGAAGCACCTCATTTAGTCCTCATGACAACTTAGCCATGTAGGTGTTCATGTGTGACTCCCATTTTATAGATGGAGAAACTGAGGACTGAAGAGTTTCGGTAACTTACCTATTGTCCCGAGAGGCAGAGGCCAGACCAACCTGTACTTTCAGGAAATGTATCTCTCATAGCCCTTCCATTCGGACATAGGTGAGAAAACATTTTAGATTTTCTTCTTCAGGTCATTTTTCCCGTGCTTTTTTTCACTACAGTGGTTTTGTATCTTCACAACGCATCTTTATTTATCTTTTTTCCCCCTGTAATATCATGCGTTGTCTACTGTACGGTTGAATTGTATTTTATTTCACCGTTTTCCTATTTTTGGACAGTTAAATGGGTTTTTTCGTATTTCTTTATTTTCATCCATCTTTATGCTTCGGCCTGAGTGGGCCTCCCATCGCAGTGGCCTCTCTCGCTGCAGAGCACCAGCTCTGGGCGCATGTGCTCCAGAGCGCAGGCTCGTGATTGGACACACCGGTCCAGCTGCTCCGCGGCACTGGGATCTTCCCGGGCCAGGGATCGAACCGGCGCCCCCTGCACTGCAAGGCAGACTCTTTACACACTGGACCACCAGGGAAGCCTGATGTTTTCTTTTTATAAAAAATTTTTAAAAATTAATTTCACTGCACGGGGTCTTCGCTGCAGCATGGGAGAACTTTAGGTATAGCATGGGAACTTAGTTTCTCGCCCGGGACTGAGCCAGAGCCCTCTGCATGGGGACCACGGGGTCTTAGCCACTGGGCCGCCCGGGAAGACTCGTTTAGATGTTTTCTGGAGTCCATTACTACAGAGTGAGGTGTGGGAGAGGGTGGAGCCCGCCCCCAGCGTCTGCGCCTCCGCCCGCAGCCTCGTGTCTCTGCTAGCCAGGCGACTTGTCTGCCAACAGGATGCTGGCAAGAGCACCCAGCAGAGCCTGGAGGTGCGCTCGCCCGCCAGGCGGCTCACTGCCTGTTCCCGGGCACCCGACAGCGGCCGCCGCATGGAGAAGCCAGCCTGGCCTGCTGGAAGGTGTGACTCGTGGCCCCGTCACCCCGCCACCCCTGCCAGCATCCTGCCTGCCTCCAGACCTGTGAGTGATCCCGGGTCATCCAGCGGCCAGGCTGACCTCGGACACACGACGGAGCCCGCAGGACGCAGACAGCCGCCTGGAGGAGCGGAGCCCCGCAGCCCACCCACGGGCGTGCGTGCTAAGTCACCACTTGCGTCTGACTGTCTGGAGCCCGACGGACCGTAGCCCTCCAGGCGCCCCTGTCCGTGGGGCTCTCCAGGCAGGAACACTGGAGAGGGCTGCCATGCCCGCCCCCTGGGTTCTTCCCAGCCCAGGAATCGAACCCGTGTCTCGCACGTCTCCCGCATTGGCAGGGGGTTCTTGAGCACTAGTGCCCCCTGGGGAGCTCCTGAAAGAGTTTATCCAATATTACCCTTTTCTGTGACACTAAATACCAGCTTTATCGTACTTTGAACGCCGGGCGCACATCGTACACACACACACATGCACACACACCCCTTACTTGATCCTAAATCACTGCCGACGTTCGTCCTCGCCGTGGTTTTGAAGTCCTTCAGGGGGTCTAGCCGTGCGAGGGCGTCCTCTCCCAGTCACGGCGTATAACTCACCTCAGCCTTTTGCTGGCAGTCCAGACTCTTTACCCACTGGACCACCAGGGAAGCCTGATGTTTTCTTTTTATAAAAAATTTTTAAAAATTAATTTCACTGCACGGGGTCTTCGCTGCAGCATGGGAGAACTTTAGGTATAGCATGGGAACTTAGTTTCTCGCCCGGGACTGAGCCAGAGCCCTCTGCATGGGGACCACGGGGTCTTAGCCACTGGGCCGCCCGGGAAGACTCGTTTAGATGTTTTCTGGAGTCCATTACTACAGAGTGAGGTGTGGGAGAGGGTGGAGCCCGCCCCCAGCGTCTGCGCCTCCGCCCGCAGCCTCGTGTCTCTGCTAGCCAGGCGACTTGTCTGCCAACAGGATGCTGGCAAGAGCACCCAGCAGAGCCTGGAGGTGCGCTCGCCCGCCAGGCGGCTCACTGCCTGTTCCCGGGCACCCGACAGCGGCCGCCGCATGGAGAAGCCAGCCTGGCCTGCTGGAAGGTGTGACTCGTGGCCCCGTCACCCCGCCACCCCTGCCAGCATCCTGCCTGCCTCCAGACCTGTGAGTGATCCCGGGTCATCCAGCGGCCAGGCTGACCTCGGACACACGACGGAGCCCGCAGGACGCAGACAGCCGCCTGGAGGAGCGGAGCCCCGCAGCCCACCCACGGGCGTGCGTGCTAAGTCACCACTTGCGTCTGACTGTCTGGAGCCCGACGGACCGTAGCCCTCCAGGCGCCCCTGTCCGTGGGGCTCTCCAGGCAGGAACACTGGAGAGGGCTGCCATGCCCGCCCCCTGGGTTCTTCCCAGCCCAGGAATCGAACCCGTGTCTCGCACGTCTCCCGCATTGGCAGGGGGTTCTTGAGCACTAGTGCCCCCTGGGGAGCTCCTGAAAGAGTTTATCCAATATTACCCTTTTCTGTGACACTAAATACCAGCTTTATCGTACTTTGAACGCCGGCGCGCACATGCGCACACACACACACATGCACACACACCCCTTACTTGATCCTAAATCACTGCCGACGTTCGTCCTCGCCGTGGTTTTGAAGTCCTTCAGGGGGTCTAGCCGTGCGAGGGCGTCCTCTCCCAGTCACGGCGTATAACTCACCTCAGCCTTTTGCTGGCAGTCCTTGCCCATTGCTTCTTCCCAATGAACTTTCGAATCACTTCATCGGATTCTTAAAAAAAAAAAAAAGCCTGGGAATCAGGCTCTTTACTCGTTCTTTACATTTTATTGTGATTTTCATTTTCACTCTGGTCTCATCTGTCCACATCAGCTGCAGACTTCCTAAAGCCACGTCTTGGTTTACATCTCTGACATCTCCCCAGGGAGGGCCTCACACCCAGAAACTGCCCGGCGGGTGCACGCTGCATGGCAGCCCCTCCCCAGAGACCTCCGCCACCGGGGCTTCTCTAGAGTGGATGTTTAAACTGCCTGCCAAAGAGCGGGCCAGAGTGGTCACTGTGCGTCTGACTTCAAGCTCTGTTTTCAAAAAGACTCACGTGAAACAGTTTAAAATGGAACATCAACATTGAAATGATTCTATACAAAATTAGTTAACTGATCAAATTTGCAATTCATGCCAGAACGGTCCAGTCTCTTTGCACTTCACTGTTACTGTCGTGTTGAACATTGGAGTCTAAGCCATTACTCAGCTTGTATTGCTTTGCTCTGTGTGTGTGCACGTGTGTGTGTACAAGACGAAACCCAGGAAGACTGACTTCTGTGTGAGTGCTTCCTGGTGGCGCAGCTGTACAGAGCCTGCCTGACAATGCGGGGGATGCAAGAGACATGGGTTCAATCCCTGGGTTGGGAAGATCCCTTGGAGAAGGGGATTGGCACCCCACTCCAGGGTTCTTGCCCAGAGAACCCCATGGACAGAGGAGCCTGGGGGGCTACAGTCCATGGGGTCACAAAGAGTTGGACACAATTGAGTATACACACGCACATGCAAACATATCTCCATATACAGATTTTAAAAACATAAAACCTAAAGAAGGGCTTCCTTGGTTGCCCAGTGGGTAAGGACACCGCCTTGCAGTGCAAGGGAAGCCAGTTCGATCCCTGGCCTGGGAAGATCCCACGTGCCACAGAGCAGCTGAGCCAATGTGTCCAACTACTGAGCCGGAGCTCTGGAGCGCATGCACCCAGAGCCGGTGCTCTGCAGCAAGAGAGGCCACTGCGATGGGAGGCCCACACAGGCCAAAGAACAAAGATGGATGAAAATAAATAAATGAGAGACCCATAGAAGTGGCCCCCCCCCAAAAAAAAAAGCTGGATGGAATCTATATGACTGATTTATAGTCCTGACTCTCCAACCTCAACTCTCCAACCTAGGTGCGTTTGCAGAGAAATCTACAAGATTGCAGTTGACAATGACCTAGAGAGGCAGTTCCTCCATTCACCTGACAAGGAAACTGAGGTTCTGAAGAGAAGCACCAGGTTACATGAAGAGCCGAACGCAGAAATGGACCTGGAATCTATTCCCCTCGCTCCCACCCGAGTGCTATTTCCATTGCATTAGGTTGCGTCTGTGCAAACTTCTTGACCTTTTCCCAAAACCAAATTAAAGTTACTTTTTTAAGAAGCATTCCTTGTACCATTTTGGCCTTTGCTTTGGGGGGAGAGGGTGTCGTGAAATCAGTCTGCTTACAGAGGCCTGAACACTCTAAAAAGATGAATTTTTTGCTAAAAGATAAACATACTCTTTAAAAAGAGCCATATCTCTTTCCAAACAAAGCGGCAGCCCAATAAAGCGACTGAGGATTATGTACAACAGGGGTAAAATGTGAGAAGAGGCAGAAAGAGGAGACGCGGCATCAGAGAGGGCCTTTCCACTGACGGATGAGACATCGTCAGGCTGCAGAGAGGCTGGAGGGAACGGGAGGGCAGCCGCACCCGGAGCGGGGCTGAGGCTGGAGGAGAGGGTGAAGCGTGCTCAGAGCAGCGCTGTATCTCCAGGGCTCCACACAGGCGTCAGCCACGGGGATAAAGTACCGGGACGCGGCGTTTAAAGGCAGCTTTACGACCCAGCGAGCAGCCAGTCTAACCTGGGGAGAGACACCCCCAGCCAGAGGCTGCGCTGCCCGGACTGCTTTCTGACCATGGATCATGGAACTGGGCAACCGTCACTATAGAAAATGAATGACAGGCAGGTGACCCATAGCTTCTTACCGTTCGTATGTCAAGGCAGGAGTTCAATAGATCAGGCAGTGCTCTTGAAGCAAAAGGGAAATATTTGTGTCCGCTTTTAGAAAGAGAAATACCAAGCAGAGCCCAGAATAGAGACATGCACCTCTTTGTAAGGATGACGTTCTAGGATGTGCTGGGACCTCCTAACCCTCGCACGGCTGTCAGCAGAATGAGGCTTAGTGCAGCTTGATCTCTTCTTTTTTACAGACTAGGGTAAAAGGAATCTTTCCTCCAACTAGGGACAAAATGACAAATGTGGAGGTTGTTTCCCAGAAACCACTTTTCTCTGGCGTGTCTGAATCATTTAGCTTGAAACATCACATTGCAGGGTATGTTGAAAGAAGCAAGGCTGAGTTAATAAAAAGAATCATTCTACCTCATGCAGTAGGTCAGATCCATTATAGAGTTACCATTGCATTAGGTTGCGTCTGTGCAAACTTCTTGACCTTTTCCCAAAACCAAATTAAAGTTACTTTTTTAAGAAGCATTCCTTGTACCATTTTGGCCTTTGCTTTGGGGGGAGAGGGTGTCGTGAAATCAGTCTGCTTACAGAGGCCTGAACACTCTAAAAAGATGAATTTTTTGCTAAAAGATAAACATACTCTTTAAAAAGAGCCATATCTCTTTCCAAACAAAGCGGCAGCCCAATAAAGCGACTGAGGATTATGTACAACAGGGGTAAAATGTGAGAAGAGGCAGAAAGAGGAGACGCGGCATCAGAGAGGGCCTTTCCACTGACGGATGAGACATCGTCAGGCTGCAGAGAGGCTGGAGGGAACGGGAGGGCAGCCGCACCCGGAGCGGGGCTGAGGCTGGAGGAGAGGGTGAAGCGTGCTCAGAGCAGCGCTGTATCTCCAGGGCTCCACACAGGCGTCAGCCA
The DNA here is from genome assembly GCA_022376925.1 of Tragulus kanchil. Lineage (NCBI taxonomy): Eukaryota > Metazoa > Chordata > Mammalia > Artiodactyla > Tragulidae > Tragulus > Tragulus kanchil. The sequence goes on from JAIOJX010000005.1 coordinate 2,565,981, forward strand.
CGGGGATAAAGTACCGGGACGCGGCGTTTAAAGGCAGCTTTACGACCCAGCGAGCAGCCAGTCTAACCTGGGGAGAGACACCCCCAGCCAGAGGCTGCGCTGCCCGGACTGCTTTCTGACCATGGATCATGGAACTGGGCAACCGTCACTATAGAAAATGAATGACAGGCAGGTGACCCATAGCTTCTTACCGTTCGTATGTCAAGGCAGGAGTTCAATAGATCAGGCAGTGCTCTTGAAGCAAAAGGGAAATATTTGTGTCCGCTTTTAGAAAGAGAAATACCAAGCAGAGCCCAGAATAGAGACATGCACCTCTTTGTAAGGATGACGTTCTAGGATGTGCTGGGACCTCCTAACCCTCGCACGGCTGTCAGCAGAATGAGGCTTAGTGCAGCTTGATCTCTTCTTTTTTACAGACTAGGGTAAAAGGAATCTTTCCTCCAACTAGGGACAAAATGACAAATGTGGAGGTTGTTTCCCAGAAACCACTTTTCTCTGGCGTGTCTGAATCATTTAGCTTGAAACATCACATTGCAGGGTATGTTGAAAGAAGCAAGGCTGAGTTAATAAAAAGAATCATTCTACCTCATGCAGTAGGTCAGATCCATTCCAGGGTGAATTGCAGATGCCAATGTGAAAGGTAAAACAGTAAAACTCTAGAAAACAACATAGGAAATGTCTTCATGACTTTGGAGATAGACAAGCGTTTCTCAAACAGAAGACAGGAAAAGTACTGGTCTTAAAGGAAAACTGTTAACTTGGACTGTGACACGATTAAGAACTTCTGATCAACAAAAGACACTATTAGAGGAGAGTGAAAAAGCAAGCCACAGAGTGAGAGAAGATATTTGCAATACATATGCTCAATGAAAAACTCATGCCCAGAAACTGTAACAATTTCCTACAAATTAATAAGAAAAAAATTGGCCAATTTTTAAAAAAGAGGTCAAGGACTTGAAAAAGTACCTCAGCAAAGAAAACATCCAAATGGCCTATCAACATATGAACAGGTGCTCAGCCTAACTGCTCATCAGGGAAAGGCAAATTAAAACTCCAGTGAGATTCCACTACACACGCACCAAGAAGAGGAAGAGAAGACAAACTATGCCGACCACCGAGTCAGAGCCCTGCTTCCTGGAGGCAGCTCATGGCAAGTCAAGTGAGGGAAGGGACCCTCCTGCCTCGGGACGCCTGCACCAGGCTCTTGCCTCCTTCCTGTGCAGGAAGAGGAGAGGAAGGAGGAGGAGGAGGTGGGAGCTGACAAAGCAGCCTCCAGCTGCCTCCCAGGCGACCCTGCCTCCAAGGATTCACTTACGCCGGGCCCGCCACTGGGCAGTGAGTCCAGGTTCGAGGGCCGGAGTCGGGAGAGTGAGACGATGACTGGAAATTTCGCTCAGTCATGGCCTAAGCGAAAGGGGCCTCCCCTTCCACTTGCTTACCTGAGACCCTCTCCGCTCCGGCCTCCCGGCTCCAGGCGGTGCCCCGCGCTGCCCTGCTCGGGCGCCGTGCCGTGTCCTGCTGCCCCGGCAGGGTCTGCGCTTTGGGGTGCTCAGTCTTAGGGGGCAAACACCCCTTCTCCGCCGTAGCCCACTGGCGTTTCACCAGCCGTGAGGACGTGCCCCACGGGATGGGCTGCAGAAAGCAGTGGAGGACGGGCTCGTCTGACGGCAGACCCGTCAGCCTCTGAAGCTCCCGTGAGAGCTGACCCGAGGCCGCCTCCGCCTGGAGAGCCGGCGCCGCGCGAGCTGCCTGCTGGCCTCAGAGCGCAGGGCAGCGCCTGGGCTCGCACAAACCGCCGCGGCTCACTGCCCGTGGTCGGGCGGGTGGGGAAAGGGGGCCCCCCGGGCAGCCCCGACGGTCAGGCTGCTCCGGCTTCACAAGGCGAGCCACGTCCCTCCTGCCCTGTGAGTCACCTGTGCAGGCGGCGTGGCCGACGCTATTTGAAATACATATGCTCAATGAAAAACTCATGCCCAGAAACTGTAACAATTTCCTACAAATTAATAAGAAAAAAATTGGCCAATTTTTAAAAAGAGGTCAAGGACTTGAAAAGTACCTCAGCAAAGAAAACATCCAAATGGCCTATCAACATATGAACAGGTGCTCAGCCTAACTGCTCATCAGGGAAAGGCAAATTAAAACTCCAGTGAGATTCCACTACACACGCACCAAGAAGAGGAAGAGAAGACAAACTATGCCGACCACCGAGTCAGAGCCCTGCTTCCTGGAGGCAGCTCATGGCAAGTCAAGTGAGGGAAGGGACCCTCCTGCCTCGGGACGCCTGCACCAGGCTCTTGCCTCCTTCCTGTGCAGGAAGAGGAGAGGAAGGAGGAGGAGGAGGTGGGAGCTGACAAAGCAGCCTCCAGCTGCCTCCCAGGCGACCCTGCCTCCAAGGATTCACTTACGCCGGGCCCGCCACTGGGCAGTGAGTCCAGGTTCGAGGGCCGGAGTCGGGAGAGTGAGACGATGACTGGAAATTTCGCTCAGTCATGGCCTAAGCGAAAGGGGCCTCCCCTTCCACTTGCTTACCTGAGACCCTCTCCGCTCCGGCCTCCCGGCTCCAGGCGGTGCCCCGCGCTGCCCTGCTCGGGCGCCGTGCCGTGTCCTGCTGCCCCGGCAGGGTCTGCGCTTTGGGGTGCTCAGTCTTAGGGGGCAAACACCCCTTCTCCGCCGTAGCCCACTGGCGTTTCACCAGCCGTGAGGACGTGCCCCACGGGATGGGCTGCAGAAAGCAGTGGAGGACGGGCTCGTCTGACGGCAGACCCGTCAGCCTCTGAAGCTCCCGTGAGAGCTGACCCGAGGCCGCCTCCGCCTGGAGAGCCGGCGCCGCGCGAGCTGCCTGCTGGCCTCAGAGCGCAGGGCAGCGCCTGGGCTCGCACAAACCGCCGCGGCTCACTGCCCGTGGTCGGGCGGGTGGGGAAAGGGGGCCCCCCGGGCAGCCCCGACGGTCAGGCTGCTCCGGCTTCACAAGGCGAGCCACGTCCCTCCTGCCCTGTGAGTCACCTGTGCAGGCGGCGTGGCCGACGCTGACCTTGGCCTTCTCCTCCCAGGCTGCCCCGCCTCGGCCTTCCCTGACCAGGGAGACCCCCCTTTCACCCCCTCGGTGGCCGCCGGTCCCCCTCAGTGTCTCCACAGTCTCTGCTCCTGTTCAGAGCTGGACATCGCACGTTAATAAGAGTCTGACGAACGCCCGGAGGAACAGCATTGCTTCCTGGCGATCGTGTGATGTATTTCTTTTAATATTTTTCAGGGGCCGGCTGGTCAGTGGATAACGGGGCCCAAAGGAAAACCCTCTGGAGCTGCGGGAGCGCAGGAGGGAAGGGGCTGGCCAGGGGCCGGGGCGCTGGTGAGCATCTCGACGCAGAGCTTCTGCGCGGCCTGCGGAGAGGAGGAGACGTCACCCTCTGCTCCTGGCGGGGGGCGGAAGGGCGGAGGGATGTGCTGCCGGGGTGACTCGGGGTCACCCGGGGCTCCCCGGGCCAGCCTGCTGCTCCTGCTGGGCGCCAAGCAGCCACAGGGCGGGCCCGTCCTCGGAGCAGGCTGCTGCCAGGAGGGCCCGGCTGGTCGGCGCCCTCCCCTCTGCCCAGGTGCGGTCAGCCCCACCCTCTGCCTGGAGAGCCCTTCAAAGAACCTTTCCTGGAGCCTCTGTGCCCTCTTTCGAGCTGCGCTTCCAGAGTGCGGGGCATCGCCTGCTGCTCCTACACCCAGCCCAGGCCGGGACTCAGTCGCGGTCTCCACGTGCACCCTTCCCACCGAGCTCGTGCCACGCTCCCGGGAGCTGGGCCGGGGGGCACCTTCACTCATGAAGGGCCCGTTACTCGCCCGACACCGTGTCGGTTGTTTTACAAAAGAACAGATGCGGTCCTTGTGTCCACCCCACGAGGCCGACACCGTCACACCCACTGCACAGGTGAGATCTGGCAACTAAAGGCCGAGAACTGGGATTCCCCGATTCCCTGACCAGCGGCTCAGAAGGGACCAGGTCGCTTTGTCCAGCCTCCCCTCGGCGAGAGCCCTCGAGGGGCCCCTGGGTCCTCGCTCGTCCTGCTGGTGTGTCCTGGGCTCTCGTCACTCGGGACGGGCATCCCCGCGGCACGCACGGCTCTCCGTCCTTCCTTCCAGCCTCAGCACCACGCCGCCAGCCCGGCGCCTCCAGGGACCCAGGTGGTCACCCAAGGCCACCGCCTCCACAGCTGCTGAGACTCCAGCCAGGGACTCCTGCCGACTGTCCCCTCCCGCCTGCACCTGCTTCTCCGTGCTATCTGGCGGCCCAAAGCCAAGAGCCCTCTCCGCGTGTCAGGCTGCTCACGGGTTCCTCCTCCACCTCACGGGGAATAAGCACAGCGTTGGGTTTGGGCCAAGCACCTGCCCAGGGAGGAACCAGAGCCAGGCTCACAGCGCCGGCTTTCTTCCTTCGTGGACCGCCCTTGCCGTACAGAAGTAGCCTCTGAGCTGTTCCCGGAAGACGGGCCGGCCTCCCGTCCAGCGTCACGCCTCCGCGCTCTCCCCAGCCGCCAAGTCTATTCACTTGCTGCCAGTTCCACGAGCCGCGATTCTCTTCTTGTCCACAAACATCTAGTTTAGGCTCCGAGTCCCAGAACTTCCGCCCATCACAGCTGGGAGCCGGCCGTGTGGGCAACCATTTGGTTCTCTAGATCCACCGCGCTGGGCCTGGCTTCCCGCTCGGCCACCCGACCTTGACCTGAATGACTTCAGAGCCTCCGGGAGGAGCCGGCAGGAAGCGAGGCCTCGGAGGACAGCGGCTCAGCGTCAGGAAGCCACTGGGGTCTGCGGCCCAGGCTCCCCCGAAGGCGCGTCTCCGGCCCTCCCGGCACGTCCTCCCGCGGCGGGGCTGGGAGCGCGCGCCCGGCCCTGCGGCCCCGGGACGGCGGGCGGCGGGACAGGCAGGTCGCCGCGACTGTCCTGGAAGCCGAGCGGCTGGCGCGTGGCCCTGGGGCTTGGCAGCCACCCCTGCCAGCCGCTCACTTGGAACTCTCCTCTGGGTTTGGCGATCTGTGAGTGAAATGAAAAAACACACGCTTCTGCTCTTCTGTTCCTCTTCACGTAACCGTGCTTTACCTTGGCTTCTTTTTCGTGGGGAGCGAAACAAAGGGAAAGAAAGAGAGCCAAAAGCAGCAGCGCCCAGGATGGAACTGTAGGCCTGGAAAATACACACACACTTAATGCAGCTGCCTCTGTGATGCTGTGTGACTTTGGGTAACTTACGAAACTTCTTTGGACCTAAGGTGGTGGTCAGGAATATCTCCTGTGAATGTGTTTTCCTTGATTTACAAATGTGGTTTTCTGAGCCGCTTACACCAAAGGCGTGCGTGCCTCGGGCCACCCCTCCCGCCTGCACCTGCTTCTCCGTGCTATCTGGCGGCCCAAAGCCAAGAGCCCTCTCCGCGTGTCAGGCTGCTCACGGGTTCCTCCTCCACCTCACGGGGAATAAGCACAGCGTTGGGTTTGGGCCAAGCACCTGCCCAGGGAGGAACCAGAGCCAGGCTCACAGCGCCGGCTTTCTTCCTTCGTGGACCGCCCTTGCCGTACAGAAGTAGCCTCTGAGCTGTTCCCGGAAGACGGGCCGGCCTCCCGTCCAGCGTCACGCCTCCGCGCTCTCCCCAGCCGCCAAGTCTATTCACTTGCTGCCAGTTCCACGAGCCGCGATTCTCTTCTTGTCCACAAACATCTAGTTTAGGCTCCGAGTCCCAGAACTTCCGCCCATCACAGCTGGGAGCCGGCCGTGTGGGCAACCATTTGGTTCTCTAGATCCACCGCGCTGGGCCTGGCTTCCCGCTCGGCCACCCGACCTTGACCTGAATGACTTCAGAGCCTCCGGGAGGAGCCGGCAGGAAGCGAGGCCTCGGAGGACAGCGGCTCAGCGTCAGGAAGCCACTGGGGTCTGCGGCCCAGGCTCCCCCGAAGGCGCGTCTCCGGCCCTCCCGGCACGTCCTCCCGCGGCGGGGCTGGGAGCGCGCGCCCGGCCCTGCGGCCCCGGGACGGCGGGCGGCGGGACAGGCAGGTCGCCGCGACTGTCCTGGAAGCCGAGCGGCTGGCGCGTGGCCCTGGGGCTTGGCAGCCACCCCTGCCAGCCGCTCACTTGGAACTCTCCTCTGGGTTTGGCGATCTGTGAGTGAAATGAAAAAACACACGCTTCTGCTCTTCTGTTCCTCTTCACGTAACCGTGCTTTACCTTGGCTTCTTTTTCGTGGGGAGCGAAACAAAGGGAAAGAAAGAGAGCCAAAAGCAGCAGCGCCCAGGATGGAACTGTAGGCCTGGAAAATACACACACACTTAATGCAGCTGCCTCTGTGATGCTGTGTGACTTTGGGTAACTTACGAAACTTCTTTGGACCTAAGGTGGTGGTCAGGAATATCTCCTGTGAATGTGTTTTCCTTGATTTACAAATGTGGTTTTCTGAGCCGCTTACACCAAAGGCGTGCCGTGCCCTCGGGGCATCGAGTGATGCTGTGACGCTTGCTGCAGGCGGTCCTGGGCGTGGTGCTCCAGGAGCTGAGCCTGCTGTTACTTTCTGTTTCCAGGAAGCGGAGGGGAAACACAGAGCTCTATTGTTGGACGAGCACCCTCCTTTTCCAGCAGGGCAAGTCCACCCAGCGCACGTGCGGCCGCCTGGCAGCGGGTCCCTGGCTCTGCCCGGTGAGACGCCAGCAGCCTTTGGAGACACTGCCAGACCGTCTCGCTCTCTCTGCTCTCCAGCAGGAGGGCAGGAGAGGGGGCTGGATTTAGTTACTCAGCCATCAACAAAAGTGAGGCGAAGGAGAGACACGTCCAAGAAAAATAGAAACGTACTCCCGCCGTCCAGGGAGACACATGGTTTGGGACATGACATGGCGTTCGCCGCTCAATTGTGGACTTTCTATCTGAATTCACGGCCCACACGAGGGGCAGAGCCGAGGCAGCCGTAGGCAGGAGAGGGAGGCAGAAACGGTGGAAGGCGCAGATCACAGACCCCACTGTGAGCGCAGCTGCTGACCGGGGCCAGCGGCCGGACAGCGGTGGGGTGAACGCACGCCTCGCCGAGCCGTGTGAGGTGATGTCCAGATGTCGCTGCATTCCTCGCAGACCAGCGCGCGGTCAGCTTAGGGCTGGGGGGAGGCAGGGGGCACCAGACGGGCCCGGGGCTTCTCGGACACCCTTCCCCTTCTCTCTCCTTTTCACAGCGATTCCCCTGCCTCCGGCTGAGGAGGGCTGTGCTGCACAAGGATGCTTTCCCCAGGACAGCCCAGGGCCGGCTCATGCCTTTAGTCCATCAGAGGCAGAAAACGAAATCCTGCTGTTTCCTGCCAATCAAAGTCTTCTCCGGGCCAGAACCCAAGCCCGGGTGATGGAGTCTTAGCACCAGTGCACAAGGCTCCCCAGTCTTCATGGATGTGATCTTTTACATTTAATTAAAATAAATCATTTAAGCTTACAGGCAACATTAAGTCCCTGGTAGCCAGGGGAGACCGCAGGTCGTGGATAATTGATATCCAGTGGAAATCCCCAGACCTCATTTGGATCCGCAATTCCACTGCCGCCCTCCGGGCTCTGCGGGAGCTGCTCGTCGTGCAGGCCCTGCCTGGCTGGATCCCGCTCCTCCGGCCTGAGCTCTGAGCTCACCTCCCCTGAGAGGTCTGCGGCCTGGGAGCAGGGAATGTTAGCACTCAGCCTCTGCGTGCATGCGCCCCGTTTCCCACACAGTGAGCACCCCAATTCCAAGCCTCACAGCCTCCAAATTAGTGCGTGAGGACTGCAAAGAAAGGTGTGCTGTAAGCAGCGCTTTGCTTCATAACCAGACGCATTATGAGAGTCTTTAGGTCAATGGATATTCATTTCCACAGGTGCTCAGATTCTTCCGAGAAATAAAAGAACTATACGATCCTTCCCCCAAATTGTGTTCACATGTAAATACGTAAACTTTCACTTACAATGGTGTGGGTTTCACAAGACTGAGGAGCTTGTAGATTCTAGCTTTCATATGAAGAATAAACTGCTGTGTGGAAGCGAGCTAGGTATCCAACAGCAGACGGACAGAGAGGGAAGAGGCAGTGAGTATAGATATAGAAACAGGCATAGACAAGGGGATGTAAATATAGACAAACATAGACGTTGTAACAGGCAATGGAATACTACTCAGCCATAAAAAAACCCCACAAATTTTTGCCGTTTGCCGCAACATGGATAGACCTGGAGGGCATTACGCTAAGTGAAGTAAGTCAGAGAAAGACAAATGCTGTATGAGCTCACAGACATGCGGAATCTAAGGAACAACAGACTAGCGAGTGTAACGAAAAAGAAGCAGCCTCACAGACATAGAGAATAAATCGGTAGCTTCCAGTGGGGACGGAGGGGCAGCGTAGGGGTGGGGCTCCGTGGGAACGAGCTCTCGGCCCAGGACAAGCTCCAAGGGGGAGCCGTCTGTAGCAACTCAAGTGGAAGGTAACAGTTGAAACTATTAAAAACTTTAAAGAACAAACAGACGCGCTCTTTTCCTTCTCTCAGCTTGCCGCCTACAAGAAGGGAGAGTGTACCGTATGAGACTAGCTGTGTTAAAGGCTGCAACACACGTGCACCAGGAGGGCCTTGGCGGTCCCGGGGTCGGGAATCTGCCTGCCGATGGAGGGGACACAGGATCGAGCCCTGGTCCAGCAGGATCCACACGCTGTGGACGCAGCCAAACCCGTGAGCCTGTGCCCGCAACAAAGATCTGGCGCAGCCAAAAATAAAAATAAATCCATATATTCTAAAAGTGCACCAATAAAGCACATACACGATTGAGTTACGTGTGTTTCATCAGGTAGAATGGACAAGTATTAACCACCTCTGTTTGGGTTAAAGACTGCACTCTGGTATCTTTGCAAACACTGCTTCAATATACGAAGAGCTTGCTATTAATATCTAAAATCTAGTGGGAGCCTCTGCTCAGTGACACAAGAGGGCAGAGCAGGGATCAATTATTTCTGACAAAAACAGGGCTGTCCAGAATGACATCACAGACCAAGTGACATTTAAATGAAGCCCCGCATGTAATCTGAAAAGCACCTCAACAGGGGGAAGGACACGACATCGCCGTGTTAGGGATCCAGACCAGCGGAAGGTAAACCAGTAATAACTAGTCTGCCTCTCTGGAATTGAAAGTCATTGATCAAAATTTAGAAGCATGTCAAGGGCGAAGGTGATGTCTATTGGAAAGTCATGTCCTCCTGCCTTTCCTCATCTCCTCGTGATCTCACTAAAGGAATGTGCTCCCTCTTCAACGAGAGCCCCCCAAGCCCCACCTGACGTGCTCTGCCGCCGGCACTGCCGCCTTGGGTGCAGGCGGCTCCTCCCACGGCAGGAGACTGAAGTGCTGGGCTGACGAAAATGCACTCGTGGAGACGGCCAGACGGGACCCCGTCCGGGGAGGGCGGCTGCAAAGCGCCAGAGGACTGTGCGGCTTGAGGGAAGCGGTTCCCAGGTCCGGAGGGCTGCGGGGTTTCTCCGCCAGAGCTGCTGCCAGGTGAGCCAGTCTTTGCAGTGCTCTGCTCTGACCAGCTCTATGGGCTTCCCAGGTGGCGCTAGTGCTAGAGAACCTGCCTGCCAGGGTAGGAGATGCCGGTTTGGCCCCTGGGTCGGGAAGATCTCCTGCAGGAGGAGATGGCAACCCACCCCAGTGTTCGTGCCTGGGAAGTCTCAACAGAGGAGCGTGGCAGGCCGCAGTCCATGGGGCTGCAAGGCAGGAAGTCCCTTAACAAGGGGGGCTCAAGTTAGTTGGTCAGCCGTGTCTTTTTAAATCAAAATTTATTACGAATCTTTAGACCAGGTGTTTTTTAGAAAGTCAGGTCTGTTTAAAATCAGAACTGCCTTTTGTTCCAGATAAAATCTAACGGAACACTCGTGCCGAGTGGGGCGCCCCTCTGGTGAAGCGGAGCTGGGGCGGAACGGGGCAGCCTTCCTCCTCCGCGCGGGCCGGGCCGGCGGCACGGTGCCCCCCGGGGCTGGCGAGAACCGCGGCGTCTCAGGGCTGCCGAGCCAGAACCTGCAAGATCCCAGTGATTCAAATGCACGTTCAAGTTCGAGGAGCTCTGCTCTAAGGGGGTCTCTAGCCTGGTGCAATGCCGACCAGCGCAAAAGGTGACCCAGAGGTGGCGGCTCTTCTCACGGGGAACAATCGCCGTGTTAGGGACCAGCGGAAGGTAAACCAGTAATAACTAGTCTGCCTCTCTGGAATTGAAAGTCATTGATCAAAATTTAGAAGCATGTCAAGGGCGAAGGTGATGTCTATTGGAAAGTCATGTCCTCCTGCCTTTCCTCATCTCCTCGTGATCTCACTAAAGGAATGTGCTCCCTCTTCAACGAGAGCCCCCCAAGCCCCACCTGACGTGCTCTGCCGCCGGCACTGCCGCCTTGGGTGCAGGCGGCTCCTCCCACGGCAGGAGACTGAAGTGCTGGGCTGACGAAAATGCACTCGTGGAGACGGCCAGACGGGACCCCGTCCGGGGAGGGCGGCTGCAAAGCGCCAGAGGACTGTGCGGCTTGAGGGAAGCGGTTCCCAGGTCCGGAGGGCTGCGGGGTTTCTCCGCCAGAGCTGCTGCCAGGTGAGCCAGTCTTTGCAGTGCTCTGCTCTGACCAGCTCTATGGGCTTCCCAGGTGGCGCTAGTGCTAGAGAACCTGCCTGCCAGGGTAGGAGATGCCGGTTTGGCCCCTGGGTCGGGAAGATCTCCTGCAGGAGGAGATGGCAACCCACCCCAGTGTTCGTGCCTGGGAAGTCTCAACAGAGGAGCGTGGCAGGCCGCAGTCCATGGGGCTGCAAGGCAGGAAGTCCCTTAACAAGGGGGGCTCAAGTTAGTTGGTCAGCCGTGTCTTTTTAAATCAAAATTTATTACGAATCTTTAGACCAGGTGTTTTTTAGAAAGTCAGGTCTGTTTAAAATCAGAACTGCCTTTTGTTCCAGATAAAATCTAACGGAACACTCGTGCCGAGTGGGGCGCCCCTCTGGTGAAGCGGAGCTGGGGCGGAACGGGGCAGCCTTCCTCCTCCGCGCGGGCCGGGCCGGCGGCACGGTGCCCCCCGGGGCTGGCGAGAACCGCGGCGTCTCAGGGCTGCCGAGCCAGAACCTGCAAGATCCCAGTGATTCAAATGCACGTTCAAGTTCGAGGAGCTCTGCTCTAAGGGGGTCTCTAGCCTGGTGCAATGCCGACCAGCGCAAAAGGTGACCCAGAGGTGGCGGCTCTTCTCACTGAGAGATGGAAAGCAATCTCAGGTGGCGTCATTTTCTCTGGCAGTTTACAAAGCAGGGAGAGATCCCACGGTGGGTCATCCCTGCGGGGAAACAGACCCATGAAGGTTTCTCGCAGCTTTGGCCGAGCCAGGAGAAAACCATCTTGGAAATAAGAAAACTAAGGAAAACAAGTCAATGTGATTCACCTGGGCTTATTAGCTGGGGATATGCGGATCAGCAACAGGTGGGAGAGCTGCTGTGGGCTTTGGAAGGCCGGGTCAGCACAGACTCCTTGGCTTGTTGCTGATCTGGCTGCCCCCCCAGCTGCGACGCGCCCTTTCCATCCTCAAGGCCACGAGAGCGATCACCGACCAGGGCTGTGGTGTAAACCAGCCGGCGCCAATATCATTACCTGTAAAAACCGGGGGGCTTCAGCACTGAATAAAAGCAGACTGGTGAATGTGTTCGGGGCCTTGACCCAAGAGGTCCTGAGCTGCCCGTTCCCATCCTTTCTATGTCTGTGTGTATTTCTTTAAGTCTCGTCACACCCGCTATTCTCCACGCACCCGGCTGACGAGCTGCAGCAATCCCTGCCTGAGACGTGGGCAGGCTAGGCTGAATGACCCTCCAGCCCAGTGGACCTTTCCAGGAGTCACAGCATCTTGCCTCTGGCCTTTCAACTCTGCTGCTCATCTCTGACTCGGGGGTCCCATGCTCCCCCCTGAAATCTCTGAGCACGTTAGTTGGTCAGCCGTGTCTTTTAAATCAAAATTTATTACGAATCGCGGAACAGGTCTGTTTAAAATCAGAACTGCCTTTTGTTCCAGATAAAATCTAACGGAACACTCGTGCCGAGTGGGCGCCCCTCTGGTGAAGCGGAGCTGGGGCGGAACGGGGCAGCCTTCCTCCTCCGCGCGGGCCGGGCCGGCGGCACGGTGCCCCCCGGGGCTGGCGAGAACCGCGGCGTCTCAGGGCTGCCGAGCCAGAACCTGCAAGATCCCAGTGATTCAAATGCACGTTCAAGTTCGAGGAGCTCTGCTCTAAGGGGGTCTCTAGCCTGGTGCAATGCCGACCAGCGCAAAAGGTGACCCAGAGGTGGCGGCTCTTCTCACTGAGAGATGGAAAGCAATCTCAGGTGGCGTCATTTTCTCTGGCAGTTTACAAAGCAGGGAGAGATCCCACGGTGGGTCATCCTGGGAAACAGACCCATGAAGGTTTCTCGCAGCTTTGGCCGAGCCAGGAGAAAACCATCTTGGAAATAAGAAAACTAAGGAAAACAAGTCAATGTGATTCACCTGGGCTTATTAGCTGGGGATATGCGGATCAGCAACAGGTGGGAGAGCTGCTGTGGGCTTTGGAAGGCCGGGTCAGCACAGACTCCTTGGCTTGTTGCTGATCTGGCTGCCCCCCCAGCTGCGACGCGCCCTTTCCATCCTCAAGGCCACGAGAGCGATCACCGACCAGGGCTGTGGTGTAAACCAGCCGGCGCCAATATCATTACCTGTAAAAACCGGGGGGCTTCAGCACTGAATAAAAGCAGACTGGTGAATGTGTTCGGGGCCTTGACCCAAGAGGTCCTGAGCTGCCCGTTCCCATCCTTTCTATGTCTGTGTGTATTTCTTTAAGTCTCGTCACACCCGCTATTCTCCACGCACCCGGCTGACGAGCTGCAGCAATCCCTGCCTGAGACGTGGGCAGGCTAGGCTGAATGACCCTCCAGCCCAGTGGACCTTTCCAGGAGTCACAGCATCTTGCCTCTGGCCTTTCAACTCTGCTGCTCATCTCTGACTCGGGGGTCCCATGCTCCCCCCTGAAATCTCTGAGCACATTTCAGAAACAGTAATCTCCTACTCACTCCCCAGCCCACAGTGTGGCCCCTTGAAAGATGCTGGCCTCCTAGCATTGATGTGTTTTTCTGGGTCACCTCGGAGACATGGTTAGAAGAGAGCGGAACAGCTTAATATCTTCACTCCAACACGCCCACCTCTGTGGTCCTATGTCTCTCTTAACCAGCTTCTAAGAGTTTCTGGTGTCTTCATTTAATTTCATGCAAGCTACCCACATTTCAGTCAAATCAACGAGCAAACAGAACCATTTTCAGCTATTTAAGAATAAAAAATCTCAAACGAACATATCCATGTTGATAAATTTCATCCCCAAATCATCGCTGAGGACCTGCGAGCCTGAGGTCCCTAGAACTGGACAGGAAAGCGGTCTGCAGACTAAAGACACAGAGGTCTAGAGAGGATGTCATCCTGAGGAAGGCAATGCTCAGAGGTAATTTTGGGGTCAAATTTATCAGCCAGATGACCAAGGGCGTGCACAGCTAAAACAAGAGCCTCGCTGACCAAACGCCTGCGGATGGGTCTGGAAGAGCCCGGGGCACAGGGACCCTGTGAGTCAAGTGACAGGGGACAGGATGTCGGTCACATGCCCTGGCCCACGGACGCCATCAGCCTCATCCTCCAGTCCCCACCCCGGGTGGAACGGCCGGGCGCCCAGGCACCCCGCGGCAGGTGGGCACCTGGGAGCCCTCCCTTCACAGTGAGGCAGTGCTACATTCTTGTGAAGCAGACGCCCTCAAGACCCGGTTCTGCTTCTCCAGCCTTCGCTGCTTCTTCCAAAGACACCCACCGTGGGCTTACTGAAGGGTGCTTCAGCTGGTATTTCGCTCAGCGTCTCTTCTGACCAAGGAATTTCATCGCACACCAAAGGGAGAGCAGGAGGCTCTGCCCACGGGGTGGCGAGCTGTCCTGTGCTTGCTCGGAGCAGCCAGGCTCAGAGGACCTTTCCAGGAGTCACAGCATCTTGCCTCTGGCCTTTCATCTCTGCTGCTCATCTCTGACTCGGGGGTCCCATGCTCCCCCCTGAAATCTCTGAGCACATTTCAGAAACAGTAATCTCCTACTCACTCCCCAGCCCACAGTGTGGCCCCTTGAAAGATGCTGGCCTCCTAGCATTGATGTGTTTTTCTGGGTCACCTCGGAGACATGGTTAGAAGAGAGCGGAACAGCTTAATATCTTCACTCCAACACGCCCACCTCTGTGGTCCTATGTCTCTCTTAACCAGCTTCTAAGAGTTTCTGGTGTCTTCATTTAATTTCATGCAAGCTACCCACATTTCAGTCAAATCAACGAGCAAACAGAACCATTTTCAGCTATTTAAGAATAAAAAATCTCAAACGAACATATCCATGTTGATAAATTTCATCCCCAAATCATCGCTGAGGACCTGCGAGCCTGAGGTCCCTAGAACTGGACAGGAAAGCGGTCTGCAGACTAAAGACACAGAGGTCTAGAGAGGATGTCATCCTGAGGAAGGCAATGCTCAGAGGTAATTTTGGGGTCAAATTTATCAGCCAGATGACCAAGGGCGTGCACAGCTAAAACAAGAGCCTCGCTGACCAAACGCCTGCGGATGGGTCTGGAAGAGCCCGGGGCACAGGGACCCTGTGAGTCAAGTGACAGGGGACAGGATGTCGGTCACATGCCCTGGCCCACGGACGCCATCAGCCTCATCCTCCAGTCCCCACCCCGGGTGGAACGGCCGGGCGCCCAGGCACCCGGCGGCAGGTGGGCACCTGGGAGCCCTCCCTTCACAGTGAGGCAGTGCTACATTCTTGTGAAGCAGACGCCCTCAAGACCCGGTTCTGCTTCTCCAGCCTTCGCTGCTTCTTCCAAAGACACCCACCGTGGGCTTACTGAAGGGTGCTTCAGCTGGTATTTCGCTCAGCGTCTCTTCTGACCAAGGAATTTCATCGCACACCAAAGGGAGAGCAGGAGGCTCTGCCCACGGGGTGGCGAGCTGTCCTGTGTTTCTTACCGCTCGGGAGCAGCCAGGCTCAGAGGAGCGGACCGGCCTGTGGAAGACCCACAGCCCCAGAGAGAGACAGCACCGTGGCCCTGTCACGCCCGAGAGACGGGACTGCCCCTGAGCCAGGAGGCAGACCAGCATGTCCCATTGTGACTCCTAAGGACCATCGGTGACCAGACCTCAGACCACCTGTAAAATGGCCTCTACCGTACCACAGCCAAGAATCCCAGGTAGCAGCGGATCCGATTGACAGCAAAAGACACAGAACGGGAAGCAGAGGAAAGGAACTGACGCCTGCCCACTGTGGCCTTCCGGCCCATTATGATGACCAAGGCCACAGCGACCGGGCACTGCTCTCACAGCTCTGCCAGGGACGAGCTACGCGTTCTAACCAACCGCCCTCTCTCCCTCCTCTTCGCTCTGCTGTTTCACAGAGAGGACAGGCGTCTCGCAGATACTGGGGGCTTGGTTCTAGACCACCACAGTGAAAAGAATATTCCAATAAAGCAAGTCACACAACATTTTTGGTTTCCCAGTGCACATAAAAATTATGTGTATACTCCAGTACATTAAGTGTGTGATAGCATTATGTCTAAACAGCCAATATACATACTTTAATTTAAAAATACTTTATTGGAACTTCCCTGATGGTCCAGTGGCTAAGACTCCAAGCTCCCAGTGCAGGGGGCCAGGGTTCAACAGGTGGTCAGGGAACTAGACCCTGCATGCCACAGCTAGACCTGGGACAGCCAGATAAACAAATAAAAATAAATATTCAAAAAAAAAACAAACACTTTATCGCTAAAAATGCTAACCGTCATCCGAGTCTTGAGCGCGTCATAATCTTTTCTCAACAGTGACACCAAGGATGGCTGATCACACGTGGTGGCGGCACATATGACGCGCGCCGGAACATTCAGAGGAGACCAGCACGGCTGCTGCTGATCGTGACGACAATGGCAACGGGCAGAGTGTTTCACGTTGTTTCTAAAAGATCACCATCACTGTAACAAAGACAATAATCCAGAAGCTTGAAATAGTTCAGGAAACACCAAAACAGGACACTGAGACGTGGCGCGAGTAGAGGCTCGGGCAGAACGGCGCCCGTGGGCTCGCTCCCGGCAGGGCGGCTGCGCAGGCTGGAGCCGCAGACGCTCGGCACCCACGGAGCCCGGGGAGGCCCAGCCCAGCGGAGGAGGCCGGCTCGCCAGTTGCCGACTGTCAACAGCGCACTGCGATGTCGGCGTTCAGGAGCCCCAACCAGGATCGGGGCGGACCCAGACGAGGAGCGAACACCGCAGGTGCCGAAGGGGAGTCCAGTCTCCCTTCCTGAGCCAGGCCGAGCCCGTCGGCAGGTGAGCAGGTGCGTTCTGTTACGTCGGGGGAGTGGTTAACTGCTGTCTCCAGTGAGGCGTTCGCCACAGCAGGGACAGGCCGTGGGGACGTCGGGTGGCCCCTGGGATGGACCGCGGGGGCTGCCGTGGCCAGCTCTGCCGTCCTCCACTCTGGCTCCTGGTGGCTGCAAACCCACCCTGCCGCGGCCAGAGGGGCAGAGCTGCGTTCCCCAGATCACGCTGCCACGAGAACCTGTCAACTGGGAGACGTGGGAAGAGAGGCAGGTGCGAAGCGTGCTCTCCGGCCGTGGACCCTGTCAGCGCCCGCGCCCGCAGCCGGTCTGGGCCGCTGCTCTGGGGCCTGTGGGGTCTGCAGCCCGCTCCTGCGGCATCTGCAGCCCCGGGGGTAAGGCTCCCGTCGCAGCAGCCGCCACCGTGTGCGGCTGGGCTCGCAGAGAGCTCTGCGACTGTGCGAGCCCCTGAGGGGCACCCTTGCTGCCCCATCCATCAAGAGGGGCCTCTGTCCTCCGCGGCCAGCCCTGGCTGGCACTCTGGGAGCGGGCACTGTTGACCGCAGAAGCTCCAGAAGCATAAAGACTGATGTCCATTCAAGTTGGACACTATGGGTTATTTATGGACCCTTGTAACGAGATATAAAAAGAATACGTCAGTTGTATTAGCCCTTTCTGTAAAGGACATTTTTCAAAAAGTTTTAGAAAATACGTTGGTGGAGTGAGTCATTGTGACCCTTGGCCTCTGAAAGCAATTGTGCGTGGGCTCTGCGTACGTTGTATTTGTGTTTAACCCTGTGCATTCACTACAGGATAGCTGGGTGCTGGGGCAGAGGCGCCTGCCCTGTGCTGTGGGTGGCCGCGCCGCCGGCCAGGGCTCAAACAGGGGTCGATCACTCGCCAGCCACGAGCCCTTGAGCAGGCCGCTTCCTCTCCTTGGGCTTTGTTTTTGTTTTCTGTAACTTGGGGATAATTATAGTCACGGCATTCCCAGGGAGCCGTGGAGGTGAACCGAACTCACGCAGGTAAAACGTGTGGAGCAGCGTCTGAGCCAAGTCAATCTACGCACGGCTTTGCTGTTATTATTGTTACAGCTATTTTAGATGAAACATGTCGGCTTTTGGACTCAGCCGCAAAATGAAGATGCAAAACGTACGAGGACAGACATAAAGAGCCACTGCACTATGTTGGAGACGAGGAATATTTTTAGGTGTCAAATGTCCCCTGGACACGGCTCCTGGTAGGAGTGCCCGATGTTGGCTTGGGGGCCCCGGGGTGGCTGAGCGGGAGGAACCCCGCAGCACGTCCGTGAGAGGCTGCAGCAGACGGGAGGTGCGCTGCCGGGGCTGGGAGCACCGCGGTGGGCCTGCCGCGCCCCTGCCTCCGCCTGCTCTGGGAGAGCGCATCCGGCGGGCCTTGGTACTGCCTGTTCAGCGACCCCCTCTCGCTGGGGACCGGAAGCCCTTCCAAGCCACCCCCAGCGATGTCGTCAGGCTGGGGCCATCGCAGGTGTGGACATCCTCGGCCAGGCTTGAAAGCACCCAGGAGGCTACAACCCCTGGTGCCCGCGGCCACCAGCGCTTGTCCCCGTCTGCCCGGCCCAGCGCTCCCACTGTGAACTGCCGAGAGCCACGGACGGCTAACACACACCTCCTCTGAGAGTCACCGGACGCTCCCGGGGACACCAGAGACTTGAAGGAGGCCGTCCGAGCACACCGTCCACAGCCACTCGACGCCATTGCGGCCCCCAGGGGCTTGCGGCAAACGAAGGCAGGATCCACTTGGGCAGGCCGCTTCGGACGGATGGAAAGGGGAACTCAGTGCGGCTTCTGCCGAGGGAGGAACCTGTGATTAGCCCGGGGCGTTCCTTCTCTTATGTAATTCAGCTTTAGGGCAGCCAAACCCAGACACAGGATCTGAGCCTACCGGAGGGAACCACGGCGAGAGGAACAGGAAGCTGGGATGGTTCCAGCAGCCTCTTGATGAGGGGCCACCTCAGAAACAGGCGGCTCTTCAAACGCACCTTACGGACCCTGGTCGGCCAAAGCCTTCTGCGGTTTCACCCTCCGGCGTGAAGTCTCTACCTTTTATGTCTTTCCAGTGTGATTAAGACTCCTGTAATTAGACGTTTACTTGATTGAACTCATGTGGAACTTCCAAGGCAAACATTCAGGATCTCGGTCCTGGGGGCGGGGAGACAGCATCACCCGAAAATGAATCAACGCGAGGACAGACATAAAGAGCCACTGCACTATGTTGGAGACGAGGAATATTTTTAGGTGTCAAATGTCCCCTGGACACGGCTCCTGGTAGGAGTGCCCGATGTTGGCTTGGGGGCCCCGGGGTGGCTGAGCGGGAGGAACCCCGCAGCACGTCCGTGAGAGGCTGCAGCAGACGGGAGGTGCGCTGCCGGGGCTGGGAGCACCGCGGTGGGCCTGCCGCGCCCCTGCCTCCGCCTGCTCTGGGAGAGCGCATCCGGCGGGCCTTGGTACTGCCTGTTCAGCGACCCCCTCTCGCTGGGGACCGGAAGCCCTTCCAAGCCACCCCCAGCGATGTCGTCAGGCTGGGGCCATCGCAGGTGTGGACATCCTCGGCCAGGCTTGAAAGCACCCAGGAGGCTACAACCCCTGGTGCCCGCGGCCACCAGCGCTTGTCCCCGTCTGCCCGGCCCAGCGCTCCCACTGTGAACTGCCGAGAGCCACGGACGGCTAACACACACCTCCTCTGAGAGTCACCGGACGCTCCCGGGGACACCAGAGACTTGAAGGAGGCCGTCCGAGCACACCGTCCACAGCCACTCGACGCCATTGCGGCCCCCAGGGGCTTGCGGCAAACGAAGGCAGGATCCACTTGGGCAGGCCGCTTCGGACGGATGGAAAGGGGAACTCAGTGCGGCTTCTGCCGAGGGAGGAACCTGTGATTAGCCCGGGGCGTTCCTTCTCTTATGTAATTCAGCTTTAGGGCAGCCAAACCCAGACACAGGATCTGAGCCTACCGGAGGGAACCACGGCGAGAGGAACAGGAAGCTGGGATGGTTCCAGCAGCCTCTTGATGAGGGGCCACCTCAGAAACAGGCGGCTCTTCAAACGCACCTTACGGACCCTGGTCGGCCAAAGCCTTCTGCGGTTTCACCCTCCGGCGTGAAGTCTCTACCTTTTATGTCTTTCCAGTGTTATTAAGACTCCCTGTAATTAGACGTTTACTTGATTGAACTCATGTGGGAACTTCCAAGGCAAACATTCAGGATCTCGGTCCTGCGGAGCCTGGTCGGTGGGAAGACAGATAGAAACAATCACCCTGAACTAGTGACAGTTGACATGAAAGGAAAGTACCGGTAGTTATAAGGTTATCGCAGGGAGTGCAGTTTGGATGAGGCTCATGGAAGGGGCCTCAGTCAGGGCTCTTGTCGGCAGGTAGCAGAGACTAATTCTGGCTGATTTCAGCAGGAAGAAAATGGGCTGAGAGGCCCCTGGATACTGTACTCTCTGGATTGCTGAACGGGCTGGAGAGCCTGGCTCGAGCCTCCTTAGCCTCACATGTCAGGAATGCCAGGCTGCAGGATTTAAGGTTAATAAACAATAGTCTATTGCTTTCTTATATACCGGCAATGAACAAGTAGAATTGGGTGTTTAAAACACAGCACCGTGGTGCAGTGGTAAAGAATCCACCAGCCAATGCTGGAGGCGAGGGTTTGATTCCTGGGTCGGGAAGATCCCCCAGAGAAGGGAATGGCAGCCCACCCCAGTATTCTTGCCCGGGAAATTCCCCGGACAGAGGAGCCTGGCGGGCTACAGTCCCTGGGGTTGCAGAGAGTCAGACACGACTGAGCAACGAAACAACAACAACACTATTTACATGAGCACTCCTCAAATGAAGTACGTAGGTGTGAATAAATCATAGAGGGAAACAACACCACTCTGGTGAACAGTTTAAAAGTAGAAGCAAATGAATGGGGAGATACCCTATGTCCGTGGATGGAAAGACGCAATATTATCAAGACATCTAGTCTTCCCAACTTAATCCCATAGATGCAACGTGATCCCAGCCAGAGCCGCAGCAAGTATCTTGCGGATATTGACGAGCCGGTTCTAAAGTAGGTGGAGAAGCAGAGGAGCCAGCGTGGCCCCACTGTGCTGAAGCAGAAGCTTTCCTGACCCGCGGGGTGGACGCCCCATATTGACGATCATGGAGAACTAGGAGAGAGCGAGCCGCAGCCCATGGGGGTCGTGAAGCGATGGCACCCCACTTGGCTTGCCTGCATTTATCTGCGAGGAAACTCACCTTCGGTTTTGTTTAAGGTCCTGGTACTCTGAATTTTCTGTTCACTGTAGCTGAATGTAATGCTAATACACAACATGGCACCAGGAGGAAGATTCGTGAGACAGTTTACTGAACACTGGGTCGCAGAGGTGCTGAGCCCTCAACGTGGTGGTCTGGAAATCGGCGACTCCTGTTGCTTCAACTGCTAAAGAGCCATCAGCTGTGCGCACGGCCGTGCCAAGCCACACAGGAGCCTCGGTACAACACTGCCTCTGTCAAAAATGTTGATATTTCGGTCGTCAAGGACTTTTTTGTATATTCTTTAAAATATCCAATTAAAACATGACCTTGATTACTGGGCGGGGGTGGGAGGATGGGGCCCTCTACCTTTTACACTTGCAGAAAGTGTCTCACTTCCACACCCCAGTCCTAGCTCTGCTCCGGGGCTCTCCCACACCCCGTCCAGGGTGAGCTTTAGAACAGCAGGAGAGCTTTAGAACAATTCTGCGTGTTCGTAACTTAGGACTGTTTCAACAAGGTCCTCCAAGAGAGAAATTAACTCTGGTTACAGTGAGCTTGTCTGCAGGCGGAGATGAAGAGGGTAACTTTGCGGAGTGGACACTATTGCCTGTGTTTTGCGACCTAAATTCACCGAGAGCCCGTTAGCGCCGTCTTCTGATCTGTACACACTCACGGCTTCTGCAGCCCAACCGTCCATCATTGTAAGCAGTGACTTCAAACTGCCGGCCTGCGGCCACGAGGTTTTGGTGTTTTTTAAAAAAATTTTATTTATTTATTTACTTTCGACTATTCTGGGTTTATCACTGCTGCCACAGGCTCCTCTCTCGTTGCAGGAAGTAGGGGCTCCTCTCTAGTGGAGATGAGCAGGCTTCTTGTTGCCGTGGCTTTTCCTGTGGAGCTCGGGCTCTAGGGCTCACGGGCTTCAGTAGTTGCAGCTCATGGGCTCCGTAGTTGAGGCTCTGAGGCTCCAGAGCACAGGCTCCATCGTTGTGGCTCACGGGCTTAGTTGCTCTGCAGCACGTGGGATCTTCCCAGATCAGGGCTCAAACTCCTGTCTCCTGCATTTGCAGGCGAACTCTTTGTCACTGAGCCACCAGGAAAGCCCCACCTCCACCCTTTTTTTTTCTTAAAAGCAACTTCCTCTAAGTTCTCTCTGATGGACAACAGGGCTTTAGCACCTTGCCTTGAGAAACCGCCCACTCAAACGAAAATGTTGTGATTTTTAGGCCGTCCCTTAGTACCAGCATGATCAGGAATGTGAATGTCTGACTGAAAGGTGCTTATCCAGATAATCTAAAGCTTTTTCCTTTATCATCACTGAAGTAAAAATCACAAGACTTAAGTAATATTTCCATAAAGATCTCTTGAGTGACGCAGAATAGACCTGCACACCTCCAGGGCCCTGGAACTCCTTACAAAGAAATGCTAGTACAATGCATTTCACATATTTGAAAAGTTTGATTACATTTTTAAGAGCTGTAGAAAACCCTTCTCAGGAATTTGGAGTTGCTTTCCCTGTAAAACAGAATTAACGATGGCTACACAGAATTTATTGTCGAATTAAATGAGGACTTAGGAAATTTCAAAGCTTGGTACAAATATGAAGATTTTATGTAACATGACTTCACAAGCTCATGACTGACTCAAAGTCAAAAGATTGTTTCTAAAATTGGAAATCAGTCCTTCCACAGCATACTTGAAAAGAGCTTACAGAGATCAACAAGTTATGGCCAGTAGACCAGCTACTTTGCTGTCTGATATACTTACTAACATAGTAGGGTTTATTGATGCCGCTTCTCTGCTGAACGGAAACATTCTGGGAACAGAGGCAGAGAAAGATAAATAAATATGTGGGTCTGGCAAGGAGCAGAGACAAATGTGGGATTAAAGGACACGCAAGCAGAGCCCCTAATCCTCTCTGGGATGGCTCCACAGTGCCAGTGAGGCATCTCAAGATGTACCAGCGCCATCAACCAGCACTGACCAGTTCAGAAGGCACCAGGGCTGGATAGCTGCCAAACTAATGGGATATTTTTGTTTCTCCAAGGCGTAATTACAATGTGCTTATCTTGTGTTACATACACATGGAGACCAGGTTCATCTGAAAACACACTAATAAGTATCCTGGGACTTACTCGAGGTGGAGAGCACATTTCTCTATAAAACGAGGTTACGTCGCCCTGGATATCTGTAGTTTCTGCATCTGCAGATTTGACCAACCACAGATCCAATTTAAAAAAAAAAATTCCAGAGATTTCCGACACACAAAACTTGAATTCTGTGCATGTGCACAGCTAGTTACATAGCATTTATTGTATTAGGTATTAGAAGGAACCTAGAGATGTTTTAAAGTGTACAGAGAATGTGCGTAGGTTATGTGCAAATCTTATGCCATGTAGTAGGAGGGATCTGAGCACCCGTGGAGGTCCTAGCCCCAGGCATCCTGAGGGATGACTACCTGCTCCAGTGCAGAAATGGGAACCCTGACTATGGTCCGAATAACAAGTGAAAGACGCTGACATGAAACGAAGTAGCCCCGCGGCAAAGCGGATCAGTTCAGGACCCAGAGCTGGACTGTTCTTCGCGAGGAGTCTTTAGCGTCTAGACCGGTGTGATGTGAAGTCAAATTCCTAGATGGCAAAGGGGTGATACGCTGGCCCTGTGTCAGGGCGCCGGAGGGTAAGTTGTGGGGCAGGCCGCACGGAGGCTGCACAGGGCAGAAGAGGCGGAGTCCTCCTGTTGGGCTTTCTTGAAAGTCACCGTCTGGTTCTGTGGATGGCCTCTGTGTCCTCACAACAAAATAACTGAGGCAAGAGAAACCTGAGGCCGTACCTCCTCCTGGTGGCTCAGGGACCCTCTCAGTCAGTATTGTCCAAGCAGAAGGCACGAACTCAGATGGTGCATGACACAATCCATGAGATTTGGGTGAAAGTATTAGAATTTCTATTTACGTTAACTTTCACCTTTGTATTGTGATAAAATACGTATAACATAAAATTTGCCCCTTTAACCATCTGTAAGTGTGTAGTGAGGTGACACCAAGGAGCTTGCGGTCTGTCTCCAGAACATTCTCATCTGTACAGACGGAAACTCCACCCCCTTTAACTACTAGCCTCCACGCGCCCCTCTCCCGGCCTCTGGAAAGCTCTGCTTTATCTTCTGTCTCTATCAACTGCTTGATGGCTCTTGGTACCTCACTGAAATAAAATAATACAATATTTCTCTTTTGTGACTGGCTTATTTCACTGAGTATAATATCAATACCTTCAAGGTCTGCCCACGCTGCCGCACGTGTCAGATTTTCCTTCATGTTCATGGTTGAGTAAAATCACATTATAAGTATGTAGATTTTGTTTATTGATTCGTCTATCAAGGGACACTAAAATTGCCTTGCCTTTTGACTATTGAGAATGACTACGCTATGAACATGGATGTGCAAATGTATATTTAAGTCCTGCTTTTATTATTTTGGGTTTACACCCAGAAGCAGAATGACTGAACCATACAGTAATTCTATTTTTAATATTTTGAGGGACCACCATGCTGTCTTCCACAGTGGTTTCGCTGTTTAACACGCCCGGCAACAGTGCAGAAGTGTTTCAATTTCACGTCTTCGTCAGCACTTGTTATCTGTTTTTTTTTTCTTAATGGTGGCCACCCTAATGGTGTCAAGTGGTATTTCATTGTGGGTTTTTTTTTTCTTTCCACTGATCAAGTGGATTTTATTTCATGCAAAAATGGTTCAAAATCTGAAAATTAGTTATTCATGTTTTTTTTTTTCATTCATGTGGTTTTGATTTGCATTTCCTTAATGATATATGATGTTAACCATCTTTCCATGTGCTTACTGGCCACCTGTGTATCTTTACAGAAATGTCTATTCAAGCTCTAGGCTCATTTTCAAATAAGATCTTTGTTGTTATGGAGACTTAGGGGTTCTGTGTATATACTAAATAATGACCTCTTATCAGATAAATGATTAGTAAATATATCCTCCCAGTCTGTGGGTTGCCTTTTTATGCTGTAGGTAGTTTCCTTTGATCTGTAGGAGTCTTAAATGTTCCACTGTAATTTTCTTTTTGCTACTTACGCTTTTGATACCATATCCAAGAAAGCATCCCCAGGTCCAGGGTCACAGGACTCTTCTTGCACCCCCAAAGGTCCACTCTAGGCTCCAGAACATTCTCATCTGTACGGAAACTCCACCCCTTTAACTGCCCGCCTCTCCCGGCCTCTGGAAAGCTCTGCTTTATCTTCTGTCTCTATCAACTGCTTGATGGCTCTTGGTACCTCACTGAAATAAAATAATACAATATTTCTCTTTTGTGACTGGCTTATTTCACTGAGTATAATATCAATACCTTCAAGGTCTGCCCACGCTGCCGCACGTGTCAGATTTTCCTTCATGTTCATGGTTGAGTAAAATCACATTATAAGTATGTAGATTTTGTTTATTGATTCGTCTATCAAGGGACACTAAAATTGCCTTGCCTTTTGACTATTGAGAATGACTACGCTATGAACATGGATGTGCAAATGTATATTTAAGTCCTGCTTTTATTATTTTGGGTTTACACCCAGAAGCAGAATGACTGAACCATACAGTAATTCTATTTTTAATATTTTGAGGGACCACCATGCTGTCTTCCACAGTGGTTTCGCTGTTTAACACGCCCGGCAACAGTGCAGAAGTGTTTCAATTTCACGTCTTCGTCAGCACTTGTTATCTGTTTTTTTCTTAATGGTGGCCACCCTAATGGTGTCAAGTGGTATTTCATTGTGGGTTTTTTCTTTCCACTGATCAAGTGGATTTTATTTCATGCAAAAATGGTTCAAAATCTGAAAATTAGTTATTCATGTTTTTTTTTTTCATTCATGTGGTTTTGATTTGCATTTCCTTAATGATATATGATGTTAACCATCTTTCCATGTGCTTACTGGCCACCTGTGTATCTTTACAGAAATGTCTATTCAAGCTCTAGGCTCATTTTCAAATAAGATCTTTGTTGTTATGGAGACTTAGGGGTTCTGTGTATATACTAAATAATGACCTCTTATCAGATAAATGATTAGTAAATATATCCTCCCAGTCTGTGGGTTGCCTTTTTATGCTGTAGGTAGTTTCCTTTGATCTGTAGGAGTCTTAAATGTTCCACTGTAATTTTCTTTTTGCTACTTACGCTTTTGATACCATATCCAAGAAAGCATCCCCAGGTCCAGGGTCACAGGACTCTTCTTGCACGTTCTCCTCCGTAAGGGTCCTCTAGGTTTATCTCACTAGAGCTGTAACTAGGTTTCTAGTTTAGGTCTTTGGTCCACTCTGAGCTAAATTTTCGTGTATGATCTAAGCTAAGGGCCCAGTGTCATTCTTTAGCGTGTTGTTCCTTCCCTCTTGGTGACCTGAATGGTCTTGTCACCCTAGTCAAAAACCTACCTGGGAGGGCTTCTTCCTGGGCACTCTGTTCCGTTGGTCTCTATGTCTGTCATGCCCTTTTGATTACTGAAGATTTGTAGTATGTTTCAAAATTAGAAAGTGTGAAACCTTCATGTGTATTCTTCTTTTTAAAAATTGTCTTGGTGATTTGATGTCCCTCAAGATTTCATATGAGCTGTAGAACAGACATTTCTATTTCTACAAAAAAACAACATTGTGGGGGGGAGGTGCGGATTTTGATAGGGATTGCTTTGAATTTGTAGATCATTTTGGGTAGAATGGACATAGTACCAGTACTCAGTCTTCTGAGTCATAACACAGGCTGTCTTTCTTAAGTTTATTCTTAAGTTATTTTATTCTTTTCTTACTCTCATAAATGAAATTGTTTTATTTCTTTTCCAGATTGTTCATCGCTGAGGTGTAGAAATGTAAGTGATTTTGGGGTGTTGATTGTGAATTCTGCCCGAGGATTACTCAATCTTGTTCCCCAGGGTATCAGTCACCATGGCTGTGCCCATGGGCTTGAGGGAGGAAGATACTTAGTTGTAAGAAGTAGAAAACCAAGCACAGTGATTTAAGACAGAAGGAGGCTATTTTCCTCTTGTAGCAAGAATCTTGAGGCAGGCAGTCACAGGCAATTGCCCACTGCTTTAGGGAACTGTCTAGAACTCCGGTGCCTTCTGTCTTCCACCTCTGCCTTCCTCAGCCAGTCTTCAAGACTGGAAGCCACTGTCGTGCCACTGAGAACTGTCTCTATTACTAGACATCTCGGCTGCACTGCAGGCAGCAAGAAGGCAAAGAGAACCCAAGGCAGAGAAAGACAGGATCCCAGCAACCTTTCTTAATTATTCCCCATTTTTTGAAATCACCCTTCTCACAAGAATTCCAAACCAGAGCCTTTGAGGGAACACGCTCCAGGGCTTCCAGGAGGACTCTCAACTGCCTTCATTTTAAACAACTCAACTGTCCACGGCTACAGGAAGCACTAGCCACTGGCAGTCATTGTGTCAGTGTGTCATTGCTAATGAGATAACATTTGTTTTATCGCTTTTCATTTTCCATTTATCATCCTTAATTTGCCATGAAACTGTTTGTCAACTCTCTATTAGCAAAACATGTCAGAACAGCAACATACTAACATTAACGTAAGACTGCTAAGGGACCCTCGCTGGACCTCTGCGTTTCTCTAAGACGTGCTCTGTGTTCTTCCCAAAGGGCTGTCACCTGGCTGGGGGTCTCCAGGTGGTGTTTTCTGGCACCAGGACTCCACAGTGATGTGAAACCATCTTCCCGATGGTGGGCCTACAACCAGGGATTCCAAGGTGGTTCTTCTAGAGAAGAAAGGCAAATACAAACGCCATTTCCGGCAGAACAGCCCGAGTTGTGTTATGTGTGTCTGACTATAAATAGCTGTGAGCACATACGTGTGCCCTGTATGTGGTGGCGGCGTGAACGACAGCCCGCATTTCCAAGTGTCCGCGTCATATAACTGTCTTTACCTTCTTGAACAGTTTAAGTTCTGTTTGACTCATAAGATACGGACACAGCTTTGTCTCGCCTTCGTGAACCTTCCTACAGTGGCCGGAGCTATGTTGCAGGGCCCTCTGCAGTGGCAAGACTTGGGGAATTATAGGAAATCCCATCCTTTGCCATCTGCCCACGCAAGTTGCCATGGAGACCGTCCACCATCCTCAGGTCCAGATGCTCTCCCTCTTTCTGAGACAAGGTGGGGACACTGGAATCTTCTCAAGGTTGCCCATCTCCCTGGACGCCCCTCCCAGCCTCCTTCTCCTGGGTCTTGCCACCTCCCTGGACAGCCTGTCTCTTCCGCTCTCTCCTGAGCCCAGGTTAATCTTTTTATTGACTGGGGCTGGGAAAGCTCTGTGTTCTCCATGCTTTCTGGCAGGACTTTCATCTGTGCCTCAAATCCCTTCACCTGCTCTGGGCTTAGACTTTTAGAAACTAACAAAGACTTGTAAGTGCTAAGTGCTCTCGACCCTGACACAACCCTCCCCTCAGACGATTAACCAAGTACCAATAGACCAAGTTATCTGACTGAAAGTAATAAAAAGAAAACAGAGAGACGCAGAGAGGGAAAGATCAGAGGTCCACATGTTCAAACGGATGTTCCTGCCATGTGTTCTGTATGTGTGTGTAGACATGTCTATGAATAGATACTTGGTGCGTCCAAAATGCCCTCGTCCGTGTTGATATTTACTGCAACAGAAGAGCATTTTTAAAACTATAAACTATGCTTCTGTTGATACCTCCAACTCAAATTTATTTGACTCTCATTTGTCATTGGAAATGGAGAAAATAAAATATTCTAAAAGAATTCTAAATCTTGCTTTTCCCCTAAAAAAGTCTTAATTGAATTGAGGTTTCAATTCTTAGTGTAAAGATACATCCAGAAAATAAACAGGAAATTACAACCATTCAACACGTACAGAAGCTGTAATTCAAACAACATATGGTAATGTTGAGCGGGGAGACTCGTAATAATTAACATTTGTAAATTGCTTTCCATTTACTTGCATGTATAATTTAATCTGATGCTTGCAATAGCCTTGAAAAGTAGGTTGTGATTCTTACCTCTGTTTTACAGATGAGGGGAAAGCAGGACACCATGATGAAGCACTTTCTCCAAATTCACACCAGTCGTCTGTGGGAGTGATCCACGTGAAAAGTCTGCCCACGTTACAGACTGCAAAAGAAGGTGAAAGATGAAGAAGATCAGAAACATGTATTATATGTCGATGTGTTTTTTCATATGTGAATGCCTGTGTAAACCTCTGTATTGGTAAGTTGAATTGCGTAATGTGCTGCGTGGGCTAAGTCACTGTAGTCCTGTCTGACTCCTTGCGACCCCATGGACTGCAGCCCACCAGGCTCCCCTGTCCACGGGAGTCTCCAGGTAAGAATACTGGAGTGGGTTGCCAGGCCCTTCTCCAGGGGATCTTCCCCACCCAGGGATCAAACCCAGGTCTCCTGCACGGCAGGTGGGCTCTTTACCTCCAGAACCACCAGGGAGGCCCTAGTTGAACCTCGCATAGTACAAGGGCTTTAAGCCCGACTGGATCAGGATCTCTGAGGGTGAATCCTTGGGACTGGTGCTCTTGAAACTTCTCTGGGTGGTCCTCCAATCAGCAGCCAGGCTTGAGAATCACTAGGTTTGATTTTTGTTGTTGCTGGGGGTTTTTTTCATATGCAAATGAGGGGTATGTTGAGCGGCAGAGGGAAAGCGAGGCCATGCGATCACAGCAGAGAGAAGGTGGAGAGAGGAGAGGTTCCGGCTGGGGTGGGGAGGCTGGGGAATGACGTTGATAAAACATGCTTTCAACACATGCACACGGTCATGAAGCATCCCTAGTACAGGACGCAGCGAAAGCTCAGTAACCTCACTTTCTAGTAATATTTTCATTTACACCTGAATGTACAATAAACTTGCTCAAAAAAATTTGAACACTCAAAATGGTTCCCCAGCCCTCTGAAGCCTGTTGCTGGAAAAGCATAAAAGGGGCAGAACAGTCTCCCGTGTTTGAGACGCTGAGTAAGAGGCATTTATCTGCCACAGAAATTTATAAGGAGACCCCAAAACGTGGTTCTGAACGCTTGCTAAACAAAATACAAAATGGACCTTGGATCTTCACCAGCACCAAGCATGGGGGCCCTGCTAGTGAGGCTGGTCTTCGTTGTGGGCTGCCTCTCTGGGTCTAGTCCTGCCCGTCCCCCCAACAGCCGCGGCGACCCCCACCCCACCCCACCGCTGCCTCCGGGCCCAGGGTCAGGGTCAGGGCTGGGTTAGGAAGCAGTCGTGCGACTGAAGTGTGAGGAGGAAACACGAAGGGCTTACAGTGAAGACAATGGGCACAGAAGCCCTCGTGGAAATTCATGAGTGTCCCGGATGCAACAGCTGACCTGTCGCTGGGGAAGTCAGCTTTAACCCAGCACGGTTCCGGGACCACTTAGATGACAAGCTGTAAGGAACACAGACGATCGACCCACTTACTAGCTAGATTTTTAAAACCAAACGCTTTGTGGGGGAACCCATTAGGCTCTATTTTCAAAATTAGCATCTTAGAGATTTCTCTCATTGTTCAGTCATGGCCAGCTCTTGGCCACCCCATGAACTGCGGCGCGCCAGGCTTCCCTGTCCTCCACCATCTCCCAGAGTTTGCTCAAATTCAAGCCCCTTGAGTCGGGGATGCTGTTCCACCGCCGGCCCTCCGCCCCCTCTCCTCCTCCCGCCCTCCGTCCTCCCAGCACCCGCGTCTGTGCCGGTGAGTCAGCTCTTCGCCAGAGGAGACCACAGGGCCCGAGCTTCAGCTTCGGCATGCGTCCTTCCAATGACTGTTCAGGGCAGGGTTCCTTTAGGACTGACCGGACTGATCTCCTCGCTCTGCAAGGGACTCCCGGGAAGAGTTTTCTTGCCTGTGAATACACCACGCCTTTCCCCCTGCTCGGCCCCCTCGGCTCCGCGTCGCTCCGGCGGGGCGTGTGCACGGAGAATGGTGTCTACCAACAGCAAATGGAAACGTCTGTGGGCCCTTTAAATTTTTTGGTTGCTTTCTTCAATGGGTCTTTGAGGGGGGGGAGGGGAAGAGGGAGGGGGACGGGTGGGCCACTTCCACTGGTTTTTCATTTGTCTATTTTCATCCGTCTTTGTTCTCTGGCCCGTGTGGGCCTCCCGTCGCGGTGGCCTCTCTCGCTGCAGAGCACCGGCTCTGGGCGCATGCACTCCAGAGCTCCGGCTCGGTCATTGGACACATGGGTCCAGCTGCTCCGCGGCACGTGGGCTCTTCCCGGGCCAGGGATCGAACCGGCGCCCCTTGCACTCAAGGCGGTGTCCTTCCCCACTGGACCACCAGGGAAGCCCTCTATGGGTCTTGATTCATTTTATACTTTCCTCTTGTCGGGGGGCAGCATCTGTCACCTCAGGACGTGTCTCTTGGGGAGGAATGAGGGCGAGGGATGTTAGGGAGTTTGGCAAGGACACGCTGCTGTGTTTAAAATGAATAACCAGCAAGGCCCTGCTGCGCAGCACAGGGGACACTGCTCCGTGTGAGGTGGCCGCCGGGATGGGAGGGAGGTCTGGGGGAGAGTGGACACCTGTGCATGTGTGACCAAGTCCCTTTGCTGCCCCCCGAAACTACCTCATTGTTAATCGGCTATGCTCCAGTGCAAAATAAAAAGTGTAAAACATGTGTCTCTTTGGCATGAAGGTTACTTTAAGCTGACTGTTTTTAAGAAACAGGAGACTCAGGAAGTCTTTCTTTGTTACCACTGCCCCGTCCGTTCCTCGCTGCCTAGAGAACTGAGACTCGGGGCCTGCTCCCGGGGCAGGCTTCAGCAGCGGCGCGAGCCGAGCGCGGCCGGCCCAGAGATCAGAGTCCACTCTGCGTCCACGGGCCCTGCCCGGCCCAGAGAATGCTTATTCACCAAGCACTAGCTTTTCCATCTTCCTGTGAATCGCCTTCCTCCCCTTCCGATGTCCCAAACCACGGGCCCCGGCGTCTTCTTTGGCTTCAGCTGAAGAGGGTGTGGAAGGTGAGGTTTCCAGCATGTGGGGCAAGTCACTCGATTTCCCTGGGTCTCTCGCATGTCCTTGTGTTTGATTTTTGTTGGATCTTTCTCCTGTGAATGTGTCTCGTGTTACTTTAACTCTTTGGCCAGAAGAATCTAGAAGGGTGGAGAGAATTCTCTTCCTCCCCAAGCTCTTCAGGCTCCCCACTGGTCTCTTGAAGCTCCAGTCCACGATTCACCGCTGTCTCTCCCTCGCCACCTCTCTTGGGGAGCACGGGGCTGGCACAGAACTCACACTCAATAAATACACGGTGGACGCACGAATCCACGCCAGTGGTTCTCAGCGTCTGGAATAAAGGCTCCCGAGGGGAGCTGATGGGTTCGGTGGACTCCCTCCTCGGGTACCTGAACCCACACACACTTTTGTGTGGCCGTTTTGGGCTCATAAAACCCATCCTCTGACCACCCCGGATATCACGTTAAAGGGTGGGCAGTTTTGAAAACACGAGACACTAGTTGTTATGGGTTCCGGGTGCAGGAAGGGCAGATGGTTTCCAATATTAGATTTACGATCTGGTAATTCAAGACACACTCCCTCATGGCTGGTCCCGGAGGCACCTTCTGTGATGAAGAAAGACTGTTGGAATTAGTACCCAAAGGGTCTGCAAAACTAACTCAGCATAAACCGCCCCAAGGGAGGCCATCTCCAGGTCTCCTGCCCGGCCGCGCTTGGCCTCGGGCTGGAAGCAGCGTGGGGGCGGGGGGGCGGGCGTGAGGCGGGCGGGCTGCGCCCTCTTTCTCGATGGACAGCCTTGGTGGGGCCATTCTCACTCAGATTGTCCTTTGCTCCAAGCATCCTCCTGTTACGTAAACGAGCCTTTCCATCCCCACCCAATGGATCTGGACATGTGTTGTTTGCTTTCTTACACGTTGGGGATATTTGAAATTTTTGGCTGTTCTTGCTTTAGGGGCAGTGCCGAAAAGTAGGTCATGACACGTTCCCCAAATAGAGCCCAGGCAGACGGCTCCCAGGGGTTTCTGTGTTACAGATCCAGAGCCAAGGCGTGCTGGGAAGGGGGTCACACCTGGTCTGTTACGGGGCGTTCCCAAGCTCAGCACCACTGGTGTTCGGGGCGGAATAATTCCTAGTTGTGAGGGTCGTCCTGGGAGCTTCCCTGGGCTCTGTCCCCTGACTGGGCAGCACCCCACCTGCCTCCCGCCGCCTTCCTGGTGTTGACAATCAGAAGTGTTCCCCCCGACTCCCCCCTCCCCGCCAACGCGTGTCCTCTGAGTCTCTGAATTGTGCAGCCGAGAAGCCGGGGATGTTAGAAGTCCTGGGAGCGAAACCACCTCCTGGCGGGTCGCCGGGACAGAGCCCAGGGACTCCCTCTTCCCAGGCTCTAGAGCCTGGCTCCAGGAAAAGAAGAGAGCAAGCCGGCTCCCTCCAGGCGGCTGCTGGAGCGTGATGCCCTGGGAACTGGTTCTTCGAACCCCAGCCACCCCACAGGGAAGCTTCTGGGGCAGGAGGGAGCCCACGGGGCTGCTCGGCAGGGACGCGTGGAGGGCACTCCCCTTCAAGGGGACGAGCCGTTCCCTCCCAGCAGACACGTGACAGGCACAGCGCCTGGCGCCCTGCCCAGGGCGAGGAGCTCCGAGGCCACTCCTTTGTCAGGCACCGTGGGCCAAGAGCTCGCCTCCCAGCATCTCCCGCCGGCCCTGCAGGGACCTCTCGCAGCCTGCCCAGCCTGCCTCCCCGGGCTCTGGTCTCACACGACCCCCTTCCCCTCTCAACGCGCATGCACACCTGTGGAGACTCCCGCAGAGGAAAACAACATTGCGCCGTCTCC
Source organism: Tragulus kanchil (assembly GCA_022376925.1). NCBI lineage: Eukaryota > Metazoa > Chordata > Mammalia > Artiodactyla > Tragulidae > Tragulus > Tragulus kanchil. The sequence goes on from JAIOJX010000005.1 coordinate 2,599,426, forward strand.
TGCGGCCTCGGCAGGCTGTCACTCCCGTCCCCCCGTCCAGCTCTGTGCAACCCTATGGACTGCAACCCGCAGGCTGCCGGGCTCCTCTGCCTGTGGGATCCTCCGGGCAAGAACCCTGGAGCGGGTGGCCATGCCCTCCCTCCAGGGATCTTCCCCACCCAGGGATGGAAGCCAGGGCTCTCACATCCACCTGCGTTGGCAGGCAGGCTCTTTGCCTCTGGCGCTGCCTGGGAGGCCCTTGCAGCCTCCGCTCCACCGGAAAGGGCCCCGCCTGCACTTCCAGAACCGAACACCCCGGGCCGGACCCAGACCACCTCTTGCCCACCCAGCTCAGCCCCGGGCTCGGGCTCAGCGGTTCAGACTGACCGCCGCACACAAAGCAAGCCGACCACCAAGGTGAAACCCAAACCCACAAAGACGCGGAGATCGATATGCTTTAAATCACTCTGTGGCGCTCACGACCGCAGGCGGCTTTGCTGCGGCCGGGCTCTGGGCTCGGCCACCACGGGGCTCTCCCTCGGCTCACCCAGCCAGGGACTCCTACTCTCCGCTTCTCCCGCCGTCCTCGACCCTCTGACTCCTGCCCACGCCCAGTCTTCCCCCAGGAGCGGTCGGGACACTCGGCAGTGGCCGTCGCCCTGGCTCTGGGCTCCTGGTGCGAGCGCTGCCTCCACATTTACGCCAAAGCGCTCAGGGAATCTAGGTTTTCTCAACAAACGCTGGTGAAGCACTGTTTTTAAAGGAAAACAGGGCCTTCCCTTGTGGCTCAGCAGCAAGGAATTCCACCCCACAGGGAAGCTTCTGGGGCAGGGAGCCCACGGCTGCTCGGCAGGGACGCGTGGAGGGCACTCCTTCAAGGGGACGAGCCGTTCCCTCCCAGCAGACACGTGACAGGCACAGCGCCTGGCGCCCTGCCCAGGGCGAGGAGCTCCGAGGCCACTCCTTTGTCAGGCACCGTGGGCCAAGAGCTCGCCTCCCAGCATCTCCCGCCGGCCCTGCAGGGACCTCTCGCAGCCTGCCCAGCCTGCCTCCCCGGGCTCTGGTCTCACACGACCCCCTTCCCCTCTCAACGCGCATGCACACCTGTGGAGACTCCCGCAGAGGAAAACAACATTGCGCCGTCTCCTGCGGCCTCGGCAGGCTGTCACTCCCGTCCCCCCGTCCAGCTCTGTGCAACCCTATGGACTGCAACCCGCAGGCTGCCGGGCTCCTCTGCCTGTGGGATCCTCCGGGCAAGAACCCTGGAGCGGGTGGCCATGCCCTCCCTCCAGGGATCTTCCCCACCCAGGGATGGAAGCCAGGGCTCTCACATCCACCTGCGTTGGCAGGCAGGCTCTTTGCCTCTGGCGCTGCCTGGGAGGCCCTTGCAGCCTCCGCTCCACCGGAAAGGGCCCCGCCTGCACTTCCAGAACCGAACACCCCGGGCCGGACCCAGACCACCTCTTGCCCACCCAGCTCAGCCCCGGGCTCGGGCTCAGCGGTTCAGACTGACCGCCGCACACAAAGCAAGCCGACCACCAAGGTGAAACCCAAACCCACAAAGACGCGGAGATCGATATGCTTTAAATCACTCTGTGGCGCTCACGACCGCAGGCGGCTTTGCTGCGGCCGGGCTCTGGGCTCGGCCACCACGGGGCTCTCCCTCGGCTCACCCAGCCAGGGACTCCTACTCTCCGCTTCTCCCGCCGTCCTCGACCCTCTGACTCCTGCCCACGCCCAGTCTTCCCCCAGGAGCGGTCGGGACACTCGGCAGTGGCCGTCGCCCTGGCTCTGGGCTCCTGGTGCGAGCGCTGCCTCCACATTTACGCCAAAGCGCTCAGGGAATCTAGGTTTTCTCAACAAACGCTGGTGAAGCACTGTTTTTAAAGGAAAACAGGGCCTTCCCTTGTGGCTCAGCAGCAAGGAATTCTCTTGCCAACACAGGGAACACAGGCTTGATCCCTGGCCCAGGAAACTCCCACGTGCTGCGGGGCAACCAAGCCCATGTGCCACGACGGCTGAGCCTGGCTCTAGAGCCCGGGCGCCGCAGCTCCTGAAGGCCCCGCACCCTGGAGCCTGCGCTCCACCGCGAGAGACGCCGCTGCCACCAGAAGGCCGAGCACTGCGGCCAGGAGCAGCCCCGGCCGGGAAGCGCCCGCGCCATCACGAGGACCGAGCGCAGCCCAAACTAAATCAACCATCAAAGAAAACCCGATTTTATTTTCCAAATCGCCTGTTCGGATTGTGGCTGCTTTTCATTCCCGATTGACTTTTTACTGGCATCGACTCAACAGCTATGAGTATGAGCGAGCTCCTGGAGACGGCGAAGGCCAGGGGCGCCTGGCGCGGCCGCCCATGGGGCTGCAAAGAGCTGGGCACGACTTCGCGGCGGAGCCGCAGCCACCCGCCCCTCGACGGTCTCTGCCGCAGACCTTCGCGTCAACAGTAAGCTCTGAACCAGCACGTGGATGTGCTAGAGCGAACTCACTGGAGTAATTTATTGGAGCCCAAAACGAGAAGCGACCAGCGTGTCCGAGGGAAGAGAGCACCTGGACGGAGCCCTGCGGCGGATCGCGTGGGCCAGACGCACATCCTTGGAGAGCGCGCGACCCTGAGCGGTGCTGGGGGCGGCCCCGTGAACAGAAACAAGCATTATAACGGGAGAAGTGATACTGGGAGTGCCCTTCACTTCCCTCTCTGGGGATCCCCGAGGAGTCCAGATTCCACCCAGTGGACTTAGGCTGTGCTCGCAATCAGAAAAGAAAAAGAAACACTGTTTTTTAAAGTGTCCCCGGATGTGAGGCTGCCCAAGGCAGAACGTGGGGGAGGACGGCCCCTCCCGTGCCCGGTGCATCGCCCTGGGTAGCTGGGCGCGTGGGCAGCGCCTGGGAACGCCAGCCTTGGGGAGGATGGCGTGAGACGGCGGACAGGCAGGCGGACCGGACCGGCCGTCAACTGACTGTGCACGCGTCGGAAAGGCGGTTGCCCCGGTGGCCCGGCCTAACAAGGCGAACCTTTCAAAAGCCAGGCCGGCGGTAAGAGACTGGACGCTGCAAAGGCCTCTCCTCCCACTAACACCCCCCCAAATGGCCGGACAGCCCTCCTGGGCGCAGGGAGAGGAGGCCGAGGCCACGGGGGCACACAGAGAGAGAAGAGCGTGCGTCAGCGGGAGGCCCAGCCTTCTGCCCTTTCCCCGGCCTCAGAGAAGCGAGCTGCCCGGCGGGCACGGCGCCCAGCTCTGCCAACACGTACCTGCCCCTGGAATAGGACCCCACCTCAGCTGAGGCCCCACCTCAGCGGGCACCCTAACTCTGCTTTGTGAAATCCTCAACACCCCCGGAAGCAGAGACCATCGATGTGTGGTTTAAGGTAAGGATGTGCGTCGTCAGTGCTCCCGCAGCAATAGGAAACTCACACAAACATTGTTGCAAAAAAATCCAGAGAACACCCAGGCCCCCACCTTTGCACCAGTGCCACCTCATCGACGGGGGCGGCCCTGGGGAGCAGGCTTGACGGCCTGGAGGGGCCGGGAAGCGGCTGTCTCCTGGCCCCGCAGCCGGTGCCCTGAGGTCTGCCTCTTCCTCTCCTCTTTCTTAAAACTGAGCCTTTCTCCTTCCCTGTCCACATCCTCTCCTGCTGGTTGCTTCTATTCCTGCAGGTTTCAATTTCAACCCAAATATCCACGCTCCCCCAGGGTCTGCCTGTGGCTTACGTCTGAGTACTCTTTAACTTCTCGGGCCTCTCTGCGGCTCCCAGCCGGAGCTCCGACCACGCCGCTCGCTCTGGCCCTCAGATACCCTGCACGCCTCTGTTCACAATTCCCGTCCTGTGGCCGCACCACCAGCTCTCCACTAGGGAACCTTCTCGATTCACAAGGTCTCGGATGCCACTGTCCGTTAGAATCCCCTGAGACGCTGTGTGAAAATTCCAGGCTGCACCCCAGACGGGTGAAATCACAGTCCCTGGACTGGCGCTGGGCGCCCGCCTGGCAGCAGCACGGTTCCAGCCTCTCCAGGGGATCCCGATCCACTGCTCCCCCGGGGGTCCACGGGTGCCCCTTCCGTCCATCCTCCCTGTGAGCGCCCGAGGGAGGATGTTTTTAAAATTGTTTTTAGAGTTTTGCTGTTCACTGCCACACGTTGGCCTGGCTCCCCCACAGGGATACGTATGTCCCCCTCCTCCCGAACCTCCCCCCGACCCCGTCCGCACCCCACCCCTCCAGGGCGCCACAGAGCCCCTGTCCGGATCCCCTCGTCCCACGGCATAGTCCCCTCCCCACCCCCACGCCCCTAAGGCTCCCCCGCGAGGCGCAGGGTTACTGGCTGGCTAGGGGCAGGCCAGCACCGCCCCACCAGCCCGCGGACCCCACCTGCCTGCTGGCCTCCTCACGCTGGGGCTTTCCACCTCTGCGGTGGGGCGAGGGCAGGCCTAGCCTCCTGGTGTGTGAGGTGAGTTCGGGAGAATGGGTTCAGGGGGTTTTGCAGAGCAGGAGAAATCCCTGGGCCTGGTGGAGGGAGCTCGGATGTGGCGGCCTTAGGCGCTGGCTTAGCGGTTCTGGCTGCAAAACAAATACCACTGACCTGGAGCCTCCGAAACAACAGAAAGGTATTTCCTTGCAGTCCAGGTGGCTGCAAAGCTCAGCTCCAAGTGGCAGCCGAGGGGACTTCCGGGCTGTCCAGCGATTCCGCTTCATTCCCTCGGTGCGGGGTGCACAGGTGTGGTCCCTGGCTGGGGACCTAAGGTCCTGCGTGCCACAGGCCAAGGCCCACACGAAACAGCAACCGTGACCGTGGCGGCCGGCTCTGCTCCTGGTGGGGGTCCCTCCCCGGGCTTCCGGCGGCCCCCGTCTCACCTCCCCGTTCAGGCCTTGCCTCCTCGTGTGGGCGACACAGCCTCGCCTCCAGCTCAGAGGTGAGATCTGGACCCACGTCCAGGAGAGGGGGCGGGGTGGGCAGACCTCTGGTCTCCGAGCATTTCTACCGCGTCGTGTTCAGAGTGCTTCAGAGAAGTCGAATGAATAGAGTGTGTTTATCTATACTGACACATACAGGAGCTATGTTTAGAAGGATGGGGAGAGGTTTATCTTAAGGATGGGGTCCACGGGTGAAATCACACCTGGACTGGCGCTGTGCCAGTCCTCTCCAGGGATCCCGATCCACTGCTCCCCGGGGTCCACGGTGCCTTCCGTCCATCCTCCTGTGAGCCCGAGGAGGATGTTTTAAAATTGTTTTTAGAGTTTTGCTGTTCACTGCCACACGTTGGCCTGGCTCCCCCACAGGGATACGTATGTCCCCCTCCTCCCGAACCTCCCCGACCCCGTCCGCACCCCACCCCTCCAGGGCGCCACAGAGCCCCTGTCCGGATCCCCTCGTCCCACGGCATAGTCCCCTCCCCACCCCCACGCCCCTAAGGCTCCCCCGCGAGGCGCAGGGTTACTGGCTGGCTAGGGGCAGGCCAGCACCGCCCCACCAGCCCGCGGACCCCACCTGCCTGCTGGCCTCCTCACGCTGGGGCTTTCCACCTCTGCGGTGGGGCGAGGGCAGGCCTAGCCTCCTGGTGTGTGAGGTGAGTTCGGGAGAATGGGTTCAGGGGTTATGCAGAGCAGGAGAAATCCCCTGGGCCTGGTGGAGGGAGCTCGGATGTGGCGGCCTTAGGCGCTGGCTTAGCGGTTCTGGCTGCAAAACAAATACCACTGACCTGGAGCCTCCGAAACAACAGAAAGGTATTTCCTTGCAGTCCAGGTGGCTGCAAAGCTCAGCTCCAAGTGGCAGCCGAGGGGACTTCCGGGCTGTCCAGCGATTCCGCTTCATTCCCTCGGTGCGGGGGGTGCACAGGTGTGGTCCCTGGCTGGGGACCTAAGGTCCTGCGTGCCACAGGCCAAGGCCCACACGAAACAGCAACCGTGACCGTGGCGGCCGGCTCTGCTCCTGGTGGGGGTCCCTCCCCGGGCTTCCGGCGGCCCCCGTCTCACCTCCCCGTTCAGGCCTTGCCTCCTCGTGTGGGCGACACAGCCTCGCTTCCCTCCAGCTCAGAGGTGAGATCTGGACCCACGTCCAGGAGAGGGGGCGGGGTGGGCAGACCTCTGGTCTCCGAGCATTTCTACCGCGTCGTGTTCAGAGTGCTTCAGAGAAGTCGAATGAATAGAGTGTGTTTATCTATACTGACACATACAGGAGCTATGTATGAGAAGGATGGGGAGAGGTTTATCTTAAGGCACTGGCTCACTCCACCACGGGGCCGGCGAGTCCTCAATCTTCAGGGCCGCCGGCAGACGGGAAAGCCTGGCAAGAGCTGAGAGCTCCGTGTCGAGTCCAGGGTGGTCTGGGACAGGAATCCCTTCCTTCGTGGGGACCCTCAGCCTTTCCTAGCCCTTAAGCAAGAAGCAGAGTTTCCATCAAGTAACACCCACCTGTTTCTTGTAGAAGCGGCACCCAGACCTCAGCGTGGCGATGGACTTTGTGCGGCCGAAGAGCGGAGCGCCCGGGGTGACGAGACAAGCCGCGAGGTGGAGACGGTGCGGGTTCCGGCCCCGGGCTGAGAAGACCCCCTGGAGGAGGAAGGAGCAACCACTCCAAATTTCTTGCCTGGAGAATCGCATGGGCAGAGAAGCCTGGTGGGTTAGCGTCCTCAGGGGTCACGAAGAGCCGGGCACGACTGGATGACTACACGCACACGCGCCCAGGTGAGCCGACGACAGACGTCCATAGCAGTGGCAGTCTCACCGAGGGGGCACTGTAGGGGTCGTCGGCAAGGGACAGACTGTCCTTATCTTTAAAAACTCAGTGAGAAGGAGTAAACGGGGTCCCACGTGTTTGCCATACAGCCCCCGGGATGGGAATGAGAGCTCGGCAGTCTCCCGGCTTCCCGGCTGCGCTCTTCAGGGCCGGCGTGACCCCAGGCGCGGGAGCGGCTGTGCTCAGCCACCCAGCCGTGGAATACGTGCCGTCCCTGGGACCTTCGCCTCCGCACACACAGCCGTCGACACGCTTTGCACTGTTCTCTCTGTTCCTTGTTAAGAGTCCAGTTTTGTTTTTTTTTTTTTAATTTATTTATTTATTTTTGGGCTGGGGTCGGGTTGGGGAGGGAGGGGAGCTTGGTCTTTTTGTTTCTCTCTGTTCATCCGTCTTTGTTCTTTAGCTCCCGTGGGCCTCCCATCGCGGTGGCGTCTGTCGTTGAAGAGCACCGGCTCTGGGTGCATGTGCTCCGGAGCTCCGGCTTGTTAATTGGACACATCAGTCCAGCCGCTCCGCGGCATGTGGGATCTTCCCAGGCCAGGGCTCGAACTGGCGCCCCTTGCACTGCAAGGCGGTGTCCTTACCCACTGGACCACCAGGGGAAGCCCAAGAGTCCAGTTTTATTTCAATCAAACAGAAAAGGAAATGTCCTTCATCTCCGTCGAGGGCTGGCTGGGGTTGCTCTGGAGAAGGGGTCAGTCCTGGTCTGGCACTGGGGGCCTGACGAGCTCCAGAGACAGGAGCACCCGTGGAGTTAGACGGCAGGACGCAGAGGCAGACGTGAGGGCCGGGAGCTTCCGGGGCAATCAGCGCCCACCTGCCGCTTGAGAGGCATCGCTTCCCCCGCTGCTTCCAGTGAGCCCAGCACAGGAGCGCTGCCAAAGGGCGATGCTCCCAGAGGACCGGTCCGTCTGCCCGCCACTCACAGCCCATCCTCTGGGGCTCGCCTGAGGAGAGAGTAGGTGTGCAGGAACGGAGGGAAAGGAAGGACCTGAGAACCTGCTTGGATCACAGGCCCTACGGGGCTCCGGCGGCCACGGAGCCGCAGAGGCGCCAGGTTCCTGGAAACGAGGAAGAACAGGTCCCAGGCGGTGGGAGTGGTGCCAGGAAGCAGAAGGCTCCCTTTGCCCTACCAGCGAAAGTCTCAGTGTCCAGCCAGAAAGCCTGTTCTTCTTCTTCATTAACTCAGGAAATGGGCTCCCGGAGGATGGTTCTTTGCTTCAAACCGCTTCCGGCTGCGCTCTTCAGGGCCGGCGTGACCCCAGGCGCGGGAGCGGCTGTGCTCAGCCACCCAGCCGTGGAATACGTGCCGTCCCTGGGACCTTCGCCTCCGCACACACAGCCGTCGACACGCTTTGCACTGTTCTCTCTGTTCCTTGTTAAGAGTCCAGTTTTGTTTTTTTTTTTTTAATTTATTTATTTATTTTTGGGCTGGGGTCGGGTTGGGGAGGGAGGGGAGCTTGGTCTTTTTGTTTCTCTCTGTTCATCCGTCTTTGTTCTTTAGCTCCCGTGGGCCTCCCATCGCGGTGGCGTCTGTCGTTGAAGAGCACCGGCTCTGGGTGCATGTGCTCCGGAGCTCCGGCTTGTTAATTGGACACATCAGTCCAGCCGCTCCGCGGCATGTGGGATCTTCCCAGGCCAGGGCTCGAACTGGCGCCCCTTGCACTGCAAGGCGGTGTCCTTACCCACTGGACCACCAGGGGAAGCCCAAGAGTCCAGTTTTATTTCAATCAAACAGAAAAGGAAATGTCCTTCATCTCCGTCGAGGGCTGGCTGGGGTTGCTCTGGAGAAGGGGTCAGTCCTGGTCTGGCACTGGGGGCCTGACGAGCTCCAGAGACAGGAGCACCCGTGGAGTTAGACGGCAGGACGCAGAGGCAGACGTGAGGGCCGGGAGCTTCCGGGGCAATCAGCGCCCACCTGCCGCTTGAGAGGCATCGCTTCCCCCGCTGCTTCCAGTGAGCCCAGCACAGGAGCGCTGCCAAAGGGCGATGCTCCCAGAGGACCGGTCCGTCTGCCCGCCACTCACAGCCCATCCTCTGGGGCTCGCCTGAGGAGAGAGTAGGTGTGCAGGAACGGAGGGAAAGGAAGGACCTGAGAACCTGCTTGGATCACAGGCCCTACGGGGCTCCGGCGGCCACGGAGCCGCAGAGGCGCCAGGTTCCTGGAAACGAGGAAGAACAGGTCCCAGGCGGTGGGAGTGGTGCCAGGAAGCAGAAGGCTCCCTTTGCCCTACCAGCGAAAGTCTCAGTGTCCAGCCAGAAAGCCTGTTCTTCTTCTTCATTAACTCAGGAAATGGGCTCCCCGGAGGATGGTCTTTGCTTCAAACCTGAGCCCCAGACAGATTTGGATTCAAGACCCCAGGATGGCCAAGCCCCGAGCCCCGACCAGCACCTCACGTGTCTTTCCAGAAGCCTACGGTTGGGTTGCCAGATCTGATACAGGGTGCCCAGGTAGAGTGGCATCTCAGATACGTAAGGAGTCATCGTCTGGCATTAGGGTGTCGCACCCAGTAGTTGGGCTTTCCTGGTGGTTCAGACGGTAAAGAATCTGCCTGCGATGCAGGAGACGCAGGTTCAATCCCCGACTCGGGAAGATCACCTGGAGAAGGGAATGGCTACCATACAATTTTGGGAACATGCTTATGCTGCAAAAATGACTCATGTTATGCATATGAAATTCAATTCAGCTGGGTGCCTTCCATGTTTACTTGCTAAGGATGGCAGCCCCAGCCGACAGGGTCACCAGCTGCAGTCATTTTCAAGCTGTAAAAGCCGGGTGTGGGCTGGACGGGCTGCTGCTGCAGGCTGCCCGACGACGTGACATCACAGATGGCTGGCAGGGCTGACCGGGCTCGCCCAGCCTTTCCTACACGCAGAGATGCTCTTGGCTGCCGTTTGTGGACAAACCTATGATTCAGCCGGTTTAGCCAGAAGGGCATTCGCTGTGCCTGGTAACTGGGACTCCAGATGCAGGTGGTCAGTGATGTGCGTGACATGAAGGACGGTCCTCTCGTCCACTCTGTCATCATTCCTGCTGCCCCTGCCCTGGGGCTGAGAGCAAGATGGCGGCAGCAACCCCAGCCTCGTCCTCGGACATGGACAGGCCGCATCCTTCCCAGGACTTCTCAGCAGCAGTGGAGGCACAAGATGAAGCAAAAGGGCCGCCCAGGATCCCGCGACGTTCCCACGCCCTGTGCCTGTGAAGAACGTGAAGATGAGGAGAAAAGTGAGCTGGGATCCTCACGTCCATCAGGGGATGTCATCCAACACACGTATGAAACCACGTCCAGAGCACCCAAGCCCTCAGGACACCCCTGGCGGTCCAGTGGTTAAGAATTCACCTTCCAACACAGGGGATGTGGGTTCCATCCCTGATCGGGGCACTAGGATCCCACATGCCTCGAGGCAACTAAGCCTGCCCGCCCCAGCGACTGAGCCCACATACGTCAACTAGAGAAGACCCGATGCAGCAAATCGTAAGTTAATTAATTAAAAAGCTCCATTTACATTAGCACAAAAAATTTAAAAGAAAAGGAGCACCCAAGTGCTTAGCCTGGCTAATTTTACCACTGGGAGCCAAACTTAGGAAAAATTATTCAGACTGTAGAAAATCGTTGTGCCCCAAGAGGTTCACCATGGCTGTGGGTATAACAGCACACCGGGGCAACAACCCACACGGTCAGCGAGGGGAGGATATGGCGTGTGCCCTCTGGAATCCAACCCTGACCGTGATGGTCCCGGACACCAGAGCCCGTCAGGCGAGCCGCTCCTCTGAACGCGTAGGTAAAACTGCCAGACACAAGCTTAGAGTTACATTATCCTAAGTTTACCGACAAGGAAGAAATACCTTAAAATGGTAATCGTGGTTAAAGGACTATACAAAGATGAGTGGTCAGATTTTAAATGACGGGTTGGCCGGTCTGTAGGCTGCCCGCGACGTGACATCACAGATGGCTGGCAGGGCTGACCGGGCTCGCCCAGCCTTTCCTACACGCAGAGATGCTCTTGGCTGCCGTTTGTGGACAAACCTATGATTCAGCCGGTTTAGCCAGAAGGGCATTCGCTGTGCCTGGTAACTGGGACTCCAGATGCAGGTGGTCAGTGATGTGCGTGACATGAAGGACGGTCCTCTCGTCCACTCTGTCATCATTCCTGCTGCCCCTGCCCTGGGGCTGAGAGCAAGATGGCGGCAGCAACCCCAGCCTCGTCCTCGGACATGGACAGGCCGCATCCTTCCCAGGACTTCTCAGCAGCAGTGGAGGCACAAGATGAAGCAAAAGGGCCGCCCAGGATCCCGCGACGTTCCCACGCCCTGTGCCTGTGAAGAACGTGAAGATGAGGAGAAAAGTGAGCTGGGATCCTCACGTCCATCAGGGGATGTCATCCAACACACGTATGAAACCACGTCCAGAGCACCCAAGCCCTCAGGACACCCCTGGCGGTCCAGTGGTTAAGAATTCACCTTCCAACACAGGGGATGTGGGTTCCATCCCTGATCGGGGCACTAGGATCCCACATGCCTCGAGGCAACTAAGCCTGCCCGCCCCAGCGACTGAGCCCACATACGTCAACTAGAGAAGACCCGATGCAGCAAATCGTAAGTTAATTAATTAAAAAGCTCCATTTACATTAGCACAAAAAATTTAAAAGAAAAGGAGCACCCAAGTGCTTAGCCTGGCTAATTTTACCACTGGGAGCCAAACTTAGGAAAAATTATTCAGACTGTAGAAAATCGTTGTGCCCCAAGAGGTTCACCATGGCTGTGGGTATAACAGCACACCGGGGCAACAACCCACACGGTCAGCGAGGGGAGGATATGGCGTGTGCCCTCTGGAATCCAACCCTGACCGTGATGGTCCCGGACACCAGAGCCCGTCAGGCGAGCCGCTCCTCTGAACGCGTAGGTAAAACTGCCAGACACAAGCTTAGAGTTACATTATCCTAAGTTTACCGACAAGGAAGAAATACCTTAAAATGGTAATCGTGGTTAAAGGACTATACAAAGATGAGTGGTCAGATTTTAAATGACTTGTTTCTCTTAGTTGTCAATTTTTTATGTATGTGTATAGGACTTTTTCATGGAAAAATAAATTCGTCATTTGGAAACGTGCTGGGAAATGAAAGCCTTTGTGAACCACATTACCTCCTCTAGTGTGAGAGGTAAGTTCTGGAAAAAATAACAAGCCAGTAGGCAAGACTGTTCACCGGTGCGGCTTAGAAGAAGGATGGCAGGAAGAGATGGAGGCAGAAAGGTGGCGCTTTTTCTAAATTTTACCAAACCTGTCAAGGCTCACTGGCTTTTTTTTTAAAAAACTGACCCCAAGTAGTTGAACGGAATTTAAGAAAGTTCTGTCCCTCTACTTAAATTCCAAACCCACTTTCCTGCATGGAGCAGAGTTTCACGGCGATGGTCCAGTTCGGCAGGCCACCGCTGACTTCCCCAATCCATCTGAACAAGCAAAGCAAAAGACTCCCTTTAACCCAACTGCAATTTTATTTTTCAAGGCAGAACAGGTTTCACCTGTTTTGTCTCTTCTCTCCCAAACTGCCTCAGCAAAGCTAGCCAGTGCGTCTCCAGGCCAGTTACTTCCGGACGTCCCCGCCGGCCCGGCCGCCCTGGCGCTCTCACAGGAGGGAGCGAGCGCCATCCCACCCGTGGCAGGCAATCAGCTTGGCCTCCAGCCGGGACTGGGTCGGAGTGTCCTCCCCTGGGCTGGGCTCCCCAGCCAGGCCGCAGTGAGGGAGCCTCTCAGCGCCCTGCTCTGACGAATCCGAATCCTGGTTACTCGAGTGTTTCCAGAACACTGCCCGGTTCCGAGATCGGAGCTTAGCTTCCCCGTTGGGAACAGAGTATGCTGAAGTCCCTGCCTGCAAGGGGTTTACAGGCCAGTCAAAAGGCAGCCGGCTGGGCTTCCCTGGTGGTCCAGTGGGTAAGGACACCGCCTTGCAGTGCAAGGGGCGCCGGTTCGATCCCTGGAAGATCCCATGTGCCGCAGAGCGGCTGGACCGAGCTGCTCCGAGTCGGAGCTCTGGAGCGCATGCGCCCAGAGCCGGTGCTCTGCGACAACAGAGGCCACTGCGAGGGGAGGCCCACACGGGCCAAAGAACAAAGATGGATGAAAATAGGTAAATGAAAAAAAAAAAAAAGGCAGCCGGCCAGCCACACTGTACACGCACAGAGACAGCCCGGGGCCGCGAAGGGAAGGCGTGGGCTGGGGGTGGACACGGCTGAGAGGAGACCCCGCCTCGGGGCTCTAGGCGCAGGTGCAGGAAGCAGAGCACAGACGGGGCCAGCGTCCAGCCCCGACTGGGAGGCTGAGTCCGGGACGTTTGCAGTTTTCTCTAACGAGCGTCTAGAGCAGTGGCTCTTGACTTCGAAGGGGCTGGGGCGAGGGCTGGACTCTGCGAATCAGGTGAGTATCATGGAGCCCTCCCCCAGGAAAGCCCACACCTTAGACACACGAACAGGTGCGGGTGCTTCCAGAAGGTTCACAGACTCGTCCTCCCTGAGCTGTCCGTCGGCGGCTGCGGGGCGATGAGACTCAGCACGGGTCGGGACGGTGCACACCCCTGTGAGGTCCCTGCACCACGGGGTCTCCGGACACCTCTGGGGACTCCTTCTCCTGCCGGAGACAGCGTATCCAAAGGCCTCCGGCGAGCAGTCCTGCGCCAGTGACGACGCTCGGGGCTCACCACCCTTTACAGCGAGAGTGGGGTTAACCACCACGCTCACCGCGCTTGGTGCCAGGACTTACACTGTCGATGGAAGTCGGCCTCACGAGTGGAGGATCAGCGTCACCCAGCCTCGAGGGCCGTCAAAAACTACGGCCCTGAGCACGAGAGATGTCCCATCTTTTAAAACCATCACAGGTGCCTTGCTTTTATTAATACTTGGGGATCAACCCCATCTCTCACATTAAACCAAAAGGAGTCTGGACACAGCAGTGGTTACATGACAAGCTCTGATGGTAAAATAGCCCCGTCCAGTCACTGGCGGGTTATGCAACTTTAGTCATATTCCAGCTGCCTCCGCTTTCATTCATAAAATGGAAATAATAACACTGATTACTTCGGAAGGGCTGATGGAAGGATCCAGTGAAACTGTGTGTGCCGGATCTGGCACGGGGCGGACCCTCAACAATAGCAGCAGCTCTTACTATTCCTAAAAATTCTGAGAAATGGACGTTATGCCCTGAGGAAGGACAGGCCAATGTCAGGCTCTTACACGTTTAAAGAATAGACATAATTGAGTAATGTGGAATGATTTCTCCTACAACGTTATGTTCTTTTGGTAGATCCATTTTAGCAACAGTCTAGCATTCAACAAAACAGATTTTTTTTTCAAGCCCAAGAAAGCCTTGTAACGATGATGAGATTACTCCTGAACCTGTTACTGGTTGATGGCATTTTGTGATGCTCAGAATCTGTGATTATTTCTAGTGAAAGCAGAGATAAAACAAAATTGTTTCCTAGTCGCAGAAAGAACACTCAGAGACATCCTACCAGCTTTCTTTCTGTCTTGTTTTGATCTCATCAAATACGCAGAAAAGAAAACAAACAGAACAGAACCCTTCAAACATTCCATTGCGGTGAGCTCCAACTGTGTGAAAGCCCGGAGCGGAGCAGAACCTGGGGTCTCCTCCGTCCCCGCTCTCTCAAAAGACGAACAGGTGCGGGTGCTTCCAGAAGGTTCGACCTGACTCAGCACGGGTCGGGACGGTGCACACGCCTGTGAGGTCCCTGCACCACGGGGTCTCCGGACACCTCTGGGGACTCCTTCTCCTGCCGGAGACAGCGTATCCAAAGGCCTCCGGCGAGCAGTCCTGCGCCAGTGACGACGCTGGGCTCACCACCCTTTACAGCGAGTGGGGTTAACCACCACGCTCACCGCTTGGTGCCAGGACTTACACTGTCGATGGAAGTCGGCCTCACGAGTGGAGGATCAGCGTCACCCAGCCTCGAGGGCCGTCAAAAACTACGGCCCTGAGCACGAGAGATGTCCCATCTTTTAAAACCATCACAGGTGCCTTGCTTTTATTAATACTTGGGGATCAACCCCATCTCTCACATTAAACCAAAAGGAGTCTGGACACAGCAGTGGTTACATGACAAGCTCTGATGGTAAAATAGCCCCGTCCAGTCACTGGCGGGTTATGCAACTTTAGTCATATTCCAGCTGCCTCCGCTTTCATTCATAAAATGGAAATAATAACACTGATTACTTCGGAAGGGCTGATGGAAGGATCCAGTGAAACTGTGTGTGCCGGATCTGGCACGGGGCGGACCCTCAACAATAGCAGCAGCTCTTACTATTCCTAAAAATTCTGAGAAATGGACGTTATGCCCTGAGGAAGGACAGGCCAATGTCAGGCTCTTACACGTTTAAAGAATAGACATAATTGAGTAATGTGGAATGATTTCTCCTACAACGTTATGTTCTTTTGGTAGATCCATTTTAGCAACAGTCTAGCATTCAACAAAACAGATTTTTTTTTCAAGCCCAAGAAAGCCTTGTAACGATGATGAGATTACTCCTGAACCTGTTACTGGTTGATGGCATTTTGTGATGCTCAGAATCTGTGATTATTTCTAGTGAAAGCAGAGATAAAACAAAATTGTTTCCTAGTCGCAGAAAGAACACTCAGAGACATCCTACCAGCTTTCTTTCTGTCTTGTTTTGATCTCATCAAATACGCAGAAAAGAAAACAAACAGAACAGAACCCTTCAAACATTCCATTGCGGTGAGCTCCAACTGTGTGAAAGCCCGGAGCGGAGCAGAACCTGGGGTCTCCTCCGTCCCCGCTCTTCTGGGACAAACCATGCCGAAGCAGAAATCCCACGGAGTCTCTGGGCTCCCGGCACCCAGCAGAGGAGCTGCCCAGGGCCAGCCCAGCACGAGGCGCGGGCAGAGTTTTCAGCACAAGCTCCGCCACCCGCACCCCCTGCCCTCTGCCCCAGCTGCTGTCACCTCCCAAGCATCTCCTCCTCTTCGCCCACGTCCTGTGCCCACGCTGAGGCCACGGCAGTGCTATTCACTGGAAGTCTGTCCCCCGCAGGGTGGGCGTGCCCCCTGGGGGATGGTGCATTTGAGGGGAGCAGCGGGGCTCTCCTGAGGGCCCGGGTCTCTGTAGGGAACAAGGATGCACGGCCCGAGGGGCATGGGATGAAGGGCGGTCCCAGAGGGCCAGCAGCAGGGGTGGTGAGTCCGGCAGAGCCCCTACGGTGGACGGGCAGCTGCAGTCTCTCCTCTTGCTGGGCCCACCCCCTGACGGGATTGGGTACAGAGGCTGAGCCATCTTTACTTTGAAATAAAATCACACAGCGCTTGTGACGGGCATCTCCCCGGGGACCTGCAGTGACGGCCAAGCAGGGGAGACTGGTGTGCCCGTGGGCACAGCAGGGCTGAGTTGGCCCAGATTGGCGAGGGAGGGACCGCACACCGGCTGCGTGGTGACGCGGCACCGCCTGGCCAGCCCCATCGCCCGCTTCCCGACCTCCTGCTGCTGGTCGGCAGCCCCGGGCGGGCAGCTGCCCGCTGGCTGTGGCCCAGGGACGGGGAGGCTTCTCCCTCCCCTGGAGTCTGTCCAGATCGCTGCCTGAGTTTGGGGTAAACACGAGCCACGCCAGACCCTCGCCACCAGCTGTGCCCTTCCCCTCAGGAGACCTCGCTGCCCACTGGGAGACCTCACTCTGCCCCAAGCCCCCCAGCGGAGGTGTGGCAGAACCTGGCCTTCCCAGCCAGGGCACAAGGGGCGACAGGCAGCCGGGAGCCCCGTGTTCCCAGGGCCCTGCTGCTTCCTTTGCTGTGGTCAGGGGAAGCTGAGGTGAGCGAGGCTCAGAGGAGAGGCGGCGGCCGTGGGGTCTGGTGTCCCACATCCCGGTGGTGACTGCACCGTGGGATCCGAGGTGCCCCCAGACTCCAGAGGGTCCCCACCTGCCCCCTCTCTCTGGGAGACAAGGCCAGGGCACAAGCTTGGTCCCCGGCTGGTAGGCACCTCCTCCTTCCTTGTCTGGACACGGACCCCAGTGCAGACAACAGACCAAGTAAGGACAGGACTCCTGTCCCCTCGGGGTGCCCAGCAGGGGAGGATGAGGGCTTCAAGCGTATTGGTGGACAGAACCAGAAGGTCTGTCCCGTAAACTCAGCCACTGCAGAGGTCTGAGCTCCGGGGAGAGGGCCCAACACATTCTGGAAGACAAGGAGGGCACGCTGGGAGGAAAGTGCTTTGCAGCAGGGAGCTCCCCACGCCCCTGATCAGGAGAAGAGAGAGAGCGTGGATGGGCACGGAGGGACCAGCCCCGGAGCAGGGTGCGCCTCGCAAGTCTCATAAGGGAACACGCAGACAAAGACGAGGCCGAAATGCATGGTGAAGGCAGGTGTTTGCACCAACGATAGAGAAAAGAGGCAGGACCAGCCATGCCACCAAGACGTGTGCTGCAGGGGCTTCGGCGGAGCTGAAACAAAGCGCTGGCAGGCAGGAGCTTCCTATCATACTTTTTCTCGCTTTCACATCCCTGAAGTCGAGACGGTCTTTAGACCACCGGCAGCCAGGGGACCGCTGTGGCGTGCTTCCATTGCCTTAGAAATACCTTCAACAGCTTCCCTCAGGAATGTTTTTCCTTCTTTAGGCAGGTGCAACGTACAACAGAACATGTCTCGCTCTGAAAGATCACTTTTTAAAAGTTTTTTTTTAAATCCAGGATTCTCCTGGTGGTTTAGTGGCTAAGACGCCCCACTCCCCATGGCCGGGGCCCAGGTTCGATCCTCGGTCAGGAGCTAGAGTTCACAAGCCACAGCCAGGAGCCTAAGAAGTTTTTTTAAATGACAAGAAAAACATGGAAATCAGCCGGGAGCCCCGTGTTCCCAGGGCCCTGCTGCTTCCTTTGCTGTGGTCAGGGGAAGCTGAGGTGAGCGAGGCTCAGAGGAGAGGCGGCGGCCGTGGGGTCTGGTGTCCCACATCCCGGTGGTGACTGCACCGTGGGATCCGAGGTGCCCCCAGACTCCAGAGGGTCCCCACCTGCCCCCTCTCTCTGGGAGACAAGGCCAGGGCACAAGCTTGGTCCCCGGCTGGTAGGCACCTCCTCCTTCCTTGTCTGGACACGGACCCCAGTGCAGACAACAGACCAAGTAAGGACAGGACTCCTGTCCCCTCGGGGTGCCCAGCAGGGGAGGATGAGGGCTTCAAGCGTATTGGTGGACAGAACCAGAAGGTCTGTCCCGTAAACTCAGCCACTGCAGAGGTCTGAGCTCCGGGGAGAGGGCCCAACACATTCTGGAAGACAAGGAGGGCACGCTGGGAGGAAAGTGCTTTGCAGCAGGGAGCTCCCCACGCCCCTGATCAGGAGAAGAGAGAGAGCGTGGATGGGCACGGAGGGACCAGCCCCGGAGCAGGGTGCGCCTCGCAAGTCTCATAAGGGAACACGCAGACAAAGACGAGGCCGAAATGCATGGTGAAGGCAGGTGTTTGCACCAACGATAGAGAAAAGAGGCAGGACCAGCCATGCCACCAAGACGTGTGCTGCAGGGGCTTCGGCGGAGCTGAAACAAAGCGCTGGCAGGCAGGAGCTTCCTATCATACTTTTTCTCGCTTTCACATCCCTGAAGTCGAGACGGTCTTTAGACCACCGGCAGCCAGGGGACCGCTGTGGCGTGCTTCCATTGCCTTAGAAATACCTTCAACAGCTTCCCTCAGGAATGTTTTTCCTTCTTTAGGCAGGTGCAACGTACAACAGAACATGTCTCGCTCTGAAAGATCACTTTTTAAAAGTTTTTTTTTTTTTAAATCCAGGGATTCTCCCTGGTGGTTTAGTGGCTAAGACGCCCCACTCCCCATGGCCGGGGGCCCAGGTTCGATCCTCGGTCAGGGAGCTAGAGTTCACAAGCCACAGCCAGGACCCCGTGCAGCCAAATAAACGAATGACTAAATTTTAAAAAATTCTAAATGACAAGAAAAACATGGAAATCAGGTCTCTTCAGCTTCTTCTGAGTTCTCAGGCACTTCCCTTCACGCTTAGCCCAAAATTAAAGTTCTCGAGCATCTTGAAAGTTCAAGACCCTCAGGATCTTCTTCCCACCTGCTCTTGGATATCACCCTGACCTCCCCGCTGACACCTCTTTGGTCTTGGCCCCCCAGCTGCTCCCCAGCCAGCACCTCCACACCTGCGGCTCCCTGCCTGGAGCTTCCCCTAGACGTGCCACTGTCTTCTTTCTAATTCATGAAGACACTCAGAGTCTCTTGACAGTGATGCCACCCTCTCCAAGGCAGAACGTTCTAAAAAGGGAGAAGGCTCATTTCAATGAAAATCTCTTGATCTGCCTAATTCCAGTCCAACCTGATTTTCAAAATTGATTTCTTGATCAGACTTAGCATCGCCGACTAGAGAGACGCTGACAGCAGATGCCTCGGTGGGATGATCAACTTCACCTCCCTGCCGTTCCTGCCAGAAACGTTCACCCTGCCTCGCATCACGAGCACACCGCCAGGGAAACCCAGACGGGGCTGCCTCCACAGACAACTGGCCTGAACGCGTCAAAATCTCAGTAGCGGCGTCAGCAACGAAGCGCAGGAGGCTGTCCTAGGCCAAGGCACAGCGAAGCGGCTTCATAACAAGCACGGGGAAGGAAACTTGACTCAGTGCTGGGGGAAAGTTTACTGGGAGATGATCCATTAGGAGCATTTGATACGGGCTGTATACTGGATTATACTGAACGAATAGATTTCTGAGGTGTGATCCTGGCACTAAGGACGAGCAGGAGAATGTTGACTCTCAGCGCACACATGCAGAAGCAGAGGCAGCATCACGGTATCTGCACTTTTCAAATATCTCAACAAAAACAACTGTGGGAAAGCAAACGGGACCAGCTGTTAGCAGCTAAGGTAATCTAGGTAAAGAGATGTCTATTGTAGTATCCTTTCAAATCTTTACATTTGATGTTTCTAAATAAAAAGTTTTTAAAAATCAGTTTATTCTATATGAGAGCAAAAGATATATCGAAAAGAAAGGTTTACAAATCCCAAAAATACAGGGACGTTTTTAGTATTTTTAAATAACTCACAGAGCTTGAAGAAGAACAAGGAAAGTGAATGCAGTGGACACGCTGTGGTTTTCCACGGAGCCGACAGATGAGCAGAGTGAGCAGCACGATGCTGATAGGACTTTGATGTATGATGTCTGAGCTGGGATCCTCGCCTTTTTTCCTAAAATCTAGTCTGACTCCCATTCAAGCAATATATTTCCAGCAAGAGTCAGTTGGACATGTTTATAACACTGTGTTGCTACCAGAATCTGTTTAATTTTGCCAATATATGCCATCAGTGGGGAACAGAACTACTCAACATTAAAATTGATTTTAAAACTACTTAAGGTCTCCCATGTCATAAGAAAAACTGCAAAATAGGGCAACCGTTTCTACATTTCAAAAATACGGAAATTAGTAAACATTGAAAATCATCCTTCAAAAAATGGTTTCCATGACAGCAAGATTTGAAATGATTTTATATCAAAGTATTTAAACTCAACATTTTCTAATTATTGTGACTTACAATATCAACTACCATTTCATGTTTAATACTTTTATTTGTATAATTCATCTAGGATGCCTTGCCATAATTGTTATTAACAATAAATAAATAACACACGCCTTTTTTTTCTTACTTGAAGAAGGAAGGGCCTCTGTTCTATCCTTCACATGAAAGCAGTCTATTGTTATCAGCCCTGGTTAGATTAAAGAAATAATTATTGCAAAGAGAGTGGCAAGAGTAAAATAAAGGAATAAAAAATACAAAGCAGTAACAAACTCCCACCCATAAGCACATTAATGGGCATATCTGAAACAACCAAGAGCATTGATCTGCTTTCTGTGTTCGATGATCCTGGCACTAAGGACGAGCAGGAGAATGTTGACTCTCAGCGCACATGCAGAAGCAGAGGCAGCATCACGGTATCTGCACTTTTCAAATATCTCAACAAAACAACTGTGGGAAAGCAAACGGGACCAGCTGTTAGCAGCTAAGGTAATCTAGGTAAAGAGATGTCTATTGTAGTATCCTTTCAAATCTTTACATTTGATGTTTCTAAATAAAAAGTTTTTAAAAATCAGTTTATTCTATATGAGAGCAAAAGATATATCGAAAAGAAAGGTTTACAAATCCCAAAAATACAGGGACGTTTTTAGTATTTTTAAATAACTCACAGAGCTTGAAGAAGAACAAGGAAAGTGAATGCAGTGGACACGCTGTGGTTTTCCACGGAGCCGACAGATGAGCAGAGTGAGCAGCACGATGCTGATAGGACTTTGATGTATGATGTCTGAGCTGGGATCCTCGCCTTTTTTCCTAAAATCTAGTCTGACTCCCATTCAAGCAATATATTTCCAGCAAGAGTCAGTTGGACATGTTTATAACACTGTGTTGCTACCAGAATCTGTTTAATTTTGCCAATATATGCCATCAGTGGGGAACAGAACTACTCAACATTAAAATTGATTTTAAAACTACTTAAGGTCTCCCATGTCATAAGAAAAACTGCAAAATAGGGCAACCGTTTCTACATTTCAAAAATACGGAAATTAGTAAACATTGAAAATCATCCTTCAAAAAATGGTTTCCATGACAGCAAGATTTGAAATGATTTTATATCAAAGTATTTAAACTCAACATTTTCTAATTATTGTGACTTACAATATCAACTACCATTTCATGTTTAATACTTTTATTTGTATAATTCATCTAGGATGCCTTGCCATAATTGTTATTAACAATAAATAAATAACACACGCCTTTTTTTTCTTACTTGAAGAAGGAAGGGCCTCTGTTCTATCCTTCACATGAAAGCAGTCTATTGTTATCAGCCCTGGTTAGATTAAAGAAATAATTATTGCAAAGAGAGTGGCAAGAGTAAAATAAAGGAATAAAAAATACAAAGCAGTAACAAACTCCCACCCATAAGCACATTAATGGGCATTTTTAAATCAAGCACCAATTAGCTTTATCATCTTTGAAATGTTGCATGTTTTGCCTCCTCAAGTCAACTGAAACAACCAAGAGTACTTGGTAATATTAGATTTGTGAGCACCTAAATTAAATTTGCAATCCATATTTAAATTGGGGGGAAATCAAATTTAATAAATTTGTAAGTTCTTTTTCATTTAATCATTGTGTGACTGAGTGTCTGAATATTTAGATGAAGGCTGACTGTTGGAAGACTAGTAAATTGGACATTCAACAAAGTAGAAACTGCATCAAGTCTTTCTCTCCATGCAGGAAAAGCCCAGGAAAACTCCAGATTCTACCGAGATTCATGACATTCCAGAATTTGATGCCTGAACTTTGTATAAGACGCCGGTCATCTAGGAGGGACCTGGCGTGGGAACCCTGCCGGAAGGGACATTCGACCCTGGACAATGACGGACCGAGGCACTCTCCGCTCTCCGAGAGTCCACACAAGCAGTCGACCGTCCACGTGGAAAAGCAGGCGGAAAGAGCACAGCAGAGGCGCTTCGCCGGACCAGGCAGGCGGCCGCCGGGAAGACCGCGCCCGCGTGCGGGGTGGGGGGCAGCGAGGAGGCGGGTCACCCTGCCGCTGCTGGGCCCCCGCGCGGCCGGGTCCCGGGCTCCGCGAGCCTCCTGGGTGCGCTCCTGGGGGGCCCTCTTCTCCGGACCCTGCAGCGCCGCGCGGGTACCGATGGGTGGGAGTACCGTCGAACCCAGCGTCGGAGCCGAGCGGCAAGCCCGCAGGGAGCGTCGTCGCCGTCACCGGCGCTGGTCTCAGAGCTGCGGGCAAACAGACTGCGCGCTCTGCAGCCTCAAGACACTTGCAGTTCAGCAGTGAAACTGTAACATCCGAGGGCTGCCTTGGTGGCCGTGTGGTTAAGAGTCCGAGCTGGAGGCTGAATAACCACAACGGTGTTACCATGCAAGCAGTGACCCTGCAGTGGTGCCCAGATGTGTTTGCTTATTATTATTATTATTTTTAGAAA
Organism: Tragulus kanchil; assembly: GCA_022376925.1. Classification (NCBI taxonomy): domain Eukaryota; kingdom Metazoa; phylum Chordata; class Mammalia; order Artiodactyla; family Tragulidae; genus Tragulus; species Tragulus kanchil. Next base: position 2,622,119 of record JAIOJX010000005.1, read on the forward strand.
TAGTCATCGCTTTTACCAGATTATCAAAGAGGTCCTTCTTGCTGTCTGGTGTCCTCTTGGTGCAGCCTGTTGTCATCGGCCAGGACTTCCCTGATGCTGTGTTATGCGCAGTTGTGTCCGACTCTTTGTGACCCTATGTCCGTGGGCTCCTCTGTCCCTGGGATCCTCCAGGCAAGCACACTGGAGCCGGTGGCCACTTCCTCCTCCAGGGGATCTTCCCGACCCAGGGATCGAACTTGGATTCCTGCATCGCAGGCAGAGCCTTTACCGTCTGAGCCACCGGGCCTCCCCTCGGTGCCCACAGCCCAGAAAAGAAAGCCTCCGCAGCCTCGTCTTCATGGGTGGGGTTGCCGTCCCCGAGGGATTCAGGGGAGACTGTCTATGTAAAATAATTGGTACGTGAGCCAAGCAGGGCTCCTACTTCTTTCTTCTCTCTTCACACACTCGCCCCTGCTCCCAGGGCCCCCAGTTTGGCCAGCTTCCCGCGCCAGCGACACTGATCCCAGAAAAGGATCTGAGAAATTCACTGTTACTGAGGCCAGGATGAGAAAGAAGACAAGAGCCCCAGAAATATCGGCCTTCGCGTCGTTCGAAGCTAGAGTCAAAGGGACAAAGTCTAAGTACGAGATCACAGGCCTCAGGGATGCCGGGGAGGGAAAGCACTGTTCCCGGGAGGTGTTCCCAGGACAGGGGGCCTGTCTCAGGCGTGGCAGCTGTGGCTGGCCCGAACACGACGACAGGAGGCAAAACTGCAAATGAACGGCCGAGAGCTCTAAATGTCGTGTTAAAATGCAAAAGACAAGCCTTACAGCCTTGACGATAAACGCGGTCGTTGTTTATGAGTTCAGTATGCGTAAAATGCGTAAAATGAATACGTAACACGCATATATGGTTGTTGTTTAGTCATTCAGTCATGTTGGGCTCTTTGCGATCCCATGGACTGAAGAGCACCAGGCTCCTCTGTCCGTGGGATTCTGTCCTGGCAAGAATACCGGAGTGGGCTGCCATTTCCTTCTCCAGCGGATCTTCCTAACCCAGGGATTGAACCTGAGTCTCCTGTGTGGCAGGCAGATTCTTTACTGCTGAGCCATCAGGGAAGCCCTGCATATATATATTATCTTGCGTATAAATGGAAAATTCCAGAAAGAGACAGAGCAAACTGTTTAACAACGACATCTCTGGGGAGCAAGCCTCGGAGGGTTGGAAATCTGGAGTGGAAGAGGCTTTGTTTCTATTGACACTTTTTCCCCACTTAGGCTCTTCTGTACCGATGATTTTTTATACTGTATGTATGTATGCATCACCTTTTCAATTTAAGACATAACTTTGAAAAGACAGCATGAGTACATTCAGTGAGCCGTGAAATCTTTTGATAAAACCAACAGCATGAAATATGACTTTGAAAAACCCACAAGGGGCCACAGTTAACAAAACAGATGCCGTAAATCAAACCCACAGCCAAGATATCTCACGAGGACTCGGGGTTCAGGTTAAATTCTGTGATGCGGAGTGTTTCTAAAGGTGGCTGGTGGACGTGCTAGGAGAGCGGAGAGGACACGCGCCCCGCGCTGGCGCCGGCTCCTCAGCAGCACGGCCTTTCCTTTAGAAGGACCTCCACCAGGTCTCTACGTCTGTCTCTGGAATGGAGAAGGAAGCGGCGCTCCTCACTGTTCAGGAGCCCCTCCCCTGAGGCCTGCCTGTGGGTCTGAGCCTGAGGTCCAGCCCCGCACACACCAGCTGCCTCCGTCCTTAGAGACCGCATTTTCCCAGTAACGTGGCTTCGTCAGCGCAGAGGCCAGGGGACAGAACCCGCGGGTGTGGGGTCGGAATGGGTGCCCGGTGATTGTCACACTCACGATGTGGGGTCCACTCTGAGAATCTTTGTTCAAGGTTATCATGTTTCGCCTTTGGGGATTTGATGATTACATTTTGTTGAGAGAGAACAACAAAACTAAAGCCCCACAAGTCCTGAAAATTAGAAAGTTTCCCAGTGGAGCATTCTATGAAGAAGGAGGAGGAAAAAAGGTCACCTCTTCACCAGCCAGTCACCACCATCAATTTCCACAGGAGCTGAGAAAAGCAAGAGAACGTGATTCTGCGGAAGATACGGAGAAATACCCTGCTTTAGCAAATACTACACAACTGAAAATAAAGTAAAACAATTTTTTTTTTTATGTTGGCTTTGAAAACACACTACTAACATCTCAAATGCTCCTGTGCTCTAGGCATCATGAAAGCAATAGATAAATTTGCAAACTAAAAAGGCAACTGAGACGCTAAAAAGGCAACTGACAGTTAAAGGCAGATGGATCTATGAAATCACACAGTAGGGTCCACATTATAGGCAGTTTCCTGGTGAATTTCTTTAAGCCTGTTGGCTCAGACGGGCCTCTGACATTTGTTAGGAGAGCGATCCAGAGACCAAGGGAACCTGCCAGAGTCTCCCGCGTTTGGCACAGTTGGACATAACAAGGAGATTCTCCATCCTTAAGGAATGACTCCATTTAGAGAGAGAAAAATAAATGCATGCCAACGACCAGAATGACTCCACAGTGTAAGCAAGATCACAGTGAAAACTGTTTTTTTTTTTTTTTAATTTGCATCTATAAACCATTTACAATATGTGCCAGGCACTACTAGGCGCAGTGCCTTGAAGGCATTCTCTCCTTTAACTCTCACCCGTCTGCAGGAGGCAGACACAGCGGCTACCTCCATGTCACAAACGATAGCACAGAGGCTCAGAAACATCGCTGAGGGTCAGTCCCAGAGCCCAGGCCCTTAACCAGCCTGTTCTATTTCTTCTGATCATTTCATCAGAAACAACCAACAGTCAGCGCCGTGGAACCCACAAGCCCCACATTTTCAGGCACTGGGTCTGCATTCAGTCCTAAGTCAATATCAAAGGCACACTTCCCAAATTTACCAAGTTTTTCTATAATCTGTCAGCTCTGTGTGCAACTGTGCCTAAGTGTGGTACTAACACTGTCACGTCAGCCTTTTCCAGCCACCTTGAGAAACCCTCCTTCTCTGCCCATTTTGACAAAGTAAATGAACGACTACACAGACAGGCCAGAAACGAACCGGAACCAAAGCTGCTCTGTGTTACCAGCGTCTTAGAGGTTATTCTTTTAACATTGAGGTCATATAGAATTCAACTGCCTCTCTCTTGATTCAAAGCATTCTCTTATACAAGAACAATTAGATCGAATCAAAATTTATCTCATACAATAAATGTGTTTCTAGAAAGTAATGTATAAACAGAGTTGTGTGTTAAATACACAAGGGAAAACTGGTTAGTAGAGAGACGTCGGTAATGATTCATTTTGCACTGCAAAGGATCCTTTCGTATGATTTATTTATCACACCCCCCACACCAACTCATGTTTCAAGCAGCTTAGAGAGGTACACCTAATCCCAGATAACATAAAATTTGAAAACAGTAATGGATTTAAGGCAAATGTTCCATGATGACGGCCAGGGTAAAACGAGGGCACAGAATCCATGAGGGTCTTTGGCCTTCACAGCAGCGGGCCCCCATGAAGCCCTACACCGTCCAGCAGCCAATATCGAGACTGAAACACAACCAGCGCGCGGTTTTAGGCGCATGGCGATCGCTTCTACAGCACTGGGGGACGTTTTCCAGATGGCCCCCTACCTCCCGCCCTCCAGGAGACCCCTGACTCCTCGCACACCCATGTCCCCAGCAGCCACCTCCATGAGGCCACTCTCCCTCCCAAGTCAAAGCCATCCTCCGCCTACACTTCGGGCCATCTTTTAGGCACGTTCTGTAAAAGCTTCGGCTCCTCTTGTCATCTGTCAGCGTCCGCTCCCGTCCTCCTCAGCCCCCCAGGACCGCCATCTCCTCCCTTCCCTCCGCCATGCGCCGGAGCCCGGGGCGGCCAGCCTAAACGCCGCCGCCCGCACCCAGGCTGCCCGAGTCGCTCCCCTGGCCCTGCCACGTTCCACCCCGTTCGCCACGGGCTGTCACCTCTGAGCACCCCGCCTTCCGCGTGCTGCTCCTAGGGAACCCCCACGTCAACCCTCCAGGGCTGTCCTCACCCCGCGGCAGCGGCCACTGCCTGGTCACCGAGGGCCCGTGCCCGGGCGCTCCCATGAGTCTCACGGAGTGGACCCCGCGCGGGGCCCAGGCTTCCGCCCTTCGCAGAGCACGCTCCACCGGGCAGCCCCGGCTGGAGCCCCGGCGCGGGTCCCGGCTGCCGTCAGCGGCTCTTCCGGCCTTGCTCAGCCCGCCTGGCCTCCGCCTCGCCCAGCCCTCTGACCCATGGTCTCTCCCCGGCGCGTCACGCCCCACGCCGCTCCTCCTTCCCTCTTGCAGGCCTTTGGTCTTCCCACCCAGCTTTAATCCCATGCTACCATTCCTCTCCCCACTCTTTTGCCAGTATCTTAAACCCTCTTGACCTCTTGTATTTACATAGCAACTACAGAAACCAAAACCAAACAAGAAAGTCCGATCTAAATGCATCCAACTGCTCCCCTCCTTAGTGCCTGAGATGTCTGAGCATGCTTGGAGGGGAAAAAAAAAACCCATCAATATTCCCATGTAAATTAAAATTTAAAAGAAAAAAATCCTGGCAAGTTAAAGATAGAACAGAACTTAATTTAGAAAATGGAACTTGCAACAAACAATTTAAATGTAAAAGTTCCAGATGAAGTTAGTTAGGTTATTAAAATTAAAGGACACAGTGAATTTTCTGGCTAGATTGTTGTTCAGTTGCTCAGTCTGTCTGACTCTTTGTGACCCCATGGACTGCAGCCTGCCAGGCTTCCCTGACTTCACTGTCTCCAGTAGTTTGCCCAGATTTATGGCCATGTTGTTGGTGACGGTATCTAAACATCTCATCCTTGGTTGTGCTCTTTTCCTTTTGCCCTCAGTCTTTCCCAGTGTCAGGGGCTTCCCCGATGAGTCATCTCGTCATATCCGATGGCCAAAGTATTGGAGCTTCAGCTTTAGCATCAGTCCTTCCAATGACTATTCCGGGTTGATTTCCCTCAGGGTTGACTGGTTTGATCTCCTTGCTGGCCAAGACGCTCTCAGGAGTCTTCTCCAGCTCCACAGTTCAAAGGCCTCAATTGTGCAGTGCTCAGCTTTCTTTACGGTCCGGCTCTCACATCCACACATGACTAATGGAAAAACCAGAGCTTTGACTACACAGACTTTTGTCAGCAAAGTGCTGTCTCTGCTTTTTAATACACTGTCTAGATTTGTCATAACGTTCCTTCCAAGGAGCAAGTCTTTTAATTTCATGGCACCAGTCACTGTCTGCAGTGACTTCGGAGCCCAGGAAAATAAAATCTGTCATGTTTCCACTTTTTCCCCTTTCTATTTGCCATGAAGTAATGGAACCAAATGCCATGATCTTAGATTGTCAGTATACAAAACTCAATTGTATTTCTCTATCCCACCAATGAAGAGTTTGAATATGAAAAAAGAAATTTTAAGATGCCATTTACTTCATCAAAAGACCTCAAAAACTCAGGAATAAATATGACATTCTTTAAATTACCCAACTGAAATGAAAAACTTACATTCACACACAAAAGGAAACACAAAATTGTATACTGGCTTTATACATACTTTCCCAAAGCTGTTAAGAACCCAAACGGGTGTCTCCCATGTAGAGTAAATAAACTGGAATACATGTCTCTGATGAACACTAAAAAAAATTTTTTGACACGTATTCAGCAGCATAGGGAAAAGAACTGCCAGTACACACACTAGCAGGGGTGAGCCCCAAAGGCACTCGTAAAATTCAGCAGCATAGCGGAAAAGAACCCGCAGACAACGAGTTAAGTATTTTTTTTCACAGTGAATTTTCTGGCTAGATTGTTGTTCAGTTGCTCAGTCTGTCTGACTCTTTGTGACCCCATGGACTGCAGCCTGCCAGGCTTCCCTGACTTCACTGTCTCCAGTAGTTTGCCCAGATTTATGGCCATGTTGTTGGTGACGGTATCTAAACATCTCATCCTTGGTTGTGCTCTTTTCCTTTGCCCTCAGTCTTTCCCAGTGTCAGGGGCTTCCCCGATGAGTCATCTCGTCATATCCGATGGCCAAAGTATTGGAGCTTCAGCTTTAGCATCAGTCCTTCCAATGACTATTCCGGGTTGATTTCCCTCAGGGTTGACTGGTTTGATCTCCTTGCTGGCCAAGACGCTCTCAGGAGTCTTCTCCAGCTCCACAGTTCAAAGGCCTCAATTGTGCAGTGCTCAGCTTTCTTTACGGTCCGGCTCTCACATCCACACATGACTAATGGAAAAACCAGAGCTTTGACTACACAGACTTTTGTCAGCAAAGTGCTGTCTCTGCTTTTTAATACACTGTCTAGATTTGTCATAACGTTCCTTCCAAGGAGCAAGTCTTTTAATTTCATGGCACCAGTCACTGTCTGCAGTGACTTCGGAGCCCAGGAAAATAAAATCTGTCATGTTTCCACTTTTTCCCCTTTCTATTTGCCATGAAGTAATGGAACCAAATGCCATGATCTTAGATTGTCAGTATACAAAACTCAATTGTATTTCTCTATCCCACCAATGAAGAGTTTGAATATGAAAAAAGAAATTTTAAGATGCCATTTACTTCATCAAAAGACCTCAAAAACTCAGGAATAAATATGACATTCTTTAAATTACCCAACTGAAATGAAAAACTTACATTCACACACAAAAGGAAACACAAAATTGTATACTGGCTTTATACATACTTTCCCAAAGCTGTTAAGAACCCAAACGGGTGTCTCCCATGTAGAGTAAATAAACTGGAATACATGTCTCTGATGAACACTAAAAAAAATTTTTTGACACGTATTCAGCAGCATAGGGAAAAGAACTGCCAGTACACACACTAGCAGGGGTGAGCCCCAAAGGCACTCTAAGAAATGCAAGCCAGACCCAAATGCTACACCCTGCAGGATTCCATTTCCATGACATTCTGGAAAGAGCAGGCACCCTGGACAGGACAGAGAGGCGACTGCCAGGGACGGGGGAGGAAAGGTTTGCTCACTTGTGGGCCAGGAGAGCTGCTGGGCTGTTGTAGATCCTGGGTTTTCTTTCGTTTTACTGAGGTATAATTAATGTATAACATTGTGTATGTTTAAGGTATGCAGTGTGATGATTTGATAATGTGTGCATATACACTGTAAAATCATCAGTACAGTAGAGGTTAATTAACACCTACATCACCCACATAGTTCCCTTTTGTGTGTGTGAGTGGTGAGAAATTTTAAGTTGTGCTCTCTTAGCAAACGTCAGGAACACAGAACAGGGCTGTCAAGGGCAGTCACCACGCCTGCACCATGCACCCAGGATGTACTCATCTTTCCCTGGACATTCCAGTTTTTGACCGCCTTCATGAATTTCTCCCACCTTCTAGCCCATGGCAGCTACCAAATGACCTCTCCATTTCTGTGATTTGGGGATATTTTAGATTCCACATACAGATGAGATTATACAGTAACTCCTTCTCTGCCTGATATATTTCATCCACTATTAAATATAGTGGATATTAAATTTCACGCTTTGTTCATGCGTGCTAAGTCACCTCAGTTGTGCCCAACTCTTTGCGACTCCATGGCCTGGAGCCCGCAAGACCCCTCTGTCCATGGCAGTCTTCAGGCAAGCATACTGGAGAGGGTACCCTGTCCTGTAAGAAAGCGAGGGGAACCGCTGAGCTTGTGGTCACTCCCGAGTCCCCCTGGTGTCAGTCCCAATTTTCCACTTGAAAAGACCTCAAAAACTCAGGAATAAATATGACATTCTTTAAATTACCCAACTGAAATGAAAAACTTACATTCACACACAAAAGGAAACACAAAATTGTATACTGGCTTTATACATACTTTCCCAAAGCTGTTAAGAACCCAAACGGGTGTCTCCCATGTAGAGTAAATAAACTGGAATACATGTCTCTGATGAACACTAAAAAAAATTTTTTGACACGTATTCAGCAGCATAGGGAAAAGAACTGCCAGTACACACACTAGCAGGGGTGAGCCCCAAAGGCACTCTAAGAAATGCAAGCCAGACCCAAATGCTACACCCTGCAGGATTCCATTTCCATGACATTCTGGAAAGAGCAGGCACCCTGGACAGGACAGAGAGGCGACTGCCAGGGACGGGGGAGGAAAGGTTTGCTCACTTGTGGGCCAGGAGAGCTGCTGGGCTGTTGTAGATCCTGGGTTTTCTTTCGTTTTACTGAGGTATAATTAATGTATAACATTGTGTATGTTTAAGGTATGCAGTGTGATGATTTGATAATGTGTGCATATACACTGTAAAATCATCAGTACAGTAGAGGTTAATTAACACCTACATCACCCACATAGTTCCCTTTTGTGTGTGTGAGTGGTGAGAAATTTTAAGTTGTGCTCTCTTAGCAAACGTCAGGAACACAGAACAGGGCTGTCAAGGGCAGTCACCACGCCGTGCACCATGCACCCAGGATGTACTCATCTTTCCCTGGACATTCCAGTTTTTGACCGCCTTCATGAATTTCTCCCACCTTCTAGCCCATGGCAGCTACCAAATGACCTCTCCATTTCTGTGATTTGGGGATATTTTAGATTCCACATACAGATGAGATTATACAGTAACTCCTTCTCTGCCTGATATATTTCATCCACTATTAAATATAGTGGATATTAAATTTCACGCTTTGTTCATGCGTGCTAAGTCACCTCAGTTGTGCCCAACTCTTTGCGACTCCATGGCCTGGAGCCCGCAAGACCCCTCTGTCCATGGCAGTCTTCAGGCAAGCATACTGGAGAGGGTACCCTGTCCTGTAAGAAAGCGAGGGGAACCGCTGAGCTTGTGGTCACTCCCGAGTCCCCCTGGTGTCAGTCCCAATCCACTTGCTCTCCTCACTCTGGTCTCGGGGCGGGGGAGCGGCGGGCAGGGGGAGTTCCTTTGCCTGCCCCACCCTCCCACCCCCGTGCACAGAGCAGGCCTGCTTCCTGCCCTCGGGCACAGTCCCTCACAGAGTGAAGCCCAGGCTCCATCCTGTCTGCCCAGGGGGCAGCCTCACCGCAAGCCACCAGCACCAAGGAGCGAGGCCAGAACCCTGGAGCCGTGGAGGTCAGGTGCCCGGGAAGATGCAGTGGAAATGCCCAGGCCTGGCTGAGGAGGCAAAGCAGCGTGGGGTCTGCCTGGGATTCGGGAGGGAACCGTCGGGGCTGGGCCCAAGGATGGGGCCTGGGGACGAGGCTGAGCGCGGGGACAGGGTGCTCCCAGAGATGGCCCGCGGGCAGGAGTGGGCTGCCAGGGGTGCAGCTGCAGGCCGGAGCCCGCCCTCTGGCCAGGCGCACGCTCTGTCGTGGGTGTCTCTGGGCGCGGTCATCACCGAGAAGCCCTGCCTGGCCTCCCTCTCAAGGATGAGCTGCACGGTGGTGGCGGAAGGCCCCGCTCTCCGCGACGTCAGGGTCGCTCCTGAGGCTGACCCGGGCACGGCCGTCCCAGCCTGGCAGACCGGACGACGCTGAGGACAACACCGGTCTGCTCCTTCTGCCCAGACTGCCCCCTCAGCAGCTGCACCTCCGAGCGGGGTTCCCGAGAGCCCGCTCTGCCCCTGGCCACCCTCCGTCCCCAGAGTGCGGGCTGCGTCCTCCGGGGCCCCTCCACAAGAGGTCTCGGAGAGAGGGGAGCGCCAGCCAGCTCCCACGGGCTCTTCAGCCGCATCTCTGCCAGCTCTGCTCAGCGATGGAGGCCGAGAGCCTGCCACGGGCGGGGGCGGCGCTCACACCGGGGAAGCGCCCCAGCACCGCAGGTCAGGGCCTTTTGCTCCTTGGAGAGCTGGCTGCGGAGCATGCGGCAGCACCCCGCTCCTCCTGCATAGCAGCAGGGTCGGATGCTTTGCGGGCGTCGCTGGCGGCTCCGCAGTAAAGAATCCGCCTGCAAAGTTTCGTCCAAGTGCCGTCTGTGTTAAGTGAGCAAACGCTGGCAGTGTCTGGCCCAGAGCCAGGGCTCCGTGAGTTCCTGTGAGATTAAGGTGCCCACCCAGGCCGCAGGGCTTCCCCTCAGGACCTGGTCGCCTCCTCCTCGGTCAGCGGCGCCCAGGCCCTGGTAGACGTCTGTGTCTCTGGTCTAGACTCTCTTCAGAGCCCAGCTGTTTACTTCCAGCTGCCTAGGGGCTGTCTTGACTCGATCGCCCCACTTCTCCCTTAAGCACACTAAGTCCACAACTGCATCAGCTTGCCTCACCAGTCTGCTTCCCTCCCGTGTTCCCCGCCTGGCCCTCTCGCCATCGCCCACCCCAGGGGAAGCCTGGAGCCCGCTCTTCACCCCACTGCCCACGCTCAGCTTCCTGACCCTCTGACACACACTCCTCCCGACGGCTCCTCCCCTCTGGCCCACCCTCTGCTTTCCCTCTCCTCCACTGCTTACTGCCTCGGTCCCAGCCCTCTTCTCATTTCTTAGAAGGAAGACGTGAGAGTGGATGGTAAGTTGGCCATAACAGTGTCCACTACAGAGCAGCACAAACATTCCCGTTACAGAAAACAAACAACGCTCAGCCCAGCAGCCACCTCAGACTGAGGGCAGGCCTCCTGCGTCGTCGCTCCCTCGATGGGAAGCGCAGCTCCTTGGTGCAGGAGCCAAAGCACGCCGCGGCCCAGCTGCCGAGAAAGGACGGATCAAGTAAACAGCCGCCATGCGCAGGAAGCCCTGTGAGCAAGGCTTCTGGCGGAGAGCCCAAGGCTACGTCAGAGCAGAATAAATATATTCTGAACCTAGAGCCTATCTCAGTCCTCTCTGCTTTCTCTTTCTCATATAATTACTGAATTCAAATGCATGTACATTTAAAATGCTAACGATGTCAACAAATTCCTGTACCAAAGTGACAGACAAATTTCGCTCCCACCAAAATCCTGATAGATTCAAGTTTCTCCAAACCTGAGCCAACATTGGGTATTACTGGACTTAGAAGTATGGCCAATCTGATAGGCAAAATTGGCACACTTTTCTGTTCCTAGTTGCTTTTCTTTAATTGTGAAAAAAGTTGAGTATCTTTTCATACAGTTCATTTCTCTTTTTTCTGTGAATGCTTATTTATGTCCTCTGTCCTCTTCTACTCATTGAATTGGTTGATCTTGTTCTTACTGATTTGTAAGAGCTCTTTGTATATTGAGACAATTAACTCTTTGTAATAGGAATTGCAAATATTTTTTTTTTTCATCTTGTCTTTTCTGCCCCTTTTTGTGGTAGATTTTTCCAGAGAATACTTTTTTGTTTCTATGTTTTAAAATAAAGTAATTTTTCTTTACAATGCATTGGTTTAAAGTTTTGCTTACTGAGAGCTTTGAAGACCTAAAGAATTAAAGTCTATTATCTGGTGACTCAGTTCATAGAGAATCCAAATGCAATGCAGGAGACCCAGGTTCGATCCCCGGATCAGGAAGCTTCCCTGGCGAGGGAAAAGGCAACACACTCCAGTATTCATGCCTCAGAAATCCCATGGACAGAGGAGCCTGTCGGGCTACAGTCCAAGGGGTTGCAAAGAGTCAGACAGGACTCAGTGACCAAACCATCACCATTTCAAAGGGAAAAAAAGGGCATTGTACCGTTTTTACAGATTTTCTGTAAATCTAAGGTGGTTTCAAAACAAAGAAAAAGGAAATAAAGGGGAAAAAAGTCAAAACTTCTTTCTTAAGCTACACAAGAGTTCTTTCTGCTCCTGAAGAGATTCTGGAATGCGTTTTTCTTTCTCTTCTGGATAAAATCAGGCGTCGAGGCGAAATACAGAGGAGTCATCTCACTGCAAGCCTGAGAGGAAGCAGAGCCCAGAGGGTCCCGTGCAAACGGTCCAGATCCCACGCAAACGGTTCTGGATTCTCAGCCTGGAACCCAGCCTTCTTCTGACTTTCCAGCCGCAGGCATCACTAACATTCCCTGGTAGTTTAGAAGGTTGTACTGGTTTTTCCATTATTTTCCACCAAAAGCTTCTTGACTGACTCAGTCATCCAGAAGGGATATCAGGTCCTTTATCAGAACTTTAATGAGTCTGCGGACATTTTCCCTAACTTTCCTTTTCTACCTAAAACCCTCTTGCGGTTCTATTTACATTTCAATTCATTTTCCTCCTCTGGTTAAATCTGATCATTCTTTCCTCAGCAGTCTTGAATAACCCGCCAGGACCTAAAAGATAAAGTCCTCTATCCCATCCTGCAACCCAAGGCCCTTCCTGAAGACAGCGGGAGTCAGGCACGGGGTCCTGCACGACTCTTTGCCACCCCGTGGATGGCAGGCCCGGGTCTCTCGCGTGGCCGGCAGATTCTCCACCGCTGTTTTCATCCGTGATCTCTCTCAATAGAGCATGTGCTCCAGCCCTCCTGTTTACACAGGGCTAGCTATGGCCTAGGCTGAATATGTGAGTCCCCCACGCACCCCGAAATGCATGTTAGAAGCCCAATCCCCAGTGTGATGGTATGGGGATGTAGGACCTTTGGAGTGACTAGGTCCTCAGGTTGCAGCCCCTGTGAAGGGGCTGACCGTCTTGAAAAAGAGGCGCTGGACGCATTGTTCCCCTCCCCTTCTGCCATGTGGGGGCACAGGGAGATGGGCTCCCCTCCTCTCCTGCCGCTGGCTGGGACACAGCAAGATGGCACCGCCAGGGAGCCAGCAGGAGGGCTCTGAACGTGCCAGCGCCTTGACCCTGGACCTCCAGCCTCCGGGACTGCGGGAAGTAAGCGTCTGCGGTTCACGCGTCGCCCAGAGGGCCTTCACAACCACCTGGCATTTCTGTCGCAGCAGCCCAAGCCGACCGAAGCAGGCCACACTTCCGCTCTGAAGACGGGAGTTACCACCACGGAAAGGGGACGCACTAGACAGAGCCCTGGGTGCTGTTTGGGACTGGAAGACAGGCTTGAGGTCCTTGATTTCAGTATGTGTGGACGGATACAGACAGAAATGCAGACATCACGCGGGTGTGTCAGGAGCTCTTCCTTGTCCCCAAGAGAGCGCCGGCCACCCACAGAGCACCTACTCCCAGGACACCTGCACACTCTTATGCTTTTTTGTGCCCAACCATACAGCGTCCTACTTTAAAACATCTTCACCACGCTCCGCCCATGAGACTTCCACTGACACGGAAGCGCAGCCTGGGAGCGCCACGTGCCTGTCGCCCAGCAGAGCGGATCCCCGCCTTCCGCCACGGCCGGCTCCGGCGTCCTCCCCAGGAAGCCTCCTCGGGGTGCCCGGGCAGAGCACCGTCGCCCGCCTCTGCCCCGGGAGGGTCTCTCACCACTTCCTGTCGCACAGGCCCTCCTTTCTTGCTCCCGGGCTCATTCTCCCCACCCTGGTGAGTTTTTGTGGGCAGGATCTGACTCTACATCTTGGTCCCCAGGCCTCGGTCGAGGCATTTTGAGTGAGATGGCATCTCTCTGAGGACCGCAGCGGCCTGCCTGCAGAGCGAATCCCTGCCGTTGTCCTTACTGGCTCCGGGTCCCACCCGCGGAGGCTGACCGTTCCCAGGGAATCCAGGACACAGCCCGCAGAGTGCTTTGTTGCAGCCCTGTTTCTGTGGAAGACGGCCTCCCTCTGCTGAACAGGAGGCGGTCTTCAGAGAGGTGAGGCGCCTGCCCGACAGATCTGTCTTGAAAACGTTTGACTCCATGCTTTGCTTCTGCTGCAAAGTCAGCCTGGCGCCACTTTGCAGCTGGAGGTGGCGGGCTCGTGACATGAATGTTTGCCTGTTTACGAGGCTTCCTTGGAGGCTGGACGGGCCAGCTCCCTGGCAGGTGATGAAATGGCCAGGATCTGGCACACCAGGAAGGCTGCAGAACTCCAAATACGCAGCGCTGAGGAAGTGGCCAAGCAGGCGGAAAGCTGCTGTGAGCAGAGACGGAACCCCCACGCTCTCGGCTCGTAAGTTTCCTTACTAACCACGAAGACCTGGGTGAGCTCCCGAGAGGTGCTTTGCTGCTGAGGATCTTGGCTGGAACGGGAAACAGCGGATCTTCCCAAAGGCTCTGACCGCAACAAAGCCCTGGGTTCATTTTTATCACTGCCAGAACGAATCACCGCAAATTGAGTAACCGCACCGTTCCTCATTTCATTTCACAGTTCTGCCGCTCAGCGGTCTGGGTGCGGCATGGCCCCCTTGGGGCCCCTGAAATCGAGCCGTCCACAAGGCTGCATCCCTTACCGGGGCTCGGAGAGAGGCGTCTGCCTCCAAGTTCGCTCAGGCTGCTGGCCAGGCGGTTGTGGAGGCGAGGGCCCCTGTTTTGTTGCCGGCGGTCAGCCGAGGGCACCCTTAGCTTCTACAGGCCTCCGTGGAGTCCTTGCAGGAGGCTCCGACATCTCGGAATCAGCAAAGGCGCATGGAATCCCTCCCAGGACATGAATCCCCCTGGCTTCCCTTTCTGCCGCTTTACCTCTAACTCCACCCAGAGCTGCAGCCCTTTGCTTTTTAAGGACTCGGGTAATTAGGCGATGCCCACCTGCATAGTCATGGGCTTCTCTGGTGGCTCAGATGACAAAGAATTTGCCTGCAGTGTAAGAGACCCGTGTGTGACCCCCTGGCTCAGGAAGACCCCTGGAGAAGGAGATGGCAACCCATTCCAGCATTCTTGCCTGGAGAATCCCATGGACAGAGCTGCCTGGGGGGCGACAGTCCACAGAGTCACAGAGAGTCGGACACGACTGAGCGACTAACACACCTGGGCACTGTGACCCAGAGTGACATCACATGAACTATCACAGTTCCTAATCAGGATGCCCTCCTTTCCCATCACTGACAAAGGCTTCAGGACATCTGGCATGTCCCTTCCTCTCTGTGGCTGTCCCATCTCTTGGTCCCCTCTGTTCTTTGGCCCCCAAGCCTGGCTGAAGACAGGCCCAGCCTCCTCTCCTCGCTGCGCTGAACAGAGGCATTCAGGCAGAAGTGTGCAGAGTTTCACAGAAGTGTGCAGAGTTTCTCAACCAATCCTGACAGGAACAAACCAAGGTATCACAAAAACCACCAGTGAGAAGTTTCAAGGCTTACAAAAGTATGCTTTCTTCCCATCCAGGACCCAGTCATTGATCTCCTTTCTGAGATGGAAACTGGAAATGTCGGGCTTTTTTGTCTATATACGCCGTTGAAGGTATGCATATCTCATCCAACTGCTGGTCTTTGAACACCTCATGTTCCCACAGGGCCGAATAGACGCCACTTGCAAAGGCCTTTAATCTGAAGAGGATTGTTTGCATTTCTGAGGAAGTTTTTAACTCTCCACTCTGGCCCTGTTCTTCAAGAAGGAATATTCCCTTGGGCATAGACTCCCTGGAGGCTTATCCCTCCAGAGGAATTTGCAAAATCCTCCACAGAACACTGTGTGTAACCGTTTCAAAAAGCCCAAGTAGCCAAGGTTTTTAACTGTGCAGGAAATAAAATGGTATTAGTTTTCCTCTTTTCTCCTCTGCTGCCTCTCACCTCACACCAGAAAAAAAGCAGGAAGTCCCACTTTTTCCAAAGAAGAGAATCCAGTAGCTACCGTGCCAAGGCCCTCGGCGCTGTGCTCGGGCCCAGCCCCCTCGCTGGCCCCGATCCTGTGCCCCCTACGCCCTGCCCCTCCGTGGATGACCTTCCACCAGCTCTTCCCCGGCCCAGCCAGATGGCCAAACAGTGGGAAGTCATGGCTTTTTCTCTCATCTTCCTAACTGGAAACTTCTAAGACGTTTACGATTAGTACTCTGGAAAGGGAAGAAGACATAGGCAGAATCTTTTCTTTAAACCGTATATCTGGATTGTATTTTGTGGGGACTGGGGGGTGGCCTTGGCTGCAGCACGTAGGATCTTCCGCTGCGGTGCGCAGGTCTCTGGCGGTCGCGTGCGGGCTTCGGAGCTGGAGCGGCTCTGCAGCTGCGGTGCACGGGCTTAGCTGCCACATGGCGCGTGCGATCGAAGCTCCCCAGCCAGGGATGGAACCTGTGTCCCTGTGTTGGAAGAGGGAATCTGAACCACTGGGCCATCAGGGGAGTCCTTAGGCAGAATCTTAAGAATTACCAAAACCATTAGAAGCGGCCACAGGGTGAACGTGTAGACTATCTGTGGAGCGTCTGTTGAATGGATCTAACCGTGCCAACCCGACAGCAGACACGCCTGGAACCTCACCATCCGAAGCCTGCATGACCCGGCTGCCTTCTCACGGGCCTCCATCGCACCTGCAGACCCTCCACCCGTCAGCCCACCCTCCACACGGCTCTCAGGTGCTTCCTGCCTAAAACGCCCCGTTCACTCAGAGCATTCCCTTCAGAACATTCAGCGGGGGGCTGCCCTGGTAGCTCAGTGGTGAGGCGTTCACCTGCCAATGCAGGAGGCATGGGTTCGATCCCTCACCCAGGAAGATCCCACATGCTGCGGAGCAACAAAGCCTGTGAGTCACAACTGTGGAGCCTGTGCTCTAGAGCCTCGGAGTTGCAACTACCGAGCCCATGTGTCGTAACTACTGAAGCCCATGTGCCCTAGAGCCCGAGTTCACAACAAGAGAAGTCACCACAAGAAGCCTGCTCACCTCCACTAGAGAGGCGCCCCCACTTCCCGGAAATACAGAAGAGCCTGCGGCAGCAGTGAAAACCCAGAAGAGCTGAAAATAAATACAATTAAAAAAAACCAAAAACCACGCTCAGTGGGTTCCCAGCTCTAGCCCAGACCCTCCACGGCCTGAACATATCCTCCCTTCCCAGCCCGTCCACGCACGCTCTCACTCCTTCGCTCGTGTGACGGGCACCCCGAGCAGGTGCTCAGGGCCGGCCCGAGAGACGCGGGTCAGGCGGAGCTGGGTGGGACAGCCTCTGCTCTCAGGCGCTCCCAGCCGGGCTGGGAGAACGGGGACTCCGCCGAGGGGCTTCACGGGGTGTGGCGAGGGGACAGGAGGAAGGCGAGGGCCAGCGCGCCCTCCCACACCCACGAGCACCGGCCCTCGGCGCCCCCTGCGCCGGTTCCTCACTGAAAACACACGTCCCCTCCTCGAGCACTCGCTCCACCAGCCCTCCCCTGTGAAACTCCCCCCAGCCCCATCTGTCCTTCGGGGGCCGGGTCGAGGCCTGCCGTCCCCGTTGTCCTGGTCCGTGACGCCTACGAGGGGCCTTCTCTGCACCGCGGGGTCGCGGCGGCATCTTCCAGCGTCTGCAGGCCCTGCCGTCTGCACTCGGCTGTCCGGAGAGGGGCGCTCAGCTGCGCTCTCACCCACGGCGGCTCACATCGGGCACACCAGAAACTCCGCCGCCCCACCGACCCCTCGTCCAGCCCTCGATCCCCAGGCGCCGTGCAGGTGCTGCCTGGGGTCTTCACGGCTGCCCTGTGGAGGTTTCTCATCCCTGTTTATCTCAACCGAGGCTGCAAGAGGTGCAGTAACTTGCGAAGCTTACCAGGCAGTCCTTGCTGAGGACAGGACCGTGTCTGTCCCCGGAGGCTCTCGCCCCCCCCGCCAGCGCCGCCTCCCTCCTCAGCACCCCCAGGGTCAGGACCTGCTCCCCGTCATCCCAGGACCCTGACGTGCTGCTTTTTGATTCGCCTGAGAGAAGGCACCCCTCTCCGTCAGTGAGCCCTCCAGCTTCTCGGCTGCAAAAGACAGACCAGGGTCTCACACTGAGTGGGTGAAGCCTCGGGACCCCAGTCAGGCTCCCTCTGCCCTGTGATCTAACCTGTACTGTCATCTGCCTTCGTTCGGACGCACGCGGCGCTGCCCGGCGCATGGCCACGGGGAGCCCAGCGGAGGAGAGGAGAGACGGAGCGGGGGAGGGCCGGGGAGGGGGCCGCGGGCCCGGGGCAGGCGCAGGTCCCAGCCCGTTCCTCCCGCCGCGTGAAAAGCCGTCCACACGGAGGGCTTACGCGTCAGCATGGAGCCCTCCTTTCACACGCTGGGCCTCGTTCCGTCCACTGGTCACCAGAGTCTGGCGTGAAACGAGGAAGCGGGCTCTCCCAGAAACACCCTGGGCCACCCAGTGCTCGGACAAGCATTTTTCAGCCTCTCTGCAGAGCCCGGGGTCAGGCTGTCAGGTGCCTGTTCAGCCCTAAGTCAAGGGAGAAGAAAACACCCATCGCTGAAGCGCTGTCAGGGCTTCCAAGCCACAGCAAAGGGCTTGTCTGGCCCTCTTTCTAAAAAGACACACACACGCCACGGCCACCACAGCCTCGACCAGCTGACTCGGGCTTGACCTCTGGGTGGGAAGATCCCCTGGGGAGCGAAATGCCAACCCACTCCAGTGGTCTTGCCTGAAAAGTCCCAGGGACAGAGGAGCCTGGAGGGCTACAGTCCTCGGGGTCGCAAAGAGCTGGACTCGCAACTGAGCGCACACATGTCCCTTCTCAGGCTGGGTCTCTCCCTGCCCCGTAAGCTCTGCCTCCACGCGATCCTCTAAGGCAAGGCAGAGGCTGATGTTGCTGTTTAGTTACTAAGGCATGTCTGACTCTCTGCAGCCCATGGACTGTAGCCCACCAGGCTCCTCTGTCCATATTTCCCAGGCAAGGATATTGGAGTGGATTGCGGTTTCCTTCTCCAGAGGCTCTTCCCAACCCAGGGAAAGGATGCAAGTCTCTTGCCGTGCGGGCGGTCCTTGGCCACTGAGCCACGAGGGAAGCCCCCCCTGAGTTCTTGGCAACGTGTTATCATCCGGGCCCTCCTGGCGGTCCAGTGGTTGAGAGTCCATCTGCCAGTGTAGGGGCACGGGTCCCATCCCTGGTCCGAGAAGATTCCACGTGTCCTGGAGCAACGAAGCCCGTGTGGCACAGCTACCGAGCTACCGCGCTCTAGAGCCCCGAAGCTGCTGCCAGGGAAGTCCTCACGCCTTAGAGCCTGCGCTCTCCGCCGTGAGAGGCCGGGGCACCGCCACAGTGGCCCCTCAGCACAGCTGGCAAGAGCCCACCCCACAGGGGGACCCAGCCGAGCCAGATGCGAGCGAGCAGATACCTTTCAAGAGTCAGAACCGGCTGCCTCCTCCGAGAGTGGAGGCCCGGCCCCGCCCGGAGGGCCCACGCGCGAGCGGCGGGGCGGGAGGGGAAGCCGCACCAGCTGCCTGCCGCCCTGCCTCGTGGCCTTCAGAGTCAGGAGCGGTTTTCACTTTTTCCAGCGTTTCTGAGGTGCACGTGACCAACAGACGGTCTGCTTAAAAAGCCTACACAGAATGGGTGTCTGTGCACACCGCGCGGCGACCGCCCCGGGGAAGACGACTCACGCGCGACCGCTCACACCATCAGCACCGCGTGCGCGCGTCTGTGTGTGCGGCGACCACGCTTCGCCTCCGCTCTCTTCGTGCGTCTCAGATAGACGGCGCGGGGCTGTTCACTCCAGTCACGCTGCCGTACGTGAGGCCCCAGACCTTCCTCGTTTTGTACACGTTGAGCAGCATCTCCCCGTTTCCACCCCGGCCTCTGTCCGTCGTCACGGCTACCGTCTCTACCGCCTTGACTTGTTTATTTTGAATTGGAGGACAATTGGTTTACGACACTGTGTGGGTTTCCGCCATACATCGACACGGATCAGCTATAGGTTTACACGTGTCTCCTCCCTCGTGAGCTTCCCTGCCACCTGCTACCCCACCCCAGCCTCCAGGTGGCCGCAGAGCACTGGATTCGAGCTCCCTGCAGCCCATGGACTGTAGCCCACCAGGCTCCTCTGTCCATATTTCCCAGGCAAGGATATTGGAGTGGATTGCGTTTCCTTCTCCAGAGGCTCTTCCCAACCCAGGGAAAGGATGCAAGTCTCTTGCCGTGCGGCGGTCCTTGGCCACTGAGCCACGAGGGAAGCCCCCCCTGAGTTCTTGGCAACGTGTTATCATCCGGGCCCTCCTGGCGGTCCAGTGGTTGAGAGTCCATCTGCCAGTGTAGGGGCACGGGTCCCATCCCTGGTCCGAGAAGATTCCACGTGTCCTGGAGCAACGAAGCCCGTGTGGCACAGCTACCGAGCTACCGCGCTCTAGAGCCCCGAAGCTGCTGCCAGGGAAGTCCTCACGCCTTAGAGCCTGCGCTCTCCGCCGTGAGAGGCCGGGGCACCGCCACAGTGGCCCCTCAGCACAGCTGGCAAGAGCCCACCCCACAGGGGGACCCAGCCGAGCCAGATGCGAGCGAGCAGATACCTTTCAAGAGTCAGAACCGGCTGCCTCCTCCGAGAGTGGAGGCCCGGCCCCGCCCGGAGGGCCCACGCGCGAGCGGCGGGGCGGGAGGGGAAGCCGCACCAGCTGCCTGCCGCCCTGCCTCGTGGCCTTCAGAGTCAGGAGCGGTTTTCACTTTTTCCAGCGTTTCTGAGGTGCACGTGACCAACAGACGGTCTGCTTAAAAAGCCTACACAGAATGGGTGTCTGTGCACACCGCGCGGCGACCGCCCCGGGGAAGACGACTCACGCGCGACCGCTCACACCATCAGCACCGCGTGCGCGCGTCTGTGTGTGCGGCGACCACGCTTCGCCTCCGCTCTCTTCGTGCGTCTCAGATAGACGGCGCGGGGCTGTTCACTCCAGTCACGCTGCCGTACGTGAGGCCCCAGACCTTCCTCGTTTTGTACACGTTGAGCAGCATCTCCCCGTTTCCACCCCGGCCTCTGTCCGTCGTCACGGCTACCGTCTCTACCGCCTTGACTTGTTTATTTTGAATTGGAGGACAATTGGTTTACGACACTGTGTGGGTTTCCGCCATACATCGACACGGATCAGCTATAGGTTTACACGTGTCTCCTCCCTCGTGAGCTTCCCTGCCACCTGCTACCCCACCCCAGCCTCCAGGTGGCCGCAGAGCACTGGATTCGAGCTCCCTGCCCCACGCAGCAGATCCCCCTGCTGTCGACTTCACAGCTGGTGACGTACCTGTTTGATTGCAGCTCTCTCAATTCACCCACCCTCTGCTCCCCTCAGTGTCCACCAGCCTGTTCTCTACATGCAGTAGAGAATAGGTTCATTAGTACCAGCTTCTCGTTCTGACTTACTTCGCTCTGTATAATGGGTGCCAGGTTCATCCATCTCATCAAAATGGACTCAATATGCCTCCCTTTTTATGACTGAGTAGTATTCCCTTCTCTATATGTACCATAGCTTCCTTATCCACTCATCTGTGGACATCTAGGTTGCTTCCATGTCCTAGCTCTTGTACATAAGAGCTGCAGGAAACATTGGGGGACATGTGTCTTTTTCACTTATGGTTGCTCAGGATATATGCCTGCTAGTGGGGTTTCTGGGTCTTCAACCTCAAATTCATTTTTTCAAAAGTACTTATTTATTTGGCTGTGCCAGGTTTTAATTGAGCTACGTGGGCTCTTCGTGGCAGTGCACCAGTTCTACTGGGTGGGCTCCAGAGCTCAAGGGCTCAGTAGTTGCGTCTCAAGGGCTTTTAGTTTCTCCAAAGAATGTGGGATCCTGACTCCCCAAGCGTGAATTGAACCTGTGTCCCTGTACTACAAGGCATATTCTTAACCACTGGACCACCAAGGAAGGCCCTACAGCTTCAACCGTTTTTTTAGATTCCACATATGAGTGAGATGGTACAGTATTTGTCTTTCTGTGACCAGCTTACTTCATGGAGCATAAAGTCCACCAGCTTGTAGAATGCGTCAGAACCGCCTCCTTTACTGTGCTGAATAGCCTCCCATTGTGCGTACGGATTGTTCTGGTTTCCATCCACCCCTCGATGGGCCCCTGGGGTGTCTCCTCCCCCGGGCTGCGGCGGCTCGCGCTGCGGTGGACTTTGGTGTGCAACTGGCTGAGCCTCTGCTCACGGTTCTTCCAGGGATACACCCAGGAGTGGAATGTCTGGATCACACGGCGCGTCTGTGTTTAGTGTTTTGAAGCACGCTATACTTCAGTGTTTGTTTTTCATGGGACAATTTTATGATTTCAGGAAATCTATAAACCCCCAGCCCACGGGCTCCTGCTGTTACATGCCGTCTCTCGGGCTCCTTCGAAGCGGGCCTTGGGTCCTAGCGTGCCAAGCTGGACGGGGTCCTGGGGGTTCCACAGGTCACGCTCCTCGCCTGGCAGTCCAGAGAGGAGGTGAAACCTGCCTCAGGCACAATCCTTTGGGAGGAGTCTCAGGGCAGGCCTGGACCCCAGAAGGTGCAGCTGAGGAAGGGTGCCCAGCCCTCTCTCATGGCAAGGGGCTCGGGCCCCGAGGAAGGACGGGCCCTGCGCTGAGCCGGCCTCACCCAGCCTGGCTGCACGGCTGGTCAGCCTCTCAGGGCTGGGCGTGGGCCCTGGCGGGTGCTCTGCTGGCCCCGTCAGCCACACACCCAGGGCCACCTGGACGCCCGGAGCCAGCCAGCCTGTCCACCCAGGAGCCAGGCCCAGCTCGGACCTGCTTCTTTGTTTTCGTTTCGGGTGTCTCCGGCCCCGCCCGCGGGTCTGCATTGTTCTTGCTGGCGGCCCCCCTGCTGCTGAGTCGGGGATGCGTGCACGGGAGCCGGCAGAGGCTCTGCTGTTTCTTCACCCCGTCTCCGTGGTGGCAGCGCTGGCTCCTGGCAAGACGTGGGGGAAGTGAAGTCGGCCGGTCCTTCCCGCCTCGTGCTCGTGCCTCCCCAGCCAGGTGGCCTTCCCCGGCTTCCCGCACCCTGGGCTGGCGCTCCAGACCCGGGAGCTCCTGCCTCGGCGCCTTTTCCCTCCAAACTGCCGCACGGGAATCAGACCCACATGCCTTTCTCTAGGAACACCAGTGAGACTGTCTCACGCGTGGTCCAGTGGGCTTCGCTGTACAGAAATTGACTTGTCTTTTATCACCAGTGATCCCAACTGCCCTTATAGAAATAATCTGGCAATAGTAGATGTCCCAGAGCACCAAAAAGAGTGTGATCCAATTTACAAAGGGATACACCCAGGAGTGGAATGTCTGGATCACACGGCGCGTCTGTGTTTAGTGTTTTGAAGCAGCTATACTTCAGTGTTTGTTTTTCATGGGACAATTTTATGATTTCAGGAAATCTATAAACCCCCAGCCCACGGGCTCCTGCTGTTACATGCCGTCTCTCGGGCTCCTTCGAAGCGGGCCTTGGGTCCTAGCGTGCCAAGCTGGACGGGGTCCTGGGGGTTCCACAGGTCACGCTCCTCGCCTGGCAGTCCAGAGAGGAGGTGAAACCTGCCTCAGGCACAATCCTTTGGGAGGAGTCTCAGGGCAGGCCTGGACCCCAGAAGGTGCAGCTGAGGAAGGGTGCCCAGCCCTCTCTCATGGCAAGGGGCTCGGGCCCCGAGGAAGGACGGGCCCTGCGCTGAGCCGGCCTCACCCAGCCTGGCTGCACGGCTGGTCAGCCTCTCAGGGCTGGGCGTGGGCCCTGGCGGGTGCTCTGCTGGCCCCGTCAGCCACACACCCAGGGCCACCTGGACGCCCGGAGCCAGCCAGCCTGTCCACCCAGGAGCCAGGCCCAGCTCGGACCTGCTTCTTTGTTTTCGTTTCGGGTGTCTCCGGCCCCGCCCGCGGGTCTGCATTGTTCTTGCTGGCGGCCCCCCTGCTGCTGAGTCGGGGATGCGTGCACGGGAGCCGGCAGAGGCTCTGCTGTTTCTTCACCCCGTCTCCGTGGTGGCAGCGCTGGCTCCTGGCAAGACGTGGGGGAAGTGAAGTCGGCCGGTCCTTCCCGCCTCGTGCTCGTGCCTCCCCAGCCAGGTGGCCTTCCCCGGCTTCCCGCACCCTGGGCTGGCGCTCCAGACCCGGGAGCTCCTGCCTCGGCGCCTTTTCCCTCCAAACTGCCGCACGGGAATCAGACCCACATGCGTCTTTCTCTAGGAACACCAGTGAGACTGTCTCACGCGTGGTCCAGTGGGCTTCGCTGTACAGAAATCGACTTGTCTTTTATCACCAGTGATCCCAACTGCCGTCCTTATAGAAATAATCTGGCAATAGTAGATGTCCCAGAGCACCAAAAAGAGTGTGATCCAATTTACAAAGGGACTGAAAACCCCATAGAGAAGTAAAGAGACACGTGCGCTGACCGCCCGCCGGATCCTGGAAGCACACGGCCGACAGGTCAGTTCACTCCAGTCATTCAAAGCAGCAATCTGAGGCTCAGCGAAAAATGTGCGCTTGCCAAAGGCAGATGACACAGCCCTCGTGTTTGCTTAACTGGAAGACAGATTTCTCATTAAACTCTTAATTCTTCCAGCTTGGAGCTCTGGGGGGTTCTTTCCGAGTAAACCGACCCTCTATAAAACCTGCATTCTCCCGTCCTGACCACAGAACTGAAGTTTTGCGGCTGGGGCTTTGCTCAAGCTGCCGTAATCAGGGGCTGCTCTCTAGTCGCGTGCAGGCTTCTCGCGGTGACGCGCTCTCCCGCGGCCGAGCCCGCTGAGGAATCGTGGCTCCTGGACCCTGGAGCACAGGCTCCACGGCTGCGGTGCACAAGCTTAGCTGCTCCGTGGCATGTGGGGTCTCCTCGGAACACGGATTGAACCCACGTCTCCTCCACGGACAGGTGGATTCTTTGCCTCTGAGCCACGAGGGAAGCCCGAGGTGGCATTTTAAACTTTGCAAAGGGCCCTCCAGCGGAGGTACCTGAGACCATCCACGCTCCAGCCGCGGGATCCCCCTCCGTGGAGGTCTGCAGCAGCCGCCTGGCAGGTGAGCCATCCACCCGAGTCCAGGAAGAGGGGCTGAGAGACTGGTAGGTGTGTGCGCTCGTCTAGGAAGCTGTGGGGCTCTTGGTGCTTTAGGACGTGGCTGGGGTCGGGGCGGGGGGTGCAGTGTTAAAGGTCGGAACCTGGGGCTGGGCTGTGGCTCGTCCAGGGAGCACTCTTAGCAGACCATCGGAGGAAGGAGCAGAAGCAGGAGAGGGGCAGTCAGTCCTGAGATGCCGGCTCCTAGGCCAGGCCCCCCGTGCGAGCCTCTGCTCCTACGCTTGGCCCCGTGCTAGCTTTCACGCCACCTTGCCACGCTGCGCTCACGCCCTCCAGGCTAGGGTGTGCCCTTCGCCCCTCAGTCGTCTCCAACTCCGCAGCCCCCCGTGGACTGCAGCCCGCCGGGCTCCTCTGTCCACGGGGGTTCTCCAGGCAAGAGTGGAGGAGCCAGCTGCCAGTTCCTCCTCCAAGAGACCTTCCTGACCCAGGGGCGGAACCCGGGCTTTCTGTGTCTCCTGCAGGTGGATTCTTTACCCACTGAGCCATCAGGGAAGCCGTCCAGGCTAGGAAGAGATGAACGCACAGCCAGAACTTCGGCAAGCCGGGCATCGCAAAGGCTCGGTGGTCTGAACCTGGCCACGGTGGGAGTATGTTTACATCACGGCCGTCGGCAGGCGTGACAAAGCCACTCTGCCCTGTTGCTGGAGGGCTGCTCCCGGCCCCTGCTGCCCCCGGGCGTGGGGGGGTCTTTGTGCCCCTCCGCAGGCTCAGCAGTCCCAAGACGTGGGTGCTGCCCGCTGTCTTTCTGACTCTAGCCCGCTGGCTCTGTCATTTTGCTGTGAATCAAGGTTCTTCAGCTTTAAATGAAGCCTTTGTTGCCAGAGAAGGGACGCTGAGACGTTTGGGGTGCGGCACGTTCCGAACACCGTCCCTCCAAAGCAGCAGCCCGGGGCTTTTCTGCCCCATCACGGGGCGATGGTGCCAGCCTCCGGCGGTTCCCAAGAGCACCTCACAGCCAGGAAAGAAAACGCAGACAGCACCAGCCCCTTCCGTTGCTGCGGACGCCGGCGGTTCCGTGTCCCTGCTAAACGGAAGGGACGCGGTCTCGCCAGTGGCCCCCCGGAGGCCCTCCCCCAGGGGGCGCGGCCTGACCCCGCTCCCGATGGCGGGGAGCCCGGCCCGCGGTGCGAGGCTCCGAATGAATGACCCCGACGTGAGTCTCTTTAGCCACTTGGCCCTGCCCCTTCCTTCGTTCTTGACGTCCGGCCAAGATACCCTCCTGCCGCTCTCCCTCCCTCTGCAAGAGCCCCGCGGTCAGCTGCCTCCCGCTCGCCAGAGCGCGTGCGAGCGCACACCAGACGAGCGGAGGAGAATGCGCACTTCATTCCCTTCTCAGGGCAAACGTGCAGGAACGAGGAGCCGTTAGACCTGCTGAGCCTTCCTGTGGGCAGGTCGTCTCTGAGTCCTGTTTACCTGACCCTGCGTGGCCCGGGTGGGGTGTGACTGCAGGTGGTCTGCGGCCTCCCCGGCCACGGAAGTAATGATCAGCGGCCACTGCAGATCAGGCCCAGGGCAGCAGCACCGAGAGGAGGGCAAGCGGCCACGTTCACCACCAAGACGACGCGTTAGAGGCTGCATGGGAAACGCACCCTGACATGTGGGGAGACGAATGTGAACACGAAATAGCTGAGGCTCACCCACTTCACCCTCTTTAGAGTCGGAGGCTTTGCGTCGTCCGGCCTCCCAGCTGTGCCTCGACGGTCCAGTCACCAGTAACCGGACTCGTCAGGATTGCTCGGCCGGGAGTCAGCAGGAGGAAGCCGTCTGTCTCTTGCAGTGCTTAGACCCGCTCGTCCTCTCCAGAACAGCGTGGCTGTGCTCTAGGAGTCGGGAGACCCGTATTTCAGCCCCAGCTGACGCCCCACGCGGCCGTGAACAAGCACTTCTCCTCCACGCCTCGTTCGTGCAGATGGAAGCGATCCCATAAACACTCTTATGACACCCAAAGGAGCAGACGGAGGGGCGCGTGGTGGTTCAGTATGAAGAGGAGGCCGTGTGTGGAAAGGCTGCACATGTGAACCCAGTGACGTGCGTGTGAGCGCGCTCCCTCCGGGGAGAATAAATTTAGAATCCCGTTGTGGCTGATTACGCTGTTGTTCCGGTGTCATTTCTGATAGCAAACTATGCCAAGACGGTAACAAATTGCCATTGTATTTTCCATTAGTTATCCAAGTGGAAAGGTTTGATAAATAGTGAGACACCCATGGGCTCTCGAGGTGGGAAATTGGAGTTCCTGCCAGCGGCAAATTACCTTTCTCTGGAAAAAAAATGGTGTCACGGTGCTTAGAGATCATTTGCTTGACATCAGGAAGCCTCAAGCAGCTTCTGGAGGCCTCGCCTGTGAGAGCACTGGCCTGGGGCCCCCCCCTCGTCCGCCTGGTTCTGGCCTTTGCTTGGCACGGGCTGGGCAGCCTGCGTTCTTTGGGGCGGCGAGGAGCCGTTAGACCTGCTGAGCCTTCCTGTGGGCAGGTCGTCTCTGAGTCCTGTTTACCTGACCCTGCGTGGCCCGGGTGGGGTGTGACTGCAGGTGGTCTGCGGCCTCCCCGGCCACGGAAGTAATGATCAGCGGCCACTGCAGATCAGGCCCAGGGCAGCAGCACCGAGAGGAGGGCAAGCGGCCACGTTCACCACCAAGACGACGCGTTAGAGGCTGCATGGGAAACGCACCCTGACATGTGGGGAGACGAATGTGAACACGAAATAGCTGAGGCTCACCCACTTCACCCTCTTTAGAGTCGGAGGCTTTGCGTCGTCCGGCCTCCCAGCTGTGCCTCGACGGTCCAGTCACCAGTAACCGGACTCGTCAGGATTGCTCGGCCGGGAGTCAGCAGGAGGAAGCCGTCTGTCTCTTGCAGTGCTTAGACCCGCTCGTCCTCTCCAGAACAGCGTGGCTGTGCTCTAGGAGTCGGGAGACCCGTATTTCAGCCCCAGCTGACGCCCCACGCGGCCGTGAACAAGCACTTCTCCTCCACGCCTCGTTCGTGCAGATGGAAGCGATCCCATAAACACTCTTATGACACCCAAAGGAGCAGACGGAGGGGCGCGTGGTGGTTCAGTATGAAGAGGAGGCCGTGTGTGGAAAGGCTGCACATGTGAACCCAGTGACGTGCGTGTGAGCGCGCTCCCTCCGGGGAGAATAAATTTAGAATCCCGTTGTGGCTGATTACGCTGTTGTTCCGGTGTCATTTCTGATAGCAAACTATGCCAAGACGGTAACAAATTGCCATTGTATTTTCCATTAGTTATCCAAGTGGAAAGGTTTGATAAATAGTGAGACACCCATGGGCTCTCGAGGTGGGAAATTGGAGTTCCTGCCAGCGGCAAATTACCTTTCTCTGGAAAAAAAATGGTGTCACGGTGCTTAGAGATCATTTGCTTGACATCAGGAAGCCTCAAGCAGCTTCTGGAGGCCTCGCCTGTGAGAGCACTGGCCTGGGGCCCCCTCCTCGTCCGCCTGGTTCTGGCATTTGCTTGGCACGGGCTGGGCAGCTCCTTAGGACCGCCCTGGGGGCCGCTGCTGGGGTGGGGGCGGGCGAGGAGGTTGTCCTCTGCTCCCACCTTGTCCCTGCTTCTCTGCAGCTGTGTTGCGTCCTCCCACTCCGGCGACAGCCGGGCAGATGGCCCCTCGGAACGGCTGCCAGCCCCTCTCCACTGGCAGCTGTTGCCACAGCCCCAGGGGAGCGGCGTGACCACGGGCACCCACCCGTGAGCAGACACATCTGCGGAGCATCCTGCCCCTGGCGCTCGGCCCGTGGGCACCGCGCCCTGCCCTACACAAGGCATCCAGCTGGCTGCACTTAGCACCAGGCAGATGCTGGTCCTGTGAGGGTCCACCTCGGAGATGTCCTTTTCTTCAGTGAGCAATATGGTGCTGCCCAGATGCATACTTGTCTTTAAAACATCCAGGCTTAGAGAAGACTTTTAAAAATTCTCTTGATGAGGGGGCTTCCCTGGTGGTCCAGTGGAATTAAGAGCTTGCCTTGCAGTGCAGAGGACAGAGGTTCCATCCCTGGTCGGTGAACTAAGACCCAACATGCCGCCAAGCGACCAAGCCCACGGACCCCAACCATGGAGCCCACGTCGCAACAAAAGAGCCCTCACAATGCACTGAAGGTCCAGCCTGCTACGACTAAGACCCGAGGCAGCCAAATGGATAAATAAAGATTGTTTTTAAGTAGGTAGAGTCTGGGGCTTGAGTGTTTGTGTTGCCCCAAAATTCATGTTGAAATCCTGGCCGCCGGGGGTGACGGTGCTGGCCACCGGATCCTCGGGGAGGAGGTGAGGCCGCGAGAGGGCAGGCCTGATGGGGGATCAGTGTCCTTATTCAAGAGACCATCGCCAGGCCCCCATCACGTGAGGACACAGAGCTGGTGACACAGCAGAGGGTCCCCCCGACCCGGCCGAGGCCACCCTGGTCTCCGAATTCCCGCCTCCGGAGTCGTGGGACGCGTCCGTCGCTCACAAGCCCTCAGCCGGCGGCGGCTGTCATCACAGCCCAGACGGCCGGAGGAGACACGCAACGGCATCAGCTCACGTTTAGACGGGGAAGACGTCAGTCCTCTCTCCATGGTTGCTTCTCCTCTCCGCCCGGGTCTCAGGTTTAGAGATGGGCTCTAGGAATCCGACTCCCAATCACTGCTCCGTGTGCACAGGAAATGCCTCCTGATTCACAGGGCGGAGGAAGGGTGGGGGGCCTCGCTTGTTATCTAGCTCTGCCGCCCTCAGGATCCTCCTCCAGGCTGGGCCGAGTCCTTTCATCTCAGTTTTGACCCAAACGGAAACCAGGATCGTGAGAATTCCCCGGGGCCAGTGTTGAAAGGAATTTCCCCCGCTCTTCTTGCCAGAGTCTCAAGGGGGGCCTCGTCCCCGGGCGAGTAATCGCCGCTCCACAGGACGGAACACACAGCCTCTCCCTCTCAAAGGGACGAGCAGGGCAGGAAGTCAGCTGAAGCAAGAGGAGAGGAAGGCCTTTCTGGACGCTGCGCCCCTATGCGATGCTGCCTCCTAGACACGCGGAGCTCTCTCGGAAGCGACTCCAGAGCCGGGTGCCCTGAGAAGTTAGGAGGGCCTCTCTGCAGCCGCACTCCGGGAAACAAACTAAACAAAACCCAGGAAAGGGCTCAAGCCCAATCCAGACAAGCGCCAGACGGGCCCTGGCTCCGCGGGAAACTCTCAGCCAGCGCACCCCGCCTGGCGCCACCTGCAGCCGCCCGCAGCCTTTGTCCTCAGACGCCTCGGCCCCACAGCAAGAGCTCGCAGGGCCACGCGGCTGGGCCAGGAGGCCGCTCTGCGCCCACAAGTTCTTCCCGGGCAACGGTCACTCCTCCACCCGCTTCTGCTCCTCTCTACCCCTTCAGGTCGCCAGCACCTCCAGGTCTCTCACTCACCAGCCAGCTCTGGGCCCCGACCCGCTCTGTGCCCCGACCACCCCTGCCTCTGGAACTCTGCCGGCAGGATGTGGGGTTTCCAGACTTGGCCCTCTCTGAAGCCCTGGCCTTGCTGGGATGAGCCCGCTCCAGGTCTGTGAGCACACTCTGAAACAGGACCATTGCTCAAGGTTTCATGTCGTGGAGAAAGCAAAAATGAAGAGAGAGAAAAGAGATGAGAGAAAGAGGCTCTAGGAGCAAGCTTTTCCCCACATTCAAAATTCAGTTAGAAGCTACTACGTACACATACAGAGCGGCCAAGAGAGTTAGTCCCAGAGAATGAGTATCAGCAACAGACCCACCCCCCACCCCACCCCTGCAGTATCGCCCTGCGCTCCCACCCGACCCTGTCACTGTCCCTCGATCACTGGCTTCCTGTAGGACTCTGGGCTCCTTCAGAGCAACAGCCGCCTCCCGGTGACTCCCAGCACTGGACGACACGGCTGCTGCAGGAACACCAAGGGCCCAGGACCTGCCAGCGCTGAGCCGCTTCCGTCAGAGCCGGGCCTCGGGGTCCCGGCATCCCAGACCATGTGTCCAGGCCCCCGGCAGATCCCTGGCCACTGTTTCCCAGGAAACGGGCCGGGCGCCCGCTCGTCCTCCTCTCCCTCTCTGCTCTCACCCACCCTCCGGCCCCGCAGCGCCCTCAGCCCATGGGGTGCCCACCATGCCGCATAAAGCGCATCGTCAGTAATGTGGGATGATTCTCCAGGTACAGAAGCCGACTCTGGGCATGTCGTTGTGATGAGTGGAATTCAGACAATGCTCCTTGGGCCGCACTGTCCAGTGGCGATCATCGGCTGCTGGACAGGGCTGTTCAGACTCAAAGGGGACGCCTGCTAGGCAATCAGGCCCAGATAGAGAGCGGCGCTGCTCAACGCCCTCCGCAGAAGGAAGCCCCCGCCATCAGGGATGGTATGATGCATGGGCTGAGGGACCATTTCAGTTGCCTCTATTCTTTCTGTGGTCAGCACTCACTTCTAGACGCTTGCTGCTTATCCCGATTGTGACTTTGGAGGCAGTGTGTCCTTCATCCAAGTTAGCAATCCCCTACACAGGACTGGGTGATTGCAGAGCCCTGCTCTCGGGTGCAGCGGACGGCAGGGAGGGCTGCCGCGGGCTAGAGAGCCTCTCTCCCTCTCAGGAGCTGCTAGGGCAGGACTCAGAGAGGCAACCTTGACCTCCTGGGGACGGCATCTTGGAATCGCCTAGCTGGCACTCAAGGTTTCATGTCGTGGAGAAAGCAAAAATGAAGAGAGAGAAAAGAGATGAGAGAAAGAGGCTCTAGGAGCAAGCTTTTCCCCACATTCAAAATTCAGTTAGAAGCTACTACGTACACATACAGAGCGGCCAAGAGAGTTAGTCCCAGAGAATGAGTATCAGCAACAGACCCACCCCCCACCCCACCCCTGCAGTATCGCCCTGCGCTCCCACCCGACCCTGTCACTGTCCCTCGATCACTGGCTTCCTGTAGGACTCTGGGCTCCTTCAGAGCAACAGCCGCCTCCCGGTGACTCCCAGCACTGGACGACACGGCTGCTGCAGGAACACCAAGGGCCCAGGACCTGCCAGCGCTGAGCCGCTTCCGTCAGAGCCGGGCCTCGGGGTCCCGGCATCCCAGACCATGTGTCCAGGCCCCCGGCAGATCCCTGGCCACTGTTTCCCAGGAAACGGGCCGGGCGCCCGCTCGTCCTCCTCTCCCTCTCTGCTCTCACCCACCCTCCGGCCCCGCAGCGCCCTCAGCCCATGGGGTGCCCACCATGCCGCATAAAGCGCATCGTCAGTAATGTGGGATGATTCTCCAGGTACAGAAGCCGACTCTGGGCATGTCGTTGTGATGAGTGGAATTCAGACAATGCTCCTTGGGCCGCACTGTCCAGTGGCGATCATCGGCTGCTGGACAGGGCTGTTCAGACTCAAAGGGGACGCCTGCTAGGCAATCAGGCCCAGATAGAGAGCGGCGCTGCTCAACGCCCTCCGCAGAAGGAAGCCCCCGCCATCAGGGATGGTATGATGCATGGGCTGAGGGACCATTTCAGTTGCCTCTATTCTTTCTGTGGTCAGCACTCACTTCTAGACGCTTGCTGCTTATCCCGATTGTGACTTTGGAGGCAGTGTGTCCTTCATCCAAGTTAGCAATCCCCTACACAGGACTGGGTGATTGCAGAGCCCTGCTCTCGGGTGCAGCGGACGGCAGGGAGGGCTGCCGCGGGCTAGAGAGCCTCTCTCCCTCTCAGGAGCTGCTAGGGCAGGACTCAGAGAGGCAACCTTGACCTCCTGGGGACGGCATCTTGGAATCGCCACTCTGGAGAACACAGGGAGAACACAAACCCTTTCATAGGTTGCACCCCGACCAACGAGCACTCGAAGAACCTGTCTGTGACCTCTCAACAGCGTGCCGTGACTCGGAGACCCTCCCGCGATGCAGCGCACCCGCGAGTCCAGCATCACAGAGAACGCGGACTCACCGTCTGAGTTCACATCCTCAGGCACCTGCTGCAGACGACGGTTCCAAAGCCCCGCCCATTCCAAAGCCACGCCCACTCCAAAGCCCCGCCCACTGCTGCTCACGCGGGTAGGGGGCCTCTGTCTTCCCAGAGTGGAGCCGCTGCCCGGCAGACAGCAAGGCTGCAAGCGCTCCACCTGCAGCCGTGCGCTTCCTGCTGCTGGACTCTTGGCCTCACCTGAAGTTTCCCTCACTGTCCTCCCGGCCCCCAGACCATGGCCCAACGGCCCCTCTTCCTTCCTGTGGCTGCGCCTGGAATACCGTGTTCAAATCAAGGAGAGAGGGGTACCTGCCGAGAAGCTTCCGCAGGTCACAGGGGTATTCAGCCGTGCTGAGTCCCGGGCCCAGCCGTGAGGGCGGGCGGGCTGTGGTCCTTCATTCCCTGGCTCAGGGGGTAGCCAGGAGACACCAAGCCCGGCTGACATTTGGATGGTTTAATTCCAGTTCCGTGATATCCCCTGCTGCTGTCGCTCAGTCTCCCGGCCACGAGCAGCTCCTGGCCACCCCGTGGACCGCAGCACGCCAGGCTTCCCTGTCCTACACTCTCCCCTGGAGGTTGCTCAGACTCATGCCCCTTGAATCGATGATGCCGTCCCGCCGTCTCATCGTCTGCCGCCCGCTTCTCCCCCTGCCCTCCGTGTTTCCCAGCGTCAGGGTCTTCTCCAGGGAGTCGGCGCTCGGCACCAGGCGGCCAGCGTAGTGGAGCTCCAGCTTCAGCCTCAGTCCTTCCAGTGAATATTCGGGTTGATTTCCTTTAGGATTGACGGGTTTGATGTCCTTGCTGTCCAAGAGACTCTCAAGAGTCTTCTCAGCCTTCAGCCCCATCAAAATCTTTAACAGATCTCGGAGAGACCTCAGGTTTCTGGGGTCGAATCCCACTCTGGAGAACACAGGGAGAACACAAACCCTTTCATAGGTTGCACCCCGACCAACGAGCACTCGAAGAACCTGTCTGTGACCTCTCAACAGCGTGCCGTGACTCGGAGACCCTCCCGCGATGCAGCGCACCCGCGAGTCCAGCATCACAGAGAACGCGGACTCACCGTCTGAGTTCACATCCTCAGGCACCTGCTGCAGACGACGGTTCCAAAGCCCCGCCCATTCCAAAGCCACGCCCACTCCAAAGCCCCGCCCACTGCTGCTCACGCGGGTAGGGGGCCTCTGTCTTCCCAGAGTGGAGCCGCTGCCCGGCAGACAGCAAGGCTGCAAGCGCTCCACCTGCAGCCGTGCGCTTCCTGCTGCTGGACTCTTGGCCTCACCTGAAGTTTCCCTCACTGTCCTCCCGGCCCCCAGACCATGGCCCAACGGCTCTCTCTTCCTTCCTGTGGCTGCGCCTGGAATACCGGTGTTCAAATCAAGGAGAGAGGGGTACCTGCCGAGAAGCTTCCGCAGGTCACAGGGGTATTCAGCCGTGCTGAGTCCCGGGCCCAGCCGTGAGGGCGGGCGGGCTGTGGTCCTTCATTCCCTGGCTCAGGGGGTAGCCAGGAGACACCAAGCCCGGCTGACATTTGGATGGTTTAATTCCAGTTCCGTGATATCCCCTGCTGCTGTCGCTCAGTCTCCCGGCCACGAGCAGCTCCTGGCCACCCCGTGGACCGCAGCACGCCAGGCTTCCCTGTCCTACACTCTCCCCTGGAGGTTGCTCAGACTCATGCCCCTTGAATCGATGATGCCGTCCCGCCGTCTCATCGTCTGCCGCCCGCTTCTCCCCCTGCCCTCCGTGTTTCCCAGCGTCAGGGTCTTCTCCAGGGAGTCGGCGCTCGGCACCAGGCGGCCAGCGTAGTGGAGCTCCAGCTTCAGCCTCAGTCCTTCCAGTGAATATTCGGGGTTGATTTCCTTTAGGATTGACGGGTTTGATCTCCTTGCTGTCCAAGAGACTCTCAAGAGTCTTCTCTAGCGCCACAGTTCAAGAACATCCATTTCCCCTGTATCTTAGAAGTGTCTGAAAGTAGAGTCTTTAACAGATTAAGTTCAGGATAAAGACAGTCCCCAGGGAAGACGTTCTATGTGCAGAAAGCATGAAATCCCGCCAAGATCTAGTATTGCTTTGCCAGGGCCACCATCACAAAGCACCACAGACTGGACGGCTTACACACAAGAAGTACCCCTGTCTCGCAGTTCTGGAGGCTAGGAGTTCCGGGTCAAGGTGTTGGCAGGCTCGGTTCCTCCTCAGGGCCACGAGGGAAAGCCTGTCCGCCGCCCCGCTCCGGGCCTCTGCTGGCTGACCTTCGGCGTTTCCTGCTCGTATGCGTCACTGTGACCTGCCTTCGTCCTCACAGAGCGGGCTCTGTGAGTCTGTGTCCAGATTCCTCCCTTTTGTAAGAACACCCCACTCCAGTACGAGCTCATCTCAACTAACTATGTCTGCAAGACTGTTTCTGAATCAGGGAGCATGCTGAGGCCCCAGGGGTGAGCCTTCAACACGAGGGTCTGGAGGAGACAGAGCTAACAGCCCACCTTCTGCCCAGTTGACGCCTGGCCTCCTCATGTGCTGTCACTGCAGCCCAGCGTCTCCAAAGTCTTGACTCGTCACAGCATCAACTCAGAGTCCAAAATCTTATTTAAATACCATCTAAATCAGATGCGGGTGAGATGGTGGGGTGGGGGTGATTCACCCTGGGGCAAAATTCCTCTCCGTGAACCTATGAGACAGACAAGGCATCTATTTGCAGATTACAATAGTGAGGCAGGCCTAGGGTAGACATTCCCAAACTGAAAAGGAAAAATAGAAAAAAAAAAATCACAGGTCCCAAGAATGTCTGAAACCTAGCAGGATACGTTCCATTCAGTTTTAAGGCTCGAGAATAATCCCTTTGGCTCGATGGGCTGTGGCTGACCTCAGTGCTGGACAAGGCCGTCTCCCTTAAGGACGCACTCTGTTAAACCTATCAGGAGAATCTCGAGTTTTCCAAGCATTCAGAGACCTCTCATTGGGTGAGCAGAGGATCTTAAGGTAAAACCAATGCTTTCAACTCTCTTCCAGAGATTTCTTTCTTTCACCTCTGGAATCAGAGTGGGAGACACTGGCTTTCTGAAGAAGCAGTTTACTTGTTTACTTTTTTGGCTATCTTTATTCTTTGATTGTTTTCGCTGGTTTGCTGTGCCATGCAGTATGCAGGATCTTAGTTCCCTGACCGGGGATTGAACCCACGCCCCTTGCAGTGGAAGCACAGTCTTAACCACTGGACCTCCGAGGAAGTCCGGTTCACTACTCGGCTCCACAGAGAGGTCAGGGCTTCTCTGGGATGAAACGCGTGCATGTCCTCAGACACCACGAATAGAAAGACTGCATCCTGCTCTGTGCTGATGAACAAGCCCAAGAATCACGATTCAGAAGCCGCTGACAGGCGTGAGCATATCCTGCCAAGTGAGGCGGTAAACGTGCATCACCCGAGGGTCCAGGACGGGGTTCTCAAAGCTGATCTGCAAAGGGCTGCCGCAGAACTATGTCTGCAAGACTGTTTCTGAATCAGGAGCATGCTGAGGCCCCAGGGGTGAGCCTTCAACACGAGGGTCTGGAGGAGACAGAGCTAACAGCCCACCTTCTGCCCAGTTGACGCCTGGCCTCCTCATGTGCTGTCACTGCAGCCCAGCGTCTCCAAAGTCTTGACTCGTCACAGCATCAACTCAGAGTCCAAAATCTTATTTAAATACCATCTAAATCAGATGCGGGTGAGATGGTGGGGTGGGGGTGATTCACCCTGGGGCAAAATTCCTCTCCGTGAACCTATGAGACAGACAAGGCATCTATTTGCAGATTACAATAGTGAGGCAGGCCTAGGGTAGACATTCCCAAACTGAAAAGGAAAAATAGAAAAAAAAAAATCACAGGTCCCAAGAATGTCTGAAACCTAGCAGGATACGTTCCATTCAGTTTTAAGGCTCGAGAATAATCCCTTTGGCTCGATGGGCTGTGGCTGACCTCAGTGCTGGACAAGGCCGTCTCCCTTAAGGACGCACTCTGTTAAACCTATCAGGAGAATCTCGAGTTTTCCAAGCATTCAGAGACCTCTCATTGGGTGAGCAGAGGGATCTTAAGGTAAAACCAATGCTTTCAACTCTCTTCCAGAGATTTCTTTCTTTCACCTCTGGAATCAGAGTGGGAGACACTGGCTTTCTGAAGAAGCAGTTTACTTGTTTACTTTTTTGGCTATCTTTATTCTTTGATTGTTTTCGCTGGTTTGCTGTGCCATGCAGTATGCAGGATCTTAGTTCCCTGACCGGGGATTGAACCCACGCCCCTTGCAGTGGAAGCACAGTCTTAACCACTGGACCTCCGAGGAAGTCCGGTTCACTACTCGGCTCCACAGAGAGGTCAGGGCTTCTCTGGGATGAAACGCGTGCATGTCCTCAGACACCACGAATAGAAAGACTGCATCCTGCTCTGTGCTGATGAACAAGCCCAAGAATCACGATTCAGAAGCCGCTGACAGGCGTGAGCATATCCTGCCAAGTGAGGCGGTAAACGTGCATCACCCGAGGGTCCAGGACGGGGGTTCTCAAAGCTGATCTGCAAAAGGGCTGCCGCAGAGCCTCCTGGCCTGCACAGGAAGACGTGAAAACTGTCCGTCACTCAGCTGAGTCTGACTCTTCGCCGCCCGGTGGACGGCAGCCCGCCCGGCTCCTCGGGCCACAGAATCTCCCAGGCAAGCCCACTGGAGTGGGTTCCCACTTCCTCCTCCCGGGGATCTTCCCGACCCGGGGATCGAACCAGGTCTCCTGTGTCACAGGCAGTCCTTGCCCTCTGAGCCACCAGGAACCCGGCTGCCTATGGCACAAGGCGTGTCCCTGGGCCCGACCCGGGTCAACGGCAGCCGCATCTCTGGAATCAGGACCCATTGTACACAAGCTTCCAGACAACTCTACCTAAATAAAATCAACTAGCTCGCAGGGACGGGTGAGCCTGACGGCAATTAAGCTTGAGAACAAAGGGTCTTTGAAGAGTCCAGCCTTTGGCATCACACCAGCTGAGGCCTCTGAACAGCTCTGCCTCTAACTATATGCCCTTGAGAAAATTATGTAACATCTGTGAGCTTCAGGTTGTTTTTCAGCTGAAAAACAGGACTCATAATTGCCCAGAACTCCCGGGACAGTTAAATGAGATAACGCTTGTGAATCATAAAGAAAGAGATGTGAAGAGCATCTGAGATTCCTCAGATGTGGTTTTCATAGGTTCTTCTCAGTAAGGGAGATTAGGGCTGTGCAGCATATTGGGGCTGGAAGTGAGACTTGGCCTGTGGAACTCTTAGTACCTTTGATTGTTTTCGCTGGTTTGCTGTGCCATGCAGTATGCAGGATCTTAGTTCCCTGACCGGGGATTGAACCCACGCCCCTTGCAGTGGAAGCACAGTCTTAA
The DNA here is from genome assembly GCA_022376925.1 of Tragulus kanchil. Taxonomy (NCBI): domain Eukaryota; kingdom Metazoa; phylum Chordata; class Mammalia; order Artiodactyla; family Tragulidae; genus Tragulus; species Tragulus kanchil. The sequence goes on from JAIOJX010000005.1 coordinate 2,659,974, forward strand.
CCACTGGACCTCCGAGGAAGTCCGGTTCACTACTCGGCTCCACAGAGAGGTCAGGGCTTCTCTGGGATGAAACGCGTGCATGTCCTCAGACACCACGAATAGAAAGACTGCATCCTGCTCTGTGCTGATGAACAAGCCCAAGAATCACGATTCAGAAGCCGCTGACAGGCGTGAGCATATCCTGCCAAGTGAGGCGGTAAACGTGCATCACCCGAGGGTCCAGGACGGGGGTTCTCAAAGCTGATCTGCAAAAGGGCTGCCGCAGAGCCTCCTGGCCTGCACAGGAAGACGTGAAAACTGTCCGTCACTCAGCTGAGTCTGACTCTTCGCCGCCCGGTGGACGGCAGCCCGCCCGGCTCCTCGGGCCACAGAATCTCCCAGGCAAGCCCACTGGAGTGGGTTCCCACTTCCTCCTCCCGGGGATCTTCCCGACCCGGGGATCGAACCAGGTCTCCTGTGTCACAGGCAGTCCTTGCCCTCTGAGCCACCAGGAAGCCCGGCTGCCTATGGCACAAGGCGTGTCCCTGGGCCCGACCCGGGTCAACGGCAGCCGCATCTCTGGAATCAGGACCCATTGTACACAAGCTTCCAGACAACTCTACCTAAATAAAATCAACTAGCTCGCAGGGACGGGTGAGCCTGACGGCAATTAAGCTTGAGAACAAAGGGTCTTTGAAGAGTCCAGCCTTTGGCATCACACCAGCTGAGGCCTCTGAACAGCTCTGCCTCTAACTATATGCCCTTGAGAAAATTATGTAACATCTGTGAGCTTCAGGTTGTTTTTCAGCTGAAAAACAGGACTCATAATTGCCCAGAACTCCCGGGACAGTTAAATGAGATAACGCTTGTGAATCATAAAGAAAGAGATGTGAAGAGCATCTGAGATTCCTCAGATGTGGTTTTTCATAGGATTCTTCTCAGTAAGGGAGATTAGGGCTGTGCAGCATATTGGGGCTGGAAGGGGAAGTGAGACTTGGCCTGTGGAACTCTTAGTACCTGAAAAGGCTTAGAAGTCAGTACATGTTGGCCATCCGTCCTCCGGCCACCAGCACGAGAAACTGGTGAGTGTCCAGTGGGGTGGAGCCAGTGCGTGGTGCGAGGCAACCCCACACCAGGTGCGAGGAGTGGGCCGGACCCAGAGAAGGCTGAGAGTCCTCGGAATCCACTGGTGTTTTCTGAGCATAGGAATGATGAGTTTCATCTGGCAGAAAATGGTATATGAGCTGGAAAAGCTGGGTGAGGAGACCCGTGTATGAGCCAGAAAAGGTTTGAGCTGAGCGGTCAGTCCAGGCACAGCTGGCCCCCGGGACACCCAGGTATGAACTCGAAAAAGGCGCCTCCTCCAGGCAGGCAGGCCACACCCAGCACAGGGCCTGGAGAGCAGAGCAAAGAGGAGAGTCTGCCCAGCTGCCCTGCGGGCCAGGGGCTACTGCAAGGATCAGCAAACGTGACCCTGCTCAGTGGCCTCAGTGTTGGTAAGAACAGAAAGAAGCAGCAGCAAACATTTATTTTCACGCTAATACATAAGCCATTACTCTTACACTACCCAGAGCTATCGAAACTGCCTCAGGGACCTCCCGGGGGGTCCAGTGGCTAAAAGCAGGGGGCCGGGGTCCAATTCCCGGTGGGGGAACTAGATCCCATAGGCCGCCACTAAGAGGTCAGATGCCTCAGCTAACGACCTTGCATGCTGCAACGAAGACGTGCAGCAGCCTAACAAATAAATTTTAAAACACGTTTCAGTGTCTTCAATTCTCATCTTTGGTTTGGTACACTAACAACCAAGCTCTGGTATTTAAATGACTGGACATTGTCCTCCAGGGAATAGGTGTGCTAACTGCTTCCTAACGACTTGCATGCTGGAACAGATTCCCAGATTGAAAGGATTTTTAAAAACGACTTTTCCCAATCCCGGGACAGTTAAATGAGATAACGCTTGTGAATCATAAAGAAAGAGATGTGAAGAGCATCTGAGATTCCTCAGATGTGGTTTTTCATAGGATTCTTCTCAGTAAGGGAGATTAGGGCTGTGCAGCATATTGGGGCTGGAAGGGGAAGTGAGACTTGGCCTGTGGAACTCTTAGTACCTGAAAAGGCTTAGAAGTCAGTACATGTTGGCCATCCGTCCTCCGGCCACCAGCACGAGAAACTGGTGAGTGTCCAGTGGGGTGGAGCCAGTGCGTGGTGCGAGGCAACCCCACACCAGGTGCGAGGAGTGGGCCGGACCCAGAGAAGGCTGAGAGTCCTCGGAATCCACTGGTGTTTTCTGAGCATAGGAATGATGAGTTTCATCTGGCAGAAAATGGTATATGAGCTGGAAAAGCTGGGTGAGGAGACCCGTGTATGAGCCAGAAAAGGTTTGAGCTGAGCGGTCAGTCCAGGCACAGCTGGCCCCCGGGACACCCAGGTATGAACTCGAAAAAGGCGCCTCCTCCAGGCAGGCAGGCCACACCCAGCACAGGGCCTGGAGAGCAGAGCAAAGAGGAGAGTCTGCCCAGCTGCCCTGCGGGCCAGGGGCTACTGCAAGGATCAGCAAACGTGACCCTGCTCAGTGGCCTCAGTGTTGGTAAGAACAGAAAGAAGCAGCAGCAAACATTTATTTTCACGCTAATACATAAGCCATTACTCTTACACTACCCAGAGCTATCGAAACTGCCTCAGGGACCTCCCGGGGGGTCCAGTGGCTAAAAGCAGGGGGCCGGGGTCCAATTCCCGGTGGGGGAACTAGATCCCATAGGCCGCCACTAAGAGGTCAGATGCCTCAGCTAACGACCTTGCATGCTGCAACGAAGACGTGCAGCAGCCTAACAAATAAATTTTAAAACACGTTTCAGTGTCTTCAATTCTCATCTTTGGTTTGGTACACTAACAACCAAACTCTGGTATTTAAATGACTGGACATTGTCCTCCAGGGAATAGGTGTGAACTAACTGCTTCCTAAGGAGCCTGACGCACTTTAGGAACATTCCTTCAGCTTAAGACGATGTTAGCCAGTCAACCGACCCCAGATTCCGGGGCCACGGGTAACCACCGGTTACGCCACACACGAGGACCTGGGATATACGCGAGGCCCCTGCCGTGGGTCCCACGAGCCGGACGCTGGAGGGGAGAGCGCCTGCCTCCAGGCCTGCAGGGAGGACAGACGGGGAGCAACATCAAGTCCAGACGTACAGGAGCCGGGGACACCCTGGGGGAGAGGCTCTGTGTCCTCCTTGCAACAGGGACAGGACAGAGGCCAAAGCCAAGGCATTTACTCCCTGGCTCCTTCCAGGAAACGTGCGGCCGCCCCTGATTTAGTGGGGGCCTTTTCTTGGAGAAAGTCGGTAATGAACTTGCCATCTGTCTTCCACGTGCTTTCTAGGGAGACGGGAAACTTTACCAGAAGAACGCAGCTTGGAGAGTTGACTTTCTTCCCACTCTGTAACAAGGTCATTGTTACACGCAGATACATGACATATCCGTTGGATATTACGAAATTCGAGTTTTCCCATTTCTAGGAAAAGTGTTTACAAATATTCACATGCAAATACATAAGTGACTCCACACTTAGAATATATTGACGATTTCTAACTATGGCTTCCATGTCTCAGCAAGTCTCATTCTTCTCTTTACTTGATAACGTGATTCAGCCTTTCTGGTGCTCTGAGACTCCTCCTTGCTTTCTGACTTCTAATCTGCATTTCCCTGATTGCTTCTTCACCAGATCCTTTAGAAAGAAGCACCCTTAAAAACATAAGCCATTACTCTTACACTACCCAGAGCTATCGAAACTGCCTCAGGGACCTCCCGGGGGGTCCAGTGGCTAAAAGGAGGGGACGGGGTCCAATTCCGGTGGGGAACTAGATCCCAAAGGCCGCCACTAAGAGGTCAGATGCCTCAGCTAACGACCTTGCATGCTGCAACGAAGACGTGCAGCAGCCTAACAAATAAATTTTAAAACACGTTTCAGTGTCTTCAATTCTCATCTTTGGTTTGGTACACTAACAACCAAACTCTGGTATTTAAATGACTGGACATTGTCCTCCAGGGAATAGGTGTGAACTAACTGCTTCCTAAGGAGCCTGACGCACTTTAGGAACATTCCTTCAGCTTAAGACGATGTTAGCCAGTCAACCGACCCCAGATTCCGGGGCCACGGGTAACCACCGGTTACGCCACACACGAGGACCTGGGATATACGCGAGGCCCCTGCCGTGGGTCCCACGAGCCGGACGCTGGAGGGGAGAGCGCCTGCCTCCAGGCCTGCAGGGAGGACAGACGGGGAGCAACATCAAGTCCAGACGTACAGGAGCCGGGGACACCCTGGGGGAGAGGCTCTGTGTCCTCCTTGCAACAGGGACAGGACAGAGGCCAAAGCCAAGGCATTTACTCCCTGGCTCCTTCCAGGAAACGTGCGGCCGCCCCTGATTTAGTGGGGGCCTTTTCTTGGAGAAAGTCGGTAATGAACTTGCCATCTGTCTTCCACGTGCTTTCTAGGGAGACGGGAAACTTTACCAGAAGAACGCAGCTTGGAGAGTTGACTTTCTTCCCACTCTGTAACAAGGTCATTGTTACACGCAGATACATGACATATCCGTTGGATATTACGAAATTCGAGTTTTCCCATTTCTAGGAAAAGTGTTTACAAATATTCACATGCAAATACATAAGTGACTCCACACTTAGAATATATTGACGATTTCTAACTATGGCTTCCATGTCTCAGCAAGTCTCATTCTTCTCTTTACTTGATAACGTGATTCAGCCTTTCTGGTGCTCTGAGACTCCTCCTTGCTTTCTGACTTCTAATCTGCATTTCCCTTTCCCTGGATTGCTTCTTCACCAGATCCTTTCATGATTGGCTCCCTTTGATCACACAAAATCCAACTCAAGGGGCATCTCCTCAGAGAAGCCTTCACCAATCATGGTAGCTAGAGAAGCTGGCTTCTTTAAAAAATGAATTTGCAAAAGGAAAGTGTAGTACATGCATCCAATGGGACATTATTTGGGAAGTCTTGATATGTGCTACAACGCAGGTGAACTTTGCGGGGAGTAAGCCGAGTGAAGTAAGCCAGTCATAAAAAGGTAAATGTCTGATTCTACTTATCAGAGGTACCTACTAGCGGTCCAACTCAAAGAGACAGAGAGGGTACTGGTAGTTTCCAGGATCTGGAGGAGGGAAACTTTGGGAGTTGTTGTCTTAGGGGATAGTTTAAGTTTTGCAAGATGAAAAAGTCCCCAGAGGCTGGTCACACAGTAATGTGAATATACTACTGAACTGTGCACTTTTAAAAATGGTTAGGATGGTTTTTAATAAGATTATTTTAGCGAGACCAAAATTAGGTTGTGGTGATGTAGCAAAAAAGCACTGGGCTCTAGAACTGGGGATTTCGTTTCCAGTCTTGGTTTGGCTGCTTACTTGTTGAAAACGAGGGTGGTCGGCTGAGGTCTGGAAGCCACAGGGGTGGACCGGGGCACTGGCCTCCTTCGGCCACCTGTGCCACGGCCCCTTCTCCCCCTTCCAGCCTGTCCGTCCCAGAGTCGGGAAGGACAGCCGTTCAGCTCTGCAATGAAGAACGCCTGAGCAGCGGGCGCCCCGTTAGAACTCCCTAAAGCAGCTCCTGGGCTGGTTTTACGACAGAGTCGTCCCTGTGACCATCTCCACAAGAGCTGTAGCGAAGTTGTGGTCACCTGTCTGTCAGGTCAATGTGTGAGGTTTTTTTAAAACCACAATTTAAAAAATAGTTTTTAATTCAAAGGACTTTCTGGAACCTGGAGATGGGCTGCTAAAACATTTAGGTTTGTTTAGTGTTTCATACGAAGCATCAAGCTGAAGTTGACAATGTCTAATCTTTCTGGATAATTTATCATGAAAACTGGATGGAGAAATAGTAATTAGATTTTCTGTGCTCTTGCCAGAGATGTGCGCCGTTATTACAGAGTTGCATTAGCAGTAATAATCTTCATTAGCAAGCAGGCGCTCAGCGTGACGACTGGCCCAGCTGCCCTGAACGAGGCTGGCCGGGCACCGCCGAGCCTCTCGGACGCCGTTCAGCACTGCTCGCTCCCCCTCCCCGCCGAGGGGCTCCCTTCAGCTCCCGGCCCCCTGCCCTCGCCTTCCCAGGCGTCCACCTGTTGCTTCAGCTGAATCCTCTCAGCCTCCGATGGCTAAGCCGAGTGAAGTAAGCCAGTCATAAAAGGTAAATGTCTGATTCTACTTATCAGAGGTACCTACTAGCGGTCCAACTCAAAGAGACAGAGAGGGTACTGGTAGTTTCCAGGATCTGGAGGAGGGAAACTTTGGGAGTTGTTGTCTTAGGGGATAGTTTAAGTTTTGCAAGATGAAAAAGTCCCCAGAGGCTGGTCACACAGTAATGTGAATATACTACTGAACTGTGCACTTTTAAAAATGGTTAGGATGGTTTTTAATAAGATTATTTTAGCGAGACCAAAATTAGGTTGTGGTGATGTAGCAAAAAAGCACTGGGCTCTAGAACTGGGGATTTCGTTTCCAGTCTTGGTTTGGCTGCTTACTTGTTGAAAACGAGGGTGGTCGGCTGAGGTCTGGAAGCCACAGGGGTGGACCGGGGCACTGGCCTCCTTCGGCCACCTGTGCCACGGCCCCTTCTCCCCCTTCCAGCCTGTCCGTCCCAGAGTCGGGAAGGACAGCCGTTCAGCTCTGCAATGAAGAACGCCTGAGCAGCGGGCGCCCCGTTAGAACTCCCTAAAGCAGCTCCTGGGCTGGTTTTACGACAGAGTCGTCCCTGTGACCATCTCCACAAGAGCTGTAGCGAAGTTGTGGTCACCTGTCTGTCAGGTCAATGTGTGAGGTTTTTTTAAAACCACAATTTAAAAAATAGTTTTTAATTCAAAGGACTTTCTGGAACCTGGAGATGGGCTGCTAAAACATTTAGGTTTGTTTAGTGTTTCATACGAAGCATCAAGCTGAAGTTGACAATGTCTAATCTTTCTGGATAATTTATCATGAAAACTGGATGGAGAAATAGTAATTAGATCTCTCTGTGCTCTTGCCAGAGATGTGCGCCGTTATTACAGAGTTGCATTAGCAGTAATAATCTTCATTAGCAAGCAGGCGCTCAGCGTGACGACTGGCCCAGCTGCCCTGAACGAGGCTGGCCGGGCACCGCCGAGCCTCTCGGACGCCGTTCAGCACTGCTCGCTCCCCCTCCCCGCCGAGGGGCTCCCTTCAGCTCCCGGCCCCCTGCCCCTCGCCTTCCCAGGCGTCCACCTGTTGCTTCAGCTGAATCCTCTCAGCCTCCTTTGATGGCTCTGCTTCTCCAAGCCAGCCTTCTGCGGGGGGTCTCCGGAGGCTCCACCCTGACCGCAGGCTGTCCTCGCCCTCTGGGCCGTCTCCTCCGCACTCACTCTTTCTTTATTCCTACCTGTTAAGAAGGCTCAAGCCTGGGACCTTCCTGGTGGTCCAGTGGGTAAGAATCGGCCTTACAATGCAAGCAGCGCAGGTTCGATCCCGGGTCAGGGAGCTAAGAGCTTGCTCTCACACGCCCCGGGGCAACTAAGTTCATGCTGTAACGACTGAGCCCATGGGTCACACCTAGAGTCCGTGGGCAGCAACGAAAGTCTCCCATGCTGCGACCTTTCACAACCAAATTCATAGATGAATATATAAATTTTTTAAAAAGTAAGAATTCTCAAACTCATAGCGCGTTTCCAGACTTTCCCTCTGAGACCCAGGTTCGTGTGTCCAAATGCCCACCTGTCATCTCCCCGTGGATATTAGGTAAATTAAGGCACAGAGACCCCCCAAAGAAACACATTAACAGAGACGTAGCTCCCCCTCGAGCCGGAGCCAGGACCCAGGCCGGCCATCTGACGGAGCCTCAGCCATCCTCCTCCTGAGGCTGCCGGCTCCGGTTCCAAGGCAGTCGTTCCCACCCCAGACCGGGCCAGCAGAAGGGAAGAGGGTGGGGGGAGTGCAGGTGCGTTCCCCTCCAGGGCGTGACCCCCGCAGCTGTGCACAGCACTTCCACTGGCTGGAAGCTGGACTTACAGACACACCAGGTACAAGGAACCCTGGGAAGTAGGTTCCCTAGCTGGGCGGCCTCCTGTCTGGTGACATTCAGGAGGGCGTCTTCTTAGAAGCAGAAGGGGAAGCGGCTGTGGATTACTCACCTCTGCCCCAGATGTCTCAAGGGCACGTCGGGTTTGACAAAACCAAAGCCACGCTCACCTCCTGCAGGGTCTGGACCCTGGGTGAACGGCACCGCCGTGCACCTGCCGTGCTCCCAGAAACCTCAGCGCGTGCCCGCCGCCTCGCTTCCTCCCCTCGACCCCGCTCACCCCGAAGCCCCGCTGGCTGTCCACCACGGAGCTCCTCACTCGTCTCTCCTGCCGTCCTGCCTCAGGGGACCGCGGACTCTCACCTGGAGGCATAGCCTCCCGCACGCGCTCCTCTCGTTCCCCCTGGTGGCCTCCCCTGCCCTGTGGCTCGCAGCTGGTGGGGGGCCTCCCCGCCGCCAGTGGGATCCAGTCTGCCCCGCAAAACCACCCATGGACATCAGCGTTCACAACACACGCTAGAAACCCCTGAGCGTGGGCCACTCCTGCGTGCCGGGCTGCTCCCCCGCCCTCCCTGCACTGGGTCACCTGCCGCTCTCCCACGCTGCGGCGTCCCTCCCCACCCTGCCGGCCACTGCCAGCTGCCCTCGGGGGCAGGGCCCTGGTCACGCTGAGGGAAGGCCTCTGTCACCGTCCCCGCTGGACCAGCTTCCTCTGCGAGGCGCTCACAAAGCCATCTACCCTGGCCCTGGCCCTCGGCTGTTTGTACTTCGGGTGTGGGTCTCTGAGGCCTGTCGTCCCCCCACGACTTTCAGCCACAGGAGGCCAGGCGCTGGGTCTCCCTCCGTCTCCCCTTCTCTCTCTCCCCCTTTCTCACCATGGCACCCCTATGCGCATAGCACAGCACCTTGCAGCTAGGAAAGTCTCCACAATACTGGATGGTTGAATGCAAGAATTCAGAACGGCTGGAGGAAAGACTGAACTAGCTCGTCTGCCTCACAGCGTCTCACGGCGCTCCGCAGCATTGCTGACGACGCAGGCACGGGACGGGACTCCGTGACACAGCGCTGCACAGGCTAGCTCTGGGGGCTCAGAGCTGCCACAGCAGTAAAGTCCAGGAGGGGAACAGAAAGGAGGGAACACACCCAGTCTCTGTTCTCTGCCGGGAGTCAGGGGCACTTCACGGAGCAGCCCTATGGGCTAGAGCAGAAAACGAAAACAGAACTCCTAAGTGGTGATTTCCAAAAGAGAGCGCATGACTCAAAGCCCAGAGAAACGCTACCACAGAGTGTAGTCAAGTTCAGATGCAAGAAAGGTCAGCGCAGCCCAGGAGATCCGGGAAGTCTGTGAAAGAGGTCACAGCCTGCACCAGACGGCGGGCAGGGAGGGGTCAGGAGGAGGGCACGGCAGGCGCTGGGCAGGAGAGGGCTGGGCACCCGTGTGAGGGGAGAGGGGTCCTCACCGGGCACGACGGCCGCCCCATCTGCAGGGAGGGCCGTGGGAGCCGAGCGGGGGACCAGGCTCTAAAGTCCTGGGAAGCACCTTTGTTCTTTATCCAGAGGACAGTGAGAAACTGCTAACAGTTTGAGAGGGAAGCAGCTGAAGAGAAAGTCTGAGAAGGGCTGGTCTGGAATGTGCACAGAGAGCTAGAGGCTGCCACCTGGGGCTTCCCCGCTGAGAACGGTCGCCCAGCCGCCCAGCGTGGAGGCGGTGTGCCAGGCTGCTCTGCTCCTCACGGCTGCGGACCCGGGGGCAGGCAAGCCACGCCAGGACCCACGCTCTGGCTGAAGACGGAGGGGTCTGGCCTCCCCAGGGTTTGGGGGTGGCAAGAGGGTCATTTACGCTGCAACTGTCCAAGCGCTGACCTCTGCAGCTAAGCCTGGGCCCCAAGACCTGGGTTTCCAGGCAAATCATCAACAGAATGGAGGAGACCGGCCCTCCTTCTCACCAGACAGAAGGCTGGCTGGTTCACGATCCTGGGCTACCTCAAAGCACAGAAAGTCCCAAACTGAAGCACTTACTTCTTTCAGTCCTGCAATGCAGCTGTGCCCCACAGGGACTTTTACAGACGGACAATTCTTTTTGGTTTTTTCTTACCAATATGTTTAAAATGAACGGCTGGAGGAAAGACTGAACTAGCTCGTCTGCCTCACAGCGTCTCACGGCGCTCCGCAGCAGCGGGGGGTCCGTGACACAGCGCTGCACAGGCTAGCTCAGGGGGCTCAGAGCAGACACAGCAGAAAAGACCAGGAGAGGAACAGAAAGGAGGGAACACACCCAGTCTCTGTTCTCTGCCGGGAGTCAGGGGCACTTCACGGAGCAGCCCTATGGGCTAGAGCAGAAAACGAAAACAGAACTCCTAAGTGGTGATTTCCAAAAGAGAGCGCATGACTCAAAGCCCAGAGAAACGCTACCACAGAGTGTAGTCAAGTTCAGATGCAAGAAAGGTCAGCGCAGCCCAGGAGATCCGGGAAGTCTGTGAAAGAGGTCACAGCCTGCACCAGACGGCGGGCAGGGAGGGGTCAGGAGGAGGGCACGGCAGGCGCTGGGCAGGAGAGGGCTGGGCACCCGTGTGAGGGGAGAGGGGTCCTCACCGGGCACGACGGCCGCCCCATCTGCAGGGAGGGCCGTGGGAGCCGAGCGGGGGACCAGGCTCTAAAGTCCTGGGAAGCACCTTTGTTCTTTATCCAGAGGACAGTGAGAAACTGCTAACAGTTTGAGAGGGAAGCAGCTGAAGAGAAAGTCTGAGAAGGGCTGGTCTGGAATGTGCACAGAGAGCTAGAGGCTGCCACCTGGGGCTTCCCCGCTGAGAACGGTCGCCCAGCCGCCCAGCGTGGAGGCGGTGTGCCAGGCTGCTCTGCTCCTCACGGCTGCGGACCCGGGGGCAGGCAAGCCACGCCAGGACCCACGCTCTGGCTGAAGACGGAGGGGTCTGGCCTCCCCAGGGTTTGGGGGTGGCAAGAGGGTCATTTACGCTGCAACTGTCCAAGCGCTGACCTCTGCAGCTAAGCCTGGGCCCCAAGACCTGGGTTTCCAGGCAAATCATCAACAGAATGGAGGAGACCGGCCCTCCTTCTCACCAGACAGAAGGCTGGCTGGTTCACGATCCTGGGCTACCTCAAAGCACAGAAAGTCCCAAACTGAAGCACTTACTTCTTTCAGTCCTGCAATGCAGCTGTGCCCCACAGGGACTTTTACAGACGGACAATTCTTTTTGGTTTTTTTTTTCCTACCCAAAGTGTAACCATTTATTATCAAACAGTCAGACACTGGCTCATCACGAAGCTCCAGGAAGTCCTGCCTCTGTCCTCCAGGCTTCCTACAAAAACCTGCTGTGGGCGGAGCTGTGTTCTGGGAAAGACAGTTCACCTGCCATTCAGGTAAGGCACAGTCACTGTGGACAGTGACTGCAGCCAGGAAATTAGAAGACCTTTGTTCCCTGGAAGGAAAGCTATGACAAACCTAGACAGTGTATTAAAAAGCATCACTTGGCTGACAAAGGTCCTTCTAGTCAAAGCTATGGGTTTTCCGGTTGTCACGCACAGGTGTGAGAGGTGGACCGCTGGACGCATCCTAAAGGCCGAGCACCTAAAAACGGATGCTTTCGAACAGAGGTGCTGGAGCGGACTCCTGAGAGCCCCCTGGACAGCAGAGAGACCTAACCCATCCGTCCTAAAGGAAATCCACCGTGAGCTGGAAGGACTGAGGCTGAAGTTCCAGTACTTTGGCCACCTGATGCAAAGAGCTGACCCTTTGGGAAAGTCCCTGATGCTGGGAAAGACGCAGGGCAGGAGAAGGGGGCTACCGAGGATGAGATAACTGGGTGGCATCACCAGCTCAATGCACACGAACTTGACAAACTCTGCGAGGCAGTGAAGGCCGGGCAGCCTGGTGTCGGGTCCACCGGGCTGCAAGGAGTCGACCATGACTTAGCAGGTGAACAGAAAGACTCCTGTCAGGACCTTCTTTTAAAATCAACAATGAAGCAGACAAAGGCAATTTTTATTTTACTTTTTTCTCTAGATGGACAATTCTTGTGAGAAAAAACGGCCAGTTTCTGTAATGAGTATGAGGACTCTGGGTGAAGAAATAACCTCTATTGATGAAGTTTCAGGATTCCACCAGTCTCCAATTCAAACATGAAGAAGGATTAGCTGGGGTTTGCAGTTACAGAAGCACAAGAAATATCCAGGATAAATAACTATTCGATTTTTCATGAATAGAATTGCTTCCTAGGCACATGGGAGTGGCTCCAGTGTAGTGCTGATGCCATGTGGCAAGGCGCTCTTAGCAAGAAAACCAGTAAACTGCACGTAAGCAACTAACCTACTGGACACTGCATTCAATTTTTGTAGCCTTATTTGTATATTTCCAGTTTTAGGGCAAGGCATATCTGAATCATCAGAAATTTGTGTAAGGTCAGAAAGTGAGAACTTCTTTTCTGATGATTCTTCACAGTTTACAAATTTCCAAGGGAATTTACTTTCAAAGGGTGCTAGTGTGCACTGGTTCCCTGGAAGGAAAGCTATGACAAACCTAGACAGTGTATTAAAAAGCATCACTTGGCTGACAAAGGTCCTTCTAGTCAAAGCTATGGGTTTTCCGGTTGTCACGCACAGGTGTGAGAGGTGGACCGCTGGACGCATCCTAAAGGCCGAGCACCTAAAAACGGATGCTTTCGAACAGAGGTGCTGGAGCGGACTCCTGAGAGCCCCCTGGACAGCAGAGAGACCTAACCCATCCGTCCTAAAGGAAATCCACCGTGAGCTGGAAGGACTGAGGCTGAAGTTCCAGTACTTTGGCCACCTGATGCAAAGAGCTGACCCTTTGGGAAAGTCCCTGATGCTGGGAAAGACGCAGGGCAGGAGAAGGGGGCTACCGAGGATGAGATAACTGGGTGGCATCACCAGCTCAATGCACACGAACTTGACAAACTCTGCGAGGCAGTGAAGGCCGGGCAGCCTGGTGTGCGGGGTCCACCGGGCTGCAAGGAGTCGACCATGACTTAGCAGGTGAACAGAAAGACTCCTGTCAGGACCTTCTTTTAAAATCAACAATGAAGCAGACAAAGGCAATTTTTATTTTACTTTTTTCTCTAGATGGACAATTCTTGTGAGAAAAAACGGCCAGTTTCTGTAATGAGTATGAGGACTCTGGGTGAAGAAATAACCTCTATTGATGAAGTTTCAGGATTCCACCAGTCTCCAATTCAAACATGAAGAAGGATTAGCTGGGGTTTGCAGTTACAGAAGCACAAGAAATATCCAGGATAAATAACTATTCGATTTTTCATGAATAGAATTGCTTCCTAGGCACATGGGAGTGGCTCCAGTGTAGTGCTGATGCCATGTGGCAAGGCGCTCTTAGCAAGAAAACCAGTAAACTGCACGTAAGCAACTAACCTACTGGACACTGCATTCAATTTTTGTAGCCTTATTTGTATATTTCCAGTTTTAGGGCAAGGCATATCTGAATCATCAGAAATTTGTGTAAGGTCAGAAAGTGAGAACTTCTTTTCTGATGATTCTTCACAGTTTACAAATTTCCAAGGGAATTTACTTTCAAAGGGTGCTAGGCCTGGGGGTTGGCCTTCGCTGGCGGCACTGGTGGTAAAGAATCCGCCCGCAATGCAGGAGGCCTGGGTTCAGTCCCTGGGGCAGGAGCATCCCTGGAGAAGGGAATGGCAGCCCACTCCAGGATTCTCGCCTGGAGAGCTCCATGGACAGAGGAGCCTGGCAGGTTACAGTGCACGGGATCATAAAGAGTCAGACACGACTGACCGACTAACACACAAGCCTGGGGGCGGCCTACACTGTGTCTCTTAAATGAAAAAAAAAAAAAAAAACCCATAGAAAGCTTGGCAAAGGCTATGAACAAGTGATATACAGAAGACAAAATATCAAAAAAATAAAAGCAGAAAGGAAAAAGGACATTCAATACCTATAGTAGAAAGAGAAATATAAAATTAAATGAGAGGGCTTCCCTGGTGGTCCAGTGGGTAAGGACACCGCCTTGCAGTGCAAGGGGCGCCGGTTCGATCCCTGGCCTGGGAAGATCCCACGTGCCGCGGAGCGGCTGGACTGATGTGTCCAATCACCGAGCCGGAGCTCTGGAGCGCATGCGCCCAGAGCCGGCGCTCTGCGACAACAGAGGCCACTGCGATGGGAGGCCCACGTGGGCCAAAGAAGAAAGATGGATGAAAATAGATAAACGAAAGACCAATAGAAGTGGCCTGCCTGCGCCCCTGCTTCCCCAATCCACACCCCCCACCACCAAAAATAAAAAAAAAAAAAAATTAAATGAGATATCATTTTTTACTGGCAAAAAAGTGATCATATTCAGTGCTGGTGATGATGCAGGAAAAAGATATTCTCACACATTGCTGGCAAGACCACTGGTTATATGAGCAGAGCTGTCCAATAAATTAACTTATCTAAGATAAATTAAACTCCAAATCTAGAATAACTAAGTTAGCAAAAGTCCACATGTGTTGTTTCTCAAACAGGCTCTGAGCACCCGCCGTGGGCAGGCACCACGCTTCCAGGCCAGGCACGCCATGCTGGGCGTAGTGGGCGGAGGGATGGACAGGGCGTGGCCCACCCTTAAGAACACACGGAGGGACTTCCCTGGGGGTCCAGCGGAAGGCTCTGTGCTCCCAATGCAGGAGGCTTGGGTTCAATCCCTGCTCAGGGAACTAGATCCCACATATCCCAACCAAGTCCTGTAGCGATCAAGTAAGTAATATTAAATAATGTATATATTTTTTAAACAAAAGAACACACTAATGCCATCAACCGGGTAGCTTAAAAAACAGACCCCTCTCTCACAGTTCTGGAGGCTGGGAAGCCCCAGGGTAGGTGCCCCACAGTTCTGTTCTTGGGGAGGGCCACTGCTCGGCCTGCAGGGCCCCTGCCCACAGGGGGGGGGGGGGTCCTCTCACAGCAGGGGTGGGTGAGAGCAAACCCACCCACCTGGGTGTTGCTGCCTCCTCTTCCAAGAGCACTCATCCAGGGGCTCCGCCCACCTGACTTTTTCTGAGTCTAATTACCTCCCAAAGCCCCCACCTCCTAACGCATTGCCGTGGGGGTTAGGACCAACACAGAGGTCTGAAGGGCACAAACACCCCGTCCACACCTGTGCGCAGTCAGCTCTGATCACCAGCTAATAAACGGTCACAGCTGGTCTGAGTTCTCAGACACATTATATTTAAAGGGTCCTCCTCAAGGGTTGGAGCATGCTTGGAAGTCGTTCCCTTCATGGTCTCAAGACTCTTCCCAAGTCTTGTTTACTCCACTTATGTATTTCACAAACCCTTTCTTAGCAAATAATGCGAACAGACCCGATGGGACTCAGCAAAAGTAAGTGGAGTCTAAATGAAGCACGTTTCCTCCCATCGATTTTTATGTCTATTTTTTCAGATAAGGCAACAGAGAGTCATCAGGTTCACACGAGTATAGCTGTGAATACAAAACCACGGAAGAACTAACTGTCCCTGATTTTCTCGAAAACAAAATATGGAAATGTCCCCATTTGTGTAGAAATAAGTTTAGGATCCTCAGCAGAAAATAATCCATTAGAAAACCACTAACATTGACAGCGAGTCTAGCGTGTGTCACATGTTGCACTAAGACCTCAAAAACCATCTCATTTAATCATCACAAAACCTGAGGTTTTATCACAAGATCCGCTTTCCATATGTGGGCACTGAGGCTCAGAGAGGTTAAGTAACTTGCAAGTTGTAGGGAATCAAGCCAGTGGAGGTTTTCGCAGCTTTGGCCGAGCCAGAAGAAAAACATCTTGGAAATGAAAGAACGAAGACAAAAACAAGCTGATTCGACTCACGTGGGCTCCTGAGCTGGGGTCCCACGGATCAGCGCCAGGCGTGGCCTCTGGAACGCCGGGTCCGCGCACGTTAGGACGCTGCGTGCGCGCGCAGGACAGACGCCTTAACTTCTCGCTGGCCTAGGTGCACGCTGGCTGTAGTGCGCTCTTTCCATTAAGGGGAGAACAAAAGCAGCCTAGAGGGCTTCCCTGGTGGCCCAGTGGGTAAGGACACCGCCTTGCAGTGCAAGGGGCGCCAGTTCGTGCCCTGGCCTGGGAAGATCCCACGTGCCGCGGAGCGGCTGGACCCATGTGTCCAATCACCGAGCCGGAGCTCTGGAGCGCATGCGCCCAGAGCCGGTGCTCTGCGACGACAGAGGCCACCGCGATGGGAGGCCCGCAGGAGCCAAAGAACAAAGACGGATGAAAATAAAGAACTAAAAGACCAATAGAAGTGGCCCGCCCACTCCCCTCCCTCCCCAACCCGACCCCATCCCAAAGTAAATAAACAAGTAAATCTTAAAAAAAAAAGCAGCCTAGAGTCACGAGGGTGATGATTGATCAGGGCTCTGAGCAACTCCCAGCCCCTGCTAGTATCTTTCCCAGCAAACACCTGAATGCGCAAGCGCTCAGTAAAAGCGGACGGGTGAATGCGTTCAGGGCCTTGACCCGGGAGGTCTTGAGCCCCGCGTGCCCACCCTGTCTCTCTGTCTATGTGTGTGTTTCTTAATGTCTCGCCACACCCACTATTCTCCGTGCACCTGGCTGACGTGCCGCGGCGTTAAGGAACAGCTAAAAACCGGAAGAGTAAAGGCTGAAACTCAGGTCTGAAAGCTCATCCTCTTAATCGCGTAGGTAAGAAGATGAACATAGCTGTCACTTATTGTGCTTGGACCTGAGTAAACGAGGCCTTGTCTTCAGAGTTCCTGCGATAAAAAGGCTCATTTAGTTGCACTAAGACCTCAAAAACCATCTCATTTAATCATCACAAAACCTGAGGTTTTATCACAAGATCCGCTTTCCATATGTGGGCACTGAGGCTCAGAGAGGTTAAGTAACTTGCAAGTTGTAGGGAATCAAGCCAGTGGAGGTTTTCGCAGCTTTGGCCGAGCCAGAAGAAAAACATCTTGGAAATGAAAGAACGAAGACAAAAACAAGCTGATTCGACTCACGTGGGCTCCTGAGCTGGGGTCCCACGGATCAGCGCCAGGCGTGGCCTCTGGAACGCCGGGTCCGCGCACGTTAGGACGCTGCGTGCGCGCGCAGGACAGACGCCTTAACTTCTCGCTGGCCTAGGTGCACGCTGGCTGTAGTGCGCTCTTTCCATTAAGGGGAGAACAAAAGCAGCCTAGAGGGCTTCCCTGGTGGCCCAGTGGGTAAGGACACCGCCTTGCAGTGCAAGGGGCGCCAGTTCGTGCCCTGGCCTGGGAAGATCCCACGTGCCGCGGAGCGGCTGGACCCATGTGTCCAATCACCGAGCCGGAGCTCTGGAGCGCATGCGCCCAGAGCCGGTGCTCTGCGACGACAGAGGCCACCGCGATGGGAGGCCCGCAGGAGCCAAAGAACAAAGACGGATGAAAATAAAGAACTAAAAGACCAATAGAAGTGGCCCGCCCACTCCCCTCCCTCCCCAACCCGACCCCATCCCAAAGTAAATAAACAAGTAAATCTTAAAAAAAAAAGCAGCCTAGAGTCACGAGGGTGATGATTGATCAGGGCTCTGAGCAACTCCCAGCCCCTGCTAGTATCTTTCCCAGCAAACACCTGAATGCGCAAGCGCTCAGTAAAAGCGGACGGGTGAATGCGTTCAGGGCCTTGACCCGGGAGGTCTTGAGCCCCGCGTGCCCACCCTGTCTCTCTGTCTATGTGTGTGTTTCTTAATGTCTCGCCACACCCACTATTCTCCGTGCACCTGGCTGACGTGCCGCGGCGTTAAGGAACAGCTAAAAACCGGAAGAGTAAAGGCTGAAACTCAGGTCTGAAAGCTCATCCTCTTAATCGCATAGGTAAGAATATGAACATAGCTGTCACTTATTGAGTGCTTAAGGACCTGTCAGTAAACGAGGCCTTGTCTTCAGAGTTCCCTGCAGGAGCTCACCCAAGCACCCCCGGTGAGTGTGAGGAAGCCAGCAGGAGGGAGTCCAGGAGAAGAGGAAGGCACAGGACCTAAAGCCACTGGTCTGGCTATGGGACTTGGGGTGACTGTGTCTTAGCTGTTATTTCAACAAGCGCATCTTTCCAGTAGGCAGCATTTTGTTACAGAAAAGAGCAGGGGTTTCCACTTACAAACCAAGAGATGAATGATCATGGGCAGAAGGCCCCTGACCTTTCTAAGCCTCAGTTCCCTCCTCTAAAAATGGTGCCACAAAAACAAAACCACGGGACTTCCCTGGTGGTCCAGTGGTTAAGACTCTGTGTTCCCAATGCCCTGGGTTCGATCCCTGGTCAGGGAACTAGATCCCACATTCCGCAGCGAAGACCGAGTGGAGCCAAATAAATAAATGGAAAAAAAAAAAAAAAGCCTCCGGCCTCCTCACAAATGTATTGTAAAAAAAAAGTAAGGCAAAGGCTGCAAAAGCATTTTATGCATTTTTAAAAACTTTATGTTCAAGGACTTCCCTGGTGGTACAGTGGATAGGCATCTGGCTGCCAATGCAGGAGACACGGGTTTGATCCCTGGCCCAGGAAGATTCCACGTGCTGCGGGGCAGCTGAAGCCTGTGCTTGCGCCACAACCCCTGAGCCCACGAGCCGCCCCTGCTGAAGCCTGCGTGCCTAGGGGCCGGCCTCAGGAGGAGAGAGACCACCGCGACAAGAAGCCTGCACACCGCGCGCAGAGCAGCTCCTGCTGCCCAGCCATAAATAAATAAAGACCTATACGTCTAAGGGCCCAGGCTGATTCAACAGACGGTGATATCTACATGAGTTTGACCAGTCGGTCGCTATAAACACCATACAAAAGAGTGGGCATGAGTAATTAAAGCAGCTTGGTGCTGGGGCGCAAATCCCCGGATGGAGGGAAGGTGATCAGAAGCAGACCACCCACATAGGGGAATTTGGTGGATGATAAAGCAGAATTCAAGCCACGGGGGAATGAAATATTTCAGGGAGTGTGTCAGAACAACTGGGCAGCCAAAGAGAAAGCTCATGAGGGCGATGCCTACTTTATCCCTTATCCTCACATGATTTCCAGACGCTTCAAAGATTTAAACATGAAAGCAGTCAAACTGCACATTGCTAGGAGATCACATAGGAAACTGTATTTATTTACTTTTAGAAATCTCTTTCCAAAGAAGACACAAAGGCACGAAAACCATAAAGGAAAGGATGTCCAAACTTGACTGCATCAAAGGCAAAATCCCCCACAAGGTAAATAAATCCGGGGCCAAAAGACGGTTTTAAGCCCCCTAGACAGCGGCGGTTCCCTAAAAGGGCCCCTCCAGCCTCAGTTCCCTCCTCTAAAAATGGTGCCACAAAAACAAAACCACGGGACTTCCCTGGTGGTCCAGTGGTTAAGACTCTGTGTTCCCAATGCCCTGGGTTCGATCCCTGGTCAGGGAACTAGATCCCACATTCCGCAGCGAAGACCGAGTGGAGCCAAATAAATAAATGGAAAAAAAAAAAAAAAGCCTCCGGCCTCCTCACAAATGTATTGTAAAAAAAAAGTAAGGCAAAGGCTGCAAAAGCATTTTATGCATTTTTAAAAACTTTATGTTCAAGGACTTCCCTGGTGGTACAGTGGATAGGCATCTGGCTGCCAATGCAGGAGACACGGGTTTGATCCCTGGCCCAGGAAGATTCCACGTGCTGCGGGGCAGCTGAAGCCTGTGCTTGCGCCACAACCCCTGAGCCCACGAGCCGCCCCTGCTGAAGCCTGCGTGCCTAGGGGCCGGCCTCAGGAGGAGAGAGACCACCGCGACAAGAAGCCTGCACACCGCCGCGCAGAGCAGCTCCTGCTGCCCAGCCATAAATAAATAAAGACCTATACGTCTAAGGGCCCAGGCTGATTCAACAGACGGTGATATCTACATGAGTTTGACCAGTCGGTCGCTATAAACACCATACAAAAGAGTGGGCATGAGTAATTAAAGCAGCTTGGTGCTGGGGCGCAAATCCCCGGATGGAGGGAAGGTGATCAGAAGCAGACCACCCACATAGGGGAATTTGGTGGATGATAAAGCAGAATTCAAGCCACGGGGGAATGAAATATTTCAGGGAGTGTGTCAGAACAACTGGGCAGCCAAAGAGAAAGCTCATGAGGGCGATGCCTACTTTATCCCTTATCCTCACATGATTTCCAGACGCTTCAAAGATTTAAACATGAAAGCAGTCAAACTGCACATTGCTAGGAGATCACATAGGAAACTGTATTTATTTACTTTTAGAAATCTCTTTCCAAAGAAGACACAAAGGCACGAAAACCATAAAGGAAAGGATGTCCAAACTTGACTGCATCAAAGGCAAAATCCCCCACAAGGTAAATAAATGCCACAGACGGAGCCAAGGGTAACACATATGACAGACTAGGGACGAAATCCCATATCAATTAACTAATTAACTGACAAATGTTTAACGAGCAACTGTTACGTGCCAGCCACCATTCTAAACTTTGAGAGGTTCAAACCAATTGAAACTCCCCGCCTCTTGGAGCTCATATGCTGTGGGAAAGGCCATAAAGGGATCTGGGGTATTGGTAGAAAAAGAGTAAAAATGAGCAAAAACCACAACTAGTTTGCATAGTTGATAATCAAATGGTATTTAAACCTGTGAAGAGGGTTTTGTCGTCCTTGTAACAAATGAAATACCAGTTACGTTTCAATAGGGTGCCATTTCACCCACCAAGGTTTCCAGAATCAACAGGGTGACAAATTGCCATGTGGACAAAGGACTAGAGCCCAGGCAGCCTCTCGCACTGTCAGCAGCAGTGTGGTGGGGTCGAGCTCTTTGAGAAGCAGTTTGTCGTCGCGTGTGATTGTCTAGACGCGGGGCGTGTGTGCTCAGTCCTTGACTCTGTGCCACCCCAGGGACTAGAGCCCGCCAGGCTCCTCTGTCCACGGGCTTCCCAGGCAGGAAGACTGGCGTGGGTGGCCATGCCCTCCTCCAGGGGATCTTCCTGATTCAGGGGTCAAACCTATGTCTCCTTCACTGGCACGCGGCTTCTTTGCCACTGTGCCACCGGGGAGGCCCGATTTGTCATCATCAAACACAATTACAAGTGCCAGCAACTCTGCGTCTAAGCATTCAGGCCACAGGTGGATTTGTGTGTCAGCAGCGTGTCTGTGAGAATGGTTACTACAGCCTTGCTTCTAACAGCGAGACGCACACCCAGCCTAGATCCCCGTTAGCACAGCCAAGGTTAAACAAATACGGAACACACCCACAACAGTACAAACTGTCCAAAAGAAGACAGTTACGGGGGTTCCCTGGTGATCCCAGTGGTTCAGACTCAGTGCTGTCATTGTTCAGGGCCCAAGTTCAATCCCTGGTCAGGGAACTAACATCCTGCAGGCTGCATGACTCAGCCAAATGAAAGACTTTTCAAAATACATTGTGAACAAAAATAAGGTTCTAGGGCTTCCCTGGTGGCTTATTGTGAAGAGTTCACCCGCCAATGCAGGAGACGCAGGTTCGATCCCTGATCCGGGAAGATCCACATGCTGTGGAGCAACTAAAGCCGTGAGCCACAACTATGGAGCCTGTGCTCTAGAGCCTCAGAGCTGCAACTATGGAGCCCATGGGCCACAACTCCTGAAGCCCGTGTGCCCCAGAGCCCGAGTTCCACAACAAGAGACGTCACGGTAACAAGAAGCCTGCTCACCTCCACTAGAGAGCAGCCCCCACTCCCTGCAACTAGAGAAGAGCCTGCGGCAGCAGTGAAAACCCAGAGTAGCCAAAAATGAATAAATACATAAAATTTTTAAAAAGTAAGGTTCTGAACAGTTAGAAGCAATGCTGATCTGATAAATGTTTAATAATGTAAAAATTGTGTGTATATTATATAATACAAATTATACTAAATAAAGGATTTTCATGTACAAATTATAAATAATAGAATATACAATATTCTTTGTTGTAAATTCCATTCTATAATATCAATATGACTTCCCGTTTCTTACAAAATCTATTATCAGTTTTATAATTCTTTCGCCAAAAAGTATGTCACAAAATCAAACCGTGAAGAATGCTCGATAAATATTCAATCGACAAGGAAATGGCTCAGATGGAAAATGAGAGTGTTCAAACATGAAGACTGACTGATATTTCAGTTTTACTTGTGAGGAAAGCCAACAGGA
Organism: Tragulus kanchil; assembly: GCA_022376925.1. Classification (NCBI taxonomy): domain Eukaryota; kingdom Metazoa; phylum Chordata; class Mammalia; order Artiodactyla; family Tragulidae; genus Tragulus; species Tragulus kanchil. The sequence goes on from JAIOJX010000005.1 coordinate 2,682,103, forward strand.
TACAAGTCTGTATGTTGAAACTTAGCCATTTATCAGTGACGTGGGCTGCTTGGATGAATCAGGTCATAGCTTTTGAAACTAAAGAGTATTTTCTGGGACTTTTCTGGTGGCCCGGCGGCTAAGACACCATGCTCCCAATTCACGGGGCCTGAGTCTGATCCCTGGTCAGGGAACTAGATCCTCCATACTTCAACTGAGAGTTCACACGCTGCAACTAACGATCCCACCTGCCAGCTAAGACCCAGGGCAGGCAAATAAATAAATAAACATTTTTTAAAAAAAGAATATTCCCTCACCTTTCTGTGTTCTTCCCAACACAGCAAAGTCAGACACAACGTTTTTACGGTGAACCTGTGTCTTCGTCATTTTCCCACCGCTGTCTTACAGCCAGAACAGGAGTCAGCCCAGCCCCTGAGCCGGACCCGGCCAGCCGCCCGGTCTGCAAATGCAGCTGGGAGCACAGCCCCCTCTGAACCCGTATCGTCGAAGGCTGCCTCTGCGCTCCACGGCAGAGGTGGCCCGTGGCAGCAGAGGCCGTGTCACTGCAAATCCTCAGATATTTCCTATCTGGTCCTTCAAGAGAATACACGCAGACCCCCCGTCTAGATAACCAGCGGAACAACCGGTCACACGCTGACTTGCTGTGTTTGCGCGTCCCCGGGGTGACTATTCCCACCACGACCCGTTCTGAGCCACCGATGCGTCCTCCCGGCGCGCAGGGTTGGGAGGGAATGCGTGGCGTCTCCACTCTACCGGCACCACAGGCGTCAACACCTCAGGGACACAGAGAGGTCACAGGAACAGGTAGTAAAATAATTAGGAAGTTATGAGTTGGAAGTGTTTGTTTTAATATGATTTACTTAATGATAAGGTCACAGAATTTAATTTTCAATAATACCTGTGTTTGACAGCCGGCTCACCAAATTCCTGAGAATGGAGCAGTGGTCTCCTACGAGCGGGGAGGGCGGGCTCGGGCCCACCGCTGGACACGGTGCACAGACGTGTGAAGACGTGTGGTAAGCCTCACACCCTTATGCACGTCTACGTGCACGAGCCTCTCTGAAGATGCATGAGAAACAGAGTGGGGCCCAGGTCTAGAAGCTGAGAGACATGGAGATTTATTTTTTGCTGTAGATTCTTTTTGAATTTTTTATGCCTGGACCACCCCTAAAAGCCCCGTTTATTCTTGTTTTCAGGCAGGCCCTAAATCACTACTTCCTGGAGCGGCTGGCACTGCTGGCGGAGGGCTGGCCCAGCCCCGCCCCCGGCCGGACCCGGGGCCACCTCTCGACTTCAGGTGGGTCGGAGCGAGGAGCCCTGGAGGCTGCGTGGCCGCCTATGAATCAGCACTCTTCCCAGATGAAAGCGCCGCCCGGGAAGCAGCCTCGGGAGCTCTGGCCCCCCTGTGCTGCCCTGACTGCTGTCTCTGTTCATCTTTCCTGGAAGAAACAAGTCAGCTTGTCCCCGTCACCAGTTTCCCTGGTGTTCTGCAGGGCAGACCGTGCGCCCTGCCCGCCAGCGGCACCCCGCGGGCCAAGCCTTCCTGGCCGTGTTTGCCCCGTGCTCTGGGCCCCTGGCTGTCACAGCTCGGCGGGGGGTGGCTGCCAGCCCTGGTCCGCACGCCCAGCTGGTGGCCCTGAGCACCTGTGCCGTGAAGACAGCCTGGCTGTGACTGGAGCCGCTTCCCCAAGAACCTCCTGGACGACTCAGCCCAGAAGAGGCGATGCAGCGTCGTCGGACAGGGCCTCCGCGGCGCGGACTCTAATCGGCTTTGTCAGCCTCCTGACTCTAGCTCGGGCTGTCCCCGGGTGCTTTTCCCTGGTTTTCCTGTTGTTGTTGTTCTCTTTCTGCCGCACCTGGTCCTCACCTAGACAATGAGGCAGAGGTTCCTCGTGGCAGAACCTCTCCCACCCAACGGGCTGACCGTGCCCTCCTGAGGCCCGGCTCGGCTCTGAGCAGACCCCGGCCTGGTCCTCCACCCCACCCCCCTGACTCCGCGACCAGGACACCTCAGACTCCAGCTGACTCAGGGCCAAGGACGCACCCAAGTCTGTTTCCTAGGGCAGGACTTCCTCGGAAACGGCATGACGGCAACAGCAAGTGTGTCCACACTCTTCCTTCAGGCTTCTGGAAGAGCCCTGGAGAAGGGCACGGCTGCCCACGCCCGTGTTCCCGCCCAGGCACTGTCGCTGGCAGACTACAGCTCACAGGGTCGCGGAGAGGTGGACATACAGGCATTGTGCGTATTTTCCACCAGCCACGGCTTGTCTTTTTATTAAAACGTTCTTGTGTACGTCTAGGCCCACCTTCTTTCACTCGTCTCTTGTTTGTGTTTCTCCGAGGTCCTGTTATCTCCTTGTTCTACCCACTGTCCTTAGTTCATCCGTCCAATGAATGAACTGCTCATCTACAAATGCCAACGGATCTTAAACGACATCTCCAAAACAGCTCTGCCAAGCATCTTACAGTTCACTGAAGACTCCAGGCCTTCTCTCACTTGGAAGCTCTTGTGCACGCTTGCCACTCCGTGGAATAACATCTCCTAACCCTCACCTGCAATCCCCCACGCACTGACTTCACTAAATCTTACTAACCATCAAGTGCAAGGTTTCAGCTTAAGAGACGTCTCACTGCACCCCCGAAGGGCCATGCAATTGTCCCGCTGTGGCACGTAGCACACATACAACAGGCTTTTTGCTGAACCAGACTGTGAGTCCCTCTGACATTGCACCTGGTAGCTATGTGTCTGCACGTGACCGACATGCAACAAACACCGCTGACCTAATCAATAATTTTCATTCATTCATTTTCATGCTCCTCAATACAACGGGCATGTCAGTGTGCATATCTTCCTGTTCTTAAATGTGAATGTAAATTTTACACATTAGTCATCAAAATAAAGTTAAAATAGCTTCTGAACCCTGGCCCCCCAAATAAAAGTATTATAAATAAGCACAACAATAGTTAAAATTCATCAGCAGCTTCTGTTCAACCAAGACCACGGCCCTCTAGCAAGAAAATCCAGACAGAAGTTTTCGGGGTCCCCTTAAGAATTCATCACAGCCCTCTCTCCCTCCCCATCCTTGACCAAAGGAGGCGCATTTCCTCCAGAGAGGCATGGGAACTAGGATTGTTTAACCCGGTCACACCTGGGAAAGTAGGCGCTTGTGACTCAGCAGAGGGAAATTAACCACATGGCCAGGAGGACGGTGCTTCTTGGCCAGGATTCAGTGGCGTGCCTTCCGCGAAGTCACTGACTTGGCCTTGACACCCGCATGGAGTCAGAATGTCCGCTCTGTGCTGAACAGCTGTCCAGGCAGGAAAGGGCTGGCAGCGGAGTGTTCTGAGGAGTGAGCCAAACTCTTCCTTTGACTTTACTTTCTGGTCAAGACGTTGTTAGCAGAACAGATGTGCCACTTTGCCTTTCCTTGTCTGAGATGAACCTTTCCAGGCAACCTCCCCTCAACTGGGCGTCAACCTGCGGGGAGCTGCCCTGTTTCAAGGGGTTTCCTTTAAGGAAACATAGCCCTGGGAGTTGCCCTGGCAACAGGGGCTGATAACAGCATAGCTCTCTGTCCCGCCACCCCAGGTGTTGTGAAGACGTTCCTGAGCTATCATAAAGAACACCTGGAGCCTCTTTACAGGTGAAAGGGCTTGAGGGGCATTATGACCCAGAACCATTGTAATAATACACCAGGAGGTAACACCTAGTTTATGATCGACACCTGGCCTAAAGCACGTGTTATGATCGACACCTGGCCTAAGGCACGTGTTATGATCGACACCTGGCCTAAAGCACGTGTTATGATCGACACCTGGCCTAAGGCACGTGTTATGATCGACACCTGGCCTAAAGCACGTGTACACAATTGCTTGTTGAAGTATAAAAGGGATGAGCAAATTCAATAAACTTGTCCGCAACTTGTCAGCAACCTGTAGAGTTGTCTGCCTTCTTGCTGTCCCTCTCAACCCCATCTTTTCTGTCCTTCTTTCTTTTCTTAGCCTATCTGCCACTCTCTTCAGGACCTGTTCGACTGCCAGCTGGCCCGGCGTCAACCAGCCCCTTCTTGTTCCCTCTGGCGCCCAGCTTCCTGACCTCGACACTCGTCACACCTTCATTCGCAGGCCTCTGCTGCGGAGCATCCTGCGTGGCAGGACATTGGCGGTGTCCAAAAGACAGAAGTTTTCGGGTCCCCTTAAGAATTCATCACAGCCCTCTCTCCTCCCCATCCTTGACCAAAGGAGGCGCATTTCCTCAGAGAGGCATGGGAACTAGGATTGTTTAACCCGGTCACACCTGGGAAAGTAGGCGCTTGTGACTCAGCAGAGGAAATTAACCACATGGCCAGGAGGACGGTGCTTCTTGGCCAGGATTCAGTGGCGTGCCTTCCGCGAAGTCACTGACTTGGCCTTGACACCCGCATGGAGTCAGAATGTCCGCTCTGTGCTGAACAGCTGTCCAGGCAGGAAAGGGCTGGCAGCGGAGTGTTCTGAGGAGTGAGCCAAACTCTTCCTTTGACTTTACTTTCTGGTCAAGACGTTGTTAGCAGAACAGATGTGCCACTTTGCCTTTCCTTGTCTGAGATGAACCTTTCCAGGCAACCTCCCCTCAACTGGGCGTCAACCTGCGGGGAGCTGCCCTGTTTCAAGGGGTTTCCTTTAAGGAAACATAGCCCTGGGAGTTGCCCTGGCAACAGGGGCTGATAACAGCATAGCTCTCTGTCCCGCCACCCCAGGTGTTGTGAAGACGTTCCTGAGCTATCATAAAGAACACCTGGAGCCTCTTTACAGGTGAAAGGGCTTGAGGGGCATTATGACCCAGAACCATTGTAATAATACACCAGGAGGTAACACCTAGTTTATGATCGACACCTGGCCTAAAGCACGTGTTATGATCGACACCTGGCCTAAGGCACGTGTTATGATCGACACCTGGCCTAAAGCACGTGTTATGATCGACACCTGGCCTAAGGCACGTGTTATGATCGACACCTGGCCTAAAGCACGTGTACACAATTGCTTGTTGAAGTATAAAAGGGATGAGCAAATTCAATAAACTTGTCCGCAACTTGTCAGCAACCTGTAGAGTTGTCTGCCTTCTTGCTGTCCCTCTCAACCCCATCTTTTCTGTCCTTCTTTCTTTTCTTAGCCTATCTGCCACTCTCTTCAGGACCTGTTCGACTGCCAGCTGGCCCGGCGTCAACCAGCCCCTTCTTGTTCCCTCTGGCGCCCAGCTTCCTGACCTCGACACTCGTCACACCTTCATTCGCAGGCCTCTGCTGCGGAGCATCCTGCGCGTGGCAGGACATTGGCGGTGTCCCCGGCCTCCACCCACTCGGTGCTAGTGGCGCCTCTCAAGTGGTGGCGTCCAAAGACACCTCCAGACGTGGCCTCTGGGGCCTCGAATCCCGAGAGAGTTTTGATTTCCTGCCACTGGCTACAGTTGTCCTGTCTTTCACCCCCTTCTCACCCAAGGACTAATCAATCAGCAAATTACGTCAATACATGGAAGGCATACGCCGGCTGTGTGAATGTTTAGAAACGAGTCTCCTCAATTCAACCGTGTTCGCACTGATCACTTTACACCCCAGCTCAAAAGTGGGGAGTGGTTCCCATTACCAGAAAGCTCGCATTCCTAAGCTACCTATTCAAGGAGCCCCACAACCTGGGTTGAGAAACATGGGGAGAACTCCGCTCGGTGGAGAAAGAGGTTGGACATTCTAGGAGAGAGGGGTTTCCACGGGAGTGCAGACCACCGCAGCCGGAGACAAGAGCTCTACCCAGGAGCCTCCAAAGATCCCTTCAGCAAAGACCCGCTCAGGCCTCTCTGGAGAAGCCTCCCCTGACCTCACCCAACTGAGGCATTGGGCCTTGACTTCCTGCCAACCTGCGTTCCCATGTCTAGAGTCATGGTTCATTCCCACGGCTTCCTACGGCTAACCACTCTCATGTTTGTAGAGTATCCGTAATGTATTCTATCAATTCAGTGGTGAACCCCTAAAGGACAGTAATCTAGGGCAAAAGTGTACACAGAGCAGGTCCTTGAAAAGTGTAAGTGAAACAACTGATTCCTTAGGGAGGAAGGAGGGGCTCCCCAAATTAAAGAGCTGGGTTATGATCACCTCTGGAATGAAAAGGAAAAGGGCTCCGCAACTTGTCAGCAACCTGTAGAGGTGTCTGCCTTCTTGCTGTCCCTCTCAACCCCATCTTTTCTGTCCTTCTTTCTTTTCTTAGCCTATCTGCCACTCTCTTCAGGACCTGTTCGACTGCCAGCTGGCCCGGCGTCAACCAGCCCCTTCTTGTTCCCTCTGGCGCCCAGCTTCCTGACCTCGACACTCGTCACACCTTCATTCGCAGGCCTCTGCTGCGGAGCATCCTGCGCGTGGCAGGACATTGGCGGTGTCCCCGGCCTCCACCCACTCGGTGCTAGTGGCGCCTCTCAAGTGGTGGCGTCCAAAGACACCTCCAGACGTGGCCTCTGGGGCCTCGAATCCCGAGAGAGTTTTGATTTCCTGCCACTGGCTACAGTTGTCCTGTCTTTCACCCCCTTCTCACCCAAGGACTAATCAATCAGCAAATTACGTCAATACATGGAAGGCATACGCCGGCTGTGTGAATGTTTAGAAACGAGTCTCCTCAATTCAACCGTGTTCGCACTGATCACTTTACACCCCAGCTCAAAAGTGGGGAGTGGTTCCCATTACCAGAAAGCTCGCATTCCTAAGCTACCTATTCAAGGAGCCCCACAACCTGGGTTGAGAAACATGGGGAGAACTCCGCTCGGTGGAGAAAGAGGTTGGACATTCTAGGAGAGAGGGGTTTCCACGGGAGTGCAGACCACCGCAGCCGGAGACAAGAGCTCTACCCAGGAGCCTCCAAAGATCCCTTCAGCAAAGACCCGCTCAGGCCTCTCTGGAGAAGCCTCCCCTGACCTCACCCAACTGAGGCATTGGGCCTTGACTTCCTGCCAACCTGCGTTCCCATGTCTAGAGTCATGGTTCATTCCCACGGCTTCCTACGGCTAACCACTCTCATGTTTGTAGAGTATCCGTAATGTATTCTATCAATTCAGTGGTGAACCCCTAAAGGACAGTAATCTAGGGCAAAAGTGTACACAGAGCAGGTCCTTGAAAAGTGTAAGTGAAACAACTGATTCCTTAGGGAGGAAGGAGGGGCTCCCCAAATTAAAGAGCTGGGTTATGATCACCTCTGGAATGAAAAAGCTGCTTACACTTAGTTGGAAATCACTTATGCTGATTACCAGCCAAGGAAACAATATAGAGGTTTATCAGCCTTACTCAAAATTTAATTTAAAAACCATTCCATCAGTCCAATTAATTTAACAGTCTGGTGGCACTGAAGTATTTTGCACACTCAGTCGAAAAAAATGTTCCTTTTTTTCTATGGAGAAGATCTGACCAGACAAATGCCTGAATGTGGTCAGATGTGCGTGACCCTCTGAATCCAGACCTAGCTCTGGATTGAAGCCGGTGCCATGTCACCCAAGCCCCAACCAGCCCCATTCCCACGCAGGACAGCACGGGTCTGGACCCGCTGTTCTGCAATCTTTGATGACCTTTGAAGCAGCCTCTTGCTACTGGACGGAGGCCGCATCAAGGCGAGGGAGCTGAGGGTGAAGGCCAGGAGCCCGGGCCAAGCGCCCCTCCACAGAAGCTCTGCTGTGTTGTGGACAGACATGAAACGTCCTCTGCGTGCTGACCACCGCACACCAGGGGAGCCCCGGGGCCCCCAGCCGTGGGCCGGGCGGGAGGCCGCGAGGGGAGAGGGGTCCACCCTACACCGACGACCCCGTGGCTGCGCTTTCTCCAGTCTCTCCTCTGAGCTGCTCCCGGCTTCTCCAGCCTCACCGCCTCCGGGCGGGCCTCCTCCCCCTACAGGAGCCCCTCTTCACAGGCACAGCCCCTCAGGACGTTTGAAAGCCAGCCAGTCTCCCTTCACAGCGCTTAATGCTTTTTAAAAGCAAAGGAATACGATTGTTTTTTCAAACAAATAACCAAAAATGGCAAAAGTAGGCGAACTCATGACAGAAATGATACATGGAATTTTAAAGAAAACCTGTTGAAAACTTTAGATGGACAACGACATTCTACTTCCTTTAAGTTGATGTTATGCCCCAAACAGATGTGAGGCGTTTTACAATAAATGACATGTGAACTATAACAAATATTAAAAAAGGCTGATCGCACGCTTTGTAGAGTATCCGTAAATTTTTTAATTCTTTTTCAATTCAGTGGTGAACCCTAAAGGACAGTAATCTAGGGCAAAAGTGTACACAGAGCAGGTCCTTGAAAAGTGTAAGTGAAACAACTGATTCCTTAGGGAGGAAGGAGGGGCTCCCCAAATTAAAGAGCTGGGTTATGATCACCTCTGGAATGAAAAAGCTGCTTACACTTAGTTGGAAATCACTTATGCTGATTACCAGCCAAGGAAACAATATAGAGGTTTATCAGCCTTACTCAAAATTTAATTTAAAAACCATTCCATCAGTCCAATTAATTTAACAGTCTGGTGGCACTGAAGTATTTTGCACACTCAGTCGAAAAAAATGTTCCTTTTTTTCTATGGAGAAGATCTGACCAGACAAATGCCTGAATGTGGTCAGATGTGCGTGACCCTCTGAATCCAGACCTAGCTCTGGATTGAAGCCGGTGCCATGTCACCCAAGCCCCAACCAGCCCCATTCCCACGCAGGACAGCACGGGTCTGGACCCGCTGTTCTGCAATCTTGCGATGACCTTTGAAGCAGCCTCTTGCTACTGGACGGAGGCCGCATCAAGGCGAGGGAGCTGAGGGTGAAGGCCAGGAGCCCGGGCCAAGCGCCCCTCCACAGAAGCTCTGCTGTGTTGTGGACAGACATGAAACGTCCTCTGCGTGCTGACCACCGCACACCAGGGGAGCCCCGGGGCCCCCAGCCGTGGGCCGGGCGGGAGGCCGCGAGGGGAGAGGGGTCCACCCTACACCGACGACCCCGTGGCTGCGCTTTCTCCAGTCTCTCCTCTGAGCTGCTCCCGGCTTCTCCAGCCTCACCGCCTCCGGGCGGGCCTCCTCCCCCTACAGGAGCCCCTCTTCACAGGCACAGCCCCTCAGGACGTTTGAAAGCCAGCCAGTCTCCCTTCACAGCGCTTAATGCTTTTTAAAAGCAAAGGAATACGATTGTTTTTTCAAACAAATAACCAAAAATGGCAAAAGTAGGCGAACTCATGACAGAAATGATACATGGAATTTTAAAGAAAACCTGTTGAAAACTTTAGATGGACAACGACATTCTACTTCCTTTAAGTTGATGTTATGCCCCAAACAGATGTGAGGCGTTTTACAATAAATGACATGTGAACTATAACAAATATTAAAAGAAGGTAAACTGAAAAGTGTGCCTCCCTGATGGCTCAGTGGCAAAGAGCCCACCTGCCAGAGTGGGAGACGCAGGGGACGCAGGTTCCATCCCTGGGTGAGGAAGATCCCCTGGAGAAGGGCACGGCGACCCACTCCATATTCTTGCCTGGAGAATCCCATGGACAGAGGAGCCTGGCGGGCTACAGTCCAGAGGGTCGCATGAGAGTTGGACGTGACTTAGTAACTGAACAACAACAAATTAAAGAACAAGAGGTGAAGCAAGAAAAGGGAGTAAAGATTCTATCAAAACCCCATGTCAAAGGAAGTATCTAAGCCCATTCCGATTGCTAAAAGAGAATGCCACAGACCGGGCAGCTTGTAAACCTCAGACACATGTCTCTTGGTTCTGGAGGCTGGACGGCCAGGTCCAAGGCCCTTACAGACTCGGGGTCTGCTGCGAACCCCTTTTCTCTCCCTGGGTCCTCACCCGGTGGACAGAGGGTCTCCAGGGTCTCTTATACGGACGCCAATCTCGTTCATGGGGGCTCTGCCCCCGTGGACTAGCACCTCCTAGAGGCCCACCTCCTAAGTCTATATCACCTTAGCTAGTAGGTTTCGACATTTGAATTATGAGGCAGAGACATTCAGTCCATAGTGGGGAGCGGTAACTGACCTCGAATCTTAGATCCGTGATGCCAAAGGATCCGTGCCTACAGGGCAGGCTGAAGAGCCCAGCAGAGGTCCCTGATCCCAACCATGCTGCAGAGCCACAGACCGGGGAGCGTTTTCAAAACAGTTACCTACCTCTCCTCCACCTGCTGACGCAGGCCCCCGCAGGACGCCCCGGTGTCCATCTGATAGAAGGAAACATGGAGAGAGAAAACCTTGCTCTACTCTGGGTCTGTCCATGACAGGTGGCTTCTATACAGGCCACAGGACAAAGACGGGCACCCTATCAGCCACAGTGTGGCTCACATGGCTGTTCCGCACGCTGACCTTAAGGCCGAGACATAACCTGCCTCACAGAGGGTGGAAGACCCGAGCGCATCTCGCCGGCCCGGCTCCAGAGAAAGGGAGCACACAGGCGCGGGGGCCTTCCTCCCGGAGGCAGCGAGGCGCGGCCAGGGCCATGTATGTGTGAATGTACGTGCGCACGCTGTCACGTCTGACTCTCTGTGACTCCAAAGGTAGAGCCTCCCAGGCTCCTCTGTCCTCGGGATTCTCCAGACAAGATACTGGAGTGGGGGCCACGTCCTCCTCCAGGGGATCTTCCCAGCCCAGGGATCGAACCTGCGCCTCCAGTTTGTCAGGCAGATTCTTTCCCAGTAGCGCCGCCTAGGAAGCCCTGCCCGTAGCCAGTGCCCCCCAAATGCTAGCAGGTGCTATGGTTGACCTCAAAGGTCACTGTTCTTACTAGAATCGGGAGGGGCTGAAAACGTCAGATAGGCAACAAGACGCAGCAATAAAAACCGACCCTGTTCTCATGACAGCACCCCGGAGCCCTGTCGCCCACAAAGCCCATGAATAATTCCTGCGGAAATGAAGAGAGAGTCTGGGTGATAAGGCAAGCTTCTTCTCTTTGCTCCTGCGCTAGTGTAGCTTCACCGCTCACCCAGGGCTACGTGCGGAGGCCTGTAACTGGGGCCTCCGACCCGGACTCTTGGTGGGAAATGGCAGGGCCCACATCTCAACTGGGGGCTTCCCAGGTAAAGCGGTAGAGAACCCGCCTGTCATTGCAGGAGACGCTGTAGACTTGAGTTTGATCCCTGGGTTGGGAAGATCCCCTGGAGGAAGAAATGGCAACCCCCTCCAGCATTCTTTTTTTTTTTTTTTTTAATTTTTGGCTCCTTTTATGGGTCTTTCATATATTTATTTTCATCCATCTTTGTTCTTTGGCCCGTGTGGGCCTCCCACTGCAGTGGCCCCTCTCGCTGCAGAGCACTGGCTCTGGGTGCATGTGCTCCAGAGCGCTGGCTCGTAATTGGACACTCGGGTCCAGCTGCTCTGCAGCACATGGGATCTTCCCAGGAGAGATAGAACCAGTGCCCCTTGCACTGCAAGGTGGACTCTGTACCCACTGGACCACCAGGGAAGCCCCCCTCCAGCATTCTTGCCTGGAGAATTCCATGGACAGAGGAGCCAGGCGGGCTACAGGCCCTGGGGTCTCAAAGAGTTGGACATGACCAAGTAGCTGAGCATGCACGCACACCTCAGCTCAGGGCGTGGACAGAAGGGCCGCCTGAGCCATCGCAACTCAAGGTGGCAGAAAGAGGGCAGTAAGCAGAGACGCTTGCCTGCCCAGCATCTGAAGCCTGCGCAGACCAGGCCCCCCAATAAAGCAGCCCTGCCTACCAGCGGATCAGAGGACAACACTTTCCTTTGTCAGAAACCCCCCCAGTTTGTCAGGCAGATTCTTTCCCAGTAGCGCCGCCTAGGAAGCCCTGCCCGTAGCCAGTGCCCCCCAAATGCTAGCAGGTGCTATGGTTGACCTCAAAGGTCACTGTTCTTACTAGAATCGGGAGGGGCTGAAAACGTCAGATAGGCAACAAGACGCAGCAATAAAAACCGACCCTGTTCTCATGACAGCACCCCGGAGCCCTGTCGCCCACAAAGCCCATGAATAATTCCTGCGGAAATGAAGAGAGAGTCTGGGTGATAAGGCAAGCTTCTTCTCTTTGCTCCTGCGCTAGTGTAGCTTCACCGCTCACCCAGGGCTACGTGCGGAGGCCTGTAACTGGGGCCTCCGACCCGGACTCTTGGTGGGAAATGGCAGGGCCCACATCTCAACTGGGGGCTTCCCAGGTAAAGCGGTAGAGAACCCGCCTGTCATTGCAGGAGACGCTGTAGACTTGAGTTTGATCCCTGGGTTGGGAAGATCCCCTGGAGGAAGAAATGGCAACCCCCTCCAGCATTCTTTTTTTTTTTTTTTTAATTTTTGGCTCCTTTTATGGGTCTTTCATATATTTATTTTCATCCATCTTTGTTCTTTGGCCCGTGTGGGCCTCCCACTGCAGTGGCCCCTCTCGCTGCAGAGCACTGGCTCTGGGTGCATGTGCTCCAGAGCGCTGGCTCGTTTGGACACTGGGTCCAGCTGCTCTGCAGCACATGGGATCTTCCCAGGAGAGATAGAACCAGTGCCCCTTGCACTGCAAGGTGGACTCTGTACCCACTGGACCACCAGGGAAGCCCCCCTCCAGCATTCTTGCCTGGAGAATTCCATGGACAGAGGAGCCAGGCGGGCTACAGGCCCTGGGGTCTCAAAGAGTTGGACATGACCAAGTAGCTGAGCATGCACGCACACCTCAGCTCAGGGCGTGGACAGAAGGGCCGCCTGAGCCATCGCAACTCAAGGTGGCAGAAAGAGGGCAGTAAGCAGAGACGCTTGCCTGCCCAGCATCTGAAGCCTGCGCAGACCAGGCCCCCCAATAAAGCAGCCCTGCCTACCAGCGGATCAGAGGACAACACTTTCCTTTGTCCAGAACCACGCTCCTTCTTCTATGGGTCCTGGAGACCCGGGGCAGGAGGACCTTGTTGAGGATCCACTCAGGAGGGTCGGCGACAGTACTGCTGAGAGCATCGAGCAGCTCCTTATTCCACTTCATTTCACCACACCTCTGGGAGGTACTGCTATTATACCCATTTTACGGATGGACAGATCAGGAACGAAGGGGTCAGATATCGCCACTGGTGGACGGCGGAACTGAATGTCCACCCCCAGCACAGACACTGCACTCTTAAGACCCGGTTCCAGCCCTCTGCCTGCGGGCAAGGACTCAGGCTGCTTCTTGTGAGGAGAAGCACAGGCTGCAGGCGCTTGGAGGGCTGTGTCGACGCGGCGGCTTTGTCGTAACAATTAAAGCCAGAGCTACACCACAGAGTACGTTACGCACTCAGTTGTATCTAACTCCGCGACCCCAAGGACTGTAGCCCACCAGGCTCCTCTGTCCATGGAATTCTCCAGGCAAGAAGACTGGAGTGGGGTGCCACGCCCTTTTCCAGGGGATCGACCCGTCCCCGGAATCAAACTTTTGTCTCCTGCACTGCAGGCAGATTGTTTACCATCTGCGTCACCAGGGAAGCCACACTTCTCAAAAAATGACTTTGAATGGGGTCAAATATCCTACTGGAGAAGACTGCCAAGAGTCTCTCGGACTGCAAGGAGATCAAACCGGTCAGCTCTAAAGGAAGTCAGCCCTGAATACACACTGGAAGAACTGATGCTGACGCTGAAGCTCCAGCCCTTCGGCCACCTGATGCGGAGATCTGACTCACTGGAAAGACCCTGATGCTGGGAAAGACGGAGGGCAGGAGGACAATGGGGTGACAGCGGGTGAGATGACTGGATGGCATCACCGACTCACTCTGCACGAGCGTGAGCCAGCTCCAGGGGCGAGAGGACAGGGAAGCCTGCTGCGCTGCAGTTCACGGGGTCACAAAGAACCAGACATAACTCAGCGACTGAGCAGCAGCAGCGTGGCCCGCGAGACTGGGAGCAGGACTGGCCACCCCAATGCAGCCCTGCCTACCAGCGGATCAGAGGACAACACTTTCCTTTGTCCAGAACCACGCTCCTTCTTCTATGGGTCCTGGAGACCCGGGGCAGGAGGACCTTGTTGAGGATCCACTCAGGAGGGTCGGCGACAGTACTGCTGAGAGCATCGAGCAGCTCCTTATTCCACTTCATTTCACCACACCTCTGGGAGGTACTGCTATTATACCCATTTTACGGATGGACAGATCAGGAACGAAGGGGTCAGATATCGCCACTGGTGGACGGCGGAACTGAATGTCCACCCCCAGCACAGACACTGCACTCTTAAGACCCGGTTCCAGCCCTCTGCCTGCGGGCAAGGACTCAGGCTGCTTCTTGTGAGGAGAAGCACAGGCTGCAGGCGCTTGGAGGGCTGTGTCGACGCGGCGGCTTTGTCGTAACAATTAAAGCCAGAGCTACACCACAGAGTACGTTACGCACTCAGTTGTATCTAACTCCGCGACCCCAAGGACTGTAGCCCACCAGGCTCCTCTGTCCATGGAATTCTCCAGGCAAGAAGACTGGAGTGGGGTGCCACGCCCTTTTCCAGGGGATCGACCCGTCCCCGGAATCAAACTTTTGTCTCCTGCACTGCAGGCAGATTGTTTACCATCTGCGTCACCAGGGAAGCCACACTTCTCAAAAAATGACTTTGAATGGGGTCAAATATCCTACTGGAGAAGACTGCCAAGAGTCTCTCGGACTGCAAGGAGATCAAACCGGTCAGCTCTAAAGGAAGTCAGCCCTGAATACACACTGGAAGAACTGATGCTGACGCTGAAGCTCCAGCCCTTCGGCCACCTGATGCGGAGATCTGACTCACTGGAAAGACCCTGATGCTGGGAAAGACGGAGGGCAGGAGGACAATGGGGTGACAGCGGGTGAGATGACTGGATGGCATCACCGACTCACTCTGCACGAGCGTGAGCCAGCTCCAGGGGCGAGAGGACAGGGAAGCCTGCTGCGCTGCAGTTCACGGGGTCACAAAGAACCAGACATAACTCAGCGACTGAGCAGCAGCAGCGTGGCCCGCGAGACTGGGAGCAGGACTGGCCACCCATTCACACGCTCCGGGCAGAGCCCACCAGCAGCCCTCAGCTGATTCCCTGGAATCTGAGTCATCAGATAACCTCACCAGCTTTCCCCTTTGTTCAGCACACGGCCAGCGACGCCCATTCCTGAACTTTTCTCAACTCTTTCCAAAGGGCACCCATCCCAGAAGTCATTTCTTTTAAAGTTTCACAGTCAAGCCAGCATAAATGTGGAGCATGAAATGCTGCGTGGATGTGTGGACTTGAATCCAGACAGGAAGTGCTCCCGAGGCTCCCCGGGGGCGGGGCGGGGCGTCGCCGGAGCTCAGTCAGCTCCTGGTTCAATTCCTGAGCCACCAAAAGCCAAACGCTCCCTCGGAAGGCTGTGGGGCTGCTGGGAGCGCATCACCTTAGAAGGTGCCGGGGCTGCTTTTCCTTACATTCACAAGGAGCCACCCGTCCCAGGGAAGCATCTAGAAAAACTAACATTCCCTGCCCAGCCTCCCAGGTAGAGAGCTTGTCACCCTGGAGAATGATGACGTCGTAAGACTGTAACAAGGTGAGATCCGAAAGCATTTGAGACTCTAGGCTCCCCTGAGCCGCTGCGGACACGAACTCTCTCGGGGGAAGCCAGCAGGCTGGGGACACGGGAAGCCCAGCCGCTCCCCCTGCTGCCCTTGGAGCCAAAGCCTGCCTCTCCCCACCCCCTCCCAGCTCCGGGAAGCGCTGGAGCTCAGAAAGAATGGAAAAAGGAAAAACGTGGAGAGGCGGAATTGAGGAAGGGAGCCTTGGCTAGACCGGGATGGATCAGAAAGGTTAAAATTGAGTGCAGCATTGGCTTCAGAACTAACTTAGAATAATTGAAAAGCTAAGCTCAAATGCCTGCGTGGGGTGTGAGATAAGATCCCAAGTCCCTTTTGAGTCTGTATGTATGCATATGTTTAATTAAAATGGTTCGACAGCAATGGTGGCCTTGGCAGGTTGTCATCACGGCTGGAAAGACCAGCAGCGGAATTCTCACCTTGAGAACGGGCGTGCGTCCTCTCATCCTCAGATGCTTGGACTACCAGGCCTGGAGAGCACGAAGGGACGCAGCTCCCCGGAGACCACATGCAAATTCTAGGACACGAGAGGCTCCCTGGTGCTCACGGGAATTCCAGCTCTAGAGACCGCACGACGGACGCCAGTGCCAGGAAGATTCCAGAGCACCTGGGGAGAGATGATCATGAGGAGCCAGCATGGAGCAAGTCCCATCAAACTTTTCTGAGAAAAAAGGCTTATTTTTCATATAACTCTTTTTCAATCACGTTCTTTTTTCAGATTATAGGAGTAGTATCCTCTCATTATGTTTTAATTGAAGCATAATTGCTTTACAATGTTGTGTTAGTTTCTGCTGGTCAACAACGTGGATCAGCTCTGTGTGTACGTAGGTCCCCTCCTTCCTGAGCCTCCCTCCCACTCCCTTAGCCCACTCCTCTAGGTCTTCATCATTATTTTTTCTAAAAGCACTACGCATAAATAAATAGGTGGAGAGATAGCTGAACGGCCCCCCATCCCCTCAGCCCTCAGAGATGACCCCTGTCCACTGTTCGGCTTAGCCACATTTTTCTCTGCACTTACACGACTGTCCCAAAACAGGATTTATACAGATGTAGCTTGATTCTCACAAGATTCCTATTACTGGAAAGGTGATCAAATAAGCTGACGTTTAAAACAATTTCAGTGTAACCTAGACATTCACCTGTGCACGCTTCAGTTTTGAAACTGAGTAGTCCAGTGGGAAAACTTAATATCGCCCTTTAGTCAATATTGCTGTTCCCGTACACAAAAAACTAGAAAGTGTGAATCGTTCAATCATTTATTTATATAGTTAATGAAAATGATCATACTATTAAGCAATGGCCGGGTACTGTTATAAGCACTTCGTGTATGTTAACTCCTAAGGAATCCCTCCAGTGTTAGTCAGTCAGTCACGTCCGACTCCTTGAGACCCCACCGGCTGTAGCCCACCAGGCTCTTCTGGTTCTTTACCACCAGCGCCTTCTGGGAAGCCCTGATGAGGAAGGTAGTGCTGTCCTGTTCCAGGTGGAGACAAGCGGAATTCTCACCTTGAGAACGGCGTCGTCCTCTCATCCTCAGATGCTTGGACTACCAGGCCTGGAGAGCACGAAGGACGCAGCTCCCCGGAGACCACATGCAAATTCTAGGACACGAGAGGCTCCCTGGTGCTCACGGGAATTCCAGCTCTAGAGACCGCACGACGGACGCCAGTGCCAGGAAGATTCCAGAGCACCTGGGGAGAGATGATCATGAGGAGCCAGCATGGAGCAAGTCCCATCAAACTTTTCTGAGAAAAAAGGCTTATTTTTCATATAACTCTTTTTCAATCACGTTCTTTTTTCAGATTATAGGAGTAGTATCCTCTCATTATGTTTTAATTGAAGCATAATTGCTTTACAATGTTGTGTTAGTTTCTGCTGGTCAACAACGTGGATCAGCTCTGTGTGTACGTAGGCCCCCTCCGACCTGAGCCGCCCACCCACTCCCTTAGCCCACTCCTCTAGGTCTTCATCATTATTTTTTCTAAAAGCACTACGCATAAATAAATAGGTGGAGAGATAGCTGAACGGCCCCCCATCCCCTCAGCCCTCAGAGATGACCCCTGTCCACTGTTCGGCTTAGCCACATTTTTCTCTGCACTTACACGACTGTCCCAAAACAGGATTTATACAGATGTAGCTTGATTCTCACAAGATTCCTATTACTGGAAAGGTGATCAAATAAGCTGACGTTTAAAACAATTTCAGTGTAACCTAGACATTCACCTGTGCACGCTTCAGTTTTGAAACTGAGTAGTCCAGTGGGAAAACTTAATATCGCCCTTTAGTCAATATTGCTGTTCCCGTACACAAAAAACTAGAAAGTGTGAATCGTTCAATCATTTATTTATATAGTTAATGAAAATGATCATACTATTAAGCAATGGCCGGGTACTGTTATAAGCACTTCGTGTATGTTAACTCCTAAGGAATCCCTCCAGTGTTAGTCAGTCAGTCACGTCCGACTCCTTGAGACCCCACCGGCTGTAGCCCACCAGGCTCTTCTGGTTCTTTACCACCAGCGCCTTCTGGGAAGCCCTGATGAGGAAGGTAGTGCTGTCCTGTTCCAGGTGGAGACAATAAGGCTCAGATAAATTAACACTCCCGTGGCCAGGCAGCCAGTAATCGCAGAACTGCTTGTTCAAACCTGTCCCAACCAAAGTTGATACATGTTCTATCCTGTGGCCTACCATTTAAGCAATCCGGTTATAGTAGAGTTAGTGAGTTTCGAGTCCACTCTCTGGCACTTAGTACCAGTGTGGCCTTGAGCAAATCTTTCAGCCTAAACTCAGCTACGAACTGAAAATCCTGTCCGGAGTAATAATGGCCTTGGAAGGCTATCAGGAATGGAAGAGGAAACAATGCGAATATTAAAAAAAATACTAATAAGGAAAGAGTATGAACAAGAATATGACCCCCAAATAAACAGTCACATTGTTAAAAGATACAGGTTACTAAAACAGATACGAGAAGAAATAAAACGTACAAATAAGTCCATATTTATTAGACAAATGGAATTGTAATTTAAAACCTTCACAAAAATACATAGCCAGGTCTAGATGACTTTCTGACAAATTCCATCAAATATTTAAGAAAGAAATAATTAAAATCTATACCAATACTTTCAGAAAATAGAGAAGGAAATTTTCCATTTTATGAAGTCAGTATCACCTTGATACCAAATAAAGTAAACTAAAGTAAAACTATGGCTAATATTCTTTATGAACTTAAGGGCAAAATAGTCCTAACAAAATACTGCCAAAACATAGCAAGCAATATTTGTTACATGTAATACATCATGTTCAAGTGGGACATATTCAGGACTTCAAAGTGACATTTGATCATCAATCAGCATAATTTTTGTAAAGACAGAAAGATTTGAACAAGCACTTCATAAAAATATACAAATATTTACAAGCATATGAAAAGATGCTCAACAAATTATTCATCACAGAAGCGTACATGAGAAAGACTGACAACACTATGTGCTGACAAGCCTATGGAGCAACGGGAATTCATGTGCTTTTGATGCGTGTGTAAACAGGGACAACCATGATGGAAAACAATTTGTGAATTTCTTATAAAATCAAGCCCATACTTACTATGACCCATCGATTCCACTCCTACATATCTACCCAAAGGAAGCAAAAGCATATGTCCACATAGAAGTCACATTCTTCGATGTCCATAGCAAACCTCTTCATAACTGCCCCAAACTGGAAACAGCCCAGCTTTTCCGTCATGCGGTGACCAGATAAATAAGCCATGGTGTGTTCCTACACTCAAACTCTACAAAGCAATAAAAAGGACTGGACTACCACGGATGAACTGCACAAACTTGACTCCAAACGAAAGAGACAAGATCCAAAAGACTCTCCTCTAGGATGTCACTTATATGAAATTCTAGAAAAAACCATAGTGATAGGAAGCAGATCAGTGCTTGTCAGGGTTCAGGATGTGGAGAAAGACAATGAACTTTACGAGGTACCGGAAGCCTTCTCAGGTGAGGTGTGCTCTGTGTGGTAGCTATGGAGATGATTACGTCCTATAGTCAAAGCCGGGCTCTGTCAGCCCTGGTTCTGCTGACATCCTGGGCGGCGTAGTTTTTGCCAGAGGAAGGTTCTGTCCACACCTGGATATTTAGCTGCGCCTGGCCCGTCATGCCTGGCCACCGCCTGTACAAGGTGTCACGCCTGGCCCAGCACCGCCTGTACCTCCAAGCTAAGACAACGAAAACTCTTCAGACATTGCTGCTGTCTTTCCTGGTAAAATTGTCTCTGACTGAGAACCACTGGTCAAAACTCATTCAATTGTAGACTCCAAATTAGCTGTTGTATGTGAATGGCACCTCCATAAAGCTGCTTTGGAAAACATATCCTCAAATGTGTGGTGACCCTCAGCAGCGCGTCCATGTTTAACCGGAAATACGCCTGTCTTAAAATTGAGTGCTCTGTGTGCAAGGGTGGCGCTTGTTGACCAGTAGACTTCATTCAGGAAGTGATCAAGTAGTAGAAAGCTGACTTTTCAGAAAAATGTCAGTGTCCAAAGATATCTTCTCTGGGGATTAATTCTCAAGAATGAATGTTCTTACCCAAAGGTAGAAGAAACATCTCTGGCTGCTGATATTCTCGGCAGAGGCAAGGTGAGCAGGCTGGTGGGGGTCTCATCCTCACTTTTTCAAACATTCATCTAATGTTCCTATTTGAAGCCCAGATCTCACCACTGACTTCCCCTGTGTCCTGCGTCCGAGTCTGCAGGCCCTCAGATCCAATGTTGAATAAAATGGGTCTTCCTCCGAATAAGCAGAATAAGGAAGAAGGATCGTCGCCTGGGTGAGCAGGGTTGGGACGGGTGTTAAGAAGGGCGTCAGGCTCCATTTGCAGATGAGTCATTCGGTCCCTGCCTCCCCTCCATCTCTGTCTTCTACTGGGCAGAAGTCTGGGGCGAGTTGGGATAAGTTAGACCAAGAATTGCTCAGATGTGGTGAAAGCTCCCTCAGATAAGGCATGCGTTGAGTGAAGTTTGATTTTCCAGGATAAAGGAAGCCCTTGTGGGTGTGCGTGCTTAGTTGCTTCCGTTGTATCCAACTCTGTGCGACCCCGTGGACCGTAGCCCACCAGGTTCCTCTGTCCATGGGATTCTCCAGGCAAGAACACTGGAGTGGGTGCTGTGCCCCTCCTCTAGGGGATCTTTCCAACCCAGGGATCAATCCACATTGCTTACACTGCAGGCAGATTCTTTACTGTGGAGTCATTGGGAAGCCAGAGGAAGTACTAAGGATGAGGGAAAAAACAGACAGAAACAAACACGTGGAGCCGAGTAAGGGAAGCCCAAGGTTGCAGAGCCCACAGGCACAGAGCAGAGATCCTCAGGAAGATCAGTTCGGCGGACTAAGCGGCATGTGGCAGAGAAAAGGGAGCATTCAACACAGAGAAAGAGGCATGTGGGATTAGTATCAAGAGTCTGCTGATCTCGACTGTAGGATCTCTCCACTAAAGTAAGCCTGGAAGCGCCGAAGATGCGTGAAACGCTAGGAGAAAGCTGCGAAAGGTCAACACAGGAAAGGAGTGGTAGGGTTCCCCTCCTCCCCTAGACAAACTCAGGTCCATGCTTCCTCAGGAGTAGAATCAGACCTAGAGAAAAGTCAGTATGGGTGAGACCTAGGAATATAGAGAACTCAAGGCTAAAAATCCTCAGAGAGTTGCTTCCTCCCCCCTCTTCCTGTCTCCCCAGGGCCAGGGATTACATCTGAAAGAGCGCCTGCTCCCAGTGCTGCTTCTCCCTGGAGACAGCAGTGACGCCCTGCCTTGGGAGCTGCTTTTCAGAGTGAGGCACCATGCCCCCTGGGGCTCATCCCTCTCTTGCTCCCTAAACTCCCAGAAGCCCGCACGGCCTGGCTGCGGTCCATCACTGCAGGAAGAGCCCCTACCCTCTGAGAAAACAGCCTCAGAGGACGAATCCACAAGACAACTGACGAATACAACCTCTTCAAAAGAAAAACACCGCTCAGGATTAAAGATTCCACCAGAAAACTAGGACAAAGAGGCGAGAAGTTAAAATTAGCCTAAAATACATACCTTTAAAAAAAGTACTAGCAAAGTGAAACAGAAAAGGAAAGCATACAAAAGCACCAAAATATAATTAATGGTACCCAAATGTAACGTTTGAAATAAAGAACACTCTAGACGACATAAAGGGCAAAACAGCAAGAGCCCAGGAAAAAGGCAACAATTGGGAAGACCAGGTTGACCGATTCTCCCAGAGGAAAGAAGAAAAGCCAAAGAAACAGAAAAAAGAGGCGAAAATTGAGGTGATAGTAAGTGGTAACATATGAAATAATGTAAGCCCCAGAAATAAAAATAATAAAAATGGAAAGTAGGAATAATTTTGAAAAATAATAAATTCCTCCAAATTGAAAAAGATTAGAAACCTCAGGTTTAAAGCTACCCTAAGCTGACAATTAAAAAAAAAAACAAACAAACATTTAAGATAGAAGGTAAAACCCTCACGTATACATGTTATTATGAAATTAAGGATTCCAAAAATATGATATTTAATTGTTTCCAGGGAGGAAAAAGGCAGATTCAGACTGAAACCATATTTTCCAACAGCAACAGTAGATGCAATAACTCAATTTTCAAGAGTCTGCTGATCTCGACTTTCTCCACTAAAGTAAGCCTGAGCGCCAAGTCTAAGAGAGAAAGCTGCGAAAGGTCAACACAGGAAAGGAGTGGTAGGGTTCCCCTCCTCCCCTAGACAAACTCAGGTCCATGCTTCCTCAGGAGTAGAATCAGACCTAGAGAAAAGTCAGTATGGGTGAGACCTAGGAATATAGAGAACTCAAGGCTAAAAATCCTCAGAGAGTTGCTTCCTCCCCCCTCTTCCTGTCTCCCCAGGGCCAGGGATTACATCTGAAAGAGCGCCTGCTCCCAGTGCTGCTTCTCCCTGGAGACAGCAGTGACGCCCTGCCTTGGGAGCTGCTTTTCAGAGTGAGGCACCATGCCCCCTGGGGCTCATCCCTCTCTTGCTCCCTAAACTCCCAGAAGCCCGCACGGCCTGGCTGCGGTCCATCACTGCAGGAAGAGCCCCTACCCTCTGAGAAAACAGCCTCAGAGGACGAATCCACAAGACAACTGACGAATACAACCTCTTCAAAAGAAAAACACCGCTCAGGATTAAAGATTCCACCAGAAAACTAGGACAAAGAGGCGAGAAGTTAAAATTAGCCTAAAATACATACCTTTAAAAAAAGTACTAGCAAAGTGAAACAGAAAAGGAAAGCATACAAAAGCACCAAAATATAATTAATGGTACCCAAATGTAACGTTTGAAATAAAGAACACTCTAGACGACATAAAGGGCAAAACAGCAAGAGCCCAGGAAAAAGGCAACAATTGGGAAGACCAGGTTGACCGATTCTCCCAGAGGAAAGAAGAAAAGCCAAAGAAACAGAAAAAAGAGGCGAAAATTGAGGTGATAGTAAGTGGTAACATATGAAATAATGTAAGCCCCAGAAATAAAAATAATAAAAATGGAAAGTAGGAATAATTTTGAAAAATAATAAATTCCTCCAAATTGAAAAAGATTAGAAACCTCAGGTTTAAAGCTACCCTAAGCTGACAATTAAAAAAAAAAACAAACAAACATTTAAGATAGAAGGTAAAACCCTCACGTATACATGTTATTATGAAATTAAGGATTCCAAAAATATGATATTTAATTGTTTCCAGGGAGGAAAAAGGCAGATTCAGACTGAAACCATATTTTCCAACAGCAACAGTAGATGCAATAACTCAATTGAATTATATTTTTTAAATATTGAAGGAAAAAAATTTTGAATCTGAAATTTTGTAACCAACTGAACTGCCATTCAAATATACAAGCATGATTTTTTTTTTATTTCTCAGATTTTTTTTTTTAAGCCCTCAGATGTTTCACCACTGACTTATCAAAATGGTTCTATATAAAGTATTTGAGAAGGAAGAAAGACAAATATGAGATGATGAAATGATATCTAAAGCAGAAGGGACTAAGTCACTTGGAAGAGTTTGTATTGTCTTAAATAAACTGCTACGATTAAAGAAAAAGAGGGGGGCTTCCCTGGTGGCTCAGTGGTAAAGAGCTCGCCTGCCAATGCAGGAGACACGGGTTTGATCCCTGATCCAGGAAGACCCTACACACTATGGAGCAACTAAGCCCATGAGCCACAACTATGAAGCCTGTGCTCTAGAGCCTCGGAGCTCCGATGACTGAGCCCATGTGACACAACTATTGAAGCCCATGTGCCCTGGAGTCCGAGTTCCACAACAAGAGAAATCACAGTAATAAGAAGGCTGCTCACCTCAACTAGAGAGGAGCCCCCACTCCCTGCAGCTAGAGAAGAGCCTGTGGCAGCAGTGAAAACTCAGCCCAAAGTAAATAAAATGCATTTCCTTAAAAAAAAAAAAAAATAAACTGAAGAGTGTGTGCATTTTAAAAAAAAGAAAAAGAGGACATACCAGTAACACTGTAGTTGAAGAGTGCAGATAAGAGCCGCACAAAGGGCTGGAGATGAGGAGAGACCAAGGCTGCCGTTCTGTCTTAGTGGGAGGGATACTGATATAATTTTTTTCTAAAGCAAGGAAAGATTAGAAACCTCAGGTTTAAAGCTACCCTAAGCTGACAATTAAAAAAAACAAACAAACATTTAAGATAGAAGGTAAAACCCTCACGTATACATGTTATTATGAAATTAAGGATTCCAAAAATATGATATTTAATTGTTTCCAGGGAGGAAAAAGGCAGATTCAGACTGAAACCATATTTTCCAACAGCAACAGTAGATGCAATAACTCAATTGAATTATATTTTTAAATATTAAAGGGAAAAAAAATTTTGAATCTGAAATTTTGTAACCAACTGAACTGCCATTCAAATATACAAGCATGATTTTTTTTATTTCTCAGATTTTTTTTTTAAGCCCTCAGATGTTTCACCACTGACTTATCAAAATGGTTCTATATAAAGTATTTGAGAAGGAAGAAAGACAAATATGAGATGATGAAATGATATCTAAAGCAGAAGGGACTAAGTCACTTGGAAGAGTTTGTATTGTCTTAAATAAACTGCTACGATTAAAGAAAAAGAGGGGGGCTTCCCTGGTGGCTCAGTGGTAAAGAGCTCGCCTGCCAATGCAGGAGACACGGGTTTGATCCCTGATCCAGGAAGACCCTACACACTATGGAGCAACTAAGCCCATGAGCCACAACTATGAAGCCTGTGCTCTAGAGCCTCGGAGCTCCGATGACTGAGCCCATGTGACACAACTATTGAAGCCCATGTGCCCTGGAGTCCGAGTTCCACAACAAGAGAAATCACAGTAATAAGAAGGCTGCTCACCTCAACTAGAGAGGAGCCCCCACTCCCTGCAGCTAGAGAAGAGCCTGTGGCAGCAGTGAAAACTCAGCCCAAAGTAAATAAAATGCATTTCCTTAAAAAAAAAAAAAAATAAACTGAAGAGTGTGTGCATTTTAAAAAAAAGAAAAAGAGGACATACCAGTAACACTGTAGTTGAAGAGTGCAGATAAGAGCCGCACAAAGGGCTGGAGATGAGGAGAGACCAAGGCTGCCGTTCTGTCTTAGTGGGAGGGATACTGATATAATTTTTTTCTAAAGCAAGGAAAGATTTAACAAACATAGACACCTTGAGACAAAGAAGACAGAACTAGGCCCAGATACATCAGTATATTTGGATGTAACTCACCGCTCAAATTATTAACAGATTAAATATTTCAAATACAGGTATGTGTTATCTGTAAGAGACACTCATTACGGATACACAAAATTTGTAAATTTAACAAAAAGAATTGAAAAGGGCAGGTTAGGCAAATGTGAACCAAAAGAAAATCACGTAGCTTATCAGTCTCATTAAATAAGACTCTAAGACGACAAGCCCTGTGAGGGACTGAGAGGGTTACTACCAAATAATAAAAGTTTTAATCCATCAAGAAGAGAGCAGCTTTAAACCGAAATGCACATAAAATAGACTCAAATATGTTAGACATAATCGTACAGAACAAGGGTAGATTTAGCAAGGCTAAATTCAAAAAGGGGAAAAAACCAGGAAGGATATAGAAAACACGTTCCACTCAGTTACAACTTATGACTCAGTTAAATAACGTCTAACCCCTAGTTCTTCCAAATAATAAATAATGTACATTTTTCTTAAGCACAGATGGAATTTATGCAAAAGCTTGATCATGTTCTGGGCCACTTAGCAAGTCTCAATAAATGTCAATCTCAAGTACAAAGCAAACTGGGAACCCTGATGATAATGAAATTAAATCAGAAGTTTAAAATATAAATTTAAAATGTTCATGTATTTAGCAGTATTGCTAAATAACTCATGAATTAAATACCAAGATAAAAATTTAATATCTAAAGCTATATATTAAAAAACCATTATTAAAATTTTCTGGGATGCAGCCAATATATACTTTGAGGAAAATTTATAGCTAAATATTTACATTAGAATGGGAGAAAATCTCAAAATTAGAGAGTTGTGTTCTTGAGAGATTTGTGGCACAGAACAAAAAAATGAGGAAATAAAAACAGAAACACAGGGGGCTTCCCTGGTGGTCCAGTGGGTAAGGACACCGCCTTGCAATGCAAGGGGCACTGGTTCGATCCCTGGCCTGGGAAGATCCCATGTGCCGCGGAGCGGCTGGACAGATGTGTCCCATCACCGAGCCAGAGCTCTGGAGCGCATGCACCCAGAGCCAGTGCTCTGCGACGATAGAGGCCACTGCAATGGGAAGCCCACACAGGCCAAAGAACAAAAGACAGATGAAAATAGAGAAATGAAAGACCAATAGAAGTGGCCCGCCTGCCCCTCTCCCTCCCCAACCTGCCTCCCCACCCAAAAAAGAAAAAAGCCAAAGCCTACAATGCAAAAAAAAAAAAGAACAGAAACACAAACCAACAAAACAGAAAACAAAAACTCAATAGAGAAGAACCAAAAAGAGATGGTTCCTTGTTAAAACTAACAGTATAAATCTCTCAAGATTTATTGCAATAAGGAGATAAAAGCTAAAATACGCAATATCAAGAATTAAAGAACACAGAAAGCATACATAATAAATAACACAAATATGACCAAAATGATATGCCAACAATTTTGAAAACAGACCAATCTCTACAAAAATGTAACTTACTTAAACTGACTCAAGCACACGTGTTTTGAAGAGTGATATGATTATCAAAGGAGTGAGCACACTGGCTAGAATGATTCCCCCAGACACAAGGGCCCGCCCCGGTGGATTCGCAGGGGAGGTCCACCGTTCAAGGAGCAAGTCGTCTCGAGTTGACACAGACTCCCCCAGACAACCGAAGACGACTCAATAAATGTCAATCTCAAGTACAAAGCAAACTGGGAACCCTGATGATAATGAAATTAAATCAGAAGTTTAAAATATAAATTTAAAATGTTCATGTATTTAGCAGTATTGCTAAATAACTCATGAATTAAATACCAAGATAAAAATTTAATATCTAAAGCTATATATTAAAAAACCATTATTAAAATTTTCTGGGATGCAGCCAATATATACTTTGAGGAAAATTTATAGCTAAATATTTACATTAGAATGGGAGAAAATCTCAAAATTAGAGAGTTGTGTTCTTGAGAGATTTGTGGCACAGAACAAAAAAATGAGGAAATAAAAACAGAAACACAGGGGGCTTCCCTGGTGGTCCAGTGGGTAAGGACACCGCCTTGCAATGCAAGGGGCACTGGTTCGATCCCTGGCCTGGGAAGATCCCATGTGCCGCGGAGCGGCTGGACAGATGTGTCCCATCACCGAGCCAGAGCTCTGGAGCGCATGCACCCAGAGCCAGTGCTCTGCGACGATAGAGGCCACTGCAATGGGAAGCCCACACAGGCCAAAGAACAAAAGACAGATGAAAATAGAGAAATGAAAGACCAATAGAAGTGGCCCGCCTGCCCCTCTCCCTCCCCAACCTGCCTCCCCACCCAAAAAAGAAAAAAGCCAAAGCCTACAATGCAAAAAAAAAAAAGAACAGAAACACAAACCAACAAAACAGAAAACAAAAACTCAATAGAGAAGAACCAAAAAGAGATGGTTCCTTGTTAAAACTAACAGTATAAATCTCTCAAGATTTATTGCAATAAGGAGATAAAAGCTAAAATACGCAATATCAAGAATTAAAGAACACAGAAAGCATACATAATAAATAACACAAATATGACCAAAAATGATATGCCAACAATTTTGAAAACAGACCAATCTCTACAAAAATGTAACTTACTTAAACTGACTCAAGCACACGTGTTTTGAAGAGTGATATGATTATCAAAGGAGTGAGCACACTGGCTAGAATGATTCCCCCAGACACAAGGGCCCGCCCCGGTGGATTCGCAGGGGAGGTCCACCGTTCAAGGAGCAAGTCGTCTCGAGTTGACACAGACTCCCCCAGACAACCGAGAAGACTGGCACTGCCCCGGACGGCCCGCGGGGAAGACTGCGCTTCCAGCGCCAGCCCTGGCTGCGGGACTAAGGTCCCCCACGCGGGGCCCTGCGGCCACAAGAGAGAGAAAGAGAAGAAGAGCCGGCTCCCCAGCTCGTGCTCCAGGGCGAGGAGGCGGCGGCGCTGGCGGTGCACCAAAGACCAGCCCGCTCTGGCGGTCGTCACACTCCGGGCGGCGTGGGAGGGCCGCGCAGGACCCGAGGGAAGCACGCGTGTGTTAGCCGATGGTGACTCCCGACGGGAAAACAGACCCACCGAGACAGACGGGAAACGGCTCACACGGCTTCGCACAGGGTGGGCGGGCGGGCTCCTGGTGAGGAAGACCTGGAGGAGGCAAGAGAACGACCTGCGGCCGATGCAGGAAGCGCAAGGTCGCCAGCGAGCCGACGTGCAAAGGCCCTGGGGTGGGAGTCTGGCGGGCGTGTTCAAGGAGCGAAGAGAACACAGAGGGGCCAGGATTGGGTGGCCAAGGGGGAGGACAGTAGAGGACGAGGGCCCAGCCTAGGCTTGGACTCGGGGTGCTGGGGGACAGAGAGAAACCCCGGTATACTCCCTTCCAGGAAAGCAGCCACACCGAAGCCAGTCCTGAGGCCCGGAGCCGCGGTGCGGGGCCAGAGACAGCGGGCTCCTACGTGCATGACTCAGCCAGTCGTCAGGGACTGACCACACGGCGGAAAGAAGCGGAGGGGAGTCTGACAGTATCACCCCTACTTTAATCCTGTTGACACAGACAGACCCACAGACACCTTGGTGAGGCTGGCGGGAGAGATCAGGGTAACACACGGATGGGAAAAAACGTGGTTCGGGGAGGTTGACGACTGGCTCAAGGTCACACCGCTGGTGCGGGCAGAGCTGGGACGGAGCCCAGACTTCCGTCCAGGGCTGCACCCTCTCGGCTGCATTGCCGGGCTGAGCCTGCAGGGCACACCCTCAGACAGCACCTTTCTTCTTCCTGGAAGTCATCATTCTTCCTCACTTGTTTCCCTCTCTGCAGTTTGTTTTCATCAGCCCCGGGTCTCCTGTTTGCTTTTACAAGTAGCCTGGATTAACTGCCATAGCTGCGCTTTAATTGACAATGAAACAGCTTTCCTCCGTGAGTCTCTTGCAACTCTGTGAGCATTCACTGGGTCACGATAACATCGTCAGCACCCCAGCCCTGCTAACACGAAATAAGCCGGGTATTTGAGAGTCAGCCTGTGGGACGGGCCGTCTCGGGGAGCCCAGCCACGTGTGGGGCCGACGTCTCCCGCCCCAGACCCTGGGGCCGAGCCTGGAAGCGGGGGAGCCCCCAGTGACCAGAGCTGGACGCTGACTTTATAAATAGCCTTTCCTAGGAGCAGGCCTTCAGATTAAGCTCCTGCCAGCTTCCTCCTGGTGGCTGTGTTTTATTTTTTAACCCACTGTGGGCGCCCTGTGCTGACGCCCTCCGCACCCTAGAGAAAGCCTCCAGTGGGTCGCACACCACACGGCCCTCCGCCCGCACCCTGGCCACCCGGGCTTCCTCTGAGAGCTGGTCCAGGGGCCTGGCTGGGAGGACGCAGGTCAGGGAGCAAGCGGCCCCTCGCTGGGTGTGGGGGTCGGCTCCCAGCCCCTCGCAGCCAGCCCTCCTCCCCGCAAGCACCCCGGGCCCCTGCAGGCGGGACCTGACCTCCCCACGCACATGGACGCCTGCCCTTAAAAGAGGAGGGACCGCGATTTCCACAAGAGAGCACCCGCGTCAGTACTCTCCTGCGCAGAGTTCCCGCAGCCCCCGGGACCGGCCAGGCGCGGCCCTGGGCTCACCAGGACCCTCGAGGGTCCGTCTCCCTCCCCAGCTCTGGCCAGCTCCCCCCAAGCGCTGTTGAAACGCACAGCCCAGCACCCCGCAAGCAAGTCATCTGCAGACAGCTTTCCCCGCCAGAAAGTTCTTTCAAGGAAACTGAATCCTCAGACCTCAGCAGGGCCCTCAGGGGCTTCTGCCCGAGTTCAAGCTCCCCAGCCTTGCCGCGGTGGCCTCCAGGTCTCAGAGGAGGACCGGCGGGCACCCCGGTCCCTCAACCGCGTCTCCGGTGTCCGGGTTCGGACCTTCGCGCCGTGTGCTCTCTCCTCTCTCGCCGTCCGTTTGCGAAGAGCGATGTCCTCTTCTGATCCGTGACAGCACCAGCTCCCGGCCGTGGCCGTCGGCGCGGGCCAGACCCAAGCACCTGCCCGTCCACGTTACCCGCACAGCCCTCCCAGCAGCCCCAGCAGCTGGGGGCTGCTCATCGCCCCGTCCGACAGCCGACAGCCGAGGCGGCGGAAGCTCCGAAGGGAACCGGGCAGCCTGAAACGGTAGCGTCAGTGCCCGGCACCGAGAAAGCCCCGAGGACATGAAAGAGCCAGCAGCAGCAGCAGCAGCAGCTACAGAAGATGAACCTTGAACTCCGAGCTCCTACCCGGTGGCGGCCGTCAGAGAGGCACGCAGGCCGCGCCCCTGGAGATGGATGAAAAGATGCTCTGGATGCCAAGTGGGTCAGAGGGGCTCCAGAGGGAGAAGCAGAACCAGCAAAGGCACACGGGACGTGTCTTGGGAACAGCGACCACTTGGAAAAAAGGCAGGAAAAGGAAAACCTGGGAGATCCGGCTAGACGAAGGGTTCTTTAATCCCTGCGGAAGTCTGGCTGGGCTGGCTCCCCTGCTCCAAGGCCAGAGGTTCGAGCGCTCTCGGGGGACCTGGAGAAGGCAGAGGCGCGGGCAGGTGACAGCCGGCTCCACACGACTCGGCCCTCCCGCGTCCCAGGCCTCTGGCCCCCGGATACCAGCCTCCCGCCCCACAGACGGCAGCCCACCCGGGACGCGCCCCTGCGTGAACACCGGCGGGGAGCCCGGCCCAGCGCCCTGGCACCAGCTCAGACGTTTTATTTGTTCCTTTTGGCTTCAGCTCAGATGAGTGCCCGTAAAATCTCAGCCATAAATGGAACAGATACATGCAAATATCGTCACTGTTAAAATAATGTCTTCCTGGTACTAACATTCAAATTGAAGGTCACAGACCAGCAAGGAGCTAACTGGAAACGCCATCCCTGGTTGACTCGTTGACAAAAACAATTCTCAGGCCCTCCTCAGGCCTCAGCCACGGAGCCATGAACAAGCTCCCAGGCGCTGATGCACCGTGGCGGACCCCAAATATAGCCATTCATCTTAAAATCATCTCGGGAGTGCCTTTGAGAGCACACACGCTCAGAAAGCCACACGCTCGTGCGGAAGGCCAGCCCCAAGCCACCGTGTCTCTGCTTTACGAGGGTTTTGTACTTTTTCGGCGAGGTGTCTAGACCTGCCGCGTGGCTGAGAGTCTGGGAAGGCTGGTGAGAAGGCTGGGTCCACCAGGGACCCCGGGAAGTGCCCCAGCCGGTGCGACTGCCGTCTGAAAAGGCCCTCCACGTTCCTTTCTCTTGCCTCATATGTGACTACGCGGTCAGTGTTTCGATTGCACCCCAGGCCAGCAGCAGCAGCAGCAGCTACAGAAGATGAACCTTGAACTCCGAGCTCCTACCCGGTGGCGGCCGTCAGAGAGGCACGCAGGCCGCGCCCCTGGAGATGGATGAAAAGATGCTCTGGATGCCAAGTGGGTCAGAGGGGCTCCAGAGGGAGAAGCAGAACCAGCAAAGGCACACGGGACGTGTCTTGGGAACAGCGACCACTTGGAAAAAAGGCAGGAAAAGGAAAACCTGGGAGATCCGGCTAGACGAAGGGTTCTTTAATCCCTGCGGAAGTCTGGCTGGGCTGGCTCCCCTGCTCCAAGGCCAGAGGTTCGAGCGCTCTCGGGGGACCTGGAGAAGGCAGAGGCGCGGGCAGGTGACAGCCGGCTCCACACGACTCGGCCCTCCCGCGTCCCAGGCCTCTGGCCCCCGGATACCAGCCTCCCGCCCCACAGACGGCAGCCCACCCGGGACGCGCCCCTGCGTGAACACCGGCGGGGAGCCCGGCCCAGCGCCCTGGCACCAGCTCAGACGTTTTATTTGTTCCTTTTGGCTTCAGCTCAGATGAGTGCCCGTAAAATCTCAGCCATAAATGGAACAGATACATGCAAATATCGTCACTGTTAAAATAATGTCTTCCTGGTACTAACATTCAAATTGAAGGTCACAGACCAGCAAGGAGCTAACTGGAAACGCCATCCCTGGTTGACTCGTTGACAAAAACAATTCTCAGGCCCTCCTCAGGCCTCAGCCACGGAGCCATGAACAAGCTCCCAGGCGCTGATGCACCGTGGCGGACCCCAAATATAGCCATTCATCTTAAAATCATCTCGGGAGTGCCTTTGAGAGCACACACGCTCAGAAAGCCACACGCTCGTGCGGAAGGCCAGCCCCAAGCCACCGTGTCTCTGCTTTACGAGGGTTTTGTACTTTTTCGGCGAGGTGTCTAGACCTGCCGCGTGGCTGAGAGTCTGGGAAGGCTGGTGAGAAGGCTGGGTCCACCAGGGACCCCGGGAAGTGCCCCCAGCCGGTGCGACTGCCGTCTGAAAAGGCCCTCCACGTTCCTTTCTCTTGCCTCATATGTGACTACGCGGTCAGTGTTTCGATTGCACCCCAGGCCAGCAGGCTTCTCTGAGTTTCTCCTATGTCCCCAGGACCTGCTGAAGAATGGCCCCATCTCACAGGTCAGCCACTCCAGCCGGGCACGTGCCCAGACTTCTCAGGACACACCTGCTGATCTGAGACAGTAGAACCCTCCGTTTCTGCAGGCATAGGGCGAGCCAAGAAAGGTACCTGTGTGTGCACCCTGCCCTGCATGTGTGCAGCCCGCAGAGGAATTCACAGAGCTGGATTCCGTGAACGACAGCTTTCATACCAGCCGGAGAGAAAGAGCACTGGGGTCCAAGGCAAACAAGTAACAGAAGGAGGGAACACCTGCATCTCCGGAGGGCTCCGTGGAGGAGGCACCCTTTCCCTGTGGCTTAGTGCATGAGCGGCATTCCAGGACGTAGGTGAGGCTGGGGGAGGAGCGTTCCTGCTTGGGGGGCGTGGGACTGCCTGGGGCCCGTAGGTGAGGCTCCCCTGGGCCTCAGAGTCGCCCACCGGGAAGGCGGGACTGGAGAAGGGGGCTGGGTCCACGTTGCGGGGTCCTGAATGCCGGGACCACCAGAGCCCACGAGGCGTCTCGGCTCCCCCATGACCCAGCTAGGCCGCACCCCAGCCCCTCAGAGCCAAGCCCCGCCGCGGGATTCTGCCAGCAGACGTGGCGGGAGTGAGGTCACGCGCCCAGGTCCAGGCCTGGCCTGCGTCCCACCTCTTCAGTCGAGGCTGGGCCTCTGTCCGGGCGCTTCTGCTGGCTCTGCCGCCTCGACGGCAGTGTCCTCAGCAACGTGGAGCCACCCCACAGAGAAGGCCGGACCTCGGCCTCCTCCCCTGACCGCTCCCTGCTCCCTCCTTGCGGGGAAGCAAACCAGTGAAGGTTTCTGCAGCTTTGGCTGAGCCAGGAGAAAGTCATCTTGGAAATAAGAAAACTAAGAGAAAAACAAGTCAATGTGATTCACCTGGGCTCATCAGCTGGGGTCCTACTGATCGACAACAGGTGGGAGATCTGCTGTGGACTTTGGAACGCAAAGCTGCTTGCGGATTTAGTCGCCCCCTAGCTGTAACGCACCCTTTCCATCCTCAGCGCCACGAGCGTCATCATTGAACAGGGCTGTGGCTGAAACCAGCCCGGGCTAACACCGCTGTAAACACCTGGAGGCTTCAGGCCTGAACACAAGCAGGACTGGAGGAGGTGTTCCAGGCCTTGACCCAAGAGGTCTTGAGCCCCCCGCTCCCGTCCTTTCTCTCCGTCTATGTGTGTGTGTGTGTATTTCTTAAAGTCTCATCACACCCGCTATTCTCTGTGCACCCGGCTGACGAGCGGGCACGTCCCCAAGGCCGAGGGAGCGGCTCCGGCCCCTGAGGCCGGCTGGCTGGTCTCTGAAGTCAGCCACCTCTCCAGCTGAGGGGCCAGGCCTGGGGGCGGGGGCTCTCCCTTGGCCCAGAGCTGGGCTTTAGAAAGGCAGCGCGGGGACGCTGGCGGGGACGGGGAGGAAAGCCGCGAGAGGCCTGGCTCGGGGGCCTCTGAAAGGCTGGTGCGGGGTGAGGGGGGAAGGCGGGTGTCTCCCAGGTCTTCTGCATCAGCTCATGACACTGTGAACCCTCTGCTCTTCACCACCATT
This sequence comes from Tragulus kanchil, assembly GCA_022376925.1. Lineage (NCBI taxonomy): Eukaryota > Metazoa > Chordata > Mammalia > Artiodactyla > Tragulidae > Tragulus > Tragulus kanchil. The sequence continues at coordinate 2,716,303 of JAIOJX010000005.1, forward strand.
AACTGCCCCTTTCTCCGCCTTCGGCTCGCTCTGCTCCCCAGCCCTTCCCACCTCTAGGCCCTCTTTCTCTCTCCCCATCGGCTCTGCTGTCTGCACCCGGCCCTGAGCACCGGCCACCCTGAGGCTGCGGGCTGCTCTCACCCCAGGGCTCTCACTCGCCGCCAGGCCACGCCCTTCCTGACCACGACCCCGAGCCGCCTCGCCAGGCCCGGCTGCTCTCCAGGGCTCCAGGTCGACGCGTCCAGCGCGCCGGCCAGCGGCCCTGCCCAGCGGCCCTGCGGGTGCCACGCCGCCTCCTGCCCGGGACAGAGCCCCGTCCTCCCCACGGCCTCTGCACTCGCCGCTCTCCAGGCAGAGCAGCCCCTCCGGCTGCGGCCGCCTGAGACCAGAGGGCCAGGGCCCGCGTGCCGTGAAGAGCTCGGACTCACTGAGCACCGCACTTCCCCCGTCGGGGGCTGGAGCGGGTGGGAATGACAGCATGCCTCCCCTGCCCGCCTCCACCTCTCCTCTCTGCCCTGACCTCGAAGGCCAGCCTTTTCTTTTAGAAATAATAACACAATAATAATGCTCCATGCTAAGGGAGGCAGCTGTATATGTATTTGTGCGTTAGGGCCTGAGGTGGTCCTGTGCTACCCATTATGAGTCCCAATTAACAGATGTGGAAACTGAGGCCCAGAGAGATCCAGGAACTTGCCCACATCCCAGAGCCAGGAGGTAGCAAACTGGAGTGAGAACCCACACTCCAGGAAAGGGGCGGCCCAGCACCCCTGAGGCACTGCCAGGCTTTCAGCCTGACGCAGTCAGGAAGGTGTCCCAGGCTCCTGATGAGAGGACGCTGCTCACAAGGGACCCAGAGCACTGGACATGGAGGCCGGACCTCCTGCTCCTGAGGGACCTGTGCGAGGGGCCACGCCGAGGCCACCGGGAGCCCTGCCCGGCCAGCGGCCGCTCTCTCACAATGAAACCAGTTCTGTGGTGACATGGCCGCCTGCCGAGCGCCTGGGGGTGCTGACCGTGGCTCAGGGGAGGACAAGCGGCCTCTGAGTGACCTGATTCTCCCCACTCGCTTCTCCCAAAATTTACTTCTAGGTGAAAGACTGGCGTCGGTTTCCCCGGTGGCTCAGATGGTGAGAGTCTGCCTGCCACGCGGGAGACGTGGGTTCGATTCCTCTCCCAGGGTTCTTGCCTGGAGAGTCCCACGGACAGAGGAGCCCGGGGGCTGCCCTCGTGGGGTCACACGGAGGCGGACACGACTGAGCAGGCACGTTCGGCTAACGGCAGAGCACGGGAAGGAGGACCTGTCTGGAGGGCAGTGCACTTGCTGAAATAACCCGCGGGAGGAGGTGGTTTCTGAGGGAGGAGGAAACGAGGGCGGCGTGAGACGGGGCGAGACCCCTCCGTGGCTGCAGGGAATTCCGCGCAGGGAAGAAGCGGGTCCACGAAGAGCCCTCATGCAGCAGAGAGGTCTGCCTGAAGCGGCCTGTTCTCACCTTCCTCCACAACGTGGTTTTCTCTTTTCCGGAGTACCTCCTGGCGCCTCAGCGCTCCCTGCAGGGTGATCTTGTAACTTCAGCCCACTTCCATTCTGACCATGGCTTGCCGCGCTGTGCCCCAGAGCGGGGCTAGGCGGCCCTAGGGAGGCTTCGTTGAGATGGCGGTAGTTCAACGGAGCCTGAGTGATGGGTGAGGAGCCCGCCACGCGAAGACCTTGGGGGGAAGCATTTTAGGCAGAAGGAACAGCGCACGCCAAGGTCCAAGGCAGGTGTACTTGCGGTGTCCTTGAGAGGCAGAGCCGAAGGGGCAGGGGACGGCCTGTGGGTGGACAGTGAGGTGGGCGGGCCTGAGGCAGACTTGCTCGGACTTCAGGAGGAGACAGGACTCACTCTAACCGTCACCCAAGCCAGGAGACGACTTGAAGCATCGCGTGTGCTGCTGGGACTCACATTTCAAGATGACCGCTGTGTCCAGCGCAGAGACAGGACGGGGAAGGGGAGGACCCGCCCGGGGGACAGTGGGAACAGACCAGCTAGGAAGACGGCTTTGACTAGGATCTGAGCCACGCTGATGGGAAGTGGTCAGGCTTGGAATACACTTCCAGGATAAATCTGCCAGGATTAGGTATGATCAATGAAAAGAGCCTAACCAAGAGATGCATCAAGACTGATTCCTATGGGAGACATTTGTTTCGATGTTGTGTGTGTGTGTAAATAAATCATGTGTGTATTGGGTTCCTTCGAGTTGATTACTAGCAAAATCTTCACAAAGGATATTGCTATGAGTAAAAAATTCTTAAGATCATAAATAGAATAATCCCTCTTGCCCCAATTTCCATTTATTTTGTTACGCATTTTTCAAGCTGATAAATGTACACGCAGGGACCTGTGGATATTTCACATGTGCAATGTGATGTATCTAATAACGTGCTTTATATTATAAATAGTACACGATCATTCATTTACAAAAAGAAGAAGAAAGATTTCTGTGGGACTTCTCCGGTGGTCCAGCGGTTAGACTCTGAGCTTCTACTAAAGGTGTACAGGTCCTATCCCTGGTTGGGGAGCTGGAATCCTGCAAACCACATGGCACAGCCAAAAAAGGAAAAGAATGATTCTTGTGTTTGAGTTCCCAGAGAGGTCTGCCTGAAGCGGCCTGTTCTCACCTTCCTCCACAACGTGGTTTTCTCTTTTCCGGAGTACCTCCTGGCGCCTCAGCGCTCCCTGCAGGGTGATCTTGTAACTTCAGCCCACTTCCATTCTGACCATGGCTTGCCGCGCTGTGCCCCAGAGCGGGGCTAGGCGGCCCTAGGGAGGCTTCGTTGAGATGGCGGTAGTTCAACGGAGCCTGAGTGATGGGTGAGGAGCCCGCCACGCGAAGACCTTGGGGGGAAGCATTTTAGGCAGAAGGAACAGCGCACGCCAAGGTCCAAGGCAGGTGTACTTGCGGTGTCCTTGAGAGGCAGAGCCGAAGGGGCAGGGGACGGCCTGTGGGTGGACAGTGAGGTGGGCGGGCCTGAGGCAGACTTGCTCGGACTTCAGGAGGAGACAGGACTCACTCTAACCGTCACCCAAGCCAGGAGACGACTTGAAGCATCGCGTGTGCTGCTGGGACTCACATTTCAAGATGACCGCTGTGTCCAGCGCAGAGACAGGACGGGGAAGGGGAGGACCCGCCGGGAGACAGTGGGAACAGACCAGCTAGGAAGACGGCTTTGACTAGGATCTGAGCCACGCTGATGGGAAGTGGTCAGGCTTGGAATACACTTCCAGGATAAATCTGCCAGGATTAGGTATGATCAATGAAAAGAGCCTAACCAAGAGATGCATCAAGACTGATTCCTATGGGAGACATTTGTTTCGATGTTGTGTGTGTGTGTAAATAAATCATGTGTGTATTGGGTTCCTTCGAGTTGATTACTAGCAAAATCTTCACAAAGGATATTGCTATGAGTAAAAAATTCTTAAGATCATAAATAGAATAATCCCTCTTGCCCCAATTTCCATTTATTTTGTTACGCATTTTTCAAGCTGATAAATGTACACGCAGGGACCTGTGGATATTTCACATGTGCAATGTGATGTATCTAATAACGTGCTTTATATTATAAATAGTACACGATCATTCATTTACAAAAAGAAGAAGAAAGATTTCTGTGGGACTTCTCCGGTGGTCCAGCGGTTAGACTCTGAGCTTCTACTAAAGGTGTACAGGTCCTATCCCTGGTTGGGGAGCTGGAATCCTGCAAACCACATGGCACAGCCAAAAAAGGAAAAAGAATGATTCTTGTGTTTGAGTTCCCAGAGAGAAAGACAGCAGCGTCGTTTACTAAATCAAAGAAAACCCAGGAGAAGCCGCTATGAGCGGGTAGAAAAGCAAGAATTCCTTCTGGCCACCTGAGCCTGAGATGCTTTAAAAATCACCTATGTGGAGGGCAGTGGGCAGCGGGTGAGGAATCTAGAGATCCAGCGGGGGTCAGGCTGTGGAGGGTCTGCCGGGTGCGGCTGGTGGGAGAAGACAGGAGTGCAGGTGAGCTCGCGGGAGAAAGCACGGCAAAGCAAGGGCCGTGCAGAGCGGAGTCCTGGAGCACCCTCGCCGCTCAGGTCACACAGGGTGCTGAGCGGGAACGGCCAGCCAGGTGGCGGGAAAGCCAGAAGAAAGGCGGGATGGAGCGCGGAGAACCACGTCCAACAGGAGGGCAGGGTCAACCTCCAGGTGCAGCAAGAGACGCCGGACGCGGTGGCTCGGGGTCCGGGCGTCCAAGGTTCAGCGGAGCGCGAGGCCCGAGGCGGGAGGAGGACAGGTGCGAGAGCCGACGAGCGGAGCGGACAGCCTGGCGGCGGTGCACCGGCAAGGAGGCCGGGGACGCGGCCCGACCCGGAGACCAGCTCGGGCCGAGCGGAGGCGGAGCCACTGCGCATGCGCTGGGCGAGGCTGGCGCCGACGGGGCGGGCGGACGCCGAAGGGCCGGACGGCGAGGCCGGCTTCGTCGCGGTTGCCGCCTTGGTAGCCATTTACATGCACGTACAAGTGTGTGCGCGTCCACACGCACATGTGTGTGCCGGGTCGATGCAGCCGTGTCCGGCTCTTTGAGGCCCCGTGGACCACAGCCCGCCAGCCTCCTCTGTCCATGGGATTCTCCAGGCGAGAGCGCTGGAGTGGGCTGCCAGGGCCTCGAGAGGATCTTCCTGACCCAGGACTTGAACTCATTTCTCTTGTGTCTCCTGCACTGGCAGGTGGGTTGGTTTTTTTTTTTTTTTTTAATCACTGGCAATGTGTATATGTATGTATGTATGTATGTATGTATGTATGTATTTAGGCCACACTGCACAGCGTGTGAGAATCTTAGTTCCCCAGCCACGGATTAAACCCCGGCCCTCTGCAGTGAAAGCACAGAGCCCCAGCCCCTGGACCGCCAGGGAATTCCCTCTCGGCTTTTATTTATACTGTTTATTTCACCTAGGCATTTTTTTTTATCTCAGAGAGTATCTCTCTGTTTACTAATACAGTACCAGAGATATATCAAAAAGTTACCCTTTTTAATAGGAGGAAGAGGTAACCCTCCATTTGTGAGACTGTGTCCCAAAGGACGGGTTTAATTGGATATATGAGAGCCTCACCCGTGGAGATCCTCACAGCCTTCAAATGATTCATTTCCCATGTTCTCTCCACACAGATAACGCTCGGTCACTCCCATTCACGACCCAGCCTCTGACAAGCTGAATTACTCACCGTTCCCCAAAGGCCACATTGTGCCGGGCTGTGGACCTTGGGCTGGCACGCCCCGCCGCCCGGGACGCCCTCTCCTCACGTCCGGAGCAGCGTCTCTCCCTCGGGGCTGCACCAGCCCTGCGGGCCTCTCCTCCTTGTTTTCTTTCTGTAAAAGGAGCGGGGGACCCAAGAGAGTGTTCGAACCAAGAATTGCAATTAAGCCAACTCCATGAAACAGAAGTCCGTTTTAAAAAATAATGATTTCTTTAAAAAGAATAATGTGTATGCTTGCAAAACATACACCAGCAATACTGCAGGAATGAACAAGGAAGGGACAAAAGTCCACGTAAGATGCCACACTCGGAAACAAACACCAGGACCATTTTGCTCCAGGTCCTTCAGACCCAGTCGTCCGGCCCTTTCCTGGGTAGAAGAGGCCCGTCCCCGCGGAATGACTCCAGCTGGACCTGGCTCCGGCTCACCGACGTGACGGCCTCGCTCTAGCTTCTCTGGCACTCCCAGTGTGTAGCACAAACCCCGCCCACGGTCGTGGAATTCCCGAGAAAGAGCACACTGGGCTGTGAGTCAGCAAGAAGCCACCCCTTTCCCTGGCACCGCTGACGACGAGGAGAGACTGGGAGAGAAACAGGAGCTCGCCGGCTCTGAAGGGGACCACAGTGTGCCCAGTGCGGCTGGGTCTTCACTCCAGGACAGACCCAGATGAAAGCGGCACTTCGGGACAAGGCGGGACTCCGTTTTAAATCATTGTTGTTGAGACAACTGGAAAAGAAGGGAAAATCGCAGTTAGCGTCTTATTTTATGACACACAGAGCCATATAGGAACTAAAAGACAACACGGGCGAGCTCAGCCCCGGGGAGAGAGCAGAGTGACAAAGACGCGGATACTTTTTTATCTCAGAGAGTATCTCTCTGTTTACTAATACAGTACCAGAGATATATCAAAAAGTTACCCTTTTTAATAGGAGGAAGAGGTAACCCTCCATTTGTGAGACTGTGTCCCAAAGGACGGGTTTAATTGGATATATGAGAGCCTCACCCGTGGAGATCCTCACAGCCTTCAAATGATTCATTTCCCATGTTCTCTCCACACAGATAACGCTCGGTCACTCCCATTCACGACCCAGCCTCTGACAAGCTGAATTACTCACCGTTCCCCAAAGGCCACATTGTGCCGGGCTGTGGACCTTGGGCTGGCACGCCCCGCCGCCCGGGACGCCCTCTCCTCACGTCCGGAGCAGCGTCTCTCCCTCGGGGCTGCACCAGCCCTGCGGGCCTCTCCTCCTTGTTTTCTTTCTGTAAAAGGAGCGGGGGACCCAAGAGAGTGTTCGAACCAAGAATTGCAATTAAGCCAACTCCATGAAACAGAAGTCCGTTTTAAAAAATAATGATTTCTTTAAAAAGAATAATGTGTATGCTTGCAAAACATACACCAGCAATACTGCAGGAATGAACAAGGAAGGGACAAAAGTCCACGTAAGATGCCACACTCGGAAACAAACACCAGGACCATTTTGCTCCAGGTCCTTCAGACCCAGTCGTCCGGCCCTTTCCTGGGTAGAAGAGGCCCGTCCCCGCGGAATGACTCCAGCTGGACCTGGCTCCGGCTCACCGACGTGACGGCCTCGCTCTAGCTTCTCTGGCACTCCCAGTGTGTAGCACAAACCCCGCCCACGGTCGTGGAATTCCCGAGAAAGAGCACACTGGGCTGTGAGTCAGCAAGAAGCCACCCCTTTCCCTGGCACCGCTGACGACGAGGAGAGACTGGGAGAGAAACAGGAGCTCGCCGGCTCTGAAGGGGACCACAGTGTGCCCAGTGCGGCTGGGTCTTCACTCCAGGACAGACCCAGATGAAAGCGGCACTTCGGGACAAGGCGGGACTCCGTTTTAAATCATTGTTGTTGAGACAACTGGAAAAGAAGGGAAAATCGCAGTTAGCGTCTTATTTTATGACACACAGAGCCATATAGGAACTAAAAGACAACACGGGCGAGCTCAGCCCCGGGGAGAGAGCAGAGTGACAAAGACGCGGATACAAGAGAGAATCGACGGCCCAACAGCCATGTGAAAAAGATAGTAAAAAATGGAAAGGCAACAGGAGAATTATTCTAAATTGTGTCATAGCCCTAGTATATTCTTATGAAGGAATGAAATAAAAACACTAATTGCAAATAGGGAGAAGAAACAAGCAATGTAATTCATAAAGAAGAGGTACAAACTGATGATTTATGCCAGATTTTATAGGAGTATATGTGATACAGGACGTAAAGTCACTAGGATTTATGTGTTAGTCACTCAGTCGTGTCCAACTGTTTGCAACCCCGTGAACCGTAGTCCGCCGGGCTCCTCTGTCCATGGAATTCTCCGGCAAGAATACTGGAGTGAGTAGTCATTCCTTTCTCCAGGGCATCTTCCCAACCCAGCAATCAATCCAGGTCTCCTGCATTGCAGGCAGATTCTTTACCGTCTGAACCACCAGGGAAAGATTTAACAAAGGCAAATTAAAAGGAGACACTGTTTTCCTACCAGAGCGGCAAACGTTTAAAAAACAATACTCACCTTTGTCGGTGGCCACATTTTAAAGAGGAAGCGCTGGTCGACAGCATACAGGAATAACTTCTCTGTGGGTCAACCAGGCAAAAGGTGTCAAAAGACTTTAGAATGTGCAAGCCAGTTTATTCATCACTTTCAAAGCTAAGAATGTATCGCAAAGAAGTATTTAGAGTTACCTGCAAATGTGTTAACTGTGGTCATCTCTGATGATGAGACTGAGGGTGGGGGGTCCCCTTTGTGCTTTTCATTATTTTCTAAGTGTTCTGAATTGCATCTCTTAAATTAGAGATAAAAGATAAATGATGACACTTCCCTGGTGGTGCACTGGATAAGAATCTGCCCGCCAGTGAGGGGACCCTGGTGTGGTCCCTGGTCTGGGAGGATTCCGACAAACTGAGGGGCCACTCAGCACATACACCCCAACTTCGGAGCCCGAGCTCTAGAGCCGGAGAAGTGAGGCCTAGAGCCCCGGCTCCACAGCCAGCGAGCAGCCCCAGCCCTGCCAGGAAGCACAGCACCCTTGCTGCAACGAGAGAAAAGCCCAGGCACACCAGAGACGACCCGGCACAGCCAAAACCAAAGAAATAAATAAGATCGAAGTGACGACTTTCATTTAAGGATTAAATGTTACTGTTTACTTCCATTTCCTCCCTACACCAAAGTAACCGTAAAGCGCTTTTCAAGGCGTAGATCCAGGAGACCAGAGGGAACGGGGAGAGGCAATTTTGGAAGCTATCAAGTGAAGGAGGAGAAGAAACAGATTTAGCAAACCTGAGTCACCAGTGGGGAAAGCCAAGATTCACACCCGAGGCCTGCGAAAGGCTCACGAGTCCCACTGGGTTCCTTTAAAGTGGAGAAAAAGAAGGGGCTGGAAACGGGTTTGGTTGCAAGTCTGAGACTTTGCAATCAGGTGAGGGGTCAACAAACAGGCGTGTTTGTCCCTAGCTTGTGTGATTATGGCCAGTCCTCAGGTTCCTCATCTGTAAACAGGAATGAAAACAACCTACAGCCTGGGGCTGTTACGGGATGAAAAGAGACAATACCTTTACCCCAAAGTCACCTGAGAATTCACATCCCTTCAGCAGTTGGCTCTGATCTCTTCCTTCAAAAGTTCGGCCTTGAAGCTGTAAGAGTAAGGGAACCTACATGGGGACTAAGCGTCAACCCGGGAGGGTGGAAAGGGGGAAAAGGGAGGGAGGGCTCGGGGAGAGGGGTCAGGGACATGCCTGTGACCGTTTGGGGATTATGTGTACCTGTAAACAAGAAAACTCGGTAAAAACGTCTAACAAGAACTTCGCTGCCTGAAGCTAATGCAACATTGTAAAACAAATATACCCCGATTTAAAAATATATATGTATAGAAAAAAAAAGTTTGGCCTTTGAGAAGAGCGTCTATGTGTATTAGGTAACTTTGGAAATAAACTGCTTGCTTTGTGTTTCAGAGTTTCAAAGGGCAATTTACGGATTTGTGGTGTGTTTCTTGGTTTCAGATATTGAAGACATCCAAACAGCATCTCACGGCTTCAGTGATGTCATCCATTTGCTGGTAATTCCCTAGCACCTGCCCTGCCCTGCCCTTCCCTGGCTTGAACACCAGAGCCCCCCAAAAGCCCCAGTCCCCGCACGTCCCCCCACCCCGTTAACAAAACGGAATTCAAGAGCCCTTTTTGGTCACAGATAAGCAGGAATTACGGGCTTCCCAGGTGGAGCTGGTGGTAAAGAACCTACCTGCCAGCGTAGGAGACACAAGAGATGCAGATTGGATCCCTGGGCTGAGAAGATTCCTTGGAGGAAGGCATGGTAACCCGCTCCAGTGCTCTTGCCTGGAGGACCCAGAGACAGAGGAGCCTGGAGGGCTGCCGTCAATAGGGCCGCAGAGAGTTGGACGCAACTTAGCATGCAAGCAGACATTACCTGGAAGCAAAGGGAGGTTTTTAAAACCATTTGTTCCTCGTGGGGGCTGTTTGATATACGGGCAGTTCTGGGACAAATACTAAAGGACTTTTGAAGCTGCCTTTGGGAGGTGAGGGACCCAGCACTGAGGGACTTATGCGCAGGTCCCAGGTCCAGACCCTGCAGACACTGCCTCCGCTAGCGTCCCCTACAGGCTCTGCTGGACTGTGGGTCGCCCGTGACCTTCACTTGTCCAGTGCGATGCTCACTGCTGTGTCCTGTCCTCTGTGACCTTCCACAGCAGTCACCATAGGGAACTCCTCTCGCTTGCAGCACTTCCTGTCCTGCCCTCAGGACGCACATCCTATTGCCCATGCTTCGCGTCACACCGCTGTCGCGGCCCCCAGCCTTGCTCTTCACTTAGACACTGCAAGAGGCTTCTCATGGCGCCCAAGGGCCGTCCTTGTCTGCCTCTGGTCATTCTCCACTCAGCACAGAGGGTTGATCATTAAAAACATACATCGGGGGGCTTCCCTGGGGGTCCAGTGGGTGAAGAGTTCACCTTGCAGTGCAAGGGGCACGGGTTCGATCCCTGGCCCAGGAGGATCCCACGTGCCGCAGAGTGGCTGGGCCGGTGCGTCCAATTATGAGCCAGCGCTCTAGAGCGCATGTGCCCAGAGCCCGTGCTCTGTGACAAGGGAGGCCGCTGTGATGGGAGGCCCACACAGGCCAGAGAATAAAAAGGATGGATGAAAATAAATATAGATAAACAAGAGGCATGATGGGGAAAAGGAAAAAAATGCTCCATAAATTGGAGCATGACCGGCTACAATGATTTTGTGCTGTGATTTAAGTCAAAACCAAGTCTTTTCCAGCAGGTCCTACCCAGGCAGGGATACTCCATGATCTGAGCCTTTGCCTCTGATGCCTGCCCCTTCTGTCACGCTGCTGGCATCAGATCTCTGACCCACTCAAAAAGAAGCCTTCCCAGCCACTCACTACTGAGGGCCTCCGCCTCATGACTTACTCTTACGTCACCCCATTCTACTTCCTTCATGACAGTACACAGACCGACATTCCTGTTAATCTCTTGATTTACTTGATAATTTCAGCCTCTTCCCAACAGTGCAAGCTCCATGGGGGTAGCACCTAGCCCGCCTTACTCAGTCTGTGGCTCAGAGAAAGAATGAAACATGTGTCATTTTTAACAATTAACTGATAACGAGAGGGAAAAAATTAACCAGCCAAGAGAGATGGAATAAGATGAATGAAAACAAGACGCCCTAGTGGAAGCCGACAGCCGGGCAACAACAGAAGAGGCCTTCAGAAGGTTCTAATCCGTATCTCAGAGGAAAGTAACATGCAGAAGAAGTCGGGGAGGAGGAAAAAGAAGAAAAGTTAGAAGGAGGAAGAGAGAGTGGAGGAGGAGGAAGAAGGGGAGAAATGGCACGGTATGCTCTTCCCAAAAATCAGATAAAAAATTTCTTGAATTTTAAAAATATAACTGACAACATAAAATATTCAACAGAAGGGCTAGAAGAAAAATATTGGGATCTCGGATTATAAATTAAAAATGCAGAGATTTACACACAAAAAAAACACTTGAAAGGTTAAGAGGCGTAAGGGGATACATTCAGGAAGTCTGGCATCACTTAATAGAGGTTCAAGGGAAAGAACAGAAAGCGTAGAAGACAGGAAATTATTAACATTTTCCAGAGCGAAAGAAAAATACCAGTTTGGAAACATCATCAGGTCATGAAAAGGAAGAATTAAAACAGCACATACACACACATACAGCCCTAGGGTGATCATCTTGAAATGTTGGAATGCCAGGTGTAAATTATCCAGAAAGAATAAGTGCCCTGTAGAGGAACCAGAGTTTTATCGGCATCAGCCTTCTTACCAGTGACATTCAAAGCCACTGGACAGTGAGAGCTGCCTTTAAGTTGTGAAGAAATTTTATCTTAAGCATAAAACGTTGTATCCTCCTGATTTTGCTATCACAGATACTAATAAATTCTAGACATGAATGCATAGGCAAGGACTCAGTGACTTACCACGTAGTGACCTTCTCTGAAAGTGTTATTCGAGCACGCACTGCGGTGAAACAAGACAGACGTACAGAAAGGGACAGACACGGCCTACCAGACACTTAACTCGGGAGAGGATGGAAAGAGCCCAGGATGACGGCTACACAGGAGGCCTCAGAGCAATAGGTCCAGACTAGGCGCTAGAAAAATTCAGCAAGCTCTAAAAAATCTGCATCCGGGAAGAAAATTGGTTCCCTGCAAGAAATGGTAGAGTTAAAAAGCTGGACAATTGTATTTATAAGATGAATGTGTACAGTAGTGATAAAGGTAAGCAGTTACACTACACTGGGCCTCTTCCCTGGAAATCATCCTTGTTGCTGGTTTTAGAGAGGTTCCGCCTTCAAGCACCTGGGTCGGTTAACATCGGGTTTCATCTGCTTCACTAGTTCAACGATCACACATTTATGTTACTAATAAATTCTGGAGAAATTATAAACATTTGGCTTTCAGTTTTTAGAACCAAATTATAGGCAAAGCCGAGAGGACATATATGGTCATAGAACAGAATCTATGTTATAAACCGTGACCCTGAAGCATTATGGTGTGGAGGGCGGGGTTAGGAGACAGTTTTAAATGGATGGAGGTGGAAGGGAAACGTGGAGGACCAGCTTCTCATCTCACCTGGGGAGAACTCAAGGAAACTCTGAAACTGATAGGTCAAGACCCAGAAGCTCCAAGGTGTAATGGAGTATCTTATATTATTAAATATGACTGATGTTATTATTCATGATATTGTTAAATATCAATAGAGTGGCAACCAAGAGAAAAACTAAGAATAAAATGTGACCAGCAGACAGTGGAGAGGAGTAAAAGAGAAATTCATCATTGTGGTCAGGAGGCGACAGATACTGTCTGAAAAGTTACAAATCGAGGAATTGCAGCCCAGGATTCCTGTCGAAACGTGGCAGGAATTACCAGAAAAACAGAAAAGAGAAAGTTTAAAATGTTATCTCTAAGGACAAGAACAGGCTGAGGTGACCAGATCAAAAAGAAAACTTTTATTTTTTATGTGTAGCTCTCACGTCGTTTGAAATCACTCGTGTCGCCTGACTGTGAGAAGGTGGTGTTTTTATAAATTAAAACATGCAACGGTGGATGCCTGGCTTAGAGTGAAGCGCACAGATCTCTGGTCTGAGTTAACACCTTCCCGGCTGGAGCTCCCCAGGGGCCGAGGCGGGTCCTCCCCTGCCCCGACAGTCAGAGATCAGTGACCCGGGCCCTCTCCGAGGCTCTGATGGAGAAGTGAGAAATCTGACTTCAGAAGCTGCCAGTACTGTCTCTTCTGGAAGCGCTTGGATGGTGCTTCCGCCCTAGCCTTGAGGAGGGGACGTCTCCCGGAGCAATTGTATTTATAAGATGAATGTGTACAGTAGTGATAAAGGTAAGCAGTTACACTACACTGGGCCTCTTCCCTGGAAATCATCCTTGTTGCTGGTTTTAGAGAGGTTCCGCCTTCAAGCACCTGGGTCGGTTAACATCGGGTTTCATCTGCTTCACTAGTTCAACGATCACACATTTATGTTACTAATAAATTCTGGAGAAATTATAAACATTTGGCTTTCAGTTTTTAGAACCAAATTATAGGCAAAGCCGAGAGGACATATATGGTCATAGAACAGAATCTATGTTATAAACCGTGACCCTGAAGCATTATGGTGTGGAGGGCGGGGTTAGGAGACAGTTTTAAATGGATGGAGGTGGAAGGGAAACGTGGAGGGACCAGCTTCTCATCTCACCTGGGGAGAACTCAAGGAAACTCTGAAACTGATAGGTCAAGACCCAGAAGCTCCAAGGTGTAATGGAGTATCTTATATTATTAAATATGACTGATGTTATTATTCATGATATTGTTAAATATCAATAGAGTGGCAACCAAGAGAAAAACTAAGAATAAAATGTGACCAGCAGACAGTGGAGAGGAGTAAAAGAGAAATTCATCATTGTGGTCAGGAGGCGACAGATACTGTCTGAAAAGTTACAAATCGAGGAATTGCAGCCCAGGATTCCTGTCGAAACGTGGCAGGAATTACCAGAAAAACAGAAAAGAGAAAGTTTAAAATGTTATCTCTAAGGACAAGAACAGGCTGAGGTGACCAGATCAAAAAGAAAACTTTTATTTTTTATGTGTAGCTCTCACGTCGTTTGAAATCACTCGTGTCGCCTGACTGTGAGAAGGTGGTGTTTTTATAAATTAAAACATGCAACGGTGGATGCCTGGCTTAGAGTGAAGCGCACAGATCTCTGGTCTGAGTTAACACCTTCCCGGCTGGAGCTCCCCAGGGGCCGAGGCGGGTCCTCCCCTGCCCCGACAGTCAGAGATCAGTGACCCGGGCCCTCTCCGAGGCTCTGATGGAGAAGTGAGAAATCTGACTTCAGAAGCTGCCAGTACTGTCTCTTCTGGAAGCGCTTGGATGGTGCTTCCGCCCTAGCCTTGAGGAGGGGACGTCTCCCGGAGCACTTCCATGTCCTTGCTCATATTATACACAGTGTCACAGAGGGAGCCGTCCACGGAATGATGTTTTCCCCAAAGCCAGCATGGGCAGAGAGTACCTTCCCTATAGGATTTACCCTGCACTTTTACATGAAGTAGCCCATCAGATGCTCATGGTAAGGCAACAGCCCTCTGAGGCAGGAGCGTGTGTACGGCTACTTCCCATTTAACTGATGAAGACACTGGGTCCCAGAGATGCAAGCTTCCAGCCCAAGAGCTCTCAGCTTCTAAATGGTAAGAAGAGAGCTCAGCACAGCTCTGACTCCGTGTTCTGGTTTCTCCCCTACGCGGACTGGATCTAGCATCTGTAAAGACGCAACAATCCAAATTTATGCCAAATAGGAGACAGACTCAGCTCCTGGGTCAGGAAGATCCCCTGGAGAAGGAAATGGTAACCCATTCCAGTATTATTGCCTGGAGAATTCCATGGACAGAAGAGCCTGGCGGGCTACATTCCACAGGGTAGCAAAATGTTGGACATCTCTGACACAACTTAGCATCAGCAGCTAATCCACACTTATCAAAACAGATACACAGGGCTTCCCTGGTGGTCCATTGGGTAAGGACACCACCTTGCAGCTCAAGGGACGCCAGTTCAATCCCTGGCCTGGAAAGATCCCACGTGCTGCAGAGCGGCTGGACCAGTGTGTCCAACTACTGAGCTGGAGCTCTGGAGCGCATGCGCACAGAGCTGGTGCTCTGCAGTGAGAGGCCACTGCGGTGGGAGGCCCACACGGGCCAAAGAACAAAGATGGATGAAATAGATGAATGAAAGACCAATAGAAGTGCCCCCCCCCAAAAAAAAACCAGATACACAATTGATCGGGCATTGCAGACCAGAGGGGTTATCCATAAATGAAAATGGGTTCCCATGTCACACCCCTAGCTAAAAACCACTTTCAGGTGCATCAGGAAGTAAAACAGGAAAAGTAAAGCTTTGAAACTTTTCTTTAAAAAATCCTAACTAATAATGATCTGCGGTTAGGCTCGGACATTTAATGAGGGAGAAGGGCACAAATCATAGAGAGAAAATTGACAAAATTGATTAATGATGACTTCTGTTTGGCACAATCACCACTTGACAAGTGAAAAGACAAGCTTCTCTCTGAGATGATGTTTGTAAAATATAACCTGCAAAGAACCATTATTCAGAATATGTGGTAAATCCTAGTGAATAAGAAAGAAGAGCAGGAAATCTACAGCAGACATAGCCCGCCTGGCAGGGAGAAGGGGACACGCGTGGCCAGGATACACAAACCTGCACCTGAGAAGGCATACTCAACCTTGTTATTAATCATGGGACTCCAAACTCAGGTTACAACTAAACAGCTTTTCAAAAACAAAACCTCACAAAACTCAACACTGGCAAGAATACAGGACAGGTATTTCCCTGCATTGCTGGCAGGAGTGTGGACGGGCTCCACCCCATTGGGAAGCAATTTGACATGACCTCTGAACTAATCTGCTCTACTTGCATCCTGGCCCCCTTCTAGGGTGCCATTCTATATTTTAAAGGGCAGAAAACTAAATTCTGCATTTCCAAGACACCCCCATCGCCAGGGTCTGGGTCTGATGTCGGCTCGACCTGTCCTGTGCGCTCGGTGAGACCTGAGCTCCATCAAGCGGGGTCGAGGCAGGGCTCGGGACGGTCGTCTTGCTGGCAGGGCTGTGATGGAGGTTTCCCAGTTTTAAGTGTCCGTTTCAGGGCAGAGGGGGTGTGGTTCCGGAGCCAGAAGGTCTACCAGTGGCTTCCTGACTTAGCTGAAGTGGCTTCCTAATTGTACGCAGGGCTTGTGGCTTTGCAGCCAGAACCACCTGGCACCTTTCCAGTCTGAAACACAGCCTTCTGATGAAAGGGAAAGTGGCAGCTTTTTGGGTGGACCAGTCCTTCGGTTGTGGCTTTGGGAATCATTCCTAGGCGCTCAGCCTAAAGTCTGTCCCCTCAACCCTCCGAACAATCCTACACATGATCAATAACCTATGACACATCCCTTTCTGTTCTGATGAGCTGGGCTAGCGTGGTCTTTGTCACAGTACCTCGACTGATGCACCAGCGAAGGTGTCCTTGCGGATGCCACCCACCTCGCGGTTACAGCCCTAGACACACACTTGTCCTGAACGAGGGGGCCCCAGACACGCAGGAAGGAGTGCTCCGTGGCGATGTCTAAAAAATAAAAACGTGGAAAAATCCACTGTCAGCAAGAGGAGGAGGGATAGAGAAGTCGTGGTACAGTCGTGCAGGAGAACAGGACACAGACCGGAGAATGAATGACCTGGAGCTTCCATGTCCACCTGGATACGCTGCAGCATCAGTGTCCAATGACAACAACTCACCCAAGAAGAGAGGCAGTATGCTTTCATTCACACAAGTTTAAAGCTGAATGCTGTATTATTTGGAGATAGGTCCACGTAAGTGATAAAACTGTAAAAAAAAAACACACAGAAAGTAGTCAGCACAGCCTTGAGGATAATGTAAATGTTGAGGGGACGGGGATATTAGAAAGGGAAACACAGGCGGTGTCAAAGATAACACAAGTCTGGTGTTCTGAAGGTATCGGCGGTCCTGAAGCTAAGGGCCACGTGAAGGGCGTAGCACCTCTGCATTCCAAGGGTGCCATTCTATATTTTAAAGGGCAGAAAACTAAATTCTGCATTTCCAAGACACCCCATCGCCAGGGGCTGGGTCTGATGTCGGCTCGACCTGTCCTGTGCGCTCGGTGAGACCTGAGCTCCATCAAGCGGGGTCGAGGCAGGGCTCGGGACGGTCGTCTTGCTGGCAGGGCTGTGATGGAGGTTTCCCAGTTTTAAGTGTCCGTTTCAGGGCAGAGGGGGTGTGGTTCCGGAGCCAGAAGGTCTACCAGTGGCTTCCTGACTTAGCTGAAGTGGCTTCCTAATTGTACGCAGGGCTTGTGGCTTTGCAGCCAGAACCACCTGGCACCTTTCCAGTCTGAAACACAGCCTTCTGATGAAAGGGAAAGTGGCAGCTTTTTGGGTGGACCAGTCCTTCGGTTGTGGCTTTGGGAATCATTCCTAGGCGCTCAGCCTAAAGTCTGTCCCCTCAACCCTCCGAACAATCCTACACATGATCAATAACCTATGACACATCCCTTTCTGTTCTGATGAGCTGGGCTAGCGTGGTCTTTGTCACAGTACCTCGACTGATGCACCAGCGAAGGTGTCCTGCGGATGCCACCCACCTCGCGGTTACAGCCCTAGACACACACTTGTCCTGAACGAGGGGGCCCCAGACACGCAGGAAGGAGTGCTCCGTGGCGATGTCTAAAAAATAAAAACGTGGAAAAATCCACTGTCAGCAAGAGGAGGAGGGATAGAGAAGTCGTGGTACAGTCGTGCAGGAGAACAGGACACAGACCGGAGAATGAATGACCTGGAGCTTCCATGTCCACCTGGATACGCTGCAGCATCAGTGTCCAATGACAACAACTCACCCAAGAAGAGAGGCAGTATGCTTTCATTCACACAAGTTTAAAGCTGAATGCTGTATTATTTGGAGATAGGTCCACGTAAGTGATAAAACTGTAAAAAAAAAACACACAGAAAGTAGTCAGCACAGCCTTGAGGATAATGTAAATGTTGAGGGGACGGGGATATTAGAAAGGGAAACACAGGCGGTGTCAAAGATAACACAAGTCTGGTGTTCTGAAGGTATCGGCGTGCGGTCCTGAAGCTAAGGGCCACGTGAAGGGCGTAGCACCACCCATGAGGTGTTCTTGCCAAACACGGTTAGTGTCGACCCCGTGCAGCCCTGAGCTCTTCATGGGCTCCAGACGCAGGAGAAACAGAGGGTGGAGGACCAAGCTGAGCTGCAGCACTGGGAAACCATCAGCCACGCCGAGACCACGGACCCGGGAGGGCAGTGGCCCTTCATGTCAACAAAACAGTGTCTTTAGGAGAAGAGGGAGGGGCGGTTGTTCTAGAAGAAGAGGGGTACTCTTGATCAACTCCCGTTTGGAACAACAGCAGCCATGCAAGTTATGCGGGGGACAACTGGCGAAATTTAAATATGGGCTGTGGAATTATGTGGTTAGTTTGGTGTGATGTTGGTACTGTGGTTATGTAGAAGAATGTCAGTTTTAGAAAGGTGCACTCAAGTATTTAGAGGTGAAGCTTTTGGGTGTGTAAAATTTAACCTTTAAATGGTTTAGAAATCTATTAAGTACATATATTTAATACATATATGTATATAATAATTACATGTAAAGCAGATAAGACAAAATAGTAAAAACTGTTGAATCTAGGTATGTATTACGTATGTTTGTACTTTTCTATTTTTCGGTATTATTTGAAGTTTTTCATAACGAAAAAAGTAAAAGTGAAGGATAAGAATGCAAAAAAGGGCTAAATCATATAGTCAGCAGCTGTTCAGTTTAACAAATGTCTGACACGTATATATAATCTTTCCCATGTTAAAATAAAGTTTGCCCTAGAAAGAAGGCTTTCAGTTGGAAATGATCTCGACGGAGTCCTTGGAGGGAGACGTCTGGAAACCGCTGCTCTGGATACAAGAGTTTCTAGATCAAATCAAAGTAAGGGAGTGCTCGCCCCACGCTGACAGCCCTGTAAACCTGCTGTCTGGGTGGCGGGGTGGAGAAGCCCTCAGCTTCTCGGGAAGGCGACAAGAAGCGCAGGGGACAGCAGCTGTGCGGCCTGCAGGGCGTGGTGAGGCGGCGTTACATCACAGAGGGCCTCTGTGAGGCGGGCTCCCTGCCTGACCCCCCAGAGGGCCCGCGCAGAGAGGCCGGCCGCAGACCCCCTGTGCCTTGAGGAGAACAGGCTCTCCCTAAGAGCGGTTCCCCCGGAAGGCAATGAACGTCCAAGGGCAGACCCGTCTCCAGGGACAGAGCAGGTAGGCGGGCAAGGTGGCCGCGGGTGGGGAAGAAGCCTCGAATGCCATCCCTGCTTCACCCAAGAGCTCCACGTTCCCCTGCCCGACTTAAGGAGCTACCGCGCTTTGGGACAGAAGATGCCATTTGAACAAAGGTTCTGTGACTTGAAAAGAGTTTTAGGACTGCCGTTACAGGGGGGCAGAGAGTGACCAAGAAGAAGAGGCCCCGAGCTCAGGCTTTCACGTCGGTCACGGGGCATCCCTGCGGTTTCCGACAGAATGGCGAGCGTGGTGCTTCAGAGACTACCTCTTGGTCACAGGGCGTGGACGGGACCAGAACTGGGAGATAAGACTGAAGCACCAAGGGCCCCAAGCATTACATCCAACAGAGGCCTGGCTGAGAAGGAAAAGAAAGGAAAGGACATAGACATTTTTGCCATTTTTTTTACTTTGCCTTTTTGCTTTTACAGAGTTTTGTTGTTTCGTGATATGTATAATCCCAGATTAGGCACATGTGTATCCCACCCCCCGGCCCCGGCCCACCCCTCCAGGCCGCCGCATAGCCCCCGTGTACGGTCCCTTAACCCACGCACAAGAGACATTTTGAAGGAAGAAAATTCCATTCTTGGTGACCACTTGACTCGGGGATACAAGCAAAGTGGAAGTCTCACAGTCCGTCCAGACTCTTGTTGGAATGGCTGGTCTCGAGCAGGTGGAGCTGCTCTAGGAGAGGGTCACAGGCCTGGCGGCTTGAACAACAAGCACTCGTGGCCCACAGTTCTGGAGGCTGGAGGTCCCAGGTGAAGGCGCCAGGAGGTTTGGTGTCTGGGGTGGCTTCGCTTCCTGGTTCAAAGGCCGTGCTCTCAGCTGGCGGGAGGGGGCGGGGGCTCTGGGGTGTCCCTGCTCTGGGGGCAATTATCCCACCCAGGAGGGTTCCACCTCATTCCCTCCCAAAGGCCCCACCTGCTAAGACCACTGCACTGGGCATCAGTCTTCAACATCGGAAATCTGGGGACACAGACATTCATCTCCAGAAGCCGGGGAGACGTGGGAACTGTGGAGAACTCCACTTGGGGGCTGTGGAGTGGCAGCTGGACCCAGGGCACTGCTTACAGGGGTCAGTCAATCCACTGATTCCTGCCATCGTCTTCCTGACCCAGAACCCTCAGCTCAGCTTCCTCAACCTCCGGCTCACTTCTGTCTTTAGCGCATCACATGGACCAAGCTACGGTCATCTCCCAACTGGACTACGCCTCTTCCTTAACTTTCCCTCAAGGCTTCCCAAGAGGCCTAGCGATAAAGAACCTGCCTGCCCATGCTGGAGACCGAGGCGACGCAGGTTTGATCCCATGGGAATGGCGACCCACTCCAGTCTTCTTGCGTGGAAAAGCCCATGGACAGAGGAGCCTGGTGGGCTACAGTCCATGGGTCACAAGACTCAGACACAATTGAGCAACTAAACAACCAAACTTGTCCCTACACAGCAGCCACATGATCTTTTCAGAATGAAAATTGAATTTATTTTACCTCTTTCTGCATTTGTATTAAGAAGGAAATCTAGTCGGGGAAGTGGTATGGGTTCCAGGCGCAAAGATCCAAGAGGAAAGAGAAGCCAGCCAGCTCTTCCCCAGCTCCGGCCCCAGGGAGAGCCGAGAGCTCTGGACCCCGAGGTCAGCTGGAACCCCCTAAGCTTTCCTGAGCTGCTCCTCCCAGATAACTCCCGCCCCGAGGTCAGCCAGCAAGTCGCAGAAAGCCTTCTAAGAGTCGTTCCCTGAGACACGGGTCAGGGCAGTGAGGGCACATTCGTCTCCGTATGGGTTAGACGGCCTCGTCTACGTCAGCAGGAGCCAGTGTTTTCCAGCGGATGATTAAACAGACGTTAATGAGAACTGGTCTCACCACTGTCACCTCCAAATCAGCCCCTCCGCCTGCTCCCCACACTCAGCCTGTCCTCGTTGTCCCAGGCTCGGTCCTGACGCACAGTTCCGCCCACGCTGTCCCTCTGATCCAGAGCCCATGGGGCCCCCACTGCCGACACTGATGACCAAAAATCTGCTGGGCTTCAGAACTACTCGGGGCGCTTCTCAAACGTGGCGAGCCTGTGGTCCCCTCCTGGAGGATTCTGATGAGTAAGACAGTGAAGTCATGACTCTTGAGTCTCTCTTGCACGCCAAGCATTTTATGTTCAGCACTTCATCTGATCTTCCGATATTCCCTAGAGGTTTTGTCCTGTCACCTCTGACGCGGAGACTCGAGTCATTTGTCCAAGATCATTGTTAGCAAGTGATGGAACTATAATTCATCGCCAAGCCTCTTGATTTTTTATTGCATCATATCATCCCTGACCCTCCTGCTTATCTGAGCAGTCAAGAGCTCGAAAAGTCTGGCTCTTAAATGGGCGCATTATATTGTATACAAATGACACCTTGATTTCAAAGTTGCCATTGTGGACGGCGTCACTGGCTCAGTGGACGTGAGAGTGAGCGAGATCTGGGAGGCGGTGAAGGACAGCGCGGCTGGCGTGCCGCCGTCCACGGGTCGCAGAGTCAGGCACAACGGAGTGGCTGGACAACAACATTTTCCTCCAGCACGTTGTTTTTTGATGAGTTCAGCACACCCATCGCCCGCCTTCCCCAGCCTTCCACACACACACACGTCTTAGGGATCAGGCGCCTCCTCTCCGTCGTCCTGACGTCCATGACACCCAACCGTCGCCGACCTGACGGTGAGTTTCTGCAAACACTCTGCTGCAGGCCGCCCTCCACTCTGCTCTGTGGAAGCACACCCCATCTCCACGCCTCTGCCCCTGCTCCCGCGCCTGGGATGGGGGTGAGCCCGTTCTAGGCTCCTCCGAACAGCTCGCTACTGCTTCCTCGTTTTCAAAAGACGCCAAGGGTGTGTCTGCCTAATAGTGCAAAGGTCACTGGGCGAGTCGTTCCCTGAGACCTACATCGTCAGGGAACTGGAAAATTTCACCACTTGGTCCACCTCCCCAAATCAGCCCCTCCGCCTGCTCCCCACACTCAGCCTGTCCTCGTTGTCCCAGGCTCGGTCCTGACGCACAGTTCCGCCCACGCTGTCCCTCTGATCCAGAGCCCATGGGGCCCCCACTGCCGACACTGATGACCAAAAATCTGCTGGGCTTCAGAACTACTCGGGGCGCTTCTCAAACGTGGCGAGCCTGTGGTCCCCTCCTGGAGGATTCTGATGAGTAAGACAGTGAAGTCATGACTCTTGAGTCTCTCTTGCACGCCAAGCATTTTATGTTCAGCACTTCATCTGATCTTCCGATATTCCCTAGAGGTTTTGTCCTGTCACCTCTGACGCGGAGACTCGAGTCATTTGTCCAAGATCATTGTTAGCAAGTGATGGAACTATAATTCATCGCCAAGCCTCTTGATTTTTTATTGCATCATATCATCCCTGACCCTCCTGCTTATCTGAGCAGTCAAGAGCTCGAAAAGTCTGGCTCTTAAATGGGCGCATTATATTGTATACAAATGACACCTTGATTTCAAAGTTGCCATTGTGGACGGCGTCACTGGCTCAGTGGACGTGAGAGTGAGCGAGATCTGGGAGGCGGTGAAGGACAGCGCGGCTGGCGTGCCGCCGTCCACGGGTCGCAGAGTCAGGCACAACGGAGTGGCTGGACAACAACATTTTCCTCCAGCACGTTGTTTTTTGATGAGTTCAGCACACCCATCGCCCGCCTTCCCCAGCCTTCCACACACACACACGTCTTAGGGATCAGGCGCCTCCTCTCCGTGCGTCGTCTGACGTCCATGACACCCAACCGTCGCCGACCTGACGGTGAGTTTCTGCAAACACTCTGCTGCAGGCCCGCCGTCCACTCTGCTCTGTGGAAGCACACCCCACTCTCCACGCCTCTGCCCCTGCTCCCGCGCCCTGGGATGGGGGTGAGCCCCGTTCTAGGCTCCCTCCGAACAGCTCGCTACTGCTTCCTCGTTTTCAGAACTTTTGTTTAAGACGCCAAGGGTGTGTCTGCCTAATAGTGCAAAGGTCACTGGAGGCCAAGGACTTCTTCCTGGTCCTCGTTATGTCCCCCGGCCTATGAGAAAAGACACAGAAATGGACTGATGCGGACACATACTTGTGACCACAAATGGCAGCCTTCTACCCTCCTGACGAAGCCCCTTGGCTTGCTTGCTCTGGACTGTGCTGCAGCACTTCAGGGCACGTTGCAGGCAAGCGAGGTACTGACATTTACCGTGGAGAAGAGCAGGTTTGACAGCTTTCAACATTGTCTCTTTATCATCCTCAAGGCGATGCTCCTTACCACGCAGCGCTGAATGACGCTGGTGGCTTCCTCGGCCTGAGCGCAGAGGGCTGACCCGCTCCCAGACTCCGTCCAGAGCTGGGGAGGAGTTATACCCCATGAGCCTTCGTGCGGCCCTGGACTTTAGTAAATTCCTTCTGTCAGGATCATAACTGCAGGTGGTGATCAGAGGCCACCGAGACCCCAGAAGAATTCTGTGGCATTCCGGACAGGGCGCAGACCAGCTCGGAGGAGAAGCAGGGATAAGACCTGGCAATACAAGGAGGGCAGCCCGGAAGCTATTTCTGAGCAGAGACAATGGTCAGACCTTCCGGGATCTGGAATGGTTCCTGGTTCAGAAGGGCAGAATTCTTAGAGGCCAGCTTTTATTCAAAGACAATGATTTCGCTGGTCTGAATTCAGAAGTTGTTCAACACCAGGTGTTCTGGAAACCAAGCTCTCCACTCCTTCTGTTTTCTTTAAACCTCCTCCCATCTGGTGTCTCCAAACTAATTTTTTTGTGGCCAGAGCTTCCATTTTATTGCAATGGCTCCTTTCGGTTCTCTCAAACTGCTGTCTTTACCAGCTTTTAATGACCGAAGAAATACTTGGCTGAGTTCCACTTTCCACTTCCTCTAAGTCCAATGATGGTGCACCCTACACCCTGTGTGTACAAAGAGCAGAGGAGGCCACGCTAGTTCATCCTGCCTTACCTTCCCCCCAGCATGCCTGAACTCTTGACAGGGTAAAACAGTGGGAACATGGTTTTCTATCTTGCTAAGAAATAACAAGAAAGTCCAGATGTTGTGAGAGCTCATGACCTACAAAGTCATCTGTCTACTGTTGCATGTATTTCCTAGTGTATGTTTTTCAGTGCCTCCCATCAGAAAATTACCGGGCGGGGTGACTTATGGCAGATAGTCATGACTAACACAAAGACACTGCCCCAAGGAGCTCTCCTTCTGCAAGGGGAGTCAGACAGGTGCTCAAATCTACTCACAACACAGGTGGCAGTAGGTTTGCTTAATACAGTTAAACAGATGTGTTTAAAACAGTTAAACACATCTTTAATTAAGGGAATTAAAACGTAATTAGTTTCTGCCCAAGAGAGGCAGAAAGAGCCGTCGAAGACGGAATGAGAGGCCGCCTCCTGTCAGGAGAGACTTGGTAGAGGTCCCGGAAAGTTTGGGGAGTGTTGAGTCTGCAATCAGCTTGCCATCAATTCAAGTGTAAGCACTCGCAGACAGGAAGGACATGGGCCAGAAATTAGGAAGAGGAAAATGCGTCTGGGAAGTCAAGAGCCCAGCCATGATGGAAAGAGGTAATTCTCAGTTCCCCGACTCCTGTTTTGACTACAGCAAGTCCCCTATATACGAACCTTCAAGTTTCAGACTTTTCAAAGATACGAATGTTTATCCACATGTCCGACCACTAAGCTTATTCACGTGGCTGGCATACGTTGTCCCAGGGGTGCTTCCTCTGCGAGTGCTGGTGCTTTGGTGAGCCTCACTCCTCAGCCCTGTAGCGCACACAGCAGCCCAGTGTGTTCATTTCAGGCCCAGGATGTCCAGAAGTAAGCATAAAGGCAGTGGTGATGTCGCTGGTCCTACTTTCAAGGTGCTGTACTGTGAAAGCCTTGCAGTGCAAGGGGCGCCAGTTCGAACCCTGGCCTGGGAAGATCCCATGTGCCGCAGAGAGGCTGGACCGGTGTGTCCAATTAGGAACCAGCGCTCTGGAGCACATGTACCCAGAGCCAGTGCTCTGCAACAAGAGAGGCCACTGTAATCGGAGGCCCACACAGGCCAAAGAATAAAGATAGATGAAAATAAATAAATAAAAAATCAGTAAACAGAGGCCAAAAATATTTTTCGAAAAGGGTCACTGGAATTTTCACATGGAGGATCTCTTAACACTTTCCCCAGACATACCTTCTTTTGCCATCACAGAGAAAGACCACATCTGTGCCACCAAGAGAAAGACTTGGACCGGATTCTGCCCACTGTTCACCAAGTCACAGGTCCTTTGGCCTCTGTCTTCCTTCTCTAGCTCATTTCGACTGAGGATTGTTGTCAACAACCCAAATGACCACGTCCGCTGAACTCAAACTCTATCACATTATCAGCCGCAAACCTCACTTCCTACCCCGGCTGTGGCAAGCTGCAGAAGTCAGGGAGCGTGTAGACCTGACCTGGGATCTTATTGCATGCCCTCACAGTCCACTGGAGACACAAAGACTTGCCACTTTTAAATACTGAGTCAAATTCTTCACAAATTTCACACGAATACAAAAGAAAGAGGGAATGGAGTCTTGAAAATTCAGCCTAAGCTATGTACAAATATATGTGATGTAACTTTTAAAAACCTAACTGAAATGAATGACTACTGATTTTCTTCTTTCCCTGAGTTTGATGTTTGAATTATTACCTTCCCAATGTGAAATCTGATTTCCCATTATCCCCTCACATGTAGTAGGTATTCAATAAATGTTTATTACAGGCGACTAAATTGAATACACTTAGGTCAATATACCTCATGCACTCCTAGTAGTCGTTTAGAGCTGGAAAACAACACTAACAACCATCATTCCAGCATAGAGAGAATACCAAAGGGAGTGATCCTAAGATACCTGAAATGAGTTATCAAATTTTAATTTTACCAAAACCAATATCACCAATTTGTAATAACTCATACAACTCTTAGACGAGAACAATGATTTGGGAGCAAAAGCACAAGCAGATCAAGGAAATTTATATCAAATGGCAGAGGTCAAAAAAGATACGTATTTGAAATTCTGACTTCTTGCAAGTGAACAGTCAAAAGCTCTCCTACCAGAAGATCATACTCTGAATTGAGAAGCATTCAGATCATAGTCCATTTCTGACCCAACTACATTTTCTCCTCCCAGGTAGCCTGTGAGCCAGAGCGGTGTGCCAGCTTTTGTCATGTTTGTCATGTAACAAACGTGTCTCTAATGGAAAAAAAGATAAAATGATCAAGCTATATTCCAATATGTAAACAAGATTTCTTCTCAAAATGTTAGTTTTGTTTGTTGTTGCTGGGTTCTTTTCCACAAGCGGGTCTATCGCCGAGGAATTAAGATATACCAGTAAACAGAATTATTATTTACACAAATCAAATGTACTCTTCATAACATGTGAATATCATCCTATCTTCTTGGCAACACACTGGATGGACAGAGAAACAAGAAACGATCGATGCAAACGCCTGGAAGTATCTCTCAGACCGGGAACTGCAGTCCAGCAGCCCTGGTTCCCCTGCCACGCGCTCTGCCGCCTCCTTTCCGAGCTTCCTGACAGGCACCTGCACACCGCTCCTGGACGCGGAGCCGGCTCCTCGGGTGGCCGCCCCGGGGGGTGACCAGACTCGGCCAGACAGGACGCAGCACAGCACGGTCTGTTCCCACGGCTCGCTGTGCCTTCGAGACCAGCGCTCCGGATGCTGGTTTTTCTCACTAGTGGGAAAGAGTCTATTACTATTGAGTAAAACAACTTTTAATATATTGCCACAGAAATCTTTTGAAAGATAATGTTCTTCAAAAACCGTGTCAAAGTGCTAAATGAGTGGGTGCTACTGGGACCACCTCATCTGGTTTGCCCAGAGCTGTCCTGACTTGAAAACAAGAAATCCCAGGTTCCCTCAGGCCCAAACAAATGGGGACAGTCGGTGGCCCTACTATAAGCCATCTTTGAATGAAAATGTCAGGAAAGTCAGACAGCTCCATTCAATTGCATTAAAAACCCTTCTTTGGACTAAATAAAATAGATCGCCAGCGGGAATCTGCCATAGGCTGCGGGGAGCTCAAGCCGGTGCCCGGTGGCAACCTGGAGGGGTGGGATGGGGTGGGAAGTGGGAGAGAGGCTCAAGACGGGGGGGACACCTGTGTGCCTGTGGCTGATGTGGTGACATGTGGCAGAAACCAACCCGACGTGGTGAAACAATTATCCCCCCATTACAAAAAATACTTTTTAAAAAAGCCTTTAGGGCTTCCCCTGGTGGTCCAGTGGGTAAGGACACCGCCTGGCAGTGCAAGGGGCGCCGGTTCGATCCCTGGCCTGGGAAGATCCCATGTGCCCCGGAGCGGCTGGACTGATGTGTCCAACTACCGAGCCGGAGCTCTGGAGCGCATGCGCCCAGAGCCGGTGCTCTGCGACAACAGACGCCACCGCGATGGGAGGCCCACATGGGCCAGAGAACAAAGACGGATGAAAATAGAGAAATGAAAGACCAACAGAAGTGGCCTGCCCATCCCCCTCCCTTCTCACCCCACCCTCCAAAAGATAAATAAATAAAAAAAAAAGGCCTTTAGTGAACGCCTTGCCGTGTATAAAGCTGGCAGCCGTCTCCGTCAGGGGTCAGTCAGGGTCCAGGCAGGAGAGAGACGGCACAGCCAAACTGGGTAATCTGAGAAGAGTTTTATATTAAAACAATCAAACAAACAGACTACCCACAGAGTTGCGGGTGGAGTTAGGGAAACCTGCCAGGTGCATCTCGTGTGCCGGGCAGGAGACACCAGCACCTGCAGCGGCAGGCGGAGCTGAGCGTCAGAGCCTGGTGAAGACACCTGGGCTCCCGGTGCCGGCGGCCACGGGACGCTCACCTCCCTCCTCCTACCCTGTGATTTACCCTGCAGGACCGGCACCTCCCACTGGCCGGATCCCACCGGAAGGCCAAGGAAGGGGTCCTGCGGACAGGCGTCCTCGGCCGTCGGCATCCTGGCGGGAAGCGCAGAGCAGAGCGTAAGTCTGGAGGCACCCAGAGAAACTTAATTCTTAAAACAGGAGAAAGTTTATTTCCCTGAGACAGCTTGTCAGTCCCTAAAACTAAGTGTTCAGCACCAACTCGTCTGTGAAGAAGGGAATTGAGTTATTCCTCCTTTATGCTTCTTTATCTGGTTATTGTGATTTACTTGCTAAACCGTGTCTTGCGCTTTATAAGGCATGAACGGTAGCCCGCCCAGCTGCTCTGTCCACGGGGTTTCCCAGGCAAGAACACTGGAGTGGGTTGCCATCTCCTTCTCCAGGGGCTCTTCCCGACCCAGGGATCGAACCTGTGTCTCCCGCTTGGCAGGCAGATTCTTTATTGCCAAGCCACCGGGGAAGTCCTTGACCTGGTTACTTTTTGTTAAGTTAAAATGAAGGAACCAGATGGTTCAAAAATATGAAACTGTCACCTACATAGTTTCATGACTGAGCCTTTGTTTGAGTCCTGCGCCTATTCACACCTTTATAATTCCAGCAAAACCAGGGAGGGCATCTCTCAGGAGGCGCCAAGACATGCCGTTGCTGGGCTGGCCTTGAGGCGGTCTGCTCGTATTGAAGGGGTGTCTTCATGCTATTTCCTGGTGTGTGCCTTCTTTTCAAAGCCGGAAACAAATGCACGACTTATCAAGTAACGCAAGTTACTATATGTATATCCTGGTCACAACTTTGAATATGCTAAGTGGCAACTCACATTTACGAGAGAAGCATTACAGGAAATCAACCCCATGGACCTGTGGTGCTGGTCCCTGCCACCACGAATCCAGCTTTTAGAGGCGAGTATCCCAACCAGGGCGTCACAGAGTTAGGTTTCACTTTGACAGCATTCACAGAGCTCAGGTTCCTCACACAATCACAGCATCACGACAGGTCGCGTCTCCGGCAAATGCCACGGGTTGTCACGGGAAGGGTGCTTATAATCTTGAAAGTGACTTTGAATGAGTTACTCTGAGGTTCCATTCCTTCCTTTGAAAATGAAGGTAAGAAGGGATAACTCACGGATTGTTGTAATATAATTTCAGAAACCACCCGACACAAGGTCACCCTAAAGTGGTGTGACTTTTCACCCGTGTGCTCTCAGCCACTCAGTCACGTCTGACGCTCTGTGGCCCCACGGGCGGCAGCTCGCCGGGCTTCCCCGCCCTCCCCTGTTCCCAGAGTTTGCTCAAAGTCATGTCTGTGGAGCCAGTGACCATTACCGACTAGCCATCCACAGCGTGTGGGATAAGGTGAGGCAGATATGGCAGCTGTCCAGAAGTGGATGTCCAGAGAAGTCTGAGTGTTTGTTTGTTTCAACCCACTTGATGTCATACAAGTCAGTAAAGAATGAAGGTTATAGAAGAGACGTACACGCAGCAAGGGAAAAGGCAGCCTCAGCCATGTTTACAGAGAAGAAACCGAAGGGCCCCTCTCAGATTCTGCAGGAAGAACTTCTTGCCGGTGTGTGGGGGCCCTGCCTGTGGGCGGCCTTCTAGAGCCTCGCTGCTGGGGGAGCCTGAGTTTAGACAGAACAGCGGTGACCGCGACCAAGGTGTCCCTCTTTGCACCATCTAACCCAGTATTGTTTGCTCTTTCAAAGCGCGGGGTTGTTTCTTTATGTCCCTCCCCTCTCCATTCATCCTTCTCCCCAAGCCTTGCCAAAAAGAAGTTAAATTTTCAAGTACCTCCTTTTGATACTGTGCTGAATGTGAGCTCTGACCGGTCGTGGATTCTCCTTGAATTTTCACTGACAAACGGCTTCCAGCTGCCCTCCCGGGTGGGACGCCGCCACAATCAAACGCAGTGTTTGCGAAGGACCTCAGCTGCCACCTGGGGGCTGGGGCTTCTCAATGGGCGCTATTTAGCAAGGCCGGTGGTGAAATGGTGACAAATGGTATGTTGGCTTTTTTTCTCATGTTTGTGGTTTAGGACTGGTTGGTTTCAATCTTGCTGGCTCTCTTTGCTGTGTTACCAATCTTTTCCACATTTGAAATGGGTTACTGCCTCTCTTACGGGGAAATGGCCGCAGGATGGGTCCTGCCGACAGAAGCCATTTGTTGGTGAGAAGCTTCACATTTTTAGACTCCCGGCAAGTACTGATTTTTAGAGTTAATCCATGCTACGGAATTTATGTTTATTTTCTTAAGGTATCTTTTACAGCTCGTAGAATAATTTTTCTCAAGTTGTTATCACTCCACTGGCATGAAATAACCTAGACAGCTGCTTTTTTTTATCTCTGTTCACAGCTGGTCAAATTAGGCTCATTAGCATCTGATTAGCCAGAGACTGGTCTGCATCTGAACCCTGTTTGCTCTCCAAACATCCCAGCAGCCTCACAGGTGGGTGGGCCTACGCCTCAGGCCTGCCCCCAGCCGGCGCCCTTCCGAACCAGAGCCCTCTCTTTTTTTAATTTTTTTTTCACACGTAAGCAGTTCTCCGTTAATTCTTTAGTTGAGTGTGACAACCATGATACAGTTCTCTAAATTGTCACAATACGTCATTCAAAGTTTACTGTTCCTGTTCTGTTTTTTCGTGGAGGGTAGCTGACTTACGATACTGAGCTAGTTACAGTGCAGTGGTTCCGTTAGACACCTTTCCTGGCGTCCACCTTGGCTCGAGCTCTGGGGGCAGCCTCCTGCCTCTGTCCTCCTTGGGTCTAGAACACTTTCAGCCTGAGCCGATCACTGGCCAAGCTACAAAATGGAAACATGAGGGGCACTGGGCAGTGAGGCCGTTGAACTAAACGGTCCGAAGGTCCTGAGAAGGGCCAGTCTCACTCCACTCCTGATGAGAAACCCCGGGCTCCTGCTTACTAAAGCGAAGGAGGCCGGTTCCACGGGAGCCTGGCTGAGGAGGCCCGGCAGGCTGGTGGCAGAGTTCCGGTGCTGCGCTAGCGTTCTGCTTCTGGCAGCAAAGAGAGCCGAGAGCCTCCCGCCTTCCGAGAGACGTCACGGGAGCCCAGCAAGGACAGGTGCGCCTGGAGGAGGCAAACTAGCTTCCCTGCAGTCCAGAGCACCGTCGGGCGCGGTCAGCCCGCAGCGTAGGCTATGTGCACCGCCCCGCGCTCTTTCCTCGACTCAGGACAAGGGCGCCCATCAGGGCCAGGACCCGGGCTCAGCTCTGCTCTCCAAGCCTGGCCCCAGCCAGAGCCTCCTGGCCCCTGAGACCCCCGTCTCCCTCTTAGTACCAGATCAATTCAGACTAAACTTTAGGTGATGTCTACCGTGTCTCCTCGGTCCAACGCGGCCGTCAGCCTTGCGCTCGTCAGTCACAGCACAGAGTGATCCGGACGGCGATAAAGGCGGAGTCAAATGCTCTCTTCCCCAACGCACACCCCACCCTGGAGCATGTTCACACATTCCAGCTTTTCCAAATCAGGCCTTCTCTCCTGCTGGCGCACAGCCTAGAGCAGAGGGCCAAAAGAAGCCCCGCTGCCGTTTCTGCTCAGGCCTCCTCCGCGTCCCGCTTCAATCCACTTTCTCCGAAATCCTACTTTGCACAGACACGCATACACAGACACACACCCAGTCTCAGTAAGCTGAGGATACAGAACCCACATCCATATTTCTAGACCATATATCCTTCACATTGCTTGTCCATCTAAAACCCAGACAGTGGCGATCACATTTCACTCTCTAAATGTATCAAGTCCACATATGATGCACCTTGCACCTGTGCGTGCATGCTCCCCATCACGTCTGACTCTCTGTGACCCCGTGGAGTGCACCCCACCAGGCTCCTCTGTCCAAGGGAGTCTCCGGCCAGGAACACTGGAGAGGGTTGCCTTTGCCTCCTCCAGGGGATCTTCCCAACCCAGGGATCGAACCTGCGTCTCTTACGTCTCCTGCATTGGCAGGTGGGGCCTTTACCACTGAGCCGCCTGGGAAGTCTGTGAATACCTTAAATTTAATGTATGTCGCTTAGATTTCAATTAAAAAATAAAAATAAAGCCCAGACAGAGCAGGGCTGCTCCCAGGTGTTCACTGTTTCGGAGGAGGAAAGAGGGGCCGCACTGAGACACGGCTCTGACCCAGGGGCCTCTTTCTGATGCCCATGTGCGGGGGGCTCAGTCAGTCCTTGCATAAAATGAGTGAGCCCATCACTTTTAAAGTGTTAGGACACAGGCCAGAGACTGTGATGCAGGTAACCTGAAACATGTAAAGATCCCAAAGCTTTCCTATTTCAAAAGCATCAGGTGACTCTCTTCCAGCAAGTATATTTTTCAGATGATGTTTGAGTCATTTTAGAGTAAATCCCTGGGAGTCTGGAAAATGGTCAAGGAAAGTTCTGGGTGGCACAGTGAAACCAACCCTGACATGATTAAAAGTGTCTGAACACAGAGACTTCTGTGTCTTTCTCTTTTTTTAATTTTTATTTATTTATTCATTTTTGGCTATTCTGGTTTTCACTGCTGCCACAGGCTCTTCTCTAGTTGCAGGGAGTGGGTGCTACTCTCCAGTTGAGGTGAGAAGGCTTCTTGTTGTGGTGGCTTCTCTTGCTGTAGAACTTGGGCTCTAGGGCACACGGGCTCATTAGTCGAGGCTCCACAGCTCTAGAGCCCAGGCTCAATAGTTGTGGCTCACAGGCTTAGCTGCTACGCTGCATGTGGGATCTGTCTGGATCAGGGATCGAACCTGTGTCTCCTGCACTGGTAGGCGAACTCTTTGCCACTGAGCTACCAGGGAAGCCCAATTCTGTGTCTTTCTGAGGCTCTGTGAGCCGGTAACGCAACTGCAATGCTCCCAAGTGAGAGAAGGGTGTCCTTGGGGATACGGGACTTCATGGTTTCAGTAGAGGTGCCGGATGACTTCATGTTCAGCAGGTTCGTCTGGAGGTCTCGTCCATGAACTGAGCGAATGGACACCCACGGGGGCTGAAAACGATGAGTCAGGGAAACGGAACTGGCTCCCTACAGGTGGGCGATGGCCATGGAGTATCTACGGCGATCTGTCCTGAGGCGGATGGAGAGACTGGGCAGGTTCTCTGACCTCAAGGATCTAGCAGACGGGGATGGAGAGGGGCTGGGAGTGAGGTCCTTAGAGACCTGGACCTGGGGAAGCCCGGTGGGAGTCAGCCCACGCCTCCTTTACGCGTCAGCTCTGCAGCCCCACCCACCAGAGCCCACGTGGTCTCCTCTGAGGCAGCTGGACGCCCTCCCTGCCACTGGGGTTAAGCCCCTTCCTCCCAAGCCGGTCCTGGCCGCCTTCCTCCTTGCGAGGTCTGTGTCCCGGCCCCTTTTCCTTTTTAGCTTCTGTCTGGCAAGCATGCTGGAAAGATACTTCCAGAAAATGTGCTGTGGAGGTTTGGGATGGTGCAATTCCCAGGGACAGAGCTGTTTTCTCCTTCACCGTGCCTCTACAGATTGTGGGCGTTGGCCAGGTGCTACTTTGGTCCTCTCACCGGGATACGTAGGGTGTTTGGTCCTCTCACCGGGAAGTGTAGGTGTGGGCGCAGCGGCGCTGGTGTCCCGTGTGTTTGGAATGTCGCACTCTGGTAATGCCAGAGTAATGGTAATGCACGTCTGGATCGTGCTTGTCTTCGCCAAAGTCACCTCACGCTTTGGGCTTCTGTAAATCTTGTAGTTCACTGGAGCCCCAGGTCTCTCTGCACAAGGTGTTGCTCAATCATGAATCTCCCATCCTGTCTGTCTGTCTGTCTGAGTAGTTAAGGCATGAATTCTCTCTACAGTGGTGAAGCCGGCTAGTACGCTAGACTAGTCTAACCACCTGCACGCCTTAAAGGGGCCATCATGACCTCATTCAGATGGCGAGAATTCCAGGGACTGGCCCAGGGGCATGGCTCGATAGCATGTGCTTTGTGAAGAGAATGGGTATTTTGAGATTTCCTGTTTTCTTGGTTTATTGAAGTATAGCTGATTTAATAATATCGTGTTTCATGTGTGCAGCAAAGTGGTTCAGATATATATATATATATATATATATTCTCAGATTCTTTTCCATTATAGGCTATTACAAGATACTGAATATATTTTCCCATGCTATATACTAAATCCTTGTTGCTTATCTATTTTATATATAGTAGTGTGTATCTGTTAATCCTATACTCCTAATTTATTTCTCTCCTACCTACTTCTCCCCTTTGGTAACAATAAGTTTGTTTTCTATATCTGTGAAACTGTTTCTTTTTTGTATATATATCGATTCATTTGAGTTATTGTTTTAGATTCCATATATATATATGACATATTTATCTTTTTCTGACTTCACTTAGTGGGATAAACTCTAGTTCCATCCATGCTGTTGTAAATGGTAATATTTTATTCTTTTTGATGACTGAGTAGTACTCCATTGTACATATGGACACCACATCTCAAGTCAGTTACAGACACTCAGGTTGTTTCTGTGTCTTGGCTGTTGTAAACAGTGCTGCTATGAACATTGGGTTGCATGTATCTTTTTTTTTTTTTTGACCACTTCTATTGGTCTTTCATTTTTTCCCAGCTTTGTTCTTTTGGCCTGTA
This sequence comes from Tragulus kanchil, assembly GCA_022376925.1. Taxonomy (NCBI): domain Eukaryota; kingdom Metazoa; phylum Chordata; class Mammalia; order Artiodactyla; family Tragulidae; genus Tragulus; species Tragulus kanchil. The sequence continues at coordinate 2,750,913 of JAIOJX010000005.1, forward strand.
TGGGCCTCCCATCGCAGTGGCCTCTCTTGCTGCAGAGCACCGGCTGTGAGCACATGCGCTCCAGAGCTCCAGCTCGGTAATTGGACACATCGGTCCAGCCGCTCCGCGGCACGTGGGATCTTCCCAGGCCAGGGATCGAACTGGCGCCCCTTGCACTGCAAGGCGGTGTCCTTACCCACTGGACCACCAGGGAAGCCTGCATGTATCTTTTTGAACTAGTTTCCTAGACGGATGCTCAGGAGTGGGATTGCTGGATCAGATGGTAGCTCTATGCTTACTCTTTTGAAGACCCTCCATACTGTTTTCCCGAGCAGCCCCACCAGTTTGCACTCCCACCGTCAGTGTAGGAGGGTTCCCGGGAGGAGCCATTTGACTACGGCTCCTCCTGCCTTCTGCCCTTCCGTCCTGGATCCACAAAACATTTCTTGGAATATGACCTCCTGCAAAGTTAACATGTAAGAAATTCAAAGCTGTGGCAAGCTGTGAAGGGGAGAGAGGTGGCCGTGGTTGTTCTAGAGGCTGTCAGTTACAAGGAGATCATTTTATTTTATATCCTCTGGTCTGCCTGATGCGCTACATGGCAAAAATTTTAAACAGATAATCATTTAAAAAGGAATATATAAGGTTGATTTAAAGTGGGAAGAAAATTCTCAGTATGCTTTGAGTTTTGAGTGAAAAAAAAAGGTAACGGAGAAGCACCAGGAGAGAGAAGGCGGAGAGGAGCAAAAGGAAAGGAAGGCGGAAAGCAGAAGACAGAGGTGGGAATGAAAGAGGCGCGGCGGCGGCGGGGGCGGGCGGGCATTTTCTATATCAAACTTTTTTTGAAATTCATTTGAGTTATTGTTTTAGATTCCATATATATATATGACATATTTATCTTTTTCTGACTTCACTTAGTGGGATAAACTCTAGTTCCATCCATGCTGTTGTAAATGGTAATATTTTATTCTTTTTGATGACTGAGTAGTACTCCATTGTACATATGGACACCACATCTCAAGTCAGTTACAGACACTCAGGTTGTTTCTGTGTCTTGGCTGTTGTAAACAGTGCTGCTATGAACATTGGGTTGCATGTATCTTTTTTTTTTTTTTGACCACTTCTATTGGTCTTTCATTTTTTCCCAGCTTTGTTCTTTTGGCCTGTATGGGCCTCCCATCGCAGTGGCCTCTCTTGCTGCAGAGCACCGGCTGTGAGCACATGCGCTCCAGAGCTCCAGCTCGGTAATTGGACACATCGGTCCAGCCGCTCCGCGGCACGTGGGATCTTCCCAGGCCAGGGATCGAACTGGCGCCCCTTGCACTGCAAGGCGGTGTCCTTACCCACTGGACCACCAGGGAAGCCTGCATGTATCTTTTTGAACTAGTTTCCTAGACGGATGCTCAGGAGTGGGATTGCTGGATCAGATGGTAGCTCTATGCTTACTCTTTTGAAGACCCTCCATACTGTTTTCCCGAGCAGCCCCACCAGTTTGCACTCCCACCGTCAGTGTAGGAGGGTTCCCGGGAGGAGCCATTTGACTACGGCTCCTCCTGCCTTCTGCCCTTCCGTCCTGGATCCACAAAACATTTCTTGGAATATGACCTCCTGCAAAGTTAACATGTAAGAAATTCAAAGCTGTGGCAAGCTGTGAAGGGGAGAGAGGTGGCCGTGGTTGTTCTAGAGGCTGTCAGTTACAAGGAGATCATTTTATTTTATATCCTCTGGTCTGCCTGATGCGCTACATGGCAAAAATTTTAAACAGATAATCATTTAAAAAGGAATATATAAGGTTGATTTAAAGTGGGAAGAAAATTCTCAGTATGCTTTGAGTTTTGAGTGAAAAAAAAAGGTAACGGAGAAGCACCAGGAGAGAGAAGGCGGGAGAGGAGCAAAAGGAAAGGAAGGCGGGAAAGCAGAAGACAGAGGTGGGAATGAAAGAGGGCGCGCGGGGGAAAGCGGCGGCTGGGGCGGGGCGCGGCAGGAGCGGAGGCAGGGCCCGGCAGGTGGCGGCCCCTGGCCCTGCGGTGGGGAGGCGGGGCGGGGCCGCCGCACACCCTCCGGAGCCTCAGCAGCTCTCCCTGCCCCTCGGCCACCAGCCTCGGCCATCCGAGAGTCGCCCTCCGCCACGGTCCGAACCGGAGCCCGAGACCAGAGGTCCTGCGGGCCGCTCCCCCACAGCCCTAGACCCCACAGCCCAGACTGGGACCCGAGCCCACTGTCTTTCTTTTTAAAATCATGGTATATTTATGGCCGTGCGGGATCTTCGCAGCTGTGAAGACTGTTCTCTTGTGGTGAAAAAGCAAGGCCGGTCTTCACGGCTGTGCTCGGGCTCGTCCCGGAGGCGGCTTGGCTGGTGGTGGAGCCCGGGCTCCAGGGCCCACGGGCCCCGGGCGTTGCGGCCCGCGGGCTCCCCCGCTGTGGCTCCCGGGCCCCAGAGCTCAGGCTCCCGGGCTGCGGCGCGGGCTTCGCTGCGCTGCCTCCGGGGCGTCTTCCCAGACCAGGCACTGGCCCGCGGCCTCCTGCCTGAGCAGGCCGATTCTGCACCACTGAGCCGCCAGGGAGGCCTGAGCCTCCTGTCCTGTGACGGAGATCACGCACCTGGTCTCGGGACTTAATGAGACTCAGGTGCTGGGTGCCTCCTCCCAGAGAGAATTCAGGGAGAGGGAACGTGACGGGTAAGAAGTGGATTTATTTAGAGAGAAGCACACGCCACAGACGGAATGAGGGCCAACTGAGACGGCCAGAGGCCCCGGTATGGAGTGGGTAGTTTTCATGGCACGGGGCATGGCTGAGGCTAATGAGAAGGAGAATTATTCCAACGACTTTGGGGAGGGGGCAGAGGTTTCCAGGACGTGGGCCACTGCCCACTTCTGGGCCTTTTACAGCTGGTCCCGGAGCTGCCCCGGCGCCCGTGTGCCCCAGTGAGGGCGGACGGAGGCCCGAGGCCCCGGGAAGCCGAGTCTTCTGCCCTCTTGGGCCTCCTCAGGTGTCCCCTCTCCTGCTGTGTCCGCAGTGGCTGTCCTTTCTCTGAAGGGCTGTGCCCCACCTCCTGTCCTCCTGTCCTGCTCCGGTAGGGCCCTCTGGGCACGGCGGGTGTCCCCACAGGGCTCATCTGTCCGCCCTTCCTTCCCCAGGGCCTCCGCAGCAGTCTGCCAGACTACAGCCCACGGGAGCCCCGCAAGCCTCCGAAGCTGTTCCGTGACCCCCGAAAGGTACGTGTGCGGTCGCGGGCGGCCCCTGGGCTTGCCCCTCCCGGTGCCCAGGGCACCGCTGACCTCAGGAAGCAGACGCCACCCCCTCCACCCACCGCCCTCCCCACAACATGGCAAAGTGCCACGTGCGTTACAGTGACATTTTTAAAAAATTGAAAGCTTAAAAATACATGTGACTCAGAGAAGTAAGTTAAAAACGTGTGGTGATGGTTTAGTCACTGATTCGTGTCTGGACTCTTGCGACCCCGTGGACGTAGCCAGACTCCTAGTCTGTGGGATTCTCCAGGCAGGAATACTGGGTAGAGTTGCCATTTCCTTCTCCAGGGGATCTTCCTGACCAAGGAATTCAACCCAAGTCTCTTGCATTGCAGGCAGATTCTTTACGGACTGAGCTTGTGTTTAGAGAAAAAGAGGGGCTTCCCTCATGGCTCAGTGGTGAAGAATTCGCCTGCCGATGCAGGAGACACAGGTTCGATCCCTCGTCTGGGAAGATCCCACTTGCTGCAGAGCCCGTGAGCCACAGCTATGGAGCCTGTGCTCTGGAGCCTCGGAGCCACAACTTTGGAGCCCGTGTGCCCTAGAGCCCGAGTTCCACAACAAGAGACGTCACGGTAACAAGAAGCCTGCTCACCTCCACTAGAGAGGAGCCCCCACTCGCTGCAACTAGAGAGGAGCCTGCGGCAGCAGTGAAAACCCAGAAGAGCCAAAAACAATAAATAAATTAATTTTTTAAAAAGAAAAAGATCAACAAGCATAGAGGACCAGTCTACACGGGGAGAGCACACCACAAAATGGGTTTTTTTCAACCTCCGCCTTCAACTCTTCCTTCCCAGTCTTTCGTTGACCCCTTGGGCTGAGCACACAGCTCCTTGGTCGCTGGTGGTAAAAGCAGCCTCCTTCCAGTCATGAAGATTCTACTTGAGGCGTTTAAAGGTCAGGCCAGGCTAAGCTGAAGACTAGTTTCCTATCCAGTCAAGGAGGTCCGGGGCGGTGCGGCCGGGCTCCTCTGGGGCGGGAACGAGGCTGCTCCGCTTCGCCAGGCGCCCCTCCTCGCCGCCAGCCCGGCTGCTTCTCGCCCTCAGGGCTCCGGGAAAGCGCACAGCAGAAGTGCTCCTTGCTAAGTGGTGCTTTGTGTTCCTGCCCTGCGGGTCCTGCGGGGATCTTCGGGGGTGTCAGCGTTGCCCCAGTGTCTGGCCCAGGAGACGCTCATGGGGGTGTCCCCTTCCCGTGGCCGCCTGCCCCACGGTCCCACCCACCCAGCTCCGCACCACCTGCAGGCAAGGGGCGGGGCTTTCCTGCCAACCAGCCCCCTCGGCGGGGCATCAGTCAGAAGGCGAGACGGTGCCAGGGACGGCCCTGGAAGCCCTCCACTGGCCGTGAGGGGCCGTGGAGACGCCTGCAGGCCTCGCCTCTTCCAGCAGCTTTGTCTGCGGGTCTCCTCTAAGCAGTCTGGTGAAGCGTAGCCCTCCCGTCTCTGCATGATCTTTTAATAATTTATAAAACAAAATAAGTATGAACAATATGGAAACATATTAAAGTGCAACTCAAAACCGCTTATTAAATGCGGTTTTCTGGTGTGTGCGCTGCCTTATTAACACGCGGAGCAGGTCCGAGCTGTAGTGTCTATGTCGCGATGAGTCTAAAGGACATCTTGAGAGATTTCTCTCTGAGTGACCCAGGAGCACCGGTGCCTCCTACGGGCGACAAAGTCACAGCTGTGAAGACTGCCCTGGGTTGCTGCCGACATCCACACCGGAAGGAGGTGCTGCATTTCAGCTAGATCATGAAAATCAAGAGGGACTGTCCCCAGGCGTGTTCGTGGTCCTCCTGACGCCCACCCACAGAGCCCCGAAACGGCTCCAGCTCGAGGCCCCGCCCTGCTCCGGGGCCCTCGCCTACAGCCGTCCTGCCCCTGCTGGCCTGGGTCAGCGCGGGGCGAGGGAGGCGGCCTCCTCACGACACCCGCGGCTCCCTGCAGACGCCAGAAGCATCGAAGCCGGGGTCCTCAGCCGTGGAACACGCAGCTCTGAGATGATAGAAGTGCCCTGAATGACCTGCTGCCGTGAACGCGCTTTCTCGCCTACATTCACGAAAATACCCTGGAATCAGTACCCGGGACACTGCTACCAGTGGCTGGCTCATGGAGCGGAGCCTGGGGGCGGAGGCGCGCCAGTCCTGCCTGAGAAATATTAATAACAATAAAGTATATCTTGTTTATATCATGGAAACAAATGTTCAGGAACACTTGAAGTGCTTTCTGAACTAGGATTTTAACTATTAAGTAAGGGTCTCGGGTCGGGGTGTCAGCGTTGCCCCAGTGTCTGGCCCAGGAGACGCTCATGGGGGTGTCCCCTTCCCGTGGCCGCCTGCCCCACGGTCCCACCCACCCAGCTCCGCACCACCTGCAGGCAAGGGGCGGGGCTTTCCTGCCAACCAGCCCCCTCGGCGGGGCATCAGTCAGAAGGCGAGACGGTGCCAGGGACGGCCCTGGAAGCCTCCACTGGCCGTGAGGGGCCGTGGAGACGCCTGCAGGCCTCGCCTCTTCCAGCAGCTTTGTCTGCGGGTCTCCTCTAAGCAGTCTGGTGAAGCGTAGCCCTCCCGTCTCTGCATGATCTTTTAATAATTTATAAAACAAAATAAGTATGAACAATATGGAAACATATTAAAGTGCAACTCAAAACCGCTTATTAAATGCGGTTTTCTGGTGTGCGCTGCCTTATTAACACGCGGAGCAGGTCCGAGCTGTAGTGTCTATGTCGCGATGAGTCTAAAGGACATCTTGAGAGATTTCTCTCTGAGTGACCCAGGAGCACCGGTGCCTCCTACGGGCGACAAAGTCACAGCTGTGAAGACTGCCCTGGGTTGCTGCCGACATCCACACCGGAAGGAGGTGCTGCATTTCAGCTAGATCATGAAAATCAAGAGGGACTGTCCCCAGGCGTGTTCGTGGTCCTCCTGACGCCCACCCACAGAGCCCCGAAACGGCTCCAGCTCGAGGCCCCGCCCTGCTCCGGGGCCCTCGCCTACAGCCGTCCTGCCCCTGCTGGCCTGGGTCAGCGCGGGGCGAGGGAGGCGGCCTCCTCACGACACCCGCGGCTCCCTGCAGACGCCAGAAGCATCGAAGCCGGGGTCCTCAGCCGTGGAACACGCAGCTCTGAGATGATAGAAGTGCCCTGAATGACCTGCTGCCGTGAACGCGCTTTCTCGCCTACATTCACGAAAATACCCTGGAATCAGTACCCGGGACACTGCTACCAGTGGCTGGCTCTGCGGAGCGGAGCCTGGGGGGCGCGGAGGGGCGTCGCCAATCTCTTCTGTCCTGCCTGAGAAATATTAATAACAATAAAGTATATCTTGTTTATATCATGGAAACAAATGTTCAGGAACACTTGAAGTGCTTTTCTAAAGGAAACTAGGTGTGATTTTAACTGATTGAAGGCTAGTGAGGACTTTCCAAGCTTAAAATTAAGAAATGACGGGGAAGGTAGGTTTGATTATGCCGAAAGAGAGGTCAAACATAATGATCTCATAGACAAAGCTAAAAGAGAAGAGGCAAACATGAAGACATACTTGCAATAAAAATTACTGTGAAGGAGCTGACAGTCTTCTATCATGAAGCAACCTTATAAATCCATGAGAAAAACTATAACACGCTTCAGACAGCCATTTTGGAGTTTTCAGTGTTCTCCTTCCTCGTGTTTGTTCTTGATTCATCATGTCTGCCTCCAAGCAACTGGGCAGCCGAAGAGAGCGGGGCGATCCTGTGTAGATGAAATCCCAGGAATCGGTGATGGCCGAGGCCACTTTCCACTGTTATTCCCAGTCCAGGTGAGGTTCAGCTACTGACCACTGTTGCTTCATTCCAGCCACATAAGGCTTGGAGGGTCCTGCACTAAAATGGACGAGAACTTCCACACTGGAGGAAAAGTGAGCTAGCCTCAGAAGCTCTGTGCTAGCACACGCTTAGAGGAAAGTGATGCCCTCACTGTAAGGATGCAGGACACTTTCCTGAAGAGGGGAATACTACGTTCACTTACACACGGCCTCCTGTACCAGCATCGAGCTGCACAGGCAGCCGTGTGGACGTAGGAGACCAAGCAAACTTCAAGTCCTGGCTCTGCTGCCTCGTACTAGCCATGAAACCTGGGTGAGTCGTTTATCTCAGTCTTGACATTCCCACCTGTGAAATAGGGACAACGCCTAGCTCATTAGGGTGTTGTGAAGTTGACAGACAATATATGAGATGCCTACCTTATACACAAAGAGACTCTGGAAGTTTCAAACAAATAAATGTTTAAATAAAGCCATACAATTTTAGAAATAATAGGACAATATCTTTATGACCTGAGAGAAGTCCTGAATGACCTGCTGCCGTGAACGCGCTTTCGCCACATTCACGAAAATACCCTGGAATCAGTACCGGGACACTGCTACCAGTGGCTGGCTCTGCGGAGCGGAGCCTGGGGGGCGCGGAGGGGCGTCGCCAATCTCTTCTGTCCTGCCTGAGAAATATTAATAACAATAAAGTATATCTTGTTTATATCATGGAAACAAATGTTCAGGAACACTTGAAGTGCTTTTCTAAAGGAAACTAGGTGTGATTTTAACTGATTGAAGGCTAGTGAGGACTTTCCAAGCTTAAAATTAAGAAATGACGGGGAAGGTAGGTTTGATTATGCCGAAGAGAGGTCAAACATAATGATCTCATAGACAAAGCTAAAAGAGAAGAGGCAAACATGAAGACATACTTGCAATAAAAATTACTGTGAAGGAGCTGACAGTCTTCTATCATGAAGCAACCTTATAAATCCATGAGAAAAACTATAACACGCTTCAGACAGCCATTTTGGAGTTTTCAGTGTTCTCCTTCCTCGTGTTTGTTCTTGATTCATCATGTCTGCCTCCAAGCAACTGGGCAGCCGAAGAGAGCGGGGCGATCCTGTGTAGATGAAATCCCAGGAATCGGTGATGGCCGAGGCCACTTTCCACTGTTATTCCCAGTCCAGGTGAGGTTCAGCTACTGACCACTGTTGCTTCATTCCAGCCACATAAGGCTTGGAGGGTCCTGCACTAAAATGGACGAGAACTTCCACACTGGAGGAAAAGTGAGCTAGCCTCAGAAGCTCTGTGCTAGCACACGCTTAGAGGAAAGTGATGCCCTCACTGTAAGGATGCAGGACACTTTCCTGAAGAGGGGAATACTACGTTCACTTACACACGGCCTCCTGTACCAGCATCGAGCTGCACAGGCAGCCGTGTGGACGTAGGAGACCAAGCAAACTTCAAGTCCTGGCTCTGCTGCCTCGTACTAGCCATGAAACCTGGGTGAGTCGTTTATCTCAGTCTTGACATTCCCACCTGTGAAATAGGGACAACGCCTAGCTCATTAGGGTGTTGTGAAGTTGACAGACAATATATGAGATGCCTACCTTATACACAAAGAGACTCTGGAAGTTTCAAACAAATAAATGTTTAAATAAAGCCCTACAATTTTTAGAAATAATAGGACAATATCTTTATGACCTTGGAATAGGAAAGATTTCTTAAGCAAGGTCTTAAAGAGACAAATGATACATGGAAAAAAAAATTCACCAAATGAACAAGACATCTTTCAAAAGGGAAGACGGGACTTCCCTGGTAGTCCAGTGGTTAAGACTTTACCTTCCAGTGCATGGGGTACAGGTTTGATCCCACTTGCTCCATAGTCAAAAAAAACACAAAACATAAAACAGAAGCTGTATTGTAAAAATTCAGTAAAGACTTTTAGAATGGTTCACATCAAAAAAAAAAAGAGAGAGAAAAGAAAGGCAGGAGCAAGAAAATAAAAAAGCCTGGAAGAAGATATTTGCAACATATAAAATAAACAAAGCATACTATGAAGTACATATATACATATTATATAAAGCAAAGTATACTGTGAAATATACTAAATATTTTAATAAAAACCTGCGGGGGCCTTCCGCAGAAAGGAAGGCAGCGGGATTGCCCGGAGATCTCCGAGAGAGGCGAGTCTGCTGCCAGCCAACCCAGCCCTCCGGCAGGTGAGAGACAATCAGACGCAACAGGGGTTCCGTCAAAGCAGTTCTGTTTTATTAGTGCAGACTCACAGCTTTTATAGGCAAGTGAAGGGGATTTTTGCACGGGACTTCCTATAGATTACACCAATCAAGCTAAAGGTCAAGCAATCATCCACGAGCGCGGAAACTGGGGGAACCAATCAGAAATTTTGACCATCACTTAACAATTTAGATCACTCCCTCATCTCTTTCTGTAGGTGCCATCTTAGCTCCAAACTGAAACAATGTGCTTAAGCTTCTTTATGCTTGCAACGGTCCTCTTTCAATTCAGAGCCCCACAAAAACCCAATATAAAAATGAGCCAAGGATCTGAACAGAAATTCACAGAAGAAATCACTATAACCAACAAATAGAAGAAAAGATGTGCAACTTCACCAAATACGTGGAAATGCAAATAAATCCAGAGTAAGACGTTTCACTCTCACAGAATTAGAAAAAACTAAAAATTTCAGTAATACCAAGTATTGGAGAACTGGGGAAGAGGCTCTCATGCACTGTGGCTCAGAATGGTGACAGGTTTAATCACTTTGGAGCACAGTTTGGCATCATCCAGCAGAGTTCAAAGTAGGCACAGTTTCTTAAGCAAGGTCTTAAAGAGACAAATGATACATGAAAAAAAAATTCACCAAATGAACAAGACATCTTTCAAAAGGAAGACGGACTTCCTGGTAGTGGTTAAGACTTTACCTTCCAGTGCATGGGGTACAGGTTTGATCCCACTTGCTCCATAGTCAAAAAAAACACAAAACATAAAACAGAAGCTGTATTGTAAAAATTCAGTAAAGACTTTTAGAATGGTTCACATCAAAAAAAAAAAGAGAGAGAAAAGAAAGGCAGGAGCAAGAAAATAAAAAAGCCTGGAAGAAGATATTTGCAACATATAAAATAAACAAAGCATACTATGAAGTACATATATACATATTATATAAAGCAAAGTATACTGTGAAATATACTAAATATTTTAATAAAAACCTGCGGGGGCCTTCCAGAAAGGAAGGCAGCGGGATTGCCCGGAGATCTCCGAGAGAGGCGAGTCTGCTGCCAGCCAACCCAGCCCTCCGGCAGGTGAGAGACAATCAGACGCAACAGGGGTTCCGTCAAAGCAGTTCTGTTTTATTAGTGCAGACTCACAGCTTTTATAGGCAAGTGAAGGGGATTTTTGCACGGGACTTCCTATAGATTACACCAATCAAGCTAAAGGTCAAGCAATCATCCACGAGCGCGGAAACTGGGGGAACCAATCAGAAATTTTGACCATCACTTAACAATTTAGATCACTCCCTCATCTCTTTCTGTAGGTGCCATCTTAGCTCCAAACTGAAACAATGTGCTTAAGCTTCTTTATGCTTGCAACGGTCCTCTTTCAATTCAGAGCCCCACAAAAACCCAATATAAAAATGAGCCAAGGATCTGAACAGAAATTCACAGAAGAAATCACTATAACCAACAAATAGAAGAAAAGATGTGCAACTTCACCAAATACGTGGAAATGCAAATAAATCCAGAGTAAGACGTTTCACTCTCACAGAATTAGAAAAAACTAAAAATTTCAGTAATACCAAGTATTGGAGAGAACTGGGGGGAAGAGGCTCTCATGCACTGTGGCTCAGAATGGTGACAGGTTTAATCACTTTGGAGCACAGTTTGGCATCATCCAGCAGAGTTTAAAGTAGGCACAGTTTCCGTCCAGCACATCTACTTCTGAGGGCATATTTGCATGTGGGTGCAGAAGGACAGATAAAGATGCTTACCATGGTATTACTTCACAACAGAAATTAAAAAAAAACAAAACAGAAATTAACCAGCACCAGCTCAAATGTCTATTTGTACAAGGGTGGGTAATTATAGCACATTTATACAATAAAGATCACACACATGTCCAAATATATCAACCAGATTTATATGTCACAACATGGAGAATCAAAAAAATACATAATTTTAAGTAAAAAACAATGTTGAGGATGGTTTCATACAATACGATACCACTTATGTAAACACTGTTCAACGTGCAAAGCCACCCTAAATGTTGTTTACAGATGATCTTTACAGTAAAAGAATAGAAATGAAGGTCTGGAGATAGAGCAATGTTCAGATGGGAAGGAAATGTAGGAGAAGTGCTATTAAACTTTCACATACTTTTTTTGAAGAACAGTAATCTTTTTTATTGAAATATAGTTGATTTAAAATAATGTATTATTTTAGGTGGACAGCACAGTGATTCAGATATGTACAGATAAAGACAGATATACATGCAGGTAGAAATGATGTGTTGTTGTTTAGTTGTGTTATTGTTTAGTTACTAACTTGTATCCGACTGTTTGCAGCCCCATGGCTTGTAGCCCACCAGGCTCCTCTGTCCATGGGATTTCCCAGTCAAAAATGCTAGAGTAGGCTGCCATTTCCTTCTCCAGGGGATCTTTCTGACCCAGGGATAAGACCCACATCTCCTGCTTGGCAGGCGGATTCCTTACAACTGACCCGCTTGGGAAGCCCCATGGCCTTTATTAGTTACCTGTAAAATTATGGCTGTTGAAACTTTCTATCCAGGGCCAGTACCCGGTATTTCAGTCCAGAGTCCTGATTACGCCAGCTGGGAGCTTCTCCCCGCCAGCACATCAGGCTGACAGCGGACTCTGTGAAATTAGTGTGTTGAACATCGTGTTAGACCAATGGTTCTCAACTAGGGGCACTTTCTACCCCCAGAGGACACCTGCCAATGTCTGGGGACATTCTGGTTGTCACCACTGGCAGCTGCCCACGGTGGAGACTCGTCTGGTAGAAACTGTCGAGAGTGCTGAGCTTGAGGAACACTGCGTAAAGTCCCTACGAGGCAAACACCATTGTAATAGAGGAAATTTGACTACTTTTCTGATGAGCCCTTCTTTTAAATTAGCAATCACAAGAAGACACCCCTTCCCGCCAGCACTGACCCCTGGGGCCGGATCAGAGAGCATAGGTGACACCCAGAACCTGAGCCCTGATTCTTCCCTCGGTGTCCACACTGGGCAGGACGCCATCTGCCAGAGGGGCGTCCGCTCGATTATCACTTTAATTTGGCAAAACACCGGAATCTTTTCCGATCCTGAGAATGTATCGGGCTTGCATCTTAATTCAGTCTAACCCTGACTGTTTCCAGAGCTAAAGAAAGCAGTTATAATTCCAGCTCAGCTCATCAGTGGACCAGACCTCCTGTCCACATCACTAATCTAGAAATGTGCTATTAAACTATTCACATACTTTTTTTGAAGAACAGTAATCTTTTTTATTGAAATATAGTTGATTTAAAATAATGTATTATTTTAGGTGGACAGCACAGTGATTCAGATATGTACAGATAAAGACAGATATACATGCAGGTAGAAATGATGTGTTGTTGTTTAGTTGTGTTATTGTTTAGTTACTAACTTGTATCCGACTGTTTGCAGCCCCATGGCTTGTAGCCCACCAGGCTCCTCTGTCCATGGGATTTCCCAGTCAAAAATGCTAGAGTAGGCTGCCATTTCCTTCTCCAGGGGATCTTTCTGACCCAGGGATAAGACCCACATCTCCTGCTTGGCAGGCGGATTCCTTACAACTGACCCGCTTGGGAAGCCCCATGGCCTTTATTAGTTACCTGTAAAATTATGGCTGTTGAAACTTTCTATCCAGGGCCAGTACCCGGTATTTCAGTCCAGAGTCCTGATTACGCCAGCTGGGAGCTTCTCCCCGCCAGCACATCAGGCTGACAGCGGACTCTGTGAAATTAGTGTGTTGAACATCGTGTTAGACCAATGGTTCTCAACTAGGGGCACTTTCTACCCCCAGAGGACACCTGCCAATGTCTGGGGACATTCTGGTTGTCACCACTGGCAGCTGCCCACGGTGGAGACTCGTCTGGTAGAAACTGTCGAGAGTGCTGAGCTTGAGGAACACTGCGTAAAGTCCCTACGAGGCAAACACCATTGTAATAGAGGAAATTTGACTACTTTTCTGATGAGCCCTTCTTTTAAATTAGCAATCACAAGAAGACACCCCTTCCCGCCAGCACTGACCCCTGGGGCCGGATCAGAGAGCATAGGTGACACCCAGAACCTGAGCCCTGATTCTTCCCTCGGTGTCCACACTGGGCAGGACGCCATCTGCCAGAGGGGCGTCCGCTCGATTATCACTTTAATTTGGCAAAACACCGGAATCTTTTCCGATCCTGAGAATGTATCGGGCTTGCATCTTAATTCAGTCTAACCCTGACTGTTTCCAGAGCTAAAGAAAGCAGTTATAATTCTCTTCAGCCTCCCAGGCAACAGTTCAGCTCATCAGTGGACCAGACCTCCTGTCCACATCACTAATCAACCGCTTCTTATTCTTAACGTTCAGCTGGCCAGATCACACAGAGAGTATCAGTTGTTGTGAGATTCAGCGTCCTATCATAAACCCCCCAGTGCAGTGGCTGGAATGAGACAGAGCTTTACTTAGTTCTCCATTCAGTGACAGCTAGAGGTCGGCAGTGCAGGGCTGGCTTGGTAGCACCATGACTCCATCGTGCTTCCTGGGCATTGTGTGCCCTCATCCTCATGGCCCAGGACAGTGGCTGAATTTCCCACCGGAGCACCCAGGTTCAAATCAGCACCATGGAAGAGTTTCCTTGTAAAGAAACTTCCAGGAAGTTCCTTGCAACACAACTGCTTTTTTTTTTTTTTAATGTCCATCTTTTTTTTTGCTTTTTTAAACTTATGTTGGCTATGGGGCATGTGGGATCTTAGTTCCCAGAAAACGGATTGAACCTGTGCCCCTGCATTCAAAGCACAAAGTCTTAACCACTGGACTGCCAGGAAATTCCCAACATAACTGCTTTTTATCTCATTGGCCAGAACTTAATTACCTGGTCATAGCTCAATGGCAAACTTTCCTGGTGGCTCAGTAGTAAAGAATCCACCCGTCAGGCTCCCCTGGTAGCTCAGTGGTAAAGAGTTCACCTGCCAATGCAGGAGACACGGGTTCGATCCCTGATCCGGGAAGATCCCACATTGCTGAAGAGCAACAAAGCCTGTGAGCCACAACTGTTGAACCTGTGCTCTAGAGCCTCGGAGACACAACTGCTGAGCCCAAGTGCACTAGAGCCTGAGTTCCACAAGAGAAGGCATCACAATAAGAAACCTGCTCACCTCACCCACTCCCTGCAACTAGAGAAGAGCCTGTGGCAGCAGTGAAAAGGAACCATCTGCCAGAGGGGCGTCCGCTCGATTATCACTTTAATTTGGCAAAACACCGGAATCTTTTCCGATCCTGAGAATGTATCGGGCTTGCATCTTAATTCAGTCTAACCCTGACTGTTTCCAGAGCTAAAGAAAGCAGTTATAATTCTCTTCAGCCTCCCAGGCAACAGTTCAGCTCATCAGTGGACCAGACCTCCTGTCCACATCACTAATCAACCGCTTCTTATTCTTAACGTTCAGCTGGCCAGATCACACAGAGAGTATCAGTTGTTGTGAGATTCAGCGTCCTATCATAAACCCCCCAGTGCAGTGGCTGGAATGAGACAGAGCTTTACTTAGTTCTCCATTCAGTGACAGCTAGAGGTCGGCAGTGCAGGGCTGGCTTGGTAGCACCATGACTCCATCGTGCTTCCTGGGCATTGTGTGCCCTCATCCTCATGGCCCAGGACAGTGGCTGAATTTCCCACCGGAGCACCCAGGTTCAAATCAGCACCATGGAAGAGTTTCCTTGTAAAGAAACTTCCAGGAAGTTCCTTGCAACACAACTGCTTTTTTTTTTTTTTAATGTCCATCTTTTTTTTTGCTTTTTTAAACTTATGTTGGCTATGGGGCATGTGGGATCTTAGTTCCCAGAAAACGGATTGAACCTGTGCCCCTGCATTCAAAGCACAAAGTCTTAACCACTGGACTGCCAGGAAATTCCCAACATAACTGCTTTTTATCTCATTGGCCAGAACTTAATTACCTGGTCATAGCTCAATGGCAAACTTTCCTGGTGGCTCAGTAGTAAAGAATCCACCCGTCAGGCTCCCCTGGTAGCTCAGTGGTAAAGAGTTCACCTGCCAATGCAGGAGACACGGGTTCGATCCCTGATCCGGGAAGATCCCACATTGCTGAAGAGCAACAAAGCCTGTGAGCCACAACTGTTGAACCTGTGCTCTAGAGCCTCGGAGACACAACTGCTGAGCCCAAGTGCACTAGAGCCTGAGTTCCACAAGAGAAGGCATCACAATAAGAAACCTGCTCACCTCAACCCCCACTCCCTGCAACTAGAGAAGAGCCTGTGGCAGCAGTGAAAACCTGGAATAGCCAAAAATAAATAAATAAAAGAATTCACCTGCCAATTCAGGAGACGTGGGTTCAATCCCTGGGTCGGGAAGATCCCCTAAAGAAGGAAATGGCAACCCACTCCAATATTCTTGCCTGGAAAATCCCACAGACAGGGGAGCCTGATAGGCTACACTCCATGGGGTCCAAAGGAATCAGAAATGATGTAGCAACTAAACAACGGCAAGAAATAGCCAATTAACAGTGCTGTGGGCTTTTGGACTTGCCCTCTAGAAGGTCCTTCCTCATTCACTGTCCTCACGGCTCTCTGAGCCTTGGGCCTTGAGGATGTGGTCATGTCTGGAGCTGAGTGGTTTCCAGCTTCTTACCTGTGCGAGTGCAGAGAACTGGGGATCCTTTCGATAGCTGAATAATCATAGGCTTTTGCCGGCCAAGGTAGATATTGTAAGCCACCAACCCGTTTGCTTCCTGCGAGTTCCAAGTGTGAGTTACCTCAGACTAGAACTGTACCTAGAAACCCTCTTTAACCCTGAAGTCGCTGATCTTTCATTTTAGAGCTCTTTAAGCCCCGCCCTTCCCTTCCCTCTCGTGTCAATGCTGGCTCTCCTGAGTCTGTCTGAAACTAAGACTGAAATGGCGGGGTGAATGCAAGCACTCCTTCATCTGATTTTCTTGGCTGGCCTTGCCTCCACAGTCTGGCAGAAGATGCTTGAGAAGTGCTGGGGACCGTTCCCCCCCCCTTAAAGAAGCACGGTCAGGGTTTCCTTGGTGGTCCAGTGGGTGGGGACCACTTAATTACCTGGTCATAGCTCAATGGCAAACTTTCCTGGTGGCTCAGTAGTAAAGAATCCACCCGTCAGGCTCCCTGGTAGCTCAGTGGTAAAGAGTTCACCTGCCAATGCAGGAGACACGGGTTCGATCCTGATCCGGGAAGATCCCACATTGCTGAAGAGCAACAAAGCCTGTGAGCCACAACTGTTGAACCTGTGCTCTAGAGCCTCGGAGACACAACTGCTGAGCCCAAGTGCACTAGAGCCTGAGTTCCACAAGAGAAGGCATCACAATAAGAAACCTGCTCACCTCAACCCCCACTCCCTGCAACTAGAGAAGAGCCTGTGGCAGCAGTGAAAACCTGGAATAGCCAAAAATAAATAAATAAAAGAATTCACCTGCCAATTCAGGAGACGTGGGTTCAATCCCTGGGTCGGGAAGATCCCCTAAAGAAGGAAATGGCAACCCACTCCAATATTCTTGCCTGGAAAATCCCACAGACAGGGGAGCCTGATAGGCTACACTCCATGGGGTCCAAAGGAATCAGAAATGATGTAGCAACTAAACAACGGCAAGAAATAGCCAATTAACAGTGCTGTGGGCTTTTGGACTTGCCCTCTAGAAGGTCCTTCCTCATTCACTGTCCTCACGGCTCTCTGAGCCTTGGGCCTTGAGGATGTGGTCATGTCTGGAGCTGAGTGGTTTCCAGCTTCTTACCTGTGCGAGTGCAGAGAACTGGGGATCCTTTCGATAGCTGAATAATCATAGGCTTTTGCCGGCCAAGGTAGATATTGTAAGCCACCAACCCGTTTGCTTCCTGCGAGTTCCAAGTGTGAGTTACCTCAGACTAGAACTGTACCTAGAAACCCTCTTTAACCCTGAAGTCGCTGATCTTTCATTTTAGAGCTCTTTAAGCCCCGCCCTTCCCTTCCCTCTCGTGTCAATGCTGGCTCTCCTGAGTCTGTCTGAAACTAAGACTGAAATGGCGGGGTGAATGCAAGCACTCCTTCATCTGATTTTCTTGGCTGGCCTTGCCTCCACAGTCTGGCAGAAGATGCTTGAGAAGTGCTGGGGACCGCCTTCTCTCCCGCCAAGGCTGGACGGACGTGCAGCCACATATTACCTCTTGTGTCTGAGTAAAGAAGCACGGTCAGGGTTTCCTTGGTGGTCCAGTGGGTGGGGACACCACCTTGCAGTGCAAGGGGTGCTGATCCGACCCCTGGCCTGGGAAGATCCCACGTGCCGCGGAGCGGCTGGACCCATGTGTCCAATCACCGAGCCGGAGCTCTGGAGCGCAAGCGCCCAGAGCCGGTGCTCTGCAGCGAGAGGCGCCACTGTGATGGGAGGCCCGCACAAACCAAAGAACAAACACAGATAAGTGAATGAAAGATCAATAGAAGTGGCCAAAATAAAAGTACTGTCAGCCCTCTGTACCCACAGGTTCTGGATCATGGACTCACTCAGTCTCGGGTGGAAAATACTTTTTTTTAATTGGAGTATAGTTGCTTTATAATGCTGTGTTATGTTCTGCTACACAGCAAAGTGAATCAGCCATACTTACCCGCATATACGTGGATGCCTCCCTCTTGGCCTGCCTGCCACCCACCTCCATTCCGCCCCTCTAGGTATCACAGAGCAAAGCAAACTTTGAATTTGGCACACTCTGGCAACGATGTCCATAGCATTCACATCGTTGGATATTAAGCTGTAAGTCACCCAGAGTTGATTTAAAATGCATGGGAGGATTGCACAGGTTACATGCAAATACTAAGCCATTTTATACAAGAAACGTGGGCACAAGCACATTCTGCTCATCTTCGGAGGGTCCTGGAACCAATCCTCACAGGGATCCTGGGGGACAGCGGGGTTGGACTTTTCACCCCTGCAAGGCTCCCGTCATAAGACTCGGCCAGTTCAGACCACAGGCACACAGACGCTCAGCAGAGGGCTTCCGCGCCCGTGTGCGCTGGCGGAGGGCGGGCTCCAGCCCGTGTTCTGTTCGTTCCTAGCGAAGAGCCACCAGCAGCAACCAGTACAGAGCACGACCGCGCAGGGCCTCCCTTTCCCCGGCGGCACACGTCCCCCCGTCTGCGCGTTTCCTTTGGCTCCTGACCCTGGACAGCTGGATCACACGTTTCTCAGCACAGCGTCACCAGGGCTTCCCTGGTAGCGCAGTGACGAAAGGGAAAGCGTCGGTCTCTCAGTCCTGCCCAGCTCTTTACGACCCCAAGATGGAAGCCCGCCAGGCTCCTCTGTCCATGGGATCTCCAGGCAAGAATCCGGGAGTGGGTTGCCGTGCCCTTCTCCAGGGGATCGTCTCGACTTAGGGATCGCAGCCTGTACTGCAGGCAGGTTCTTCACCATCTGAGCCACGAGGGAAGCCGGTTAAATGCTGTGGTATGCTGTCCACAGGGACTGATTTCTGGTTTTGGTTTTTCCCTCAAAGGAGTAACTCAGTCGTGTTCAGTGTGCGGCACTAGACCATCATTCATCCCCCGCGCGATCAGTCTGGTCTTATCAGGAGGAAGGTCACGCCAGCTCTAGATTATGAATCGATATTTTTAAGCCACGTGGCACAATGTTAACGAGCTGAAGGGGCGGGGAGGAAAATACGTAGAGACCAAGCACGATACGAAGACCTTTCATCCCACTCCGGCTCCTTCCTTCCTTCGTCACATCAGACGGCGTGGCCGCTCTGTGTCAGGTACCAGAGGCGTCCCGGGACTCCAGGCCAGCTCTGGGCTCGGGCTCGGGACGGTGGTGCTGGTGGGCTGAGCCTGGGTGCTCTGTGAGCACATTCGGGCAAGTCCCGGGGGAGGAAAAGGCTTCCTTTAGGGAAACCATGCCCCGTAGAGACCAAGAAAGATAAACACAAGCTAGCCAAGGTCACACAGGCAGGAGGGCCACGCGGCCGAGGAGACAACGTACGCAAAGGCCCAGAGCGAGAGCCAGCGTGTGTTCTAGGCGCTGTTGCTATGGCTGGGGGCCGTGGTGGGGAGTGACACAAGCCAGGCCGAGGCTGCCTTCAAATCCTGAAGGTCCTGGTGTGACGAGTCAGGAGTTTATCCTGAGGGCGCCAAGAGAGGAGCTGCTCACCTTTGGGCTTGGAGAGCTGCTCCAGCTCCAGGGCTGGAGGGAGATGGGTGGAGAGGAGACTGTCGGTGGAGAGTCCGGTGGAGGGTCTCTCTCGTTAACGCAGTCTTGAGATGGTTTGGTCAGGACTCTGGTGCAGACGGCAGAAATGGGCAGAAGGGGACCGACTGGAACGCCTGCTTAAAGACAGCAGATAAAGAGGGCAGAAGAGCCACGCCGGGACCCTGGTGTCTGGTTGGAAATCTCAGGGAAGGAGCAGGAAGGAAAGAAGTGGGTCTGGAGGCAGGTCTCGGGAGTGTTGAGCTCACTGCAGGGACCTGGCCTGAGGAGGAAGGTGCGTGCTGGCCGGCGTCCAGAGCCACTGGAGCCAGGGAAAGGCTGAGCCCTTCCGGGGGAGAGCTGGACCTTCCCTCCCGCCCCGCACGGAGCCCAGCCCGCCTCACCCTGTGCCCCCACCGGGCTGCCTCTGCCCCAGGGTGGCCCCTGCCCAGCGGCGCCTTGGGCTCTGCCCCGTTTTTGGAGAGCTGCCCTGATCCCCGTTCAGATTAGGTCCCTGGCCTCGGAGTCCGCCCTCACTCAGACGGATGATTTACTCCTAGAAACCCAGAGACATGAACGGACGACGACCTAAAACGCTTCTGCGTTCCAACTGAGCAGAGCCAGTAGGCTTTCATCCACAGCAGGCCTCAGAAGACCCTCCTCGCCTGCGCCTCCCTCCTTTCTCTTTTCTCTCTTTCCCGCCCGCCCTCCCTCCTGTCCTTGTTTCCTTCCACCTTCACTTCTGGGCAGGTGATCTGTCCCGAGGTGACCTGCCCCTGGAGACCCCACGCCTGCCACTGTGACTCTCATTTCCTCAACTTCCTATTTTCCCCCAAATTAAGCACTGGGGTTTTCACTTTGAAAGCATAGGTCTAAACTGCCTTTCTGCATCCTGACCCTTTTTGGTCTAAAGCACCTGGGCCAGCACTGGGGCATCTCTTTGCAAAATCCCAGAGCGAGAGCCAGCGTGTGTTCTAGGCGCTGTTGCTATGGCTGGGGGCCGTGGTGGGGAGTGACACAAGCCAGGCCGAGGCTGCCTTCAAATCCTGAAGGTCCTGGTGTGACGAGTCAGGAGTTTATCCTGAGGGCGCCAAGAGAGGAGCTGCTCACCTTTGGGCTTGGAGAGCTGCTCCAGCTCCAGGGCTGGAGGGAGATGGGTGGAGAGGAGACTGTCGGTGGAGAGTCCGGTGGAGGGTCTCTCTCGTTAACGCAGTCTTGAGATGGTTTGGTCAGGACTCTGGTGCAGACGGCAGAAATGGGCAGAAGGGGACCGACTGGAACGCCTGCTTAAAGACAGCAGATAAAGAGGGCAGAAGAGCCACGCCGGGACCCTGGTGTCTGGTTGGAAATCTCAGGGAAGGAGCAGGAAGGAAAGAAGTGGGTCTGGAGGCAGGTCTCGGGAGTGTTGAGCTCACTGCAGGGACCTGGCCTGAGGAGGAAGGTGCGTGCTGGCCGGCGTCCAGAGCCACTGGAGCCAGGGAAAGGCTGAGCCCTTCCGGGGGAGAGCTGGACCTTCCCTCCCGCCCCGCACGGAGCCCAGCCCGCCTCACCCTGTGCCCCCACCGGGCTGCCTCTGCCCCAGGGTGGCCCCTGCCCAGCGGCGCCTTGGGCTCTGCCCCGTTTTTGGAGAGCTGCCCTGATCCCCGTTCAGATTAGGTCCCTGGCCTCGGAGTCCGCCCTCACTCAGACGGATGATTTACTCCTAGAAACCCAGAGACATGAACGGACGACGACCTAAAACGCTTCTGCGTTCCAACTGAGCAGAGCCAGTAGGCTTTCATCCACAGCAGGCCTCAGAAGACCCTCCTCGCCTGCGCCTCCCTCCTTTCTCTTTTCTCTCTTTCCCGCCCGCCCTCCCTCCTGTCCTTGTTTCCTTCCACCTTCACTTCTGGGCAGGTGATCTGTCCCGAGGTGACCTGCCCCTGGAGACCCCACGCCTGCCACTGTGACTCTCATTTCCTCAACTTCCTATTTTCCCCCAAATTAAGCACTGGGGTTTTCACTTTGAAAGCATAGGTCTAAACTGCCTTTCTGCATCCTGACCCTTTTTGGTCTAAAGCACCTGGGCCAGCACTCGGGACATCTCTTTGCAAAATGGAAGCCTCCATTTCTGGTGATTGGGGCGCCTGATACGGACACAGCAGGAAGGCGCGCGTGTGTCTGCTCCGCTGGGGCCACGCCCTAGGTCGGCAGCACCGGCAGCGTGTGGACCGCCCCGTCTGTGATCCCCTAGGATTCCTCAGGGGTCCCCGCCTTGCGTTCCCACAGTAGTATGGCATTAGTCTGTCTCCTGACTTGTTTGTTTACAAAACTGTCTTTTCTCCCATGGCTCAAGTTCTAAGAAGAGAAATCTATCATCCTCTTCTTTAGGTTCCCTTCCCTGTGCCTTGACCCCGGGCTGTGCAGAGCGCTGTGTGAGCAGCATCTGTTTCGCCAAGGCATGAAGGAATCTGCAGAGATACATGCCATTCACAGGGCAGGCCAGGCAACCTCTTGACACCAAGTCACGGGGCAGCTCTCCAAGAGACATAAGGTCCTTGCTGCTCCATCTGCCCCTGAGGAAAAGCCGGCAGAACGCGTGTCCATAGCACAGGTTAGGGGGCAAGTGTCCACTTTGCAGGGGCGTGTGAGAGAGAGCGTCTGAGTCCACAGGCACGGATACCGGTAGCAAGAATTGAGACGAGAGCGATGGAGGTCTGACGGCCTCGGGAGGGAGGGAAGCCAAGAGGAGGGACGGACACAGGCTGGGGACCAGGGAAGGAAACACTGCGGCCGGAGAGGCAGACTGAGGACAAAGGGACGAAAGCCAAATGTTCACGAGGAAAAGGAAATCTTGGTAAACTGTAGACCTGGTAAATCTTGGTAAACCGATGACAGAGTTGAGAAAGATTTAAAACAGGAGAGTCTGAGAAAGATTAGTAATTAACCATCCCTGAAGACCTCGACAATCCTCTTCCCTCTGCCGTTTGAAGCTTTTCTAAAATCCCCTTCCTAGAAATATGTAGCAGGAGCAAAGACAGCGTCTTCACTCCTATAGCAGGACTGTAAGACGAGAAGGAGCCAGGAAATCCCCCAAGGCCTTTATTTTACGGATGAGGAAACTGAGGCCCAGAAGGCAGACAGACTGCCTTGTAGGCCTACTACTGTGCTGTCATTTCGGAGTATGAGCCCAAATCATGGTCTCTGTGCTCCCAGAGCTGTGCTCATTCACAGTAGATACCCACTTCCTGTCCCCATTTCTCCAAACAGAACTAAAAAAAAAAAGTTTATTTTAAACAATAAGTCAATAAACATCTCTATGTGAAGGAACAAGCCATCTAGGAGGCAGGCGCTGCGTTTTGATGGCTGTTGCGTTTCTATGGCCTGGCCCAGCACCTGGCCCAGAGGGGCTCTCAGTAGAGTTTTGTTTGGGTGGGTGGGCGGATGGATGGGTGGATGGAAGAGTGGGCGGGTGGGTGAGCGGATGGACGGACAGGAGGATGGACAGCAGGGCGGGTGGACGAGCAGACGGCTGCATTCTGCCACAGCTGCCATCACTCCCCAGATACTATTGAACAGACCTGTGTTTTCTGACACACTCAGACGCTGATCTGCAATTGTATATAGACCATCCCTTCAGATGGTTTTGAAGGCACCAAGTGAGTGAATGAGATTATTTTTTTGGGGGGGAGGGGGCGGGCCACTTCTGTTGGTCTTTCATTTGTCCATTTTCAATCGTCTTTGTTCCTTGGCTCTTGTGGGCCTCCCATCGCGGTGGCCTCTGTTGTCGCAG
Source organism: Tragulus kanchil (assembly GCA_022376925.1). Taxonomy (NCBI): domain Eukaryota; kingdom Metazoa; phylum Chordata; class Mammalia; order Artiodactyla; family Tragulidae; genus Tragulus; species Tragulus kanchil. The sequence goes on from JAIOJX010000005.1 coordinate 2,774,119, forward strand.
AGCTCCGGCTCTGGGCGCATGCGCTCCAGAGCTCCGGCTCGGCAAATGGACACATCAGTCCAGCCGCTCTGCGGCACGTGGGCTCTTCCCAGGCCAGGGATGGAACTGGCGCCCCTTGCGCTGCAAGGCGGTGTCCCCACCCACTGGACCACCAGGGAAGCCCTGAATGAGATTATTGATCATCTCAAATAAGCCATAATTTCATTGGAAGCCTAAGATGGTCACCGTAGAAATAGTTAACAATACGGGACAACACTGTTAAACGTCAGGTGACTATACGGCAATGTGGACTACAAGGAGAGGGATGCTCTAGTTTACTCTTGACACTGGGGCACTTCTGAGAGTGAAAGGGGGCCCTGTTAATAAGTAAACCAAGAGAGCAGGAACCAAGGTGACCATATGGCCAAGGCAGGTCCCAGGGCCTTCATGTGGGAGAAGAGGTTCTCCACGGGACCTGCTGGGCCTTCGCCGCGCCGTGCCCGCCATGTGCAGCACTTGTCTTCTCATTGCTAATTAGGCAGCTACTACTTCATGCCCAAATCATGTTCTCTGTGCTCCCAGAGCTGTGCTCATTCACAGTACATACCCACTTACCGTCCCAATTTCTCCAAAAAGAACTAAAAAAAAAAAGTTTATTTTAAACAATAAGTCAATAAACATCTCTATGTGAAGGAACAAGCCATCTAGGAGGCAGGCGCTGCGTTTTGATGGCTGTTGCGTTTCTATAGCCTGGCCCACCACCGGGCCCAGGGGGGCTCTCAGTAGAGTTTTGTTTGGGTGGGTGGGCGGATGGATGGGTGGATGGAAGAGTGGGCGGGTGGGTGAGCGGATGGACGGACAGGAGGATGGACAGCAGGGCGGGTGGACGAGCAGACGGCTGCATTCTGCCACAGCTGCCATCACTCCCCAGATACTATTGAACAGACCTGTGTTTTCTGACACACTCAGACGCTGATCTGCAATTGTATATAGACCATCCCTTCAGATGGTTTTGAAGGCACCAAGTGAGTGAATGAGATTATTTTTTTGGGGGGGAGGGGGCGGGCCACTTCTGTTGGTCTTTCATTTGTCCATTTTCAATCGTCTTTGTTCCTTGGCTCTTGTGGGCCTCCCATCGCGGTGGCCTCTGTTGTCGCAGAGCTCCGGCTCTGGGCGCATGCGCTCCAGAGCTCCGGCTCGGCAAATGGACACATCAGTCCAGCCGCTCTGCGGCACGTGGGCTCTTCCCAGGCCAGGGATGGAACTGGCGCCCCTTGCGCTGCAAGGCGGTGTCCCCACCCACTGGACCACCAGGGAAGCCCTGAATGAGATTATTGATCATCTCAAATAAGCCATAATTTCATTGGAAGCCTAAGATGGTCACCGTAGAAATAGTTAACAATACGGGACAACACTGTTAAACGTCAGGTGACTATACGGCAATGTGGACTACAAGGAGAGGGATGCTCTAGTTTACTCTTGACACTGGGGCACTTCTGAGAGTGAAAGGGGACCCTGTTAATAAGTAAACCAAGAGAGCAGGAACCAAGGTGACCATATGGCCAAGGCAGGTCCCAGGGCCTTCATGTGGGAGAAGAGGTTCTCCACGGGACCTGCTGGGCCTTCGCTCGCGCCGTGCCCGCCATGTGCAGCACTTGTCTTCTCATTGCTAATTAGGCAGCTACTACTTCATCTTATGTTAATAAGGACGCTTGTGCTGTGTGCGCTCAGTTGCTCAGTCGTGTCCGACTCTTTGTAACACCACAGACTGTAGCCTGCCAGGCTCCACCGTCCCTGAGCTTTCCCGAGCAGGAACACTGGCGTAGGTTGCCATGCTCTCCTCCGGGGCATCTTCCTCCAGGGATTGGACCCACGTCTCCTGCATTGCAAGCAGATTCTTTACCGCTAAGCAACCGGGGAAGCCCCTAATAAATATGATTAATACGCATTAAATGGGGATGAAAAGTGTGTGTGAATGATAAAGGCTAGAGGTATAATTTTAAAAAGATTCTGTACATGCTTCAAATCTGTAGCAATGAGTTAGCCATCTTCTACTCAACATCAGACATGTCTCTCTAGAATTTTTAATTACAGATATTTGGCTTTGAGCAAATACCTCTTTTAATGATGTAATGAAAGTAATCCAGGAGTTTTCTTAAAAGCTAGAAATGTTGCTAATAAGGGTAGGTTTATACCCTTCCTGTATAAGGTGTAGAGGCTTCCCTGGTGGCTCAGTGGTAAAGAATCTGCCTGCCATGCAGGAGATGCAGGTTCAATCCCTGGGTTGGGAAGATTCCCTAGAGACGGGGGTGGCTACCCACTCCAGTATTCTTGCCTGGGAAATCCCATGGACAGAAGGCCCTGGAGGGCTGCAGCCCACAGGGTCAGAAAAGAGTCAGACGCGAGCTAGTGACTGAACAGCAACACAGAAGAGGTAATCCGTGGACCGGCAGCGCCAGCATCACTTGGGGACGTGCTAGAAATGCAGGGCTTCAGGTCCCTATTCCAGACCCACAGAACAGAATCTGTGCTTAACTTGGTCCTCGGGCAGCGCGCAGGCTCCTCAGTGTTTGCGAATCATTGTTGCGTACCCCATTAATTCCTCCCTAAGAATAACACTTATTTAAACACTTAAATAGACGTCTATTTTGCCTCTGCTCTCCTGTATAAAATGTATTCAAGTAAGCTTCCTTCTGCTTTCAAGCCATTTCTGTGTCTAGAACTTGAATGATGATAATGAGGATGACCTTGTTTACAAAAAGATCGGTAAAAATGGGGCTGGAACACCTGACGTTCCCACACATGTGTGCCCCATTCAGGGGTAAGGATAGAAAATAAACTCAATTCACATGATAAGTGGTTCCTTTCTGGTAGAGCCCAGCTTTTAGCTCTCTCCAACCAATTTTGGTATAAAAACTTCTCCCAGTGGGAGGAAAAGCAACAAAATGACGGAAGAAACCATACTTGGGAATGCAGGCTAATCCAGGAAATCTCCACTTTCATTCATTGTACATGCTGCACAAAAGGTTTTATCTCTTACAAGTTGAAGGAGTGTTGGAGTGGTCTGGGGACGCCCCGCCCAGCTTTCCTACCACTGTGTTGCTGGCTCAGCCGTCCGGAATTTGCCAGCACCCAGCAAGGCCACAGCAGCGTGCCAGCCGCCTGGCACGTCTGTCTCTGTGGCTGTGAAACAGGTTCTCCAGGCCCCCGCAGGTGCTGCTGCCCCGGTGACCCAGCGAACTGCCTGCAAGATGGAGACCATAACTTGTGGGGTGATTAGACGGGACGCTGGGCCCCCTGGCACTCTCTCCCTGTGTTAACATCCGCACATATCCTGGGCCAGGCAAGGTGGGGTTCCTGACAATTCCATGAATGCCCCACGGCCATCCCCAAGACTGGGCCCCAGGAGGATCGCCATCGAGCGAGCAGCCTTCCCAAGGCGAATGTCGTGAAGGGCAGCGTGGGGTTCCCGAGTGGCGCCAAGCTCAGGTCTGCACGGTTCTTGAAAGCTGCGCAGCACTCCGTCACAGTGTCTCTTGCCTGCTGATGCGACAACACTGAGCATTCACGTGTCCCAGTAACAGGCTGTCATCTGACTTTGGGGAGGATGAATCAGACCCAGGAAGACTGAAATGCCCAGTGTGGACTGAGGTCAGGATAATACTGGCTAAGCGCCTGTGTGCTGCTCCCCCGACCAGCGCCGTGAGTCTGCCTCCTAGGGCGCCTGTTCCAAGAAGCGCGGGTGGATGACACAACAGTCGAGGCTGCGGTCCTGAAAGGTCAGAGAGGTGAGAGGTCTCACAGTGACAATCATGGAATCTTAGTCCTCAAAGAGACCTTCAGTGTCCCTCTTCCGTGGTTTGGCCACTGTCTATACAGTGAGGATTAGGGGCTTCCCCCATAGCTCTGTGGTAGAGTTCGCCTGCCAGTGCAGGAGACACAGGTTCGATCCCTGATCCGGGAAGATCCCACATGCTGCGGAGCAACTAAGCCCGTGAGCCTCAACAATGGAGCCTGCGCTCCAGAGCCCCTGAGCCGCAACTACGGAGCCCGTGGGCCACCAACGACTGAAGGCTGTGTGCCCTGGAACCCGAGTTCCACCTCAAGAGAAGTCACCGCAACAAGAAGCCTGCTCACCTCAGCTAGAGGAGCCCCCACTCCCTGCAGCTAGAGAAGAGCCTGTGGCAGCAGTGAAAACGCAGGATAGCCAAAAATAAATAAATAAATTTTTTAAAAATGAGTGTTAATCATGCTCTGTCTCATCATATTGTAATAAGGACCAAATCAGACAAGATGACAGATTGTATTTGAAAATCCTTACGTGTCTGGTTTACATGAATGTCAACCAAAAGAAGGTATAGTTTTAAAGATCCACATCGCACTGGAGAATCCAAGCCTGAGCTCTCTGCCGGCCAGTTCTCTAGCAAAGACTGATTTTTTTGAGAAATATAATGGTTGAGAATTCCCTGAAGGGTATGCAGATTATCCATTCTGCTGGATACCCTCAAATTTGACTTCGGATCAAGTCTGGGCATTGGAGTGCTGTGTGTTTAGATCAGAGGTACTTGGCTCCTTGTAGAACGGACTAGACTAAGTTGTGGGCAGAGAGGGGTGCCGTCAGACCAGCCTAGAAACGCATCATCACCTTTAGCAATTCATTTCCACCCCCTGAGGGCCCCCAGGAGGATGAATCAGACCCAGGAAGACTGAAATGCCCAGTGTGGACTGAGGTCAGGATAATACTGGCTAAGCGCCTGTGTGCTGCTCCCCCGACCAGCGCCGTGAGTCTGCCTCCTAGGGCGCCTGTTCCAAGAAGCGCGGGTGGATGACACAACAGTCGAGGCTGCGGTCCTGAAAGGTCAGAGAGGTGAGAGGTCTCACAGTGACAATCATGGAATCTTAGTCCTCAAAGAGACCTTCAGTGTCCCTCTTCCGTGGTTTGGCCACTGTCTATACAGTGAGGATTAGGGCTTCCCCCATAGCTCTGTGGTAGAGTTCGCCTGCCAGTGCAGGAGACACAGGTTCGATCCCTGATCCGGGAAGATCCCACATGCTGCGGAGCAACTAAGCCCGTGAGCCTCAACAATGGAGCCTGCGCTCCAGAGCCCCTGAGCCGCAACTACGGAGCCCGTGGGCCACCAACGACTGAAGGCTGTGTGCCCTGGAACCCGAGTTCCACCTCAAGAGAAGTCACCGCAACAAGAAGCCTGCTCACCTCAGCTAGAGGAGCCCCCACTCCCTGCAGCTAGAGAAGAGCCTGTGGCAGCAGTGAAAACGCAGGATAGCCAAAAATAAATAAATAAATTTTTTAAAAATGAGTGTTAATCATGCTCTGTCTCATCATATTGTAATAAGGACCAAATCAGACAAGATGACAGATTGTATTTGAAAATCCTTACGTGTCTGGTTTACATGAATGTCAACCAAAAGAAGGTATAGTTTTAAAGATCCACATCGCACTGGAGAATCCAAGCCTGAGCTCTCTGCCGGCCAGTTCTCTAGCAAAGACTGATTTTTTTGAGAAATATAATGGTTGAGAATTCCCTGAAGGGTATGCAGATTATCCATTCTGCTGGATACCCTCAAATTTGACTTCGGATCAAGTCTGGGCATTGGAGTGCTGTGTGTTTAGATCAGAGGTACTTGGCTCCTTGTAGAACGGACTAGACTAAGTTGTGGGCAGAGAGGGGTGCCGTCAGACCAGCCTAGAAACGCATCATCACCTTTAGCTAGGAATCTTACTGATAGCCCCGTCTGCCCTGTCGCCAGATTCCTCTCCATGAGGGCCCAGAGGAGACCATCCCCTGGGGAGGCAGGGGAACAGTGGATTTTACTAAGCAACCTTTTCATCTTCTGAACAGCGCATGCTCACTTGCTACCTGGGAGATTTCCTTTTTCCTCTGGCCACTGGGAGATTTGAGCTGAATACGCACAGCAGATGGAACATATTACTCTGTAATAATTTTATCCTTGCAGTATGCTGCAACTTTCCTATACTTTTCTCTCTGACCATTTCTTCTCTTTGTATTCCCTGTATTTTGTAAACCAACTCATTTTTATAAATCAGCTCTATCCACCTCATACATTTCAGCTGAACTGAGTGGAGTCCCTGGCCTCATTGGCCAGTGGAGCCTCTACTCAAAGCCTTCACACCAACTACTTGTAGCGGCTGGGTCTTGGGGACGTTCCTCAGCTATGAGTTTCCTGAGAACTGACGAAATCATGAGCATAAACACACCCTAAGTCCACAAAGTTGACAGACCTTAACTCCAGAAGGTGTGTTTTGCTCCATAGGATCTCTAAAGACAGCTATGGGCGGGCAGATGAGGCACTTGATCTTTGACATTGGCTCTTGGATTCATCCACTTGCAAAACAGTAAAATCCCAATCAGTTAGACTGTATCGTTTGGAATTTATGACAATTTGGACAAAGAATGGTTGAAGTTGACTCTTCGTTCTCTGGGCATATTAAACAAATGAAGAGTGTATTTGAAAATCCTTACGTGTCTGGTTTACATGAATGTCAACCAAAAGAAGGTATAGTTTTAAAGATCCACATCGCACTGGAGAATCCAAGCCTGAGCTCTCTGCCGGCCAGTTCTCTAGCAAAGACTGATTTTTTTGAGAAATATAATGGTTGAGAATTCCCTGAAGGGTATGCAGATTATCCATTCTGCTGGATACCCTCAAATTTGACTTCGGATCAAGTCTGGGCATTGGAGTGCTGTGTGTTTAGATCAGAGGTACTTGGCTCCTTGTAGAACGGACTAGACTAAGTTGTGGGCAGAGAGGGGTGCCGTCAGACCAGCCTAGAAACGCATCATCACCTTTAGCTAGGAATCTTACTGATAGCCCCGTCTGCCCTGTCGCCAGATTCCTCTCCATGAGGGCCCAGAGGAGACCATCCCCTGGGGAGGCAGGGGAACAGTGGATTTTACTAAGCAACCTTTTCATCTTCTGAACAGCGCATGCTCACTTGCTACCTGGGAGATTTCCTTTTTCCTCTGGCCACTGGGAGATTTGAGCTGAATACGCACAGCAGATGGAACATATTACTCTGTAATAATTTTATCCTTGCAGTATGCTGCAACTTTCCTATACTTTTCTCTCTGACCATTTCTTCTCTTTGTATTCCCTGTATTTTGTAAACCAACTCATTTTTATAAATCAGCTCTATCCACCTCATACATTTCAGCTGAACTGAGTGGAGTCCCTGGCCTCATTGGCCAGTGGAGCCTCTACTCAAAGCCTTCACACCAACTACTTGTAGCGGCTGGGTCTTGGGGACGTTCCTCAGCTATGAGTTTCCTGAGAACTGACGAAATCATGAGCATAAACACACCCTAAGTCCACAAAGTTGACAGACCTTAACTCCAGAAGGTGTGTTTTGCTCCATAGGATCTCTAAAGACAGCTATGGGCGGGCAGATGAGGCACTTGATCTTTGACATTGGCTCTTGGATTCATCCACTTGCAAAACAGTAAAATCCCAATCAGTTAGACTGTATCGTTTGGAATTTATGACAATTTGGACAAAGAATGGTTGAAGTTGACTCTTCGTTCTCTGGGTATATTAAACAAATGAAGAGTGTAATTTGTAAGAAGGAGTAGATGAATATTAAAGAGTTATTTCCCAACAATTTTTATCTTTTGTGTATATTAAAGTGTCATTAGACATCTTCATAAGACATCACTAGTGCTCTGGCTAGTACTTTAATACGCTGATTACAAAATCTTCCTATTTCTTAAATTAATATTTGATTACTCTAATGGGAAAGTCTATCCTTGAAGGTGAAAATTACATACTCTTGAAAAATATCCTAGTAGTTAAATCATTTATAACATGCATGATCCTTTTCAAAAAAATTCTATTTGCCATAATTTTTACTTTTTTCCATTTTCTGTTGGATGATTTGATCTTTATCCTTCTTCTATTCATCAATGTTAGAAATAATATATTTGATTTCCACTTTAATAGTGGTGATCCCCAAAATCTAACACACATTTTTTAATTTGTTACCTTTTTAATTTAATTTTTATTTTATAGTTGTGTTTCAGGTGTACAGCAAGGTGATTCATTTAGACCTGCACGTTTTCATCTTCAGTCTTTCCCCATGTGTAACAGGAGTGACGTTGGTAGTCATATCAGTTCTTGAAATCACTCAAAAGTATAAGTAATCCGTATCTTTTTAATACTATTCAAAAATGTTCACTATTTCCTTGTTGAGGTCATCCCTATCTTTTTCCTGGCTGTGCTGGGTCTTCACTGTGGCACATGAGCTCTTAGTGTGGCAGGCAGAAGCTAGTTCCCTGGCCAGGGGTTGAACCCTGGCCGCCTGCATTGGGAACACAAGCCTTAGCCACTGGAGCACCGGGAGGTTCCCTCAGCCCTCTCTTGAACTCTGTAATACTGCACCCTCTTTCTCCTCCCTCTCCCTCTCTGATGAAGACTTTGTCTTAAGGAAGGTTTCCTCTTCCTCGTCACACCCTGCCACGTTGGGTGTTCCCTAAGTTCAGCACTCAGGCCACTTCTTCCCCCTTCATGCTTTCTGGATAACTAATCCTCCGTCAAACGTCAACTATCACTTTGAACAGATGCCTCTCCTGTCTGAACACTGATTCAGTTCCAACCTCTCCACTCACATGACCTACTGGATACTTCCACTGACACATCTAATTCATTGTGTCAGTCATTAATAATAACTGTCAAGCGTATTCATGAGCACTATTATAAGGCTTGGCAATAACAAAAAATGTCGTATGTACACAACAGGCTGCAACAGGTGCTTTGAAAACAAACCTCATGTTCTGACCCTCTGAACCATCCTAGAGGTGGGTTTTACCACCTTCACTTTACCTAGCAGGAAACTGGGGAAGAGGGAGGCACAGAAGCTCAGTTTCAGCAGGTCTTCTTTTTAACATTACAAGAATAAAATGGGAACACATGTCTGTCATGTTAAGCTGCCTCCCAAAATTTATACCTAAAATTAAATTTCTTTATTTTATCCCAGAGTTTCGCTCTGTCCCTATTTTTGGCCTATGGTGCTGTAATTCTCCTAGCAAATATGGAAGCTTGAAACTTCCGGGTACGTGATTGACCCTCCCTCCTCATCACCCTTCCTGTTGAATCCATCGCCATGATGGATCAGCCTATAATAGGTCCTGTAATAGTGCTTCTTCCTAATTGTCCTTTCTTCCTTCCCCGAGTTCACGCACTTACTGGTGAGCGTCCGCAGTGAGCCGCTCTCCTCTGCCTCTCTCTGGCTCCTCTGCACCCCCTCCCTCCCCGAGTCACCCCTGACGAACCTTCCAAGGGCACCACTCGCCTCTCCTTTTCTCTGACCAGAAGCCTTCCGCCGACCACACTGTCTTCAGGTCCTTAGTCGAGCTGTCTAGGCTGCCACGGCGCAGCCTCAGCCTCTCTCCAGTGGTGTCCACCGCTGCAGCCCAGCATGCCTCCGCTCCCTGGAACGAGTGTTTTTACTTTCTTTCTGAGCTTTTGTTCACAGTCTTCTCTCACTTGAAATAAATATTCTTATCCACCTCTTGCCCTTGAAATGCCCACCTCAAGCTTCTGGTTTGGTTCTGTGGTTTTCACCTTCCTCTAAAGTCCAGTTACTTTGGTTATTTACTATTGGCTGCTCCAGTGAGCTTGCGGGAACCAGGGACTGAACCCGTCCAGGGATGAAAGCTCTTGAGTCCTAACCACTGAGCTTCCAGGCGATTCCTTCAACTGCTGTATTTATTATTTGCATTGCTCATTCAGCTCAATTGCCTGTTGTCTTGGTCGTAAGGAATACTGTGTGTGTATGTGTGTGTGTGTGTGTGTCTGTCTGTCTGTCTGCCTTGCCTCCTAGGCCACATTTGAAATTCCTAGAGGGCAAGGACTGATCACAAACGTCTTTTCTGCCCCTCAGATGTTTGGAATGAGCTATCATGTAAATTATCTACAAACAATATAACATTCAAAGGAAGCAATTGACTTCAATAGAAGTGAAAAAAGCATGGATTTGGGAAAAAGAATATCTGATTTCCAGTCCAATCAGCTGTGTGAATTCACTTTCAAATTCTTTGAGAAAGTGGAGCTGCTTTTGCCTCCCTCACAGCTGACTGTGCTTTTCAGTGAAGCATCGCACATGCCAGCCAACCCGTGACCTCAGCAAATATGGAAGCTTGAAACTTCCGGCGTGATTGACCCCCCCTCCTCATCACCCTTCCTGTTGAATCCATCGCCATGATGGATCAGCCTATAATAGGTCCTGTAATAGTGCTTCTTCCTAATTGTCCTTTCTTCCTTCCCCGAGTTCACGCACTTACTGGTGAGCGTCCGCAGTGAGCCGCTCTCCTCTGCCTCTCTCTGGCTCCTCTGCACCCCCTCCCTCCCCGAGTCACCCCTGACGAACCTTCCAAGGGCACCACTCGCCTCTCCTTTTCTCTGACCAGAAGCCTTCCGCCGACCACACTGTCTTCAGGTCCTTAGTCGAGCTGTCTAGGCTGCCACGGCGCAGCCTCAGCCTCTCTCCAGTGGTGTCCACCGCTGCAGCCCAGCATGCCTCCGCTCCCTGGAACGAGTGTTTTTACTTTCTTTCTGAGCTTTTGTTCACAGTCTTCTCTCACTTGAAATAAATATTCTTATCCACCTCTTGCCCTTGAAATGCCCACCTCAAGCTTCTGGTTTGGTTCTGTGGTTTTCACCTTCCTCTAAAGTCCAGTTACTTTGGTTATTTACTATTGGCTGCTCCAGTGAGCTTGCGGGAACCAGGGACTGAACCCGTCCAGGGATGAAAGCTCTTGAGTCCTAACCACTGAGCTTCCAGGCGATTCCTTCAACTGCTGTATTTATTATTTGCATTGCTCATTCAGCTCAATTGCCTGTTGTCTTGGTCGTAAGGAATACTGTGTGTGTATGTGTGTGTGTGTGTGTCTGTCTGTCTGTCTGCCTTGCCTCCTAGGCCACATTTGAAATTCCTAGAGGGCAAGGACTGATCACAAACGTCTTTTCTGCCCCTCAGATGTTTGGAATGAGCTATCATGTAAATTATCTACAAACAATATAACATTCAAAGGAAGCAATTGACTTCAATAGAAGTGAAAAAAGCATGGATTTGGGAAAAAGAATATCTGATTTCCAGTCCAATCAGCTGTGTGAATTCACTTTCAAATTCTTTGAGAAAGTGGAGCTGCTTTTGCCTCCCTCACAGCTGACTGTGCTTTTCAGTGAAGCATCGCACATGCCAGCCAACCCGTGACCTCAGTGTATGCCGAAAAGTGAAACTCCGATGCCTATTTGATGCCTGAAGACAGCACAGCTTTGTGAGCTCCTTGTGGGCATCCGGGACTATTTTGGACCATCACGGTATCTGTGATTCATTGACATGATTAACGCATAGATTATAAGCTCCGACTTAAGTTTGTTCCCTGTTTCTTTATTTAGAATCATACAGTTTTAGAGTTGAAATGGTCCTCCTCTCAATTAATGAATCCCAAGCACAACTCTGCAAGAAAATGAAGAAAACGTTTTTATAATAATGTTTTGTGAAACTAATACAATTTACAGAATTACCCTAGGGAGTTTCCTGGTGGCCCAGTGGTTAAGACTCTGTGCTTTCACCGCAGGGGGCTCAGGTTCCATCCCTGGTCAGGACTAAGGTGCCCAGGCCGTGTATCACGAGGAGCCCAGTGCAGCCAAAATTAATTAAGTAACATAGAATTACCCAGTATTTTGCAGTTATGGCTCTCCTGCCTTGTATATGTTAAAACTCGTTTGTTTTATGAAACGATGGTGATGCTGCTCAGTAGGGGTGGCGTTGTGGGGCTGCTGTCGGCTCTAGGGACTTTTCAAAGTAAACAGAAAGGTGACTGACTGTTGCTGATTTCCACAATGTTTCTGAAAGTGTTACAGGACCGTGTTACCTCAAATGCTTGGAAACCCCAACCTAGCCCAAGGTCTTTGTTTCAGAATTGAAAGTTATTTGACTTTCAGAAGTTAAATTACTTTTCCAAGGACACACAGCTACTGTAAACCACCATGAGAATTCAGTTCTCTTAGCTCTCATAATATGCTTCATTCTTTACGTGAAAATCTATCTTTCTACTAATGGAAAGAAATTATTTCCCATATGTCTTTTGAAGAAAAGGTATTGTGTAAATTTTATTCATTTAGAATAAACGTATTAAAATCCTCCCAAATGATGGCTTTATCTTTAAATGGAAAAACTCGATTGTAAGTTGTAGATCTTTAAAATAATTCTTTTTGGTTTTATAAACCAGGTTTTATTTGTCCTATGAGGGTAAAATAGTTTTTCCTCATTTAAAAATGTTCATATTTTCCATTTATTTTAAAATAAAATTTATTTTCATTAAAAATAACATTGCTTAAAAAAACTCTGGAGAACACAGACATAAAAACCCTGTAATTCCAGAGAGCATCGTATTGTTATTTTAGTATTTTGGTTCCTGCTAGATATTTTTCTGTGTCCATTTTTGCATAGTTGAAATTACATTCGTATGCTTTATATTTCCTGTTTTTTAAATTTACTTATTTTATTTATTTATTTTTTTAAAGATTTATCCATTTATTTATTTTGGGCGAGGGTCGGGTTGGGGAGGGAGGGGAGTGGGTGGGCCACCCCCATTGGTCTCTCATTTCTCCATTTTCATCCGTCTTCGTTCCTTGGCTCCTGTGGGCCTCCCATCGCGGTGGCGTCTGTCGTTGCAGAGCACGGGCTCTGGGCGCATGTGCTCCAGAGCTCCGGCTCGGCGATTGGACACATCAGTCCAGCCGCTCCGCGGCACGTGGGATCTTCCCAGGCCAGGTTAAAAACGGGATGGGGTAAAATTGCATAGAATTACCCAGTATTTTGCAGTTATGGCTCTCCTGCCTTGTATATGTTAAAACTCGTTTGTTTTATGAAACGATGGTGATGCTGCTCAGTAGGGGTGGCGTTGTGGGGCTGCTGTCGGCTCTAGGGACTTTTCAAAGTAAACAGAAAGGTGACTGACTGTTGCTGATTTCCACAATGTTTCTGAAAGTGTTACAGGACCGTGTTACCTCAAATGCTTGGAAACCCCAACCTAGCCCAAGGTCTTTGTTTCAGAATTGAAAGTTATTTGACTTTCAGAAGTTAAATTACTTTTCCAAGGACACACAGCTACTGTAAACCACCATGAGAATTCAGTTCTCTTAGCTCTCATAATATGCTTCATTCTTTACGTGAAAATCTATCTTTCTACTAATGGAAAGAAATTATTTCCCATATGTCTTTTGAAGAAAAGGTATTGTGTAAATTTTATTCATTTAGAATAAACGTATTAAAATCCTCCCAAATGATGGCTTTATCTTTAAATGGAAAAACTCGATTGTAAGTTGTAGATCTTTAAAATAATTCTTTTTGGTTTTATAAACCAGGTTTTATTTGTCCTATGAGGGTAAAATAGTTTTTCCTCATTTAAAAATGTTCATATTTTCCATTTATTTTAAAATAAAATTTATTTTCATTAAAAATAACATTGCTTAAAAAAACTCTGGAGAACACAGACATAAAAACCCTGTAATTCCAGAGAGCATCGTATTGTTATTTTAGTATTTTGGTTCCTGCTAGATATTTTTCTGTGTCCATTTTTGCATAGTTGAAATTACATTCGTATGCTTTATATTTCCTGTTTTTTAAATTTACTTATTTTATTTATTTATTTTTTTAAAGATTTATCCATTTACTTAGGGCGGGGGTCGGGTTGGGGAGGGAGGGGAGTGGGCGGGCCACTTCTGTTGGTCTTTCATTTCTCTATTTTTCATTTGTCTTCGTTCCTTGGCTCCTGTGGGCCTCCCATCGCGGTGGCGTCTGTTGTCGCAGAGCACGGGCTCTGGGCACATGCGCTCCAGAGCTCCGGCTCGGCGATTGGACACATCAGTCCAGCCGCTCCGCGGCACGTGGGATCTTCCCAGGCCAGGGCTCGAACCGGCGCCCCTTGCACTGCAAGGCGGTGTCCTTAACCACTGGACCACCAGGGGAAGCCCTACTTATTTTAATTAAAGAAGTAATATATTCACATAGTTTAAAGCTCAGTGACAAGTCTTTTCTGACCTCTGTCCCCCCATCACCCAGTTCTGCCTAACAGAAATGAATATTTCCAGTTTTAAGAATTTTTGACATGTGTATCCTTGAAGAGATGTTTTATGCATGTGTTTCAGTTCTTTTGCTTAATATTAAGACATATGCATTTCCTAGTCTTTTTTAGAAATCGCATTTTTAAGGGGCGTGTAATATTTTATTATGTAAATATACCACAATTTATTTAGTACGCTTACATACTAGACATTAAAATTGTTCTCAGCTTTTTTCTTTTTTGTAACTTTGTGTATATTTAAACTAAAAGAATGCATTGATCTTTTTCTTTTAGAAAATTTAAGACTTTGATAATAACTTGAACAGATTAGGTTCATTTTACCTCTATTCCCTAAAGCAAGTCTATTGCTTCTTCTGCTGAAGTTAGTCATTCAACCTGGGATTGAAACAATCTTTTATGCACATGAACTGACTTCACCTGGATAACATCATATCCTGTACGCTCAAGAGAAACACCCCCTGCTCAGTGCTCCATGAAAGGTTATTGTGAGAAAGCAGTGGTCGAACCAACTTTCCACAATAAAATTGATAAGCTCTGGGGATCTGGTAAAGCATAGTGACTCTAGTTGCTACGTCTGTACTGTGCAGCTGAAATTTACTAAGTGAGTAGAACTTAAACGGTCTCAGCAAAGGAGGAAGACAGAAAGAAAAGGAGGAGGCGGAGGAGGTGGAGGTGGAGGAGGAAGAAGAAAACATGCGAAGTGAAGACTGTGTTAACGAGGAGAAGGAAAATCCTTTTATAATGTGTATTGAATTGCATGATACACACTTTAAATACCTTATGATTTCATTTGTCAGTTACACCTCCATGACTCAGAAATTTTAAACAACAGAGAGAATGTGCTAGTAGAGCCGATGGTATTTTAACCTCACCATCCTCTCTGGACCCTCCGTAGTGGAAGCTCATGGGGCCACAGTGCTGTGGCCTGAAGCTTCTTCTGGAACGCTCTCTCTCCTTCCAGAGCAGAGAGTGGAGATGCCTAGAACATACGCAAGGACAAAGATCAAAAAACACCACGTGGCAATTCAGAAAGAAAAGATGACAATCCAGGCAGTAGACATGCCCAAGAATGAGTGAGTGTGTGCACACGCACTGGATGCTGGTGGCGGTGCTGCTTCACGGCTGGCCAGGAAAAGGCTGTTTTAAGAATTTTGACATTTATCCTAGTTTCATGTGTTTCAGTTCTTTTGCTTAATATTAAGACATATGCATTTCCTAGTCTTTTTAGAAATCGCATTTTAAGCGTGTAATATTTTATTATGTAAATATACCACAATTTATTTAGTACGCTTACATACTAGACATTAAAATTGTTCTCAGCTTTTTCTGTTTGTAACTTTGTGTATATTTAAACTAAAAGAATGCATTGATCTTTTTCTTTTAGAAAATTTAAGACTTTGATAATAACTTGAACAGATTAGGTTCATTTTACCTCTATTCCCTAAAGCAAGTCTATTGCTTCTTCTGCTGAAGTTAGTCATTCAACCTGGGATTGAAACAATCTTTTATGCACATGAACTGACTTCACCTGGATAACATCATATCCTGTACGCTCAAGAGAAACACCCCCTGCTCAGTGCTCCATGAAAGGTTATTGTGAGAAAGCAGTGGTCGAACCAACTTTCCACAATAAAATTGATAAGCTCTGGGGATCTGGTAAAGCATAGTGACTCTAGTTGCTACGTCTGTACTGTGCAGCTGAAATTTACTAAGTGAGTAGAACTTAAACGGTCTCAGCAAAGGAGGAAGACAGAAAGAAAAGGAGGAGGCGGAGGAGGTGGAGGTGGAGGAGGAAGAAGAAAACATGCGAAGTGAAGACTGTGTTAACGAGGAGAAGGAAAATCCTTTTATAATGTGTATTGAATTGCATGATACACACTTTAAATACCTTATGATTTCATTTGTCAGTTACACCTCCATGACTCAGAAATTTTAAACAACAGAGAGAATGTGCTAGTAGAGCCGATGGTATTTTAACCTCACCATCCTCTCTGGACCCTCCGTAGTGGAAGCTCATGGGGCCACAGTGCTGTGGCCTGAAGCTTCTTCTGGAACGCTCTCTCTCCTTCCAGAGCAGAGAGTGGAGATGCCTAGAACATACGCAAGGACAAAGATCAAAAAACACCACGTGGCAATTCAGAAAGAAAAGATGACAATCCAGGCAGTAGACATGCCCAAGAATGAGTGAGTGTGTGCACACGCACTGGATGCTGGTGGCGGTGCTGCTTCACGGCTGGCCAGGAAAAGGCTGCTTTCCTTTAGAGGAACAGCCGTGCAGCTGGCAACAAGGACGAAGAGGAAGCCTCAGGAAAGCAGGGGACACCTGACCCACTTTCAGCATAGAGGAATGTGCTATTCAGAGTGAAAAGTCTGAACCTGAGCTATGGAGAAATGAGGATAAATGAGCCCAAAAGAAGCATGGCAGGAAAAGAGCCATTTAAGACAGCTGCTATATTAACTATACATCCTAATGTTCTGGATAAACTACGTCTCCTAAAGAGCTCAACTGTGTAACAGTAGTTGGGCTTCCGTTGGGCTTCCCAGGTGGCACAGTGGTGAAGAATCCTCCTGCCAAAGTAGGAGACACAGGTTCTATCCCTGGGTTGGGACGATCCCTTAGAAAAGGAAATGGAAACCCACTCCAGTACATTTGCCTGGGAAATCCCACGGACAGTGGAGCCTGGCAGCCTACAGTCCATGAGATCACAAAGAGCTGGACAGGATTGAGCATGCGCTCCAGAGCTCCGGCTCAGCAATTGGACACATGGGTCCAGCCGCTTTGCGGCACGTGGGATCTTCCCAGGCCAGGGATCAAACCGGCTTCCCTTGCACTGCAAGGCGGTGTCCTTACCCACTGGACCACCAGGGAAGCCCTGTATATTCTTAATAATGAATACACATGAACTGGAGTCCTTAGGGTTATACATGCCAAATACATGTGATTTATGAGCTTCATATATTGATTAATGGCCAAGTGTTTGCACTCAAACTGAGACCTCACCAGAACCAATTAATCTTCATGATTTAAACTTCCAGTTAAAAGAGAAATAAGAAATAATAATAAAAATAAAGAGGAACAAGTTCCGGGCTCTAATCTAGGGTATGGTCAATAGTTAGCAACAGGATGGTATATACCTTAAAGATGCTGAGAGTAGATCTTAAATGTTCTAACCACACACACACACACAAATTATATTTATGAAAGGTCAGCTATCCTTACAGTGGCAATCACTTTGTCACATATATGTCAGATCATCATGTTGCACACCTTAAGTCTACACAGTTTTTTGTTGTTCAGTCACTACATCATGTCTGACTCTTTTTGACCCCTTGGACTGCAGCGTGCCAGCCTCCGCTGTCCTCTGCTGTCTCCCAGATCTTGCTCAGATACGTGTCCGTTGAGTTGCTGATGGTATTTAATTATCTCATCCTCTGCCGTCCCCTTCTCCTCTGTCTTCGCTCTTTCCCAGCATCGGCGTCTTTTCCAATGAGCTGTCACTTTGCCAAAATACTGGCGCTTCAGCTTCAGCCTCATTCCTTCCAGTGAATATTCAGGGTTGATTTCCTTTAGGATGGACTGGTTTGATCTTGCAGCTGAAGGGACTCTCAAGAGTCTTCTCCAGCAAAACAATTCAAAACATGATATTATATGTCGATTACATCTTAATAATGTGGGGGAAAGCTTGGTGATTTTTGTTGTTGTTTTGGGTTTTAAAAAATATTGATTATTATTATTATTATTAATGGATTGTGGTCCTCTGTCTTAGTCGTGGCATGTGGGGTCTAGTTCCCTGACCAGGAATCGAACCCAGACCCTCTGCATTGGGCGTGTGGAGTCTCAGCCACTGGACCACTAGCGAAATCCCTTGATGATTTAATTATTAAAAAAAAGGACAAGAAAATTGCCAACTTTGAATTCTGTATGGTGACATAGTCTTCCATTACAAGGTAAAATAGATACGCTCAGAGAAACAAAACAGAGAATTCAGCAGCAGCATTCTTCAACAAATAAAATATTAGTTATTCTTCAAGCAGAAGGAAAGTCATTCCAGACAGAAAATTAGAAATGCAGTAACAAATGAAGAGCAATTAGAAAGGTTAAATATAAACCAACTAGAAAAGGTTAAATAGGTTGGGTGAATCTAAATAAATGTTGGCTATATGAGTGGATAATTACAATGACTTTTGACATGTAAAATACAGATTTAAGATAAAAACCAACAATAAGGATTAACATGGAATTTACAGCATTGGGATATGGCTCGGTGGGCTTCCCAGGTAGCGTTAGTGGTAAAGAACCCACCCGCCAGTGTGGGAGTCAGAGACCTAAATACAATCCCTGGATTAGGAAGACCCCCTGGAAGAGGGCACGGCCACCACTTCAGTGCTCTTGCCGAGAGAATCCAATGGACAGAGGCCCGCCAGCCCCCGAGATCACAAAGAGCTAGACACAACTGAAGTGACTTGGCATGCATGGCTCAGTAGGTCATGGAATAAATGGTGTAAAGTTTTCTTAGGTTACTGTGTTATCCAGGAGAAGATAAAAGTATTACTATTACACTTATTTAAGAGAAAGACACATATTATAAATGCTAGGGTTACCACCATATAATTTCTAAAAGCACATATGACTTGCAAAGTAAGAAAAAGAAAAAAGCTAAAATAGCTATTTTTAAAGTCCTCACAATGAAAAAAATCAATGAATGGAAAAAGAAAAGAAACACAGAATGGGCAGGATAAACAGAAACACTCTATAATCTTGAAGAATCAAAACTATACATATTAGTAATTACCTTAAATGAAACAGACTAAAAATGCCAATTAAAAGACTAAAATATTATCATTCTGAATTTAAAGACAAAATTGCTACTTACAAGAGACATATCTAAAACATAAGGATCCAGAAAGTTTAAAAATACAAGGATGGAGAAAGATTTATCTATCATATAAACAAAAATTTTAAAAAGAAGTTGGCTATAGGCATCTTAATATCAGCCAAAAATAGATATATAGTCACAGCAAGATTAGCATCTCTATAATGATAAAATATATCATCAATATACTTTGATATGTGTTAATATATTTTGATATAATATATCATATAATGATAAAATCAAGGACATATAAACAGTATGAAACTAATAGAAGCAGAAAATATTAAGAAGAGGTGGAACAAATACACAGAAGAACTATACAAAAAAGATCTTAATGAGCCACATGACCATGATGATGTGATCACTCACCTAGAGCCAGACATCTTAGGGAAGTCAAGTAGGCCTCAGGAAGCATTACTATGAACAAAGCCAGTGGAGGTGATGGGATTCCAGCTGAGCTATTTCAAATCTTTTGAAAGACTATATTGCAAATGGTAGCGTTAGTGGTAAAGAACCCACCCGCCAGTGTGGGAGTCAGAGACCTAAATACAATCCCTGGATTAGGAAGACCCCCTGGAAGAGGGCACGGCCACCACTTCAGTGCTCTTGCCGAGAGAATCCAATGGACAGAGGCCCGCCAGCCCCCGAGATCACAAAGAGCTAGACACAACTGAAGTGACTTGGCATGCATGGCTCAGTAGGTCATGGAATAAATGGTGTAAAGTTTTCTTAGGTTACTGTGTTATCCAGGAGAAGATAAAAGTATTACTATTACACTTATTTAAGAGAAAGACACATATTATAAATGCTAGGGTTACCACCATATAATTTCTAAAAGCACATATGACTTGCAAAGTAAGAAAAAGAAAAAAGCTAAAATAGCTATTTTTAAAGTCCTCACAATGAAAAAAATCAATGAATGGAAAAAGAAAAGAAACACAGAATGGGCAGGATAAACAGAAACACTCTATAATCTTGAAGAATCAAAACTATACATATTAGTAATTACCTTAAATGAAACAGACTAAAAATGCCAATTAAAAGACTAAAATATTATCATTCTGAATTTAAAGACAAAATTGCTACTTACAAGAGACATATCTAAAACATAAGGATCCAGAAAGTTTAAAAATACAAGGATGGAGAAAGATTTATCTATCATATAAACAAAAATTTTAAAAAGAAGTTGGCTATAGGCATCTTAATATCAGCCAAAAATAGATATATAGTCACAGCAAGATTAGCATCTCTATAATGATAAAATATATCATCAATATACTTTGATATGTGTTAATATATTTTGATATAATATATCATATAATGATAAAATCAAGGACATATAAACAGTATGAAACTAATAGAAGCAGAAAATATTAAGAAGAGGTGGAACAAATACACAGAAGAACTATACAAAAAAGATCTTAATGAGCCACATGACCATGATGATGTGATCACTCACCTAGAGCCAGACATCTTAGGGAAGTCAAGTAGGCCTCAGGAAGCATTACTATGAACAAAGCCAGTGGAGGTGATGGGATTCCAGCTGAGCTATTTCAAATCTTGAAAGATGATATTGTTAAAGCACTATACTCAATATGTCAGCAAATTTGGAAAAACTAAGCAGTGGCCTCAGGACTGGAAAATATCAGTTTTCATTCCAATCCCAAAGAAAGGAAACACCAAAGAATGTTCAAACTACCACACCATTGCACTCATTTCACACGCTAGCAAAGTAACGCTTAAAATCCTCCAAGCTAGGCTTCAACAGTACGTGAACCGAGAACTTCCAGATACACATGCTGGATTTAGAAAAGGCAGAGGAAAAGAAAAAAGCAGAGGAACTAGAGATCAAATTACCAAAATCCACTGGATCATCAACAGAGCAAGGGAATTCCAGAAAAACATCTACTGCTTCACTCAGTACACTAAAGCCTTTGACTGTGTGGATCACAACAAACTGTAGAAAATTCTGAAAGATGGGAATACCAGACCACCTGACCTGCCTCCTGCAAAACGTGCATACAGGACAAGAAACAACAGTTAGAACTGGACATGGAACAGACTGGTTCCAAACTGGAAAAGGAGTACCTGCAGCCTGTACATTGTCACCCTTCTTATTTAACTTATATGCAGAGTACATCATGTGAAATGCCAGGCTGGATGAAGCACAAGCTGGAATCAAGATTGCCAGGAGAACTATCAAGAACCTCAGCTATGCAGATGACACCACCCTTATGGCAGAAAGTGAAGAACAACCAAAGAGCCTCTTGATGAAGGTGAAAGAGGAGAGTGAAAAAGCTGGCCTAAAACTCAACATCCAAAACAATAAAGATCATGGCATCTGGTCCTATCACTTCATGGCAAATAGATGGGCAAACAATGGAAACAGTGACAGACTTTCTTTTCTCCAAAATCACTGCAGATGGTGACTACAGCCATGAAATTAAAAGATACTTGCTCCTTGGAAGAAAAGCTATGACAAGCCTAGAGAATGTATTAGAAAGCGGACGTCACTTTGCTGCCAAAGGGCCAAAAGGTTCACAGTGTGACTACAGACATCTTAGGGAAGTCAAGTAGGCCTCAGGAAGCATTACTATGAACAAAGCCAGTGGAGGTGATGGGATTCCAGCTGAGCTATTTCAAATCTTGAAAGATGATATTGTTAAAGCACTATACTCAATATGTCAGCAAATTTGGAAAAACTAAGCAGTGGCCTCAGGACTGGAAAATATCAGTTTTCATTCCAATCCCAAAGAAAGGAAACACCAAAGAATGTTCAAACTACCACACCATTGCACTCATTTCACACGCTAGCAAAGTAACGCTTAAAATCCTCCAAGCTAGGCTTCAACAGTACGTGAACCGAGAACTTCCAGATACACATGCTGGATTTAGAAAAGGCAGAGGAAAAGAAAAAAGCAGAGGAACTAGAGATCAAATTACCAAAATCCACTGGATCATCAACAGAGCAAGGGAATTCCAGAAAAACATCTACTGCTTCACTCAGTACACTAAAGCCTTTGACTGTGTGGATCACAACAAACTGTAGAAAATTCTGAAAGATGGGAATACCAGACCACCTGACCTGCCTCCTGCAAAACGTGCATACAGGACAAGAAACAACAGTTAGAACTGGACATGGAACAGACTGGTTCCAAACTGGAAAAGGAGTACCTGCAGCCTGTACATTGTCACCCTTCTTATTTAACTTATATGCAGAGTACATCATGTGAAATGCCAGGCTGGATGAAGCACAAGCTGGAATCAAGATTGCCAGGAGAAATATCAATAACCTCAGATATGCAGATGACACCACCCTTATGGCAGAAAGTGAAGCAGAACTAAAGAGCCTCTTGATGAAGGTTAAAGAGGAGAGTGAAAAAGCTGGCCTAAAACTCAACATCCAAAACAATAAAGATCATGGCATCTGGTCCTATCACTTCATGGCAAATAGATGGGCAAACAATGGAAACAGTGACAGACTTTCTTTTCTCCAAAATCACTGCAGATGGTGACTACAGCCATGAAATTAAAAGATACTTGCTCCTTGGAAGAAGAGCTATGATAAGCCTAGAGAATGTATTAGAAAGCGGACGTCACTTTGCTGCCAAAGGGCCATATAGTCAAAGCTATGGTGTTTCCAGTTGTCATGTACAGACGTGAGAGCTGGACCACAGAGAAGGCTGAGCACTGAAGAACTGATGCCTTTGAACTGCAGTGCTGGAGAAGACTCTTGAGAGCCCTTTGGACTGCAAGGAGATCAAACCAGGCAACCCGAAAGAAAATCAACTCTGAATATTCATTGTAAGGACTGATGCTGAAGCTGAAGCTCCAATACTTTGGCCTTCTAATCCAAATAGACGACTCATTGGAAAAGAACCTGATGTTGGGAAAAATCGAAGGCAAAAAGAGAAGGGGACAACAGAGGATGAGACGGTTGGATGGCATTACTGAGTCACTGGACATGATTTGAAGCAGGCTCCAGGAGACGGTAAAGGACAGGGAAGCCTGGTGTGCTGCAGTCCATGGGACTGGAAAGAGTCATACACTACTGATCAGCTTCACTGCAGGCTAAAATGCTTCATTTAGTAGCTACATATAACAGTTTACACTTGCATGTGCCTAGTAAATAGCTTCAAAACATGTAAAGCAAAAATGAGCTAAAAAGACATAAAAACAGCTCATTATCATATTGGGAAATTTTAACACATCTTTCCTGATAGATGGTTTGAATAATAGTAATACTGAACTTGGATATACATTCATATATAAAATTCATTACAACATATTATTACAGCCAAATTTACTACTTACAGTTAACAGAATATAATTTATAGATTATATAACTCATACAAGTTATACATATAAATAACAATGCGCATATACAATCTGCAAACTACATAATCTTTTGAAGTACCATATAGAATATTAATAAGATTTGAGTATATTTGGGACATGTCTCATCAAATTTCAAAGGACTGAAATTCTGCATATTATGTTCTTTGACTACAGTGCCATTAAATCAGAAATCAAATAACAAAAAGGAAATCGAATAACAATAAAAAACCTAGAAAATTTCCATTTTTAAAGGTTAAAAACATACTTCTAATAATTTATAAGGCAAAAAAGAAAACACAGTGGAAGTGGAAATCTATTTTGAACTAAACAATAATGAAAATGTGAAATATTAAGGCTCTGGGGATGCAAGAGGAATTTATAGGTTTAAAAACCTACATTTGGAAAGACTAAAAGTCAGTGAACAAAGGCATTTAAAGAAATTAGGAAAATAATACTACTTAAAACCGAAAGTGAACAGGAGATAATAATGGAAAGAGCATAATGAAATAGATGCTTCCAGAGAATCAACAAAGTCCAAAATTGGTGTTTTCGAAAGACTAATAAATTAATACAGACCTGGCAAAACTGATAAAAGGAGGGCAGTCACAGAGAATGTGAAAAATGGGGTTTTACTGTAGACCCTACCAATAGTAACATCTTCTGAACAACTTCATGTCATTAAATTTGAAATTTTCAATAAAATGGATAAATTGACATAGGAAGAAATAGAAAACCTGAATATTCCTTCATTGACAAATTTGAATCTATAACTAAAAGTCTTTCAACAAGAATGGTCCAGGACCAGATGACTTTACAAGCAAATACATATGGATGACAAAGGGAGACACAGTGACACTTATACACAAACTGAAAACTGGTAAGGAGGCAGTGCATGCCAGCTCCTCTTACGAGCTATGTATAACCTTGCTATCAAAACCTGACAAGAACATATGAAAGAACAGTCTCAGGCCAACCTTTCTCATGAACATAGATTCATAATCTACATTATTAGCATAACAAATTTAGCAATTTATAAAAAGCATAATGCATCAAATCAAAATTTTGGTTTATTCTAGAAAGAAAAAAATGATTTAAAATTTAAAATAATTAGTGTAAGTCAACAGGCTTTTAAAATGAAGGGATGAAATCATATGATCATTTTAACAGATGGCAAAATTCAATATCCATTCACAATTTAAAAGTTTAGAAAATTACTATCAGAATGGAATTTCCTTAATCTGATTAGAGATGCCTATACTATTTCTTTAGCAAATATCATTCTTAATAGTGAAAACTTTCCCTTTGTAATTAAAAATCAAGAAAAGATGTCCACTCTGGCCACTTCTCTTCAGTGTTGTATTGGAGGTCCTAAAGGCATGGTCCATCACCTCATGGGCATGCCGAGCAGGCACTTGGCACCAGCAAAGCATTCAGTGAAAATTTATTTGGGAATAAGATGATATCTAAAAAATAAACAGTGAAGTCAAGGCAATTGTGTAATCATTTCCTAACTCCTTTGTCCAACCACCTGTTCTTCACAGCGCCAAGCTTTGTGAAAATATGTATCAGATCGTTGCTCAAGACATTCAGGGCAATCTCATGACCCACCAGACTTGCCTGACGGCTAATTCCATTGTACGTCCCCCCTTTCCTGTTGTCGGCCTTCCAGCCCTGGTAGCTCCTTTTGGGTTCTCAAGACCAGCTCTTTCCACACTAGACCTCTGCATACATTCTTCCCTCAGCCTGGGGCCATCTCCACCATCTTCTTACTGAGTTCATCCTTTAGATTCCAGCTCACTAGCTCAGTTAGCACCTAGCCAAAACCCAAAGAAGTCCCAGTTAGCAAAGAACACCTGGCACCCAGACTTTGCTTTCTATTAATAGTATGATTCTTCAACGAGAGGAACCAGGGCTACTTGAGAAAACTGCTGGCTCTAGAACTGGAGCAGAACATTGACACGATAAGCCTGGAACATCGGATCATGTCAGGAAGTAAGGAAGCACACGTGCACACCCATGCACACATACGCATGCCACAGGGACCCGGTACAGGAGCCGAAAAGAGCGGCCACATCTGGAACAGTCAGAGTAACACTCTAAGTAAAGAAATGTGGAAAAATATAACTAAAGAATCGTGAATTATACAAAATTTAGCAATTTATAAAAGCATGTCAAATCAAAATTTTGGTTTATTCTAGAAAGAAAAAATGATTTAAAATTTAAAATAATTAGTGTAAAAAAGGCTTTTAAAATGAAGGGATGAAATCATATGATCATTTTAACAGATGGCAAAATTCAATATCCATTCACAATTTAAAAGTTTAGAAAATTACTATCAGAATGGAATTTCCTTAATCTGATTAGAGATGCCTATACTATTTCTTTAGCAAATATCATTCTTAATAGTGAAAACTTTCCCTTTGTAATTAAAAATCAAGAAAAGATGTCCACTCTGGCCACTTCTCTTCAGTGTTGTATTGGAGGTCCTAAAGGCATGGTCCATCACCTCATGGGCATGCCGAGCAGGCACTTGGCACCAGCAAAGCATTCAGTGAAAATTTATTTGGGAATAAGATGATATCTAAAAAATAAACAGTGAAGTCAAGGCAATTGTGTAATCATTTCCTAACTCCTTTGTCCAACCACCTGTTCTTCACAGCGCCAAGCTTTGTGAAAATATGTATCAGATCGTTGCTCAAGACATTCAGGGCAATCTCATGACCCACCAGACTTGCCTGACGGCTAATTCCATTGTACGTCCCCCTTCCTGTTGTCGGCCTTCCAGCCCTGGTAGCTCCTTTTGGGTTCTCAAGACCAGCTCTTTCCACACTAGACCTCTGCATACATTCTTCCCTCAGCCTGGGGCCATCTCCACCATCTTCTTACTGAGTTCATCCTTTAGATTCCAGCTCACTAGCTCAGTTAGCACCTAGCCAAAACCCAAAGAAGTCCCAGTTAGCAAAGAACACCTGGCACCCAGACTTTGCTTTCTATTAATAGTATGATTCTTCAACGAGAGGAACCAGGGCTACTTGAGAAAACTGCTGGCTCTAGAACTGGAGCAGAACATTGACACGATAAGCCTGGAACATCGGATCATGTCAGGAAGTAAGGAAGCACACGTGCACACCCATGCACACATACGCATGCCACAGGGACCCGGTACAGGAGCCGAAAAGAGCGGCCACATCTGGAACAGTCAGAGTAACACTCTAAGTAAAGAAATGTGGATTATAACTTAAAGTACAAAATAAATATCTGTGAGTTCATGTTCACAGAAAGGATTGAATACATCAGTAAGTGTCGGAGAAGAGAGAACGTTGTGCAGAAGAATTCCAGATAATTTTGTAGATACTCTGCCTTGGAGGAGGAGGATGGGTCCTTGCTCCTTACATGTGTCTTGCTCGTTGTAACTCCTTCCCAAACAGTCACGAACAGCAAGGGCGCGGTGGGGGGCGTGGCTTTACTGGAGAAGTCGGCCAAGCACTGCGTTAGCCAGGCGATCGAGGTCAACAGCAGCCATGATAAGTTGTGCTGACAGTCTGCACCTTTGATGTGATGAGAACGGCATTTTACCTCCGTGGTCTTCCTCTCCAAAACACACAGCCCAGTCTAACTGTGTGGAAAACATCAGACAAACCCCATGTGCAGGACGTTCTATACAATATCCAAGCAAGACTCTCCAAAACTGCCAAGATCATCAAACCTAAGGACATTCGGTGAAACTGTCACAGCCTGAGGGGGTACAGTCACTAAACGGAACGCAGGGACCTGAATGAGACCCTGGAACACAGAACGAACATGAGGTCAAAACCAAGAACGTCGAAATAAAGACCTTAGTTAACAATAATGTATCAGTGTTGGCTCATTCATTGTGACAGGTGTGTCATCCCAGTGTGAGGTATTAACACTAGGGGAGAGGTTTCCCGGGGTGGGCCAGTGCCTAAGGCTCTAGGCTCCCAGGGCAGGGGCGCCGGTTCAGCCTCTAGCTGGGAGATGAAGATCCTGCCTTCCACAAGGTGCAGCCAGGAAATAAATAATAATAATAAAAAATTATAGGGGAAATGTTGCGGGGGATATGTGGGGACCTCTGTCTATCTACTTTCGCAATTCTTCTGTCAATCTAAATTCGTTATAAAAATCTTTATTAAAAAACAGCTGCGTGTCTGTCTCTCTGTGGCCCTTTGCACTGCCGCCCGCCAGGCTGCTTGGTCCGTGAGCTGCTCCAGGCAAGAATGCTGGAGTGGGGTGCCATGCCTCTCCCCAAGGGATCTTCCCAACCCAGGGATGTGAACCCAGGTCTCCTGCACTGCGGGCACATTCTTTATCATCTGCGCCGCCAGGGAAGTGCCCTGATGCAGTGGCCAACAAGTATTTACTGAATGGATGAATGAAGGGCTGCAGTTTAAAGGTTTAGAGTTCAGACCGTAAGTTAGCCAGCTGTTGCGCTCCGTTGCGTCTGACTCTCTGGGACCCCAGGGACTGCAGCGTCTGGGTTCTGTCTGTGGGGTTTCCCAGACAAGAACCCTGGTGTGGGTTGCCCTGTCCTCCTCCCAAGGATCTTCCTGGCCAAGGGATCAAGTGCGATTCTCTTGAGTCTCCTCTACTGGCAGGCAGATTCTTCACCACTCGCAACCTGGGAAGCAGATTTACCTGGACCTGAGTGTAAATTCTAGTGTCCCCACTTACTAGGAAGGGGGTAGAGAATTCGTCCTTCTAGTAAGTTTCAAGGCGAAGTTGTCGCTCCTGGTCTGGGGACCACAGTTTGAGAACCTCTACACTGGGCAATACCACTGACTGGGGAAAAAAAACCAAGCCCCAGTACATGTTTCCATATGCTGGTGTGGTCTGAGCTTTACTGCCAAGATCATCAAACAGTCGTAAACGGTATTAACACTAGGGAACGAACATGAGGTCAAAACCAAGAACGTCGAAATAAAGACCTTAGTTAACAATAATGTATCAGTGTTGGCTCATTCATTGTGACAGGTGTGTCATCCCAGTGTGAGGTATTAACACTAGGGGAGAGGTTTCCCGGGGTGGGCCAGTGCCTAAGGCTCTAGGCTCCCAGGGCAGGGGCGCCGGTTCAGCCTCTAGCTGGGAGATGAAGATCCTGCCTTCCACAAGGTGCAGCCAGGAAATAAATAATAATAATAAAAAATTATAGGGGAAATGTTGCGGGGGATATGTGGGGACCTCTGTCTATCTACTTTCGCAATTCTTCTGTCAATCTAAATTCGTTATAAAAATCTTTATTAAAAAACAGCTGCGTGTCTGTCTCTCTGTGGCCCTTTGCACTGCCGCCCGCCAGGCTGCTTGGTCCGTGAGCTGCTCCAGGCAAGAATGCTGGAGTGGGGTGCCATGCCTCTCCCCAAGGGATCTTCCCAACCCAGGGATGTGAACCCAGGTCTCCTGCACTGCGGGCACATTCTTTATCATCTGCGCCGCCAGGGAAGTGCCCTGATGCAGTGGCCAACAAGTATTTACTGAATGGATGAATGAAGGGCTGCAGTTTAAAGGTTTAGAGTTCAGACCGTAAGTTAGCCAGCTGTTGCGCTCCGTTGCGTCTGACTCTCTGGGACCCCAGGGACTGCAGCGTCTGGGTTCTGTCTGTGGGGTTTCCCAGACAAGAACCCTGGTGTGGGTTGCCCTGTCCTCCTCCCAAGGATCTTCCTGGCCAAGGGATCAAGTGCGATTCTCTTGAGTCTCCTCTACTGGCAGGCAGATTCTTCACCACTGCGCAACCTGGGAAGCAGATTTACCTGGACCTGAGTGTAAATTCTAGTGTCCCCACTTACTAGGAAGGGGGTAGAGAATTCGTCCTTCTAGTAAGTTTCAAGGCGAAGTTGTCGCTCCTGGTCTGGGGACCACAGTTTGAGAACCTCTACACTGGGCAATACCACTGACTGGGGAAAAAAAACCAAGCCCCAGTACATGTTTCCATATGCTGGTGTGGTCTGAGCTTTATTTTCAAATTCATTTACTGTTTTAGGCTTCAGCTCCCACCTGCTCTGGCTCTGCACATATTCCGGGCTCCACTGCTTCCTTTGCACCTGGTGTCACCAGCCAGCCTGTCTGCACTCATCTCCTGCCTACTTGCTCTCTTATTGACAATTTCTTTCTCTCTAGAAAAGGCAGAAGGTAATGAGGTTACTGGGATGGCCTCCCCTGAATGACAAACTGAATGACTCACCCACCACAATAATTCAGGGAACACCTACATTTGATATTTTTTCAGGAATCCAAAATGAATTAGTTACCGCCCTGGTATATAATCGACAGAATGTCATGGCAGTGTCTCAAGGCCGTTTACCCTTTGTGAATTTTGGTTCTGTTCTCTTTCCAGAATGAGAAATTTTACTAGTCTTGATCAATTGCTTCCTTCAAAGGAAGGTACCAAAGACATAGAACAAGGATTCTTTTGGTAGAATCAGCATTGGCTAAAGCTAAAAAGGAATTGTGGTTAAACACTAAGTCTAGTTGAAAAAGAAAACTCTGGACTGTAAATTGATAAAGTTTGACAAATGGTGGAACCTCAGCCTAAGAGGAAATCGGTGACATCGAATGTGAAGAAGTCTCAGAACTGCTCTGGCTAGGGCAAAGAGATCAGATAGTCATAGTGTTTGGCCAGGAAACAGCCGTGCGGCAGCTGGATTAGGCGCTGGCTCCCGCACAAACCAGAGCAGAGAAGCGGGGCTCAGATGGAGGCAGGCAGGGAGAGAGACTGTGGGATGAAATGGGGAACTGGTGACCTGGCCAGGGGAGGAAACAGCCGTTGAAATCAGGAGTTAGAGACTGCTGGCCGTCTCGGAAAGTAGGGGCCACTGCTAGCCAGTTCAAGCTTTCAGGTAAGAACTGGTTGGCTCTAAATCCGGAGAAGGGCCTAGCACCTGATTGTTTTGAGTTTCTTGTGCTTTGTGAGGCCTGAAATTTTCTTACTTTCTTTTGAGTGATTGAGACGGAAATTTCTCCAAGTTTTATGGATGAATATTCTATAACAAGAATGGTATTTAACTTCTCTCTGGCCTCAGCAGGCAAAACCAATCGACTTAGGTCACTTCTTGTAAAGCCTACAGTTCGATTTTAGGTCGTGATGGAGGTAGCCAAGATAGGTTGTGCTTGGGGTGCAAAACTGATGAGGGGGATGATCATCAGCCCTTTTCCAAGCCACCCAACCTTAACAAGCCTTCGACTCAGACAGCAGTGGTTCCTGGATCGAGGCTTTTCTTTGTCTTTTCTGTCCCATCCCCCATATCCTTTCTGGAGCCCGGGGATTCAAATGTAGATGAAATGCAGATTCTGGGGGTGGAAGAAGTGATTGGTTGGGCTATTGAGGGGTGAGGAAAGAACTTCAGGAATCCAAAATGAATTAGTTACCGCCCTGGTATATAATCGACAGAATGTCATGGCAGTGTCTCAAGGCCGTTTACCCTTTGTGAATTTTGGTTCTGTTCTCTTTCCAGAATGAGAAATTTTACTAGTCTTGATCAATTGCTTCCTTCAAAGGAAGGTACCAAAGACATAGAACAAGGATTCTTTTGGTAGAATCAGCATTGGCTAAAGCTAAAAAGGAATTGTGGTTAAACACTAAGTCTAGTTGAAAAAGAAAACTCTGGACTGTAAATTGATAAAGTTTGACAAATGGTGGAACCTCAGCCTAAGAGGAAATCGGTGACATCGAATGTGAAGAAGTCTCAGAACTGCTCTGGCTAGGGCAAAGAGATCAGATAGTCATAGTGTTTGGCCAGGAAACAGCCGTGCGGCAGCTGGATTAGGCGCTGGCGCCCGCACAAACCAGAGCAGAGAAGCGGGGCTCAGATGGAGGCAGGCAGGGAGAGAGACTGTGGGATGAAATGGGGAACTGGTGACCTGGCCAGGGGAGGAAACAGCCGTTGAAATCAGGAGTTAGAGACTGCTGGCCGTCTCGGAAAGTAGGGGCCACTGCTAGCCAGTTCAAGCTTTCAGGTAAGAACTGGTTGGCTCTAAATCCGGAGAAGGGCCTAGCACCTGATTGTTTTGAGTTTCTTGTGCTTTGTGAGGCCTGAAATTTTCTTACTTTCTTTTGAGTGATTGAGACGGAAATTTCTCCAAGTTTTATGGATGAATATTCTATAACAAGAATGGTATTTAACTTCTCTCTGGCCTCAGCAGGCAAAACCAATCGACTTAGGTCACTTCTTGTAAAGCCTACAGTTCGATTTTAGGTCGTGATGGAGGTAGCCAAGATAGGTTGTGCTTGGGGTGCAAAACTGATGAGGGGGATGATCATCAGCCCTTTTCCAAGCCACCCAACCTTAACAAGCCTTCGACTCAGACAGCAGTGGTTCCTGGATCGAGGCTTTTCTTTGTCTTTTCTGTCCCATCCCCCATATCCTTTCTGGAGCCCGGGGATTCAAATGTAGATGAAATGCAGATTCTTGGGAGAGTGGAAGAAGTGATTGGTTGGGCTATTGAGCGGGGTGAGGAAAGAACTTCTAGTTTAAGATATTAGTCTTTGTTCTGGCAAATGCGGAGTAGCTTTAACCCCTAATGTGAAGAGCCTGGACTTGAGCGGTACCGACGGTCGATGACCCCTTGTTCGTACAAATTTGGAAAAGGAGTAAAGCTGGTGTCTTGGTCTCCGCCACACACTCAAATCAGGTAAGAACTGCAGCGTAGGACCGGTAGATGTGTGTTTTAACCACGCACGTCTATCATCTTGCTTCTCGACATTTCGGTAATCTTTTAAGGCTTGTATATCTCACTAGGACAGACTATTGTGCCGCATGTATTTTTGGCACAATGCAGATATCTTCCTTGATGTGTTTAGGGGATGTGATTGCCCTTTTATTCTCAATTCACCAAAGACGTACTTTCACAGCACCCACACACGTGGTCATGGTAACTACTGCAGAACTTCCCTCTCTGATAAAAGGTGGTATAAATCCAAAGACACTGAACGATCGTGGACATATTGGCTTCTGTTACGATCACTGATGTTTATTTTTAAAAAGTTAGGGAAAGAGTAGAATTTGCTTAAAAGTAAGATCGACTGAAGAAACGAGGTGAAATACAGAAACAGCCAGCGGTGGTCTGGGTGGTGGGGCTGAGAGGACCGTGGGGAGCTGACCGCCACTTCCAGTCTCTCGCTGGGCTCTTCAGTACAGCTCTCCTCAGCCTCGCTCTTAGTTAAGATGGAAACCAGCTCATCACTGGCTGGAGGCGAGAGATGGAGCTGGGCGTAGGGGAATGGCTTGCTTACTCCTGGTTTGTACGGAGACGACTTCTACCCCGCGGCCACCCTTTGTGTGATCACAGCAGCTAAATAATTCAGGTCAACAGGACTGAAGGTCATATGTGTTGACTTTTTGGAGTCACTTTTTCTTTTTAACGCAATCTTTCCCCCCCTTTTTTTTTTTACACAACGGGGGCAGTCTCCTTGTGTTAGTCGTGCGTTTGTATCCAGTGTACTAGTTGTTGTGGACGACTTTACATCCTCCTGTCTTCCTCTCTTCCCCTGGGGAACAGCGGGGGCTTCACATTTATTTTGGTCTATGATCCTATGCAGATTTCTGGCTAAGATGTCAGTTCATTTTAGACTGAGGGTCCCTTTTTTCTTGCTCGTGTGTTTAGTTAGTTTTTAAATGCGGAGTAGCTTTACCCCTAATGTGAAGAGCCTGGACTTGAGCGGTACCGACGGTCGATGACCCCTTGTTCGTACAAATTTGGAAAAGGAGTAAAGCTGGTGTCTTGGTCTCCGCCACACACTCAAATCAGGTAAGAACTGCAGCGTAGGACCGGTAGATGTGTGTTTTAACCACGCACGTCTATCATCTTGCTTCTCGACATTTCGGTAATCTTTTAAGGCTTGTATATCTCACTAGGACAGACTATTGTGCCGCATGTATTTTTGGCACAATGCAGATATCTTCCTTGATGTGTTTAGGGGATGTGATTGCCCTTTTATTCTCAATTCACCAAAGACGTACTTTCACAGCACCCACACACGTGGTCATGGTAACTACTGCAGAACTTCCCTCTCTGATAAAAGGTGGTATAAATCCAAAGACACTGAACGATCGTGGACATATTGGCTTCTGTTACGATCACTGATGTTTATTTTTAAAAAGTTAGGGAAGAGAGTAGAATTTGCTTAAAAGTAAGATCGACTGAAGAAACGAGGTGAAATACAGAAACAGCCAGCGGTGGTCTGGGTGGTGGGGCTGAGAGGACCGTGGGGAGCTGACCGCCACTTCCAGTCTCTCGCTGGGCTCTTCAGTACAGCTCTCCTCAGCCTCGCTCTTAGTTAAGATGGAAACCAGCTCATCACTGGCTGGAGGCGAGAGATGGAGCTGGGCGTAGGGGAATGGCTTGCTTACTCCTGGTTTGTACGGAGACGACTTCTACCCCGCGGCCACCCTTTGTGTGATCACAGCAGCTAAATAATTCAGGTCAACAGGACTGAAGGTCATATGTGTTGACTTTTTGGAGTCACTTTTTCTTTTTAACGCAATCTTTCCCCCCCTTTTTTTTTTTACACAACGGGGGCAGTCTCCTTGTGTTAGTCGTGCGTTTGTATCCAGTGTACTAGTTGTTGTGGACGACTTTACATCCTCCTGTCTTCCTCTCTTCCCCTGGGGAACAGCGGGGGCTTCACATTTATTTTGGTCTATGATCCTATGCAGATTTCTGGCTAAGATGTCAGTTCATTTTAGACTGAGGGTCCCTTTTTTCTTGCTCGTGTGTTATTGTGCTTGTGTGAACCACCTCCTGCAAGTCCGTGAGCACTGGCCACAATGCTGCCTCTTGGCTGTGAGACTCGGAGGGTGCATGGAGTGCTTGTCCTTGCCTTCAAGGAGCTTCCAGCTTTGATGAATTTGTGTGCCAGCGAGGTGATAAGCAGACCTAGCAAATAAAACGTTAAGTGAAAGGAAAGAGGTGCCAGTGTTTGGAGGAGAGGGAACCGGCTGGGCCGTCAGGGAGAGTGCCTGGACGGGTCGAGGGGGACAGGACTTTGTGATGCTGTTGTCCAAGCACAAGAGAGTGGAATAGGAAGCGTATCAACTGTCAAGGGCTTTTCTGTGGACGCTGGGATTCCAATTTGCTGAATAAAAACCCCTGTTTTGTAGGCGGAGTATGGTGTGGGGGCTGGAGGGTCAAATTTGAAGATGAGATCTGGGAGAAGGCTGTCGTCTAGAAACGGGGGCTGGAGAGAAGAGTGGACAGGAGGGAGTCCCCAGAGGCAAGCGCGGCTACAGCTCGCCCGAGGGGCTGCAGTGACTCATTTTGTCCTGCAGGGCAGAAGGTTGTGCTTGTGAGGTGACGTCGGAGCAGGCAAGGGCAGTCGAAAGGGCGCACTCCAGGCGGAGGGAACTGGCAGGCGGCGTGAAGGCCAGGGTGATTCGACTCGAAGTGACTTAAGGGCAGGCGCTGCGCTTGTTCATGGAATTCCAATTCACTGAGTAAAAGCTTACTTTGTACGCGGAGGATGGTGCAAGCCCAGCGGCGTCTGTGAGAGGCCTCGAGGCTGTTCAACCACGGGGCGCACGGGCCCCCTCGAATGGCGTTTTCCGAGGGAAACCGGCGGGAGGAGCCTGGTTTTTAGGAGGTGGACAGAAACAGATAGAGCTGAACGGACTGAGCACCAGGAACGGGGTGGCAGGGGAGGACGCTCGAGAAGCGAGGGCTTGGCGGGGTCCCCGGGAGCCGGGGCCGCTGCAGGGCCGCGCGGGGAGGTTCCGCGCTGCTCGCGACGGCCGGGCCACCCAGCGCCCCCCAGGGGACGGGTGGCAGGGGGGGGCCTCGAGGCGAGGCATTTTGGAGGGTTGCATGGTTCATTTTAGACGGGGCTTTTGTCCTTGTGTGAACCACCTCCTGCAAGTCCGTGAGCACTGGCCACAATGCTGCCTCTTGGCTGTGAGACTCGGAGGGTGCATGGAGTGCTTGTCCTTGCCTTCAAGGAGCTTCCAGCTTTGATGAATTTGTGTGCCAGCGAGGTGATAAGCAGACCTAGCAAATAAAACGTTAAGTGAAAGGAAAGAGGTGCCAGTGTTTGGAGGAGAGGGAACCGGCTGGGCCGTCAGGGAGAGTGCCTGGACGGGTCGAGGGGGACAGGACTTTGTGATGCTGTTGTCCAAGCACAAGAGAGTGGAATAGGAAGCGTATCAACTGTCAAGGGCTTTTCTGTGGACGCTGGGATTCCAATTTGCTGAATAAAAACCCCTGTTTTGTAGGCGGAGTATGGTGTGGGGGCTGGAGGGTCAAATTTGAAGATGAGATCTGGGAGAAGGCTGTCGTCTAGAAACGGGGGCTGGAGAGAAGAGTGGACAGGAGGGAGTCCCCAGAGGCAAGCGCGGCTACAGCTCGCCCGAGGGGCTGCAGTGACTCATTTTGTCCTGCAGGGCAGAAGGTTGTGCTTGTGAGGTGACGTCGGAGCAGGCAAGGGCAGTCGAAAGGGCGCACTCCAGGCGGAGGGAACTGGCAGGCGAAAGCGCGGCGTGAAGGCCAGGGTGATTCGACTCGAAGTGACTTAAGGGCAGGCGCTGCGCTTGTTCATGGAATTCCAATTCACTGAGTAAAAGCTTACTTTGTACGCGGAGGATGGTGCAAGCCCAGCGGCGTCTGTGAGAGGCCTCGAGGCTGTTCAACCACGGGGCGCACGGGCCCCCTCGAATGGCGTTTTCCGAGGGAAACCGGCGGGAGGAGCCTGGTTTTTAGGAGGTGGACAGAAACAGATAGAGCTGAACGGACTGAGCACCAGGAACGGGGTGGCAGGGGAGGACGCTCGAGAAGCGAGGGCTTGGCGGGGTCCCCGGGAGCCGGGGCCGCTGCAGGGCCCCGCGGGGAGGTTCCGCGCTGCTCGCGACGGCCGGGCCACCCAGCGCCTTCCTCATTCCACAGGACTGGGTGGACGTCCAGTGGCTGGGCACAGAGCTGGCCGGGCGGGCGGCCCCGCCTGGCCCCCGTCCCCAGGCAAGTGGGGGAAGAGTCGGCGGGGTCGGGGCCCCGGGAGGGCGGGTCACAGCTTCGGTCCATCGGCACCAAGGCTGCCCGCAGCCCGGACGCCGGCCCTCCCTCCCAGCTCCCCTTCGGAGGAGGCGGGCCCTCCGAGAGGCACGCGGGGGCCCGGCGTGGGGGCGGCGGCGCCGGGCTCCCGCCCCGGCCCCCACCCGCGGCGCGGGCGCGCGCTCCGGCTCCAGGCCTCGGCGGCGGGCACGTGGCGGGGCGGGGGCTCCACCCGGCCACGCCGCCGGCCCTCCGCGGGCTGGCCGGGTCCCGCGACGCGGCGCGCGCCGGTGGGCGGGGACTCCGCGCGCGCCGCTGCCGTCGGGGCGGCGGGCGCCGGCGGGCAACAGCCAGCGCGCCCCCGCCTCGGGCCCGCGGACGCCCGCCCCCGTGCGCGCCGCCGTCCGCTAACGCCCGCCCCGGGCCCGGCCCCCACGTCGAGGCGGGCGGCGGCGCGGCGCGGCCCGACCTCCTGCCCGCACTGGGACGAGCGGGCCCCGCCCCGGCCCCGCCCCCCGGCCCGGCCCCGCCCCTTCCTGCCTGCCTGCGCCCCGCCGCCGCCCGCCCGCCCGCCGCGCCCCGCCGCCGCCCCGCCCGCCGGCCGCCCCGCCCCCCCGCGCGGGCGGCCCGAAAACCCGGAGCGCGGGAGCGCGGCTCGGCCGGGCCCGGCCGCCGCACTGGGCATGCTCAGTAGCCGGGGCAGGTTTTTCGGTCGCAAGTAGGAAGCTTTCTGCACTACACCGGAGAGGGGGAGCCGCGGAGCCAGCGCGCCGCCGTGCACCGCCGCCGCGCCCGCCTCAGCCCGGCCCGGCCCGGCCCCGCGGCGGCGCGATGAGCCCGAGCCCGAGCCGGCCCGCCGGGGAGTGAGCGCGGCGCGGAGGGCGCGTTGCGCAGCTGCTCCTGCGCACAACCCGGCCGGCGGCCCGCGCCGGCAGGAGGGAGCGCCGGTCCGCGCCCGCCCGGCGCCCGGAGCCGAGCGGAGCAGGAAGCGCAGGCCACGCAGGGACCCAACTGAAACAAAGTGTGGGCCGCCGGCGGCGCGGCGCCTCGCCGGCCCTGCCCCGCGCCCGCCGCCCCGCCGCCCACCATGGCCTCGGAGGAGCTGTACGAGGTACCTCCCCTCCCCCGGCCCGCGCCCCGCCCGGCCCGCCGACGGCCGCCCGCGCCCCTCCCCCCGGCCGCGCTCTGCTGGACGGAAGCGCGTGCGCCCGGGCCCGGCGGCGGCGCCCGAGGTGCGGGGCCGGCCCGGACGGCGCCCGGGTGCCCGCGGCGGGCGCAGCGCGGCCGGCGGGGTCCGTGGGCGGCGCGGGGGAGCGCCCCGGGAGGGCTCGCCTGCGAGCGGAAGCGTGGAGCTGTCTCCCGACGCGGCTGCTGGCCGGCGCGGCGCACGCCATCGCGCCGAGGGGCTGAGCGCTGCCCGCATGCTTTAATGAGGTTACCTTGTGGCCGGAGCCAGGAAATTTGAATTTAACGCTGAGACCCCGTCATTCACGTGCGCCGCGGCCGTGCGAGCGCGAAGGGGCGCCCTCGGAGCCGAGTTCTGGGCGGTGGGTCCGCCCGCCGCGGCTTCGGCTCTCGAGGCGTGTTCTGGGCGCCTCGATGTAACTTCTGGACGTGTTGCAAAGTCGACTTCCTGGGAGTCCAGCAGCTTGGAAGGCACTCAGCACTCAGTTTCGGTTTTTTCTTTTTCGGATAAGTGGCTATTCTGTTGGGTATACGTATTGGCAGATGCGTCTTCCTAGGAGACCTGTGGATACTGTTGATTCACCTCGGATGCGTTTAGGGACCTGGGTGTTGAGGGACTTAGGGAGGCGTCTGTAACGAGTAGAGCCCCTTGGCCCCCCGCGAGCCCTCAGTAAGGTTCTGGGGTGAGCCTTCTGAGGTGTCCTCCTGTGGGTGCGATATCGCCCTTGGCACGACGCAGCTGCGTTGCCAGCAGTGGCAGCCTTCTAGCCCCTTTTTGTTGGATTTTGAAAGCAATCGTTTGTAAAGGTTCTCAAGAGGAGGCTGCCTTCTGGAAGCGTCCGTGGGCCGCACGACACTTCACGTGGTCAGTGGGCCTTGGCTGACACTGAAAATGTGCCATTCTCTTCGACCACTTCACAGGGTCGCTGTCCCTGCCTGTGTTCAAGACGCTTCCTTGGGTTATTTGGGTGTGCTTGCGACCCCGCGGACAGGAGCCGGCTTGCTCCTCTGGCCACGCCTGGGGAGGGCAGCCATTTCCTCCTCGAGGGGATCTTCCTGCCCAGGGATCGAACTCGCATCTGCTGCGTCTCCTGCAGTGGCCGCCGGGTTCTTCACCCCAGAGCCACTCGGGTGGCCCCATTTGGGGCACTAAAGGGGAGAAAACAACCTCGCAGTTCTCCAACACCGCCCCTTTCTACCAAGGCGAGCGGTGTTTCCGGCCCGGACGGCGCCCGGGTGCCCGCGGCGGGCGCAGCGCGGCCGGCGGGGTCCGTGGGCGGCGCGGGGGAGCGCCCCGGGAGGGCTCGCCTGCGAGCGGAAGCGTGGAGCTGTCTCCCGACGCGGCTGCTGGCCGGCGCGGCGCACGCCATCGCGCCGAGGGGCTGAGCGCTGCCCGCATGCTTTAATGAGGTTACCTTGTGGCCGGAGCCAGGAAATTTGAATTTAACGCTGAGACCCCGTCATTCACGTGCGCCGCGGCCGTGCGAGCGCGAAGGGGCGCCCTCGGAGCCGAGTTCTGGGCGGTGGGTCCGCCCGCCGCGGCTTCGGCTCTCGAGGCGTGTTCTGGGCGCCTCGATGTAACTTCTGGACGTGTTGCAAAGTCGACTTCCTGGGAGTCCAGCAGCTTGGAAGGCACTCAGCACTCAGTTTCGGTTTTTTCTTTTTTTCGGATAAGTGGCTATTCTGTTGGGTATACGTATTGGCAGATGCGTCTTCCTAGGAGACCTGTGGATACTGTTGATTCACCTCGGATGCGTTTAGGGACCTGGGTGTTGAGGGACTTAGGGAGGCGTCTGTAACGAGTAGAGCCCCTTGGCCCCCCGCGAGCCCTCAGTAAGGTTCTGGGGTGAGCCTTCTGAGGTGTCCTCCTGTGGGTGCGATATCGCCCTTGGCACGACGCAGCTGCGTTGCCAGCAGTGGCAGCCTTCTAGCCCCTTTTTGTTGGATTTTGAAAGCAATCGTTTGTAAAGGTTCTCAAGAGGAGGCTGCCTTCTGGAAGCGTCCGTGGGCCGCACGACACTTCACGTGGTCAGTGGGCCTTGGCTGACACTGAAAATGTGCCATTCTCTTCGACCACTTCACAGGGTCGCTGTCCCTGCCTGTGTTCAAGACGCTTCCTTGGGTTATTTGGGTGTGCTTGCGACCCCGCGGACAGGAGCCGGCTTGCTCCTCTGGCCACGCCTGGGGAGGGCAGCCATTTCCTCCTCGAGGGGATCTTCCTGCCCAGGGATCGAACTCGCATCTGCTGCGTCTCCTGCAGTGGCCGCCGGGTTCTTCACCCCAGAGCCACTCGGGTGGCCCCATTTGGGGCACTAAAGGGGAGAAAACAACCTCGCAGTTCTCCAACACCGCCCCTTTCTACCAAGGCGAGCGGTGTTTGGGAAAGGCCCAGAAGGAGAGGCAGCGGCATGCAGCTGGGAAAGTACGGAGCAGGAGGGCGGGCGGGATTTGGGTTTCTGCATCAGACCGGTCCTGGAAAGTCTGGGCTTGGGTGTTCCCTCTTCCTCCACTTCTGCGGTTATAAACGCGGGGTCAGTTCGCGCGTTCCCTCAGTGTTTGGGTGAGGGGAGCGCCTTATACATAAGTTGTATCTCACGTGTGGAAGACTGCTCTGAAGACAGCACTTTTACCACCAGTGCCTTGTGAACTGAATCTGGTTCTTTTGCTTACTGGACAGGTTCAGGCTTTCTGCTCTCCTGGCAGCTTTCATTTATACGTCCGGGTTTGTGCAGGGTTTGTGCTGGGGGAGCCCGTGACTGAATGCCTGCCCCGTGGAGGTTCCGTGGGGAGCCAGAGAGCGCGGAGACTGGGATGGCTCACGCCTTCCAGGAGCTTCTGTCGGGAGAGCTGTAAGCGCGTTGCGAGCAGGGACAGCCCTGCGCGGTCGAGCGCTCCGGTTGGGAGTTGCGGCTCTGGGGAAGCCTGTGGCGAGGGGCTGCGGCTGCGGTGGCCGTCCATGCCGTGGTCTGTGCCTAGCCAGGTGAGTTTTCTCATTTCTTTATTTGTAGGCAGCGCGGTGACTGTATTAGGATTGTGAGTTGATACCTGAAAGCTGTGCATAGTGATTGGTGCCTGGATTTGGAATCGGAAGACCTAGTGATTGAGGTCACCTTGAGCAAATTAACCTTGAAAGCTCGGCGTCCTCACCTGTAAAACGGGATCACAGCTTACCTCATAGAACCGAGATGTTTAAATGAGAAAAACGTGTAAAGCGGACCCATCGTTTCCAGAGAGTGCGCCCGGAAGGTAGTGGTCGTTACCATGCTTTAGCAGACCTAGCGTGCCTCCCTGAGGTCTGGTTGCGTTCCTCAAGGGATAGAATTGTCCTGGTGTCGTCGAGGCAGTATGACTTGTGAGGCAGTTGTTTCAAGTAAACGCGGCGTCTGGCGGGCTGCGGGTCAGGGGCCTAGGGCCGTGTTGGGGAGCACAGCAGGTCTGTGCGTCACTGGGTCTGTGGGGCACGAGGTGCTTGGGCTGGTCTAGTTCTGTTTAAGTCAAGGTAGGAGTCGCGTGTTGGGGCTCCAGCTTGATTCCCCAGGGGTATATTGACAGAGGGGGACGGTCAGAGGCTGGCTTTTTGAAGGAACTTGGGACAGGAAGGGCCTGGGTCTGCCGTGGCCCGGGCACCTAGGCGAGTCCCCTGGTTGCCAGGCCGTTGCTTTCTCCCCTCAAAGGGGAGGAGACTCTGATCCTCGGCATGGCTCCTGGCGGGAAGTCACAGGTTTAGCGGTGGTCGGGACTGTGCCTTGAGACGGCAGGAAGGGAACTGAGCCTACAAGACGCGCGGAGCGTCCGCCGTCCAGCCTTGAAGGGCGGCTGCTGGTTGAGGCCCAGAGCAGGTCTTCCCCAGCAGCTCGGATCAGGGAAGACAAATTCTTTACGTTCACCCGTCCTGTGAGCTGTCTAGCCTGTACAGGACGGCGGGCACCCTGTAGGTCAGGGGTCCACGCACCTGCCGTAGAGGACCCGATGGTTACGGCCGCTGGAGAC
This sequence comes from Tragulus kanchil, assembly GCA_022376925.1. NCBI lineage: Eukaryota > Metazoa > Chordata > Mammalia > Artiodactyla > Tragulidae > Tragulus > Tragulus kanchil. Next base: position 2,815,595 of record JAIOJX010000005.1, read on the forward strand.
CGCGCAGGCCCCGCGGTCGGTTCCCGCTGCTCGGCTGTGCCGCTGTCCCCGGGCAGCAGCCGCAGGCTGTGCGCCCGTGCCGCGTTTCATGGACGGTGACACTCGAATTTCACGTAACCGTTACATGTCACTAAATAGTCTTTTTTAAAAAACACTTGGAAACGTGAAAACCAGGCTTAGCCCGTGGACTGCACGGAGCAGGCGGGCCTCAGCCTGCGGCCTCTGCTGTGGCCGCTCAGCTGCTGGAGCGGAGAAGTGCCGGGCGGGGTTGGGGGCCTGGCGGGTGGGACGTGGGGTGCTGGAAGGGTTTCTCGCTCCAATCCCGGGCCGAGACTGAGGGCCGGAAGTGGGGTTCTGCTCGTCTGTGTCTTCCCTGTCTCTCCCGGACGTCCTCGTCTGTGAGCTGGGCATGCTGACCCCGCTTCAGAGTGAAGCCCAGCGGCGCAGCACCTCCGAGCAGCTGAGCGTTGATAAAGCACCGTGCCCGGGTGGTAGGCGGTTACCTTACCCCACGAGCATCTTCATCTTCTTCCATTCTTAAAAAAAAAAGAACCACCTCATGCTCAAACGCTGAAACCGAATCTTTTTCCTTTGAGATTTCAAAGGGTCAAATAAATTGATCATATCACCAGAGAAAACGGTAAGCACCAGAGGATCTTTATTTAATCTGGTGGTCAGATAACCACCGTCAGATTGAGTTCATGTGGGCTGAGGGAAGAGTCTAAGGCAGTGAAGACAGTGTTTTGTTTCGTCTTGATCATGACTTTTTCTCAGTGGGTTTTCCTCTCTAAGAGCTAGTGTAGTAGCTAATTTAAGTTTCAAGAAGACTGGTCATGGCCTTCTGAGAAAATATTTTTCAGGCAGTCAAAAATGAAGAAAGCTTTTAAGAGTGCAGTGATACCTGACTTACACATCTTCAGGTTGAATAGTTTGGAAGGATAATCAGGATTAGGGCGAGAGTTAAGTGTCTTGAGTCTCTCTCCTTCCTTTGGGATAAGAGAGCTCCTCTCCCGTGTGCATCTCAAGGCTTTCCCGTATACGGACCAGAAGCACAGTTACACATCAGACCTGCTGGTGTGGTTCAGATGGAAGTCACAAGGGTCAGGAGACCTTCCCGGGATGTTGGTCAGGGCGAACCAGCATCGGTAGTGTGTAGTTAGCTGGCCCTTAAGATCAAGGTCCTCTGAAATGAGAGAAGAGAGAATCTAGAGTCTGTCTTACACAGTGAAGCCAGAGAAAGACAAATACCGTATATTAAACATATGTATGGAATCTAGAGAAATGGTGCTGATTGATGAACCTGTTGGCAGGCAGTGATGTCGACACAGCACAGACTCGTGGGCGTGGCGGGGCGGGGGAGGTGGATCGAGAGCAGCACTGACGCCTGTCTGTTACCATCTGTGACACAGACGGGAGGTGGGGCTGTGCCGTGTGACACGGGCACGGCCTTGCTCCGCGGCCTGAGACGCGGGCCGGGAGGCTCGGTGGGCGGGAGTGGGGAAAATGGCATGCTGACCCCGCTTCAGAGTGAAGCCCAGCGGCGCAGCACCTCCGAGCAGCTGAGCGTTGATAAAGCACCGTGCCCGGGTGGTAGGCGGTTACCTTACCCCACGAGCATCTTCATCTTCTTCCATTCTTAAAAAAAAAAGAACCACCTCATGCTCAAACGCTGAAACCGAATCTTTTTCCTTTGAGATTTCAAAGGGTCAAATAAATTGATCATATCACCAGAGAAAACGGTAAGCACCAGAGGATCTTTATTTAATCTGGTGGTCAGATAACCACCGTCAGATTGAGTTCATGTGGGCTGAGGGAAGAGTCTAAGGCAGTGAAGACAGTGTTTTGTTTCGTCTTGATCATGACTTTTTCTCAGTGGGTTTTCCTCTCTAAGAGCTAGTGTAGTAGCTAATTTAAGTTTCAAGAAGACTGGTCATGGCCTTCTGAGATAGTATTTTTCAGGCAGTCAAAATGAAGAAAGCTTTTAAGAGTGCAGTGATACCTGACTTACACATCTTCAGGTTGAATAGTTTGGAAGGATAATCAGGATTAGGGCGAGAGTTAAGTGTCTTGAGTCTCTCTCCTTCCTTTGGGATAAGAGAGCTCCTCTCCCGTGTGCATCTCAAGGCTTTCCCGTATACGGACCAGAAGCACAGTTACACATCAGACCTGCTGGTGTGGTTCAGATGGAAGTCACAAGGGTCAGGAGACCTTCCCGGGATGTTGGTCAGGGCGAACCAGCATCGGTAGTGTGTAGTTAGCTGGCCCTTAAGATCAAGGTCCTCTGAAATGAGAGAAGAGAGAATCTAGAGTCTGTCTTACACAGTGAAGCCAGAGAAAGACAAATACCGTATATTAAACATATGTATGGAATCTAGAGAAATGGTGCTGATTGATGAACCTGTTGGCAGGCAGTGATGTCGACACAGCACAGACTCGTGGGCGTGGCGGGGCGGGGGAGGTGGATCGAGAGCAGCACTGACGCCTGTCTGTTACCATCTGTGACACAGACGGCAGGTGGGGCTGTGCCGTGTGACACCGGGCACGCGGCCTTGCTCCGCGGCGGCCTGAGACGCGGGCCGGGGGAGGCTCGGGGTGGGACGTAGGTCCAGCTGACTCACTTTGTTGTTTGGCAGAAGCCAACACAACCTTGTATGTAAACAACTAAACAAAATTAAAGAGTGGACTGTGGAATTGACTGTGTGTGTTTTGAAAATGAACGCCCCCTCGCAAGCGTGAGTTCCTGAGGGTGTTTATGCGTCTGCCTCATTGGGTGCCCGCAGATGCCTCCTGTGTGTTTCCTTTGAGTTTGCTTCCAGAGCCTCGGCACTTGCGTCAGTCGGTTCTTGCTCTCATACCTAAGGATCATGGTTTCCTCATGCTCTACAGCAATTTTAACCACTGAACATACTTCCATGGAATGTAGGAAATACTTTACTGTGTTTTGAGTGTCTGAGCCGCGTGAAGCTGGTCTGAGTTGAGTTTCTGTAAGGAGTCATCGTTTGTACGTGGTGTGTGTCTGTGGGTACACAGCATGGTCGCGGGTCCTGCTACGATACCGATTCTGGGCCCCAGACCCTAAGTTTGTAATTTGCTGTTTGCATGGAGACTGGACTCTTCTCCACACAGCCTCCTTCGGGAAAGTGGGTGCACTTGGGAGCCTCTGGGTTGCACTGGCCTTTTCCCAACAACACTGAGGGGTCTGGATGTGTCTTTGAGGAAATTGAGGTCCAGGCGGACCAGGTCAGTCCGTTTGGCCAGGTGCAAGCTCTTTGACTGTTGCCTGTGGTGAATTAAATCATCCCAGGAAGGGAGCATTAAACATGTTTGGCCGTGAGGTTCAGGGCTGTTTCTGCAGTGTTTTCTGTTTTCATTGTATACCGTCCTTGTCCACCAGGCCGTTAGGTTGGTGCGGACAGTCGTTAAAGCTAGGGGTTGTATTTTGGTGATTATTTCCCACAGTTCAGGTTTTGCAGTAGTTGTACGATTGTTGGATTATGTTTTCATGAGAGAGTGAACTAAAGGAGTGACGGGCCTCCCGCTCCCCCCTCCCCAGACTTGATGCCCGGTTACGTTCAGCCCTTCCTTGGCGTGTGCGGTTTGAAGTCTGGGATGGGGAGAACGCCTAGCTTTACTGTTTCCCACACAGCTTAATTCTCTCCAGCTTTTTAAGCTGGTCAAGGCCCGGGGGACCCGTGCCTGGGGAGTCTGGGAAAGGTCTTTGGCTTTGTCGTGAGCATTTGTTCAAGTAATGAGTGTTTTTCTGGGGGAGGGGATCAACAGCCTTTTTCTGTTCCTCATAGAGGGGTCTGTGAGTTGCTCTTGAGGCCTTTGAGCTGATACTTGGGTTTCACTCCCGTTCATTGACCGCCTGGAGGTCGGTTTTTGCCATGCTCTGGTCTGCTTCAGCCAGAGCCTGCCGTGAACCAGTGCTCAGACCTCACCAATCCAGTTTGGAGGTTGGATGCTGTTCCCAGTTTTTAAGCAGCTGTCCTTGGAATTCACATCCGTGAAGCCTACGCTTGGTGTTCCCGCTCTTTTCTGGTGGAGCAGGGGCATTAGCTCCTGTGGCCGTGACGCGGCCCTGAGCTCACTCGTCCTCATCATCCTCTGCGCGCAGAGCCTCCCCGGGAGAGCGGCGCGGCCCCAGCCAGCGCGCCTGCAGCTCCGCCTGCTGCTTCTCCGTCTCTCGGTCTCATCTCAGCGCTGCCTTCTGGGATGCTTTACCCCCACCTCTCTCTAGTGATTTCCTACTCTTTAGATTTCCTCTCTTTAGAGATTTCTTTAGTAGTGAGGGGTTGCTGGTGGGAAGGCCTCTAGCTTTTTGATTACCTGGAAATGTCTTTATTTTGCCCTTATTCTTGAAAAATAGACTTGATTCCAAATAAAACCAGTTACTTGGGTGTTTTCCTTCAGCATCTTGAAGCTGCTGTTCTGTGAGCCTCTGGCCTCCCCGTTATTGGAGGGGGCAGTTGTCAGTCTGCAAGAGATCTGTCTTCTGTCTCTGGCGGCCCTGAGGTCTTCCCCTTGTCTTTGGTGCTCTCTGGCCTGTTCCGGTGTATCTCGGAGACTTCCTGTGATTGACAGCCTTGTGCTTCCCTTGTGGGTGTGTGCCCGGCCGTCCTGCCATCCAGTGCTGCTGGGCTTCTGAACTGCCCCCTGGAATTCTGGGGACACTTACCACGTCACCCCTGTCTTAACCCTCTCCTTATTTCTGTTTTGTTTGCCTTCTGGCTGTTTCCTGGGATCTGACTTCTAGTGCACTAATGAGCTGTGTCTAACCAGCTATTTAACTCACCCTCTGAGTTTTTCATCTCAACAATTGTATTTTTTTACTTCTAAGTATTCTGGTCCCCTCTCTCACCCCCTGCCCCAATCTGTCAGTCCGTGGCTTGCCGCCTTTTGTCTTTGTTTGTCTACTTTATGACTGACTCACTCATTATTGGGTTGGGGTGGAGGGCGTTACCTCGGCATGTGGATATTTTCCTTGCTTCCTGCAAGCCCAGTGAAGTATGAAGAATTGCATTTTATTGAAGATCTAGTCATTTTGCAGTGAGAGTGCCCTTTGGGACCTTGTTTGCTTTTTTTTTTTTTTTTTACCAGAATTGGAAGAAACCATGCTGATTTGGAATTTGTGGTATCATGAGTAGGGATCAAGGGCTTGAGCCAACAATGGAGACTTCCCTGAGATTCTGAGAATGCAGAGGAAGGGTGAGCTAGACTTTAGGGGGAAGTGTTGATGCAACTGGACAGACTGGTCGCAGTGCGGGCTTCTGAGGTGGACTGTCCAGTGTCTTCGCTCTGCCCGCCCTGATCTGTAACTGAGTCCTGTCTGGCTTTCCTGAGGTCGGCCGGTGGGGTTGGTCTGAGCGGGTGAAGCCGCGCCTGTTGGCTTACGTGGTGCACACCTGGCCACCCCGCCTGCCTGTCTGTGTGTCGTCGCATGTCCAGTGTGGGGTGGCTCTCCCAGCGTGGCAGCCCCGGGGGCATCTTCACTGGGGACCTTGTCAGAGGCCCCTGTTAGCAGGAATCCTGCCCGTCAACCTCTGGGTGACTCATCTCCCGTTTGTTTGCACCGCTGCTCATTGGTGCTCAGTCGTGTCCGGCTCCTTGCCGCCCCGGGGACGGTGCCCACCGGCCCGGCCGCGGGACCCTGCAGGCGAGAGTGCTGGAGCGTGCACTCTCCGCGTGCTTGCTTGCGCGTCGCCTACAGGGAGGCTCCGACAGTGAAGAGTCTGCCGGCCGGTGCAGTGGACGTGGGTTTGGTCCCTGGGTCAGGAAGGTCCCTGGGGGAGGAGGTGGCGGCCGCTGCAGCGCCGCCTGGGGAGTCCCGCGGGCAGGGGAGCCGGCGTCACAGCTGCTGGGGTCGCACAGGGCGGACACGGCGTAGCGACTCACGGTGCCAGCGGTGCGTTACCTTGTCTGGGGGTGGCATCCAGCGTGCGTTTTCTCCTGGAAGGCCGCTGCCTGCTCCGGGGTCAGCCGTAGCGCCGCCTCTGAGGCCTGACTGCGGCAGGCGGTCAGTGACTGCGGACTTGCAGCGGGAACACACGCTCCAGTGACTGCAGCCGCCTTGCTTGAGATGATGCCGTATACGCGGGCACTGTGCATTTAGGTGTCTTGTTGGAAAAGCCATGTGGTGTTTTGGAGGAAAGTTATTTCTAAACTTGATACAAATAGTTTGGAGGAGACGTTGGCCGCCCGTGAGAGGACAGGGGTGTGTGACTGTCGCGCTCGGCTGGGGACGTGGGTGCAGTGTGTCTGGAACACGTCTTGACTCCTTGTCTCTGCCACACTGTGTTTTCGTGAGGTTGGTGCTCTCCGGCCGTTGCTGGACGACACCCACGCCTCCTCAACCCTTGGCTGCAGGTCTTGAGTATCTTTGGTTTTAACACTCGTATTTTTCATCAGTAGTTCACTGGTTCTGGATGTCCGAGCACCCCGGAGCTGCAGGCAGATTGTCTTAGCCTGTCCCTGACCTGGAAGCCTCAGCTGTTCGGAAAGTGTGAGACCCAAGGCAGAGCTGCCCTCTTGGCCGTCACAGGTTGTCCCTCCCCCGCCCCCCGAGCCCTCTGGGTCTCTCTGGGAACCCGTCTGTCTTTATTTCAGCGCAACGGGCTTGGGCTCTTTGGCTCCCTTAGTTTGTTAGGAGCAGGGGGCTGGGGGGTGGGAAGGGAGCCGCTGAGGGCAGGTGAGCGGGCCTGGGGAAGTGTGCCCCTGAGACAGGCTGAGCCGGGAGGGGGTGGTGGCACGTCGGGCCGTGGAGAACGGGGTGCTTACCAAGAGAAAAGCCGTGCGTGGAAAAGAGCGATCAGAATTGATGAGGAAAAGGTTTGGGGATGTAAGTGACAGAGCTTTGAATTCTGTGGTTAGTTCTCCACAGTTTCCACGGAGGCGCTTCCACTGACGTGAAGGAGAGAGAGCGAGGGTCCTCGTGGGGTGGGCCGGGGCGAGCCCCGCCTGCTGTTGAATCCTCACACCCCGTAAATCTAGGGAGGTAACAGTGTGCTGCATGGCGTGAGCTTTGGTTTGGCAAGAACAGTCGCAACGCCTGTGCGTTTTCTCCTGGAAGGCCTGACGTGCGCCGCCTCTGAGGCCTGACTGCGGCAGGCGGTCAGTGACTGCGGACTTGCAGCGGGAACACACGCTCCAGTGACTGCAGCCGCCTTGCTTGAGATGATGCCGTATACGCGGGCACTGTGCATTTAGGTGTCTTGTTGGAAAAGCCATGTGGTGTTTTGGAGGAAAGTTATTTCTAAACTTGATACAAATAGTTTGGAGGAGACGTTGGCCGCCCGTGAGAGGACAGGGGTGTGTGACTGTCGCGCTCGGCTGGGGACGTGGGTGCAGTGTGTCTGGAACACGTCTTGACTCCTTGTCTCTGCCACACTGTGTTTTCGTGAGGTTGGTGCTCTCCGGCCGTTGCTGGACGACACCCACGCCTCCTCAACCCTTGGCTGCAGGTCTTGAGTATCTTTGGTTTTAACACTCGTATTTTTCATCAGTAGTTCACTGGTTCTGGATGTCCGAGCACCCCGGAGCTGCAGGCAGATTGTCTTAGCCTGTCCCTGACCTGGAAGCCTCAGCTGTTCGGAAAGTGTGAGACCCAAGGCAGAGCTGCCCTCTTGGCCGTCACAGGTTGTCCCTCCCCCGCCCCCCGAGCCCTCTGGGTCTCTCTGGGAACCCGTCTGTCTTTATTTCAGCGCAACGGGCTTGGGCTCTTTGGCTCCCTTAGTTTGTTAGGAGCAGGGGGCTGGGGGGTGGGAAGGGAGCCGCTGAGGGCAGGTGAGCGGGCCTGGGGAAGTGTGCCCCTGAGACAGGCTGAGCCGGGAGGGGGTGGTGGCACGTCGGGCCGTGGAGAACGGGGTGCTTACCAAGAGAAAAGCCGTGCGTGGAAAAGAGCGATCAGAATTGATGAGGAAAAGGTTTGGGGATGTAAGTGACAGAGCTTTGAATTCTGTGGTTAGTTCTCCACAGTTTCCACGGAGGCGCTTCCACTGACGTGAAGGAGAGAGAGCGAGGGTCCTCGTGGGGTGGGCCGGGGCGAGCCCCGCCTGCTGTTGAATCCTCACACCCCGTAAATCTAGGGAGGTAACAGTGTGCTGCATGGCGTGAGCTTTGGTTTGGCAAGAAGTGTTCTCAGAGTCGCCAACGCTTCTCCGTCCGCCCCTGGGTCGGGTCGCTGGGTCGGGGCTGCGGGCAGACGCGCCGGGGCTGGCGTCTCTGCCGGCTGGAGCGGGCGCTTGCCCCGCGTCTTGCGTGGTGCTGCCGGCGGTGGCTGATGAGCTGCTTGGTGAAATGTGAAGGAGAATACTTGAGCTGAGCCATCAGTGAAAATGCTAAGAAACCTGGGTTCCGTCCTTGCTTTTACCGCTGACGTTTGAAGCTCCCGCGTGTTGAGGGGAAGGCGCAGGGGCTGTTCCTCCCTTTGCTGCCGGTCTGAGGAGCAGAGCGCGATGCTGGGCTCGGGCCGCCCGGGGAGCAGGTGGAGCGGGCGCCGCTGCTTCGTGCTCCTCTCGGCCCACAGGTGGGGCAGAGCCCCCCGGGAAGCCTCGCGTCTTCCGGAGCATCCCAGTCCTCCGTCCCTCCCGGGTTTCCGTCCCCTCGTCCAGCGAGGGCCATCCGAGCCGAGTGCCATTCTCTGCAGCTGCCCTTAGAGTCGAGCCCTCGTCCCGTTCGGGCCCCTGACCTGGCTTCCGTGCCGGCTCGCGGTCTGCTCGGAGCTCTGGCGCCCGCTCGGCTCTCCTGGCTGTTCTTGGTGCCGTGCAGAGGCTGCTCCCCTGGCCGGGGTCCTCACGCGGGCCGCCCCCCGGCGGCGTCTCCGCTCCCCCTGCTGCGGGTGCAGTGTCTGCACGCAGAGCGGCCGGCTGCTGCCGCCCCTGTGGCCCTTCCACGGGAGGGGAGGCGAGGGTGCGGGGCGGGGTGCTTCCTCCCGCAGGGTCGTGTCGCTCCGCCCTCAGCACCGACTCGGGAGTCTCCAGGAGGAGCCGCACGCCGGCGCTCGGTGCCCCGGGCTGGGCGTTCTGGAAAGAGGTGTCCCGGCCGGGGGCGGCGCTAGGGTCAGCCTCTCCTCCTCGCTCGCTGGGCACGCTCTGTGACCTGCCGCCTCTCCCAAGGGCACCTCTGCGTCCCTGGGGACAGGAGCACCGGAAACTCACGCTCACGCCCCCAGGAGAAGGGGGCGAGGGCACCTGGCGTGGGAGCTGGTGGGCTCCCGGGGGTGCGGGCTCCTGGGGGCGCGCTGCGGGCTCGGGCCTGGAAGCAGGCTGTCGCGTCTGTGCCTGAACCAAAGGCGGCGTCTGTCTGTTGGCCCCTCTGGGCCAGAGGAGGGGAGAGGGCTGCTGGCGCCTCGCCGCTCCGCGCGCCACCCTGCCCCCATTGGCGACAGTTGAGCGGTTCAGGGAAGGCTGGGGACAGCCGGGCGAGCCGGAGCGCCCCCCGCTTGCAGGGCAGACCAGCCTGTGAGCGCAGCCCGCTCCCGCGCCCGTGCGTCTGGCGCCCGCCGCTCCCGGAGGGCCTGTCCCGGGCTGTGCCTCGCCGTCCCCGTGCGACAGTCACCCGGCCGGGCTTCGGCGCGTGTGCCCCGCGGACAGAGCGTCGTGGTGCTGCAGACGCGCCGAGGCCTGCGCGTCTCTTCTCTGTGCTCCAGATACATCAGCAGGGGCTGGTGAGCATCCATTTGCTAAACAGTCTTGCGTGGTTTATGGGTTCACAGTGGCATTTGAAAAATTTCTTCAAGAGTGTATGGTGGGGCTTCCCCTGGTGGTCCAGTGGGTAAGGACACCGCCTTGCAGTGCAAGGGGCGCCGGTTCGATCCCTGGCCTGGGAAGATCCCACGTGCCGCGGAGCGGCTGGACTGATGTGTCCAATTACCGAGCCAGAGCTCTGAGGCGCATGCGCCCAGAGCCGGTGCTCTGCAACGACAGACGCCACCGCGGTGGGAGGCCCACAGGAGCCAAAGAACAAAGACGGATGAAAACAGAGAAATGAAAGACCAATAGAAGTGGCCCGCCCGCTCTCCTCCCTCCCCAACCCGACCCCTGCCCAAAATAAATAAATAAATAAATCTTAAAAAAAAAAAAAAAAAAGAGTGTATGGTGATACCCTTTAAATGTGAACTTTGTTTAAACCTCAAAAAAATCCTGTAAGTTTTGACGAGCCGTGGGCAGGGCCGTGCCGGTGCGGGGTTCAGGTGTGTGCAGGTGGCTGACCTTTTTCAAGCGTTAGGAACGTGGCGCAGAGCCTGGGAGGCGGTACCCAGCAGGTTAGGGCTCATGGTGAGGTGTCAGAGACTCTCTTCTCTGAGACACCTGCTAGCTAACACCTGAGCCAGAAAAAAGGAAGGATCCACTACTGTTCTGGCCGTGAGAACTGGAGTGACCAGCATTTCTTAAACGCTTTGTGGAGTGAGTTACCAGACAGTGGTGGTTCCGCTGTAAGAAACAAGCAGCAGGACCCTGGCCGGCACCCTGGCCGGCCTTTCCCTCCGCGGCCTCCGTCCTGGGGATCACTCAGCAGACGGGGAGGAGCGCCCGAGACAGCAGCGTTTCCTCCTGGCTGTGGGAGCTCGTGGGGATGACCTGTAATTCGAAGGCAGCCGGTCGGGTTCCCATGCACAGCAGCGTGGGAGTCGTGTGTAGGGACCTCAGAACGAGCGACTAAGCTTAGGGCAGAGAGGGGATTGGCTCCAGGGGAGGTTAAGCATGTTCGCAAGGAGCGTGCACTTAATGCAGGTGACAGTTCCCGACTGTCACCGCGGGTTTTAGGTTGAACAGATGGCTGTAGCGAAACACAGAACATTGATGAAAAGAGAAAAGAAAGATCCGAGATGCCGTTTGTTCAGAATTTTGTCCAAAAGGGAATCTGAAAGCTTGTGGGAAACCACTTTTGATTTAGGACGTGTTGTCAGCTTAAATCACCAGAACTTCAGTTTTGAATCCCCCTGGCGCTTCCTCAGGTTCGTCTTGGTGAGCCTTTGACACCGTGGCGTGCGGAGGACGACCAGAGCCGGCACTCTGCAACAACAGACGCCACTGCGATGGGAGGCCCACAGGAGCCAAAGAACAAAGACGGATGAAAACAGAGAAATGAAAGACCAATAGAAGTGGCCCGCCCGCTCTCCTCCCTCCCCAACCCGACCCCTGCCCAAAATAAATAAATAAATAAATCTTAAAAAAAAAAAAAAAAAAGAGTGTATGGTGATACCCTTTAAATGTGAACTTTGTTTAAACCTCAAAAAAATCCTGTAAGTTTTGACGAGCCGTGGGCAGGGCCGTGCCGGTGCGGGGTTCAGGTGTGTGCAGGTGGCTGACCTTTTTCAAGCGTTAGGAACGTGGCGCAGAGCCTGGGAGGCGGTACCCAGCAGGTTAGGGCTCATGGTGAGGTGTCAGAGACTCTCTTCTCTGAGACACCTGCTAGCTAACACCTGAGCCAGAAAAAAGGAAGGATCCACTACTGTTCTGGCCGTGAGAACTGGAGTGACCAGCATTTCTTAAACGCTTTGTGGAGTGAGTTACCAGACAGTGGTGGTTCCGCTGTAAGAAACAAGCAGCAGGACCCTGGCCGGCACCCTGGCCGGCCTTTCCCTCCGCGGCCTCCGTCCTGGGGATCACTCAGCAGACGGGGAGGAGCGCCCGAGACAGCAGCGTTTCCTCCTGGCTGTGGGAGCTCGTGGGGATGACCTGTAATTCGAAGGCAGCCGGTCGGGTTCCCATGCACAGCAGCGTGGGAGTCGTGTGTAGGGACCTCAGAACGAGCGACTAAGCTTAGGGCAGAGAGGGGATTGGCTCCAGGGGAGGTTAAGCATGTTCGCAAGGAGCGTGCACTTAATGCAGGTGACAGTTCCCGACTGTCACCGCGGGTTTTAGGTTGAACAGATGGCTGTAGCGAAACACAGAACATTGATGAAAAGAGAAAAGAAAGATCCGAGATGCCGTTTGTTCAGAATTTTGTCCAAAAGGGAATCTGAAAGCTTGTGGGAAACCACTTTTGATTTAGGACGTGTTGTCAGCTTAAATCACCAGAACTTCAGTTTTGAATCCCCCTGGCGCTTCCTCAGGTTCGTCTTGGTGAGCCTTTGACACCGTGGGGGGCGTGCGGAGGACGACCAGAGGGCTGCCCCGGGAGAGGAGGAGGTTCCCGGCAGGCGGCGTGTTGGCAGCAGCTTCTCGGACACGAGGAGCTGGTGCTCGGAAGGCCGCTTCCCAGCTTGGCTGGCGCACTGTCGGCAGGCAGGTGCTTTGAGCTCGTGGTCTCATCACCCGACTCGGGCTTTGTGCATAAAGGCCGTATGTGTGTCTAAGGAGGAAAGAAGATAAACGGCAAAGAAGGGAAAAAGAGTCCCCTGCCCTACCACCCAGATGGCCCAGCGCAGACGGTCGCGGTCCATCGCTGGGGACAGCGCTGTGTGAAGACAGACAGGAGAGTGGATCGGACAGGTCACAGGTGTTTCATAAAAACAATCAAATCCACGCTGTTGAGCAGAAGACACCTAGCCGTTGACACAGAGAGCTGCGGCGTGTACTGCATAAAAGCCTTTCCTCGTATCCGTCCGTTTTCTTGTGCTTGATGTGTTGAAGTTCTTTGGAGTCTGTCCTGATCTCTGTTGTTCATCTTGCCCAGTATCTTCTCAGAGGTGGCGTGTCCTCTAAGAGTTTAAAATCTGTGACATGATTTCACCCACCAAGTTAATGAAATTTCACATTTTAACGTGGTCCAGTGTTTCTTCCTCATTTTGTTTCTCGTTTAGGAAATGCTTCCTACCCAGCATCCCTGTCTCCTGTCCTTTCATCCAGAAGTTTAGCCTCTCGCACTGGTGAAACGGCGCAGTTGGGTTTTCACGGCGCGTGCGGGGTCTGGCTTGCCCTTCAGCTGGGGTGACGTGCCGCCTCTGCGCGGGAGCCGGCCCCTCTCCTGCCCGCCCGTTTGCCCCTCTGCCGTGGAAGACGTTTTCACGTCGGGGCCCGTTTGCCCTGTGCACCCGGTGTTTGTCTTGTCCTGGTCACACTCACTGTTGTGGCCAGTCTGGCTCTGTGAGTCTGGGAGACTTGCCCTGCCGGGTACCTTGACCTTGTTCTCTTTTTCTGAAAGATGTCTCAGCAGTTCTCGGGGTGCGCTCTCACCTCCCCTCGGGGCGTGGGTCGTGCAGTGCACGGGTTACTCGGTGGCACTGGAGCTCCGGTAGAGAGCCTGGTAGACACGAGTGCCCCCTAGAGAGCCGAGCTTCCCCTTGCGGCAGCTGGCTGAGGGGGTGCCGCCCGGGGCTCGGGGCGCGAGTTGGTTTTGTGTGAATTGTCAGAGGAAGCCCTGTGGACGAGGTGACATTTGCGACTGAAAAGTGAAGGCGTGCCCCTGGAAGCCGGTGTGTCTGGAGCTAGAGAGAGGGGTGGCACCTGAGGTCGGGGGGCGGTGGGGTCCAGCAGACCCTCTGTGTAGATGGGCCAGGTCCTCTGAGTTTGAGGCTTTGACATTCTTAAAGAGCTGTGCTGGATGCGGCTGTGCGTGGGGAGCCCGCCGTGGCAGGACGACGAAGGAAGCAGGGGCACTGGGCAGGCGGCGGGCAGAGTCACTTGGGCAAAGGATGATGGCGTTTGCAGCCTGGGCGGCAGGGTGAGCGCTGTGTCGAAGGCGGACCTAAGCAGGACGGACGCGTGAGCTGGACGACAATGACGAAGAGATGGGAAGAAGCCGGGGTCTTCAGGCTGGAGCCACCAGAGTGGCATTGGCTGCTGAGACAGGTGTGACCGCGCAAGGCCCAGCTTTGCGTTTATCCCTGGGCGGGGCGGAGCGGCTGGGGGAGCCGGTGGGAGGTGGGCTTTGGACGTGTTAAGGTTGAGACGCCTTTCAAACGTCTAGGGGGTCAGCAGGCAGCCGCAGGCGCTTCAGGCCCACGGTGTAGGGCATGCGCTTCGGTGGGAGGTGCTGGGGGTGGTTTTTATTTGTTTATTCTCATTTTCTTTAATTTTTATTTTACTTTTTACTTCTACAGAGTTTTGTTGTTTACAGATATGTATGATCCCAGATGAGTCGTAGGTGTATCCCCTTCGTGGGGGTGGTTTTAGAGCCGGGGTAGGATGGTGTCATCCAGGGAGTGAGTGTAGGTAGAGAAGACGTGGAGGTTGGATCTTGGGGCCGTTCTTCTGCGGAGCTTAGACTGGGGAGATGAAGAGGCAGCAAAGGAGACTGAGAAGGGGTGTGGCCGGGAAGGCAGTGGTGGGCTGGAAGGACACTTCAAGAGGAGGGGAGCAACCTCCTGTGGTCTGCGCTGCTGAGAGTGGGGTGTGGAAGCGGCGGGCTGGTGTGGGCTCCTGGGAGCTCGGGAAAGAGGAATTCAAGGCAGTTCTCAGGACCAGCTTTTCAAAAAGGGAACCAGGAGGGCCGGGCCGGCTCCAGAGTGTGTTTGCTTTAAGATAGGAGAAATGATTGTGTGGGAAATGATGCTGGGGAGGGCGAAGAGGCAGGGGAATTACCCAGGAGCGGGCGGGCAGGGGCTGGAAGCTCGGGTGGGGCCGCCGCCGCACCCGCCCCGTCCCACCTTGGCTAGTGGTCTGACGAATGTTTTGTTAACGCACTTTTACAGGTTTCTTCAGTCTTGCTTAGATTTAGTCCTAGAAGCTATGGTTTCTTGTTGCTCTTGTTAGAGGCCTCTCTCAGATGTAACTGGGTATATTTGACTAGGTAATACGTGTGCAGAGGACAGTTGTTTTTGCCCGATCATAACAGTTCTAGCAACCTTGTTGAACTGCCTCGTTTGAAAATTTAGTAGATGTTTCTGGATTTTTATGTAGATAATCATATCTTGTGCAGATAGGGGTGATTTTGTTGTTTCTTTTCAAATTTAAACCTGCCTATCTTATTACTTTGGCTGGGACCATTCAGTACAGTGTTGAATATCAGGCATAACAACAAGCATTTTTACCTAATTTTTAATTCTGAGAGTTCTGTAAGATTTTATTAAGCAAAAGCTGTAGATCGTTGCTAAAGATACTTATTAAAAGAATGTGGCTGCAGTTCTCTTATTTCTAGAATGAGAGCGATGCTCAGTCCTGCGCGGGTGAGGAACCCCGCGGGGTGTGCTTTCTGCATTCACCGGCGGCCCCCTTCACCCTCGCTGTCCTCTCGGCGTCTCAGTGTCGTCTGCTAGTACGTTGTCTGACGTGAAGCCGTCCCTGCGTTCTGTGATAAGCCCTGCTTGGTCACACTGTATTATTTTGTGTACATAGTCGGTGTTCTAATAGTGACTTGAAGGAAAGTTGGCCAGCGTAGTGTTTTTCAATATCATGAAATAGTTGCAGAATCCTTGGATGTTCAGTGTTTTGTTTCTGAAAATTCCGCCTGCCTATAAAATCATCTGCACTTCTGTTTCCTTTTAAGATAGAGCTATTTGACCGTTCATTAGAAAATTATTGTATTGGTTTATTGTATTGACTTATTGTATTGATTTATTGGTACTTTCTATTACGTCAGTTGTGGCCTAAAGTCTTTTATATTAGAGTACTTTTTAAAAGCTTATACGTGCTGAATCTTTGATTACATACCTTGAAGACACCTTTTGGTTTTTGTGCCTTTTTTCTTACAGATACTTTATCTCATTTGAGTCTTTGTAAGAATCAGTTTTTAATTGTATTGATTCTTTATATCTTTGCTTTGTATTTTATTTCTTGCTCTGGTTTTCCTTTTGCCTTCTTTTGTTACCTGGTTCTTTTCTGACTTTCTGAGTTGAACATTTGGCTCCTGCAGTCCTTTGATAGAGGCTATAAAATTACCTTTGAGTGCGGCTGTAGCCCCGTTGTACAAGTTTCATTTATTTATCAAATCTTAGGTCTCTTTAGATTTTTCTGTTTATTTAAAACAAATTCACTTATTTGATTAGGATGCTTATTCATATGTTTTAAAATCCAAAAAGTATAAAAAGTTTTACAGCCGCAAGGATTTTGTTTTTGAGTACTTCAGTGTACTTAAATTTAAATATTCTCAAGGTGAAAATGTTTCTTTACTATGTATTTTCTAATTGAATTACCCTGTGTCCAGAAAATGGTCTTTATGAAACTTTAATTCTAGAGGTTTCCTTCTGTGATCTTATACAAGGGTTTATTGTGGGATTAGAGTTCAAGACCTGTTTGGTTCAGTGTTCTCTGTATTTGTATGCAAGGTGTACGTACATATATATATATATATAAAGCTTATCAAGCATCGACTGTACCCATCTTCCTATTAATGAATTTTTCCCTTTGAATTTGTTTTCATATGTTGCCACACTACTTATTTTGGGTAATCGTATCTTTTGGCTTTTTAATGTAAAAAAGTCTGGTTTTATTTAGAAGTGTCTCTTGATAGCACCATATGATGAGATCTTTAAAACTTCAGTGTGATGTCTCTTAGTATTGTGCTTTCTGAATGATTTGGGTTTGTTAATGTTTGCTGTTTTATCCCTTTTTTTCCAGTCATTTGTTGGTTTGAGAGGTTTTTCTGTATGGCTTGAGTGTTTATAATTCTTCTGCTGATTGGAAGGTACAGATTGTCTGTCCTTGTGATTGCTATTAATTTCTTTAGATTCTGCTTAACTGTTCATCTGAATGATAAATCATTCAGTGGTTTCTTCTGAAATGTGACAGGGACATTGTATTCTTTATCCTTTAAGTATATCTATTCCCTGAATCTTCTGGTCATTGAGAATGTTTCTGTTCTTTCTAATGTACAGAAATGGGATATGCATCTAGTAGTTAGGTTTCATCTGTCTTCCTTGAGGATGTAGCAAGGACATAGCTCACCATTAATTCCGCAGTGAGCTCTCCAGCGTCACCTCCACTAGCTCAAGATTATGTAGTATATGTTCTGTTTTAAAAATAAACCAAGTTTTTTTTTTTTTTTTTTTAAGATTTACTTATTTATTTATTTGTTTATTTTGGGCGGGGGTCGGGTTGGGGAGGGAGGGGAGCGGGCGGGCCACTTCTATTGTCTTTCATTTCTCTGTTTTCATCCGTCTTTGTTCTTTGGCTCCTGTGGGCCTCCCATTGCGGTGGCGTCTGTCGTTGCAGAGCACCGGCTCTGGGCGCATGCGCTCCAGAGCTCCGGCTCGGCGATTGGACACATCAGTCCAGCCGCTCCGCGGCACGTGGGATCTTCCCAGGCCAGGGCTCGAACCGGCGCCCCTTGCACTGCAAGGCGGTGTCCTTATCCACTGGACCACCAGGGGAAGCCCCCAAGTTTTTTTAAAAAAAAAAAAAATTCACAGGTTTGAGTGTTTCACTTATCTCTCCCCTTCTGTGTGGGCTTTTATTTCGGAATTGCACCTTACTTTCTTCCCTTTTTTCTCTTTTCTGAGTTGTAATTTGGATACCATAGAATTCCTCCTTTTAAAGTGTACGGTTCCATGGGTTTAGTATATTCACACAATTCTGCTCTTACCATTACCTAATTTCAGAGCATTTCCACGTCTCAAAAAGAAGCTCCGTGCCCACTGCCTGTGAGTCCTCAGTCCTGCACCCCTGGCAAAGCGCGAATGATCTAACTTCTCTGTACAGGTCATTTCATGTAAATAATAATGTCATTATTGTATAATAGTCATTATACAGTGCAACATATTGTATGAGTCATAATATAATATGTGGTCTTTGTGCCTGATTTCTGGTATGCTGATAATTTAGAATAATGTTTTCATGGATCATCCATGTTGTAGGATGTATCAGTATGTTATGTCTTTTTATGACTGACTAATAAATCCATTTTGTGACAAAACTACGTTTTGATTGTTCATTCCTGGACTGATGGATATTTGAGTTTTTTCTATTTTTGCTGTGTTTGGAGTAATCCTAATGTTTATGTAGAAGTTTTTATGTGAACATTTACTTTCAGTTCTCTTGAATACATATTTAGGAGTAGACGGTATTACATCTTTTAATGATTATTTTAGCAAGGATTTGAGGTAAAACATTCTTGACACTTGTACATCTAAAGAACATCTTACTGTTGTCATTGTCAGTGGCTTTTAGCTGGGTATAAATTTTATTGGTTGACAATTAAAATTTATTAGCTTTGCAGCTGATGAAAATTCTGCCCCTCTTTTCTTTGTAAGTCGTCTGAGTTTCTGGTGGTGTAAGATTTCTTACCCTTGATGGGTCTGTGGTTTCATTACTCTGGGTATGACAGTGGCTGTGACACGCTTCTGATCTGGGTGTGAGGGCCTGAGGATGTTTGGTGCTTTTCATCTGTTTCTGCTTTGAGGAATTGCTGTCCCTGTGTCCATAGGGTAAAATAGGTCTGAAATTTCCCTCTCCTTGTTTCATGTCCGAGTTATGCTGGTGTAATAATAAAAAGACTTAGGAAGCATTCCCTTCTCTTACTCTCTGAACTTGGTTTTGATTCTTTATGAATGCTTACTAGAATTTTTGTCATTGAAACCATCTGATGCTGAAATTTTGTTTGTGTTGAGTTAGATTATGAATTCACTACCTTTAATAGATATAAAGTTACTCAGAATTTATGTTTGTTCTTGACTTTTGGTGTTGTATCGTTGAAGGAATTTCAGATATTGGATTCACTGGCAGATAACTGTTTCTCTGTTATTCATCTTTCACTTTTGGTTTAGTTTGCTTTTCTTTTTAGTTTTATAAGATAGACATTTAGGCCTTTTGGTTAAGACTTTTTTTGTTTTTTATTATCACATTTAATGCTCTTATAAATGTCCTTCAAGCCTCTCTTCAATGTGTCCGTCTGACAAAAGTTGATACACTTTCATTTCATCTCATTCAAAAGATTTCCTAATTTCCCTTGTTATTTCTTTGACCCATGGGTTGTTTAGAATTAGATTTTTTAATTTTTACATGTTTTAGGTTTTACTAGATGCTTTAGTTTACATTTTGAAATTCCAGTGTAGTCAAAACATTTTCTCTAAGATTGATTTATTCATTGGAATCTATTTAGACGTGTATTATGACTCTGTATGTTATCCGTCTTGGTGAAATGTTCTCTGTGCACTTAAATAGGTAGACTAATTCTTCAGTTATCTGTGGAGTGTTTCAGAATTACCAGCCGTATTAGGGTTAGTGATGCTGTTTGGCTCTCCCATCTCTGTGCTGCACTGGTTTTTAAAATCTGGTCGTATCAGTTCCTGAGGTGTGTTGGATTCTCCGCCTAAGAACATGGATGTTCCTTCTGTTTCACGTATTCCCGTGCTGTCATTACATACATGTGTGTTTATTAAATTGATGTTGGTGTGACCATATACTCTTCTGCTGACTGTTTAAAATCATTGTGAAATGTCCCCTTTTGTCTGTAGTAATATTTCTTGACGTCTACTCTGTTTTATATTAATTCATCTGTTCCAACCTTGGTATGTATTTATTCAGGCTTTTACTTTGTTCCTGTCTTTATAGAGTGCTGCTTTTGAAACTAGAATGTATTTGGTTCTTGCTTAAAAAAAAAATCACCAATCTCTGCCTTTTGACTAGAACATTTACTCCATTTACATTTAAAGTAATTATTGGTATGGTTGGTATGGTTGTATTTTAGGTCCACAGTTTTGTACTTTTTTTAGGGAGAGATTTTTCTTTGTCTTTATTCTTCCTTTTTGGGATTTTGTGTTTGTCAAAGTTTGAAGTTTTCATTTTAATTTTTCTGTTGGTTTTCAAGCTTTGTTTCATTCCTTTTTCTGAGGGATGTGTAACGGCTGCTGTCTGGGGCTGACAAGATGCACTTTGGCTTGATCTCAATCGCTGCGGCATTGGTGCTGTGTGACCTCGGGTAAAACCCGGGGCTCCTCTGTCGTGCCTTCCCATTCCTCCTTCTTACCTGTAGTAGGAGTGTCGTGTGAACTTCATCTGATCGCTTTTCCTGTGGTGTGTTTGCATTCCCTCCTCTTACCTCAGGGCTGTCATATGTTGCATTTATATACCTGTTAAACTCGTTGGGAATGCTGTAATTTTGGCTTTGTCATCTTTTATAGAAGCTGAGAAATTGTGTATTACATATATCGTTCTCCTTTAGAGTCCATAGAGAATTGGTTGGAAGACACCCGTGCATACTAAAATCTGCGTGCACTCTCAAGTTTCTCTCATACAGTGGTGTTCAGTTGCAGTCGTGTCTGACTCTGCGACCCTGTGGACTGCGACACACCGGGCTTCCCTGTCCTTCACCATCTCCCAGGGCTTGGTCAGACTCGTGTCCACTGACTCAGTGAGGCCATCCAGCCGGCTCATCCTCTGTCCTCCCCTTCTCCTTCTGCTTTTCTTTTCCCCACCATCAGGGTCTTGTCCAGCAGGTCGTCCCTTCTCATCAGTATTGGAGCTTCAGCATCAGTCCTTCCAGTGAATATTCAGGGTTGGCTCCCTTTAGGATGGACTGGTGTGATCTCCTTACAGCCCAAGGGACTCAGGTCTTCTCCAGCACCACAGTTCAAACACATCAGCTCTCTGGTGCTCAGCCTTCTTTATGGTCCAGCTCTCACATCCATACTTGACTACTGGGAAAGACATATCTTTGACTCTTCAGACTTTAGTTGGCAAAGTAATGTCTCTGCTTTTTAATATGCTCTCTGGGTTTGTCATCGCTTTTCTTCCAAGAGCAGATGTCTTTTAATTTCATGGCTGCAGTCACCATCTGCAGGGATTGCATATAACTTGTGCATGTCCTCCCGTATGCTCTAAATCGTCTCTAGGTGATGTACCTAATAAAGTGTAAACGCTGTGTGAACGGCGGCCAGTGTGTCACAAATCCAAGTTTGGCTTTTTGGAACTTTCTGCAGGTTTTTTTCCCTGAGTATTTTCAACCCACTCTTGGCTGAAGAAGTAGATGTGGAACCTGTGACTACAGAGGGCTTGCTGTACTCACATAGTGACGGTTTCTGGCTTTATTTCTTCCTGTGCATTTAAGTGACCCCCTAGTGTGATTGCTGGTCAGACTGGCGAGCGTTTCTCACTGTCAGGGCTGCTGG
Organism: Tragulus kanchil; assembly: GCA_022376925.1. Taxonomy (NCBI): domain Eukaryota; kingdom Metazoa; phylum Chordata; class Mammalia; order Artiodactyla; family Tragulidae; genus Tragulus; species Tragulus kanchil. The sequence continues at coordinate 2,836,521 of JAIOJX010000005.1, forward strand.
CGACTCATTGTTTTCTATTAAAAATGTCCTCAGTTCGCCTTCAGTTTTAAAGAACAGTTTTGCTGGATACTACAATTCTTGGTTGACAGGTTTTTTTGTTTTTGTTCTTGCTTTGTCCCCCTTTCTTCGTCCGTTTGTGTGTTTGGTTCCAGTGTCTTCAGGCTTCCCTAGTTTAACAGGAAGTCAGTGTATGTTCTTACTGTTAATGCCTTTGTTTCCCTGTATGTCACTCATCATTTTTCTTTGGCTGATTTCAAGGTTTTATCTTTGGTTTTTAGCAGCATGACCGACATGTGTCTTAGTACTTTTGACTTTTATCTGTTCCAGGCATGTTGAATTTGAGGGGGATTTTTCAGGTGTTATCTCTTTAGAAATATTTTCTGTTTCTCTCCTGGGATTCCGATTAGTGTGCTGCCTCCTGTTGACATACATGTCTTTGAAAATTCTACTCATCTTTCAACCATCTCTTTCTTTCCTTCAGATTCTTCTATATTCAGGCTCATTACAGGTGTTAGAAGAAAGCATCCATTTGTTGTTTCTCTTTCTTTCCTTTTCGTTTTTTAGTATATCATCACTCACTGGTTTCACATTTTCCTTCTTTATGGTCCAGCTCACATCCATACTTGACTACTGGGAAAGACATATCTTTGACTCTTCAGACTTTAGTTGGCAAAGTAATGTCTCTGCTTTTTAATATGCTCTCTGGGTTTGTCATCGCTTTTCTTCCAAGAGCAGATGTCTTTTAATTTCATGGCTGCAGTCACCATCTGCAGGGATTGCATATAACTTGTGCATGTCCTCCCGTATGCTCTAAATCGTCTCTAGGTGATGTACCTAATAAAGTGTAAACGCTGTGTGAACGGCGGCCAGTGTGTCACAAATCCAAGTTTGGCTTTTGGAACTTTCTGCAGGTTTTTTTCCCTGAGTATTTTCAACCCACTCTTGGCTGAAGAAGTAGATGTGGAACCTGTGACTACAGAGGGCTTGCTGTACTCACATAGTGACGGTTTCTGGCTTTATTTCTTCCTGTGCATTTAAGTGACCCCCTAGTGTGATTGCTGGTCAGACTGGCGAGCGTTTCTCACTGTCAGGGCTGCTGGCGACTCATTGTTTTCTATTAAAAATGTCCTCAGTTCGCCTTCAGTTTTAAAGAACAGTTTTGCTGGATACTACAATTCTTGGTTGACAGGTTTTTTTGTTTTTGTTCTTGCTTTGTCCCCCTTTCTTCGTCCGTTTGTGTGTTTGGTTCCAGTGTCTTCAGGCTTCCCTAGTTTAACAGGAAGTCAGTGTATGTTCTTACTGTTAATGCCTTTGTTTCCCTGTATGTCACTCATCATTTTTCTTTGGCTGATTTCAAGGTTTTATCTTTGGTTTTTAGCAGCATGACCGACATGTGTCTTAGTACTTTTGACTTTTATCTGTTCCAGGCATGTTGAATTTGAGGGGGATTTTTCAGGTGTTATCTCTTTAGAAATATTTTCTGTTTCTCTCCTGGGATTCCGATTAGTGTGCTGCCTCCTGTTGACATACATGTCTTTGAAAATTCTACTCATCTTTCAACCATCTCTTTCTTTCCTTCAGATTCTTCTATATTCAGGCTCATTACAGGTGTTAGAAGAAAGCATCCATTTGTTGTTTAGTCAGTCTGTGAGTGCATTTTACCAATTGTTTTGTTCGTTTGTTTCTCTGACGTCAGCTTATCCATCCACTCACTGGTTTCACATTTTCCTTCCGTCCTTTGAACATATTTTCCATATCTTTTGAACTGTTCGTTGGCTGCCTTAAATCCAGCCTCTTGCTCACTTGGAGCAAGCTTCTGTGGGCTGTCTTCCTACCTTTGTTGTGGGTTTGCTTGTCTCATTGAAAACCGGGCGTGTCATAGTGACCCTGGACTCTGGCGTTCTTCTGAGGATTACTGGGATTTTATTAGGTTGGTGCAAACGTAATTACAGTTTCAGACCATGAGTTTTAAATCATTATAACTAGGACATGCGTTTGAACAAGCTCCAGGAAGTAGTGAGAGACAGGGAAGCCTGGCCTGCTGCCGTCCGTGGGGTCGCAGAGGGTCACACACGACTGAGCGACTGAGCAGGACGCAGACACCGCTTTATTGATCAAAATAGGAACCGTGAAAATCAGCACGTTTGCCAGTTAGAAATAAGTTTTTTTCCTGTGACATGAAAGTCTGTGCTTCGGGATTTGATAAACTCTTGGAAAGCACTTTCTGCATCCTGCTGGTTGTAGAAGTGTTTTCCGTACAGAAAGTTGTCAGGAAGCCTGAAGAGGTTGTAGCTGGTTGACGAGAGGCCAGGAGAATATGGCGGATGAGGCCAACTCTGTGACTCCGTCTGTTCGACTTTTGAAGTGTCGGTTGTATGACGTGCAGTAGGGGGGTGCCATGGAGGAGAATGGGGCCCTTTCTCTTAGCCAGTGCTGGTTGCAGGCTTTACAGTTCGGGGTGCATCTCCTTGATGTGCTGA